>CM046660.1:80163443-81552193 GCA_025594165.1 Tamias sibiricus | reverse complement strand
CTATCTTTTAAATATGTTTTAGTATGTGATTTGCCATAATTATATTAAGAGTTTTTGCATCTATATTCATCAATGACATTGGTCTCAAGTTTTCTTTCCTTGATGTGCCTTGGTCTAGTTTTGGTATCAGGGTGATACTAGCTTCATAGAATGAATTTAGAAGGGTTTCCTCTTTTCTATTTCATGGAATAATTTGAGGTATATTGGTGTTAATTCTTATTTGAATGTCTTGTAGAACTCAATTGAGAATACATATGGTTATGGGCTTGTCTTAACTGGTGGGCTTTTGATCGCTTCTTCTATTTCCTTGCTTGAAATTTATCTTTTAAAATTGTGTATGCCCTCCTGATTGAGCTTGGTTAAGTCATATGTCTCTAGAAATCTGTCAGTGTCTTCAAGGTTTTCTATTTTATTGGAGTATAAATTTCCAAAATAGTTTCTGAATATCATCTGTATTTAAGTAGTGTCAGTTGTGTATTTCTTTTTCCATTATGAATTTATGTAATTTGAGTGTTCTCTCTCTTTCTTTTCATTAGTGTGGCTAAGGGTTTATTAATTTTATTTATTTTTTTTTGAAGAACCAACTTTTTGTTTTGTCAGTTTTTTGAATTGTTTCTTTTGTTTCAATTTCATTGATTCAACTCTGATTGTAATTATTTCCTGTCTTCTGCTTTTTTTTTTTTTTTTTTTTTTTTTTGGTACTGGGGATTGAACTCAGGGGCACTTGACCACTGGGCCACATCCCCAGCCCTTTTTTGTATTTCATTAGAAGCAGGGTCTCACTGAGTTGCTAAGTGCCTCGCCATTGCTGAGGCTGGCTTTGAACTCGCGATCCTCCTGCCTCAGCCTCCCAAAGTGCTGGGATTACAGGCGTGCGCCACCGCGCCCGGCTCTGTCTTCTGCTTTTGGTGTGATTTTTTTCTTCTTTTTCTAAAACCTTGAGATGCGGTGTATTTATTGACTTTTTATTCTTTTGAAGAATGCACTCAATGCAATGAACTTTTCTTGTAGAACTGCCTTCATCATGTCTCAAGAGATTTTGATATGTTTTGCTACTATCCTCATTTACTTCTAAGTATTTTTTTTATTTCATCTTTTATTTCTTCTGCTATCCATTGGTCATTCAATAGCATATTATTTAGTCCCCAGGTGTTAGAGTAACTTCTATTTTTATTCATTGGCTTCTAATTTTATTCCATTATGATCTTATAGAATGGATCTCATAAACAAACTGGGGTTTCTATCCTCATATCAGATAAAGTGGACTTCAAGCCAATGTTAATCAGAAGGTACATTTCATACTGCTTAAAGGAATTATACATCAACAAGACATAACGATCATAAATATTTATGCCCCAGACAATGGAGCATCTATGTATATCAAACAAACCCCTCTCTGATTTCAAGAATCGAATACACCGCAACACAGAAATACTGAGTAACTTAAACACACCTCTGTCACCACTGGATAGATCCTCCAAACAAAAACTAAACAAGGAAACTATAGAACTAAATAATACATTCAACAATTTAAATTTAACTGATATATACAGAGTATATGATTGAACACACTTTCTTCTCAGCAGTACACAGATCCTTCCTTCTCTTAAATAGACCATATCTTATGCCACAAAACAACTCTTAAGATTAAGAAAAATGGAAGACAGTATTAATTTTCCAAAGACATCCTCTCAAAAAGCTTACTGAGAGTGTGTTTATGCATGTTCATGTGAACATATGAAAAATTGATACAAGGAACATAAAATGCAAAAATTATCTTGGATAATTGTACCATGAATTGCAAAATTTGTGGTATCAGTGATAATACTGGTTCTTCCCTATAGAAGTTGGCAACAGTTGTAGCATGGCTTTCAACATGAAGTTTTGCTATAGAACAGTAGAAAAGAACCTTCTAAGATATATAATAAAAACAAAGAAAAATATCAGACCTCTGTCAGTACACAGCTAAAAAGAAAACAATGGTTTGTTTCCTTTCCATAAAAATGGATAAATAATGTAATATTTTTCCTAGAGAAAGAAATATCTTTTAACAGTTAAAAACTTATTTTTCAATAGTTTACATTATACCCACAGTATCCTTCGTGTCAGGTGGCAGAAGTATAATATGACTAGGAATGGTTAGACACCACCTTTATGACTACCTTATTGGTCTGGGCATTACCTGCCCATTTTTATAATCAAATTCTCAATATTCCGCCTGAGTTATGCTTAAATTTTTGAACTAATTTGATGTGAGTTTTTATTCTGTAATTTAAAATAAATGTAAAAAGAACAATATTTTACATGGGGAATTGCTTTATACATATGTACATACACCACATATAATACATATATATGAATATTAAAAATGTTAAATCTTTGCTCTGTAATTTTAAGTAATACATATTAACTTTTTTAATGATGTTAGCCTATCCTTTTTTTCCTTATTTTGTTTTTATATGAATCTAAGGAAATACAATTTTACCACAAAACTTTAATTTTTTATTTATTAAGAAAGCATTATTTTCACATTACAATTTACTTATGGGACAAAAACCAGTGGAGCCCAAGTTTAAAATAAAGAAAAATAAATTAAAAAAACAATATGGTTACTGTTGCTACAAAATTTTTTGTTTTCTCCTTAAAAGTGTAATGCTACCAATAAACTGTTGAATTAGAACAAATTGCTTCCTCAGTTACTTTGTCACTGATATCACTGATTATGATGATTAATCATGAGGATGTTAATACAAGGGCCAGAAAATAATAAAAAAATAACCTCATACTAAGTATTCCTAATTAGGAGATAAGGCACTTTTTTTTTTCAAAATCATACAAATATGAAAGGAAAAATATGAAGTGATCCTGCTTGTTAAGTCTCTGATGGTGGACTTACTGTCACAGATTATAGTTCTTGAATTGTTCTTTCTCCATTTACTCAGTGATATATATTTTCTAGTTTTACTTTTACTGTGGAAATATTTGTGTCAGAGAACAAAGACATGTCAAGCCCAAAGAAGGTAGAAGAATATAAGTAATAGAAACAAAATGAGTCAGTGAAATAAAAAATAAACAGAAACATCAGTGAAATAAAAAGCTATTTCTTAGGGAAGATCAATAAAGTTGATAAACAAGTATCTAGGCTGACTAGAAGAAAAAGAAGAGGAGATTCACAATGACCAATATCAGAGCCCAATGCAGTGGTGCATGCCTGTAATCCCAGCTTCTATGGAGGTAGAGCCAGGAAGACCCCAAATTCAAAGCCAACCTTGACAATTTAGTGACACCTGTCACAAAAGGTCAAAAGTCTGGGGATGCAGCTGAGTGGGAAAGCAACCCTTGGTCCAAACCCTAGTACTGCTAAATAAATAAATAGAAATATATAAATAATAAATTACCAACCATAGGAGTGAGCGAGGTTTCTTTCTACAAATTGCCATAAATATATAGGATAATCAGGGAATATTAAGAATAGTCTTAAGGTTAATAAACTCTATGATTTAAATAACTGAATACATTCCTTAAGACACAAACTACCAAAGCTCATTGAAGAAGAAAACATTAATGGAATATCCTTAGAAAATTGAAGAGGCTGTGTATCTAATTTTATTTATCTTTAAAGAATGTTGTTTTTCTTTTTTTTTTTTTCCATTTTTTTGTTCTAATTTGTTATACATGTTTACAGAGTACATTTCATTTCATATTACATATAAAGAGAACAATTTCTCAAGTTGCTGGTTTTATATAAAGTATTTTTACAACAATTGTGTCTTCATACATGTATTTAGGGTAGTCATGGATAGCTCAGTCTGCCATTATTCCTATACCCTTGCCCCATTCCCCCTCCCCCCTTTGTTCTTTTTAAAGTTTTTTCATTCCTCTCATCCCCACTCCCTTGTCTTTATAAGTTAGTATCTTTGTATCAAAGAGATCATTCAACCTTTGGTTTTTTGGGATTGGCTAACTTCACTTAGCATTATTTTTCTCCAACTCTATTCATTTACCTGCAAATGCCATGATTTTATTATCGTTTAGTGCTGAGTAGTGTCCCATTGTGTATGTATACCAAAGTTTCCCTATCCATTCATCCACTGATGGGCATCAGGGTTGGTTCCACAGTCTAGCTATTGTAAATTGTGCTGCTATAAACATTGATGTGGCTGTGTCCCTGTAGTAAGCTGTTTTTAAGTCCTTTGGGAATAGATCAAGGAGTAGGATAGCTGGGTCAAATGGTGGTTCCATTCCCAGTTTTCCTAGGAATCTCCATACTTCTTTCCAGTCAGAATGGCAGCTATCAAAAAAACAAACAACAATAAATGCTGGTGAGGTTGTGGGGAAAAAGGCACACTCCTACATTGCTGGTGGGACTGCAAATTGGTGAAGAATGTTGTTTTACATATCATTTAAATTGATATCTCAATATTTTTTACTTGTTTTATTTTATTTATAGAACCCTTGTCAATTTTATACACTGCAAGCAACTTTTCCCTGTTTTTTACTGATTAGTTTTATTTGTGGTATCTTTTTTTTTCATTCTACCATCTTTTTTTTTTCCTTCACCCTTTTGCCCCCTCCCATGCCCTCCCTCCCCATTGGCCATTCTAGTGTTCCTCTAATTCTCTTATGCTCCCCATCTCAACCCCACTGTGAATCGGCCTCCTTACATCAGAAAAAACATTTGGCATTTGGCTTTTGGGGATTGACTAGCTTCACTTAGCATTATATTCTCCAATTTCATCCATTTACCTGTGAATGTCATGATTTTATTCTCTCTTATTGCTGAGTAATACTCCATTGTATGTATATATATACCACAGTTTTCTTATCCATTCATCTACTGAAGGGCATCTAGGTTGGTTCCACAGTTTAGCTATTGTGAATTGTGCTGCTATAAACATTGATGTGGCTGTGTCCCTGTATTGCGCTGTTTTTTAAGTCCTTTGGGTATAGACTGAGGAGTGGGATAGCTGGGTCATAAGGTGGTTCCATTCCAAGTTTTCCAAGGAATCTCCATACTGCTTTCCATATTGGCTACACCATTTTGCAGTCCCACCAACGACGTATGTGCTTGCCTTTTTCTCCACATCCTTGCCAACATTTATTGTTGTTTGTGTTCTTAATAGCTGCCATTCTGACAGGTGTGAGATGAAATCTTAGAGTGGTTTTGATTTGAATTTCTCTAATTGACAGAGATGTTGAACATTTTTTTCAAGTGTTTGTTGATTGATTGTATATCTTCTTCTGAGAAGTGTCCGTTCAATTCCTTGGCCCATTTATTGATTGGGTTACTTGTTTTTGTTTTGTTTTGTTTTTTGTTTTTTGTTTTTTGGTTTTTTTTGGTGTTAAGATTTTTAAGTTCTTTATATATTCTAGAGATTAGTGCTCTATCTGACGTGGGTGTGGTAAAGATTTGCTCCCAATTAGTAGGCTCTCTCTATTCATCTCACTGATTGTTTCTTTTGCTGAGAAGAAGCTTTGTAATTTGAATCTATCCCATTTATTGATTCTTGATATTAATTCTTGTGCTATAGGAGTCTTATTAAGGAACTTGGGGTATAATCCAACATGTTGAAGATTAGAGCTTACTTTTTCTTCTATTAGGTGTAGTGTGTCTGGTCTAATTCCTAGATCCTTGATCCACTTTGATTTGAATTTTGTTCATGGTGAGAGATAGGGGTTTAATTTCATTTTGTTGCATATGGATTTCCAGTTTTCCCAGCACCATTTGTTGAAGAGGCTATCTTTTCTCCAATGTACATTTTTGGTGACTTTGTCTAATATAAGATAACTAAAATTTTATGTGTTAGTCTTTATGTTCTCTATTCTGTACCATTGGTCTACCAGCCTATTTTGGTGCCAATACCATGCTGTTTTTGTTACTATTGCTCTGTAGTATAATTTGAGTTCTGGTATAGTGATGCCACCTGCTTCATTCTTCTTGCTAAGCATTGCTTTAGCTATTCTGGGTCTCTTATTTTTCCAGATGAATTTCATGACTGCTTTTTCTATTTCTATGAGGAATGTCATTGGGATTTTGATTGGGATTGCATTAAATCTGTATAGTGCTTTTGGTAGTATGGTCATTTTGACAATATTAGTTCTGGCTATCCAAGAACAGGGTAGATCTTTCCATCATCTAAGGTCTTCCATAATTTCTTTCTTTAATGTTCTGTAGTTTTAATTATAGAGGTCTTTCATGTCTTAGGTTAAGTTTTCATTATAGAGGTCTTTCATGTCTTAGGTTTCAATTACTATGTTAAATAGAAGTCATGAAAGGAGGGCATCCCTGTCTTGTTCCAGTTTTTAGAAGGAATGCTTTCAATTTTTCTCCATTTAGAATAATGTTGGCCTGGGGATTAGCATGTATAGCTTTTACAATGTTGAGATATGTTCCTGTTATCTCTAGTTTTTCTAGTGTTTTGAACATGAAGGGGTGCTGTATTTTGTCAAGTCCTTTTTCTGCATCTATTGAGATAATCATATGGTTCTTATCTTTGAGTCTATTGATGTGATGAATTACATTTATTTCTTTTCATGTGTTGAACCATCCTTGCATCCCTGGAATGAACCCCACTTGATCGTGGTTTATTATATTTTGATATGTTTTTGTATCTGTTTTGCCAGAATTTTATTGAGAATTTTTGCATCTATGTTCCTTAAAGATATGGGTCTGAAGTTTTCTCATTTTGAATGTTTTTGCCTGGTTTGGGGATCAGGGTGATAATGGTCTCATAGAATGAGTTTGGAAGTGCTCCCTCTTTTTCTATTTCCTGAAATAAATGGAAGAGTATTGGTATCAGTTCTTCTTTAAAGGTCTTGTAGAAATCAGCTGTGTATCCATCTGGTCCTGGGCTTTTCTTGGTTGGTAGGCTTCTGATGGCATCTTCTATTTTGTCACTTGAAATTGGTCTGTTCAAATTGTGTACATCATCCTGCTTTAATTTGGGCAGATTATACGACTCTAGGAATTTGTTGATGCCTTCAGTGTTTTGTATTTTGTTGGAGTACAAGTTTTCAAAATAATTTTGAATTATTTCCTGTATTTCCATAGTATTTTTTCTGATATTTCCTTTTTCATTGCATATGTTAGTAATTTGAGTTTTCTCTCTCCTTCTCTTTGTTAACCTGGCTAAGGGTCTGTCAATTTTATTTATTTTTTCAAAGAACCAACTTTTTGTTTTGTCAATTTTTTCAATTGTTTCTTTGGTTTCAATTTCATTAATTTCAGCTCTGATTTTAATTATTTCCTGTCTTTACCACTTTTGGTGTTGGATTGTTTTTCTTTTTCTAGAACTTTGAGATGTAATTTTAAGTCATTTATTTGTTGACTTTTTCTTCTTTTGAGGAATGAAATTAATGCAATGAACTTTCCTCTTAGAATTGCCGTCATAGTGTCCCAGAGATTTCGATATGTTGTGTCTGTGTTCTCATTCACTTCTAAGACTTTTTAAATGTCCTCTTTGATGGCATCTGCAACCCATTGTTAATTCAGTAGCAAATTATTTAGTCTCCAGGTGTTGGAGTAGCTTTTATTTCTTATTTTATTATTGATTTCTAATTTCATTCCATTATGATCTGACAGAATGCAGGGTAGTATCCCTACTTTTTTATATTTGCTAAGAATTTTTTTGTGGCATAGTATATGGTCTAATTAGGAAGGATCCATGTGCTTCTGAGAAGAAAGTTTATTTGCTTGTTGAAGGATGAAATATTCTACATAAGTCAGTTAAATCTAAGTTGTTTATTGTATTTTTTTTAGTTCTATAGTTTCTTTGTTCAGCTTTTGTTTGGAAGATCTATCCAGTGGTGAAAGGGGTGTGTTAATGTCACCCAGAATTATTGTGTTGTGATCAATTTGACTCTTAAACTTGAGGAGGGTTTGTTTGATGAACATGGATGCTCCATTTTTTTGGCATATATATTTATAATTGTTAAGTCTTGTTGGTGTATGTTTCCCTTGAGCAGTATATAGTATCCTTCTTTATCCCTTTTGATTGACTTAAGCTTGAAGTCAACTTTATTTGATATGAGGATGGAAACCCCTACTTATTTCCTCAGTCCATGTGAGTGGTAGGATTTCTCCCAACCTTTCACCCTCAGCCTATGGATGTCTTTTCCTATGAGATGAGTCTCTTGGAGGCAGCATATTATTGGGTCTGTCATTCTTTGATTTACAGATTATTTTAATTATGAACCTTCTGAACTCCTTCTCTGACATTTCATCAACTTTGCTGAGCATGGGTTCTGTTATTGTAGAATCCTGGTTTGTTTGGGGTACTTTCCTCCCTTGTTTTTTCATGTTGTCTATTTGCCTTCCTTTCTTGCAGTGTAGATCTGAGATATTACAGTTTCTTCCCTATAGTCTTATAATATCCTTGAAGTTTGTTTGTGCCTCCCGTTAATGTTGGGCTATCAGAACCTGCCGTTTTTCCTCAAAGTATGCTATCTGGGGCTGGGTCCATGCAGATTGGTGTGTGTGGAACTGGTTGAGTCTGAGCTCCTGTGGTGGTCTGTGGGGCCTGGTACTCCAGTGCAGGTTCCCGGGACTGCCCTGGGCCCGCCTGGACTTAACAGAGTTGGTGGGTCTGTCCTTGCAGGCTCCTGCTCTGGGGCAGTTGTCAGTGGGACTGGCTGGAGCCTGGGCCTGGTGGCACTCTAATGTAGGACCCCGGGATTGTCCTGGTCATGCCTGAACTCAAAGCAGAGTTGGAGCATCTGTCCTTGCTGGCTCCTGCTTTTGGGCGGAGGTTGGTGGGACTGGCTAGAGCCTGCTAGCACACCAGTGGGGGTCAGCTGTTCTGACCTGTGGCTTACAGCGCTGGGGTGAAGGTCAGTGGGACTGACCTGGGCCTGGCAGTGCTCCAATGCAGGTCCCCAGGACTGCCCTGGGCCCACCTGGACTCAAGCAGAGTTGGGGGGGGTCTGTCCTTGCTGGCTCCTGCTCTCAATTTGTGGTATCCTTTATTAAATGAAAAAAAATTATTTTCATGTATTAAAATTTCCCCTTTTGGTATTAATTTTTCAGGGTTAAATAAAAATTTCCTTATCCTTAGATAAAAGATACTCTCCCAATTTTTCATTTATTCTCTTTATTTTTTCACTGTTTTGGTACATGTATTAATTCTTGTGCCTCTTAATTTGTTTGAGATTTAATGTAGCAATTTCTGCTCATATTGGTATTTATCTGAGATTGCTATCCTGTTCTTGTAGTCAGTTTTTATTGACCAAACACCTTTTCATCATCTCACTTCCCCACAACACTGGGCAAACACGGATGTTTTCACTTGTCTCTATACTTTCACCTTTTGGGCATGTTATGTATTTTGAATCTTTTAGCATTTTAACCTCAGACAGGCTTCTTTTATTTAGTAATCTGCATGTAAGTTTTCTCCAATTCTTTTCAGGGCTTAAAAGTCCATTTCCTTCAAATGCTGAATAATGTTCTATCATCTGGATGGAAGTACCATAATTCACCTACTAACGGAGAGCTTGGTAGCTTCCAAATTTTGGCAATTATGAATAAAACTGCTATACCTATCTGTGTTCATTTGCGTGTGTGTGTGTGTGTGTGTATGTGTGTGTGTATGTGTGTGTGTTGACAAGTTTTCCACACCTTTGGGTAAATACCAAGGAGCATGATTGCTATGTTGTTTGGTAAGATTATGCTTAATTTTATAATAACAATCCCCAAAATATCTTCCAAAGTGGCAGTGACATTTTGGGTTCTCGCCAGGAATGAATTGTAGGCATCATTTTGTGTTTCTTAATGTTATGGATTTTGACCATTGTATCAAGAGTGTAGAATATTTTTTAGCTATTCTAACTCATAAGTAATGATATCTCATTTTACATTGCATTTCTCTTATGATATATGTTCTTGTTTGCCATCTGTATATCTTTTATCATGAGGTATCTGCTGAGGTTTTTGGCCCATTTTTAATCAGGTTTTTGTTTTCTTACCGAATTTTGATAACTGTGTATATTTTGGATAACAGCCATTTATCAGATATGCTATTTGCAAATATTTTCTCCCAGTCTGTGTTTTCTTGACAATGTCATTTGTAGAGTAGTATATTTTAATTTACAGAAAGCACAGCTTATACATTTTGTTCACGTCTTGTGCCTCCTCAATGTTCTTTCTAAACATTTATTGTCAAGCCCAATAGATTTCCATCTGTCCTCTCTTCTAGTAGTTTTATAATTTAGCATTTGACATTTAGCTCTGTGATTAATTATGAAATTTTGGAAATGTTTTTTTTTCTGCTTATATCTCCTGTATTTATTCTGAATGATTTTTTTTTAATGTGTTCATGTTTTTAGTCTCTGTTTTTCATATGGGAGGTTTGCCTTTAATGTCTGGAGACCATTGGGCTCAACATTCATGTTTCCATTCATGTTTACGAGTGAAACATATCATGCATTGGAGTTTTTGTGATTTAGTAGTCAAAAAAAAAATCTATCTTTTTAATTGGGTCATCCCACATGTTAACATTCATAGAACTTTCCTCTATGTAGAGGGTGGGCTTCCTTATATGAACTTCAGGGATATGTGGGTGATTTCTGGTGTTTCAGAACTGATTGGAAGAGGGCTAGCTTACCCTAGGAGGGGCTACTATTCATTTTATGGTGAATGTCACTTTCTCTTTTCCTCTGTGGTGGAGCCCCTTATCTTTGTCTTATACTGAAAAAGGGTCACTAAATGTAGAAATTCTGTAATTGAATTTCTTTAGATAATAAATTTTTCTACTTTTTTGTGAATAAGAAGATGGGACAAGAATTCTCAGTCATGCTGCTTCTTAGGCAGACCAAGTCAATTCCTCTTGATTTTGTGCTTGAATTTTTCTCTTTTGTATCAACACTTAGGTTTGGTTCCTCTTCTTCTTTGCCAAATCATTATCATCTCTCCATTTGTTTCCAGTTTCTTATATTGCAGATTAAAATGAGAGGTGTCTCCTCCTTTCAACAAATGTAGTTGTGTGTGTGTTATTGCTCTCTCTGTTTTTTGATACATTTATACCATGCTGTATTAAAGCCTGAAGTCAGAGACATTTTTTGCACTACGCATTTATTCATCTTGCTCAGGTTAATCTCTTCAAATAGGAAGAATTCTATGAAAATTTCATACACACACACACATATGACAACATATGTGATCATGTAGTAACAATAGTTTAACTGAAAAAACATGTTACTAAATATAATCATTGTTGTAGGCAATGTGAACTCCATTCTTGTAGGTAAGAGATAATAACTATAAACTATGTAACAATTGAAGTTGGTGGTTAAGTGCTATGAAGAAAAATAAGGCAGAAAAAGAGAGAAACAGGGTGGGAATATATTTTAAATATGTTGTTCAGGTGTGCCTGTTTCTATTTCTTTTCTTTTTTTAATGTTCTCTGAACAAGGAGCAAATGAATTACTGAAAAATTTACTTTGAAATAAGAATGAGACTTGTAATGGTTAGTAGGGGTTATAATTACCTTACCAGAATTATCTCTCTCCTCCATGTTCTCTGCCTTTAGAGAATTGGAAAAATAAAGTTGGTTAATGAATGTATGGTTTAAATACCCTTTGGAAATTTAAATTGCTATTGAAAAAGATGTATAATGCAGTTATATTCCTTTGTTTATGAAGCAGGAGGGAGAGAAGGAAAGGGACCTGAGGCTAATAGAAATAGATTACATCTCACTTATGGAACATATATTAAAATAATGTATTTTATTGTGGACCTCCCTTCAGAATTCAAACTAAATTTCATTTACTTTTTCTATTTAAGTAATAACCCCAGGGCTCTTTAAAAAATCATTATCAGAAGATAACCTAATATATCATTGATATAGTTTCTTCCTATGACAGTATCATTGATAAAATATCATGTTAGCAATATCACCTTTTTATAGTTTGAAATGATAAAATAGAGGTCTCCCAAAATGCAATTTTCTCCATAAAAATAGCCCAAGATATACTCTCTATTTCTTTCTTTTTTATTGAAAAGAAACAATATCAAATACTTTCCTGTGCATTTCTTTGAAAGTGAGTATTTATTTGTTCTACTCAAATTTATTTTCTTTTAAATGTCTTTCAGATATTTATATGATTATGGTAGTATTTAAAAGAGCTCTTTTCTACTAAAATCATTAAACATAAATATTTAAATTATATTAACCTTCGTTAAAATCTATTTTAGAAGATCTTTTTTTGTGGGGGGCACTGGGGATTTAACTCAGAGGCACTCGACCACCAAGTCACATTCCCAGCCCTAATTTGTATTTTATTTAGAGATAGGGTCTCACTGCATTGCTTAGGACCTTGGTTTTTCTGTGGCTGGCTTTGAACTCATGATCCTCCTGCCTCAGCCTACAAAGCCACTGAGATTACAAGCATACACCATACTGCCCAGCATAGAAGATTTTAAAATCATGGTGTTTGACATATAGGAGTATGATTTCAAAGTAATGAGTATTTTTATTTGGGGGAATCAATGGGATATTATGTGGCCATAATGGCATATATAAAATTAGGTACATGGAAAAATTTTTGCCCACAATCATCCTGACTCTACCCAATTTCTATACTCCACTTTAAAGTAACCATTTAATGTATGTTGTGTAGCCTTCAAAAGTTTTATTCACAATAAAAAAACATTAAATATGTATTCTTGCTTGCCCTTATATACCAAAACTTAGCATATTTTAAATTTGTTCTGTACATTTTTTGTATTACTTATGTCATAGAGATCTTTCTACATTGGTATATAAAGCTTCCTCATTAAGTTATATATATTTATGATGTGCCATGTGTTCTAGTCAGCTTTTATGCTGCTGTATCAAAAATCCCTGACACTGAAAAGAACAACTTAGAGGAGGAAAAGTTTATTTTGTCTATGATTTCAGAGGTTTAGTGCATGGTTAGCCAGCTGCAGAGCTCTAGGCCTGAGGTGAGGCAGAAGAACATGATGGAAGGGCATGGCAGAGGAAAGCAGCTCAAGAAATGGCAGCCAGAAAGCAGTAAGAGAGTTCAGTTCATCGGGGACAAAATATAAATCTCAATGGCATGCCCCCAGTGACCTACGTCCTCCAGCTACACCCTATCTGTGAACAGTTACTGCTCAGTTAATCCGTATCAGTGGATTAATCCACTCATTATATGACACCTATCTTAACCTAGTAATATCACCTTTGAAAATTCTCATTGTCTTACACGTGAGCTTTTGGGGGATACTTCATATCTAAACTATAATACCATGATTTATTTAATCTATCTCTGATTTATGTATATAAAGGTTTTGCCCAATAATATACTGCTGTAGTCAATCATATATACCTATGTTGTTTTACACATTTAAATTTTTTTTGGGAAAAGACCCAGAATTGAATTTTTAAATGTAAAGATTCCCCAGGAATTTTTTATTTTGAAGAATATTAATATTACCAAACTTCCCTCATTGTATCAGCTTGTATTACCTTGTATTGTTCCAATAAGTTGAGAGAATTCATTTTTCTACAGTATTTGTTTGGGAGTTTGGATATGTACCAATCTGATAGTACCAATAGAATATTTAGGACAGTTTTAATTTGTATTTTTCATATTATAAGTGAGATTGATAATCATTTCCAAAGTCACTATTATGATTTCTTTTCTGTGGATTCTCTAATCATATTTTCCCCATTTTTCTTTTGGAATGAGTTATCAGTTTCCAGGAGTTCTATATCTATGAGAGAATTTGTTTTTGTTTTTATGTGCTATCAGCTGCAAATATTCACAGCTTGGTGATGTTTTGAGTTTGCTTGTGGTCTTTAATTTTTAAGTTTTGAATTAAACTTTACAAAAGCTTTCTTTATGGAAATTTTGTGGGGTCACTCCAAATTCTTCTGATGTTTTTTATGATTGTATACTTGATATTTTAACACATCATATGCTTACAATTTGTCCTGGTTTACCATATAAAGTGTGAATGATACTTTCTCCCTGGATGCCACTGAGTTGTTGCAAAACTATTTATATAAATTTTTTCTTCATATATTTTATGATATTAACTTTATCTTGTGCTATATTCTTGAACATTTTGGGTTTCTATTTGGGGTCTTGGGAAATAAAACAGGACTCAATTTTAATGTGATTAGTTTTATTTCTGTTCATCCATCTATCCATCCATCCATCTTTTCATTTCATTTTAAAAATTTTAAAATTTTTGGGAAAAGTCCTAAAATATAACATTCAGATAGGAAATATTATATTATAGATTTCAAGCAATTTTCCTATAACCTATTTACAAATTTTCTTATATACCTTTCCCTATAAATTACATAGTATATTTGATGCATTTTTAGGGAAATCTCAAATTGATAAATTCTTTTAAGATTTTTAAAATAGTTGCAAATACAATTACTATTCAAAATTGAGACTGCTCTTACAAACACAGTTACACAATTGAAAATGAGTGTCCTTGTCATACAGATGACTTCTGAGAAACTCTCTGCATTTCTAAGGCCACCCAGAAATCCTGCTTCATAGAAGAAGACTACAGGAAATAGAATTTTTTTAAAGTATTAAGTAATTAAAAATCTGAATAGAAACCTACATATTATTTGACAGAACTATGAGATGACAGACATGCTCCAAGTTAATTTAATTTTGCCAAAAAAATCCTGATACTAAAACCTGGCAATAATAGTGAAAATAAACCTTGAAAATTCATTTGATAATCTAATTTACATCATAATTTAAAATTTTAAATAAAACTTAGCAAGTAAAAATTACTTATATTCTTGGAATGAAAACCTATGAAATTTTCTGCCATGGCAACATTTTTCTTGGAAAATGCTCCTCAAACCTAGCACAAATTTACATGGTTGCTGTAGGATCAACAATATTATGCTCTGAGACAACATATACCAAGCTCTGAAAGAAAATGGATGCCGCAAAGAATACTTTACCCAGAAAAATCAAGCTTCAGACTTGACAATGAAATAAAAACCTTCCATGAAAATAAAGTTAAAAGAATTCACAGTTAGAAAGCCTGTACTACAAAACATTCTCAATAAAATATTTCATGAAGAAGAAATGAAAATAAAAGTGAAAACAAGCAAAGGGAGGAACTACACTAGAAGAATAGTTAATCAAAGGAGAAACTAATAAACACTAAGAATGAGAAATAAAGAAAAAATGACAGGGAATAAAAATCATATCTCAATCATAACATTGAATGAAATACTCTAAAAGACATAGATGGGTTGATTGGATTAAAAAACAAGACCCAACATTATGCTGTCTCCAAGAGACTCACCTCATAAGCAAAGACACCTATGAACTGAAGGTAAAAATATGTGAAAAAACATCATTCACATGGATCTTGTAAACAAGCAGGGTTTATATCATATCAGATAAAGCAGACTTCTAGCTAAAGTTAATCAGAGGGGACCAACAAGTAATTTCATACTGCTTGTTTAGTCAGCTTTTTCACTACTGTGGCTAAAAGACCTGATCAGAATAATTGTAGAGGAGGAAAAGTTTATTTGGGGACTCACGGTTTCAGAGGTCTCAGTCTATACACAGCTGAATCCATTCTTCATGGTTTGAGGTGAGGCAGAAAATTGTGGAGGAGGAGTGGGACAGAGGGAAGCATTTCACAGAATGATTAGGAAGAGAGAGAGAGAGAGAGAGAGAGAGATCCACTTGCCTGATACTAATATATTTACCAAAGCCATGCCACAATGCCCCACATCCTCCAGACACACCCCACCTGCCTTCAATTACCACTCAATTAATCGCATCAGGTGATTCATTCACTGATTGGATTAAGGCTCTCATAACATAATCATTTCTCCACTAAACCTTCATGCATTGTCTCATACATGAGCTTTTGGGCAACATCTTGCATCCAAACCATAACACTGCTTAAGGGAATTATATGTCAACAAGATGTAACAATCATAAATATTTATGCCCCAAACAGTGGAGTATCTATGTACATCAAACAAACCCTTTTTGATTTCAAGAATGAAATAGACTACAGCACAATAATACTGGGTGACTTTAACACACTTCTCCCATTACTGGATAGATCTTTGAAACAAAAACTAGCAAAGAAACTCTAGAACTAAAAAATACAATTAATAATTTAGGTTCAACATACATATGTAGAATATTTCATCCATCAAAGACTGAATGTGCTTTCTTTTCAACATCACATGCATCCTTCTCTAAAATAGACCATATCTTAGGCCAAAAGGCAATTCTACAAGATCATAATGGAATGAAATTAGAAATCAGTGATAAAATAAAAAAATAGAAGCTAATCTAATGCCTGGAGACTAAATAATATGTTATGGAATAACAAATATATAGCAGGAGAAATCAGGGATGAAATACAAAAATACTTAGAGGTAAATGAGAATAGTGACACAACTTATCAAAATCTCTGGGACTCTATGAAAGCAGTTCTAAGAGAAAAGTTCATTGTACTGCATGCATCCTTTAAAAGAACAGAAAGTCTCCCAATAAATAACCTAACATTACAGCTCAAGGCCCTAGAAAAAGAACAAAATGAACACCAAAAGCAGTAGGAGATTGGAAATGCTAAAATCAGAGCTAAAAATCAGTGAAACTGAAATTGATGAAACAAAAGTTTGTTTTTTTTTTTTTTTTTTTTGTGGTACCGGGGATTGAACTCAGGGGCACTCGACCACTGGGTCACATCCCCAGCCCTTTTTTTTTTAAATTTTATTAGAGACAGGGTCTCACTGAGTTGCTAAGTGCCTCGCCATTGCTGAGGCTGGCTTTGAACTCGCGATCCTCCTGCCTCAGCCTCCCAAAGTGCTGGGATTACAGGCGTGCGCCACCGCGCCCGGCAAAAGTTTGTTCTTGAAACAATAAATGAACTTGATAAACCCTGTTATGTTTTGGTGTCCCCCAAAATCTCACTTGTGAGAAAATGCAAGAAGGTTCTGAGAAGAAATGATTGAGTTGTGAGAGTCTTAGCACAGTTAGTGAATTAATCCCCTGACAGAGATTAATTGAATGGTAACTGAAGTGGTAGGGTGTGTCTGGAGGAGGTGGGAATGAGGGGTGTGGCTTTGGGGTATATATTTGTATCTTGCGAATGGAGACCTCTCTTTTTGCTTCCTGATCATAATATGAGCTATTTCCATCTACCACAATTTCCACCATGATGTTCACCCTGAAGTTGAGCCCTGAAGAATGGAGCCTGCTGTTCATGGACTGAGACCTCTGAAATCATGAGCCCCCAAATAACTTTTCCTCCCCTAAAATTGTTCTGGTCAGATCTTTCATCACAGCAACAAAAAAGCTGATAAAAACAAACCCTTAGCCAAACTAATGAAGAAAAAGAAGAGAAAAAAAATGCAAACCACAAAAATTCATGATGAAAAAGGATATATCAGCCCTGACACTATTGAAATACAGATGTTAGTCAAAAACTACTTTGAAAATCTATACTCCAAGAAAGTATAAATCATGAAGACATCAGCAAATTTTTAAAGGCATATGATCTACCCAAATTGAATCCAGAGAATACAGAAAAATTAAATAGATCAGTTTCAAGCAATGAACTTGAAGATGACTTCAAAAGCCTAATGACAACAAAGAAAAGCCTAGGACCAGATGGATTCTCAGCCAAGTTCTACCAGACCTTCAAAGAAGATCTTACAGCAATACTCCTCAAATTATTTCATGAAATAGAAAAGGAGGGAACCCTTACAATCTTATTATATGAAGTTGTTATCACACTAATAACAAAACCAATCAAAAACACATAAAGGAAAGAAAACTAAAGACCAATATCTCTGATGAAGATAGATGCAAAAATTCTACATAAAATACTGACAAATAAAATACAAAAACATATTAAAAGGGTAGTGCACAATGATCAAGTAGGTTTCATTCCAGGAATGTAAGATTGATTCAACATATGGAAGTCAATAAATATATTCCATCACATCAAAAGACTTAAGGACAAGAACCACATGATTACCTCAATAGATGCAGAAAAAGCATTTGTCAAATTCAGCATCTATTCATGCTCAAAACATTGAAAAACTAGGGATAATAGGAACATACTTAAACATTGTAAAAGCTATGTATGTTAAACCTAAGACTGACATCATTCTAAATGGAAAAAAAATGGAAAGCATTCCTGGTAAAAATTGGAACAAGGCAGGGATGTCCTCTTTCACACTCTTATTCAACATAGTCCTTGAAACCCTAGGCATAGCAATTAGACAAAAGAAAGAAAATAAAGGGATATGAATAGGAAATGTACTCAAACTATCTCTAATGCTGATGACAAGATTCTCTATTTACAACACCCAGAAAACTCTACCAGAAAGCTTCTTGAACTCATAAATGAATTCAGCAAATTAGCAGGATATAAAACTAACACTCCCAAATCTATTGCATTTCTATGCTTTAGTTATAAATTAGCTGAAAGAGAAATCAGGAAAACTATCCAATTCACAACAGCCTCAAAAAATAAAACAAAATACTTGGGAATCAATTTAACAAAAGAGGTGAAGACTTTTACAATGAAAACTACAGAACATTAAAGAAAGAAATTGAAAATGACCTTAAAAAATGGAAAGATCTCCCATGTTCTTGGATAGATAGCGTTAATATTGTCTAAATGGCCAGTCTATTAAAATTGCTATACAGCTATAATGCAATTCCCATTAAAATCCCAATGTCATTCTTCATAGAAATAGAAAAAGCAGTCATGAAATTCATTTGGAAAAATAAGAGGCCAAGAATACCAAAAACAATCCTTAGTGAGAAAAGTGATGCAGGAGACATCACAACTTAAATTATCCTATTGAGCCTTCCTAACAAAAATGGCATGGTATTGGCACCAAAACAGACATGTAGACCAATGGTACAGAATAGAAGACACAGAGACAAACCCACACTAAATACACTTATCTCATCCTAGACAGAGGCACAAAAAATATGCATTGGAAAAAAGATAGCCTCTTCAAGAACTGTGCTGGGAAAACTGGAAATCCATATGTAGCAAAATGAAATTAAGCCCCTATCTCTCACCCTGCACATAACTCTACTCAAAATGGATCAGGGCCCTAGGCATTAGACCAGATATCTGTGTCTTCTAGAAGCAAAAGTAGGCCCAACTTTTCATCATGTTGTCTTAGGAACCAACTTCCTCAATAAGACTCATAAAGTACAAGAAATAAAATCAAGAATCAATAAATGGGATGCTATCAAACTAAAAATCTTCTTCATAGTGGACAATCAAGAATGTGAGAGCTGACAAAATGGAAGAAAATCTTTACCACCTGCACCTCAATAGAGTATAAATCTTCAGGATATACAAAGAACTCAAAAAAAGAAAAACAAATCAATTAATGGGCAAAGAAACTGAAGAGGCACTTCAAGAAAGGATAAATACATATGGACAAAAATATATGAAAAAATGTCCAACATCTCTAGCAATTAGAGAAATGCAAATTAAAACCACACTGAGATTGCATTTCAGTCTAATTAGAATGGCAATTATTAGGAATATAAGTAACAAAAATGTTACTGTGGATGTTGGGAAAAATGTTCACTCATACATTGCTAGTGGGACTGCAATTGGTACAACCACTCTGGAAGATTCCTCAGAAAACTTGGAATGGAAGCACCATTTTCCAGTTATCCCACTCCTTGGTCTATACCCAAAGGACTTAAAGTCAGCATACTACAGTGACACTGCCACATCAATGTTTATAGCAGCTCAATTCACAATAGCTAAACTATGGAGCCAACCTAGGTGTCCTTCAACAGATGAGCGGATAAAGAAAATAAAGAAAATGTGTTATATACGTGTGTGTGTGTGTGTGTGTGTGTGTGTGTATACATATGTATATAACATGTGTATATAATTTACCAGTAAATGGATGGAAGTAGAGAATATCATGCAAAGTGAAATAAGCCAATCCCCAAAAGCAAAGGCTACATGTTCTGTCTGATATGTGGATGCTAAATCACAACAAGGGAGAGTAGCTAGGGGAAGAGTAAAAGTTCATTGGATTACACAAAGGGGTATGAAGGGAAAGAAGTGGAGAAGGCAATAGGAAAGACTGTAGAATTTATCAGACATAACTTTTCTGTGTTCACATATGAATACACGACCAATGTAACTCCACATCATGTGCTACCATAAGAATGGGATACTATTTGGAATGGGTTGTACTCCATGTATGTATAATATCTCAAAATACACTCTATTATTATGTATATATATAAACAAATAAAATATATAAATAAAGGATTATCCACCACATTTTTTTGGAATGTATCTCAGGGATTCAAGGATGGTTCAATATAGATAGTCATATATATGATACAACACATTAACAGAATAATAATGCAGTCATCTCAATAGATGTGTAAATGGAGTTTTTTTGCAAAATTCAAAATTTTTTCATATTAAAAACTCAACAAATTAGGTATGGAAGGAATGTACCTCAAGACAGCTATATTCAACAAGTTCACAGCTAACATCGTGCTTATTAGTGAAAAGTTAATAGCATTCTATGATTAGATACTGTACAAAGATACCCATTCTTGTCACATCTGTTCAACACAGTACTGAGAGTAGTAACAAGAGCTCACAAACAAGGAAAAGAAGTAAAGGCATCCAAGTAAAAATGAAAGGAGTAAAATTATGCCTGATTGAAGATGATTTTATCTTATATATAGAAAACTCAAAAGAGTTCACTGAAAAATAGTTAGAACTAATTAATTCAGTGAAGTTGCAGGATACAAAATCAGCATATGAAAATACATAGCATTTCTGCACACTAATATATAGCTATCCAAAAAAAAATCAAGAGAACAATTCTATTTATAATAGCTTCAAAAATAAAATACTTAGGAATAAATTTATCTAAGGAGGTGAAAAATTACTACAATGATAATTAAAAAGCACCAAAGAAAGACACTGAAGAACACACAAATAAATGGAAAGGTATCTCATGCTTTAGATTGAAAAAAAAAAATTAATATTATTACATACCCATATTACTCAAACTAATGTACAGATTCAGTGCAGTACCTATGAAAATTCCTTTAACAGATTTCACGTAAATAGAAAAAAAAAAATCATAATATCTGTGTGAAACCACAAAACATCCCAAGTATCCAAACTATCTTGAGCAAAAAATGAAGAGGAGGCATCACACTACATTACTTGAAAATCTATTACAAAGCTATAGTAACCAGAATAGTATGATGCTAGTCCATAGACCAATGGAACAGAATAGAGGTCCAGAAATAAATACACATTTATGATCAATTAATTTTCAGAAAAGTTGCCAAGAAAATACAATAGGGGTAGGAAAGTCTCTTCAATAAATGGTCCTGGGAAAACTCGATAACAATGTGCAGGAGAATAAGATTCTGCCCTCATCTATACCATTTATGAAAAAATCAATTATTAATGGATTAAAAACTCAAAAGAAAGACCTAAATATGTGAAACTACTACAAGAAAATGAAGGGGAAAATCTCGGTGTCATGAGTCTGGGCACAGAATTTTGTGGATATAACTAAAAAATATAAGCATCAAACAAAGTTAGACAAATGGGATTACATCAAACTAACAGCTTTTGTGCAACAAAGAAAACAAACAAAGTGAAAAGACAACTTACAGAATGAGAGAAGTTATTTGCAAACTATACATCTGATAAGGGGTTAATATCCAAAATATAGGAACTCACACAATTCAATAATGTGAGAAAATAAATAACCTGATTAAAAATTATAGAAAGGATCTGAATAGAGATTTGTTGAAAGAAGATGTACAAATGGACAACAATTACGTGGAAAAATGATGAGCATCATTAATATCAGGTAAATGCAGATTTAAACCACAATGAGATATCACCTCACTCCTGTTAGAATGCTTATTATGAAAAATCACAAGTGTTGGCAAAAATGTAAAGAAAAGGGAACCTTTGGATTTTGTTGACAGAAGTGTAAATTAGCATTCTTATCATGAAAAACAGTATGGAAGTTCCTTAAAATATTTAAAATAGGACTACCATATACCACTACAGGGTATACATCTAAAAGAAATGAAGTCAGTATGCTTAATAGTTATGTGAAATCCCCTGTTCATTGCAGCATTATTTGCAATAGCCAAGATACGGAATCAACTCAAGTGTTCATGAATGGATCAATGGAAAAATAAAATGTGGTATATATGTCCACAGTGGAATTCTATTCAGCCATAGAAATTTGCAAGTTCTGTCATTTGGGAGAACATGGATGTATGTGGAAGATATTATCCTAAATAAAATAAGCTAGTCACAAAACACAAATACTGGATGATCTCACTGATATATGGAGTGTAAAAGAAATGTCTAATTCATAGAATGCTGGGGACTGGGGAGACTGGGGAGTCCAAGACATAAAATTTCTGTTAAAAGGAATAAGTTCAGGAGATTTCTTGTAAACCATGGTGAACACAGTTAACAACAATATATTATATATTTCCAAAATACTGAATATATTTAAGTGTTATCATCACAAAAAAGATAAATATGTGAAGTAATGCATACGTAAAAGAGCTTGATTCAGCCATTATAAGAACTATTCATATCTTGTTGTATGTTTGTTGTTGTATGTATATTGTTGTATATATCTTGTTGTATATTGTAAGAGTATCTTGTTGTAAACCATAAATATATATATATATATATAATTTTTACTTATCTATTACAAAAATATTAAATTTTGATTTCAGTTTACATAACAACAAAAATATATTTTTAGTTGGAATATTGAAGATATTTAAATGTAAGCAAGACATGGCATTTTAAAGCAAATCGATATATGCAAATTGACATTTTAATTTTTAGAACTTTTTAATTCTTAAAATATTCTGATTTTATATGCTGTTTTCAAAAGCATAGAGAAATATTGAAGGTATGGTTTTATGATTGTCTTGAAATAATAGTTTAATGTAGTTATTAACTGTTTGAATCAAATCCTTTTTCTTAACTCTGTCTCATTTACTAAAAATATTTAAATGAATTTTGTTTATCAGCCAAATCTATAATTTTTCATATTTTCCAATATCTCTTTTTCATAAGTAATATCTATGTTACATTTAAGGAAGAAATATAAATGTTTCTTTTTAGTGTTTTGATCATTTACTCTCTGTATCAAATGGGTCATCAGATGTTTTTCATATGAAGTCAGATCCTCCATTTAACTGAGTATTTGTACACTTTGCTTATTATATTTGTTGAATCATTATTGACTTAACATTTTTTCTTGCTAGATTTTTGCTCTTGGGATAAAAACCTCCCTTCAGTGAGATCATGATTTTCATCAGAAATTAGTTTAAGCAGCACAGACACAGTCCATTTACAACTCACATTTCTGATTGTACTCATTTTCATTCCTGCTTTCTCTAGCCATTTATCTGCCTGATTTCTGAAATAATATCATTCACAATGGCATCATATCAGAAGTCAGAAAGTATTCCACTGAAATAAAATGTTTAAGAGTGAGCATGATGACTCCAGTCCTCAAATTACTATAACTTAACCTAAAACGTTAACTGATGTTATTTGTTGTTTTTCCTCAGTTAATGGATTTTTTGCTAGTCAGGTGAATGAGTAATGAACACTGTCCAAACAGTTTCAGGTTAGATCTCTTAATTCTGCAAGCCCATGTCTAGCTCCAGAACACTCATTTTTAATTTCTTACTATTCTTTCCTTCAATCAGTGTTTTGCTGTTGTTGTCTTTTAATAGCACACATACACCATAGATGATCACCCTCCATCCCCTCTAATAACAGGTATAATATTTTGGAATAGTTTTGGAAAACAGAAAAATTGTAAACCCTTCAAGTACTTTGTCTTTTACTTTACATTTTTATGAAGTATGATGGTATATCACTGGAGTAATATAATTAATAAGAGTGAAATATTTTGAAAACCATTCAATTATTGATTCTTCCTAGGAACTTATATATGGAAAAATCAGAAAGATAAATAAAGAAATGAAAAGTTGTGCATGGTAAAATGAAAATAAAAATGGATAGATTATACTTCTTTAAGAGTTTGCATTTTGAAAAGACTATATTTCAAGTTAAACAAAAAATGCATCCTGACTTCATTTAACATCACTAAATTAATCTTATTCTTTAACTTAATTACATTGAAGGTGCATTCCTATAATCATATATTCATAAGTATAATCCTATTCTCTTCATAGAGAATAGAAAAAAATATTCAAGAATTTTGTATGTTTTCATTTCTGAAGGATATATGTTTTACAGTTGAAATTAAGGAATTTTCTTTTGAAAACAACATTCCAGAGTAACAGATTAAATAATGACCTTGTGACTTTATACCTTATCAATCTTGTCTTGCACAATATTATTCTATTGGTTTAATGTTTATAGCATTAGTACTTGAACAGATAGAAACATATTGCTGACAGATAGGTAACAGTGAAAATCAGCATCACAGACACATTTTTCTTTTGCCTGCCATATTGCACTAACAAGTTCTAGAAATTAAAATTGTGAAATAGATTAACTCATATTTAAACCCAGGATATCTTTTAAAAGTTACTAAATATTGGTAAGTAAATATGGTTTTATGATGAAAAGAACACTGGGAGATTTTTATGATGAATTTTATAAAATGTTAACAAAATTATTAGTATGATATTTTAAATCTTCATTTCTTAATTTAGCCTTACTTATTCTATCAGTATTTCATTTAACACCTTCTTCATACTAGTTATGTACTAGGGACTTGAGATGCAATGCAGTGGAAGAATCTTCGGAATCTTCTTTGTAGTTTTGTTATGAACCCAGTACTGCTCTGAAAAGCAGCCTATTACAAAAAGTTCTTATCTTCACGAGGTCAACTAATATAATTTAGTAATCTAATTATAATCAAATTAAGAGCATTTGGCAACATAATATGATTCTGTCATGCAAACAAATCAGAAAATACAATACTTTTGGTTCTAATTTGGCTGTTTTGAATTTCTTTTTTTTTTTTTGTTTGAAGTTGTTGTATATATAACAGTAGCATGTATTACAATTCATAATACATATATAGAGCACCTTTTTACATAACACTGTTTGTTCACAAAGCATATTCATACTATTCATGTCTTTAATCATGCATTTAGGATACTGATATCCATCTCATTCTACCATATTTTTTCCCCTTCATAACCCCTTGCTCCCTCCCATTCCCTCCCTCTCCATTGACCTTTCTAGTGTTCCTCTAATCCTCCTATGTTCCCCGACCCAACCCCACTGTGAATCAGCCTACTTATATCAGAGAAAACATTTGGCATTTGAATTTTTGAGATTGGCTAACTTCACTTGGAATTGTATTCTCCAACTTCATCCATTTACCTGCGAATGCCATTATTTTATTCTCTTTAATTGCTGAGTAATAGTCCATTGTGTATATTTACCACATTTTCTTTATCTACTCATCTACTGAGGGGCATCTAGGTTGGTTCTATAACCTAGCTATTGTGAATTGTGCTGCTATAAACATTGATGTGGCTGTGTCACTGTAGTATACTGCTTTTTAATCCTTTGGCAATAGACCCAGGAGTGGGATGGCTGGTTATAAGGTAGACCCATTCCAAGTTTTCCAAGGAATCTCCATACTGCTTTCTATAATGGCTGCACCATTTTGCAGTCCCACCAGAAATGTATGAGTGTGCCTTTTTCCCCACATCCTTTCCAACATTTATTATTGCTTGTGTTCTTAATAGCTGCCATTCTGACTGGAGTGAATGAAATCTTAGAGTAGTTTTGACGTGCATTTCTCTAATTGCCAAAGATGTTGAACATTTTTTTTCATGTATTTGTTGATTGATTATGTATCCTCTTTAGAGACAATATGCCTAATAGAAGAAAAAGTAAGCTGTAGTCTCCAACATGTTGGATTAGGCCCCAAGTTCCTTAGTAAGACTCCTGTGGCACAAGAATTAATATCAAGAATTAATAAACGGGATAGATTCAAACTAAAAAACTTCTTCTCAGCAAAAGAAACAATCAGTGATATGAATAGAGAACCAACTAATTGGGAACAAATTTTTACCACATGCACATCAGATAGAGCACTAATCTCTGGAATATATAAATAACTCAAAAATCTTAACACCAAAAAATCAAATAACCCAATCAATAAATGGGCAAGGAACTGAATTTATTTTTTAGTTTGTTTTATTTTTTTTAATTTATTTGTTTTAGTTGTGTGCAATGCCTTTATTTTTACGTGGTGCTGAGGATTGAACCTGGGCTGCACACATGCTAGGCGAGTGCTCTACCGCTGAGCCACAATCCCAGCCCCTGGTTTGTTTTCTTAAAGAAAATTTCAAAGACCCACAAAAGTAGCATGGTAAAATGAACCTCTCTGAAATATTACTCAGCTTTGGAAATGGTCAGCTTTACATTATTTCATGTTTTCTCATTCTCTGTTCTTTCCTGAGATATTTTAAAACAAATCTTGATTTCATATCATTTCACTCATAAATACTTTAATGTGAATCTCTGTAAAGACCTGGCAGTAACAAATTTAGAGAAGGAAAAGTTTATTTGTAGGATCATGGTTTCAGAGGTCTCAGTTCATAGATACCTGGCTTCATTTCTTGGGGCTTGAGGTGAGGCAAAACCTCATGATGGAAGAATATGGCAGAAGGAAGCAGGAGATGATTAGAAAGGAGAGAGGGAGAGGGAGAGAGGGGGGGGGTAGATATGTTTGTCAGGGGGGAGACTTACTCCACTTGCCAGATACAAAATATACATCTCAAAGGCAAGTGCCCAGGGACCCACCTCCTTCAGCCACACCCTACCCACCTTCAGTTACCACTCAGTTAATCCCATCTGAGGATTAATTCACTGATTGGTTTAAGGCTCTTATAACTCAATCCTTTCTCCCCTAATCCTTCTTGCATTGTCCCACATGTGAGCTTTTGGAGGACACCTCATATCCAAATCATAACAAACTCCAATAGATGAAAAATTTTTTAAATGCATAACCATGAAAGCATTTATTACATGAATGAAACTGATAGTGACTCCTTCATATAACTTCAATTTCTTTCAGTTGTTTAGAATTCATTTTAGGCATACAAACTATAAATGAAATATTCAAGAAATAAAACTATTAATTTTATCTCTTCAATAAAATAAGAAGACAAACATATGAGTACTAGTTTTCTACACTGTCCCTTTTAAAACAAAATAACAACTGTGGTCCTAAATCATAGTTTTTACTATGCCTTTTTTTTTTTCTTCTTTTTTTTGGTACTGGGGATTGAACTCAGCTCTCAACAACTGAGCCACATCCACATCCCTATTTTATATTTTAATATAAAATATTTAACTCACTGAGTTGCTTAGTGCCTTGCCATTGCTGAGGATGGTTTTGAACTGGAGATCCTCCTGTCTCAGCCTCCCAAGCTGCTGGGATTACAGGTGTTCGCCACCACGCCAGGATTTTATTTGTGTTTTTTAAAACAAAATGACAACCATTTTCTTGAAACACCTGTGAGGTATCTATAATTTTTATAAGGAAAGGCAATGTTTATTCTCATTTCAACTTAGAAGGCCAGTAAATTTATAAACTTCAAACTTGTGATGGCAATAGGATGCCATGCAAGTTTTTAGAGAAAGAATGTAATTAGTGTCAGTTTCATGAAATATTGGCTGGTAATTGTAGTCATGTTTTAGAGAAACAAGAGGAAAGAAGTCTCACTAAGAAGTTGACGGGTATATGCCAGTCTACATAAATTTATGTTTGCTGGTCTGGCTTTTTACAGATTTAATCTAAATTACAAATTTCATATTGGACTTTTTTTTTTAAATCTACAGATGTAAATTCCCAGTAGGGTATTAGATTAAGGATTTATAGAGATGACATTTTTCTAATTACAAATATATAAATATACAGCTCATGCTTCAAAGACCAAAAATTGGCTCATTTTCAATAAGGGAACACTTAATAAGATTAGTCATATATTAGTTTTGTTAATGGTAATCAGTATTTTAAACACAGTATTCTGCTAGCATACTTATGATTCATAATTTATGCTATTAGATCATAAATTCTACATATATAAAAGTAATTATAAAAGTCAAGTGAGGTTCAAAGGTAAGAGTGCAACTTTCTCCCTACCACATCCAGTCTGTATGTGGGCTTAATATATTGCTTATTGCTTACATAATATTTTTTAAAATTTTTATTTATAGTAGTAT
This sequence comes from Tamias sibiricus, assembly GCA_025594165.1. Lineage (NCBI taxonomy): Eukaryota > Metazoa > Chordata > Mammalia > Rodentia > Sciuridae > Tamias > Tamias sibiricus. The sequence goes on along the minus strand of CM046660.1, from coordinate 81,523,929 downwards.
GTATTACAGTACATACTATACATATAGAGCATCTTTTTACACAAAACAGTTTGTATACAAAGTATATTCGCAGCATTCGAGTCTCCAATCATGCATTTAGAATAATGATATCCGTCTTATTCAACCACTATTTTTCCCCCTTGCCCCCTTGCTCCCTCCCTTCCCCTCCCTTCCCTTTGACCATTATAGTGTTCCTCTAATCCTCCTATGTACTCCTACCCAACAATACTGTGAACCGGCTTCCTTATACCAGAGGAAACATTCGGTATTTGGATTTTTGAGATTGACTGATTTCACTTAGCATTATATTCTCCAACTCCATCCATTTACCTGCAAATGTCATTATTTTATTCTCTTTTATTGCTGAGTAAAATTCCATTGTGTATATATACCACATTTTCTTTATCCATTCATCTACGGAGGGACATCTAGGTTTGTTCCACAACCTAGCTATTGTGAATTGTGCTGCTATAAACATTAAAGTGGCTGTGTCACTGTAATATGCTGTTTTTAAGTCCTTTGGGGATAGACCCAGGAGTGGGATGGCTGGGTCATAGGGTGGTTCCATTCCCAGTTTTCCAAGAAATCTCCATACTGCTTTCCATAACGGTTGTACCATTTTGCAGTCCCACCAGCAATGTATGAGTGTGCCTTTTTCCCCACATCCTCTCCAACATTTATTGTTGTTTGTGTTCTTGATAGCTGCCATTCTGACTGGAGTGAAATGAAATCTTAGAGTAGTTTTGATTTGCATTTCTCTAATTGCCAGCGATGTTGAGCATTTTTTCATGTATTTGTTGATTAATTGTGTATCTTCTTCTGAGAAGTGTCTTTTCAATTCCTTAGCCCATTTATTTGTTGGATTATTTGTTTTTTTGTTGTTAAGTTTTTTGAGTTCTTTATATATTCTAGAAATTAGTGCTCTATCTGATGTGCATGTATTAAATATTTGTTCCCAATTAGTTGGCTCTCTATTCACCTCACTTTGTTTCTTTTGCTGAGAAGAAGCGTTTTAGTTTAAATCTATCCCATTCATTAATTCTTGGTAATAATTCTTGTGCTACAGGATTCTTATTAAGGAACTTGGGGCCTGATCCAACATGTTGGAAATTGGAGCTTACTTTTTCTTCTATTAGGCATATTGTCTCTGGTCTAATTCCTAGGTCCTTGATCCACTTTGAATTGAGTTTTGTGCATGGTGAGAGATAAGGGTCTAATTTCATTTTGTTATATATGAATTTCCAGTTATCCCACTCCTGGGTCTATTCCCAAAGGACTTAAAAACATCATATTACAGTGACACAGCCACTTCAATGTTTATAGCAGCACAATTCACAATAGGTAGGTTGTGGAACCAACCTAGATGTACCTCAGTAGATGAGTGGATAAAGAAAATGTGGTATATATACAAAATGGAATTTTACTCAGCAATAAAAGAGAATAAAATAATGGCATTTGAAGGTAAATGGATGAAGTTGGAGAATATAATGCTAAGTGAAGTTAGCCAATCCCAAAAATCCAAATACCGAATGTTTTCTCTGATATAAGGAGGCTAGTTCACAGTGTTGTTGGATGGGGGTACATAGGAGGATTAGAGGAACACTAGAATGGTCAAAGGAAAGGGAGGAGAAGGGAGGGAGCAAGGGGGAGGGAGGGGGGAAGGAAAAAAATTGGTGGTTGAATGAGATTGATATCATTATTCTAAATGCATGATTGAAGATCTGAATGGTACTTATATACTTTGTATACAAATAGTTGTATGTAAAAAGATGCTATATATGTGCATTATGAATTGTAATACATACTACTATTATAAATAAAAAAGAAAGTGGAATAAAAGACTGGGATCCCAATTAGAACAAGATATACTGCATGTTTGTATAAATATGTCAAAATATACTCCACTGTCATATGTATCTAAAAAAATGAATAAAAAAAAAAAAAAAAACTGTATAAACAATATAGATTTCTGCATCCAGCAACTAGTTTGTTTCTAAAGCAATTCTTTCATTAAGATCTAGAAACCTGAGGAAAATATAAAATATCTGTTATTCAAGTAGTGGGATTCATAGGAGTCAAAATCTGTAGATAAAGGAAAACTAAATAGGTAAATATACCATTTGAAACTACTAGTCCTCTGGTTCTCAATTTCAAAGCTGCTATTGAAAGGCTGGATAGTTGAGCAGGAATTGGAAGCTAAGATAAAGAAACAGACTAGGTTTTTCAGCAGTCAAAAATTAGGGAATAAAGGGCCAACAAAGAAACAAACTGCCTGGCTTTTAGATTGAGATCCTGTAGGGATATAATTAAGAGTAAGACTCAACCAGTAATAATCCAGGTCTCAAAAGAATTGTAATACCAGTTTTGAATCAGGCAAGAGCATTTAATATAATTTGTCCCTAGCTCATTAAATGAATACCAAAAGCAAAAAAGAACATTTTGATGATATGAAGCAAGGATAGGGATTGTTGGAGACATTTGGTAGAAATAGAGAGCTGGAGAGGAAAATGTTGGTCCTGTTGAGAGTATGTTGAATTAAATGATTATGGGGTCCATACAGGATTGGGAAGGGAGTGAAAGCCAGAGAGAATGATACATAGCCTTGGAGAACAGGAATGTCTTCAAAACTAGAGGTCATGGTGACTGGATGAAGGAGAACGTGAGTGAAAAGACAGTTTTTCTATTAAACAGTGTAGAAAACGAATAATGGCAAAGCTCTGAATATGGCAAAGTAAATGGTTTGCTGTAGTGAAGGGGAAAATAATTGTATAATATAATTAAAATGGCATTGGTTCATTGAAATAATGGTAAAAAATAATAATTGAACAAGAAACCAAGAAACTATATGGGTAGGTAGTTGAAGGAATTACCAAAATTTAAAGGTGAAATTGGAAAGAATGCTGGTAGGAATTAAAATTGAAAAGTCAAATCTGCTCTGAATTGGAAGCATTAGAAAAGTCATACAATTAGTGTTTTTTTTTTTTTTTTAAAGAGGTTTTAACTTTAACAGGGGAATCATCCTTTTGCTGTTAATTTTTCTCTCCCTCATTCAATTATTTTATTCTTTAATCCTTAAGGGGGAAAAAAACTATTATTTGAGGAAAAGTGATTTTTACTACTTTAAAAATTCAGACCACTGTTGAGAGGAGAAAGCCTTCAATTTTATAGTTATTCGTTTATTATAATTATAAGTAAATTGATATTCTTCACAGTGATTTTTGACAATGGAATAATGACCTCAGCTCACTGTGTAACATCTGGTATACCCTCTGTCAACTAAAAATCAATTAGAATTTTTAATTATTTTTGTGCCACATCTGCATAGCAATCTGATTCCAAGCCAAATTAAATGGTCTTTCTGATGATGGTATGGTTAAGAAACTGCGCTTTTTCAGAGTATAGGATTTGAAAATGTTTGGCTTGCATTTCTTGATATGGTTACCAGATTTGATTTATATAGTTAATAGTATATATTGTTATATCTTAACAGTTCATGAGACCCAATATAGGCCCGCCCATCTCGGAGATGCCATCCAGGCTCTGGACGGCAGGGGAACAAGCCCCAGCCTGCAAGAGTTCCAGAATCTTTTTTTTAATGTTTGGAATTATTCTTTTAACTTTGGCACTTAATTTTTTTATAAAACTGTTTTAGTATTTGGCAAACAGTTTCAAATAATCCCCACATAATTAATAGCTGATGATATAATTTTCATCCTTTTGGCTTATCTTGATTGAGTCTTTGCCAGTGCTGTTGAAATCTTCTGATGAGGAAAGTCAGATGTAAACAAAACTGTAATAGAATGACCCAAATCTCTGGAGACAACGTTGAATGTTCTTTTTTCTTTTCTTTTTTTTTTTATCAACATATATTCTAATCAATTCTGATTTCGTTTTTTAACCCTTGATTAATTATATGTATCAATCATTTATTTCTGTGACAAATTTTAATATCTCTGTTCTTCCACAGGATGCTATTATTTAAAAAGAAAATGAAAACTTTCACTAAAATTTACATTAATCTGTACGTAGTTGATATGTTATTGATCTTTTTTGCTTGCAGTCCAAATATAATTGCATTTTGGTAAACTGTAGCTATTTCTTAGTGCTAAAAGATGGGCAGTTTAACTTGCGTTTGTGTCAAATTCACTTGAAATATTGCACCATCTCTACTTTGCTGCTGTTTTAATTGCTTTAGGAGAGTCTTTTTTAGGTATATTTTGCAGGTAATGTGTTTGTGGTCTTCGGCTTCTTATTTAAATTCTGAATTCTTTTAATTTTGTCATAAATTTCTGTGAATATATATTTTGCTAATACCAAAAAGTTCTGATGATTTCCTGAATGTTTCCACAGGCTTTGACTAAATACTTAATTTTGGTAATTATATGAAAATATTTATAAAATATGTAAAAGGTCTAAAGTGTAGGATAATCCAAACCAGTGTGCATCAAACTTTAATGTCCATACTTGCCACTTGGGATCTTGTTACAAAGTAAGGTTTGGGTTAGTAAGAATGGCCTCTGGGTGTGAGATTACGTGTTTCTAATAAACTGTCAGGCGATACCTATGCTGCTGGCTCTTAGACCATAATTTGAGAAGCAAAGACATAAATAATTTTATGTTCTGATATTTTTGTTTTTTCATCAAGCAAAACTGGGAGTTAGCAAGTTTATTATTTCCATTTATGGATTATATACTATCATTGTATCCTTCTTAAAACTTTTTAGAAAAATTAATCTTATTTATTCAGTTTTTCATTAAACTTGTAGGACCATTTACAATAAAATTAATGACCACATTACTTTTCATGATTGTTCTCTTGATTTTCTGTATGAACTAATTCACCTCCAAACTATGGTTATTTATACTCTTCATGTATAAAAAAATTAGGGGGAAGAGGACAAAGCCAAACTTTTAAGGAAACAAGTAACATTCTACATTGGAGTAATTATGTTAAGAAATTCTGGTACTGGAGATATTTTATAGGGAGCCAAATATGGTATGTTGGATGAGAGGAAATCACATGTGCCAAGACAAATATCATAGGATGAACATGTATTACACATGAATATGTACTTGTATTGCTGGATAATGTTAAACCATACTAGTTGCGGTAGTGTTAATCCCACATCTTTACTTTTTGTAGCCTTCTTAGAACCCATAATCATATACATATCATGGAATTATAAACTGTATATAAACAGCTTTATTTTTCTCTTGGCCAGTTGTGCATTAGGGGACTAGTTATGATGTGCAACATAGGACATTATCTAATTGCTTTATCTTTATACATACACACACACACATACACAGCATTTGTGGGTATTTGTGTATATATAATGCACACATAATAATGGTTCACACCACTTTCTGTAGATTGCTTTTCTGTTTGATCACTGAGGTCAATGTATGTGTAATTTCCAAGCACATTACCAATTATTTCCCCTTTGCCCTTCTTCTTATTAGTACTGTGATCCTTTTGCATTGATAAACAGTCCAAATTTTCTTGCTTCTTCCACAAACTAAAACCCCATGAACTGTCACCATTCATCAGCATGATGCTATTAGACCCTCTAAAATCTTGTTTTTCTGTGAAATGATTGAGGATAAGCGACTAGCTGAATATCAGGTGAGAGTATTTACTCCTCAGGAAACCAAATAATACTCATATTCCAAATTGAATCATTAGTTTAAATATCAAGATCTTACCTTTGAATTTTAGTCTGTCAAAACAGCCCACATTGACACTTGATAATTTTATAGGATTTTGTTTTATTTGGGCATAATTATCTTGACTCCTTAAAAAACTAAAATAATAGTATTTTTAAATTAAAGGGCATTCATTGATTTAATTTGTTTTCCATGGCTGTTTATCCATTAGAGATCTGTTGTCATAATTTTTTCTTAAGTCTTATGATGGAAGTTATCAATTATATCCTCAAAGGAAAGTTTGCTTATAATAGTTTTATGAAGTAAAACTGTCTAGTAAATTTCACTATCAGCTCAGGTTGTTCAGCATAAATTGATGCATTATTGGTTTATGAACTGTCTTGCAGATTTCTAATTGCTAGATATTATATAATGCAGTATAATTCCACATTATACTTTTACTTTGTTCAATTTCTTATTGAATGAATTGTTTAACAACTCATATCAACATTATAATTCATTTCCATTAGCTAATGCACTGACAGATATAGCTTAATTTTCTTGGGGTGCTTGATCCCTTATGTGTTATAGGGCTTATGCAGTATTGTTTTCACAGATAGTACTTGCATCTGGCCATTCATCAGATTTCCATTAATCTCTGTTTTTTTCCCCCTCCAAAATAGTTATTTCATCAAAAAATGCAATTTATGGTAATAGGTCCATAAAACTGCTCCATTTTAATTTCCTTTACCTTTTATTTGGAAATTCATTTTTTTCCAAAGTTAAAAATATCACGATTCAGTTTTTTCTTCACATTATTTAGTTGTCAACATGTAATTAATACATACTCTAAAAGTACCTTTTCACTATTTTCCTGGGGGCAGCAGCTCTCTGTTGCATTCTCTTTTATTTCTGTTCCAGTCACCTCTCAGAAGAAGGTTCTGCTTACACTAGATTTTTACTCATTGAAATAACTAAACCTCTTATGGGCTTTCATTATCATAACACATCTCTGTATGGTCAAATATCTATCCTGGCTCTAGAAAGCTGTGATAGCAGAAGAATAATGAAAGTCATAGAGTCAAACAGCCAAAGAACTATTGATGAAAAGAAGCTGATTACAGAGACATGCCCCAGATATAACAATTGTAATCTGCCACTTCCTTCTGCCTTAACAATGTCATAGTTATTCATAAGTTATATTTTTTCCTACATGAAAGAGCATAAGATTTTAAAGATCTTGACTAATTTCAACACTGATGATTTGACAGCTGTGCAAGGAACCTGATACGAAATTGTTCAAAGTGTGAGAAAACTATAAATTAATATAAAATGCAAAGATAATGTAGAAAGCTCTATATATTTAAATGTTACCACATTTATATCAGAGGTATAAAAATATTTTGTATTAATGTCATTGCTATATTCCTCTGATGTTTAAAAATTCCTTTGGAGTTGTAGATGGACAGCACAACTTTATTTTATTTATTTATTTTTATGTGGTGCTGAGGATTGAACACAGTGCCTCACATGTGCTAGGTAAATGCTCTACCACTGATCTATAGCCCCAGCCCCTCTCTTACATTTTTGATATCACTTTAAAAATTAAACATTTCAAAGTTTAAAGTGAGGCAGTCTTCTCATAAACAATATTTATAATAAATGCCTGTTTTATGGAACTACAAATAAAAATTAGGAATTAAGTATTTCAAATGGATTTCATAATAAAAAATAAAAGAAGTTACTTGGGCTACTGTTATGAGTTTCTCTGAATTATTTTCTACTATTTTAGTAGAAAACGCTACTTTAATGAAATTAGAGTGACTCAGAGGTAAAGAGAATCAAGATTTTGTGTTTTATCTCATTAATATATGGTCAGATGAAAAAAATTCTTTCATCTGCTGGTGTAAATATAAAGATTTTAGTTTCTTTTAAAAAATTAAGGTAATAAATATCATTCTTTTCCTTGTTTTTCTTGAAACTCTGGGTTTTTACTTACATGCCCAGATTTCATCCCATTCTTTTAACATATGCTATTAACATAATTCAGAGAAACTCATAACAGTAGCCCAAATAACTTCTTTTATTTTTTATTGTAAAGTCCATTTGAAATCTTCCTCAGGTTCTGGAACAGTGGCTCATGCCCATAATCCCAGCAGCTTGGGAGTCGAAGGCAGGAGGATGGTGAGTTCAAAGCCAGCCTCAGCTAAGCAAGGCACTAAGCAATTCAGTGAGACCCTGTCTCTAAATAAAATACAAAATAGGGCTGGGGATGTGGCTCAGTGATTGAGTGCCCCTGAGTTCAATCCCCAGTACAACACCCCCCCCAAAAAAAGTTCTCAGTATAAAGCAAATTTAAGAACCTGCATTGTTCTAAGATAACAAAATAATTGAATCAGTGTTCTTGTTGTACACATTTTAGAATACTATCCTCAAAGTATTTTTAGTGTATATCTTGAGTTGATGGTTAACATTGTAATTCTCTAGGTCATTTTCACTTGAATACTTTGAGTTTACGTTTTTGTACAAATTCATTTCTCATTACTTTTGTCCGATAAGAAAGAATTCTTTGGTTATAGGAGAAACTCACATTCATCTAAGCAGGTCTAATGCAGAGTATAGCGCTCTATTTCAGTGATGACAACCACTGTTATGTCTGTGGAAAGCCACATGTCCAGGGGTTTGTGGATAGGGTGCAGCTTTGTTATATACAACTTTTTGCTAACACGTTTATTATGTTAGTTAAAATTAGAGATAAATAATCAGTTCTACTTCTCCCCTTGCTCTCTTCATCAACCACTTCTTATTTGTCAATTAATATTGGAGGAGATAATATTGTGATCATCTATGGTACCAAAATAAAAAGAATAGTGCTATTCCTGATGTTGACTGTACATAAATATCAGGAGATTATTGACTTTTGTCTGAATACTGATGGTGTGTAGAACATACTACCTCCAGAATATGGTCCTGAGAAGCAGGAAGGTTACTCTCACCTTACTCTTGCCCCTATTCCCTTGCAGCAAGCCTTAAAACCTAGCTGTTTTTCCCCTAAAAGAGGTCATAAGACCCTCATTCAGAAGTGCCCATCCATAACCATAGGAAAATATTGTTCTTATCACTTAAAATACAGGGACACAGAGAAGAATCTGAACAAACAGGTCTTGTTAGATTACAAAACGTTCTGTAACTGGAAGGTGACTGAGTACACAGCATTGCCAATGAAACATGAACCCATGAGATCATGAACTGAAAGAGAGAGTGAAGTGTACTATATCAGAAGCTATTGCATTCAGAGATTGAGACAACAACCAAGAAGTGAAAATAGGACACTTTAAAAAGATGAGTTTTTGACATTGTTTATCAATATTCAAATGTATCAACACTTTGATATATTTGAAGCTGTTTTCTGTTCTAGAGAGATGTATTTAGAAAGGGCACTGTGCTTATAGGATGGCCTGTGTTCAATGTATTGAAGCAAATTTAGCAACTGAAGGTCTTAGGGAAGTCCTGATACTGAAAATTAATTTTTCCAGTAAAAGTTAAGGGACTTAGGTTATTCTCTTGTTTAAATCTGCTTACATTTTGGTAGGAGGGTGAAGTATTATGCAATAAATAGTTTGTTTTTATTTATTTGTTTGGTGTTAGGGATTCAACCCAGGATCTCACATATGCTAAGTGCATGTTCTACTACTGACCTACACCCTTAACCCTTGAGAACACAAATTTTAGAAATTTATTTGTTTTAATTTTTACTTTTTATTGATTCTTTTTACTTATATGTAACAGTAGAATCCATTTTGATATACAAGGATGGATTATATCTCATTCTAATTAGGACCCCAGTCTTGATGTACATAAAAATGAGATTCATTGTGATATATGAAAATTATGTGAGGCTTATTTCACTGTCTTTTCCATTTCTATCTCCCTTACGTCCCTTCATTCCCCTTTGTCTAATCTATTGAACTTCTATTCCTACCCCCCCCCCACACACACACACACTTATTGTGGATTGGCTTCCCTATGTCAGAGAAAATATTTGACCTTTGGTTTTTGGGGATTGGATTATTTCACTTAGCCTGATACTCTCCAGATCTAACCATTTACTGGCAAATGTCATAAAGTCATTCTTAATTTCTGAGTAATATTCTGTTGTGTATATACACCACATTTTCTTTATCCATTCTTCTGTTGAAGGACACCTAGGTGGCCTCCATAGCTTGACTATTGTTAATTGAGCTGCTATAAACATTGATGTGGCTGCATCACTCTAGTATGCTTATTTTAAATTCTTTGGATATATACCAAGTAGTGAGATAGTTGAGTCAAATGGTGGTTCCATTCCTAGATTTCTGAGGAATCACCATCCTGCTTTCCAGAGGGGTTGCACCAATTTACAGTCCCACTAGCAATATATGAGTGTACCCTTTCCCAACATCTTCACCAACATTTATTGTTACTTGTATTCTTGATAATTGCCATTCTGACTGGAGTGAGATGAAATCTCAGTGTTGTTTTAATTTACATTTCTCTAATTGCTAGAGATGTTGAACATTTTTTCATATATTTGTTGACCATTCATATTTCTTCTTTTGGGAAGTGTGTGTTCAGTTCCTTTGTCCATTCATTGATTGAGTTTGGTTTTTGGTGTTAAGTGTTTTGAGTTATTTGCATATCCTGAAGATTAATGCTTTATCTGAGGTCCAGATGGCAAAGATTTTCTCCCATTCTGTAGGCTCTCTCTTTACATTCTTGATTTTTTTTTTTTTTTTGCTTTTAAGAAGATTTTTAGTTTGATGCTATCCCATTTATTGATTTCTTTTTAAAATTCTAATTAGTTATACATGATAGCAGAATACAATTTGATTCATTGTACACAAATGGAGCACAACTTTTCATTTCTCTGGTTTACACAATGTAGAGTTGCATCACATGTATAGTCATATGTGTACCTAGGATAACGATGTTCATCTCATTCCACCATCTTTCCTACTCCCATGCCCCCCTCTCCTTTCCTCCCTCTCCTTTGCCCAATCAAAGTTCCTACATTCTCCTCCCCCCCACCCCCCGCAGTCAGCATCCACTTATCAGAGAGAACATTCAGACTTTGGATTTTTGGGATTGACTTACTTTGCTTAGGATGATATTCTCCAATTCCATCCATTTATCTGCAAATGTCATTATTTTATTCTCTTTTAATGCTGAGTAATATTCCATTGTGTATATATACCTCAGTTCGTTTATCCATTCATCTGTTGAAGGGTATCTATGTTGGTTCCACAGTTTAGCTATTGTGAATTGAGCTTCTATGAACATTGATGTGGCTGTGTCACTATAGTATGCTGATTTTAAGTTCTTTGGGTATAGACCAAAGAGTAGGATAGCTGGGTCAAATGGTGGTTGCAGTCCATGTTTTCTATGGAATCTCCACACTGCTTTCCAGAATGGTTATACCAATTTGCAGTACCACTAGCAATGGATGAGTGTACATTTTTCTTTACATCCTTGTCAACATTTATTATTGCTTGTATTCTTGATAATTGCCATTCTGACTGGAGTTAGATTAAATTTTAGAATTTTAGAATAGTTTTGATTTGCATTTCTCTAATTACTAGAGATGTTGAACTTTTTTTTTTTTCTTTTCTTTTTTCTTTTTTGGTACCGGGGATTGAACTCAGAAGCACTCGACCACTGGGCCACATCCCCAGACCTTTTTTGTATTTTATTAGAGACAGAGTCTCACTGAGTTGCTAAGTGCCTCACCATTGGTGAGGCTGGCTTTGAACTCGTGATCCTCCTGCCTCAGCCTCCCAAGTGCTGGGATTACAGGCGTGAACCACCGCACCCGGCTGTTGAACATTTTTTTTTATGTATTTCTGATCAATTGTATATCTTCTGAGAAGTGTCTGTCCAGTTCCTTAGCCCATTTGTTGATTGGTTATATTTATTGATTTCTGACTGTATTTCTTATGCTTTAGGAGTCTTGTTAGGGAAGTCAGTTCCTGATATGTTGGATTGTTGGGCACACATTTTCTTCTAGTGAAAATGGCCATATTACCAAAAGTGCTATACAGATTGAGTGCAGTTCCCATCAAAATTCCAATGATGTTCTTCATAGAAATAGAAAAAGTAGTCATGAAATTCATTTGAAAAAATAAGAGGCCCAGAATAGCCAAAGCAATCCTTAGTGAGAAAGGTGAAGCAGAAGGTGTCATGATATCAGACCTCAAATTATACTGTAGAGCCATAGTAACAAAAACCACATGGTATTGGCACCTAAAGAGACATTTTGAAGAACAATTGAACAGAAGACAAAGAGACAAACCCACACAAATAGTTATCTCATATTAGACAAAGTCATGAAAAACATACATTGCAGAAACGATAGCCCCTTCAAGAAATGGTGCTGGGAAAATGGGAAATCCATATTTGGTAGACTAAAATTGAATCCTACCTCTAATCCTACACAAAACTCAACTCAAAATGGATCATTTTATTTAGAATTTCTTTGTTTAGGTACAAGGGACCAATTATATGAATAACTCATTATCAGGAAACAGTGGTATACATCTTATATCTTCTTAAATATTTAAAAAGAAGAAAATAAAAAATGAAATATGTACACTAACATATATTGAAAGTTATTTCTTATTTTGCTTAATGGTAAATTAATATCTATATCATTTTAGCAAATTAGGCTCTTGTTTCTACGTATCTTTACTTTTGTTTTAAGTGTGAGTACTATATACATAATATAGAGTATATTTTAAAAAAAAACCCAGTGAACTATATTAATATATAAGTTAAATTGAATGACCTATTAGATTTTTTGCCAATAATATATATTCCCTGAAAAAAATGGATGCTTTTCCATATATAATGAAACACATGACAATGTGCAGTGCATGGTGAGTTACATCTGATTTTGAAAGTAATTAATGAGTCTCAAATGTATGAAATATTATATTTTTTTTCTATTTTTGATGCTGATTGACAATTTTTCTTTAAGTTTTCATTGTAACTGCTCTTGGAGACATATCATTTTACCACATTATTTTTAAAAATTGCATAAAAGTTTTTGACTTTTTTCAGAAATAACAGAAGGTAGAATCCTATGTTGCACTTTCTTCTTCCCCAGCACTGGAAGCATTTTGTCAGCCACAAATAAAATTAGATGTTGGCATTTTCTTTTCTTTTCTTTTTCTTTTTTTGGTAACTTGACTGTGATTCAGTTACTGAATGTTGAAACATCTTTCATACTTTCTTTTATAAAGAAAGAAGAAAAAAGTTTTTTTTCCACAAGTATTTCTCCCCAAATTTGAGTAGTTATTAAAATAATTCAATTGTACAATGAAAGGTAAATGTTTTTGAGAAGTCTGTATTTCTGTTACTTTAAAAAAAACTGTTTGGGATAGTTTGTATTAAATGAGAAGATAATAAAAATAATTTGAGATTTTGAAATGTGGCAGTAGATTACAAAGAAAATGAGTACAGATTTCCAGCCACTATAAGGCTAATTAAAGAAAAGAGTACCTGACATTCAGACATTTTATGAAAAATCATGGGCTAACCTAATTGTAGAAATGTAAATTTTAATAGAATTAGAATATCTTTGAAGCTAAGTGTTATGTGACAGAGTTCTGATGATCTAGGTTACCTGTCAGAGTGTCTTGTCCACTAATGCTGGGTCTTGGTCTTGACCAAATCTGTTTCGAGTATTTTTGTTTGTTTGTTTGTTTTTAATCCTACTAATGCTTCATGAGAGATATTGTGTGATTAGCATTTTAAGCCAACTTCTGAGAAACACAGCTGGGTTACTGATATTGGAGCCTTCCAATTGCAGTGGGGGGCATACTGTGACTAGAAAATGTCAATAGAAAATGAGAAAACAATGGTGAGGTTAAAAATGAAATTAAGGTTGGGGTTCAGTGTTGCCTAGGAAATTATCTTACTATATAGTGGAAAAGGGAAATATCATAATCCTTGGTAGAAGAAATCACAGAATTGTGGGCTCATTATTTGGTTAAAGTAGTATTTTTCTAAGCAGGAGAAAATATCAGAAACTGGATAGTGAAAAACTAAGTACACGTAGATGTAGGGTGGGCTCTTGAAAGGAAAATTTAGGAAACATAAATCTGGGCAGTAGATCCAAAAAGGTGTTGGTCACATAAACTCATTCACAATTATTATACACTGTCCTTATCACTTTAAGAATTGATAGATAAGAAGTACAGTAATTTAATAGTAAAGAGTCCAACTAACATGCGTGCTGGTGTGTTGGAAGAATCATAGATAAAAGGTGATCTTATTTCTTTTTAATGTTTTGTCTGATTAATAATAGCTTTTAATAATCCTTAAAATACAAATTCCTGACTTCTATATGTTAATAATGAAAGATCTTTCAGAAGACTTTGGTTGAAGGCAATAAAAGATGATTGTTTATTTTCTGCTAAACATACTAATTTCATCCATGTAACTCAGCAAATTGTGTTTAGTTTTAGAGTGATTACATTTACTCAAAAATATAGTAAAGTTTCTGTTTGTAGAGGTAAAATGCAAGCTCTGTCAAATCAATAAATTAATTTATAAACATTTATATTTGCATAAGTTAACCATAACAAATCATTTTTGCAAGTGACAGAAATGTCAGCCTTGGTTTGAGTTATGACTCTTGTTTATGACAGGAAATAGTACCAAATAGATTGCAAGGGACTGCTTTTGAAACATTTATTAACTATCTCCCCCATTTTGCAAGGAAAGGATTTAATCTAATCATGCAGTGACATTATGATACATATTGTGATGAATGTACTGAAGTATAGCGTACATTCAGATTCCTATTTTTAGGAATTATATAAGAAAGAAATAGTATATTCAATTATAATGCTTCTTAGCCATAGCAATCACTGTTATTTAAAATTTATTGTGAGGATATTTTTCAGTAGAAAACTAGCTATTTGAGCTGGGAACAGTGGTGAATATCTGTAATCTCAGTGACTCAGGAGGTAAAGACAGGAGGATCACAAGTCCAAGACCAACCTGGAGAACCTAGTGAGACCCTGCCTCAAAATTTAAAAGAATAAAAACAAACAACAACAACAAAAAATATATGGTTTGGCCTATATCTTAGTGGTAGAGTACCCCAGGGTTTAATCCCTAGTACTGGGGTGGGGGTGAGGGGGTATTGGCTGTTTGAAATAAAAAATTACTTTTAAACTGTTTCTGTGATAAGTCTGTTTCTTAGCCCACTGAAGCTGTTATAACAAAATGCCAGGACCTATAGGTATCTTATAAACATAAATTTACTTCTCACCATTAAAGAAGCGACACTTGAGAAGTACATAATCAAAGTGCTGGCAGATGCTGAGTCTAGGAAGGGCCCATTGTCCCTCACTAGCTCACTGTCAGTGCCATTTGCATAGTGGAAGGAGGCAAGGCAGTTCTCTGGGTCCTATTTGATAAAGGCATATTCCTAGTTGTAAGACTCCACTCTCAGGACCTGTTGACCTCTCAAAGGCCCCACCTCCTAATATCATCACTATGGGAGGGTGGATTAAAACTTCAGTATATGAATTTAAGGCACACAAACATTCAGATCATAACATTCCAACTTGGACCTCCCAAATTCATGTCCTTCTCCCATAAAATATACTTGCATTTTATCCTAACAGCCCCCAAAGTTTTAACTAAGTCCAGCATCCACTTTAAAGTCTAAATCCAATGTCTCATCTAAATGAAATATGGGTGAAACTTATTCTGAGGCAAGCTGATATGAATCTGTGAAAACAAGCATGTAATATACTTTCAAGATACAATAGTGGGTAAGCACAGGACAGATGTTACCATTCCAAAAGGGATAAGAAGAAACAAAAAAGGGACAAAAGGTTCCAAGTAAGTCCAGAATGTTAAAGCTTCAGAAAAATCTTTGACTTGAGGCTCTGCCTTCAGACCTATTAGGTGGTGGCCCTGCTCCCATGACTTTGGGCAGCCCCACCCCTGTGGTGTCTCTGTTAACTAGTTCCATCTGCATTAGCCCCACCTCTGCAGCAGCTCTGTGCATGGGTCTTGTGCTTATGGTGCCCAGGTTGGAATCTTGCCTTGATAGCTCTACTGATATGTACTCTCAAGGGCAATCCTGTCCCCTTGGTTCCACTGGGCATTGACCCAATGGGGGCTCTCTGTGATGGCTCTAGCCATGAAGCAGTTTCCTGCCTGAACCCTGAGACTCTACAGGGTATCCTTTGAAATATGCATGAAAACAGCCAGGCCCTCACAGCCTTGCTGGGTGCAGTGCATCCCACACTGGGGTCAATGGGAACCATACTTGGGGTGTTTGAAGAGCATGCTGACAGAGGGTGAAAATGCAGATTGAACCCAGGGCCTCACACACACTAAATTTATACTCAACCATTAAACTATATATCACCATCTCTTTGTCTTTTTCATTTGAGCTCAAGAAGATGAATCTTGAAGGTGATCTACCTAGTTAGAAAGAATGATTATAGATCACCATAATCCACAGACTGTGTTGGAATTGGTAACCTTTACAGGTGCATTGTGTTTGTGCAAAACAACTACAATAAGCATGAGTAGATGTTTTTCAATCACAATTATAAAAATTTGCTTTGACATAATACTGTCAATTCAAAACAATATCATGTGTCTCTAGCTTAAAATATATCTTGCCAAACAATAATGTATTTCTTTAGCATATAAATCCCAATGGAACTGTACAAAGAGTAAATATTTTTATTTTGTTCCTTGAAAATTCAGGATTCATGAAAGAGATTTACTAGTTTATCCATGGGTGTTCCTCTGTAATTGAAAACTCCAAAGACTGAACCAGTCCTGGTGTACTGGAGCCATTTGTTAAGAGAAGAAAGCTGATAGGAGAGTTCTCAGTACACACACAGATGAACTGAAAGTCAAGGAGCAGTGACATAATAGCATCATGTGGATCTGTGTCCATCAGTATTTATAGTCAGCCAGAACATTCACAGGACTCTCCAATTATAATCACTAAAATTCCCTATTTTGTCTAAGCTGACTTCTGATACTTGCAGTGAAAAAGTTCCCCATATAGAATTTAAACTGTTTCTTAATTTTTAAGCAATTATGCAAACATTTATGAAAGTGTATTATGTGCTAAGTTCTGGGTTACCTTAGGTTTTCAGACATCAAAAGTTTGGTACATGACTTCCACAGGAAATGAAAAAAAATGACAACTAAAAACAAAATCCTGAATAGTAAATGATATGTCCATGCAGATAACAAGGGAGGAGTTTCTAAGTTTGCCTGTGGAGGTCATCAGAACAAGCATTGTACTGGAGATGATTATTGAACTGATGATTTTATCATTTAGTTTAGAAATTAGGAATGAACTGGGTACTTGAAAGAAAGTGGATGATTTTTATGGTTTAGATATGGTATCCCCCAAAAGTTCATGTGTGAGACAATGCAAGAAGGTGTGGAGGAGAAATGATTGGATTAAATACTTAACCTAATCAGTGAATTAATCCTTTATGGGATTAACTGAGTGTAAATGGAGGCAGGTGGGGAGTGGCTGGAGGAAGTGGTTCACTGGGGGCGTGGCTATGGGGTATATATTTTGAATCTGGAGAGTGGAGTCTCTGCTTCCTCATCATCATGTGAGCTGCAACCCCCCAACACACACACCCTCTCCTATGGCGATGTTCAGCCTCAGCTCAAGTCTGAAGGAATGAAGCTGACCTTCTATGGACTTCTGAAACCCTGAGCTTTCAAATAAACTTTTCATCCTTTAAAATTGTTCTGGTTAGATCTTTTATTCACAGCATTGAAAAAGCTGACAATGATAATGAGTGAAATGAAGAAAAGGGATTATATTTTAGAAATATCTAGAAAGGCAGAAAATCATATATAGAGAAAACTGTGAGATATTGAATATGTTGCCAAAAAAACAACTTACATGTGAACAAAAGCCTGCAGAAAATTGGACAGTTGGAACAACATGTAAATGGAGAGGATGAGAACAGAGTTGTGTGGAAAGGCCAAATCACAACTGATGCTGTATGCTGACTATAAAAAGGAGTTTGAGATTGGTCTTGTAGGTAATTTGGAATTATTGATTGATTTTTAAGCAAGAGAATGACATGATGTTATACATTTTAGAAAAGAGGATGGGTTAGAAATTATTAATATTGGAGGTTGAAAGATGAGATATAATTAAAATTCCAGTGAGAGGCAAAGAGGACCCTGCACTAAGGCAACAGTTTGGGGGATGGAAGAGCCAAGAAAAATTAAAAGTGATTTTGGAAGTAGAATCTAGTTAAATGCTTAAAGTGAAAAAGTCTTAATATCCAGCTTAGGTCACTGAACAGATGGGTAGTATTACTCCTAAAAATTAGGAACACAAGTAGAAAACTGGCTAGAAGATGGAGTAGAGAGAGATACTGAGTTTAGGGCACCCATGAAAAATTATGATTACTAATAGGAAATCTGTTGTATATCTGAAGCTCAGGGAAAATGTCTGAACTTTGAAGTTATGGATTTGGGAGTCACCTGGTGTTCTTATGTTTATTCCAGTGATTTTTTTTTTTTAGGATTAGAGAGAGCTAATCATTCTTTGTGGGATTAAAAATTGTAACCTGAGTAGTGTGTGAAAGGGATTTTAAAAATTTAAGCAACATATTAAAGTTCAAAAGCACATGAATAATTTAAAACAGTTTCAGTTCATTTCTTCCTTTTTTATCTTTTTAGTAGAATATTTATATGTTGTCCATTACGTATCATTCGAGAAGAATGCATCCTCATATCCTTATATTAACAGGAAATTGAATATGGACTATTACAATGAAGGCCTATAGTACTTTAATATGACAATGATTTTGACTGTTAGAAAGCTTTAAAATTATTTTTAAGCAAAACACTAACCAACTCATAGGTTTGTGATATTTTTTACAAGAAAATCCAAACATACAATGTAGTGACATTGTGATAAAACTTCCTATCCATTTTGAGAAACTACAATTGAATAGCAAAGTATCAGAAAGTATAATCAGTTCTTAAATTAAGGTTCTCACATGCTAGAAAATTTCTGGTTTAGCACACTTAATTCAAATTTAAAGGATAATCTGGATGGAATGTTTATTAGAAAGGAAAGCCTTATATTATGATTTTAAAAATTTTGTTATATTAATCATATGGTATTCATTATTCTTGGAAAAATAAAACTGCTTTAATAGTAAGCTGTTCATTAGATTCTATAATACTCTTTTGTGGACATAAGAAAATAGTATAGAGTGCTTACATGATTATATTTATGTATAAAGTTTTCCCAGCTCTGTTGAATTCATGTAGATTACCCAAACTTTTAAATGTCAGAAAAACAGATTACAATTGCTTTATATTACTGGAAGCATAAACTTATCCTCCTATTTGAAATACTTTTTTATGATTTAATTTGCTAAATATGTGTAGGTATTTTATTGGTAAACAAATGGAAGTTACTCATTTTTCAAGTCAACTTAAAATTTTCAGTTTTAATGATCAAAGTTGACTTCTAATTTTTCCATTGTTGCTCTTCTAAATTTTGTAACACAAGTTGGAGCAAATGGAAGGGTGACTGTTGTTCTCAAGTTTCTTTAGACATTTCCTGTGCCAGTATGGGGCCCACTCCTCATCACCCATTAACCAGAGATCTCCACCACAGCTTCACCTTTCTCCATAATAATATCTCTTGAACACTGGGGATTCCAGATGCTTAGAGGGGCTTTTATTAATTTTGTCATGTATATCTTGAGAGTAATAGTGTTCCTTCTCATTTTTTTTCAGACCTGCATAGTTATGGACCTTCTGAAATGTGTTAATGTTCCTACTCTAATCCTCAACCAACTTGATAGCAAAAAAGAAACATTAGCATATTAAAAGGTCAAAGTCTTTGCTTTGAAAATTATGGTAGAGAATGATTAGTTTCCTGCAATAACTATAACACTTAAATTCTAACAATTTTTACACATACTTGTATGATTTTGTTCCATCCTCTTCTATGTGGTGTAAAACATAATAATGTGTTAAGTAAGCTATATTAGAATCTGGAGTACACATTTTAAGATCAATGCATTATCTGCATGTATTAAGGAGCTATCATCTCATATGACCCTTACAAAGATATGATTTAAAATAATTTTAGGGCATTCATGCTTTTAGAAATACTTTTTCACATATTCAAGTTTCTGATTTCATTGCCAAAATCAATTAGTACTAAGAATTTTGTATATATATATTTGTTATTTGTTCCAGGGGAAGGCAAAAACTCTAAGATAGGCCATGTGGTTCAAAATTAAAGATGGAATTTTAATATATACAAATAACACTTAATAATTAATTGCAGTAGTTTTATTTCTATTTTACTGTTTAAAAACTTATCCACTGTTAATGAAAAGATTATTCAGTGAGACATTTTAAAAAGTAATAAGGCAGACATTATTCTGAATCATCATGATAGGTGAGAATAATTGCTGTTTTTGTGTGTGTGTGTGTGTGTGTGTGTGTGAGTTTCTTTTGGTCAGGGAGAAAGATTGGGTTGAACTCTGACTACAAAAAGGAAAAGTGGGAATTTGAGGCCAAAGAGCAGGGTAGGAATCAGTTGTTAGAAAATTACTAAGAGGAAACATTAGGAATAAGGAGGGATTCTGCTAAAGCATTCTAAATAGTGTTCTTGCTAGAGGCAGGACACAGTGTTCACATCACCTGGGGGATGGTGGAGAATGAGGAATTTGATTAGATATTGAGGATGATCAGATATGTAGGATGGGGAATTCCGGCCACACTGACCAGAAAATGTAAATATAAACGTGAAACTCAAAGCTCAGAATCTAGCTAAGACCAGAATTCAGGAGAGTCTGAGTAGAACTTGTTTGGTCAAGGGGGGAATTTTGTCATCACATTGAAAATTCCTTACATTACGTATCTCATTTATGTTGGAAATTTTACTCATGTTTTAAAAAAAAAAAAGTAATGCAAAGAAAAAACTTTCACCATTACAAAGTTAGGACTTCATCAAATGAAAAGAAATGAACTCAAATTTCAGCAAAACTATGAAAAGAAAGCTTTGCTTTGCTTTTTTCTGTATATTGAAATATGATAACATATATAAAATCTAAAAACAACTACATGTGCACACATATACACATACTGAATTATAAAAATGGGTGTACCTGCTTTATTCATGTATGGAATGACTGTCTTTACAAGTTATCTCTGATTGAACTAGTCCAGTGCTTGTCTTAATTAGATCAATCTTGTATTTTTATATTTCTATTAGGAAAATTAAATGAAAGTTTTGTAATTCTATATACTAATTATTTTTTCTGAAGTATTACTTAAAAATTTAAAGCTTCATAATATCTGTATAGTTAATAAGATTGGTTGAAAAGTACAACTACTTAACAAATTAGATAGATATATCTACAATCCTGCCCTACCATCTGATATTTGATATCTGAGAAGCATCTGGCAGTCTTAACAATAAGAATAATATACTAGATGATACCCTAGTTCCTTTTAACCATAAAGTTCTTTGGAGTCCTAAGTGAAGTCTTTTTCACAGGAAGGATATTCATTTGACGATAAGAACTGTTATCCATGTCTGTTCTCCATGAAGGAGGGAAGTTCAGAGTTTGAATGGAGCTAATGAAGCTCCTTGCTGTGCAACACAGAGCATGAAATTTGAGGTTGTTGATGTGAATGAATCTCTAAATGGAGTAACCACTTTGTCAGGCTGAAAGGAGCCATTCTTATAGCAGGTGGCACTCACAGAGACCATTTCTCCTGTTCCCCTTCCAGTTTGAGGGCAGCTCTTCTAACACACAAGTATAATATAGTATAACATATTTCAAAGACTTTAAAAATTACATCAATCTCCACTTTAATAAATTCTACACCTCCAACACCACTATGTTTTCCAGAGTTTTCTGTATTCCTTCTTTTATTTGATTA
Organism: Tamias sibiricus; assembly: GCA_025594165.1. NCBI lineage: Eukaryota > Metazoa > Chordata > Mammalia > Rodentia > Sciuridae > Tamias > Tamias sibiricus. The sequence goes on along the minus strand of CM046660.1, from coordinate 81,502,302 downwards.
GGGAAATGGCTTCAGTCCTATTTTTTTCTACTTGTAGAAAACCACCTAATTTATCTATTACTTATTCAGAGATTAACTAGTGTCTTTTCCTGGATGCCACCTCAGAAGTAATAAAAACTGTGATGTGTTATATTGGAGTTCTGTTTCAACCTGCTTGCTATTTTCCTGGGGACCTTCTAATGATACCTCTCTCAGATCTCACATTGTATTTTCCTATAAGTCATGTCATTTCCTGGCATCTGATCAGATCTTGCATATGAAGACTTTTCATCAACCTTGGTCAAATTCATAGAATGAAAATCACAACTATGATCATCTGGTCTTTCTTATTGATTCCCACCCTTCATCAATGTTTTATTTCTGCCTATGAGCTCTTATGACTGGCTTTTAAGTTAACAATGTACTTTTTATATGCTTTTCCTTCCAAAATTGTAGATATTTTTACTTTGAAAATTCAGACAATATTATATATGTATTATTTATATTTGGATATATCCTGAAGATTTAATGTAATGTGGTAAGTCATCTTTTTTTGCCAGGTTAGTTACTAATATTTTTTTTGGAATTATTCAGAATGATTTCCTTCTCTTTTTTGGATCAGTTTCTGCATCTGTATCCCCTATTAGTTCATGGATATACTCTAGCCAGAGAATCAAAGTATACTTCTTATGCCCCATAATTTTGCCCTCAGCAAACACCAATTCCTATAGCTATGATTCATGCACATATTTCAATGTGTGACATTCTTTGCATTTCTACTGGCAACCTAGTGAGTCAGATTCTTAGAATACCTCACCTAAATTATTTCAGGGGCCTTTTATTTCATTACCTTTAACATTTCTCCTTTCTCTTCAATCTAATATCTGCTTTCCACTCAGTGGTAGCTAAAAACTTAGGAGATGATCAAGTGATGTTTGGTAAACTGAACCAAACTTCCATTCTATTTAAAATCTTCATCTTACATATATGATGCACTACATTAAGCTGTACTGGCCAGTATTTTAGTATATATTTTGTTTCTTAATAGTATGAGGGTCATAATGATTTGGAATTCACTTACTGTTATAATATCTAAACCCATGTTTGTGTGTCTATGTACCTATCTACCCATCCGTCTGTTTACCATATCTACATGAGATCAGGTTTTTAAGAGTTATTTTAGAGTACTTCCTTCACCTTCTATAATCAATGTGCAACACATTAGGAATGTAACTACACTGTTATGTAAATATAAAAGATGAACTTCCTGAGGAAAGAAAAATTGTACTCAAAATTTGGAGGATAATCTAGAAGCATTATACAATTTAATTCTTGAAGCATGCAAATGATAGGCTGCTATCCCACCAAAAATAAGAATAGCAAATGCAAAAGAATTCATTCTAACCTATGAACTTTTTTTTTTTTTAACCTCTTGTCTCTTAACTGTCATGCAATATATTAAAACTTACTGGGAAATTATGGTAAAAATTGTAATGTGATTACATTCATTAATAATAGCAGTAGTTTTCTTTTGTCAAGTTTAGTATTAATTAAGTTATCCAGCTGGAAGAAAGTTAGACAAAGATAATAGATAATTTTATCATCAGTTTAAGAGGAAATACAGTTCTTCTTTTAACATATCAAACTTGACACCTTTTGTACTCTTTAGGATTATTTAGAATATTTTTGTGGTAATTTATCAGAAGTTTAGATAATTTAATTTTTTAGGTGCTCATAGAGCTAACAATTTTATACTTGTTATTCCACAATGAATATCTTTATATCATATATTAAGTCATAAAACACTAGAGTAGAAATATGTATCTAGGCATAAATAAATTGCTGCCTTAAGTAATATACAGCACTTTCAATTTCAGCCAGGTCAACAAATATTAGAATTTAAACACTTTAAAGATATTTTTTTAAATTTATACTTCATAAATGTTAATCAAGTAATCCTTGTATATAAATGGCAAAAAAATCTATTGTGCACTAGATAGCAATTTTATCAAAATTGAATATATTCATCCTGTAAGTTACTGCATTTATTATCCAGTAATATATTAACATGTACTTTGATCGCCATTGTATACTTCATCAGTGTGCTTTTGTGCTTCATTAATTAGTAACTGACTGAAAGTTAATGCTCATCCTGTGTCATTCTTCTCTAGATAGATCATTTCATTATTCAATGCCAAATCACAAAATGAGTATTAATTACCAGCAATTATTTTTCTTCTTATAACAAATTCAAAGATCAAACTGATAGTATATCAAATAAATAGAATAATGCATTTTAATATAATAAGCAATAGGCCAGGCACATTTCTTTATGGGAATGATAATGAAATGATTAAAAGCAGAAGGAGGTTATAAGCTTTTGAGTAACGGTGCAGATTTTTTTGTGTGTTGATTTGAACCTTAAATAATATGTATTACCCTTATCTCTCTCATCAAATTTGATTTATTTTATATTTTTTTGGTTTCTTCAGGGCACTTAAGAGTTAATTCTTATTAAAATAGCATTTAGGCATCAAGTTTTTCAGATCTGCATTGTTTCTAGTCTTTGTTCATGTTATGCTGATATTACCTGAAAAGTAGAGTTTGACTCATGAAATATAAAAATATAAGTTTAAAATCCTTCAAATCTGAGGCTTCTTTCTGACCTAAATTACAGATGCTATTTTTAGGACTAACATTTAAAGGTGAACCAAATTTGTTAACCAAATTTTCAAATGATATTAACTGGAGTGGAAAACTTTTAGTACTTTTGGATGCCCATTTGTTATTGCCGCTAGAAAAGTTATAGTAAATAAAGATTAAACATTTTAAGTGGGAGCCCCAGTCTTAGTCATTTATTTGGTATTGGAAGATGTTCTGGTTTGGATATGTGGTATTCCCTCAAAAGCTCCTGTGTTAATCCAGGAATATTAAATAATGAAATGATTAGATTATGAGAGCTGTAATTCAATCAGTTAATCCTAGTTTGAATGGACTAACTGGATGGCAGATGTAGGTAGGTGGAGTATGGCTGGAGGAGGTGGGTTATTGGGGATGTACCCTGGAAGAGTTAATCTTCCCTGTGGGCCCCTTCCTCTCTCTCCCTGTACTTCCTGGTCACCATGAGTGGAGCAGCTTTCCTCTTTAAGGTGTCCTTCCACCATGATGCTCTAAGTCATCTAAGGTTCAAAGCAATGGAACCAGCAACCCTGGACTAATCTTCTGTAACTGTAAGCTAAAATAAACCTTTCCTCCTCTAAGTTTACTTAATGGATATTTTGGTCACCACAATGAAAAACTGACTAACAGAGAAGGTAAGGAAAAAGGAGATTTATGAAAGCCAAAGATATGGAGTGAGCTCTCAGGTATACACCAATTATATAAACAATGCAGCTGGCTGTCCATTAGAGTTTTGACACAGAACACTTTCCCCAATCTGATTCCACAGTCACTAAGCAAATTTGTGATTATTTGATTTCTTTTAGCTTTTTTCCTTACAAAGATAATATCTGGTCATCTATATACTGGGCAGCCAGTCACCACCTTCTTTATGATAATCATTGAAAAAAAATTGAAATCATTGAAGATTGTGAACGCAATTGCATTTCAAGGATTAAATAAAATATAAGAATGATCTGACTTACTGTCATGAATGGCTCTTTGTATCTTCTATATTATAACTTTTTTCAATGTAAATTAAAGTCAATCAAGACTTCAAATGAAATAATAAAATTAGAATTGTACACATTTTCTCTTTTGTGAGGGAAGAGGGTGCGGCATATTTTGGTAATGAAGCTTAGAGATAAAACATAACTAATTTCAGTCCATTTCATTATGTTACATAGGCTTCAGAGGGAAAACAAACTTTGTAGTCAACCTGGTTACTTATTTCCTTTGAATGTGAAATATTTGATTCAGAGAGTTGACCTTTAAAAGTATTAGCTTTGTGTCATCTAAATTGAGCAAATGCTTATTAGGAAAGGTTATGTCTCTTCAGTGTCATTTTGTTATATTATAAATGCTTATGATCTGTTTATTTGTTCTATAAGAAGAGACATTCATAAGTAAAATTTTCTTTACAGAATTTAGAGATTTGGTAAACAAATATAGTCTTAAAACTCAGTTTATTTGTAATAACCTTAATATGTAAATAGTCCTATGATTAAAGTGAAGAGGAGGAACAATTCTTAAGGAAATATATCTGGAGGGCTGTATGAGCTCCTTTTGATGGCATTATTAAAGATCTGTTGGGGGTTTTGTTTGAGTTGCTGGGGTTTTTAGTTCTCCCTGACCTGGACTTAGCTTCTTCCAGCCAGTGGAGAAGGCTAAGGGAAAAACACACCCCAGCGAAGGCGTGATCGAGAATGGTAGGAGCTGGCTGGAGGCCCACGCCAGCCCTAGACAATCAGGGACACCCCAGGGAGCCTGGTCAAGGCTGGAACTCAAGTTTATTGAGGAAGTTGGACAGCTTTTATAGAAGACATAGGCCAATCAGCAGAAAGATTATAGGGACACATAAGGAGCATGGGCAAATCACATTGGCAGAGCCCCTAGCCTATCCTTAGGGTGGTTTCAGTTCTCACAACATGTCAGGGGAACAACGCCAAGTTCCGTACCAGGAAGTGGGAGGCAACCAGAGAGTTAGGCCGATGTGTTCTTAAGTCCCCAACGAAGATCAACTATAGATGTCATATAATTCAAACTATCCTCAAGCCCACTGAAATAAATTATGGGTGAAAAGTTCATACTTAAAAATTCTCTTTAAATTAGAAAAGTTAAATTTGTTTTATAAAAAGCACGGAGAAAACTGAATAAACTTCTTGGTCTCATAGTCAATCTTCTTTCGCTGATTCTGCATTCTAAGATTCTTGCTCATAGACATGTACCCTCCCCATACACACATACTATGCAGTTCAGATTTTCAATATTCTAGTTCATTATTCCTCCCTGAGGAATATGATATAATCTTGGGTTTTCAAGTTTTCAGCTATGAATTCTTTGCATTTTCTTTTATTTCCTTCCTTATCCTAGGTGATACAAAATCATAAAGGTCAGAATTAATTTGCCTTATTACTATGAAGACTTTAGGTTTCTGGGTATTCTGAAGAGGTATTCTCCATAAATTTCCTTAACAAATATTTTTCCATATTTTAATTGGTGCATTATAATAATCTGTAATGGCTGTTTTAGTCAGCTTTTCAACAGCTGTGATTTAAGAACCCAATCAGAACAATTGTAGAGAAAGAAAAGTTTATTAGAGGGCTCATGGTTTCAGAGTTCTTAGTCCATAAAAGGCCGGCTCCATTCCTCAGGACTCAAGATGAGGCATAACACCATGGCAGAAGAGTGAGGCAGAGGGAAGCAGCTCACATAGTGATCAGAAAGCAAAGAGAGCCTCCATTTTTTAGATACATAATATATACCCCAAGGCCACGAACTCAGCAAACCACTTCCTCCAGGCATACCCCACCTGCCTCCAGGCACTACTTAGTTAATCCCATGAGGGATTAATTCACTGATTAAGTTAAGGATATAACCCAATCACATCTTTTCCAAATCTTTTGCATTGTCTCACACATGAGTTTTTTGGGGAACACCACATCTAAACCATAACATTCTGTCCCTGGCCCCCAAAAGCTCACACTCATCTGACAATGTAAATACATTTAGTCCATTCCCAAGAGTCCCCATAGTCTCAACAGTTCTGAGTTTGCTCAAAGTTCAAATCCAAAGTCTTCTTGGAGGCTTAAGGCACTCTTCCATCCTGTAAAATTAAAAGCAATTTACAAGTATCCAATATATAATGAATGGTACAGAGTAAACATTTCCATTCACAAAATTAGGGGCATAGAAAGAAGGGATAGGACCAAAACAAGACTGAAATCCAACTAGGCAAACAAGTCCTGTAGCTCTATGTCCAAGATCTGGGACACATAGCATTGTGATGTTTTTTCCAAAGGGCTTGTGCAACTTCGACCCTGTGGCCATGTTGGTTGCAGCCCCAGTGGCCTTTCTGTTGACTTGTCTCTGCTCAATTCCTGCAGCTTTCTTAGGATGATGTTCCATGTTACTGGAATTTCTTTCTTTTCTTTTTTTTTTTTTTTTTTTTAACTTTTTGAAAAAGAAGCTTTTTAACGTATTCTGTCATTGCCCTGAACACAGGTCTTATTTGGCCCTTTCTTACCCAAAGTCCACATGGTGGCAGTTTCTCATATTGCAGGTAGAGTACCTGAGGCTTAAACAACCTCTTGGGAACAAACTTGTATGTATAAGATGGAATTGCTTTTAAGAGTTTAGGGCAAAATCTCTCCAGAAAGGGGAAATAAACTTCCTTGGGAAGTTTTCTTTTACTAAAGTGCATGATCTTATCAGAAAAAAACAGGGAAGCTGGGAGCCTGTTTAAGAAAGCTCATGAACCTTAAAATTAAAAGAAATCCTCTACCCTTAATGGATGCTGGATAATCACAACTCAGAGATGGACAAAGAAAATGTACTATTTCTCCAAATCTTTCATTTCATATCAGCTACTGTTTCAACCCAAACACACAGTATACATACCTAGAGAAAGGGCCCTGAGGGCATCTGAGTCTTGCATGCATGACTCATTAAGTCATGGCCCAATTTAAAGGAACAGTCCGTCAAGGGCCTGAAAGAAGGATGGTATGTTCTTTCCACTCCCCATTTCTCTTTTCTACTGAACTTACTAGAGTCCATGGAAGAAAAAGTTTTCAGTCAGTAGAAGTGATGAGGCCTCAGGGCCTTGGAGGGTAGATTTGGTTATACAGTGTTATAAATCATGTTTAAGAAAAAATAGCCTACGTCTCCCAGTAGCAGCCCACATATTGGCTGGTCCAGTGGCCTGAGCTCTAGACAGGGAAGGGGTGATTGCTGGACATTGGTGTAGGTTTATGATGGAGCAGCATAAGATATTCCCTGCCCTGTGAACATGTGCATAAATACTTGTAGCCCCTTCCCCTCAGCCCTGCTCTTCTGCAAGAAAGCGGCTGTGAGTGAGTGACAACTGGCATAAAGTGTCTGGTGAGACCAGTTATAGGATCTAATGCAGTGAAGTAAGTCATTCATTTAGGGCCAATTTTTGCACAGGGGCAAGAAAAACAAAAAACTCGTATCTTTCCCCTTAAGCTGAGACTCTTCACCATATACAACTACCTGTAACAAATGTCTCAGCTCAAGTGGGAAACATGTAATCTAACTCTTCTCTTTCAGTCCAAGCTCTATCTTGTCAGCAAGACTGTTCTAATTGAGAGGCAGAAATACCTGAGGTGAGGAAGGTAGCTATTGAAGGACTTCCAGAAGTATGAGACAGTTGGAGACAGTTGCAGGTTGGAGTGCCATCAGCTTCCTTTTCTAGTTATATCTTCTTTCTTCAAAGTAAACTCTCTCTTTAGGACTTCAGAGATAAGCAAGCAGGTTCTTCCTCCTTCATTAAACTACAGGTCAATTCTTGGCTCTGTTTTATCTGGTGAAAGTCCTTCAGGATACCCATCATGTCTATAAAGCTACTGGCCCTGGACAGAGATGCAGTCATCCTCTTCAGATGAGTTGCAGGTAGCTTTGAGTTTTAGTTTACAATATTCAGGCCTGGCAGAACAAAGCAGAGGAACTGATGGAAGCTCAGGGACCTCTAACTTGGTGATGTCATCCATGGCCCCACCTACCTGACTTGAGTGCCTTCACTTGGATTTTCTTAATCTCTGGGGTCTCCACTGAAGCTTCAGCTTCCTCCTTAAATCCCCACATTTAGCTTTCTCAGGGGGACACCAACCCTGATGCACTTTGCCTGACCTCCCAGGCCTTCCTTTGAAATCTTGGTGGAAGCCCCCATGAACCCCTAACTCCAGCATCTTGCATTCCTGCATGATCAGCACTGCATCATTGACGCTAAGGTCTGCTGCCATCTCAAGCAGTAGCGAGCCTCCAGGGACCCTTGCTGCAGCAACCTCTGAGTGTGTGGGTAGCTGAGCATTTGGAAAAAACTTGCTATGCCCCCTTGTGCAAGAAGGGTTCCCCACTGGTCTCTTCACAAGAAAATTTTTACTTTTACTCCCTTGAGCCAGAGATGAGTGTGGTCTTGCCAGTTCCTGAGATGCCCTCAAGCCATCTTTCTTATTGTCTCTGAGCAAAGTCATTGGCATTTCTTTAGTGGCAGTAATTCTTTAACAACTGCAACTTCTTTAGCCCTAGTTTTACTCCTGCCTTTCAAGTTCAAGTTTTTCAAATATTTCTGCTCTGCTTTCTGCTCCTAAATATCACAATAAACTTGGCTAAAAGCCACTGGCAATATCCTTGCCACAGTTTGAATGCTATGCTGTCTAGAAATGTCTTCCATCAGGTTAAGAAATCCATCACTTTTAAAATCAGCCTCACAGAAAGTCTCAGGACATGGGCAAAATGCAGACAACTTCTTAGCCAGAACATAACACAAATGGCCTCTAGTCCAATTAACAATCATGTTTTCCTTTTCCTCTAAACCCTCTTGAGCCCTCTCTTCACTCTCCATGGTCCAATTGACATCCTGGTCTTCTGAGCTCCCACCAGAATCAGCTATTAACTAAAGCATTTCCAGCTTGCACTGCTAAGCATCACAAAATTCCTCCTACCAATGCAAAATGCTCCAAATGCTTCTGAACCGCAAGGTTAGGTTAGCCACAGCAAGGACCCCATCTCTCAGTACCAATTTCTGTTTTAGTCAGCTTTTTCACTGCTGTTATTTAAGGACCCAGCCAGAACAAATGTTTGTTAGAGGGTTCATGGTTTCAGAGCTCTTAGTCCATAGAAGGCTGCCTCTGTTCCTCAGGGCTCTAGATAAGGCATAATACCATGGCAGAAGAGTGAGGCAGAGAGAAGCAGCTCACATGGTGATCAGAAAGCAGAGAGAGATCCTCCACTCTCCAGATATAAAATATCTACCCCAAGGCCATGCCCCCAATGAACCACTTTCTTCAGTCACATCCCACCTGCCTCCAGGTACTACTTAGTTAATCCCATGAGGGATTAATTCACTGATTAGGTTAGTGATATAACCCAATCATTTCTCCTCCAAATCTTCTTTCATTGTCTCACACTTGAGCTTTTGGGGTACACCACATCTAAACCATACCAATGGGATTCATTGTTACATATTTATACATGCACACAATGTAACAATATAATTTGGTCAATATCATTCTTCAGAATCTTCCAGGGGGTGGGGTTGTGGCTCAGTGGTAAAGCAGTCACTTAGCACATGGGAGGCACCACATAAAAATAAATAAATAAAATAAAGGCATTGTGTCGTACTACAACTAAAAGATAAATATTAAAAAAAAAAAGAAACTTCCCTTTTTCTCCCCTTAGTCTGATATCTTTCCTTTATTCTACTGGTCTTCTTTCTATTTTTATGAGATTCTCCAAACCCCACACACCTTTTTTTTTTTTTTTTTTTTCCCCTCTAGCTTACACATATGAGAGAAAACATAGGACCCTTTACTTTTTGAGTTTGGCTCATTTTTCTTAACAGTGCTCCCAAGTTCCATCCATTTTCCCTGCAAATGGCATAAATTCATCTTTTTTTGTGGCTGAATAAAACTTCCATAGTTTGGTTATTGTGACTTATGTTGTCAATAAACATGGGTATGCATGTGAAGTTAGCATGTATAGTATGCTAACTTTAATTCTTTTTGTTCTTAACAAATATTAATTGAACTCTTTTATGTTCCAGACACCTTGGTAGATAAGTGAAATTGCCTCTTTTTTTCTAAATGGAAATACAGATAAGTTGTCCTTTCAAACAATGCTGTGTATTTTTCAGCTATCAACTTTCCATACCTTTTTATTTTGCTACAATTTAATTGTTGGTGACATTGTGGGAAATAGTAGCTATGATGTACTTGTTGGTGGAAGTATAAATTGTTTAGAGAACAATTTGGCAGTACTTAGTAAAATTAAACATGCATATCTCTTGGACTCAAACTGTTGCATTTTCATCAAAGGGAATTTTTTGCACAAGTCTCTGTATATGTATATGTTCATCATATATTTAGACTTTAGATATGACTTTTAGTGTGTATCACTAGGGTATATGCATATGATAAACTATAGAGAAGATAGAACTAGATATTTCTAAAGCAAAATAAATGGTTCTCAATAACACAGTTTTGAATAAAAAATTATATTTTTCTCAATTCTGTGCACATTACATCTGAAATGAAAATGTAAAAACAACAGATATACATTTTACACCCTAAAATAGGCAGAAAATAATTTGTAATATGACATACTGACCTGCATATTATTCATCAGTTGTTGATTTTGAATGTTTTATATTCCTTTCAGATGATTACCCATTTCTTGGTTTTATATCTGACACCTTTCAGTGAATTAAACCTTTAACTTTTCTTTTACCACCATCCTTCATTTTGCATGTGTTTCAAAATTCTTTTCCCTCTGCTGATTGCTGTAATATTCCACTGCATTTTCTCTTACCTTTATGGACTTACATTATGCATTTAGTCTTTAATTCACTTAGAATGCATATTTTCTTTTAGTACAAGTTGGGTCAGCTTTTTCTGCAATAACGAATAATTTAAAAACCTTTAGTATTTAATAACAGTAAAAATTTATATCATGTTCAATTATATGAGGAGTTGAGGTCAGTTCAGATGGGTTCTGCCAGGGTCTTTTCATGTTGGAACCAAGAGTGAAGGAGGAGCCTCTGAGTCATGGTGATTGTTCATTAAAATTTCTACTGTTTGTTAAAATCTAGTCTTTAAACTCTATGTGGTCAGGGATAGAGTCTGTATTTTTTTCCTTTCTTTGAAATCATTGCTGATTTTTCTACTGTATTGTTTGTTTTTACTGTATTGTTTTTATTCAGCTTTGAAAGCAAATTTTAAGAATACAGTTTTATGCTAATCCTCCATCACTTATATGCATCTTTTGTATTTTTTTCTCCACCTGTGGCTTGTTTTGTCACTTTGATTATACCATGTTTTGATGAACTGTCATTTATATTTTAATACAGTTGAATTTATTCATCATTCCTGTTCCTTTCTACAATCCTCACTTTATACAGTGAGTTTTTCTAAAAATTTCAGTCCTCTGGCTTTCCTGATTATAGTTTTTCAGCTCTTCTCCATTGGTTTTAAGGAAAACAAATGAATTCAAAATATGCAATATTACTTTTATTCCACAGTCTCTTTCAGCTCCTGTCTCATTTTTCTACTTTGCTTCACTAAAAAGTTCCTCAAAGGATTTTTTTGTATATATTGAATTCTTTTGTCTTCATTTCTCATTGTCAAGTCTTTCTCTCCATATAAATATACATATATAAGTATATATATATTCACACAAATATATACTTTATGTGTATATAGTATCTATCAATTGATAAAAGATAAAAGATTTCAGCCATACATAATAATAAGACAACAGCAAAAATATAATGAACTTCATGTATGCAACAATAATTAGTGAAGCATGGCCAATCACTTTTATATAAGCCTGACTACCCTAAAACATTGGATAATTTCAAAGCAAAAATGAGACACACTATTTCATCTATGAGTATTCTGGAATACATTTCTGAAAGATAAGGACTTTTAAGTATACATATCTTATGTATGCAGCTTGCTGTTCTTTGTGTCATGAAGTATATGCATTCTTCCTATGTATGTAATTTATGTAATTATATAGAAAAAACTTACATCAGGTGTTGCCGCCTAAGGCAACGATATCGTGGGAAAGAAATCGGAGGCAGACTGGGAATGAGTGGTTCCTTTATTGTTGCTTCTTCTTCTTCTCTATCTTCCCTTCTGTCCCCTCTGATTCCCCCACAGTCTCTTTAAATACTCTTTACCTTAACAAGCATACACGTGTCACAAGCTCAACTTACAGGTGCGGTACACAGTGCCCATGGGCACAGAAAGATTCTTAGTCAATTACATTAAGGTCAGGTGTAAACAAGTAAATGCCTCCTCTTGGCTCTCAGCCATCCGCCATCTTAGCTACTTCCTCATTAAAGGCTCTTACATTTCCTCCCTTTTGTTTTAAAAGAGGGATAGCTTAAATGGATAGGTGACGACCCTCACCACATCAGGATAGACTGTGCCTGTTTTAGGCGTCTGTATGTGCAACCAACATTCTTACCGGTCATCGGATAATCAAGGCTGTAGATAAAGTGCCCTTGACTCCTGTCTTAGGTTGATATGTTGGTCACATGAGACTTTCCCATCTTTGACTACCAGCCATCCAATTGAGCCAACCAACCATGAGGAGATGCTCCAGTTCTAAGGCGGCAAGCTTTGTGCTGATGAGCCAAGTTCCATTAAGTAGCGTACTAAGTTCTCTAGACAAATCAGCTGCCCTATTAAGGTTAAGAAAAGGGATACCCATAAGGTATTGTCCTGTGTAATGTCCTAAACATCCTATAGTAGAAAGATCTGCCAAAATGTCCACTTGCTCTTGGAGAAGATCAACACGTTGATTGACAATTTCAAAATGTGGTGCTGATCTAGAAGGCCCTGTGCGTGCAGAGCAGAGGCCATACTGCTGGTGGAGTTGTTTAATGCTTGAGCAGTAGGGATGCTGTAGCGATTGCGATCCCTGCAGCTGTAGCAGCAGCAGCCATCTCTTTTATGTCTAGACAAAGCCACCGGCAAGTCTTCAGGGCCCGCTAAGACTGACAAAGGGATGTAACTAGGAACTCAAGCAACAATCATTAGAGGAAAGGCAGTGCCATTCCAGCACTGAGTCAAGAAGCGAGTTGTAGGAGTGCAATTCAAGCTAAAAAATAGAACTATTAGATCTTAGGTCAGGTGTTTTAGTTCTGGAGTTGATCTCTGCTCACATACATTGCTGCTTGAGCTCCCACGAATATTAGCTGGCAAAATATCACATTCAGAATGGATTAAAGAAAGGCTGAGAGTATTTAGCTGACAAAATATTACATTTAAGACAGATTAAAGAAAGGCTAAGAGCATTTTAGAAAAATATTTTGTTAGCTGGAATTTTTGAGCCTCTGCATACACAGCAACCTTTTATGAATATACCTGTTGAAACAATTGAACTTTGTAAATTAATCAGCTGTTTAACAAATAGTTAATTACAAATAAATAATCCCATGTCAAATACCAGAATATCAGGCTGAACAGTATTAGTCATATTCCTTGCTAAAGAGAAGTACTAGAATACTTATAAAGTAAGTTTGAAGGTACCTTCATTTTTTGTTTACCCAATTTGAATTGAACATTTTTGACTTAAATGAATTAAAGATATTTGGATCCATTTTTTTAAAAATTAATTTTCATAAGCACTCGGTTTTTGTTATTTGTGACGTCACATTTACATGAAATCTGGACAGACGCACAGACATAAAAACATAAAAAAAGAAAATAAAACACAATTGTGTGCACACTAGAGAGAGATCCTCTTGTCCCAGGAGGAATGAGACTTAAGTTGTGAGTTTATTGAAGGAAAAAGCGCGCAGCTTAAAAGTTTCTTAGCTGAAAAGGCAAAGATGAGGTCCCCTTGTCGGAAAAGAGACAAACTCACACATATGCGCAGATTGATAACAAATTACCTCTTTTCCACTCTATTTTGAGGCATACACTTAAATGAGTCATGTAGACTGGGAAGAAGCAGCAGCTGAGCAATTCTATCACCTTGGCTAACAGAGCCAATGCCTGGAGGTGAACTGAGCATGATTTCTCCTTGATAATCAGAATCTATCACTTTTGGAGTAACTTGAAGACCGGATAAGCTAGTTGAACTTCGCCCTAGGATAAGTACCACAGTCCCCAAGGGAAGAGGTCCCCTGACTCCTGTGGGAATCAATTGAACCCCCATCTCAGGTGTTAGCACTATTCGGGCAGTGGAACAGAGATCCAGTCCTGCATTTCCTTTTGTCCCTCTGACAAGGGAGTTAATGGGTAAAAGGGATTGTGTCGAGGAATCATCTGGATAGATGTTTGAGGATACTCCTTCTCTAATGCCCCGTACATTTGTGGGCCCGAGGCATTGGGCCCCGTGCCCCATTTTTTGAATTGCCAGACAAAATGTTACCATCAATATCAGTTTGGGATCTGCACTCACTAGCCCAATGGTTTCCTTTTTTACACCTGGGGCAGCGGCCTGCGGCGCGAGACGAGCTTGGTTTTATTTCTATTGTCTCTTGCCTTCTTTGGGGACATTGTTTTTTAAAATAACCTGGTTGACTATACTGATATTAACTTTTAGGTTGAGCCCCTCTTGTAAAATTAAGAGGAGAAGCACCTCTCATGGCTGCTGTGATTACACTACCTGTAATAAATGCATCATTTATGTCTTTGCAAAGCTTTATATAAACAGAAAGGTCCTTTATAGATTTCCAAGGTCTGATAGTGTCTTGACAATATTTGTTGGCATTTTCATATGCCAGCTGAACAACTAATGGCATGGCTTGATCTTAACAGGGCCAAAAACTCTACTTGCTGTCTGTAAAAGATGATCAATAAATTCGGCATATGGCTCATTGGATCCCTGAATTACTTTAGACAAGCTACCCTGTAAGTCGCCAGTTCCTTGCATAATTTTCCAAGCCCTAACAGCTGCGGCGTATATTTGAGTGTAACCTCCAGGATCGAACTGAGTTCGAACCTGTAAATCAGCATATTGCCCTTCTCCAGTTAACATGTCTATGTTACGATCTGGAAATCCTACAGCCGCATTTCTACAAGCGGCTTCAACACAAAGCTCTTGGAATTGAAACCTATAAACTAAGTATTGTCCCCCGCTCAATACTGCCTTACATAAGCCTTTTCAATCTGTAGGAGTTAAATTCAAAGTATTAAGAGATTCTAACATGCTTATGGTGAAAGGAGCTTGGGGCCCATATGTCATTGTTGCTTCTTTAAAATTTTTTATAGTTTTAAAATCTAAATATTGATGGTACTTTGTTCATTTTGATTTTCAAACACTGGCAGATCCCATAGTTCCTGTGAACTTTGACACTCAAGGGCACGCAAGCGCCTAGAAAGACCCCTAATAGTCTCTGCAATTGATTCATCCCATGGGGGAGCAGAAGGCACAAGTGGTTTCTCCACTTGACGGTCCTCCATCCTGGTCCTTTTTAGTTCCCTTTTGCTCATTTTATCGAAGACTGTGCTCTCAAGATCACTTTCACTCAATTCCTCCTCACTAATACTACCCTCACTAGCCCTAACTGACTCAATAACACTTTCCTGAACCCTAGGTCTAGTTGAGAGCAGGCATTCCCTAGCTATTTTTAACAAATCTTCAATAACCTTGACAATTCGGTTCCTTGAAATTTCTGAACCTATTTTCCCTCGCTTTTAACTGCTCTGGCTAGAGACTCCTGCGAGGTTCCTCAGTACTTACCTGCCGTGCCGATGAGTGCCCTGTACGGGCCACCACTTGTTGCCGCCTAAGGCAACGATACCGCGGAAAAGAAATCGGAAGCAGACTGGGAATGAGTGGTTCCTTTATGTTGCTTCTTCTTCTCTATCTTCTCTTCTGTCCCCTCTGATTCCGCCCCCCCCCCAGTCTCTTTAAATACTCTTTACCTTAACAAGCATACAAGTGTCACAAACTCAACTTACAGGTGTGGTACACAGTGCCCACAGGCACAGAAAGATTCTTAGTTAATTACATTAAGGTCAGGTGTAAACAAGTAAATGCCTCTTCCTCTTGGCTCTCAGCCATCCGCCATCTTAGCTACTTCCTCATTAAAGGCTCTTACAATCAGGAATTTATTCAGCTTTTTTTTTTGTTGTTGTTGTTGTTTTGTTATTGTTGTTGTTACTATGACCAAGAGACCTGACAAGAACAATTAGAGGAGGAAAAAATTATTTTTGGTTTATGGTTTCAGAGGTCTCAAATCATAGACAGCCAACTCCACAACTCTGAGCCTGAAGTGAGGCAGAACATCATGGTGGAAGGATCCAGCACTGGAAAGCAGCTCAGCACATGAAGACAGGAAGCAGATAGAAGGCTTCATTCACCAAGGAGACAGGAAGCAGAGAGAGGGCTCCATTCACCATGGACAAAATATAAACCCCAAAGCACGTAACCAGTGACCTACCTTCTCCATACACACCCTATCTACCTACAGTTATCACTCAGTTAATTCTGACCAAATTAATCCACTGATTAGGTCACATAATCTAATAATTTTGTCTTTAAACATTTTTACACTGTCTCACACATGAGTTTTGGAGGATACCACATACCCAAACCATAACATTCTGCTCCTAGCCCCCAAAATCTCATATCTATTTCACAATGTAGAATACATTTAGTCCATTTATAAGAGTCCTTATAATCTTAACAGTGTCAACAATACCCAAAAGTCCAAGTGCAAAATCTCATGTGAGACTCAAGACAAACGCTCATCATGAGCCCCTATAAAACTCAAAAGCAAGATACGTGTGTGTATGTCTGTGTATGTATCTGTGTGTGTGTGTGGATATATATTTTATATATATCTCCAATACGTGTGTATGTATATATATAATAATCTCCAATATATAATGGCACAGAATAAACATTTCCATTTCCCAGGGAGAAATAGGGGCATAGAAACAAGGGATGGGGCCACAGTAAAATTGAAATCCAACAGAACAAACAAGACCTGTGGTCCCATATTCAGCTTCTAGGGGATGTGACATTATGATGTTCTCTTCCTAGGGCTTGTGTACCCCCATCCCTGTGGTCTTGCTGGTTGCAGCCCACATGGCCTCTTTCTTGACTTGTTTCCTATAGTTTCTTCTGCTGATATCCTGTGTTAATGGCATTTGGGGGGGTCTCCACTGAAGCTTTGACTTTCATTTCACATTTTCATGCACTACTCTTTCAGGAGCTGCCTGCAGGGACTCTGATTGTGTTATACTTTGCCTGTCCTCCCAGGCCTTCCTTTGAAATCTTGGTAGAACTCTCCAGGGCCCCCTAACTCTAGCATCCTGCAGAACCATCACCACTTGGTTGACTCCAAGGTTTGCCACCATCTCAAGCAGTAGCAAAGCTTCCTGGGCCCATGGCTGCAGGAACTTCTTAGTGTCTGGGCAGCTGAACATGATAAAAACAAAACAAACAAAAACTTCCTACACCTCCCTGCCCTTGTGCAAGCATGGTTTCTTTGCAGAAGAATTTTTACTTTTACACCCTTGAGTCTGGGTGCCAAATCCTGAGAAGCTCTCAAGTCATCTTTCCTATTGTTTCTGGGTAAAGTATTTAGCATTTCTTTACTTGCTTTCATTTCTTTATCAACCACTTCTTTTTTTTTTTCTTTTTTTTCTTTCGGTACTGGGGATTAAACTCGGGGGCACTTGACCACTGGGTCACATCCCCAGCCTTTTTTTTTTTTTTTTTTTTTTTTGTATTTTATTTAGAGACAGGGTCTTACTGAGTTGCTAAATGCCTCACCATTGCTGAGGCTGTCTTTGAACTCACAATCCTCCTGCCTCAACCTCCCAAAGTGCTGGGATTACAGGTGTGTGCCACCACACCCAGCTATCAACCACATCTTCTTAGCTCCAGTTTTACTCACACTTTTCTGGCAAAACTGCAAGTTTTTCAAATCTTTCTGTTTTGCTTTCTGTTCCTGATTATCACAGTAAACTTGGTAAAAAGCTGCCAGTGATATCTACACCACTGCCTGAATGTTGTGCTGCCTTGAAATTTTCTACACCAGATTAATTAGTCCATTACTTTTAAATTAAGCCTCACAAAATCTTTCAGGAAATGGGCATAACATGAATGGCCTCTAGTCCAATTTCCAATAGAATTCTCTTCCTTCGAAATCTCAATAGCCTAGTCTTTAATGTCCACAGTCCTATCAGCATTCTTGTCTTCTGAGCTCACGCCAGAATTGCCCTTTAAGCTCTGCTTACAACATTCTAAAACTTTTTGCAGATTGTATCTCTAAACTCCTGAAAGTTCCTTCTACAAACTCCAGAAAAACTCCTAAAGCTTCTGAACCACTCAGTCAGGTTAGTCACAGCAATGACCCTACCCTATTATTTAACATGATTCTCATCAATTGACCTTATTTTTTCCTCACACTCAGTAAGTTGAAGGTTGATTTTTAGTTTCACTTTTAATGATGACAGTAATTGTGATATGCTGGTAATATATGTATGGTTGTAATTTCATTCATGCCCTTCTCAGGTTTTCTAAATAAATATTTTTGCCTTTCATAATCCATCTAATGTACTCACCAGTTGCAGAGAAAGGAGTCCCAAATTAGGACTTGATCAGGCCAGATCATTGTTGTCTGAGGCTCTGAGCCAGAACCCCTATTAGCTTCTCTGTCATTGTCTCAATGTAGTAATTATGGCTATTTTATTTAAATATCCCTATAATTGTATTTCAAAGTTATTTTTGTCTTCCTTTTCCTAATTTTATTAATAATGTTGTATTTGTCCATTTTGCGTTATGAAATACATGAGGCTGGGCAACTTTATAAAGAAAATAGTTTTCTTTGGCTCACAGTTCTGGAGGCTCAGAAGCCTGCTACTGATTATGACCATCTTCCCAGCTCCTGAGATGTGCAAGGCATCACATAGCATTAAACAGGGAACACACACATGTATATAGTCTCTCTCCCTCTTCTTATGAAGTAACTAGTATCAATGTCAGGGTGACCTTACCTAATCTTCATCACCTCCATAGATCCCACCTCTAAATACTATAGTTAGATTAAAATTCTACCCTCACAATATCTCATAAGAGAGGTTAAAGTTCAACACATGAAGCCTTAAGGAAGACACTCAAGTCATATGCAAACCACAGCAAATATTTTTGTATATTTTATTATTAAATATATTTTTGGTAAAATAAAATAGTCAAGAACATTAAGATGAAATTCAGTAAGTAAATATATTAGTATTTTAAATAATTTATATTATATTAAGTAATCTAGACTAGTATACTATTTAAAAATATATCTAATGTTTAAATTAAAAATTTTTTAAATATCTTGAAAAGCTAAACGAGGTAGAGTGTAGAGGAATTCAATCCATTTTTTATGGTTTGTTGGCTTAAATGAAGTGTCTGGTTAATAATACTTTGAATTGTATCTTTTATCTTATTTACTTCATAGACAGCTGCTTTGTTAACTGCACCATTTTCAGTAGATTTGCTATACAAAATAGTAATGGATTTCCCAGGAGAAATGGAATTTTTCACTAGGAAACACACTTTTCTCATGTAAACATATCCTATTGTATTATGTAATATGGAAAAATGTAAGTGAGCAAATATTGGGTTTCCTTTTGGATATATAAAGAGATCTTTGTTTTGCATAAACATTTTACAATTGAAACCAGGAATGTACTTTTTATTTTGTATTTAAAAGCAAACTTCCCTACTTTCCTTCACATAAATCTACCAATTCATAATATGACTTTCAGAATCTTCTCCACAATCAATAACTTCTATGGGTGGAGCTACGGAAACCAAGAAGCAGAAGTTGATGATGCAATAATAATGACATTGGTAAGAAAGTCATAGTGGTTTATAGAAATAAATTGCAGTGTGTGTGTGTGTGTGTGTCTGTGTTTACAGTTTACAGTTCATAATTTTGGCTAATTTGTACATATTAAGTATTACACTGAAAATGAAGCAAGGATTTGAAGTGATTGGTGGATATTTTAATATGAGATAATATGTTTCTCATCTTTAGATGTGGTTAATTAACCTTTAATTATTTTTCTTAACACATTAAGTCCAAGATTTTTGGTTCTGTGAATATCTCAACAAAATTGACACAGGTGCATTAAAATGGAATGGAAATCATAGTTTGGAGCTTCTATATTATTAATATTTTTATAAATATATGGAAACATATAGATGTATATATTTTCCAGGTGCCTCTTTCTTTTCTCAAAAGAATAGAATTCTACAAATGTAATGCTTATTTCAAAAATTGTCATAAATGGTATATTTGTTGCTCACTTTAAGTTTTTATAGATGTCTGGTACAGTGGGACTTCATTGGTTAATTAAGAAACATGATTAAGAAATTAAGTAACTAAATAACAAGTTTATATAGGATTCAGAGGAGAAATATCACTATTAATATATTTGACACAAAATATAAACATATGAAAGTTTAAATACCCTAGGATTGGTTATTATAATTTTTTTTTCACTCAGAATTGTACCTTTTTCATGTTATTGGATTTCAAATGATTATTCGTGGCCATGACATGTCCTCTGAACTCCAGCAGCTGACTTTGTGTCATTTGGATGTCTAATAAACATTTCAAACTTAACATGTGCAGGTGTAACTCTTGAACCTTTCTCTGTCTCAACAAATGACAACTATATTTTTATAGTTATTTAGTTCAAAATGGTAGAATTATTCTAGAATCATTCTTTTATTTATTTCCTCCCATGCCAAATATTCTAATATTTAGGGAAAACTATTGGGTTTCATCAGAGTACATATATTATTTGATCACTTTTCACTGTCTACATTTTTAACCATTTGTAGTCACCACTACCTATCACCTTGGTTGTTACCATAACCTCCAAACTGGTCTCTCTTTCACCCAATACAGTTATCCTTGTTCTCTTTCACCCAATACAGTTGCTAGGAAAAGTCTTTAAAATAAAATCAGATCAGTGTACTCTTCTGCTCACAAAAGCCATTAGTTATTATTTAGCTTAAAATAAAAGCCAAAGTCCTTCTAATGATCAACAAGGTTTATATTATTTGGAGTCCTGGTACTCTATGACCTTGAGTCTTAATTCATCCCCCTTTCTTAATGTTATCCTTGCTATTCTTGTCTCTTTGACCTTGGTTAGAGTAGATCTGGGAATTCCTTTCTCAGGGCCTTTGCATTTGCCATTTCACTGCTACCTGAATTATTCTCCCTCAAATAATTTTTTGTACCTCACACCTACTTAGTTCTTATGGCAGCTTCTCAGTGAGGCCTTTTGTATCTAAATACTGTAAACCTCCTTGACAGTTCCTATCTACCTTTTCTGATTTTGTTTTCATCTTAGCATGTGTTTCTATTTAGAATCTTATTCTCTGCCTTTTCTCTGGAATATACTTTTGTGTCAGGATGGCCCCACTAAAGTCCAGTCTGATGCATAATAAATGTACAGCAATATCTTGTGATTACATTAATGGTTCTTTCTACTATTCCTCCTATAACGATGAAAATTTGGAAGTGGGTGAGAAGGGGATTGCTTAGGATGAACTATGAATGGAAGTCTTTAGCTCAAAAGTTCCAAACAGAAACTCTGATGTTATGAGGAATCTTCTCTTCTCTCTCTTTGTCACATGGTCTAGTTAGGGAGCAAGAGAGCTCCTTTAGCTTTGGGAACAGGGTAAAAACCCACTTTCAAATTCATCCCATTTTTATGTTTTGTTAGGAGAATGTTTTGAATCAGGGGTATGGTAAGTAGTGCCTCCTAAAGTATTATTTACTGAAACATTGTTGGCTGGGATATGTGTATGGAAGGGGGGGTATTCTGTAATTATACAAAGCCAGGTCTGTTTGCCAACATAAAATGAAAGTTCTCAGAATTCACTAGGATTTTAATGCCTTGCAAGTGAATTATTAAATTCAGTTCTTGTGCAATCTGGATTTTTATAAGAAATTTCATTTAAAGGAATGCTGAGGTCATAATAAGATACATGGCATACATCATCCTTATCTTCCTTTTCCTTTCCTTTCTTACTTTCTCTTAGTGCCAGCTCCAGAAGACAGTTATTGATGGTAATCAATAGGCTCTGTACCTCTGAGGCAGAAAGAATAGAGAGATGCAATTTACTATAAATTCTGATTAATGCACTGTTTGAAGCCTGGTCCATTGCAGATGGGCCTTCTGGTTATCAGCCCTCTAGAGGCATGAGAGAATGGAATACCCATCCCAACAGCCTCTTTTATTTTCCTTCAAAACTTGGTGCCCATTTCTTGAAATCCAGGCACTCCATTTGCTAGTTAGGTTGATCACAAATGTTATGAATGTCCCAGATAGATTGTTACACAAATTTGATATTTATATCTTGAAATCAATTATTCTTCTTTCAGTTCATGTGTGAAACTCACTTATTTGCTGTCATAAGACATTAATGAGATATTAATATAGTAATGTTGGTTACTATTGTACTTTGGTGCATAATTTATGCTTGTAGTAAAGATGACAGGACTTAAATTATGTTTAATGATATCAGTATAGGAAATGTTGGCAGGAGTTCCATAACATTTCCCTTAGGCTCATGGTAGAGGGTAGAGAAGGAATTTCTTTCCATTGAACTTCATTGCTAAAGACTGTGCTAAGTTCTTTCTTGTACACTTACATTAATTCTGTAAACCATCCTTCAAAGTTGGTATTATTTGTGAAGGATATAGTTACCTACCTCTCCTCCTGCCTCACCCTAAAATTTTCCCATTACTTGGTCCTGCTCACCAAGAGGGTCTGCCAAAAGTAACTAGCCCCTCCAATGACCTATCTCTGCTAAGACCATATAAAACCTGGACCCTTGAGGTGGCTAGCCACCATTTTGCATGTGCTTTCAATTTGAACCATTTTACTAATAAGAAAACTAAGTCTCTGAGTTGTTAAGTTTTTCACCTAAGGTCAAGTTGACTATTATTTTGCAAATATTTATTATTTGCCCAGTTATTCTGGTGAGATGATACAGACAACAAACCTGGTTGCAACCACTATGATGTGGAACATCAATCTTGTTAATTAGCAGTAAATAGTGTGTTTGGATTCTTAAGATTTTATTCATGAGAGCTATATTTTAAAAGAAGCTTCACTTTCAAGTGTAGACTTGATAATCTAATAATTTAAATAAAGTAACCTAATAATTTTAACAAATTGGTACATTGTATTGTGTCATGTAACATTAGAAAATATTGGTTTGTCTTCTGTAAATAGCTGCAGTTAAAGGATAGTGCAGAACTAGATGATAGCTATATTAATAGCATGTTTATTATGTCATGCAGTTTACAGGATACTTTCACAGTTATTGTGATAATCCTGTGGAATTAGTCCATTTTGTCTGGGAGATCAACCTGGTTAATGAATGCTCACAGCCATGAGGCTAGTAAGTAGGAGAGTGAGGATTCAAATATATGTGGTATATGACATTTTCCTAGCTTTATTCAAGACAAGAGAATATGTGAAGTCAATTCCTGTTCTCTGTGAGTGAAAAGAAATATCCTCTAGCAAATTGTTCTAATTTTACTGCATAATTAAGCAGATCATACTATAAATTAATGTGTTGGCATAGTTAACTATTTCTTATTTACTTTTCTTTCCCTAAGGAGTCTGCTACTCTGCAGGAGGCCCTTTACACAGAAACATCCCATTAACTTCTTGAACACAGGGAGGCTGGAAACAAACAGCAACAAGTATATAGCTACAGCTGCCACTTTTGGCCCTCTGAGAGTATGACACTTTGAACATGAGAGCAGTGAAGCAGAGAGGCAATAGAGGGAATCTAGAAGATAATCTAGCTTGCTTTTTCTGAAAATGTGGTCTGTTTTAGAATTCTGAGCAAGCTGATTAAACATGCAGATTACTGGAGTCCAACCCAAACTATTGAATCTGGCTGTTATAGCATAGTCCTTAATGGGCCATTTTTTGAAATATTTACTTGGTGAATTTGTGTGTGTGTGTGTGTGTGTGTGTGTGTGTGTGTGTGTTTTCTACTCCATCATGTTAATTATTAGGACTCTCAGAATCTATTTCATTCTGGGTCAATATGTTTCAGTTAGAATACTTTGTCCCTTTTTTTTTTTTTTTTTTTTTTTTTTTGTGGCACTGGGATTATACCAGATGTGCTTTACCTCTGATCCACATCCCCAGTCCTTTTTGTTTTTTATTTTGAGACAGGGTCTTGCTAATTTGCTAAGGACAGAGGGACTTGCTAAATTACCAGGGCTGGCCTTCTTCTTTTGATCCTCCTGTCTCAGCTTCCTGAGTGTCTGGGATTACAGGCATGCACCATGATGCCTGGCTCAGTTAGGGTACTTTACCTATGCTAAAGTAATCTGGCTAATTTAAACAAACAGGAATTTGCTGATAGCTCTCAAAATTTATTGAAGCAGAGGAAGCAGTATTGGGCACTGGAAAAAATGAAGTTGACCCTTGGGATCTAGAAAGCATGTTCATAATAACATGAACAATCTAGTCTCAGGTACTGTGACTCAGAACAGTTGAATGCCAGCCATATTTTAATGTCTTTGCTCTGGAATAGCACAGGTCATATGTTAGACCCTTGTCAAATGGGTAGTTGGGACCCTGTAGACAAGCTAGAATCAATGGGGCAAAGACAACTGTAATAAGGAATCTAGGCACTATTAAGAGAATTTAATGCTCAACATTTTAAAAACAACTGCCTTTTATGGAGTATATTACCTGAACATTGAGTTTCACTGCTGATTGAAGCCTGGTATTGTATCCATAAGAATCTCTTAAGAAGTGGTCTTCAGGGCTGGAGTTGTAGCCCAGTGGTTGAGTGCTTTCCTAGCATGTGTGAGGCACTGGGTTTGATCCTCAGTACCACATAAAAAATAAATAAAATAAAGTTATTGTGGTTCATCTACCACTAAATACACACACACACACACACACACACACACACACACACACACACACACACATTACTCATACACACACAAAAGAAGCAGCCTTCACTTATAAAAAAAATGAGACATTTAAATGTCAGTTATGATCTGTAATGCCATCAAGTGGCATGAGTGCTAGAGCTTTCAAAGGCCTCAGTCCAGCCTTTGTCAATGCTGTGTGTCAGTAAGACTTTCCCTCGTGCAGAAAAAGTTATTCCTTTATCCTCAGTGCAAGAAGACCAAGTTTTAAACTATAGTCCCCCTATTTTGATTAATTCAATAATGTTTTGTTATAAAAATAAAGCAAAAATAAGTAACTTTTTTTTCTATTCAGCATTATCCACTTCAGTTAGTCCATTGATTGACATATACTTTTAAAATTATAGGGTCCAAGCCTTTAGCTTTCCTTGTTTGCTCTCAGTCTTCATATTCCCTCTTACTAGAACTCTGTACCAAATCACTTTTCTCCATCCTTCTCAGCATTTGTTATTCAGCTCAAATAATGTTTTCTAAAACAAAGATTGTCATATCCTTACCCAGCCCTACACCTGCCTTCTATCCTGTGCTCACTTCCTGATCACTCCCTAGCCTAGCACCATGCTGCTTCTTCACAGCACCCACATGCTCTGAGATTACTTATTTATGCATTTGTTTACTTGTTGCACGTGTCTCACTGTGCCTGCCTCCTTCCCGCATAAATTGTGAAGTCTCTTTCTTCTCCAGCAGAGTATGACTAAGACTACCACTTATTTCAAGTAGGAATGAATGAATGTAGGTTTGTTGCTTGAATAAATGGTTCTCATTATGCAGTTTTCCTTAGCAATTGCATAGGAGGGCCTTCCTTTCCACATCTATTTTTACCACATCTCACCATTCACTCCACCCCTTGACACACACCACTGTTAATCTCTTTAGTTTTCCATGAAAATCTCTTTTCTTTACCTCTACCAAATTAAAGAGAAAGTGAAGTCACAGGGTAGATTGGAGATTGGGTTTCTGGACCTTGTGACACTGTGATTTCTTCATTTATCTTCCTTTTATTAGAAGGTTATCACTGTAGAGTTCCCTACTTTTCTGTTTGTAAGAGTTTATACTTGTACAATTCAGTACTTCAAATACGGTTATTCTCTTAGTAAAATTATTCTAATACAATGTTAGCTAATTGGTTCATATTAACAAAATTAAGTATGTTATTTTAAAACAAGTGTTATTTTGTGAATGTAACTGTATATGTGGCTTTAAGACATGATTGAAAAAATATTACAGCTGTAAAGCAAAATGTAAGTTAGTCTTATCCCTAGTCAGTGTTCAAATTTTAAGCAGTGATCAGGGAAGATGAGAGGTCTTAGGCCTAAAACATTGTAAATGGTAGTGAATTACAATAGAGTTTACAAATATGTTATCAAATATAATTATATATTTTATATTTATTTTAGTTCTTACTTTCAAAAGGACTATTATGGCATTTGAAAAATTCAGACACACCAGAAGTTTTACATTCAAATTCATGAGTCTTTCTTTGGGAACCTGCATGAGCCTGCTCTGTTTGGGCAACTGATATATACCAAGTTTGATTTTTTTTTTTTATTTAATTAAGAAACTAGTTTTTTAACCTATATCCAATTCTATATGGGTAGTTAAGAAGCTTACTTGGGTAACTTTATTGAATAGAAATTTGCAATAATGTTAGCATTTGTGATAGGAAAAAAGCTCTCAGGTTTTATTATTTATTTTAAATTATCAAATTAATGATCAATATTTAAATTGATCTCAAATCATTGAATTATGACAAGAATTGATTGTGGATTCCATATTATGGTAATTTTAATATCACTTAAAAATATTTATTATTCCATATAATATAATTAATACAATTTTATGCATTTAGAGGATGTGGGGAAAGATCAATGGACATATTTTAAGTACAACAATTTATTTTTAGTTACTGACAGTCAATATTTTAAATTATCAATTTGAAAATGTAATATCATCAAATTTTAATTACTACATATTCAGTGTAATTATTGCTTTTCCCAGAGAATAATGCAAGGGATATTAACATTTATATTCCGTGGGCATTAATATTCTTGGGAATGAAACAATTGTTACAGAAAGTTCACCCTTCAGTTCATAGGACTGGAATCTAGTAGTGACAGTAGAGTAAACTGAAATTTCCATAAACAAACCTACATATTAAAATGAAAGTAGTTATCACAATCAGGAAAAGTAAGACAGGACACTTTGGGCTAATTATAAATAAGGAAATTGTGCACTAACTTTATCTGCTTAAATGGAAGTTTTCGTATAAAATATTTTGCTTGTGTATATTCATGTATTTGATTTATAAGGTATAAGTACTTTTCTATTCATTAGCAATCTAATATTTGAAAAAGAGCTTTAGTTTTTATTTAAAATGTTCAAGTCATAGAAAGAGGAAATGTTATAGACCTTAAAGAGCACTATCTATTTGGAGAACCAGGATATATTTATGAAAAGGCAAATAGTAATGCAAAGCAATAAATGTTTTAGATAAGGAAGCATATTTTATATAAATACCAATCTTTTCTAGAAAGGAGGTGCTGTGTTCTTAGAGGAGGCTACTGTTGGTTTGATTAGTATGAAAGGCTTCATGATAAAGAGGGAATTTTCAATAAACACAGAAAATTTTCTAATTTTAGGAGGCAAAATATTGCTGGTTGAGACATTCAAGAAATGGTTGATAGAGGGAGAGAGGAAAGGAAGTAGAAATTGTCCAAAAGACAGAGGATGTGAATATGATCAGAAAATATTAAGTAAATATGAAATAGTAAACTAGCTGTATTTGAAAGTGTATTTTAGAATACATTATAGAGAACTCTGAGGAGTTTAGGATAGTAATTGTATATTTTATCAATGGTGGACCATTTAAAGATTTTGAATCTTTGGGAGAAAGATTTGACTTTCACATTATTTTTTCTTTTGCATTTTTTAAGATTGAATCAACATCTAGGAAAAGAAATGAACTCCATACATTTCACTGTCATTGTGTCAGTTTGAATCATTTGTATAATGTCATGTGTTAATTAGTCACATGTGGAATGCATGTGAAGAGTAATGAAGACTTTAATTTGTACTTCCCTAATCTGAAAATGTTTCTCCTTTATTCTTTCTGATTTAAAAAATCAGATCATTCCCCTGCCTTAAATTAGCTAGGTGTTGACATTTAAATTTGGAAATTTCTGTACCATGTTACTGATGGGTGTAAGGATTTCATGGAAGTTGCCACGTGAAGTTAATTGCAGAATTTGTTTTCCTCTATGAATTGAATGTTTATAAAATAAGTTTTTACTGCCATTGGTGTTTAATACTAAATCCACTGCTGTCCTTTTAAAAATATAAACAATTACTGGTTTTTTGTATGTATGAAGTTTTCCTTTTCACTGTTATCAGTAAGTAGAAGGTAAAATTTTTTTTTTTTTTTTTCTGAACTGTGAATTCTGCTTCCCTTGTATTAGATAAAATAGACAAGACATTAGAAGAGTCTGTAAAGTATTCATGAAGCATCTACATTTAGGTTTATCTAAAATAGGCAGGATTTTCTTTTTGGTATTCTATTTTTATATGATGTATATGATGTACCCATTATAGAACAATTTTTTGTTATTGTTGTTGTTCCAGGAATAGTAGTGTTCTACTAGCAGTTCAACTAGTCTCCAATTTTATAAATGGTGATCTGCATTCATTTGATTTTCTTCTATAAATAATAACTTAAATGGATAAAGGGGCAGATTGTTTCAGCTATAAATATTTAATTACTAGGAGGTTAGGCAATTTTAAAAGCTGTAGTAATGTAGTAATGACAGTCTTCTTGGTTAATAATGAAAAAAAATTGTAAAAATCGTAAAAAGTTGTGTAAATCATAACCCAAGATATAATGAACATTGATGAATCCACTCCTATTTCTATCTTCATTTGTGTTTCCATATCCAAATGCTATAATAATAAATATACTTTTAAAGGTGAATTTTAGGGCCATACCAATTTATTTATTAGAAGGTTATATGGTGCTAGAATATCCTATCATGGCAAATTAACGATGTAGCAAAATAATAAAATTAAAGGCACTTTATTAGATTAATAATGTGGGGCTTTATTGGAAATTAAACCATGATTTAATGAATTTATACCAATTTAAGGAAAACCCCTTTCTCTTGTGTCTTTTATTTTCTAATACCTGAAAACCTTGTAGAAGTTAAACTAGAAGAAAAATATCTGCATTCTAGGTTTTGATTATTAGTATTCTGAATTACAAATGCTTGCACTTGAACAAATTATATTATGGTAATTTTTTCCTTTAAAAGGAGAATATCAATGGTTGAAGACTAATTTAGGCTATTTATCATCATCTTTGAAAAAGTAAAATAACAATATAGTCCATTTAGAAGACACATTAATCTCTAATGTGACTCCAGAAGCAAGCAGAATTTTAAAAAGCATCTTAAAAAATTATTTGGAGTATACTTCTCTTTTCTAAGAATATATCTCTAACTATTTTAAAAACTTAAGCCATGTGCATATGAATCCCATTACTGTGTATGATAATAATGCACCAACAAAAAATTTTAGACATAAAGGCAATACTGGATGAAGATAGCTCAGGAAGTGTCAAATTAGGAAAGTTTTTATGAAGTTCAGCCTTGAGGCCTGGGAAGGAAAGTCTAAAACTCTATGTAGGGTAGGACTTAACTACAATAATAAGAGTAAATGTTGTTTTGCCTGTGAAGCTATGTTAAAACACTGAGAAGTAAGTGACAGAACTGGATTTGAACCCAGGTTTGCCACACCTTTGACTACAATACCTGGATACAATGGTTAAGAAGATATTTTATTGAGCTATTGAGCCAGATAACCTGGATTCAAGCATACACTGTGTTTGCCAGTTGCATTTTCTTAGACAACTTAACTTAAACCTGTGTCTGAGTTTTTCAGTTTAAACTGAAGATAATAATAACATATGTAATAGTATTTACCTCATAAGGTATTTATGAAGATTAAGTAAGTTAACACATTTAAAGCATTCAGAATAAACAATAGAACATAAGTGCTCAAGTAATTTAGCAGTGGTTTCTAGGGGAATGTTTGCCATAATCATTAGAATGTTTTCTGAGAGTTTACATTGTTCAGGATTATATATCCTATGGAATTTTTCATTTTGAAATGAACTTATTGCTGCTTGAATTCATATTCAAGTTTGTTGTTGTTGTTGTTTTTGCTGTTTGAATGGCTAGCAGGTACAAGTTATTGAGACACAAGTTTATCTTTCTAATTCTCAAAAGAGGCCAAATTTATTGCCCTCTGGATCTTGTCATTTGCTGTTGCTTTGCCTGTAGTGTTTTCCCTGGATTTTCATAAAGTCAGCTTCATCTTAGCATTTGGGTTTCTGCTTAATGTGACTTTCCTAGAATAGCCTTGCCTCACTATTGAGTCTAACATTCTACCCCCCTCCCCCCCTCCCCACACACAGGCCCTCTCCAGTCACCCTGTTACTATGTTATCTTCTTCTGGTATCATTTGTCCTTAAAAGATATTACTATTCATGTATTTGTTAATTATTTCTTTTTAAAATATATTTATTTTTTAGTTGTAGTTGGACACAATACCTTTATTTTATTTAATTTTATGTGGTGCTGAGGATGGAACCCAGGGCCTTGCATGTGCTAGGCGAGCGCTCTCGCTGAGCCACAACCCCAGCCAGCCCCTGTTGATTATTTCTGTATTAACTAGTTCTGCTGATAGAATTTAGGCTCCAGTAAGGCGAAGATCATGTCTGGACAGCCCGTTTATTCTAAATCCTACTTCCAATTGAGCTTATTCTTTTTTTTTTTTTTAATTTATTTTTTATTTTAAGTTGTTATAAATGACAGCAGAATGCATTACATTTCATATTACACATATAGAGCACATTTTTATATATCTCTGGTTGTATGCAAAGTACAGAAGAAAAAAAAAGATGGTAGAATGAGATAGATATCATTACCCTAAGTGCATGTATGAAGTCACGAATGGTGTGAATATACCTTGCACACAAGACTGTAGTTTTTCCCCCCTTGTCTTCATTTACTCCTTCCCTGCAATCTGCTCCTCATATTGCAGTCAAAGTGATCTTTGAATCCACAAATGTGATCTGATCTCAACATTCTCATGCTTAGAATGATGTAATAGTTCTCCACATTTGGGATTCAGTTAGAGCAGCATTTCATGGTTAACAAGGACTGTCTTTTCTAGACACATCTGTTGCTATCCTTCCTTGTTGTGGATGTACCCAGGAATGTGGCATTCTTTCTTGCCTTAAACGTTCACTCACAGTATAACTTTCTTGAGAGTATAGGAGTGTCTCCATTGGTCTTCCACGCGTGTGACTTACTTAAAACTTGGTTGTGGTGGAAAATGTTATTTTGTAGCTCTCTGAATCATCTGTGGTTCTTCTATACATTCTTGGACCATTTGTATTCAGCATTTATCATTTTGCTACTCTTAAAAAAGTTGTAGAATAACTTACTGAACCATGTTTTTATACACGCCCTAACCCACTATTATGAATGTTAAAAGAAACATTACCGTGTGTATATTGGTTTTGTTTGTCAATTGTTACATTTATAATGATTTACCATTATCTCAAAATGATATAATTGATGGTTTAAATAACATCCTTAGTATCAGTTAGACAATGAAAACAGAGACACTTGATAGTAGTTGAAATAGAGGGAATTTTCACTGCAAAACCAAATGAGACAATGAAGCAGCCAAGACAATAGTGACAAGAGTGTTGCTACCCCTAGGCAAGAAAAATAAAGTGAAAAGGCAGTGTTTCTGAAGCTAGGGGCCAGGGTTCCCTGGAGTGAGGAAGCTGTGTCCATGTCTTGAATGCTAAAGCCAGACCCATGAAAGAGGCATGGCAGTTTCTAACAATGTCACATTAAGTGGGGATTGAGGAAATATATGCTAGCTGCTCCTTTCAGGTTAACCTGCCTTCAGTTGGCACTTCCTATTGGCTAAACCAACCAAAAGTCAACTGATAGGGAACTCTGGAGGAAAATGGTTTTCATCCCACCCCCACCTGCACAATCCTGAGCACAATAGGAGAGGCTGAAGGACTAGATATGAAGGCTGAATGAATTAGGCTTGGCATTCCTTTCATGAGTAAACAGAGTGCAAATTGTCCCCTGTCCCCACAATGGGACATAGGTACAACTCTTTATAGCAACAGATACATAATAGGTTCAAAATTATGCTACTTATCATTAATCTTTTTTGATGATTTGGAAAGAATACAGTTCAAAAAAAATTTTTTAAAGATTGAAAAAAAGAATGGAGTTAATTTTGGGGCTATCTTTTGGTCTTGCATACAGGATTCTCATGGAATATATTTTGAGTTCAGTAGAACTAGATTAATTGCCCAGATATTGGTAGTTTCTGGTTCAGGTACTGCAGCTGTAACTGTGATACATGCAGAAGTTGGTTGCAGTGGCTCTAAAGAAGTGTCCACAGTGATTCTGGGTGCTATCATCTTGACTAATCTGTCCATTGCCTCACAGAGGAGGCTGTTAAAAAGATAAGTCAACCATAACAGCTAAGCTAGTGTTAAAGAGTCTCTTTCAACTGTGCTGATGCCTTTTTACTTTTTCTTCTAGTACTTAGCTTATGTTTTCTTTCATGTCTGTCAAAGGATTTAGAACACCTTTGTAATGGAACACCTACCCTACTTTTCCTCTTTCTTTCTCATTATCTAAGGTGCTTTGAAGGTAGGTTCAGCACCAATCATATCTTTATTTTCAGTACCTACAATAGTGTTTGATACATATAGCACGTTCAAGAAATGAATGAGTAAATAAAATGGACATATTGCTTAGATCAATCCAGATACTTTATTAGTAAAGTAAACAACATATTTAATACTTTGACGTGACATAGATTTAACAATTTAAAACTTAAAGTGGCATAGACCATTTGGAGAAATGTAATGATACCCACAAAAGATCAAATGCTGTGAAGACTAGCTATGGAATGTAAACATTTCACAGCAATCCATGTAAGAAAAGGAATATAGACATTATAAATAAAAGACAAGTTTTAAGGAGTTATGCCATGATATGCAACATAGATGGATCTATTATGTGATCAGGCATTAGGTATTTATATTTCTTTGTCCAATTTTCTAAATCTAGCAAATACCACTTCTTTGGTTGAAATTGTACAGTGCTTTGAATAATGCCCATACAGGTGGACAATAATACTCTTCATAACTTTATGAAGATAATAAAGAGTCTAAACCCCTTCAGTACATAAAAACTGGAGAGGACCAGGTGCAATTTTAGGTGCACAGAAGGGTCATAAATAGGTAGAATTTGCTTTGTGCTTTACTAGACTCCTGGGAGGAATCAGGATCCCCCATTTAGGTCTTAGTGCTATTTGTGAAACTGGAAATATGTGCATCCTGGAAAATTCTCAGGATGTTTCTGACCCATGAGAAAAAAAGACTGAAAACCCAGCAGCTAAGATAACTTTATCTTACAATTGAATCATAACTGTATATTCACAAATTTGTGAAAATTTGGCTCTGATAATATTGAGAGATGTAATTTCAAGCTAGAGTTAGAAGCACAGGTTTGTTTACTGGCTTTTTAAGTAATGAAGGGCATGAAAATGTGAGTGAAGCAGTGCTACGGCTCATATCATTTTTTCCCTTTGAATAGAATAAAAATCCTATAGATCCTCAATAGTAACATTTCTGGATTAGCAGAAAGACAAGTACTACTTTGGATGTTGGTGATTGAATGACTAGAGGAAAGAATATTATCAGGATCCTGTGAAGGTCTCTGACTATTTTGTGGTATGATAGCTGCACAACAGACCTTGACTTCAGTGTAAACCTGGGCTCTGCCATTTCTGAGGTTCATTATCCAGAGGGAAGGTGGACTTACTATGTGGAACATCTTGTTGGCATACTGTTGGTATGTTTGAGATCCCAGGATTATTTGATTGCTCAGGTCAATTGTTTGTCAATTTATCCAGTTCTTCTCATTCTTTCAGCAATTAATTATTGAGTTCCTCTTGTTTTTAGACACTTTAACTAAAGCAGTATGATGCTCCAAGAGTAGACAGTATGATAAAGGATGGGGGAAAAGAACTAAAACAATATACACTGAAATTTCTACAACAGTGGCAGTAACTGCTTTGAGAGCAGAAAGAGGAAATGATTAATTCTGTAAAAGAGACTAAGGTCAAAAGGAGAGACTTTATGAGAGAGCATTTTATTTGAGCAGAAGCTTAACTGGTCAGTATCATTGCTGACCAGTTTTTGAAAAAAGAAAACCTGGTTGTCAAGAAGAAAATATTTATCACCCTGTACTTTACAAAGATATTAAGTATTTACATTAGAATTTAGATTCTTAGCAACCAGTTTGAAAACACTGAGTCATGTAGTTTGAGTTTGATATAATGCCCCTCTTACTCCCTTATAACACTTTCTCCAACCATTTTAGAAAGACTGTCTACCATGAAGGATTAATTATCATTTGTAATCCCTGAAGTTTTTTGGTTATTTTTTCTATTTTATCCTGCTAAACTGGTGATATATTAAACTATAGGCTCCTGTGTTCCCTTTCCCCCTACTGCCTTGTAGACAGGGCTTGGCACATGGTGGTTTGCTGAGTAGAACAGACTGGCTATGAAATTCATAGAAAATGCAAAGGATAGGGATTGGAATACAGAAATTACTGTGACTTTTACTTATTCCTATCCATTGCACTTTGGTCTAGAAGGAAAAACTTCAGCAAAACTATAATAATACCTAGTATGTTTTGCAATTTTACACTTGTCAATACATATAGATTAATGTTGTGATGATTCTAGAGTAATGTTGTCTGAACTCAACTTTTTTAGACATTTGTCAAAGTTCAATTGTTAATAAAACTACAATCTGTGAACTGTACTCATTTAGAAATTACAGAGTTTATGTTGGTATTCAAAATCTATGCAGTTTTTAATGATTCTTTTCTCATATTTTTGTCTAAAAGAAAATTAGTTAAATTATATCAATTATGGCATTGAGTTATTTTGAAAGTAAGTAGACAAACCACATCTGATCTTTACAACATTGTGTTGGAGTACAAGTAATATATAGATGTATGTATTATACTATCTAAGATATTATTATTCAGGGTTTCTAAAATAGAGAACAGTTATGATTTTTTGGTACATGTACCTCTATAGAATATGCTAATGAATGATTTCATCAATTCTAGTAGCTTATGGGAATATCTCAGATTTTCTAGGTATACATTCATATCAATGCAAAATATTTTTATTTTATATTAATATCAATGCAAAATATTTTTATATTCTTATATTAATGTAATTGCTCTAAAGGCTAATGTTAAATAATCATGCTAATAGTTATAACTATAAAATTCTTGATTTTATTTTAACTAATTTTATTTAGAATGATATTTTGATTATGGCATATACTATTTACCATATTTATTTTTGCCTATTCCTGTTTTCCTAAAATTTATGAGTAATAATTCATTGACGTGAGTATTTATATTTTCTTGAATAGTTAATTATTTGTTAGATTTCTTTTTCTGTTTCATCTGTTCTGCTGGGAGTTTATGAGGTTTTGTTTATGTTTGTTTTTGTAAACTTGGGTTTCAAGGATTTGACAAGAGTATCCCTAATATGATTTTTCTCATTGTTTCTATCATCATTGTTGACCTTTTCAATCTAAAGACTCCATTATTTTAAGAAAGTGAAATTTTCTTCAATGTTAAATATTGCTTTTCCTGCAAACATTTCATCCTTTTCTGAAATTCTGTTAATCCATAGTTTTGTTTTTATGGTCTTAACTCTTGAGCTTCATATCTTTTCCTTCTTATTGTCAATCTTCTTTTCTTTGTTTTGGTATTCCTTCCATTAAATATGCCAGATTGCTAATATGATTCTCAATCATGATTATCCTTCAATTCACTTTCTGAAACTTCTTGGTTACAATTTTTTCACCAAATACTTTCATTTTGGTGGGATTTTTCTCTCACTTATAGTCTCAGAAAATGGTTTTCCACATGAACAATGGCAACAGAAGATGAAATCTGACTTCACTTCATATAAGACCAACTCCAGATGGTCCTAGGAATGAAATGTCAAAAACAAAATTTAAGACTTCTAGTTGAATTTGAAAAGTAAAGATTTCTTAAGAGGTATGGTTTTGTTTCAAAAAGACATAAAAAACACTAGCTACAAAGTAGATTGGTAAATCTGATTATATTTGAACTAATAATTTTACACCTGTAAAAGATGCCTTCAGGAATAAAATTATAAGTTACAGATCAGGAGAAACCATTTTATCCTACACACTCAAAGTGTTAAGTATCAAGGATATATAAATTAATTCTACAAAGAGATTAAAAAACCACAGGTGATTCAGTAGATAAACAGGCCTATATCATGAATAAAGCTTTATATAATAGGAAGTATATATTTCCAATAAACATATGAAGAGTTGTTTTGCACTCAACAATAATCAGAGAATTACATATCATGCCATAATGAACTCTTATTTTTACATCCATTTGATTGTAAAAATAAAATGAAAAACTCATTATACTAAGTGATTAAGAGAATGTGAGTCCTCATGGTCTTTTATACATTGTTTCTTTAAACATAAATTGGTTCAAATGCTTTGGAAAGCAGTTTGCTATTATTGTGCATAATTTCACTTACTGCATGATAAAGTAATTCTGGCAGTAGATCCAGGAGAAAAATCTTTCCTATGTATACTGGAGGTATGAACAAAGATGTTTATAGTAGCTCTCTTTCCAATAGTAAATATGGGGAAACAAATCAGATGCTTCTTTAGTAGAAAAGTGGCTGAATATAATAGACTGTTATAAAACCATAAAATGAATAAACTACAGTGGTATACAACAATATGCATGAACCCTAGAAAGACCTTGTAAATACACATCCTCAGCAATTATACACAAAACTATTAAAATAAGAATAAAAACTTTAGAAAGAAATGCAGATGAGACAAAAATATACAAAGGAAAGAAAGTGAGTAATAAACAGGCTTCAGAAGGATGGTTGTTGTCTTGGTTGAGGGAACACAGGGAATGGAATGAGGGAAGATCATATAAACAGGTATGTATAAATGGTGAGATCCTGTTTTTTGCATTATGTGGTAGTTTCTCCATTGCTTTTTATACTATTCAAAGAGGATGAACAAACACGTAAACATAGAGAGCCACACAGAGACCAGTTACAAAAGTATCACATGCCAGGTTTGTGACAGAAAATTCTATGCATCATAATTTGGGAAAACAAGGTGACCATTTGTCTACCTCAGAAGAATTATTTTTCTAGGGGCTGGTTTTGAGTCTTCTGTTTCTTTCTCCTTTCTTTAGAACTCATGTTAAAAGTATGTTAGTATTGGCTGGGCGTGGTGGTAAATGCCTGTAATCTCAGTGATTTGGAAGCCTAAGGCAGGAGGATCCTGAGTTCAAAGCCAGCCTCAGCAACTTAGCAAGGCCCTAAGCAACTTAGTGAGACCCTGTCTTAAACTAAAAAATAAAGAGGGCTGGGATGTTGCTCAGTGGTTAAGTATATCTGGGTTCAATTCCCAGTGTGGTGGGGTGGGAGAAGGAAATTGCTATTATTTTGTTTTCTCCATTTGTTCCACTTGTTTAGGACTAAAGTCTCACTTCAGGCCTGCCTTTTATTGCAGGGATCCCTAGTGCTGTGAATGGTGTTTGCATTGTTTTGGGGTCTTTGATTTAGCACCAGGCAGATTGGAATTTTCTTACTGAAGCCCCAGAAGGAAAGAATCTCAA
Organism: Tamias sibiricus; assembly: GCA_025594165.1. Lineage (NCBI taxonomy): Eukaryota > Metazoa > Chordata > Mammalia > Rodentia > Sciuridae > Tamias > Tamias sibiricus. The sequence goes on along the minus strand of CM046660.1, from coordinate 81,464,865 downwards.
TTAGACTTCTTGTGGTCTCCCAACCTCTGTCATGTAGAGAAACATTTGTGGGTCTGTTGTTGACCATCTTCAGAACTTAACTGTCAACACCAGACCCACTAATATAACATGAGGACCTCCTTTCAACTCCAAGGATCTCTATACATCAAGCCTCCTGCTAGTGTGTTTGTGCCTAATCTAAACCCCACCATAAGCTTCTCTATCACCAGGCTCCAGTCACTGTCTTCCCTGGGGGTACAAGTCATGCCTCATATATATTCATCATCATGAAAAAAAGCTTAGTCACTGCCTTCAATTTATTGCTGGCACTGTCAAATTATTGAGTCATAGGACTTAGATGTGTTACATTTGAGAGTAAAGGGAGAATTAGGATGTTTAAAAATTTGTTTGCCCAGCAGTATCTACTTTCTGAAAAGATTCTTTTAATTTAACAAGTTTTCATTTTGACAGCATTATCATCTCAAATTATAGGAATTTTTATTTATTGCTCTATTCATTCACTCATTTTGAAATAATTTCAATATTCCTTCTTTTTCAAGACTTGAATATTTTTCAACTCTTACTTTGCAAAATGAAGGAAAGATGAAGCTCCAGAAATAGCAAGCAGAGTTTTAACATTTATAGCTAGCAGAGCAGGTTTGAGAGTAATCTAACTTTGTGAGTGACTACAAAGGGTATTAATTAAGTAGCAGGTGTTTTATCACCATGTCTACTTGAAAAAAATATATAGCACAGATGTAGAAAGCTTAAGTACATCTATAGTTTGTATAACCAAATTCTACATTCGTTGGGCTCCATCTGCCACACTAACCTCAAACCACACTTAGTGCCAGCCAATTAACACCTTGATGAAGCTATAGACCACCTGCAGCTTCAGCAATGCAATGAATTCACTAACTTTTATATGAGCTCATTGTAAAACCTAGATTAAAACAGCATCACGAAAAGGGAGGAAAAGATTGTCACATCAGCCTTGTCTTGTCTCTCTCTCTCACCATGTCTCTCTTTCTCCGTACACACACACACACACACACACACACACACACACACACACACACACAATTATGAAGCAAGTACATCAGTTGTCTTATCTCTGCATGTCTCTTTATTTCTTTATTCTTTCAGATATGAGTCTGAAAGCTTTCTGGAGTCTTAAACCCACAAACTGCAAGCAGAAAAGAACATTATATCCCATTCTGTCAACCAAATTTGAAAATTTTACTTAACTCTGATTCCTAAGTTCCAGTCACATGATGTTTCTTAATGGGACTGGGTACCCGGTTGACACAGTTTAGATGGGTTGCCTAATCTTGGAACAGGATGTGGTTGATAGAACCTCAACGATGTGAAGGGAACAAATGACCAAAATGTATTTAGTTTGGAAAAAAAAAAAAAACCAGAAAACCTAAATTAACAATGTAAGAAAATTCTAACAACCATCTATTGTTTTTGTTTATGTTTATGTACAGTGTAAATCTTTTTCTTTTTTCATAAAATCTTCATTGCTCACTTATGAATTGTGAATTAGCTGCTTCACTTTTGTTCACACATTAAGCCAGCACAAGGTACTTTTTGTTGTTTTTATATTGTTTTTGTACTATTCATATTTTGAAGTTCGATTTTGAAAGTTTATCTCTCCCATTGTTGGGCAGGCTATCTTATGATTTTTTGTGTGTAGCCAGGGCTGGGAACCAGCTATGTTATGGTTAGTCAAGGCCAGGAACACTCTGATTCAGTGCACCTTCTCAAGTTCATAAACATTAACTCATGTGTGTGCAGCCCCATATGTAGCCTCTTGGCAGTGTGCTTGCTTTGTTTGGCCTGAGTATAAAAGAGGCCTATGGAAAGACTCGGGGGGATAATGGGGAAAAAATGAAATTGGCTGGGGCCTGAAGCTGAACCTGGAGGCTAAAGGATGCTGCCACCTCTGAATAAAGCATGTCAACTTTTCCTGTCTTGCATCTTCTTCCACCTGCAGGAACCCCGGATCTGTTTCCTCAGTCTGAGCCCTGGCACGACATTCATCAAGATCCAATTCTTGTATATTCAACCATGTAGAAAATATAAAACACGATAGGCCGGGTGCGGTGGCGCATGCCTGTAATCCCAGCACTTTGGGAGGCTGAGGCAGGAGGATTGCAAGTTCAAAGCCAGCCTCAGCAATGGCGAGGTACTTAGCAACTCAGTGAGACCCTGTCTCTAAATAAAATATAAAAAAGGGATGGGGATGTGACCCAGTGGTCGAGTGCCCCTGAGTTCAATCCCTGGTACCACAAAAATAAATAAATAAATTTTAAAAAAGAAAGAAAATATAAAGTATGAATCAAATATAGTTTTAAATAGGTTTAAGAAATTTCTACATTTCTGTTGCAGTGATATCCCAGACTTATTTCTGATTGGTGTACGTGCATACACTTTTGGTCTTTGGCAATTTAAGGCAGCTCAATTTAACAATTCTATTCTCTCTCTTAACAAGATCATTTTGTAGTAACTAAGAGCACAGGTTCTGAACACAGTGTAAAATCAAGTGTCAGCATCATCACTTATTTTCAGAGACTTAACTAAGCTTTGCCTCTGTGTTCTCTTATGTGAAATAAAGCTGAACTAAAGTTGAATTAGTCAATATTTATAAAGTGCTCATAATAGTGCTTAATATTAAGTTCTGTGTTTTCCATATATAAAATATACTAAGGAAGGGATTAGGATTGTTTTATTTAAATTAATTTAATTTATTAATCTTTTCCATGAATGTCCACCAATAACTATTCACCAATAATTTTTATATATTCATTATGGATTTTTTATATATTCATTTTCCTACCCTTTCCTGTATCATGTTGTCCTAAAATATGTGGTTATCCTCAATAATCTTTTGTACATGCTGTGACACACATACACACATCACACATATAACACACTCAGATACATATACACATACACAGACATTTTCTTTGACTTATGATGGGGTTATCTCCCCCATAAGCCCTCTGTAACTGAAAATATCCTAAGATGGAAATGTGCTTAACTACACCTAACCTACCACACATCATAACTTAGCACACACAGCATGGTAGAGTATGTTGCTTACCCTCATGATTGCTACCACTGGCCAGAGTTGCAAGAGTTTCATAACACATATTGCTAGCCTGACAGAATACTCAATCTCAAAATTTGAAGTAGATTCTACTGAATAAGAATTGTTTACATATCAGCATACAGTCAAAAAATTAAGTTGAACCATAAATTGAGGACCATTTTTATATATGATGCACATATATCTTTTGAACTTGTTTTGACACAACACACACTAACTTTATATACTTTTATAAGAAACTGTGCTATTTTACATTTCCACCAACAATGTATAAAAGATAACTTTCTCTTAAAATATCTTTGAATCTTTCCCTATATTTTATATTGTTCATGTTTTTATTTCTTCAATCTCTTCTGATAGATACTGAGTTGATATCTCATCATGGTAATAATTTATATTTCCCTAGTAACTTATGATATTGGACATCTTTTCATTTATAAATGTGTCTTGTATAATTTGGAATTGTAACTTATGTTATTGGACATCTTTTCATTTATAAATGTGTCTTGTATAATTTAGAATTGGGTTTTTGTTTTTTACTCTTAAGTCTCTAGAGTTTTTTAACATAGTCTAGATATGAGTTCTTTGTTAGATATGTGGTTTACAAATATACACTCCCAATTCATAGGTTGTCTCTTTATCTTCTGATCACAGTCTTTCACAGAGCAAAAGTTTTCAACCTTGATTAAGTGCAATTTAGCTATCTTTTCTCTTATGGATCATGATTTTGGTGTAATGTCCAGGAATTCTTTGCCTGGCTCTTAGTACTGAAGATCATTGCTTTTATCTTCTTTTTTTTTTTTTTTTTTAAACTTTTTATTATTTTAATTTGTTATACATGTTTGCAGAGTACATTTCATTTCATATTACATATAAAGAGCACAATTTTTCAAGTTGCTGGTTTAATATAAAGTATTTTTACAACAATTGTGTCTTCATACATGTATTTAAGGTAATCATGGTAACTCAGTCTGCCATTATTCCTATCCCCTTGCCCTACTCCGCCCTCCCCCCCCCTTTGTTCTATTTAAAGCTCTTTCATTCCTCTCATTCCCTTTATCTTGCCTTTATAAGTTAGTATCTTCATATCAAAGAGATCATTCGACCTTTGGTTTTTTGGGATTGGCTAACTTCACTTAGCATTATTTTTTCCAACTCCATCCATTTACCTGCAAATGCCATGATTTGTTCTGCATTTTACATTTAAACTGTTTCATGGTTAATCTTTTGCCCATTCCTGCCCTAGGTTCACTGACCTGCCTCTTCTCTCCAGTTGCTCATACTTTTCTCCCCTTTCCTAAAGAAAATTTCAGTGCCTTCACAAGGTCTTTTTTACTGCTTTGGGGTTAGGACAGGTTTCATAGCCACTACATTATATGTCTGTTTTCTTATGCAAACTGTTATAAGCAAATCTTGGACAACTTCTGCCTTTGGTTGAAGATATTTTGGAGTATGATATGAACATTCTTACTTATATTAACAGGAAAAAGGATGGATATACTCAAATCTTCTGTAGTCTCAATATAAGGTTTGAATATCAGGAACTTATGGGACAAATGTTTGTCATAGGCCCTTTGAAATACTAACTACTCTAATAAGTTTTTCCACATTGTTCTAAGCTTTGGAGCCCATGCTTATATTTCTCTTTATAAACCCTGATAGTAACTACCTTTAAAAATTGAGATAATTTGTTGGAAATTTTTCATTATAATTATGCAGATCAATGCCTTTATGATTTCAGTCTTTAAGCAAAGACTTATGAATTTCTAATCCTTGAGCAAAAATGACATTTGAAAAGAAAATAATATGTGTAATGACAAACCCAAAGATGTAACCATCTTTCAAAATTACATGAAAATGTATAGTAACTTTGTAATCAAAGTAGACGAATTCCCTGAAATTGTCTCTCATTGAATTAGTATTTTGTTCTTTAGAACTTTGAACAATCATTACCTCCGGTTAATTTCTATCATATAAATCACATTTAATACTTTATAATACTTTCATGATTATTCTATGTATAAAACATACAGATTGAATGTAGTTGTATTTCTTTTTCATAAAGTAATTGAAAATGTATATATTTGACTTAAAAATACAAAAGTTCTATTTAGGTGAATATTACATGTTTATAATATTAATTTTTAATAGAGGTCCTTGATAATTTGAAATAACTTGAGGAAAATAAAATGTCACTTTGTAAATATAAAAATGAATCTGTAGGTTCCAAGGTAGATGATTACAGTTTTGTATTTTAAATTATATCTGCTGCATTTTCCATTATCTCTGTGATAATCAATAATAAATCAATAACCTGAATAATGTAAACTTCTAAAATTGCTTGAATTCACATGTTCGCTTACTCAAATATCACTAGCCTGAAACTTAAAATATCGCGAATACAACTGTTATTTAGCATGTTAACATAAAGGGTACATCTAAATAACATGCTTCAAGACTTACCAAATAATAATTCTCAAGGCAATTATTCCAGTAATCTGCAATTCCATAGCCTCTTGAGCATCTATTTTCCTAATGTTAGCTAATAGAGAGTTCAATGTAAAGATAGAGTAGACTTTAAAAATAGGAATCCTCTAACAACTATAAATGACACCATTATGTATCAGTTAAGGGGAAAAAAGGAATAACATGAAAGTAGTTTAAGAATTTGAGCAATTAGGGAAATTTAGTTTAGAAGGCAAATAAGCGAGGACTCTTCAAAACTGAAGATCACAGTAAAATACTCAATGATCATAGCGATTATCTAGCATCATTATAAACTATACAATCAGCATTAGATTCTGACTAAAATAGGACTTGGGTCTACTCTGAGTGGTACCATGAAGTAACTACCTGTCATAAATTTGTCCAGATCCATGGAACACTCAAGTTGAAGTGTGAACTTTGGTTGATAATCTGTGTCCATGTAGGTTTGTCAATTGTAATACACATATCATTCTGTGAGGAATGTTGGAAATGGAGAAGCTTGTGGATGTGTTGGGCCAGGACGTATATAAGAAATCTCTGTATCTTTTGCTCAGTTTTGCTGTGAACTTAAAATGGATCTAAATACTACTACTAATAATAATGTATATGTATTAAAAAAACTGGGCTGGATATCAGATAGAAGAAGAAAAATAAAATTATTTATCCTGAAACTTTGAGTCCCAAACCCTAGATCATACCTGTAAGCAAAGCAAAAGTTTAGTCTGTGAGCTTGAAACATCAGCACTCAACATACTCCACCATTTCCCTAACTAACATTGAATTGGAACTTGTTTTACATGTGTATAACTAAATGACATGTTGCGTGGTGTGGTATGTTGTGCTGTTATAAGTTAGGATAGTGATTTCCTTTGTAAGAGTAATAACTGCAAAGAGAGGCTACTAGGATGATGAAAATATTGTTTTACTTTTCCTGGGTCTGGTCACACAAGTGTATTGATTTTCAGGATGAGCCTTACCTCAAAATCTGTACTTGAATAGAGTTCTTGTTGGCTACCCTTGGTTGATCAAATCCCATCAGCTCCTTCATAATAATTTAGCTTAATAATTAAAATTTAAATATAACTAATCCCTAATCATATATAAGAAATTTAAATAGGACTTGATTGCATCTGAGTCAAGTTCTAGTTTCATAAGTGAAAAGGAAATTGCTTTAGTTGATTGTCTTTTCTTTCTTTCTTTCTTTTTTTTTGGGGGGGTGGTGGTGGTGGTGGTTACCAAGGATTGAACTCAGGGGCACTCAACCACTGAGCCACATCCCCAGCCCTATTTTGTATTTTATATAGAGACAGGGTCTCACTGAGTTTCTTAGTGTCTCACTTTTGCTGAGGCTGGCTTTGAACTTGAAATCCTCCTGTCTTAGCTTCACAAGCCACTGGGATTACAGGCATGCAGCACCACCCCTGGCCTTTAGTTGATTTTGATCTTCATATTAAAAAACATGCAAAATTATTTGGAGACTCTTGTTGAATTTCCTAGTCATTTCTGTAAACTATTTCTGGTAGTTTTTGAAATTAAATGTAGTTATAAGTCAGTTTTTTGGTTATGAAATCCTTTATTCCCAGTAGCTGTTAGTCTTCATTTAAGAAAAAATAACTTTGATATTGTGAACTTTCTTCTAAGCCCTAATTCACTATTGTGGACTGAAGTGAATATCCTTAGGAAAATACAATTTACTTCAAAAGCACTTCTGCTATTATAAACAAATATTAATTGTTTTGGCCTACACCATTTTTATCATGACTGGAATCATTTATTGAAGAGATTTATACATCATTTTGCCTCAGTGATTGTCAAAGGAGCCAGGCTTTGTGGTATTTTATTCACATATGTGTATATGTGCCATGTTCATTTTGTTTGCTCATCAGGCAAGGAAGATCTCTGCTTTTTATTCAGTTAACAAAAAAGCCTATGTATATCGTATAGGAGCTAATGAGATTACAGTTTATTTACAACTTAGTGAGCTAATTCTAATAAAAAAACACTCTAATTTGAAGAATCTTAATATTTTATATGCTTCAAAATTGACAATTTAATTATAGGAATTTGTATTTTGAATGTGTATATTAGAGAGAACCTTCTATAGTTCAGGGAGAATCTCTGCGATCTCCAGTATTGTCTGTTCTATAAGTTTCAGCTAAGTTTAAATTTAAATAAGACCTTTTCTCTGTTGGTCTGGGCTCTTCATTTCTTCAGTTTGTGTTTTGGTACTGGGGATTGAACCTGGGTGCTTAACTACTGAGCCACATCCTCAGCCCTTTTGACTTTTTATTTTGAGGGCAGAGTCTCACTAAGTTGCTGAGGCTAGCCTCAATCTTATGATCCTCTTGTTTCGGCCTCCTGAGTTGCTGGTATTACAGGTGTGTGCCACCACGCCTGGCATCATTTCTTCAGATCTTGACAATACCACTTCTCCAGTCTCATCTTAAGTCTTCTTTTTCTGTCCCACACTCTATTTCTTACACTTGATAAAACAGAATGTGCCCTCTGCCAAGAACACCCACCTCAGCAGCCCTTCCTTATGTTTTAGATTACTATCTTCTTCCTCATCACAGCTCCTCTGCTCCCCGACTTCCTCCAAACCAGACCAGGTTCCCTCTCTCTGGATTATTCCCGTGTTGCCCTCATCATGCTTTTGTATGTGTTGAAATATCTGGCTTCAAGCCACAAGCAGCAGGAACATCTATCTTGTTTATCCCTGTAGTGTAAAGAGCTATCATTTAATGAGCTAGGTATCATAGAGCCAGCACAGTGCTAAGCACCTTACATATATTAACTTATGCTACATTCATTGTGATATATTATCTTGCAGGTGAGACAGCTGAGTTAGTAAAATGTGAAGTAGTGGGTAGGTAGCAGAGCTGGATCAAATGCAAGTAGCTGACTTCAGAGCCTTCGTGCTTAATTGTAACCACAGTGAACTTAGTGCTGAAGGGTGGAAAGAATTTGAGGTAATTTCTATGAAAAACAAGGCTAAGAGCCATTCTGCTGTGTAATTAGTACATGTACATGTTTAAAATGATGTCTAAAACTTTTCTGTGTTTTTATGTGCTCTTCATACTACTTTTTTTCTAAGTATCCATTGCCATTACAAATTTTTTTGGTACATCTGTTATATGTGAAAGCAATTATTCTCAAGTATTAAAGTGCATGAGAAACACTGAAGAAACATTTAGAATGTGTGTATTTTCAGGGTAATAGCCTAGATACTCTAATTGAACAGCATTATGGTGAGGGCCCAGACATATTAAGGAAAAAAAAAAATCCCATTGACTCACAGATAAACTGTTAGATAGTAAATCTGTAGGAATGAAAATGATAAAATTAAAACAATGTGTTTTAAAAAATCTGCAATTACAAAAATAGATGATTCATGCATTTTTTAACACTTAGAGATATCTATAAAGACATCCCAAAGACTATAAGGTTACAATTTTTATTCTCAATTCCCTCTGAATGATACAACTAAAACTGGTAGTTTGAGTATTAAAAATCAAGGTGGATAATCAAGGCTTGTTGGTGGTGAATTCACAAAGCAACTTACCAGAATTTTCAAACATAATTAAGCATACTATGTCATCTGGAAGCAGGCAGATGTGATTTATTTTTTTGTTCCAGTGACATTATGTTACAAATTGGTATTTTATACATTTTCTAACTATTGGATTTATTTTATCTGTGTGCTATTGATTGCTTCTAACTTCATGAATAAACAGAGTTAAACAAAACTAATTATTTGTTGCTATTTACAAATAGAAATTTCATACTATTTGTATGTATGTAAGTGGAGTTTTTTTTTCTGTGTACAGAGTACCTAATTATAAAAATAGATGTTGGAAAATCTTTATAGAATATGCCTAAATAAACTTTAAATGAAAATCTTTACTAATGTTAATAAAAAATTACCTTGGTTCTTAATGACATTTAGATTGCTATTTTAGTGAAAAACTTTTTATGCATTTGGATAAAAATGGTAAAGAGATATATTTTAATAATTATTGTAATATACATATTTTAATTAAAATCCATATTTAATTTTATATTCACATTGTTTCCAAGTATTGTCCTTCTATATCGTGAATATAATTCTAGAAATAAGCTCATTGGACTTCTCTATCCTACTTCAATTTTACTTAAATGTAAATAGATTGCTCAATATTTTCTGTGCCCCAATGTGTGAAAATAGGATATTCTTATTTGTTTGTTTTTATTTAAAAACAATGGATTTTGAAGACCTTAATACCAAATATGTACATAAAGTTATGATACCAATTTGTTGTAAAAATATTCTTCATCATTCAATTTTTTATTCTGTTTAAAAGTTGTTTTTTTAAGTAATGCTATTTTATTGGCAATGAAATTATTTTTCCTTGAAGTAAAATGGTGATTAATTAAAATCTTTATTCTAGTTTGTTAAAAGATGTGTTATTTGTGTTTAATTGTCAGTGAATAAAATACAGAAAATAATTCATAAATTAGCCAGGCATGGTGGTACAAACCTGTTATCTCAGCTACTTGGGAGGCTGAGGCAGGAGGATCATAAGTTCAAGGGCAACTTGTTAAATTTAGGGAGACCTTCTCTCAAAATAGAAAAAGTAACAAGGGATGGGGATATAACTGATATCACAAAATGTTATTTTTTGAATGGGGAGAATGAAGAACCCAATAATGTGGCCCTTATGGTATCCAATTGAGGGTACTTTCCAGAGCCTTCAGATTGCTGCTCTAAGACCAGGTCCCCAAGAAGCCTGGATTCCCTAAGAAGTCTCATCTGTCAGTGAATAAAATGCATGTAGGTATCAGCACTAGATGTTTTAGTGCTATTCATTCACTCATTCATTCTTCAAATGTTCGTAAGGGCTAGGTACACAATCATTAAAAAACAAAATTGTGAATCATAGTGAGGTAATAAAACATTAATGAAGACAATGTACAAATAAATATATTCCACAATTACACATTGACGATGTTCCATGTAAATTAATAAGTGGAGTAATGACTTGAATTTGACTTGTATTAGGACTCTAATACAATGTTATTTTTAGTATGAATAATGAGAAGGCTCTAGTTAGATAAAAAGGAAAAAAAAAATTAGCACAATCAGACAAACAAACAAAAGCAGAGTATATAGTGAAAAGGAACTAAAGTGTGCTCAAAGAATTGAGAGAAAAAAAGGCCAAATTTAAATGGAGCTACATGAACAATGGGGAACATGGTAAGAAATCCTGTTGGAAATTAAAGAAGGATCATAAAAGCTGGTCCAGGTTATGGAAATTTGATTCATTCCAAGTTAAATAGAAAGACACTGAAAAGGTTTTAAATACCAGTGTCACGTTGTTTGAGTTTATGGTATTACTCTGGTTGCTATGTAAAGAGGGGGCAGAAAGGGCAGCAGGAAGACCAGTTTCAAGCTATGGTAGCAGTGCCAGCTTGACTAAGTGAGGATGTGAGAGCTGGAGGGATTTGCTGTAGGAAATAGAATTCTGGGGATTTATTTATTGCTATAGAATTTCAGGTCTGAAGGAAGGAGTCTCTAATATGATATACTTGGTGGATGTCATTTACTGAAATCATGATGAATGAAGAGTAATTTCACAGTGGAACCTGGAGTGATCAAGGCCTTAGACTGGGGCCAGTGCCATTTGAAATGACCCCTTTTTGCCAGTTGACTATTACCAGCCCCTCTTCTACTTTTTGAAATCTTTTGCCTCATGGAAGGCTCAATGGTACTGTCAGAATGCCCATACTTTGTTGCCGCCTGAAGTGATGGCCGCTTGGAGCAACGAAGCCACGGGAAGAAGTTCAGAGGCGAACTGGAAACAAACAGCCTTTTTATTCTGATAACTTTTCTCTCTGGTTCTAACAATGACTTTAACACGCACCACACACACCACCAAACAACCAACACACCAAATGGCGCAGACCCAATCAGCAATCTCGCTCAAGTCTTTTGAGATCCCGGGCCAAGTCCCGTGAGACTACAGAAGGTGGCAATGCCCAAACATCTCCATGGCCCGTAGTCAACTGCAATCTTATCTTAGCCATCTCCCCAAACAGGGCTCCAGCAATACTTTCTTAAGAACCTCCCTTCAGTTTAAACTGTACTTTCCCTTTCTCCAAGCACTTTTGCACCCTTTTTTAATATCCCAGTTAAGCAGTTGTTTTATTATGCCTTGTCATAGAGTGAGTTGCTCACTCTATTATGTGATTTGGTTTAAACACTGTACAGAGAAATTTGAAAGTAGAGATAAGTCTTTATATCTCCTTATGACATTCACTGACTTTGCTGATGAGAATTTTGTATTGCTTTTGAAATTAATTATTACCGCTTGGAATTTAGCATGCCAGTTTTGAGAACAGGTCTATGTGCTTTTGCTTTTCAATTTTTTTTTTTCCGTTTTTACCCATCTCTCTGGCCTTATAAGCATATCACATTTAATAATAGTTGTCCCTACATTTGAATAACTTAGGTAGTAGGTTTTTGGACATCTTAAAAATGTTAGGATCAGACCTAAAGAGTGAAATTCTATACTTGTCTACTTAGTATATCACAATAACTAAGTTTATCTCAAAACAATGTATCTTAACAATCTTTATTTTTGTTATTATGAGACTTCTCTCTCTTCCTACCCATTTTATTTAACAATTATACTAGTTATACCTGTGGAACCATAATGTGCTAAAAAACAAAAATTTTCATGGAAGGATGTAGCTTCATTCCTTCAAGTCTATTTGAGTGTGGACTGACACTGAATTTTTTTCTGAGCCTGGTCCGTTTTAACTGTTTAGCTTGTTGTCTCTCTCTTGCCAGCTCATACAATTTGGATGCATGCTATTCAGCCTGGCATTTCTTAACTGCTAGCAAAATTCTGGTAGTAAACAAGAAAAAAATAAATAAAATAAAATACACCACTACCAACAACAAACCCTCCAGTGATATTAGCAGTGTCCCCATCTCCATGCCCAGTCTTACAAAATATAGAACTGCATGAATCATATTTATAAAGATCCTTCAAACTTGACCTAACACTAATATCCCAACCAGGGATTTTATTTTTTTCATTTACTTAACTCTTACTAATGTCCTGCTGATAGGTTTACAAAGGTTTGCCTTCACCAACTTTGAACTATGAAACTTTAGTTCAGAAGTGAGAAAAACAAGAATAGCTGCTATTTATGTTACAGGAATTCAAGCATTGTGTATTTACAAATAGAGGGTTTGACTAGGTTAATGGAAGAAGAGAAGGAGATGTTAAGAGTCATATTGGGGCTTGGCCACATGGCTTGTAGCTGGGGAAAGAAGGCCAGCAAAACAAAAAGTACCTGAGTCCAGAGAAGTGGTACCTCCATGGCCTGGGAATGTTGCAGTTATAATGAAATGGAAGGCCTGAGATGGTGGAGGCTCTGGTATTAGAGGATCTTAATCAGGTCTCCTCACACATCTCTCTGTAAAGTGCAGGCACATAATAGTAAATTTTAAGATATCTTACCTGTTAGCATGAGCATGCTGATTGAAAAAGTAGTAGAGAAAAGGTTCATTTTTTTTTCCCTCTTAGTAGTGTTCTCATTCTTGAGCATCACTTCAGCTTTTTCATAGAAAAAAAAAAAAGTGTTTCAAAAGAATAAAAACATGATGTCCTCTTTTGCCACTATTATTTAACATAGTTCTTGAAACCCTAGCCAATGCAATTAGACAGATGAAAGAAATAAAAGGGATATGGATAGGAAAAGAAGAACTCAAATTATCACTATTTGTAGACGATATGATTCTATACATAGAAGATCCAAAAAACTCCACCAGAAATCTTCTAGATCTAATAAACGAATTCAGCAAAGTGGCTGGATATAAAATCAATACCCATAAATCTAAGGTATTTCTATACATCAGCAACAAATCCTCAGAAAGAGAAACTAGGAAATCCACCCCATTTACTATAATGTCAAAAAAACAAACAAACAAACAAACAAAAACTTGGAAAGCAACCTAACAAAAGAAGTGAAAGACCTGTACAATGAAAACTACAGCACACTAAAGAAAGAAGTTAAAGAAGATCTTAGAAGATGGAAAGATTTACCTTGTTCATGGATAGGTAGAAGTAATATTGTCAAAATGACTATTCTACCAAAAAGCACTATACAATTTTAATGCAATCCCAATCAAAATCCCAATGTCATTCCTCATAGAAATAGAAAAAGAAATCATGAAATTCATCTGGAAAAATAAGAGACCCAGAATAGCCAAAGCAATTCTTAGCAAGAAGAGTGAAGCTGGTGGCATTACTATTTCAAACCTTAAATTGTATTACAAAGCAATAGTAACTAAAACAGCATGTTATTGGCACCAAAATAGACCAGTAGACCAATGGTACAGAATAGAAGACACAGAGACTAACCCACCCATCTAAAGTTATCTTAAATTAGACAAAGGTGTCAAAAACATACATTGGAGAAAAGACAGCCTCTTCAACAAATGGTGTTGGGAAAACTGGGAATTGTTATGTAAATGAAATTAAATTGTTATGTAAAATGAAATTAAACCTCTATCTCGCTCCATGCACAAAAACTCAACTCAAAGTGGATCAAGGACCTAGGAATTAAACCAGAGACCTTGCACCTAATAGAGGAAAAAGTAGGCCCAAATCTCCAACATGTTGGATTAGGCCCCAACTTCCTCAATAAGACCCCTATAGCGCAAGAACTAAAACCAAACATTAATGGGATGGATTCAAACTAAAAGATTATTCTCAGCAAAAGAAACAATCAGTGAGGTGAACAGAGAACCTACAGAATGGGAGCAAATCTTTACTACATGCATATCAGACAGAATATTAACTTCAAGGACATATAAAGCTTTCAAAAACCTTTACACCAAAAAAACAAACAACCCAATCAATAAATGGGCTAAGGAACTGAACAGACACTTCTCAGAAGAATATATATGATCAATCAACGAATATATGAAAAAATGTTCAACATCTCTAGCAATTAGAGAAATGCAAATCAAAACTACTCTTAAGATTTTATCTCATACCATTCAGAATGGCAGCTATCAAAAACACAAATAACAATAAATGCTGGCGAGGATGTGGGGAAAAGGGCACACTCTTACATTGCTGGTGAGGCTGCAAATTGGTGCAGCCAATGTGGAAAGCAGTATGGAGATTTCTAGGAAAACTTGGAATGGAACCACCATTTGACCCAGCTATCCCACTGCTTGGTCTATACCCAAAGGACTTAAAAATAGCATACTACAGGGACACAGCCACATCAATGTTCACAGCAGTACAATTCACAATAGCTAAATTGTGGAAACAACCCCGATGCCCATCAATAGATGAATGGATGGGGAAACTTTGGTATATATACACAATGGAACACTACTCAGCACTAAAAGAGAATAAAATCATGGCATTTGCAGGTAAATGGATGGAGTTGGAGAAAATAACACTAAGTGAAGTCAGCCAATCCCAGAAAACCAAAGGTCGATTGATTCCTTTGCTATGATGATACTGAATTATAGTGGCAAGGGAGGGGGGATGAGAGAATGAATAAATGTTAAATAGAAAAAGGGGGGAGGTGAAGGGAAGGGGCAAGGGGTTAAAAACAATGGCAGAAGGAGTTGGACATCAATATACTAAGTGAATGTATAAAAACTCAAATGGTATGAAAATACTTTGTGTAAAACCAATGACTTGGAAAACTGTGCTCTTTATATGTAATATGAAAGGAATTGCACATAAAAGCATGTATAACAAATTAAATTAAAAATTAAAAAAAACAACAACAACACAGAAACATATAGAGCCACCAATGCAGATCCCAAATTTGAAAGTTGAGGGTGTTCAGAGGAAAATAAATCAGAAAAGAGAATCACACTGAAAGACAGTTTTTTTTTTTTTTTTTTTAATCCTTAAATAACTCTCATTTCTCAGGGTCAAAATGCACAATTAATTAGAGGTTCAGGCTTTCAATGTTAAAAAAAAAAGAATAAAACATGAACATAAATCTTAATAGAGAACATTTCTGTGTTGAGTTTAGAGTTGAACCATGGGAACATAGCACATGGGCCAGATGTTGAGGGTAAAATGAAATAATTACTGTAATGTAAAATAGATTACTAGGAAATTCAAGAGAGGACAATTTGAAACAGATCTATAAAAAAGAGCAGCCCTCAGAGGTGGGAAGTCTATAAAAGGCACTAAATCCAAACCCAGCTCTCCTACCTGCTCTGGGACATTGGACAAGTCAGCTTCTTGGCACCTTAGATTCCTGGGTTGTGAATTGACAGGTAAACTCAAGTCATCTCTAGGACAGTCCTCACAGCTAATATTCAGCCAGTCACATGACTTTCAACAGGGAGGTGAGGAAACTGTTTTAGGTGCTTTTCTTAGATGCTACAGAAAAGGAAGTGGGGCTGGTTTTATGGCTCAGTGGTAGAGCACTTGCATAGCATGTGTGAGGGACTGGGTTGGATTCTCAGCACTGCATATAAATAAATAAAGGTTCACTGACAACTAAAACAAATACACATGCACATAAAGGATGTGATGCTACTATAATGGCAACATGATCGACATTGAGACATACTCTTTAAAGGAGGCACTGATGTAGTTCTCCACCTTAGACATCATCTTATTCTAAGGTGTGGAGCACTGACATGCAAGGGTAAAGGAAAATAAAAGTCTTTATTAGCTGAATATAGCAATGACAAGTGATGAAAAGTCATGTCTCACATACGTAGAGATGAGAAGAAATGTGGTAAGTGAACATTTTTTTTCTGTTTTTACAAAATGCTTTATTTTCAAAGATCGTGAAGTACATAGCTAAGGTAGGGTAACTAATTTTATGTACTTACTGAGCATATTTAAATAAAATTTTATTTTATAAAAAGGATATATTGCCCATGTTTAGATAATTTTACTAATTATTTAGTGCTGATATGGGTGCTTTTAAAAAAAAAATGTCCATAAACTATTGGCCTTAGAGACACCAGGACTCAGACTAAATTCTATTAAGACAATTCAGGGACTCACCCTTGCATGCAATAATTATGATTGTGTGCATCCAAGGAAAATTAGTATGTAATGTCTTAATTAAAGCTGGACATTATAATTTTATTTACAGATTGAATTCTATTAAATCTTTAGAGTGGTACATTTTCACTTCACTATCATGTAATTAATATTTAGCATAGCTCTTTTGGTAGCACACTGCATTATTAATACACATTTTTTTTGAGAAATCTGGTAGTATGTGAAAAAGGTCTCTTTGGAAAATAGCCCATAAATTTTGTCATTATATTAAAATGCAAATTTTGCCTCTTGCTTTCTAGTTTAAAATACTTATGATTGTATTTTTGCTTATTTATAGCTATTAACTGCATACAATTTTCAAAATCAGTTTGATTTTGTTTGGGTGGGGATTTGTTTTCATACTTTTAAACTGCAGTTGGGAATGTTTCCCAGTGGCATTCTTAATTCATAAATATGATATGAATATTGTGTTTGCTTTAAATCCTGTTTATGTTTTCTTTCTTTCTTTCTTTTTTTTTTTTTTTTTTTTTTTTTTTTTTGGTACCAGGGATCAAACTCAGGGGCACTCGACCTCTGGGCCACATCCCCAGCCCTTTTTTTGTATTTTATTAGAGATAAGGTCTCACTGAGTTGCTAGTGCCTCACCATTGCTGAGGTTGGCTTTGAACTCACGATCCTCCTGCCTCAGCCTCCTAAGTGCTGGGATTACAGGCGTGTGCCACGGCGCTCGGCTCAGTTTATGTTTTCTTTAGGAAAAGTGTGATTCACATTAGTAGCATGTTTTCAGAGTTATCTGGCTATTAAAGTTTGAGCCTTGGGATAGAAGAGTAAAAATTTCACATCCTTATTACTGATGTTGCCACAAGATTTTGTTGTTTTGACTATAGTATTCTTTCTAAGGCAGCCTCTAAGAAAAAGATCATTTATCTTATTTTCACTATGAGAAGTCTTCAGAAGTCCTTTCTTCATTTTTTTAAAATGAGTTTTCAGAGGTATCAACAAACAGAAAATAAGTAGTTAAGCATAAAACTAATGTTCAGTAACACCAAATAGAAGTTTTCTGAGCCTTCCTTATTGAAAATAAATCAATAAATGAAGAAGAAGGAGAAGACGAAAACTTTAAAAGTCTTATGTTACTTAATGTTAAAATAAGAGAGATTCCCTTGCTAGACCAATCTGATTCTCAAATTGGGAGTCCAAAGCCCCTGATTAGTGAGAAGCTTTCTGCTGGGATGAAAGGAAAATGGATTTTTAAACTATGGCAGTCATTATGAGCACAGTAATAATTTCCAGGCAAATCCCATTGCTCCCATTCTTTTCCTCTCCCTTGCTTCCATTCCTGCCTTCACACTTCCTGCAGTAGAAAGGTGACTCTTAGTGACTTTATGTCCCTGGGTGAAAGCAGAGAAAAGCAGCCTTGATTCAGCAGCACCTTTTTTTTTTTTTTTTTTTTTTTTTTTTTTACTGTTTCTTTCTGAGTGATTAGATTTAGAAGCATATGAAAATGGAGACTTTTTACTTCTACTTTTCATTCTTCATTCAACAAACATGCTTTCTCTGATACCTAAACTGTCTGAAAAATGATTGTTGAATAAGTCATTGTTGTATAATTATTCCTTAGTACTAATACTTTTAAAATTTAATACTAATAATTAGTTTCGTATCACATAAGTAATGTATCTCATAAATTGTGGTATGATTAATATGGTGTGGATTTGGGGAGAGAGTCACTTTATTATTTTTTGAATCACTCATTTATAATTTTTTTTTCTGAAAGGGATGATTTTAAAATGATATTTTGGCCTTTCAAAATCAAACATTTTCTCTTTGAGAGTTTAAATATTTAGTATGCTTTATGTGTCCTAGGAAAAAATAAGTTTTTTTTTCCCCCACACACTGATAGTACATGCATTAATATTCCAAATCTAACTGTTCTAACTACTGCAAATCACCAGAGAACTAATTTGTTCACCCTCTGCATGCAAATATAAAACTTCTTTCTTCTCTGTTATTTCTGTATTTTAAATGTGTTTGTAATGTTTTAGAACTTTGAGATTGTTTTTTTAATTTATCTAATGCCTTTATATATCAGCATGCCATTAGGAGATGAGAACAGAATTGGAATTTCGAGACAGAAAGATAGGTATTTCTTACCTCAGACAAGGGGATCATGATTGTCTAATGCCTCCTGGAAGCCTGCCTTACAAATCAGGAGCCATCACATTTACTTTTAAATGTTTTTAATTGTGAAAGTGACTGTGGAAATCATTCCCTACTCTCTTTCATGATTGGTTCCCAGATTGTTTTCAAACTGAAAGAAGCCCCAAATAATGTGATTTTAAGGTGATTAGATGTAGCATGCAAGACTTCCCAGTATGTTTGTACTTATTTTAACATATTAGAAAAATATAGCATTTTTACAAACCTTTGACTGTTGTTGCTTAGGGTAAAGCAAAATAAAATTTATGTGTAAAAATAAATGACATTTTTCATGTTTTAATTAATTTTCTTTTATGTTTTTATTAGTGCATTATAATTATACATAGTAGTAGGGTTCATTGTGACAAATTCATATGCACAAAATATAATTTGCTTCAATATATCCCTCCAAAAAAAAATGACTTAAAAAAATTAAGGACAAACTAGGAGTCTGTTTAGGACACTGGCTGTGGCAGCCAGTCTGAAGTGGTTCCAGGCTGCCTGGGGTTGATTAAAAGGTGGTCCAGATCAGCCCTTCCATTTCTGTAGGCATTACTTGATTGCAAGAAGTCAAGAGTTCTCAAAACACTGTTGGAACAAGGATTCTTGTTTTAGGGGGAAGACACACATGAGTGGGATGGAGATTGGAACTGTAACCAAGACAGTACTTCAGAGATGCTGCTGTTACTACCTCTCTACTTGAAGCATGTCTCCCTATCCCCTAGTGTCTCTGTTACCTCCCATTCCCCATATACTCTACAGTATTTCTTTTGCTATCCATCCTTTTGGTTTCTACTTACGTCATAAATACTTAATTACTATGGTATTTCTGTTGACATTCCCAAAGGTTCTTTTAGAGACTTCTAAATTTGATGGTCTTATGTTAAGCTTCCCACATTGAGTGCTGCAGGCTGTCAGGTGTATGAATAGCTGTGAGTAAGACATGCTCATTTAGGCTGTCTGCAAGCTGAACATGATAGTCTGATGTCATCTCTAACACATGCATGTCACAGATGAGGAAACTGAGGTCTGAGAGTGATCATATAGCAAGTGAATATAGACCTGAGATTAGAATCCAACTTGCTAATAAATTATTATTACTGTTTATCTAAATGGTACATATTTATTATATATTAAATATATTTAGAATAAATATATAAATATATTTAGAATAAATATATAAATATATTTATTATAGATCATTAGCACATAAGACATGGATATATGAAGTTTTTCTTTTTAGGAAACCAACATATGAACCAATATATGAAATAGTAATATGGAGTTACAATTAAAGGACTATAGAAAATAAGGGCTTTAGACTTTTACAAAGCTGTGACATGTTCAAGGTTTAATTTCAGAATCCATTGAATTTCTTTGATTTTTTAAAATTTGCCTTTGTGACTCTCATTTCTCTTCCAGGAGACCAGAACTATCATGATAAATATTGCTCTTAATTTTCTTTCTTTTTCTCCCTTGGTTCCTAACAATTTAGTTATATTTCCTTCTAATAGAACGATGGTTTCTCTCAACTCTTTTTTTTTCTTTCATTTTTTAACATTTCCAGTTGACAATGAACCCTCTTCACTGACTATTCTTTTGGTCCTGGTTTTTAGGTTCCCTCTATCATATTATTGACTGCCTACTACTGTTCTCCCACTATATATATATGTGTGTGTGTGTGTGTGTGTGTGTGTGTGTGTGTGTGTGTGTATTTTATATATATATGTATATATATATATATATATATAATCTTTTTGCTTTTTTATCCTATTGAGTCTATTCTCAAGACATGCATTTTTTTGCATGTCTTCACTGTATGTTATCTGTTCCTGAACATATTTACAATTGCTTTTAAAACATTTAGGTGGATGTCACACTGTAGCCTCATCTCAGTGCACTTGGAAATGAAAGCATCATCTATGCCTAAAAAGGCTTTTTCCAAATAACTAGTTGTCATCAGTGATTGGGTCTCTAATTCCCTCCCTTGTTTTGTCACTTTTTGCCTTCACTGATGATGTTCATGTAGATATTTGTTGAAGGAATTTTAAATCTCTTTTCCTCTATATTCAAAACCTTCCCATCCTTCAAGGATCCAATTACCATCACACTCATGAAATTATCACACTACTTCAGTTTTTTTATATTCTCTGTCTATATTTTCCTCACACCACATGAGTTAGCAATCATTAAGTTGAGATATTTTAAAAATAGAAAATGTTATTTCTAGAAATAAAAAGTTTTACAAGAAAGTCACTTTTTAGACTAATCCCAATATAGTCGTTACTATGTTAGTATAGATAGAGAGGCTTGTTCTGCTAATGTATAATAATTTTAGGTTCATTTTGACAGGAAGTTATTGGGCCTTGATAGTATAATAGGGTAGGGAAAACTCATGAATATGGAAACATAAATTATGGTACTTCAATATACTGGGAAATTGTGCAGTCTTGAAGAAGTATGTGTCCGTATTGACATATGTTTGTAATTATTGTTGAGGGGGGAAAAGCAATTGCAGAAGAAGGTACATAGTCTAACATGTACAAAAATCTATGTTCATACACAGATACACACAGTTTATTTTATATACGTACACACTATGCAATGGATTATTATAGCAACTCCTACTGAGGAAGAGCATAGGTACTTTATACATTTTAATACTTTTTGATATTTTGCAATATGTCTGATTTAATATTATAATAAAACTAATTCATTATAAAATGTCAAAATAGAGAAAAATTGAAAAATACTCATAACTTTAAAGAACATACTTTTCCATCCCTAGTTGTTGAAATAGTGTGAAAATGAAAAAAGTCTCTTATGTTATAGTTTAATTTTAATAAAATGTTAATAGCTTTAATTCTTAATAGTTGCAGATATAAATATACATTTTTAGAGCATTTCATTATGTTGAACTTGTTTTTAAGTTTTAAAATATAGTGATATTATTTAGTTGAGAAAAACATATTGCTTATCTTTACCTGGGAGGTTTTATAATTTTTAAATAAATTTAATTTACTGTATGCATTTCCATTGAATATGGAGACTCAAATAATAAAAGCAATAAATAATATTCACTCTGTATCAGTCAAAAATGACATGCTGTTATAATCTTATAGCAGTGTTCATATTTTATAGTTTGTAACTACAGTCTTTAACATATTTGATTATTTGGGGAAAGCAAGATGTGATAATCATTCTTCCAAGTCATTGTAATCTGGACTTGCCCAGCCCTCATGGATCTTGCCACTCAAGTGCTCTCTCTGTGCACCCTCAGTATGGCAGTCTCTCCTTGCTTCATCCTTGAAATTCTCCCTTTTTTCACACTCAAGTCCTTTGGTCTTACCTTCACTCATCAATATTTCCATATTTTCTCTCTTCTACTGCAAAATAATTCCCTTGAAGGCAGTAAGAGCTGCCTTCGGACAATGCCATTTTCTGCCTACAACATTGTCTTCTGGGCCCCTAAAGTAGAAAGAAGGAAGGAAGGAAGGAATGAAAGAAGAAAAGGAAGGAGGAAGGAAGGAAAGAAGGAAGGAAGGAAGCAAGCAAGCAAGCAAGGAAGAAAGGAAGGAAATAAGGGAGATTTAAATGAACAACATTTCCTTTTGTTTTTATTTGAGAAGACAGGATCCTTCTGTTTGTGATGCAGAAATTGGCAACATTACCCCTCTCTTCTGCTCTCCAGTACTTGGCCCCAGATCCCATCCTGGCATTGTGCTACAGCTCCTTTACCTTCAGCCATCAACTGCCAGGGCTTGCATGGGGTTTAGGCAGAGGCTACACCTGGGGATATGCATTTTGCTGTCTGCTGCTGCTTCCTTTACTTGATTCCCTGATCTCAGGCACACACCAAACATCCTCTTTAAACTTTCCCCTGCATCCAAAACAGTGCTTTATAATGGACACCCGGGGCGACAATCCTTAATGTAAATCTAAATATCAATTTGAGCTTGTTCTATGACAAGCAACAGATTTATGTTTGTTTACCATTATGTATACAGTAACAATCTAAAATTGCTTTTACTGGAAACCTGAGAAGGATCACTTTTTATTTACAATTTTCCTTGTTGTTCTCCTTAGAATTTGAATTGCTATTATTAAGAACCATGTAATAATTGAAAATTTCTATTCTTTTGCAGCCTTACTACTTCCTGTATGTCCTGTAAGTCTAGTACTCTATAAGGTAGAACCACCCAAACAAAAGTACAGTTTGATCTAAAATTATACTGCTGACCTGTACAGTAAGAACAATTGTAATTTTGTCTTAACTCCCCTACCCCACACTTACCAGATGTCACTGAAACTGTAAATACATTTAATGGATATCTGTGGAGAACAATTTTTTCTCACTTCCTACTTCCTTCTTCTCTTTGTATTTCACAATTCATGTTGTTCTAGGGATTTAGGTGTTTGCCATTTTATCTGTGATGAAAATATCTGTACACTTACCCTGGATAGGAAGTTTATTATCCACTAATATTATGGCTCTAATATTATTTTGCTCTTATAAGATTACAATTTTTCAATGAATGTGATAAGATTATTATTTTTGGAAAAAATAGATGGTTTTTGTTTGCTTATTTTTTCAACAAATGGGTGAGATTCTAAGAAGATGCCTGAAAAGGAACACTAAATAAGTGGGCCATCAGAGGATGTTCTGATGGTGCTCAGATTCATGCATAAAAAATGTTAATTGTCTCCTTTTTATCACTTTGGTGAGGGAGGGATTCTTATCTTAGGGTAGTGTGAATGGTATTGTGAAGACAGATCCTGACTTCTAATGGTTCAGCTTCCAGGTTTTCTACCTTATAGTGCTGGGAAAGCAACATGCAGTAGATACCTTAATTGGAAGTTTGCATTTTGGTCTTTTCACCACACTGGTGATAGTAGTAAGATACTCTCTCCAGCTGTTGGGCAGCAGTGGCAATGAGCCACAGCTCTGTCAGCTGTGTGATCCCAGGGCAAACAACCAGTACTCCTCAGAGCACTGTGTTGCCAATGTTTTTCAGATACAGATATTCAATAAGCCTCATAAGGTATTCAACAAGAACAAAAAATATCACTTAGGGTTGTTATATGGTTTGTTGCATTTGTTTTATTTCCCAAACCAGATTTAACATCTATGGTGTAGGAATTAAATGTTGTGGTTATTTTTATTCCACACCCATTTGATCATAGACACTTTCGACGATGATGATGATATCATATCGATTTCTTTATTATTTAAAATTATGGTGTGTTATTTGTATTAGTTGTTCAGTTCAAATGCTTTTAACAAATCATGTATGGCTATTTTGCTTTATCTAATGATCACAGAACAGAGAGACAAACTGGCTTAAATATGACATACCTACATTTTAGGGCCACAAACTGAAATCTGAGTCCCATCAATGACTTCATATGGATGATCTTTCCAGGGTTTTTATTGTATCCCCTTATTTATTAAGCTCAACTTTTTATTTTACAAACATGTAAGTTAAACTCATAGAATTAAATAATAGTGTTTTTATTTCCTGGGCAGAAAATTACATAATCAGGAGACATGATTATTTTCTAGATGTTAAATTTTTCACACTGAAATATATTTTATTCCTGTTTCATCATTTTCTTTTTCAAATCAAGTATGAAAACCATATATAAACAAATCACATTTTACTTCTTAGCTGGAGAATTTCATGCCTTTCTTATACTTTTATTTATTTACACTCATACATTTATTTATTTATTTATTTATAGCTTTCTTATTCTATATTACTGATACTATATGCATGTACCCATAATTTAGTAGATATTTAGCAATGATACATTTCAAAAATCTTGGTCAATGTACTATGATTATTTTTGAAAAAATTGTTTTTATTTGGAATTTTTCTTTTTATTTGGAATTTTCTATTCTAAATATATGGATCAACAGCTTATAGAAATGTT
Source organism: Tamias sibiricus (assembly GCA_025594165.1). Taxonomy (NCBI): domain Eukaryota; kingdom Metazoa; phylum Chordata; class Mammalia; order Rodentia; family Sciuridae; genus Tamias; species Tamias sibiricus. The sequence continues at coordinate 81,440,100 of CM046660.1, read as the reverse complement.
ATATATTCTAACTTCAAATTTAGGAAGCAATTCTGTGTTAGTCTAACCATAACTTATTTCTTTAATTTTGTGGATTTGTAAGTAAGTAAAAAGAATACATTCTGACTCCAGTCTGACCACATTGGATGGGCACCTGAAAAATATAGTCAGTGTTGCCTGTCATATTTAAATTTAGCAGTGACCAGAAGGCTTGCAGATGCTTAAAACTATTTTGTCAATACTGGCATTCCACTGAGGATTAATTAAATTTACATCGATTGCTAATAAAGCTCAAAAAATCCATCAGTTCTATCATACAATATGTGACTAACTTATAAGTTATGTGTTGTATATATACATATTTATTACAGCTAAGAAATGAGATATTATAGGCCTTTATTTAGTTTATACCTAAGGCAATAGTATGAAAGGGAGTATGGAAATTTTTAATTAAATTTAGATCAGAGTATACAAATAGTGAGGAGTAATTTTGGTATTTGCTACAAGTGGCAAAATAGGAAAAAATATCTCTTTTCCTTGAAAGTCATTCTAGAATTGTTTTGCATTCAATTTTTTATATTGATTTATATATTAGAACAAAATTTGTTTTATTTAAAACATTAAAATCTATCCAACTTTCTACAATATATAACAGTGAAAAACTTATTAAAATAAGTTCTATTTAAATTACATGTATTAATCAAATAAATAAAATTATCAGATGCATGTGACTCTTTTGCTTGCTAATAGCAATTTTTAAAATATCTTTCAAAGAGCCTGTGTTACTTGAAGTTGTTAATGAATAAATCATTAATAATAAGTTTATTATGTAAATACTTTATTGATAATACACTGTGTTCTCTGGACTCTGAACAATCATAGGAATAAAATGGTATTCAAAGCAGACAAATTAACTATCATCATGGAGTTAACAATTGGAGGGGGGGCAAGATATGTCTATTTACATAATCCAACACTACAGAATTGTAGCTTTAACAAGTGCTGTGAAGAAAAGGTTTCCAAAACGATATAAGTCTATAATAGGGATTTGACATAAAGCAGATCAGAGGAGTATTTTTGGTAAGACATTCCTTGAATTTAGATGTAAAGGATTTTAGGTCTAGGTAGGAATTTCCTCTGATAGAGTAAGGGAAAGATCTGCCCAGGCAGAAAAGATGCATAAAAGCCTATTGGCAGATGGAGTTCAACAAGCACAGTCAGTTAGAGGTTGAAAAGTGTCACCTTCAAAGCTATGCTGAAGTTCTAACCCCCAGTACCTCAGAATGTAAACATAATTAAAAATAGGTTCTTGGCAGATTAATGGATTTTGATCTCATTTAATTGAGATCATTACTGTAGGCCCTAATCCAGTGTGATTTGTGTCCTTTAAAGAAATATTGGACAGAGATAGGCCCAGGGAAAAAAACTATGGTAAGATAAATAGAGAGCAGATAGCTGTCTTTAAGCCAGGAAATGCATACTAGAAATCAAGAGAGAGGCCTAGAGCAGATCCTTCCCCAGCACCTTCAGCAGAAGCATAGCCTTGTTGACATATTGACTGTGGACTTTTGGCTTCTAGAAGTATGACACAGTAAATTGCTGTTGTTCTAAGCCACTCACTTTGTGGTACTTTGTTACAGCTACCCAAGGAAAGGAATATAAGGACTGAGAGCATGTCAGTGTTGATTAAAAAGTGAGAATAAGGGCAACTTGATATTACCAGAAGATGGAGCAATAAGAAGAGGATAGATCATGATACCCACAAATGCCATTTTTAGGAGTTTGGGTTTTATTTTAAGAGGAAAGGGTTTAAGTAGTCCCAAAAGGAGAAAATAGTAGTTTGGAGTAGAGTGGTGGCAATAATAATGGAGAGAAGTCAGTGGGAACAAGAAAATATGGGTAGAAATTCATGAATAAACTACCAAAATTCCAGATTACTCAAGGACACCATTCCAGCAATTCTTCTTCTGTTTTATCATTTTTCAATCTATACTACATTCCCATAAGCATGAAAACATACTACTTCATTCTTTTACTTTTTTGATTGCTGTTTAACAGATTGAGGAATAGCTGTCTTAAATGGTCATGTATCACTTGACAACAGAAATGTTTTGATATGTGTATCATTAGGCAATTTTATTTTGTGAATACCTATTTGGTACAGGTAAGTCACTTGATGTGGGCTCTTGATGTAATCAAGAGACATAGTAAACAAAATCTATGAGGATGCTGCCAGCATAGCATGGCATATTGTCTTACCATAACTTTTTTTTTTTTTTTTTTAATGTAAGCTGAAGGAGTAAACTCTGGGATAACAATGAAACTAGTATAGTAAATATATAAAACAGTAACATAGTCATATTTTATCATTATCAGATATTCTGTACTATACAAAATTGTATGTTATACATTTTATTTGAGTGCCAGCATAGTAAATTTGTTTAAGTAAGCATTGCCAGGAACACATAAGTATTACATTGCAACATTATGACAGCTATGTTGTTACTACATGCTAGGAATTTTTCAACTCTGCTAATATCTTATAATCCTCATTGTATATGCTGTCCCCCATTGACCAAAACATTGTTCATTATGTGATATATGACTGTAATACAATGTACAAATTTAAAGTGTGAAATTTAACAAATTTTCACTTACTTATATAACCATAAAATCACAAATGGGATTATTAACATATCCAAAGCTAAGAGTTTCCTAATGACCCCCATGTAATGATTCCTTTCTCTGAAATTTATTTTGTTTGTATTAATAGAGCCACCCCAGTTTTGTTTTGATTATTAGCATGTCATATCATTTTCCTTTTTTTACTTTTAATTTAGTTTCATCTTTGTATTAAAGTGAGTTCCTACAGAAGGAAAATAATTAGGTCTTTCTCTTATTCCAGTTTGATAATCTCTACCTTTTAATTGGACTGTCTAGTTCATTTATATTTAATATGACTCTTAGCATGGGTAGGTATTAATCTACATTTTCTACTTGTATACTTTGTTCTTTGTAAGTTTTCCTCTTTTTCTACATTATTTTGATTGCTTTTATTATTTTACTTTATGTGTACTATTATTTTATTAGCTATAATTCTTTGATTATTTTAATGGTGGTTTTCTATGATCAAGTAATATTAAGTGTGTGCCCCTTCATATATAGTATAAGTAACATATGAATATACTTCCACTCCTCTTCTCTCAAGGTTTCTTTTATTATTTTACATGTTGTAAAACTCACAAGTCATTGGAATATGTTTAAGTATTAAGAAAAATACATATTGACCCAAATAGGAAAGTCTGTTTCCTACTTAGATATTTTGGTACATTTTCACAGAGGACTTCTGTCTAATATTGGGGTATGCCAGAGACAAATTGGTTTGTCTTTATTTGTCTGAAAGTGTTTTATTTTTGTTTTTTGTTTTTTTTTTTTTCTGATTGGGAAGTTCTTGATGGAAAGTGTTATTTTTATTTTTAAAGAAACCATTCCGGCCTCTTCACTTGCTTTGTTCGTTACTAGAAAGTGTTTGTCATCCTGACCTTTGTTCCTCTGTAGTGATGTCTTTTTTCTATGACCACTGTCAAGGTTTCTTCTTTAGCATTGGTTTTGAGCAATTTGACTATGTTATACCTTGGTATAGTTCCCCCCACCCCTTTTTCTTGTGCTTGAATTTGGGTAAAATTGTTGGAGCTGAGAGTTGATATTTCTCAAATTGTGATATTTTGGCCACTATTTCTTCATATAATGTTCCTGTCCTCTTTCATCTCTCCTTTCTTTCAGGGACTTCAGTAAAAATTATATTATTCCCTTTAAGGTGTCCTTAAGTTCATGGATACTCTGGAGGTTTGTTTGTTTGTTTTTAGTTTGCTTTAGTTTGGATGGTTTAATTCCTATGTCTCCAAATTTACTGTTTTTCCTCTGGTTCGTTTAATCTGTTTAATCTCCTCTAATATGGTTTTCATCTCAGATGATATGGTTCTATCTATAGAAATTAGATTTGTTTGTTTTTTAACTTCCTTATTTCTAATTATCTCCTTAATCTTTCCTTTTGCCATTTGAACACATTAAATACATTCATAATGACTTCTCAAATGTTCTTGTCTACTAATTTTGTCATATATATCACGTGTGGATCAATTTTGATTGATTGGCTTTTCTCTTCATGGGGTTCATATTTTCTTACTTCTTTGCATACCCGGTAATTTTTTTATGGATGATAGACATGGTGATGTTTACCTTTTTGTTTCTAGGTATTTTTTGTTATCCTATAAACATTCTTAAGCTTTGTTCTTAGAAGTAGTTATTTAGAAACAGTTTGAGCCTTCTGGGTCCTCCTGCTGTTAAACTTAAGGGAAAACATAACACCATTGAGTCTTGAGCTCTTTTTTCACACATTTCTGAGCTGCATACCCAACACCCCTATAACTCAAGAGATTTCCTTATCTAGTTTCCGGAGTGTTGAGTCTGAATATTGTTCCTTCTTCAGGTGCCTCTTGTCAAGCATTGAATAGAATCCTCAGACAAGTTCTTATCCCTGCCCAGCTGCAGTAAAGGGGAATTATTTGAAAATCTTCAGTCTTTTCTTGCTTTCTTCTGAAGAAAGAGTATTTCAAGCATAGAGAACAGCCAGTGTTATGTCGTAGGGCATGTTCTGTTTAAGTATGCTGCTATGGTTATCTTGGCCTTCTTAGACTCCATTTCTTTCTACTTCTGGAAAACTTATTAACACTTCTTTACCTCACTTATTTCTTCTTTTTCCTTCCTCTTCTTCTTTTTTTTGTAATAGGAATTGAACCCAGGGACATTTAACCACTGAGCCACATCTCCAGCCACTTTCTGTATTTTATTAGAGATAGGGTCTCACTGAGTTGCTTAGGGCCTCGCTAAATTGCGGAGGCTGGCTTTGAACTTCAATCCTCCTGCCTCAGTCTCCAAAACATCGATTTCAATCTGCCTTTTACTTTCTCGGGAATTAGGTTACTAGTGACCATCAGCTTACCAAATCTAGTAGTTTAATTTTGTTCTAAGTAATCTGACTTTTGTAATGTTTGACCTCATTTTTTTTTTTTTTTTTTTTTTTTTGCTAATCCCTCCTTAACTTTCCATTTTTCCTTTCCGTTCTTCAAGCATAGTAGGTATGATTTTACTCTAGGATGTAACACTGGCTGTTCTCTGTGCTTGAAATGCCCTTTCTTTGATATCTGCCTGGCTAACTCACTCTCCCTTTTCAACAAGATCTAACTCCTCAATAAGCCTGAGCACCTGATGCAACATTGCAGTAACTTCCTGTCATGGCCTATCTCTAAGTTAACCTCAATCACTCTTGTGTTATCCCTCTCCTTTGGAATCTGGGCTGATTGTAACTTGTGTGTTATCAAGAGAATGCAGTAGATGTGACAAGCTAGAACTTTTGAGGATAACTTGAAGGAATCCTTGAAGCTTCTGACTTGACTCTTTGAAATGCTAACTATCTGTATGGGTACTCTCATGACACTCTCTCTCAGAACCAATCTTCATAGTGCTGTGCCAGAGTCACACAGAGAGGCCACCTCTAGGCACTATCATCAATAATTTTGACTGAGCTTCCAGCTGATATGCAACATCAACTGCTGAATATCAGCTGTGTGCAGGGGGTGGGGAAGGAATCTTGGACCTCCACCAGCAAAGACTAAATTCCTGGCTGACATAGGTCTGCAAGCACATATGAACTCTCAAGTAAGAACCAATGAGCTGATCCCAGTTAAACTACTGTACTATAGACGGTCATAATAAATTGCTTAAAGACACCGAGTGTTGGAGTGGTTTATAAGCAAGGAAAACTAGAAAAACCCTTTGCCCTGCACTTCAATTTCTTATCTTCTGCTTTACTTTTTTTCCCTTTGGAATTTATTATCCTTTAGTATACAGTATGACTTGCTGATGTATTATGTTTATTATATTATAAAGATTAAAAGCTCTTAGAAGGTGGTAATAATTGTCTCATTTGTCTAAAACAGTGTGTTCAGTACATAGTAGAGACTCAATAAATATTTGTAGAAAGAATGAGTGAAGAAGGCAGATGTCTATCATAAAAAGTTAAACAAGAGTTTTATAAAGATGATCACAAATTCACCCTAATTATGGCATGCGAACAAAGCCCAAAGGCTAAATTAGGATGTCAACAAATATCTGTGGAGCACCTTCCAAATGAGGGACTTGTAATTAGCAAACTGGAGGGGAAAATGCACATCTTATGAAGTTACTTTCAAATATTAGACCATTATGTGCCTCTTTGCAGTGGTTTTAGATTAATATAAAATTATGACATGAGTCAATAAATGAAAGACTAAATATTTTAGTGAAAAGTAACAACTGAAATTTAAGTGCATATAGCTACAATTTTTAATACAAGAATTTATTATATTAATTTTGGAGTGATTAGAGAATTAACATAATTTGAGTTATATGGGTTTGTTAACATCAGTTTCATTAAACATCAGTTTAATGGAATGCTTGCCAGAGATTTGTTCTAAAAATATATAACGTATATTTAAAAAACTGAAAACCAGAGAAAGAGACACTGATTTATTGTGTTTGGTGTCCAAGCACAACTCAATTGCTTTTTGTGTGAGAATGATGCCTTACTGTTTTCTTTAAGATATTTTATCTTTAAAATAATTTCAGTTCTTGATTGAGTAAATTATGTGAAGAATGGCTACAAGTTTTTAATTTCAAAATATATTTTAAGAACATTCACTCAGGAGGGGGGCATCTGGGTAGGAATGATAGTAGAATGAATCAGACATTATTACTGTATGTGTGTATATGATTACATGGCCTGTGTAACTTGACATCTTCTACAATGGGACAAATGAGAGGTTCTACTTCATTTATTTATGATGTGTCAAATGCAATCTACTGTCATGTATAACTAATTAAAACAAATGAAAAAAAAAAGAATTTTCACTGAAAACCCATTTAAAAATGCAGGATTTGAATTTTTAAAACAGTAATGTAGCCGAGTCTGATGTCACAACCCGGTGACAGGGAGGCAGAGGCTGGAAGATTGCAAGTTGGAGGCCAGCCTTTATAATACAGTGTGACCCTATCTAAAAATAAAAAGAAGAGGTCCAGGAATGTAACTCTGTGTAAAATGCCTCTGGGTTCAATCCCTAGTACCTCAAAAAATTTTAAGGTAGACTTATTTTTAAATATATCACTGGCATCCTAATATTATTATACGAGTATCATCAATGTTTGACTTCTGATTTACATACTAACATGTATTGTAAGCAAACAATAGCAAAGGAAAATGACAAGCATACTTCTGAAAGCTTAGATCATATGTGAATTTATACTGATCCTTTTTATTGTCTTCTGAACTTGAACATCTTAGAGAGCTGATTGGGTAATTTATCAACTCTCACGCTCCATGAATTTAGTTATTGGCACATGTCACTGAAAGCAATGAGGCCTACTATTGAGGGTGCTTCGAAATATCAGTCTTGATGCAGAGCCCAGAATCAACATACAAATCAAGATGTGGTGTCAGGGCAAAGGGCAAAGGCTACAATTTACCCTGAATTTGGAGCAAAACCAAAATTAAAGACCAAGCCCTATAGCATCATACTGAAATCAAGTTTTACATGTTTTCTCCATAGGACAGGACTACTTAATACGTTTTAACTTCCCACTAAATAACTTGTGCATTTTTTTTAAAAAGCAAAAACATTATACAATATTACATGGTATGGTTTGCTAAACAATTTACAGTTTTTCAAAGTTTTACTAGCCAGATTTTACCCTAATATTACCCCCATATGGAAATGAAGCTTTATCTAAAGAGTGACTTGAATATATTTATTATTTGATGGCAAAACACATCTTTGGTGTGAGGCTAAGTGGTTTCTTCTGCAGCTTTGATTCAGGAACCCAAATCAAATGCTACAGGACCTAGAACAAAGTAAAAAGTGTATGAAGTGGGTATAGTTGGGGCTGAAGCCTATAAGTTCCTTTAATATGAAGTGGCCACTGCTAAGCTCTACTAATAGTTGCCATGCCAGAGTGTGGGACTAGAGGTGCCAAGTATTTTGTTTCTGCAAGAAAAGCCAGAAATACAGATCAAATTTCCTAACTAGTATATGTAAAAAATCGCTTCATTCTTTTGAAATCTACTTTATTCTTTTGTGCTTATGCAAAGTAAAAAATGGAGAAGAACAAAAGGATTTATGTACTACCTTAAGATCCATACAGAAAAGCAGATTCAGTTCACAATACATAAAGCCTTCTGCAATCCAGCTGTATTGTCTTCTGTTTCTCTTCATTGCTATTATCTTTTTCCTAATTTCTCACCTCTCATTCGTATAAGTCGTAGATATTTTCCCACAATCTTACTTAGCACTCGCATTCTATTATACTCATCTGTTCATTAATTCCCTTATCCATATATTTATTTACAAATAGTTTTCATGTTCTATATGCCTAGCTTTCTAATTTATGTGGAGATGTGGTAGAGGAAAAAATAAAAATCAGTGATCACATGGATGCATTCCTGACACCCTAGCCTCCCTATAGATTGACCTCCAAAAGGCATTGCCTTCCAAAAGGCATCATCATCGTTTTGCTTCAGCTCACCATTCCCAAGGCCAGAATCTGGACATTGATGGAAATGCTCCATGACTCAAATCCTGAGTTGCGATTTTCAACTCATGGGCCTATCCTCCTTCCTCCCTCCTCCTTCCTTGCCTCCCTCCCTTTCTCTTTTTCTTTTCCCTTCCTCCTTCATTTCCTTCATCCTTAAATTTTATCACTACCATGCATCTATTTTTTACCCTCATTAAATTCTCCAATTCTTGTGTTTTTATTCTATAACAACTTTCCCCAACCCCCAAGGATTTGGGGTTTTCTTTTTAACTTAATTTTCAAGTTAATCTTCAGGGTCTTTTATATTATTGATTCTATATCAAAATCTGTAGTCTTTTGATTTGGATTTCATGGAATTGACACGTAAAATTCCAGGCTGTGTTTGCCTGTATCTCTTCCACCTATACTCCTCCACTCCTGAAGGCTATCACACAATTATTTACAATGATAACACTTTAGGTTATGGTCATCAAATTTTATTGGACCTCATAATTCTCTAGATTTCTTCAACATATATTTAACCTTGCATTTTTCCTATTCTTCACAATGTATTTCAAACAATTCTCACTCAACTCAAGCTTTGTTTCTTTTTGCTACAATTTTTCTTTCTTAACACAGGAGCATCAGAAGATTCTCTCTAAATTTCCTTCTTTTAGTTACTAAAAAAGGCAGCATAGAAAAAATAACATATTTCTTAGGGTAATTTTTTCACCATGGTCAATGTACCATCTGCCAAAAACAACTTTTTAAAATTCTCATTTCATAAAATATATTGATCATCTAATTTGTGACAGCTCTGTTCAAAGCTTTGGGGCCATAGCAATAAATAGTACATATTAGGATGCTTTTTGCAGAAGATTATATTCCATTGAAAGGAGATGATAAGCAATTAGTAAAAATAATGTTAGTTTCAGCCAGAAATAAGAATTTTGCAGAGTAATGAGACAGAGTGTTATATGAAACCATGGTTATATGATTGAGTGCTTTTATACCAGGTGGGGAGAAAGGCTTTCCTGAAGAAATGATATTTGATAAGAGATTTGAATGACTGGAAAGGGCCAGGCTTGAGAAGATATAGAGGAGGAGAATGTGAATTCCTGAGGAAGAATAAACACATGAGTCCTAACTTGGGAAATGAATCCCTGTTCCCTTAGTGTGGATCTAGTTGAAGATCATGGGAAGAAACAATGGATGACGAGGTCAGAGAATCTATCATGAGCCAAACATAAGTTATATAGGAAGTCATTCGTGGTTTTTAAGCATGGGAGTGGTATGGTTCCATTTATATTTTTAACAAAAGCCCAAGCTACACTGATTATTGGAGAAAGTATGTAAGGGAAAAGAAAAGATATCATTAAGTAGGTAATTCAGGTGATATAGGTGAGAGATAATGGTGGCTTGACTTTAGGGTGATAGTAGGGAAACAAAACATTATTTGACTTTTGAGAATGTATTTAAAGTGTGGAGCCATAAATACTTGGTCTATTCAATATGGAAAGTAAGTAATAAATATCAAGGAACAAGAATAAGTCCTAGGTTTTTGGTTGTTGTTTATTTAAATAATTTTGTCATGTCATTCACTAAATTGAAGAGAATAAAAGAGAAATATTTTTCAGATAAAAGTAAAATTACAATTTTGAATTAAGTATTAGGCATGCCAAATTTGAAATACTTATGAGCCATGCAGTTGAGGAGACTGTATGTGAGTTTGGGGTTCTGAAGAGAGTCATCATTGATTGTTAGTATTCAGGACCCAATAACATGGGTGGTAAATTGGACAGCCCAGTGAGATAATCTAGAGAGAAAAGAAGCAAGGGAAGAGACAAAATTCAAGGCATACCTCTGGAGAGGAAGGAATGGAAAGGAAAGGAGGGAGAAAGAAGACTAGGAAGAGTGATGCCACAAAAACTAAGAAAAGAAGGTACCATAAGAAGAAGCAAAGAGTTCCAGGAAAATTGATACAGTGAAATAGCCCTTGAAGTTAGCATGGGGGTGTCATTTGTTATAAGAGCTACTTCAATGGGATGATAAGTCATTTGAAGAGAGAATGGGGGATGGACGGGACAGAGATACAAGACAACTCTTCTAATAAGAGGGATGAAGAAGAGGAATGATAACTGGAGGTAAATATTCTGCAAAGATTAATTCAGTACAAAGAAATTAATCATTGCAGAAGCCAAGTTCATTAGGATATGAGCAGCCTCTGGAGCTAGAGTACAAATGGAAGGTAAATTTGACAAGAGCAGGGACACTTTATTATAAAAGAAAGAAGGATAAAAAAGTGTTTTTTTAATAGTATCGAATAAATGAACAATTTAGTAGTGTTTTTAAGCATTAGATAATAACATTTGTCATTTATAATAATATATTTAGAGAAAAAACAGCATGCTTGTGCATCTTGACACTTCCACCATGAGGTAGGTGAATGATGGTCCTCAGAGATATGGTAATCTCTGGAACCTGTGAATGTTACCTTCTATGGAAAAAAGGATTTTTCAGATGTAATTAAGGGTCTCCATATGGTCTGATTATCCTGATTAAATAGATATGTCCTAAATTTAGTCACAAATGTCCTTACAAGAGAGAGAAGGTAATACAACAAAAGAAGAATTTGGAGTTATGTAGCTATAAGCTGGGAATGCTGATGACAACCGGAAGCTGTAAGAGGCAAGAAATTGATTCTCCCATGCAGAATTCCTAAATATTGAGAGCAGTTTACTAGAGTGATAAGAGTTGAAGACAGTTGGAATTGGATTAAAGAATGGATGAGAAGCAAGAAGGAGATGATTAAAGTAAAAACCTGTAGTTTTTAAAAGGACCATAAAATGGTGTGGTTGCTAGAACTGAGCAAGTGGAGTTAAGTAATATTTTTCTCTTTGTTTTTGTTTACGATTTATTTTAAAGTAGACTCTTAACCATTCTAATAGGAAATAGACTTACAGAAGGGAAAGGTTAAAAATATATATAAAAAAGAGGAATTAATTAATAGGCTGTATTATTTTCTGACTGCTGCTGTAACAAATCACTTCAACCTGAGTGCTTTAAAACAACACAAGTTTTGGAGGGTACTTTTATTCTTTTAAATTTCATTAGCTCTCTTAGTTTTTAAAAAAAAATATTTATTGGTGCTTATTAAAAATACAGACTACTATTTCGTTGTGGCATTTTTGCATTAATATAATTTGATCACTGTTACTCCTTTACTGCAGGAGCCCTGTTTGGGGATTGGCTTGAATTGCGGTTGACTATGAGCCGTGGAGATTTGGCCTTTGTCGCCACCCGTAGTCTCACGGGATTGTTGCGGGATCTCGAGTGACTTGGCCGAAATTGCTGATCGGGTCAGCGCCATTTTAGGGTGTGTTTTTGGCGTGTGTTAGTCGTTATTAGAACCAGAGAGAAAAGTTATCAGAATAAAAAGCTGTTTGTCTCCAGTTTGCTTCTGAAGTTTTTTCCCGCGGCTCCGTTGCTCCAAGCGCTTCAGGCAGCAACACTTTACTTCCCCTTACTCCTCCCTTTTCCCTTTCCCTGTTGTTCTTCCTCTTCTCTAGTTGTTTTGTTTCTACTTTCATGGCACACTTTTTTTTTTTTTTTTTTTCTTTTTTTTCTTCCACCCTAGCTTCCAAATATGAGAGAAAACATACAGAATTTGTCTTTCTGTGTCTGGCTTATTTAGCTTACCATGATGCGTTCTGGATCCATCCATTTTTCTGCAAATGACAGTTTCATTGTTTGCTAAGGCTAAATAAAACTCCATTGAGTATATGTACCACATTTTCTTTATCCATCTGTTGATGGACATCTAGGCTGATACTGTTACTTGACTACTTTGAATTGTGCTGTGATAAACATGGGCTTGCATGTATCCCTTAGATATGCTGACTTCAATTTTTTTTTAGATAAATACCAAGAAGTAGTATAGCTAGATCAAATGGTGATTCAATTTTCAGTTTGTTGAGGAAGCCCCATGCTAGTTTCCATAGTGGTTGTACTAATTTACATTGCCACCAGCAGTGTGTAACAATTCCTCTACCCTCCCAATCCTCACCAGCATTTGTTGTTATTTGTATTCTTTATGATTGCCATTGGAGTGAGATGGAATCTCAGTATAGTTTCGATTTTCATTTCCCTGATAGGTAAAGATGTTGAATTTTTCATGTAATTGTTGGCCATTTGTATTTCTTCTTTTGAGAAGTGTGTTCATATTCAGTTCATTTGCCCATTTATTGAATTTTTTTTTTTTGAGTTTGAGTTTTTTAGTTCCCATTCTCAATACTGGTGTGCTCTTCATTTCTTCATTTTCAACATCTTTGTTAATCAATTGATTCCCTCATTCTGTTTGTATGTCTTCCTATTGGGTTCTATGATACAAATATTTTTTTTAAAGTTTTTGGTTACTTTTTATTTTTTCTGTCTGTTATTCTTTAGTTTCCTCAATGGGCTGTTCTTTTCTTTTCTTTTTTTTCCTATAGTGTTTCTAATAAAGCTCCATTTCCTTCTCATATCCTTGAATAATTTCACCAATTTTCAGAATTCATTTATTATCTACAAAATGATCACTCCAAATTTTCTGTTTGACACTCAAAGTACTCCCTTGACCACATATACTCTCCTTTTACACCCACTGTCACACTGAGAGGACTGAATTGGGATGACAGTGTCTATTGGTGTTGGGATCCACAGTATATTCATATTAGGATGTAGGGATTAAATATATTATATCCAAGATCACTTCACTGAAGTTAAATTCTTCTTTGTTCCCTTAGTACCTGTGATACCAAGTGATTTACCATCTTAATTTGTACAATAGTAAAAATTCCCTAAAAAATTATGATTAGATGAGATGGTACACATCAAGTGCAAGGCATGTTATCTGGCATGTAGTCTGAGGTCAATAAATGTTGGCAATTACTATTTCTGCTAGCTTTCATCTTTTCTTCTTTAAGAACTGTATCTACTGCTAATTATTACCATGGCACTTCTATTTCACATTAGTGTTTCTCTAGCAGTTTCTACCTCTTCAACAATTTTGATGTTCACAGCCTACTATTGGCACCTTCACTCCTGTTTTCACTGATGTAGTTGCAACTTACTTAAGAAATCATTTCCATAGAAATATATACAGATTTCTTCTCTGATTGATACATGAACTGAATATACAAATGAACATAGTTCATTTTCAAAACACTCATCTTTCATCTTTCTTTGAAACTTCTGACCTAAACTATTTAGTTATCATTTGTGAAGTAGAAATATAACACATGATATTTATGTCCTTTATTTTTGTGGCTATTAAAATGAATATTACATATTTTTTGAATGTGCTATTTTCCAGACAACTGTGTATTCCATCATATTGTAATTAGGACCACAATATTTCCTAGAAGGATAATCATATTTTGGATATCACATTTATTTCTCAGTAATTGTTTTATAGAGAATTTTTTTTTTTTTTTTTTTTTTTTTTTTTGTACTGGGGATTGAACACAGGGGCACTTGCCGACCACTGGGCCACATCCCCAGCCCTTTTTTTTTTAATATTTATTTATTTGCTTTAGTTGTACACAATGCAATGCATTTATGTTTAAGTGGTGCTGAGGATCAAACCCGGGCCACGCACGTGCTAGGTGAATGCTCTACCGCTGAGCCACAAAGCCAGCCCCTCTTTTATATTTTTAATGTATCATGTACGGATGGAAAATAAAGGTAATCCTAAATGAGAATGGGTTTTTTCCTTTGATTAAGAATTCAATGAAACTATGTGAGACTTTTTTAATCATCATTTTACAGATTTTTAAAAGTCTCTATTTCCTTCCATTAAGGATTTTATGGATAATCTTATTTATTTATTTATTTATTGACATTTTATTTATTTCTATGTGGTGCTGAGGATTGAACTCAGTGCCTCACACATGCTAGGCAATCACTCTATCACTGAGCTACATCCCAGCCCTTTCCTGGATAATCTTTAATATCACTTTTCTTTCTTCATCTTTTAAATGATGATCTATATGTAAAGAGGATGATAGTCTGTAGACTTGGGAATCTAAAGGCCAATTGGTTTAGAAAAAATTTTAAAAAAAATTATAATGAAAAAATAATAACAATATTCACCTTTGTGTAGTCCTTTTAACTTTTAAAAATCATCTTATCATGACAACGATACTTCCTTTATACATAGGTACCCATAATATATATAGAATACAGAAGCTGATGTGACAACATGGACAAGTTTATTGAGTTATAGGGAAGAGTAATTTGACAAATTAAAATCCCCAAATGGTTTTTCTTTTGACCATTCTTTGGTTAGGCCATGTCCATAGTTGATATAAATCAAGATGATTTAAAGATTGGCCACCCCTCAAAAAAACATTTCTTCATGAGCATGAGAGGTAAGGCCTGATATTAGTGCTGGCCCTCAGACCTAATTAGATGCTCTTTCTTGGGTTTTGTCATGGACATTGCTATTGTTCACTGTATACACTGCCCTTCTCTGTGGGAGGGTTATACCTGCCCAATGATGAAGTCCCTGTGCCTCTGTGATGTGCTGTGGTCAATAAAGTGTCAGCAGAGGGAAGGGTGTTACTTCATGACAGAAGCTTTAAGAACCATTGCATGTTTTTTTTTGTTCTTCTTCCCTCTCTTGTGATGACAGACATAGTTTGTTCAAAAAGAAGATGACATGGCAAAGCTGTAGTCAACCAGCATGACTCATAAAAAGTGAGAAGTAAACCTATATGTTATAAGTCACTGACATTTTAGAATTTTTTTTTTTTTTTTTTTCTGAAACACAACCTAGACCATGTTGAACTAAACAGGCTTTCTCCAAGACTGAGTGACTTCACTATCCTGTTCTCTAGTTCTGCTGATTTGTTTTTAATATTATGACCAAAATGTCTTCATAAGACACCCTGTTGATTCTCCAGTGCTGAAAGAGCACTGATATTTCAAAGTCTATTAAAATTAGGTGTCAGAAAATTAAATAAATTCATTATTAGTATATTTCCCCACATTTTTATTGATTCCTCAATTCCATATGGAATCCTACAATCAAAGCATCTTGATGGAAGTCTTTCCTTCATCTGGCTTGCAATTGAATAGCTCTTTGCATCTTGACAGTCATTACAGAGATACACAGATGAGTTCCCCCTTCAAGAAAGAACACATTGCGCATTTGTGAGGACCATCTGTAAGTTCCTTCAAGTCCCCCTCAGCCTGAATGGAGGTCATGCTCTTCTCAGAGTAGCCTCAGTTTATGACTAAGCAAAAATATGGTGGCAAGCAGGGCTCTTCTCCAATAGATAATCTGTGCTCCTAGGTTCTCTGCTGGGGTGGCACAGACTTTGTCTGATCTGCATTACAGTCTAGCAGTTCCTGCTACCCAATCCTGAAACCTCCTGTATCTTCACAGATATTACTTTCTAAAATATCTTTACTCCTAGCTTTAGCTTGGTATCTGCTCCCAGATAAACAAACTTGCATGATATCTACCTAATTGGGGTAGTGCCTGCCCAGATAAAAAGTTAGGACTGCCGGGGTCCAGCCCCAGCAGGGTCGGGGGTCTTCCTGGTCAAGGGGTTGTGATGGGGTAGACAAGCATCGGCGATGGGATGGACAGCAACCACACAGACTCAAAGGCCAGTGCAGAATGCTGACAACTTTATTGAGTTCACACACAGTTTTTATACATTTTTTTAAGGTATAACATGCCAAGAATGTAGTTAACATAAAACCCATAGAATTCCTGGTACAGAACAGGCTTACTGGAAAAAGTGATTGTATAAGATAATAACACCTCCACCACATCCCCTACTATTGTTCTAATTTAATGTCTAAGCTATGAACGTAATCAGCAAAGTTGATCTTAAGTTTCTATTTCGTCATAGTGCTTAGCTCTTATATTTCATAATAATAAGCATATTAGACCTTATGACTCTATTCTTCCCTAAGTTAAACTTTAAGTTCGGGTTAGTCAAGAGGGCAGTGATCTCAGTGGTTACCATGGCAAGGGTTAGTCAAGAGGGCAGTGATCTCAGTGGTTGCTATGGAAAATTTCCTTGTAGATAATTGCCATATTGTTTAGTAAAGTAAATCTTACTAAAGCAGGATCACAGGCACCAGAATCTAACATTTAACTTATGCCTATGAATACTTTTACCCCCCCCACCATATAACATTTCCTGATTCTGGATCTAACTAACCCATGGGACACAAGAGAGGGTCTCTGTAGTAGGAAGCACTATAATTTTATTCTGTTTCTGATTACTAACAGTGAGACTATGTACTTTTTGCAAACTCATGACTGGAGAAACAGGTGGCTCTGTGACTGTTCTCACATGTAACAATAGATGTTTATAACAATCACCCCAGGAAGAAAACACATCACACGGTGGCAGGAAATTATTTACTATTTGTGGTAGGGAAGGGGCTATGGTTTCCTATATTTTATTAATATTCTCAGAAAATGCTGTAGTATTCCCCTCACCCCCAGCAATCACCACTAGAAAATAGTATGAATATTATATTATTAGGAAAATAGTGCAAAAAAGGCACCAGAGCCCAGAGGCATACATCTGGCATTATCTCGAGATGATGAGTCCTTGCAAACATCATTCTCCCAGTGGATCCTTGTCAAACACTGGTTGGGTTGCCAGGTGCCCCCCGCATAGGACCAAATAGAAGAGTGTCCCGTCCTCTTACAGCTGTTGTCAGCACATGTCACCTCTCTGTGTTTAGTCATTGGGAAGCTTTACATAGGCAGAATCATCATGCCCTATCACAGAACAGTAACCTATAGCAAATTTATAACAATATAACCAGGAATATAACCATTGTTATATTCTTGTTTCTGTTAAGATTTTGAAATGAAATATTCTCTCTTATAATGTTCTCAAGTGTAAAATGAGGCTAATAGAAATAATTTCTTCCTTGAATTTTGAGCAGAATTAATAACTAAAGTTTATTAATTGCTCACTATATGCCACACTTTTCAGGCACACTATTTCATTTTAGCAGGTGTGGCTACTGGGGCAAACAAAGGGTACAGAATACACAGTTAAAAATGGGCTGAGCAGGGATTGGAGTCTAGACA
Organism: Tamias sibiricus; assembly: GCA_025594165.1. NCBI lineage: Eukaryota > Metazoa > Chordata > Mammalia > Rodentia > Sciuridae > Tamias > Tamias sibiricus. Next base: position 81,422,408 of record CM046660.1, on the reverse strand, counting down.
GTGACATCACATCCCACTTACTTAGGCTACTCTTTAATCCCTCTCTCATAAGACCTGAAAAGAGCCTACCTGCCTGCTTGCCTTTTTTGGAGTGGACACATAACAAGTGTTAATCACTATGAGTAGTTATTTATTAGTTATTATTAGTTGAAGAGAAAAAGAACTGAAAGAAATAAAGGACAAATGAAGGACCTTTTAAAGCCAAATCAGTGAATTTGGAATTGTTTCTAGGACATTAAGGAGTTATTGGTTAGGTTTAAGTAGGGACTGATACTACGATTTAGATGTTCAGAAGGTCAATCTTGTAATGTGGTCAATGGAGTGAACTAGGCCATCAATGGGAGTAAGGAAATGGTAGGATTTATCCAGACTACAGGTGATGCATGTCTAAACTATGGTAGTGGCAATGGGAATTGGAAAAATAGTTTTGAGAAAAAGTTTAAGAAACTCTATAGAATTAGTCTTGCCAATCAGTTTGTGTCCCTTTGGTTGGGACACTAAATCCATCTGGATTTCAGATGGATTTTAGAAACTGAGTCATTTGAATAAAGTGGTTGCTAAAGCCCACCCCACAATTGTATGTTATCCATTAAGAAAGCAATGAATGAGGAACGAAGGGGAGGAAAGTGTGATGTTATAGGCATGAATTTAATGAAAGATATGGAATAATTTGCTTTAGAAAGAGTGTATTTATCATATTATTAAGAAAGTCTATATTTTAAGGGAAACATACAAATAAAGTACATTTAACATCCAGATTCATGTTCTTCTAATTTAGCAATTTCTAAACTCCTTTTAACACAATAATCACATTCTTGTCTTTTGAAAAAGGATTTAAAACATCTTGGAACTGTCACTTAAATATGAAGAGGAGAGTCAGTCATAGTGGAGTTGTTTGATAAGTTTGTAAAAAACATTAAGCAAGCTCCCCCAAAAGCAGCTTTACTTTAAAAAATATTCTGGGACTTATGAAAATCCCATATGGGTTTTATGCAAATTTCATACACTTTAGTAGTTAGAGAAAATAGATATTGTTCATAAAGAATAGTGAGTTGAGTTTCTCTCAAGCAATATAGATAATTGTAGGGAAAGTAGGGAAACAAGATGCACTTTACTCTCTTGTGCTTTGGCAAATTTTGTTGCATCTGCTACAGACCTGGCAAAGTAAAGTGTATCATTTTGGAAATTGCTGCTGAATGTGGTTATTGCACACTACCACAGCAGAGATTTTCAAGTCATTGTGGAGCTGAGGTGGCAGGGTCACAACGTGTTAGCACTATTGAGGCTATTTGTTAGAGTCTGCTGAATAGCTGACATCAATTTCAGAAGGCAGAAAAGTGCTGGACTCTGTTCTCACTTGGCAAAACTTCAAGAGATAATGGTTGAGTGAATAAAACTTCTCCTAACTTGCTTATATTTCTAGAACTCTATGCTGTTTTGTGAGTATTGAATTAAATGGGAAACCTAAGCAATAATTGATTTTCATGTATTAGTATCCTAAATCTTTCTAGAAGGAATTAATATTTTATTTTAAAAATAATCAGTAAATAGAAATTAGCAGTGAAAATTAATGCAATACTGAATGTTTTCCCTCATTTGGAGCACCAACACCTCTTACCTGAAATATATCTAACCATGGCACTCCTGTTTAAATATTTTATCATCTTACCTCTTTAAAAATTTATAGTAGGTTAATTTGTTAATTAACACTATATAAGGATTCATAACAAAATATTGTTGCTCAAAATAACAAAAATCTTTCTTTTTTCACATTTTCTATGGTTTCATGATTCTGGAATGGCTTGGCTGAGTGGTTCTGGCTTGAATTATCTTATGAGGTTATAATGACTTATTGTCTATAATGCTAGTTACATCAAGGCTTGACCAAACCTGATGATAGTTGGTATCTCCGCAAGATTGCTTGAGGCTCCTCACAACATGGTGGCAAGTTTACCATGAGTGATTCAAGAATCACTTGAAGTTCAAACTTTTAGACATTGCTTACAAAAATACTTCATGATATGAAATGGCATCTCCTCACCATGATATGACCATTTCTCACATCTTCAGCTTCATTCTACTGCTCCATGGTTCACACTCCATCACAAATGATAACAGCAAAACTTTCTTCATATTGTTTTCACTCTCTTCTTAGATCTTGTATTCCCATCCTTCTCAATGACTCACTGCTCATTCATTAGGTGTGGTTACTAGATACAACCTTTTCTGAAAGTTTTCCTTTGACTTCCTAATCATAAAGTTTTCCCAATCTGAAAGTTTCCTTTGACTTGGTTTTGTGCCCCATTGTATCTAGACTTAATAATAATATTTATCACACTATTTTATAATTATTTTTTTTTCCTTTTGTATGTAACCTAATAGATGGATAAGTATGAAGGTAAGAACCTTGCGCATTTTATCATTTTTCCTCACTGCTTGTCCTGTACCTATAATTTAGGAATATTTGTTCTAAGAATAAATGATCATCAAAATAAATGGAAGAATATCTTTACTATTATTTGTAAGCTGCCTGTCATGGCCAGCCACAGCGCCGCGGGAGAAAAACTCGGAGGCAGAGTAAAGCTATTACTACTTTTACTTCTACTTTCTTAGAGAGAGCTTAGAGAGGGAAAGAAAGATTTTTAGAGAGAAAGATTAGAGAGAGCTTTTCTTGTCTTCTTAGCTTAGAGAGAGAGAAAGAAAGATAGAGAGAGCTTAGCTTAGAGAAAGATTATTTTTTAGAGCTTCTTTCTTCTTTCTTCTTTCTTCCTCGGGAGCCTTGGCCTAACTCTGACCAGCCATTACTTCTTCTATCTGTAACCGCTCTGCCTACGTTCTGGCTGCTCTGATTCTTTTCCTCTTCTCCAACCCGAACTCTTCTTCTGACCAACCGAGCGACTGCACGACTGACTGAATGAATTCGTTCTCCGTTCTCCTAACTCCGACCGCTTTCACCCGGTTATATACCTTTAGCTTTGCGGGTGCCTACAGGTGCGTCACATACATATCAGGTGGAACTTATGGCTTCCAGCTAGCCGCAATAGCCCTTCCTAATTGGGGCTCCTTCAATTATTCAGTAAGTAACATATCTACTGATTTTATAAGGAAATGAAGACAATCTTAAGACGTAAAATCTTCTAAAATTGTTTTTAGTTGTTGGGCATGGTGGTGCATGCCTACAATACCAGCAACTCAGGATACTGAGGTAGGAGGATCAATGCCAGCCTTGGCAGCTTAGTGAAACCCTGTCGTAAAATAAAAAATAAAAAGGACTTTGGATGAAGTTTAGCGATAGAGCTACCCTGGGTTCAATCTCTAGTAATATATGCATGCACACACACACACACACACACACACACGCACAATGTTTTAGCTTATTTCTTTTTGTAAACCTTGAAAACAGAAAATAAAATCTGCTGTAATATGTCAATAACAGGATTTGGTTCTCTGAGATAATACTTCTAAATTTTGGAATTCACAGATACAGATCCTATATTTTTCTTCTAATAACTAATGATAGATTGGTTAAAATGATTTTATTGATTTTCTATTTTACAGATCAATACAATGACATCTGAGAACCAGTGAAAATTAAGATTTTTCTATCAAATTACATTTTTCTTTTAAAGCTGTGAAATTACAATGCTGTGTTTAAAATAGAGGTAATTTTTTTACCTTTAAATTTAAAGTCACAAATCACCTACATATTATTTTCCAGTTTTTTAAAGATGAAAAAATATCATCTGGCAAAACAAAAAATATGTGCTTACTTATTAAACACATATAACAAAAATCACTTGGAGACACTTCAGTGAATTTAAATGTCTCCATTAAATATGTCAATTTCTCCCTCATTAAACATGCCACAGAGTGTAACCAAATCACATTTCACAATGAGAAACCATATTCTACATAGCATTTATAGAAATAGTAGCACCTAAGAAGAATAGTTCAGTGGTAAAATTTCAGATAATATTTTTAATATTTTAAACATATTAGGGCATTTATATTTTTTTGAAACACTAAGTTATAATTAAATGGAGGGAAGCAGGGAAAGGATAGTTCATGTTCCCTCTTATTGATTAAAATATTTGGATCTCTGAGTAAGTTCTTCAAGTAGGCTGATGTGATATCTGCATATATAAGCAGACTGAACAGAACCTTCTTATTGGTTACCTTCTTATTGTCCCAAGCCCTGACCTGATTAGACTCACATTCTGGTATTAACTCCTTCGGGTCAGTTTATTCTCACACTACCCATAGCTAAATATATGGGGTAGCAAGGTCTCACACTGTAATGATCACCTTGAATGCACCATTTACATACACCAACATTTAATATAGTATTTGGTAACCAGTTCATGATAATCTATTGCTTTCTTGTATATTAGCATTATTTATACATTATCCATATTTAAAAAATACCCTTGATAATGTATTATTTGACATGTGGTTGGAATAAGTACATTGGAAAAGTTGGGTGTAGGGCTACTTTTCAGACTATGACACTTATTTAAGATCAGTCTGTAGGAAAGTCAGACCATTTGCTTCTAGAATTGGGGATATTTGGCCATATTCTTACAAATTTACTAATGTCTTGCAACATAAAAATTTAGGAAGCCCTCATCTAATATTGTGAAGTGTGGCTCAATTTATCAAAGTTTTAGACTGTTTTATGGATCCACAATAAAGAGTTTCTGTTGATTGAACAGTGGCTCCTTTTACTCTTGCCAACTTGACACATATTACAAAGAAATGAAGATGCTAGGAAAGGAAAAATAAAAGTCATTAAGAGATCATGTTATGGACCTAACTCTCTTATTTTTCAAGTAAAAGGTGGAATTTTATTAACCAATAAGGAAAAGTTATTAAAACTTTGGTTACTATAATTATTTTTACATACCTGATCCCTCATCTTGCAGTTCCTTGTAAAGACACAGTAGTGACACATTTCCTTCAGAGGATGACAAAGTATGCTTGATGATTTCCAAGGTCATTTCTTGGAATATACTAGTTTAATCATTGACAAAATGTAAACTGTTAATTTGAAGAAAAATTTTACTTTTAAAATAGAGTTCACTACAGTTTGAATATTTGGATATTGAAACTAAATTTGGATATTAAAACTAAAAAATCAGTTCAAGTCAGTGTACAAATATTTAGACCTAGTAGCAGAGGACATAAATCTTAAGAAAAATTAATGAATTATTTGTATTTCATATATAATTATGTCATTAAAGCTCAATTCATTATATCTAAGCCTAAGATATTTTACATCTCAAGATACAGATTCAGATATAGTAATGCAAAATTTATCACAAATGTATAGTTCCATATTCATATTCAAAAATATACTTGAGAGGTGGGTCACACTGTATGGATGTGTTGTGTTGATGTATTAGCATGAGGAAGTTGCTGTCACAATTAGGGAAAGTAAATATGACATGATTTCTTGAATAAACTTTAGTGAAATGGGTTTTCTCTTTATGACTAGAATAGAGTAGTTTTCCTCTGAAGTGTTCCTACTTTTATGGCTAAACAACAGTGATCAGTAAGTTTTAAACTTAAGAAATTCATACAGTTGGTGTTAGTCTATTTTAAGGGTTTACACTGGAATTAAAGTGACTCAAGATGTTGACAAAGTGGTAAATTGTCTTTTCAACTATCTTTACAGATGTGATTTGGAACTTGGCATTTAATAAGTTTTAAATTATTGAGTAATGAATATATTGTTTTCTCATAACATGTTAGACAAACAGAAGGGAAACAGATGACTTCTTTTTACAAAAAGCTATTCCAGTGATTTAAAAAATTAATAATGTAAGAATTAAAAACAAGAAACTCTGTAAGTGACCACCAGGAAAGTTTTAGTGCATTTGTAACATGCTGATTATTCCAGATATTTCTTGTAAAATACTGTTCAAATAAATCTTCAGTTGCATTTTCAATCATCAGTTTTAACTGTTGGTGTTTACTGGTACAGAATCATAAATAATTAATATTCTTAATTTAGTATGGTCTAGTCTTGTAATTTATTTCCTCAATCACTCAATTTTGAAGTTGTATGTTTTTTTTCTCAGGTGTCAATGGTGATTTTTGGATGAATATTTTTGTCAATTATTACCTTTTTCAATATTAAATGATGAATACATGTTGATTTAATCTGAAAAATTAAAGCATTAATATTTAAAGATCATTTAAAAGTGGTTATTTTTATTATGAAAATCATATATGCTTCTATACTTTTTTTTTTGTTGTTGTTGTTACCGGGGATTGAACTCAGGGGCACTTGACCACTGGGCCAGATCTCCAGCCCTTTTTTTTGTATTTTATTAGATACAGGGTCTCACTGAGTTGCTAAGTGCCTTGCCATTGCTGAGGCTGTCTTTGAACTCGTGATCCTCCTGCCCTCTGCCTCCCAAGTGCTGGGATTACAAGCGTGTGCCACTGCGCCCGGCTCATGTATGCTTCTATACAGAAATATTTAAAACTAAACCAAAAGTAAAATATTTGTTTCTAGTTATCTTAACAAAATATCTTAAACTTATTAAAATATATTCAAATCATTTTTATATGTTTATATATGTATATATGCTGAATATACTTGTAATCATTACTATTTGTTTTTATACTTTTCTCTTTTGGTTTATTTATCCCTCTAGACATTTAATATCATTTATACCATCTAACATCATTCCCCATTCAGAAAATTTAATAAAGGTTAATAATTGAATCTATTAGTTGTTCCCAGATTCCGGAGAATGCATATTTTAACACTCATATGTTTATATCTAAGAATTTGTACTGTTCCTGGAGGCACCATTCTCATTAACACCTGTATAAATGGTATTCTCAGAAGTGCATTTAATTTATGTAGACTTGAATGTAGATAGTCTATGAGAATGGTTGTGGCCTATGTGTGCAGTGCCATGGCCATGTATATGTTATTGACATGTGTCCACATGTATGCATGTGCATATGTACCTATATATATGTGAAAATATGTACAATATGGATGAGTATTTCAGTCTATCTCTAAAAATATGGCTAGCAGCCTCAAAATTAAATGCATTCCAATTCATTTATTATTTATTGATAAATATTTAAATTCATAATACTGAGCTAAGTATTATGGAAATCCATATGTTAGCAAGATAGACATTGTCTATACCATCTTGAAAATAACATATGGTTAGCATAAGAGGATGTTAATAGGTTTTATCAAAAACCTATTCTGGTGATTTAAAAAAAAAATTAATGATGTAAGAATTAAAAAGAAGAAACTATGTAAGTGACCACAAGCAAAGGAGACTTTTACTGTTATCAGAACTATATGATAGCTCTCAGAATGTAGACAGGAAATATCTTTGCCTTCCAAACCAGAGTGCTGAACTATCTATGCCAGAATTGAAAAAGGTGACAAGTGATATGGGTCTGCCAGTGTCACTCACCCTTCACATTTAATAAGACAAAATTGAGAATTCATTCAAATTTGAACTTGGAAGAGAAAATGTCTTTGAGAGAAGTCAAAGACCTATGAATTGCCCTCCTTTACTTTTAGGGAAGGTGAAAAAAATTTATTTTCCTTCCATACCAAATAAAGATGTCTCCAAGAAAACCATTCTGAAAAGTTTTTCTGGAACTGGAGAACTATTTAAGCTGATATATGATTTACTTTTAAAAGAATACACACATAAAATAAAAATGTTTTTAGTCAAAAGAATAGGTTCCCTGATTACCTTACAGAAGGTCAAGGAGATACTGTCCTAGGAGAGAAGGGCTCTTGAGATTTCAAAATATGGATCATCTTTCTCATAGGTCTGATATGGATGCCACATGAGAGATAACTGTGAGAAGTCTTGAAATGGGTTTGTCCAAGATGATCTTCTAAAGGAATATAGTAACCATAGGGAAGCAGAGTGCTAAGGGACACTTTAATGTCCTGCATTGGGGTGACATCATGTTCTTAGGTTAAACAAATGGAGATCTCTAGTGAAGGGCTCTGATGAAGCCACAGAAGAAAAAAAAAACAAACAAACACATTTTGTTCATGAACCACTACAGTGTGTATCGATGACATATGACAACTATGCCAGCCATTTAATCTTTTCTCTGATGCTCACTGCTTCTCTATTCTACCTGGAGGGGCCAGAGGCAATATGGCGTAAAAACTCAGGGTAATGCAATAGACAAGAAGCAACAACTCCCTGTCTTGTTTATGTCAAGTCAAACTGTAAAAGAGAAGATGAAAGTGGACAAGATCTCATGGCTTTTATATCAGACTGTACTGGGATTTTTTTATAACAAGACATAACCTGAAAACAAATGTAATTTAATTGAAATTTCATCCATCCCAGGGGACAAGTCATTTAAAGGGGAAATTGTCCAAAGCATAAAGTCAAATTCTTCTTGCATATTATCCATCTTCGTTCATTCTAGTATGTGTTCATGAATAGTAATGATAACAAAATATTGCAAGTAAATTATTTGAAAAACTAAATTGTGTTATGGGAGCACAGGAAGAGCCTTGCTTCTAGCGATTCTGATCTATTCTACAACTGAAGGTGGATGTGAACAGTGTTCTTGGGTCTGTGTTAAGTCCTGCCCAAGACACAGACTGTGGAGATGGGCTGTCTCCAAGAGGTGAGTAAAAAGCCTGAAAATCAGGGGTTGAATGGGTATAAAAAAACTAGAGGAAAATGTTTTGCCTGTACCTCTGGCTATAAAGTGGAATATTCTCAACATTCTCTTGTGGTATCTATATACTGAAAATCCCCAAAACACATTTCCTAAGAAAACTTTAAATGTTTGTCATGCTCAAAAATTGCTAAGTCATCTTAAAGTAATTCCAGTCAGTTAATAACTTTTCTTCTTCCTTTCTTCCCTTAGGGGAGAAGTAGAAACAGAAGCCAACTAGTAGGAGGGAAGGAGTGTAAAAGAAATCGTATGATTAAACAAAATTGGAAACCTAGACTAATCATATGGAGTAGGGTATTTATAATCATTAAATTACTAAATTATCCTTCATCTTTGACTCTGGAGTCACCTGAATTTTCTCATTCCCTAGTTAAAGGAAGAATTAGCATATATTGCCCTACTATGTGCCAAAAATGGTTCTAATGGTTTTCAGATCTATTAACTCCTTTAATTCTCACAATAACCTGAAGATGTCAGGAGTGGTAATGATCTGCATTTTATATAGAAGAAAACTTACGTACATAGGTAATGACTTGCCAAAGGTTAATAGAATTTGTAAGTGGCAGTTTGAGATTTAAACACAAGCAGTCTCGTTCCAGAGTGCATGATCCCTAACTTTAAATGCTAAAAGTGAAGGTAAATGTCATGGACCTGCTATATTTTCATTGATTTCCAGACATATGGATCCACTCCCACTAAGCAGGTTTGAATGGAAAGAGGGAGACAATAACAAAATTGCTCTAAAACTATAATTCTTCGTTCAATGTACTGATTGCTTGCTTTGTCCTGTGGCTGGCTGTTAGAAGCTATTGAAGAGTTTTAAAATGATTTTTTCCTTTGATAGAATTTGCTTTTGGGTATGATCACACTGACTTCTGCATTTGGGACTGCTTTGGAGGGATACAGAAGTGGAAGAAAATAGATAGATCAGAAAGAATATTGTGAGTTGATGGTTTCTTGAACTAGGTAGTGGCAATGGGAAGGATAGAAATGAGATTCAAGACAGATAAATAGGTGGAGCTAGACTATCTATCTTCCTTTCCATGTATCTATCAAGATATAGTAAAAAAGACTTAAAGATTGATTGGATATAAGAGTTAGATAAATTATGTTGTATCAGTCATTTTTGTATGTGGGTCTGCAACTGCAAAAATACATCATAAATTAAAGGATCAGATTCAATAACTCATGACAGACACTTGGGATTATGTACTATAAATGGCTAAGAAAGTTTGCTGAAGTGAAAATGGTTTGGATCCTAGAACCTTTGATATAACCTGGGAAACGTGATGCAAACACTCCATTCTTCCTCTGCCTCATCTGGAAGCATCAGTACCTTCCTCATGGTGTATTGCGTGTACCACATGAAATTATTGCTGTAAAGAGATTGCACAGTTAGTGACACACAAAAGATAATTAATGCTATCTATCTTTGACCATAACATTTTTCTTTTATCTACCCGACTTTAGAAAAAACTGCATTAGTGACACTGCTCTTTGAGGTTAATTTCTACATATCACAAAAGACACATAGTTCCCCTTGGGGGAAGCAAATATTTCATGAAGCTAGTTTATTGTTCTTATGTGAATAGGGAAGATCCTTAGGACTTTTTTAACCACTGACAAAGCAAAGGTATTCTATTTTGACATGATACAAATGGGGAGGGTACTGGGATACCATCCTTCTACATGGATAAGATAATTAGGTAATTGGGGAAAAATGCAAAATAACTACAGAGTGAAGTTTTTTCTCCAGTAGGAAATAGTAAAACTATATCAGGGTTAAAATTGCCTTCATATGTTTCTTTAGGGCCTCAAACAAGCAGTCACCTTCTCATGAACTTCTAATTCTCTTTCCTTGGTATTTAAACCTATGGTAAATCTGCACATCTTTTATTTTTATTTCAGTTTTGTCTCAAATACATTCCATTTTGGAGATATTCTAATGATTAACAAAACTTTTAGTTTTCAAATTACAGTTAAGATGCAATAAAATATTCAACTTGCTCTAGTACTGCTCTACCTAACAAAATGGTGAATGAGATAAAATGATTTATAGGTCCATAAACAGCTCCATCATATCATAGCTTGAAATGTTGAATAGATAATATATGAGGTAATTTGAGGGTGTCAGTGAATATTATACAGAAGTGTATACTGTAAACAAAACATTTTAAAGATAAGAGACAGAAGTAAACCCAAAATTTAGATTGAAAAAAAAAAAGTATGTGGGAGAAACAAAATAACAATGGTGTTTTCTTTAAACAAGATGGAGAATAAGAATCTTCACTAACTAGGGAGTTGAAGTCTTAACCTACTATTATTGTAGTATCATTTGTGATCATTCACCAGCTGGCTTTTGAAGGTAAACCAGTTTATCTTTCATTTGTCATTCTTGCAAGGGCAATTTACTTCTTTTCTTTAATCTATCTTTCCTAATTACCTTCAAGATAAACTCTATATAATTTAAAATCCAAATTTGCTACAATTTTTTAGGTCCTGGAATAGTCTTGTCACTACTTTGTCATCAGTATAATTCTAAAAATTTTACTTGGAATCTGTAAGACCTGGAGTGTTAAACACATTTACAATTAAAATTTACTGACAAGCTGAAAATAAATTCTTTAATCTTAATGGGAAAGAGATATGCAGTTATATACTACTGAATTCTGCCACTCTCACTTTTATCTAAGCCTTTAATGTTTTTCTTTCCTTTACTGTACATTATTTGGTGCTTCTGCTTCTTTTTTTTTTTTTTTTTTTTTTTTTCCTGATAAAGTTGGTTGGTATACTTAGAGCTGTAAAGATGGGAATATTGTTTAATATGGATAAATAAAGATAGAATATTATTAGTTTTTACAAGACCACATACAAACACCATAGAGACCCTTCTCTGTTCTTCCCATTTCTTACTTAGCTCTACTGTAGAAAGCAGGGTTTTCTATCTTCAGTAGGTATAACAACTGAAAATCTTAATAAAATATAAATTCTAAGTCAAAAAGTCTGAAGACCTTATTTTTTTTTTTTCTAAAAAGTTTCTAGGTTCTACTCTGGGAATCACATTTCAGCAATAAAGGTAAATAGAAGAAAGGGAAGGCCGAGAGTATCTGAAATGTATTACTTTAGTACTTCCACTTTGTTAGACATCTTGCATACATTGTCTGCTAATAACTCCTATAGCAACTTAGAAAGTTTGTAGTGCCATCCCTAAAGTATGAGAAAACAAATAGACAGATTTAGCAATAGAAGGGAACAAACTCATTTCTCTGCTCAATAATCAAGATGTGGTTTAGTTGTAGTATCACCTAACCACTGAAGATCTTAGTTTCCATTTTATAAAATGGAAATTAAAATATCTGCCTCTCATGGATGTTAGAAAGATTTGAGATGCATATAAATTGTCTATCCCAGTGCCTGGCCTAAGTAAGCCCTTAAAACATTATCTATTGTTATTGTTATCATAACTCCAATTTTAGCATTAAATCTTGCTAATCAACTAAGGGGAAAACTTAAGTGCATATATTTCATATTTAGTGTTGGTCATTAAGAGGTGTTATAATTTGAATAATAGATATAACTGACAAATTTGTATTTCCATTGACCTGATTGGTTAAGATACTTAATCATACCACTTTTCCTCTTTAAATAATGAATCTTGGTAATAACTATTCATTGAAAATTATAAATGTCCTGACTTACTCATAGTATTCATTAGTCAGCACTGAGGCATACTGAGGGTGTATTTTTTTTTTTCTCAGCATGGAAAAGTACAAGTCAAGTAGTGAACTCTAGTATGCCAGTCATTTAGTAATTTTAAGATTGCTAATTAGCATCATGTTGAAGTGGTAAGATTACTAGAGTACAATGCATTCATTTATGTTAATGATTTCTTATTTGATCTTATACAAGAATCACATTTTTTTTCCTGGAAGCAAAAGAATGAAAGAACCAACAAGAAGCCTTTAATAAAGGTTTTATGCATTTAAATGTGTGATTAACCTATAATCATAGTACAAGCACTTTATTTTAAAGGAAATGCTTCAATGAAAAAAATGTGTTTATAAAAGGTAAGATCTACTTCCTCGATGTATTGGACATTTTAATCACTGAAATGGGGAATATTAAAGAAGTTTTCATACATGTCTTCTTCCTCTCAAAAAGAAAAAAAAATTATTACACGCAGAGACTAATTATTGTCTACATTCATATTAAAAATCACAGGCAAAAATATTTAAAAGTGGGAGAAATATAAATTAGAAATAATTTTAGAAATGGTGAGTGAGACTTAAGCTAAAATATGAAGGATAAATATTGGTGGATAGAGAATACAAATTAAAACCCCCTTTTAAAGATAGCATCTCTTACTTTTAATTTTGGAAAAAGACAATATTAAGGATCAAAATCCTGAATTTACAGTTGGTACTGGTTTGAGTAACTGACTGTATAGCACTTGAACCACATTTATCCTTCATAACATGATTTAGAAAATACATTTTCCTAACTTCTCTACCCTTCTTCATTTCTGTAGGCCTAGCTATACAGGACAGGAAACAGAAGGGAATGCACAGTACACATATTTCAGGAACTCATGGTGAATGGGTTGTGCACAGAGGGTGAGTCAAACTAAAGCCTCCATCAGATACCAGTACTTGAGATGGAGTCACTACCTGCTGCTGGTAGCAACAAGAGTGGGTATCTCAAATGAAGTCAGGATTAAGATGTTGTATAGGAGAAGGGATATATTGGATATCAAAAGACTAAGCTAGAGGACAAATATGTGGCAAGTGTGGATGGAAAGTGTTAGTAACAAGCAGATTGACTCTGGATTGTCTGGTCAAATGGTATGGCATCAACACCTAAATAACTGACCCCAGTTCTGTGAAAAATGTCAGAGCCATACAGGAAAAAATGAGTGATGCATTAGTACATTTCCTATTGTCAATAACATAATATCTCAGAGTGGGTAAGTTTTAACAAAAATAGGTTTATTTTGGATCACAGTTCTGGAGGTCCAAGGTCAAGGATGGTAATGCCCTTCTTGCTGGCAAAGTCCTAAGCAGGTGCATGACATCACATGGTGAGAGACAGGGGGTGTGCTCATGTGTAGCTATGTCTCTTTTGGCCTCTCTCCTTCTTTTAATGCCCATAGGATTTAATTGTATGGGTGGCCTGTGGCTGTCCAGTTTTACCACTCTGGAATTTAGGAACAAACTTAAGGGTACGGTATAAGGAAGTTTATTGCGTTAAGGAAGTTTGAGGCAGATCGTTGAAAGACTCCCACGACTTTTGTGCTAATTCCAGCTGTGGTTTAGTTACACAAAACTGAAATTAGAATAGTAGAATATTCTGTGATGATGAAATTCAGAATACAGATTGTATCGCTGAGGTCAGAGTTTAGAGCTAGTAAGAGATCAAACCTTCCTAACATGAGACTGGCTGAGATTTCAAAAAGGAAACATTAAATGCCAGACCAATTAGTCCAAAGTATTTATTAGGGAACCTCATAGAAAAAGTAGTCTGCAGTATGTCTTAGCAATTGACGGTACAAAAAGAGAGGCTCTTCTTAGAGGTATCTGAAATGGGGGGGGGCGGTCTGGGTCTGGTTATGAAGTATGTTTGAGGGTTTCAAGAATTGGCTCAAGGCTGGAGATAGTTACTGTGTTTGGCAACATGTTTTATATTTCATTGCTTTTGATCAACAATCTAAACAGCTTTATCAGGGCCTAGAAATGTTCAAGGCCCTGGCTTGGGTTCAACAAAGAAAATTATTCAGGTGGCCAGTTCACAGAGTGGCCAAGACACTGTGTCTCTTAATTAGGACAAAGAAAGAAAGTAGGGGTAACTGGGAACCTACACTCCTCTACCCCAAACCCACATCAGAAGATAGCTCTTCTTGAGTGTTTAACATCAAGGATAAATGCAGCCACTGCTCTGTCCATATCCTCCCACACCCTCCCTATAGTGCAAGCTAGCCTGATTTCTAGCTGCCAACATAATGGGCAAAGAAATGCTGAGGACTTCCTTTCACTGCTGAAATCCACTTTGCCCAACTATGTGTCAGTCCCAAGGTGATGGGACCTTAAAGCCTGTGAGGAGCACCCTTATGCAGTCTCTGGCAGTAGTCAGTATACCTCTTCCACCCTACCTCCTCCTCCCTTAAGTTCCAATACCTCTGAGACATGTGTTCTCCACTGTGGAGGTTCTCCAGCAGGGTTAAGATCCAGACCCCCACCATGATAGCTGGCTTGATAAATATGTGATTAGCCATCTTTCCTTTGTTGTCTTAGTTGGAATTATCATACACTAGGCTAACTGAACATAACCTTTCCTATGCAAAATATCATTTACCAAATGTATTTAGCTGTGGTAATACAGTTAGAGATTATTAGTTGCTAATCCTTGCTTTGAAAAAAAGTTAAGAATTTTAGCTGATGAAATGGCAATCACATTTTGGGCAATATGAAAATAAATTAGGCATGTGCCTTTTTATTTTATCAGAAACATGTCCCGTATGCCTCACACTACACTGGTCACTAACTGGCATTTGGCATTCACTCTGAAAGCTTTAGGAGCTGGAATAACAGAAGCAGCCATTTCACGTAGGGGTGTCTCTTTGGTTTCATTAGTGCAATCATACTCATGGGTTGTTTTAAAATGCTCAGTACCCATGGAGGAAGTGATGAGTCTGATAGAGATGGAGCTCTTTGTGGGGTAATTAGGAGTCTTAATGTTAGAGGCAAATGTCAGATTATTTTGTTCCAATTCAATCCTTTCAGTTTAGTTCTCAAAAGATAGTGAACAATATATACATGCATTAAACATTTCTATCTGCAAGTTTAATCTTGAGAACATACTCAAGGCAGAATTTTATCTTTGGAAAATTTGATGTACTTTTCCATTCTCATGCATTCCAACTTGATATTAATCATAGTTTTTATGGGTATTTCGATAGGAATCTAACATTATCAATTCACCATCCCCAACTTTTCAAGACACAATGAACACACACAGAAATTTAACATAAATGTGTTTACCAGACATGCCCAGAGGAAATGTCATCATATTTCATATTATGTAGAAACATCAGTTTTCTAGCCTATTGTATTTGCTGATTCAATCAATTAATTATTCATGCAAGGCACCAGAAATTAAGCAGTGACCATAAAATACAGTACAAAAACACCTGCCTTCATGGAGATTAATTTTAGAGGAGGGACTGTTAGCTTAAAAAATTTAAAATAATTTAGTTGGTGATAGGTGCTAGAGAGAAAAAATATATAAATCAAGGGAGTGTGACAAGATATGCAGAGGCGGGTCTGGAGACTTGAGTAAGCAATTATAAATGAGGTAGTTATGGAAAAAGTCACCAGGAGGATTGAGCCAAAACAAAGTGGGTGAGAGTGAGCCCTGCCATGACTGCAGGAAGAGCATATCAAGCAGAGACAAACTGACACAAGGCACTCATGTGAAAATGTTTCTAAGCAGCCACTAAGTTTGCAGAGGAATGAATGAGAAAGGGAGTAGTAGGAACTAGAGAGGCAGCAATGGGCCTGCTCCTGTTACATGGCTCTGAGAGCCATGTTAAAGACTGTGGTTTTTAGTCTGAGTAAAATGGGAAACCATCTAAGTGTTCTGAGCATAGAAATGGCATGAATTAACTTAAATTTGAATATCATCATCTAGCTATCATGTTAGGAATGGAAAGGGATGTATTAGTCAGATGAGGCAAATGGCTTTTTACAAAAGCTCTCACATCTTAGTGATTTAACACAATAACTTTTTTAAAAAATTCTTATTCATGTAACTAAATGAATGGGTTTGGCAGAGAAGCACTCTGCTCCAAGTCAGCAGCTAGGGAGTCAGGCTTGTGTATCTTGTGGCTCCCTCAGAGTATCTGCTGCCTCTTTCTGCCTCAAGATATGGGAAGAGGAGAGCCCTTGAGAAGTGGTGCACGTTACTCCCCCCAGTAATTCACTTGCCAGAACTCAATGATATGGCCTTACCTATCAGCAAAGGAGCCGGGAGATGCTGTCTAAAACTATGTGCAGGAAAAATAGGAAATGAGTTTTGGAGAACACATTATGGTTTCTGCCACAGGAAATTATGGCCAAAACAGAGACAATAGTTAGGAGTCTATTTGTTGCTTTTGTTCAAGAGAGAAATGGTGACAGCCAGTGGTACTAGTAGATACAGCAAGAAGGTGCACAGAAGAATTTCCCACATCATTATTTGCTTAATTCTATTATGGGTGGAGGTCAATATTAATAGTTTTTGTATGAAAATTATTTCAGAAGTCATAATGAGAAATTCTGGATTTTTTTTTTTTTTACAGAAGATTTCTTGCAACCTTCAGTGTCTTAGTTTTTACATCACCAAAAGTTACATGCAATTTTTTAAAAATCACTAATTTTTAATGGACAACCTTACATAGCTAATATTCTGAAGAATATTCATAACATAAACAAATTATTGGATAGAAAATGATGTTTAGTCTGACACACATTTCCTGTGTGACGTTGGATGACTCTTTACTCTCTTTGAGATTAATTTTATTTTGTTCTGAAATGGACACACTACCACTTAGACTGTTGACTTTACAGGGTTATGAAAATCAAACAAAGTATTGTTCATAAAGTGTAAGATAAATAGGGATTATTTAGCTCATTGTCGCTAAGAAAGAAGAAAACAAACAACAACAACAACAAAAGACAGAGATGCAGAGTTTGGCTGGGAACAAGCCAAGCCCTTGGTTATCAAAGTGCTATAGTTTGAATCCAAAAGGTCTCCCAATGGCCCAACGGCTCAATGGCCCAAGCTCGGTTCCCAGCCTGTGGCACTATTGGGAAGTGGTGGACCTTTGAAAGGTGAAAACTAGTGGGAGGCAATTAGATCACTGATATACCCTTGAAGGGAATATAGGGACCAAGTGCCTGTACTTCCTCCCTATTGTTTCCCAGCCACTATGAGCTTTATAGCTTCCCCTACAAAACATTCCCCATCATCATACTCTGCTTCACCACAGGCCCAAAAGCAACAGGTTCTACTGCCATGGATTGAAACCTCTGAAACTGTAAGCCAAAATAAATCTTTATTCTTGTTGATTGTCTCAGATATTTTACTATAGTGATGGAAATCTGACTAACACACAAGGTGTCTTCATAAGACATTATCATCTTGACAGTGGCCCTGTGTTCCTCAGCCTTTTAATATGCTGGAATTGATCAAACTGTATTTTCAAAGCCTAAATCTATCTGTCAACTCATAAAGTATACTATGTATAAGCAAAACTTTCAATTAATTAATTTAAAATAATCTAGAGCCTCTATGTTCATATCCCCCACTCATGGCAACTTCCTTCCAAAATAAGGATATTTTGAAATGCTAAGTAAAGAATGAGACATCTGTTTAGTAAACACAGTGGATCACAGAGAAAAAGAGAGATTACTGTGGACAACACTCTCTTTAGCCTTTGATGAGAACAGGCCCACATTATCTCTCAGCTCTGTGATGATCAAGCCCCTTACATTTAGTGTCTAGATGAACTCTCCATTGTTGGATTGAGGAAATGTCCCTTTTCTAAATTACACAAACTGAGGAACTCAGTTGAGACACTCTTGCTCCCAGTTATAGATCCAATGGCTTCATTTTCATCACAAGCACAGTCTCTTTCCAAGACTGTATCAGGTCAGCCAGAGAAACCATCATGGCTTAAATTCCTCCTTCATCCCATTCCCTGGGTCAGGTTTAACCCTCAGAGAATTCTTATTTCTGATAGAAAATGTCTGGGATGAACCTCACTCACTGTAATACCAGTGACTTCTCCAAGGAAGACTTGGTGGTGGTAGTTGATGCCAGAATTTACAAAACATAAGTAGACTGGGTAAAGGGGAAGGTAGAAATAAAAAATACAATTATAGAACAATCTGCAGCATGTTTTACCTATGGGAGCAGCTCGTGCCCTTTGTGGGATATAATACCAGACAACTGGAACAGCTTGGCTGTTTTCATTCAATTTCCTCCACTTTATATTTTTCTCTACTTTTGAAGTATAATTTTGCTGAATATGGAATTATAGTCTTGTAATTGTTTTCTTTCCATACTTTCAATATTTTATTTCACATTTTTTCTTGTGTGATTTCTGACAAGAAATCCACTGTAATTATTATTTTTCCTCTGTAAGTTAGTCACCCCTACCCCCACCCCCACCACCTCTTTTGAGATTTTTATCTTTGGCTTTGGAATTTTTGCACTTTAAATACGATGTTCTTATTTTTCTCATTCTCTGAGCTACCTGGATATTTGTTTTGGTGTCTGTTATTTATGTAGGAATTCTAAGTCATTAAAACTTCAAATGTTTTTTGTGTTCTCTTTCTTGTCCTCATTATATTCCAAATTTGCATCTGTTGTACAATTTGGTTGTTTCATAGTTCCAGAGTGTTCTATTTTTTTTCTCTCTCTTTTTTTCCTCTTTACATTTCAAGTTGGGGACTTTCTAGCAAGCCATGTTCTGATTCTGCCCTTTCCTGTGCTGAGTCTGCTGATAAACACATCAAAGCCATTATTTTCTATTACAATGTTTTTTATTTCTATTGTTTCTTCAAGTCTTCATCTCTCTGTTACATTACTATATTTTCTTCATTATTGTCCACTTTTCCCACTGTAGTCCTTAGCATATTAAACATAGCTAACTTCAAAGCTTTGATAACTTCAACATTTGTATCATATCTGAGTTTGATTTATCTCATCCTATTGTTTTTTTCTTACCTTTTTGTATAACTTGTTCTTTTTGTTGTTGTTAAAAAGCCTGATGTAGAAAATAGAGGTAAGTAGGCCTTTAGTGTGAGGATTTATGTTAATCTAGATAGAACCTGGTCTGTGTTTAATGCTTCAACACAAGAGGCTTCAAATTTCTATAAGGGGGATTTGTGTGTGTGTGTGTGTGTGTGTGTGTGTGTGTGTGTGTGTGTTCTTGACTTTGGACATATTAAGTATTCCTCTTCAGAGTGGATCTTTGTCTTGTAACTTTCTCAGGTATAATCTACTCTTATTACTCCTGTTGATTTGATGGAGAAGCATGAGTGAGAGAGTATTCTTTAATCTTTGGATTAAATCTCTATCTTTATGTGGGTTTCCTTTTTGGAGATGTGCTTTTATCAGTATTTCTCTAGTTAAGTAGGTTTTGTTGTTGTTTGTTTTATACCAGGGACTGGACCCAGGGGTGTTTAACCACTGAGCCATATCCCCTGCCCTTTTAAATTTTTAAAAAATTTGAGACAGGGTCTTGCTACGTTGCTTAGGGCCTTGCTAAATTGTTGAGGCTGGCCTTGAACCTGTGATTCTTCTGTCTCAGTCTCTTGAGTTGCTGGAATTATGGGTGTGCATCACCATGCCCAATCTTAGGTTCAGCTTTAATAAGATAGAAATGATATAAAATATTTCAGAGGGTCAGTAAATAAAACAATTCCCTGTTTGTTAAGTGGAAGCCTTAGTACCGAATTGAAAAATAAACCTAAAGATTTAGAAATTAATCTAATTATATAGCTATACTTTTAAAAATGCTGTTGATGTCAATAGGTGGGAACCCTGTTAAGATAGCCAAATTTTATCAGTTTCAAATTAATTCAACATATCTTCAAGATGATGTTTTGTTATAGTTTTATTTTATTCACTATTTTTCTATAGAGATTTTATGAACTTTGACTTCAGTTTCATGTAATAACTTTTTAGAAAAAAAAAAGGAACAATAAAACTAAAAGAATATGAGTAGAAAAAGAAATATACATTTTAACATTCCTCATATTTGCCCGTTCTTCTACTAGTTTCTTCATGCATACATGTTTTATGTGTTTGCAATTGATAGCATACTTACATCTGTATATATTTTTTTTTGTTTTGCTGTGATCATTTATTTCTGTAGAGTTTTCAGAATTATTATTTTTAATAGATTCAGAACATTATCATCTTATGCTATTGTAAGTTGATCATAGTTAACCAATTCCAACTTTTGCATTTCTTATTGTATTTTCTCACATGTATACTTTCTTTTTAGTATTAGTAAACATAGCTTGAGAAGTTACTTTTAATTTGTGTCAGCATGACATTTGGCTTAATTTCATCTTTATTTTCCTCTATAGTTACTACCTATCCTTTTGTTGTTGTTGTTGTTGTTTGTTTTTTGTCTTTTCTATTTTTCAGGATCTTGTACATGATAGACAAGCACTTTACCACTGAACCATATCCACAGCCATTTTTATTTTTTTTTATTTTGAGTCAGGCTCTTGCTATATTTCCCTGACTGGCCTCAAATTTGAGACCTTCCTGCCTTAGCCTCCAGGGTAGCTGGGATTACAGGCACGTGCCACTGTGCCTTATTTTACTTATTCATTTTCTCAAAATGTTTCTGTTCCTCTTTTTTAGCCACAATTATCAGTCATTCACTGAGTTTCTTGAGTGCTTCTCCCCATTGTAGCTTTCCAAGCACTTTCCAAGTCTTTTCAAGCACTCTGCATCAACTGTAGTATTGAAACAACATCTTAGATTTTGCCTTATTGTGCAAGATCATTAGGATCGCATTGGTTATGATTTCATTGCCTGCACATGGATTACATTCCAGAGTTGTCTTCTTGAACATTTTGTAGAACCACTATAGTTAAATAAGACATATGGGATTGCTGATAAAAATTGCCCTGAGGGTAAACAAACAAAAAGTTTTGTAAACTTTTTTTACATTCCTTAAAATATAAAGTACTTAAAAACATAAAATTAATGTACGGGGTGATTTTATAACAGAGGTTAAAGTAATATTCTTGGCATATAACAATCTAATGTTGGGAATTATCATTATAAAGTTTTGGAAATTAGGAGACATGTGATATATATCGGACCCTTATTACTTACATCAACATAGGGATGACATAAAATGTTGATGGTAAAGCTTTAAATTTTTATTCATTGATTTCTCATATTAGCTTATATTTTAAAATTTTTATTGTTATCATTAGTTTGACATAAATAAAAATATACTCTGTGGAAAATATGATAGTTATTATCCTGGGATACTGTTCACCAATTATGTCCTACTCTTCGTTTTTTGGACAGATGGTCCCCTTTTTGGTGAGGTAGGACCTTTAAGACAGGTCTGGCCAGTGAATTTTGAATAGAAATATCTTCTGGCCAGATTTCATTGCCACTGTGAGATTCTGTGGAGTTCTTTTCCCCTCTGTCACCATAACTAGCCATATTATAGGACAAGCAGGGAATAAGCAATAACCCTTTGTTTATTTAAACAGCTGTGATTTGGGGATTTTTTTACTGCAGCATAACAAATTGAATTCTGCTCACAACAGGAAACCCAGTTCTTATTTTATTTGGATCATTTGCTCATCCAAAATTTTTTCATCTAATTAGTTATAGTAGTAATTTATTCCAAATGATTAGTGAAAAGTTATGATTTCAAATTATTGATTCTTGTAATTTGTGACCTCAGTAGGAAAAGGTAGCTTGGTTAATTTGGCCTCTCATTATTCTCTAAGAAGTTAATTTCATAACTACTTACTTTATAGTGTAGGTTTCTTTGCTTTTATTCAATTAATTAAGAATTAATATGTATCTCTTACGTAGTAATATTTCATTTGCAGAGTAAATGTTGGTTGAATAAATTAATAAATACACATTTGTTGATTCATTTTTTAAAATTATCTCTTCTCTAAGTGCCACTTGTTTTTAGTTTAATTTTTATATATATCCACAAGTTTATCAGGACTTATTCATAAATAAATATCTTAATGACCCATCTATGAAAATATTCCTGGCATGTGTTATTTAAGAGAGCATTCTCTGGCATATCATTCATGAAAAAAAATTGTTTCAACATAATGTTACAATGTGTAGTAATTTGACATATCTGCATTTCCTTAATAGATTAAATATAATTGGAACTTATGTTGGTATATATCTATTTCAAATACATTTGGAAGATCTTACTAGAATTCCTAGGGCAAAAATACTATTAATTCTTTTGGACAATGAAGATATATTTTGTCCTTATAATAATTAGGATTTTATAAAATGAGTTTCCTTAGAATAAGAAATCAATATCACATTTACTTAAAAATGAAATTAAATTTAATATCTTAATATCTTGTTAAATCATATCATAACTATAAGACAATTTATAATCATAAATTATTTCCTGTAATTATTCCTGAATCAGAGCTGAGTTTCAAGATAATCAATACAATATCTATTTCATAAGCTTAAACATTTGTTTCCAGGAATATAAAATCTAAGCTGGATGCTGTATTAGTTGAGTGAAGTTTCTGTAACAAAGAAATTGTGAACAAAAGTTATTTTCTTATGAACTTTGAAGGCTCTGTTAGGGAAGCAAATCTGAAAGGAACAATAGCCAGGTACCAAGAAGAGTTGAACCAAGGCTGTGCATGTAAACAGAACACGGCCACATGTCTTCCCAACAAGTCCATTTAAAATCTTCTGGAAAAACTGTGATGTAACTGCAGGCCTTCAACATTTGCCCTTCTCTCATCACAGGGATTGAAATGAGCAAATAAGAATGAGTGAGTACAAGGGGGAAAATCCATCTCAGCATAGAGCAATATGCCACAGACTTTTACTAGGTAAAGGGAAGATAGACTGTTTAAAATGAACATTACAAGGATAGCTTGCTCCCCATCTCCCCCTCCCCCTTAATGAGAAAGCTATGGAAAAGTCAACAGGACAAAAAAAAAAAAAAAAGGGTAACTGTTACCTGAATACCCACAGTAGCACCCGAAGTAAGGCTGGGCTGTGTACAAAACAAGGGTCAATCACATGGAACCCATTCCACCACCAGAGTTGTAATATCTCTAATCATCCCAACAGGGGTTGCTGAGTCCATAGAAAACACTTTAAAAAAAAATTGAAACCAAAAGTACTATTTCAATCTCTAAAAATTTCCCTAAAAGTATACAATACCATAATATAAGTTTAACATATATGGGTCATTTTAGGTGCAAAACAGTAGGTACTGAGCATTCTAATATTTATTTACTACCTCATACCTCTAGTTAATGTGGTAGTCAAAAGAAATAAAAATGTTTATTAAGGAGAAGTATGAAATTTTGTAAAAGTAAGAACACAATAAAAACTTTGAAAAAAATCAAGAATTAAAAAATGCCCTTTATTAAGTGTATTATCTGTAGTCACTATTTAAACATTTATCATGTGGAAGCATATGTTCATTATACTTTTATTATTGTTGTTATTATTATTTCTGTTTTAAAAATAAAGGAACTTAGGACCATAGAGATCGAGTAATATGCCTACTAGTATATGTTAGAACTTGAATTGAATCCAGTAAATCCCCTCAAACACCCCACCTCCACCACCGCCCCAGTCTGAGTATGCTCTATTGTTTTCAAAAACAAAAATAAATTCAGATATCTGTTTATGTCTTAATCTTATATCTTTATGTCTTAATCCTATAATACTTGTCAATTTCTAACATGCTACTTAATTGTCTTTTTAAAATAATAACATTGAATCTCTTTCCCAACTAAAATATAAGTTCTAGGAAGTATTAATATGTTTTTCCTTGCTATAACAAAATATCCAATGCTGGACACTTTGTAAAGTACATTCTTACTTGTAATACGATATTTTCCAGTTTTTAAAATGTCATGATCATTTCTTGATTTTGTGCATTATATGACATAAATCAATCTTTTGTCTCTCAAAGGTCAAATATAAGTTCACCTACATATTTTTCCACAATTATTGGTAACCTATTTTTTAATTCATTGGAATTTCTTTTAATGAATTTACCTTTTCCCTTTTTTCAGAGTTAATAAGTTGTACAATGCAAACAGTTAATTACAAATACATCCTCCATTTTAAAATTCTACTTATAATATAAATTAATTTTGTCACTATTTCTGGACTGTTCATCTTTCTAAATATATAGCTATTTCCTACTTATTAAATATCCTTCTAAGTTTACTTTTAATATATGCATTTACATTTATATATATGTATATATACATAAGTAAAATTAACATCATCATCTTAATTTTCCATAATTATCATATTTGTAAGTGACATTGAACTTCACCTAAATGTTTCACTTCCTTATGTGTTTGTCTTTAGTGTATGGCAGTTTATTCAAATGCCAAAATTATAAAACATCTGACAATAATCAACTTTAAAAGGAGATATTTATTTGGTTTAAAGGAAGAATATTTTGACCTGGAAGATTACAATATTGATAATAAAAGAGATCATCATAAATGCTAAACTTAATAACACCAAGCAAGATGAATACCTAAAATTTGAAAATAAAGGTTTGGTTTATATTTAACTTATGTAGAGATCCAAGGTTTGATCTCTTTATGTATTGATTTTTTATAAAAATGATTTATGTTCTGATGTTCAGATCAGAGTTATAGATCTCTCTTGATTGAAGTGAATGATACACATTTAATTGTCTCAGTTCCTCATAAAATAAGCTGCTTTGAACTATGAATAGAGAAGAATATTTATTGAAAGGTTGAGCCCTGGTATATTTTCCTTCATAGACATATTGGCCATAAGCAAAACAAAATGTGTATTTTCATCACACTTCGTCCTTTAAGATATTGAAGTGTTTTGGAGTATGAAGTCTTCTATATTATACATATAAGTCATATGCCATACGTGTAAGTTCATGCGTGTAAGTTTAGGGGTTCTGTAATTATTGAGAATAACATTATCTGGAAAGCTATCTTAATACTTTGCTATAACAGATTCTTTATCTGATAGTCTAAACTCTTATCACAATAAAATGCATTTTATCATTCAGAAGTATACTGTACTTGAGATGGATGAACTCTGAACTTTGCTATCTGTATAAAATTTAATTCTGTATAGCAACTAACTCATTTAATTTGGTTGATTACTTTAGCAATATCTCTTTTAAAGAAATATTGTTTTAATTCTTTTGAATTATTTAACAATTTTACCCATTCTTTTTTTTTTTTTTTTTTTTTTTTTTTTTACATCTACTATCAATCATAAACCAACAAAATGGTCCATGTATATCACATTACAAAGAATGGCCATAGTGGGTAGACTTGTTTTTTTCTCAAGAATGTTTCATGGTAAACTTTTTAAAAGAACATATCCCTAAATTAAAAAAAAAAATACATTATTTTGCATGTTTCAGAACTACTTTTGTTCAAGTCTGCTTAATAAATGGAGCTTGAGTGAATATTAGTTTATGCTTCTTCAGATAAAACACAAGTGACTTTAATTTCCTTGGAAACAAACTTGTGTCTTTTAAGAAACTACATAAAATTGCATTGTTATGAATTTATGTTCCTTTTTTTCTTAAGTTTGTATTTTTTATTTTTATTAAAATTGAAAAAACATGAACCAATCATTAATATATCCATGTTAATTATTAAAAATATTAAAAACTAGTTACTTAGTTATTATTTTATTAGTTTTTATTAGTTCATTTAAAATATAAGAAGAAAATGGAAGAAAAGCCTCATTCTACTGAAAGTTATTAATTTGATATATTTACTATTTATTATTTATCTGTGTAAGTGATTAACATATAACCTCTTTAGATTAAATGAAAGTATAAGTAATATCACACTTTTATGTATTTTCCATACTCAGATAACATACATGTGCTAAAGTTATTGACATGTAGATGAACAACTAATTTAACTTTTCTTAGATATAAATAGCAAATTTCTTACTCAGGGTTTAAGAACATGGAGTTGATGAGGTCATTGTCAGTTATTCTGACTGGTTTTCCTCTCCCTTTTGTAAATCTGTACTAGGTGTGGTAGGAGTCCCTGAACCTGGTGAGGGTAACTGACAAGGGCAAGTAACTGATAGTCATGTGAACACCAAGGTGAAAGCAGCATTGAAGAAGAAATCCTGTTCTCCATGCATCTGGACTTGTGTCCAGAATCAGTGTATAAGTTTGCTTTTCTTAAAATTAGAAGCAAAATGGTTGTGTGGTGTATTATAGATTTAACTATAGGAATGTGTTAGACTTACATTGCTTAAGCTAATGATCTGGGTGGTGTAGCCACTATTCTTAATGAAAATATCCTTGTTTATTAAATCTTAAATTGATATTCTTTTTATTAATTTTATTTTATGTTGTTTTTCTACTTTCCTTTCTGTAATTTCTTTTTTTGAGCTGTATTTGTATTTTCAAACCTTGTTTTTTCTCTTGACTAATTCTCTTTATGACTAACTACAAATGTTTTTCACATCTTGAGTGATAGGTACTGTTCTGGTTTGGATCTTAAATGTCCCCCAGAAATTCATGTGATGAAGGTTTGATCCTCAATGCAGCAGTGTTCAGAGGTGGGGCTTTTGGGATTGGATCATGAGAACTGTGACCTCCTGAGTGGATTAATGCATTTATCTATGAGTTTGTGGGGAAGGGCTTTCTTATATAAAAGGACCTCTTCCTTTCTCTCCCACCTTTCCTCCCTACCCCCAACCCCCTCCCCTCTCTCCTTTCTGGGCTCCATGAGTTGAACAGCTTTCCTCTGCCATGTGCTTCTGCCATGATGTTCTCATCACAGGCCTGAAGCAACCAGGCCAGAAAACATGGACTGAAACCTCTGAAACTGTGAGCTGAAATAAGTCTTTCTCCCTTTAACTTTAATAATCTTAGGAGTTTTGTCATAATGTTGTAACACTAACTGATACAGGTACCTATGTAGACACTCAATAGATGTGCTTTATTCTGTAGGAAAATGGAAGACTCACTATCAATAAAACCTTGGTGGAGATAATTTTAATCTTATTTTCCACTCATCAACCCATTACCAGTCCCCTTGAATTGCATCCCAAGGCCAGATGTTGTTTTATATTTTGCTTATTTGTGGTGTTTCTAGCCTAGAAACATTAACAATGTTGACTAATAGAGAACAAAATTACAATTAATTTTTGCTTTGTTATGTACTGGCAGGATAACTACTCCAACTTACTTGAATTGCTGAGAGTAAACACACAAAGTATCATAAAAAGTCTTTGTAAAGGTTAACATTGCTATAGCTATGCAAGCACATATTTTCCCTAACAAGATTAGTAATGCCAGCTGCCTGCATTCAAAGAGACAATTTAACTTCAATTTCAATATTACATGAAACACTGAGTAAAATGACAATAATAGTTAAATTAAATTGAAACATGTATCACAATTACAAATGAAGAAATTAAAGCATAACCTTCATGTTACATGCTGTGGTTATAAATGAATAAAATGGAATATTTGAATTTTTATTATAGAGAGCTATTTATAAAAATTTAAAATATTTTGTCGTAATGTAGTTTTTACAGATGTTTTATACTTACTGCATCCATCCTATTTTATGATATAGCTCTCCTATTGGTAAATATTTGAATCTTAAGAGATTAAAAATTTATATTTCTTTTATTCAAGGTCGAAATTCTTTCTATCATGGGTTGACACTTCTTCACCTTTCTCTGCCTTTCTCTACTACAAAGGCTGGAAAGTAAAAAAACAACAACAACAACAACAACAACAAACCCTACATTTCCCAGAACCACTTGAGGCTTGAGTTCTGTTAGTAATCTAGTTTTTGCCAGTTAGATACCCTTGACTAAAATTTGGGAGGAAAGGAATTGAGGCTATGTTCCTGAGATTTTTCTTCAAATAAACACCTGGTGGAAATTAACATCTCTAGGGTGCTGTACCAGTATCATGGTTCCCTTCACCAGAGCCACATCCTTGTCACAACAGCTTCTTAATCATGGCCAGCTTTTAGGTCATAGATGATACTTTAACTCCCTCTGGTCTAGTCCTGTGACCCTCATGGTGGTTCTATTAAATGCAACTTAAAGTCTGTGTTTTTAGCCTTCTTTATTCTAAAATTCATCTAAGATTTTATGATGCATCCTTTTCTGTTTATCCTAAAAAAAATAGAATGTGTCCTTTGTTTTGGAACTGATATAATTAATAATAATATAC
The DNA here is from genome assembly GCA_025594165.1 of Tamias sibiricus. Taxonomy (NCBI): domain Eukaryota; kingdom Metazoa; phylum Chordata; class Mammalia; order Rodentia; family Sciuridae; genus Tamias; species Tamias sibiricus. The sequence continues at coordinate 81,393,715 of CM046660.1, read as the reverse complement.
TTTAAATCTTATTTACTTATTTCAATTAATTTTTAACCAGAGAAATGTATTCACTGAATAAAGGTCATAAATTTGCTTAATATAAATCTGTTTAATATAACAAGGTATTTGAAAGAAACAACTTTTAGTTTTGTCAATTATTTCAATTGTTTTTTTAGTCTCAATTTCATTAATTTCAGCTCTGATTTTAATTATTTCCTGTCTTCTACTGCTCTTAATGTTGATCTGTTCTTCTTTTTCTAGCACTTTGATGTATGATGTTAAGTCATTTGTTGTTGTTGTTTTTTTTTTCTTTTAAGGAATGAAGTCAATGCAATGAATTTTACTATTTAATTTAATTTTTTATTATTCTAATTTGTTATACATGTTTGCAGAGTACATTTCATTTTATATTACATATAATACTGCCTTCATAGTGTTCCAGAGATTTCTATACGATATATTTGTGTTCTCATTCACCTAGGAATTTTTAATCTCCTCCTTGATGTCTTCTGCAACCCCTTGTTCATTCAATAGCATGTTTAGTTTCCAGTTGTTGGAGTAGTTTTTTTTTATTTCTTGTTTTATCATTGATTTCCAATTTCATTCCATTATGGTCTGATAGAATGCAGGGTAGTATCTCTACTTTTTTATATTTGCTGAAAGTTGCTTTGTGGCATAATATATGGTCTATTTTTAGAGAAGGAGCCATGTGCTGCTGAGAAGAAAGTGTATTCGTTCACTGAGGGATGAAATATTCTATGTATGTCTGTTAGGTCTAAGTTATTAATTGTATTAGTGAGGTCTAAAGTTTCTTTATTTAGCTTTTGTTTGGATGATCTATGCAGTGGTGAAAGAGGTGTGTTGAAGTCCCCTAGAATAATTGTGTTGTGGTCTATTTTACTCTTGAACTTGAGAAGGGTTTGTTTAATGAATGTAGGTGCTCCATTATTTGGGGCATATAGATTTATAATTATGATATCTTGTTGATGAGTGGTTTTCTTAATCAGTAAGAAATACTCATCTTTGTCCCTTTTGATTAACTTTGGCTTGAAGTCTACCTTATTTGATATGAGGATGGAAACCCCTGCTTGCTTCTGTGGCCCATGTGAGTGGTAAGATTTTTCCCACCTTTTCACCGTCAGTCTGTTGATATCTTTTTTCTATGAGGTAGGTTTCTTGGAGACAGCATATTGTTGGGTCATTTCTTTTAATCCAGTCTGACAGTCTGTGTCTTTTGAATGGTGAGTTTAGGCCATTAACATTCAGAGTTATTATTGAGATGTGATTCATATTCCCATCCATTTTTATTTGTTTATGGTATTTAACTTGATTTGGTTTCTCCTCTGGATGGTGTTTTCTTTAGTTTAATAATTCCCTTTGCTGATTTTCATTTTTATTTTTCTTTTCTTCTTCCTGGAATATTTTGCCCAGGATGCTCTGAAGTGCTGGCTTTTGAGTTGTGAAATCTTTAACTTTTGTTTGTCATGTTTGAAACCTAGGTGTACCCCAACCCATCACCTAATTAAATTCTCCCCTCCACATATGCTTGTTTGCATTATAGCCATCTTGTTCCTCATCCTGCTGGCTTAGTGCTCAAAACCCACCACAGCTGCTGACCATGGTAAAACTAATGGTGTCAACTTCAGAGTCATAGAAAGTCCATTTTCCCCTTCACAGCTGTTTTCCTTAGACCAGCTAATCCACATCCCCTGAGGTAAAGCTCAAGGGCAACACTATGGGCTTGAATAAAGCCATAGTCCCACAGGTCCTCTGTCTTACTGCCTGCCTACTTTTTGAGCTTCCTGCCACCTCTGGACTTCCCATTGGCTCCTGCTGGTACACCTAACTTCACTGATCTGTAAGTAACAAACTTCTATTAAACTTCTATTTCTCGCACTTTAGTTTCACTTCATAGTTGTGTCTTAGTTGGTACCCTTAGCCTAGAACCTAGCCTTGTTTCCAGTCGGGGTTCTCTTAATGTCTATCTTTGTAGGAATAAAGTGAATACAAGTCATACAAGAGCCATAAGAGCCTCTGCGAGTGTAAACAAGTTTCTTGTGAGAGGAACAACAACTGATCACAAGTTGAACACTTAGTCATTAAGCCATCCACCAGGGTAACAAAGTATCCTGAGAAAGGTATACTGCAAATATCTGTGACCAATCTCTTAAATTTCAGGTAAGGGAAGGGATGGTGGTTAAGGCCTCTCTCAAGTGAATGGTCACAAAACCAAATTAGGGACAAGCCATGACAAATTAAAATCAGAATAAATTAACCAATAAAGTATAGCTGGTTCTGTAATTAAAACGTAGCATTTCCTTGGCCCCACCACTCCTATTCCTTTCATTGCAGCTGAGATAATCACTTTTAAATATTTCTTGGTTTTGGTTACTTCGTGTCTTGGAACTTGAATATTCCAACAAAACTGATTTGCCATGTTCTGTTGATTTTCTGCTGATCTAGATAAGTGCTTATCTCTTATCCCCCTTCCCATCTCTTTTCCAAAGAATCATTCAATATGGTTTATAGCACCATTTTCATTTATTTATTATGTTTTTCATAGTATATTTATACTTTTATCTCATTTTCATCAATTTTTGAAATAATATTTTGACTTCCCTCTTTGTGAGACTAGGATATTATTACCCTCAACCTTTCTGGACCTCTTTTCAATCTACCACTCTTTCCTCCACTTCTGTTTTTTTTTTTTTTTTTTTTTCTGTAGTTATAATAACTATGGTAAATAGTATTTTCTTTCTTCTGTAAATATCTATTAACCGACAAGAGTTTTAAGCTTTCTTGAAACATATTGAGATTTGATAATGGCTTGTTTATCCTCTCCTTGTTCATGATTTCATTCTTTTCTCATGGTTGTTTGATGCCTGATATTTTAGATCTAAAGTTCCACATTAGTATAGTCACATTACTGAAATTCCATGATTGCCTTGGTTTTAACTGATTGTGATGACACACAGTTATTATTTTTTCTATCTTATTTCATTTAGCTTAGTATTTTTTTCCTACATAAGTTTAGGGAAATTTGACATGAGATGTCAGTGGAAAGAGAAGGAGAGAGAGACACAGAGATTCTTCTAGGCTATTTATGACTATTTAAGATATTTTTCAGGCTCTTTGTGAGATAATTTTAATATATGTGTGTCCATATATAAACTATTATATATTTCCATATATATCCATATAATAAGTATTAGAATATATGTCCAAATAAAGGACATTAGTTTCTTATGGCATTTTCAGTTATGATGATGTCTCAGTAGTTACAGGTAGAAAGATAGGCTACAATAAAAAAGAACAAAAAAAGCATAATTCCACTTGTGTGCTCAGGGAGCCATGGCATAGGTTAGAAAAGAAGGTTGCAGCTTAACGAGCACAGAGGTAACTTGAGAGTTAATTCTGTTTTGTTTTTGTTTTTGGTACCAGGGATTGAACTCAGAGGTACTCGACCACTGGACCACATCCCCAGCCCTTTTTTTTTTTTTTTGTATTTTATTAGAGACAGGGTCTCATTGAGCTGCTAAGTGCCTCGCCATTGCTGAGGCTGGCTTTGAACTCATGATCCTCCTGCCTCAGCCTCCCAATGCTGGGATTACAGGTGTGCGCCACTGCGTCTGCTGAGAGTTAATTCTAACCTAGTATTTAACAAAATGTGATGATTTTTGAAACTCTGGTTAAAAATTTAGAATATCAGACCTGCTATAGTTACCAGGCTTCAGATTAGGATCCTATAACCTATATCAACCTCTCTGAATGATCCTTACAAATCTGAAAACCTGGCAGTGCATCTCTAGGTATATCAAATGCTGAGTTTAGAATAAGAAGATAAACTCCAGACCTTTCTTTTCCCCACTTGATCCCTGACTTTTACCCTGTATCAAGGCCAGTCTTCCTAATCCATTATCAGCCTTGCAATGCAGCCAAAGGCTTAGAAGACTTTGCCAGTAGTTGGAGGGTTTTATGCCTGCAATGAAGTGAATCTGGAAAAGGATGGAACTAACGTGACATTGCTCATAGTCATGTTTTTCCCCATAGTAGTTGAATGTGGCAATAAAATATGGAAATTCATTTTAACTTTGTCATGTTCCAGTCTGCTTTTTATAAGAATTGCCTAAAGATTATGTTTAGTCAGTTTAGCTTCAAATCAAGAGATGAAACAATACACAACCATATTAAACATAGCTTCTGAGATGTAAATTTTTAAACTTCATAGATATGAAAAATTTCCCTTTTCCCTTTAGTAAATAAGCTTTCTAAATAGTGCTGGTAAGGTCTTGTTATTAGTCAAAATCATATCATAAATATCACATTGAAGTAAAATAAAAATGAAATTTTACAGACCAGTGACTAGTTTCTTTTCACTTGATGAATACAAGAATGCCTTTTAGTTGGTATCGTCATCTGGAATGTGCTCAGCTGTATTAAAATGTAGAGGCTTTAGGAGAAATTAAGAAATGTGATTTTAATTTCACCTGCTGACTTTTTGAAGGTAACTTATTATAAGAAACAGTTGAATAGTGATATCATGCTGTTGGCACTTGAGCTTTCTACTGGAGGTTACAATCCAGTCTTTTCAAACCTGTAATTACTATTCCCTAAGTAATTCTAGGTTTTCATTATTGAATCTGGATATGTCTAAAAGGTACTGAGAAGTAATATGCAAACAGGCATACTGATCAAATGATAACAACTTCTTTTTGTCAATAATATTCAATTTTAGTCTTTCTGATGGTATAATTACATGATGCTAGAGAGGATATTTTGTACAACTGGCAGGTTAAATTTTATTTTTTGATGTAATTCTTGTTGTTTATAGTTACAAGTCAATTATTCTTTCAAGTAGAAAGATGTTTTATTCCAGTATTATTAAACTATACATCACAGGTTTGAAAAAGAAATGAAAGAGAGTGAAGTTTTACACTGAATTTAAATATTTTCCCCTGGTTATTCATGTTAAATATTTTAAAATAAGTTGTATTGATATCATGTTGTATAGAAAATGTGATTACCATGCATGTGTATGCAGTGGAATATGAAAAAATTATTTATTTAGAAAATAAAATTCTGGTAGGGTCAACATTTCTCCTTTGAAACATATAGATAATATAAGTGATCCCCCAAACAGGTAAGTACTGAGAATACAAAAGTCAATTCAGCCTGTGACAACATACCATACATAGTACCTTTTATACTAGGTGTGTGAAAGAAAGAAAGCACTCTTCTTTTGCCATTTCATATTAATGTGCTTCCTGCTTTCCTAGGCACAGAGATTTGATTTGTAGAGAAGATGAAGACATTGCTCTTGTAGAGAATAGATTCTGATGAGCAGGTGGGAAGTAAACAAGTAAACAATTCCAGGCTGCTGCTGCTAATAACTGAGATGATGGCTGAATTAGTGAAGGTGATAGGCAACAGCATTGTGTTCAACAAAGAGAGTAATCTATGGAAACTTCTAAGCCTGAGAAACTGAAATTCTATGGCCAACTCATCCAAATATATAAGAAAAAATAATATGAAAGAACAAAAATTACCTTCATTATCCATTTGATTTATCTGTATTTATCTCTGAATCCATGTTAAATAATACAATTTTAAAATCTTGCGAAGATCATACACCTAACCAGTAGGCTGAGTGAGTCAGGACTATACCTGAGGAACACTGATAGCAAAGTCACATCTTAGTAAGAATGAACATGACAAACTAAAAGGCTAGGGACCTTCCAGAGAGAGAGAGTTAAAATAATCAAAGAGAAGTAATTTTTGTAATCCTATGGATTTAGGAAGCTTAACTTATGCCCAGATAAATCTCTAGACTAATTGAGCAAGGCTTTTGGGGCATTGTAGGTTTGGATTTGTAGCTGCAGGCTGTGCCATTTGTTAGTCTATAACCTTTGCATTACAAAAAGGTAAACACCAGACTTTTCCAACATGTCAGTAGATTATAGGATCTCTAGGAATGGGAACTGGTTAACCAATAGAAATTGGTTAAAATTCTGTGACCTAAATTGTGTGTGTATGCACATGTATTTATTTTTTAAAAAAAGACACTAAACTATTCATATCCTAAAAATAGAGACGTAGTTTTGGCAATAAAATGATGGACATTATTTTCTTTTCTTTTTTTTTTAAGTACCATTCAGATCTTTAATCATGCATTTAGGATAGTGATATCCATCTCATTCAACCACCATTTTTCCCCCCTTCTCCCCCCCTGCTCCCTCCCTTGCCCTCCCTTTCCTTTGACCATTCTAATGTTCCTCTAATCCTATGTACCCCCATCCAATCACACTGTGAACTAACCTCCTTATATCAGAGAAAACATTTGGTATTTGGATTTTTGAGATTGACTAATTTTACTTAGCATTATATTCTCCAACTTCATCTGTTTACCTGCAAATGCCATTATTTTATTCTCTCTAATTGCTGAGTAAAATTCCATTTTGTATATATGCCACATTTTCTTTATCCACTCATCTACTGAGGGACATCTAGGTTGGTTCCACAACCTACCTATTATGAATTGTGCTGCTATAAACATTGAAGTGGCTGTGTCACTGTAATATGCTGTTTTTAAGTCTTTTGGGAACAGACCCAAGAGTGGGATGGCTGGGTCATAGGGTGGTTCCATTCCCATTTTCCAAAGAAATCTCCATACTGCTTTCCATAGCGGTTGTACCATTTTGCAGTCCCACCAGCAATGTATGAGTGTGCCTTTTTCCCCACATCCTCTCCAACATTTATTGTTGTTTGTGTTCTTGATAGCTGCCATTCTGACTGGAGTGAAATGAAATCTTAGAGTAGTTTTGATTTGCATTTCTCTAATTGCCAGAGAGGTTGAGCATTTTTTCATGTATTTGTTGATTGATTGTATATCTTCTTCTGAGAAGTGTCTTTTCAGTTCCTTAGCCCATTTATTGATTGGGTTATTTTCTTTTTTGGTGTAAAGTTTTTTGAGTTCTTTATATATTATAGAAATTAGTGCTCTATCCGATGTGCATGTATTAAATATTTGTTCCCAATTAGTTGGCTCTCTATTCACCTCACTGATTGTTTCTTTTGCTGAGAAGAAGCTTTTTAGCTTAAATCTATCCCATTCATTAATTCTTGGTAATAGTTCTTGCGCTACAGGATTCTTATTAAGGAACTTGGGGCCTAATCCGACATGTTGGAAATTGGAGCTTACTTTTTCTTCTATTAGGCGTATTGTCTCTGGTCTAATTCCTAGTTCCTTGATCCACTTTGAATTGAGTTTTGTGCATGGTGAGAGATAAGGGTTTAATTTCATTTTGTTGCATATGGATTTCCAGTTTTCCCAGCACCATTTGTTGAAGAGGCTATCCTTTCTCCACTGTACATTTTTGGCGCCTTTGTCTAATATAAGGTAGCTGAAATTATATGTATTAGTCTCTGTGTCCTCAATTCTGTACTATTGGTCCACCAGTCTGTTTTGGTGCCAATACCATGCTGTTTTTGTTACTATTGCTCTATAGTATAATTTAAAGCCCGGTATGGTGATGCCCCCTGCTTAACTTTTCTTGCTCAGGATTGCTTTGGCTATTCTGGGTCTCTTATTTTTCCAGACGAATTTCATAACAGCTTTTTCTATTTCTTTGAAGAATGACATTGGGATTTTGATTGGAATTGTATTAAATCTGTATACTGCTTTTGGTAGTATGGACATTTTGAAAATATTCATTCTACCTATCCAAGAGCAAGGTAGGTCTTTCCATCTTCTGAGTTCTTCTATAATTTCTTTCTTTAGTGTTCTATAGTTTTCGTTATAGAGGTCTTTCACCTCTTTCGTTAGGTTGATTCCCAGGTATTTTATTTTTTTTTTTGATGCTATTGTAAACGGGGTAGTTTTCATCATTTCCCTTTCAGAGTCTTTGTCACTTATGTACAAAACTGCCTTTGAGTTATGGGGATTGATTTTGTATCCTGCAACTTTGCCAAATTAATTTACTAGTTGTAAAAGTTTTCTGGTAGAGTTTTTTGGGTCTTCTAGGTAGATTATCATGTCATCAGCAAATAGTGCTAATTTGAGCTCTTCTTCTCCTATCTGGATCCCTTTAATTTCTTTCTTCTGTCTAATTGCTCTGGCCAGAGTTTCCAGTACTATGTTAAATAGCAGTGGTGAAAGGGGGCATCCCTGTCTTGTTCCAGTTTTTAGAGGGAATGCTTTCAATTTTTTTTTTCCATTTAAGATAATGTTAGCTCTGGGCTTTGCATAAATAGCTTTTATAATGTTGAGATATGTTCCTGATATTCCTAGTTTTTCTAGTGTTTTGAACATAAAGCGGTGCTGTATTTTGTCAAATGCTTTTTCTGCATCTGTTGAGACAATCATATGATTTTTATCTTTAAGTCTATTGATGTGATGTATTATGTTTATTGATTTCCGAATATTGAACCAGCCTTGCATCCCTGGAATAAACCCCACTTGATCGTGGTGCACTATCTTTTTGATATGTTTTTGTATCCAATTTGCCAGAATTTTGTTGAGGATTTTTGCATCTATGTTCATTAAAGATATTGGCCTGAAGTTTTCTTTTTTGGATGCGTCTTTGCCTGGTTTTGGAACTAATGTAATATTGGCCTCATAGAAAGTGTCTGGAAGAGCTCCCTCTTTTTCTATTTCTTGAAATAGTTTGAAAAGCATTGGTATTAATTCTTCTTTGAAAGTCTTGTAGAACTCGGCTGTAAACCCATCAGGTCCTGGACTTTTCCTTGTTGGTAGCTTTTTGATGACATCTTCTATTTCTTCGCTTGTAATTGATCTGTTTAAATTGTGTATAGCCTCCAGATCCAGTTTAGGCAAATCTATGACTCTAGAAATCTGTCAATGCATTCAGTATTTTCTATTTTATTAGAGTACAAGTTTTCAAAGTAATTTCTAATTATATTCTGTATATCTGAGGTGTTTGTTGTGATATTCCCTTTTTCATCATGAATGTTAGTAATTTGAGTTTTTTCTCTTCTTCTTTTCTTTAGCATTGCTAAGGGTCTGTCAATTTTGTTTATTTTTTCAAAGAACCAAATTTTAGTTTTGTCAATTCTTTGAATTGTTTCTTTAGTCTCAATTTTATTAATTTCTGCTCTGATTTTAATTATTTCCTTTCTTCTGCTGCTCCTGGTGTTGATCTGTTCTTCTTTTTCTAGTGCTTGGAGGTGTGATGTTAAGTCATTTATTTGTTGTTTTATTTTTTTCCTTTTAAGGAATGAACTCAGTGCAATGAATTTTCCTCTTACTACTGCCTTCATAGTGTCCCAGAGATTTTTATATGATGTATCTGTGTTCTCATTTACCTCTAGGAATTTTTTGATCTCCTCTTTGATGTCTTCTTCAACCCCTTGTTCATTCAGTAGCATGTTATTTAGCTTCCAGTTGATGGAGTAGTTTTTCTTATTCCTTGTTTTGTCGTTGATTTCCAATTTCATCCTTTTATGGTCCAATAGCATGCAGGGTAGTATCTCTATTTTTTTATATTTGCTGAGAGTTGTCTTGTGACATAATATATGGTCTATTTTGGAGAAGGAGCCTTGTGCTGCTGAGAAAAAAGTGTATTCTTTTACTGGGGGATGAAATATTCTATATATGTCCATTAAGTCTAAGTTATTAATTGTTTTAAGGAGGCCTAAGGTTTCTTTGTTTAGCTTTTGTTTGGATGATCTATCTATTGGTGAGAGAGGTGTGTTGAAATCCCCTAGAATAACTGTGTTGTTGTCAATTTTACTCTTGAATTTGAGAAGAGTTTGTTTGATGAATGTAGGTGCTCCATTATTTGGGGCATATAGTTTTATGATTGTTATATCCTGTTGATGAATGGTTCCCTTAAGTAGTTAGAAATATCCATCTTTGTCCCTTTTGATTAGTTTTGACTTGAAGTCTACCTTATTTGAAATGAGAATGGAAACCCCTGCTTGCTTCCGCAGGCCATGTGAGTGATAAGACTTTTCCCAGCCTTTCACCTTCAGTCTATTGATGTCTTTTTCTATGAGGTGTGTTTCTTGGAGACAGCAAATTGTTGGGTCATTTCTTTTAATCCATTCTGATAATCTGTGTCTTTTGAATGATGAATTTAGGCTGTTAACATTCAGGGTTATTATTGAAATGTGATTTTTATTCCCATCCATTTTTATTTGTATTATGATCTTTAGCTTGATTTGGTTTCTCTTCTGGTTGGTATTTCCCTTAGTTTAATATCTCCCTTTGTTGATTTTCGTTGTTATTTTTCTCTTCTTCTTCATGAAAAATTTTGCCCAGGATGTTCAGAAGTGCTGGCTTTCGAGCTGCGAAATCTTTTAACTTTTGCTTGTCATGGAAGGTTTTTATTTCATCTTCGAATCTAAAGCTCAATTTTGCTGGATATAAGATTCTTGGTTGACATCCCTTTTCTTTCAGAACTTGAAATATGCTATTCCAGGATCTTCTTGCTTTTATGGTCTGGGTAGAAAAGTCTGAACATAGTCTGATTGGTTTCCCCCTATATGTAATCTGCTTCCTTTCTCTTGTGGCTTTTAATATTCTCTCCTTGCTCAGTATATTAGGCATTTTCATTATAATGTGTCTTGGTGTGGATCTGTTGTTATTTTGTATGTTTGGTGTTCGGTAAGCCTCTTGAACTTGGCTTTCCCATTCGTTCCTCAAGTTTGGAAAATTTTCTGTAATTATTTCATTAAATAAATTATTCATTCTTTTGGCTTGAAACTCTGCCCCCTCCTCTACCCCAATCACTCTTAAGTTTGGTCTTTTTATGTTGTCCCATAATTCTTGGATGTTCTGTTCTTGTTTTCTTACCATTTTTGCTGTGTAATCTACATTTATCTCTAGGGTATATATTTTGTCCTCATTGTCTGAGGTTCTTTCTTCCAAGTGATCTACTCTGTTGGTGATACTTTCGATTGAGCTTTTATTTTTGTTTATTGCTTCTTTCATTTCCGGAATTTCTGTTTGGTTTCTCTTTAGAGCGTCTATCTCCCTATTGAAGTAATTTTTTACTTCCTGTATTTGTTTATGGAGTTCTTTGTCAAAATGATCTTTCGCCATCTGTACTTGCTCCCTCATCTCATTTTTGAGTTCATTCTTAAGTTCCTCAAGCATTTGGCAAATGTAATTTCTAAATTCCATCTCTGTCATTTCACCAACTGTGCATGCCATGGAATCTACTGAGGAAGTATATTGATTTGTTTGTGTCACTTTCCTTCCTTGTTTCTTCATCTTGCTTGTACGTCTATTCTTCTTGCACTATGGGACCTTGACTATTTTGCTTTTACCTTAGAACCTTACGTTGCTCCTGTAGTACAATGCTATCAGATCCCCGTATATTTCCTTTACACTTTAAAATCAGACACTTTCTATTCAGAGAATCCCAGTAGTTTGATCACAATGTACAGATTCAGTTAACCTAGATATTGTTTCAAATTTAGTCTGTAAGCTTCTAATGGGGCTTTATAGATTCAAGTAATGGACACAGAGGTGATATGTTTAGTAAGAGGGAAGTGAGTGAACTGACTTGTTCTTTCTTAGAAAGTATGAAAAGAGAGTTCTATGGAAGTGGTTTAGTATCAGCAGATGAGAGAGGAAATAGTGAATGATTAGGTGGAAAGACCAATTTATATATAAACCTAATTTATGCAGCAGTTGAGAGAAGAAATAAAGAAAAAGAAGAAAAGAAAAAGAAAAAGAAAAAAAATAATGGAAGAAAAAGAAAAAAAAAGTGACCAAGGATTAGAAATTAGTATGAGAGAGAGTGAGTCTAGAAAATAGAGAATACACTATATATAACACCACTTTCCTATATATTTCAATTGTACTCGTTCAAAAAATCCCAATTTCTGCGTATAACTTGTTTTTGCCTTTGTTGAGTATGCAATGGCAGGGTGTAAATAGGGAAGATGAAGGCAGGAGAAAAAATACTAAAGTGAGACGGAAGAAAAGAAAGAAAGCAAAGAGGAGCAGAAGCAAACAAACACACTGTCAATCAAAACAAAACAAAACAAAACAAAACAACAACAAAACAGAAACTAACAAACAACCCCCCCAAGAAACAACAAAACAAACAAACAAACAAACAAAAACGTTGAAACCAGGAATAAGTCTCAAGCCAAATGGACCCTTGGAAGCCCTTCTTATTTCCCTTCCAGATTAAGCCAATTGACCCGGATCATATCCAGTCAGCAATCCTGTTAGTGGAGTCAAGGCTGCACCTTCGGCCCTTTGCAGAATGGCACAGTGGAAGAGTGGAGGGGGCTTATCCTCAGGATGGGCCCTCTGTTCAGCAGCAGGGAGCTGCCACTCTGGGCCCTGCAGGCCAGGCAAACTGGCGGCTGGATCTCTCCTTCTGGCGGGCGGGCGGATGCCTACCTCTTGCTCTGGTCACAGCTGGGCGGGTCGAGGGGAGTGGAGGAGGTCCTTCCCCAGGTCTGGCCCTGCATGCAGCAGCAGGGAGCTGCCACTCTGGGCCCTGCAGGCCAGGCAAACTGGCGGCTGGATCTCTGGACATTATTTTCAATCAGCATCTTAGAGTTGTTAGTGGCTAGTTTATGTTAAGTGTTGTTAAATGCATGGATGTATGAAAACATCATAAGTAATCTTTATGTGAGAAAGAGAGCACAAAGAAATGAACTGGGGGATAGAAACTTTAAAGACATCTCCTCACAAAATTAGAATTAATAAATATATTAAGCAAAGTTTTAGGATACAAAATAAAAATGAAACAATCAGTTGTTTTCACATACTATAACAGACAATGCAAAGCTGAAAAAGAGTTAACTCTCACCATTTATAATAGCATAAAAACAATACAATACTTAGAAATATAAACATAACAAAAGAAGTAAAATACTTCATGTTGAAAACTACAAAATATTGCTGAAATTCAAAAAGATAGAAAAAAAAGGAAAGATATCCCATGTTCACATATTAGAAGACTCAATAGTATTAAAATGTCCATTTGAATGGTACGAATATACATTGTATACAAACAGTGTTTTGTAAAAAGATGCTCTATATGTTTATTATGAATTATAATGCATACTACTATAATAAAAAATAAATTAAAAAAAGATTAAAAAATTCCATACTTCTTAAAGCTCTTCACAGATTCACTATAATTCCTATCAAAACACAGTAGCATTTTTTTAGCTGAACTGGAAAAAACAGTCCTAAAATTCATATGAAGCCATAAGCACCTTGAAGAGCCAAAACAAACAGAATAATAGAGCAGGAAGCCCCACACTTCCTGACTTAAAAAAATGTTATAAAAATATAGAAATCAAAACAGTATGGAGAGATTATTTTGAGATAAGATGGAGAAGGATGCAACAGAAAACTCTTTTCACCTAGACAATGATTGTACTGGCAGAATTCATTTAATATAACATTTTTGAAATTTTTAAGTCTATTAAAAACATGCAGTTTCCAAGAGAAAGCTTGAATGGTAAATTGTAGTTATTTTAAGTCAATTTCAGCACTCGTGGTAAGTTTCTGTGCACATAATACTGGAATGATCTGTACACAGCTTGTAGAAGTCAGTGGACAAAATGGACCTGTTCTCCAAATATTGTCATTCTGATCACTGATTGCTGCTTCTGATCACAAAACTGCACACAAAGAGTCAGGTGGTCATTGCTGCACCTCCATCCATTGTTTCAAGTACCCTTCCCTCTGACTGAAGTGACTTCTAAGGAAGAAAGGGGCCTTTGCCCTTCTCCCATTTATTTTTCTCTATTTTTCATCTTTTGGAAGATAGACATTAAATAGTAGGATATTTTAAAGTAAGTACACATATGACAAAAATTAGGAGATCATTATGCCTGTTAAAGAAAAGCTGCTGGATTAGAAGACCTGATCTTCTGCACAGAGATGCTCTATGAAAGAGACAGCCTATAGCAATCAAAAAAGGAAGAATAGGGATAAAATAAAATGGAAAAGAAAATAGTAGACCTAGGAGGAGGGCGAATCTGATTGCCAGAGTTATCATATTATTAGAATCAGATGTCCATTTCTAAACAAAATACACAGCTATATAAAGAAACATTAAAGTATGGCCAAATCAAAGGGCAGAAAACAAAGACTAAGTTAGCACAAAAGGCCCTGATAAAGTCCTAATGCAGATCTATATAACACAATTCTTAAGGAAACAAAAACAAAAACAAAAATCCTCTTGTAAAGATGGTCAGAATACTAAAGGAAGGTGTAGAGAAAATCAAAGAAAATATATATGAGCAAAATGAAAATTTTGGTAAAGAGAACAACCCAAGGAGAAACCAAAAATAATTTCTGGAACTGAAAAATAAAATAAGAATGCAATGAAGAATTTTCTAGGGAGATTCAAAAGCAACTTTAGGTAGTCAGAGGAAAGTCTCAGTGAATTTGAAGACATGATAATGAAAACTCTCTAAAGAACAGAAAGGAAAAAATAGATCAGGAAAAAAGTGAACAGAGACTAGGAGAGCTGTAGGGCACCATCAAGAGGATCAAAAAGCATACTGTGGGAGTCACAGAAGGAGCAAGAGAAGGGGTGGAGAGAAATAATGGCTGAAAGCTTTCCTTTTTTTTTCCCCCTTTTGTGCTGAGGATTGGACACAGGGCCTAGAACATACTTGGCAAGTACTTTATCACAGAAGTACATCTACAGCTCTTTTTCATTTTGAGACAGGATCTCAGTGGCCTTGTAATTGCAATCCTTCTGCTCCAGCATCCTGAGTAGATCGGATTACAGGCATTCACCACTGTGTCCAGAGGACTTTCTAAATCTGATGAAATACATGAGTATAAGCATTCAAGAAGTGCAACCAAACCTATAGAAGGAAAGTTAAAAAAACATGTACACCAAGACATAATCATACTTTTGTAAGACAAAGAGAATCTTGAAAGCAGCAGGAGAAAAGCTGTTTGTTACATAGAAAGAACCACAAAATTATCTGCAGATTTTGCATTAGAAACTTTGGAGACAGAGGAAAGATATATTTAAAGTGCCATAAGAAAAACATTTCAACCAAGGAGGATTTTATCAATCAGCAAAATTGTCCTTAAAAACTGTGGAAGAAATTAAGACATCCCCAGATAAACAAAACAGTGTTTATTAATACTAGACCTACTCTGCAAGAAAAGGAGGCAAGTAGAAGGAAAAGGAATCTAATGAAGAGGAAAGAACATTTACAAATGCCTACAAATCTTTTGAATTTAACTTTCAAAAAGACCAGTGATTGGACATAGAAATTTTGGGAAAGGATCTAAATTTTTTATTTGGACAACTGGGTAGACAATGTGCCATTTACTCAAAAAGGAAGAAAAGGAAGAGTAGGTCTAGAAGGAAGAAAATAAATTTTGGACATGGTGAGTTTGTGATCTCTCTCTGAAAATCAAGTGGAAATACCAAGTGGTGAATCATATATATATGTGTATGGCTTAGAAAGTATAACTGAGTCCTAACTATCAGTTTGGAAACTTTCTGTTAGTCATAATAGACATGCTTAAAGATGTGATCATGCAGGAAAAGTCTGTATCAGAATACTTAGAAGAATATCCAGATGAACACAAACATTTAAAATAAGGGTGAATTGGAAAATGAAGACACGCTTATGAAAAGAGAATGGGTGAGAAAGGATCATACAAAGTATACTCACACAATTTGTGTCTTCATACATGCTCTTAGGGTAATGATATCCATCTCATTCTACCATCTTTTTTTTAGATATGTAAAAATGTGCTCTATATGTGTAATATGAATTGTAATGCATTCTGCTGTCATATATAACATCTTAGAATTAAAAAAAGAAAAAAAAAAAAGTAAAGGATCATAGAGGTAAGAGGGAAACCAGAAGAGTAGGGTCTTGAAATCCACATGAAGAAATGTTTAGATACAAGAAGAATTAGTGGTATTATGAATAGGTTAAAGGTTAGAAAGGAAAGGTTTGGAAGAGAACCAGGTCACTTAGCATTAAGGAAGTCATTGGTAGCCTCAGCAAGAGCACTTTCAGTAAAATGCTGGGACTAAATCCAAATATCAATGAGTCAAAAGAGAAAGTAGAGTGAATAAAGTCAGCTCTCAGTGGATTAGACAGAAGGGAATGAAGGGAATGGAGGGGGGATAGAAAAAGAAAAGAATGGAATAAATCTGACACAGCTCTCTGAGGTACATATGTAAATATATTATAGTGAATCTCACCATCCACAAGAAATTAATTTTAAAAAAATTACTAAAAACTTTATTTTTGGGTTTTTAAAAATCAAATAACTGGGTAAATGGCAGAAAGATCAATAAAGAGAAGGGAGCAGCGGGTTAGGAAAGGAAAGGGGAAAAGTCTGAATTAGAATTATATTCCATGCTTGTGTAATTATATCAAAATGCATTCTACTGTCAAATATGACTAAGAAGAACCAATAAAATAAAATAAAAAGTTAAAGAGTGAAAGGTTTGTGTATATATTTGTCAACCTCTTATGAACAATTCTACCCTCAGTAATTCTTCTACCTTTTATATCTCAGTGAGTTGCAGAGCCCCCTCCTTCCACTATAGAGAAAACTGAAAAGTCTAGAAGCCAAATGTGTCCTATCCTTAGTTCACTTACAATAGAATAGGGACATGAGACAAGCTCTTTCAGATTACAAATACTAATGCACCTTATGACAACTGTATCCTCTTCCTGGGGCTCTGCTGAGGATGAAAGTACTGTCCCTTCTAGGTTGGAGTCCTTACACTGTTGATTTCAGTTAATTTTGTGGGCAAATTCAGTTCTCTGATGGGGTTATAAATCATGTTTTTTCATGCCACTTTGTGTCTTCTCATGCTTGCAGTGCTCTTTTATTAACCTCTATATTGAGGTTTGATTGACATACAAAAAACTGTGCATATTTAATATATGCAGCTTAGTAAGCCTGGAGATAAATAAATCTCAGCAAAACCATCCCCATGATGTATTTCATAAACATATCCATCACTCCAAAATTTTCCTCCTTTCCTCTTAATTTATCATTATTATGAAATAGTTCTTAAAATAAGAACTGCTGGGCACGGTGGTGCACGCCTGTAATCCCAGCACTTGGGAGGCTGAGACAGGAAGATCGTGAGTTCAAAACCAGCCTCAGCCATGGCGAGGCACTTAGCAACTCAGTGAGACCCTGTCTCTAATAAAATACAAAAAAAGGGCTGGGGATGTGACCCAGTGGTCAAGTGCCCCTGAGTTCAATCCCCAGTACAAACAAACAAACAAACAAACAAAAAAAAAAAAACAATTAAAACTACCCTCTTAACCAAGTCTTTAAGTGACTTGTACAGCCACTATGATGTAAGTAGATCCCTATGACTTAGACATCTTGCATAGATAAAACTTTGAACCCTTTGACCAATACCTCCCACTTTTCCTATCTTTCCAGTCCCTGCTTATCACCATCCATCCTACTCTCTGCTTCTGAGTTTGACTATGTTAGATTACTTATGTTAAGTGATATCATGTAGTATTTGTCCTTTGTGAAACTTTCTATATATTTTTAAGTAGATTTCACTGATGTCTTTTTAAATGACCTTTTACTAGCTCTTCTCTGACTTATATTTATTAAGTGGAAATTGCATTTTGGGTGTTCATATTTGTTTATACCATCACAGCTAAAAAAAAAAAAAAAAAAAAAAAAAAAAAAAAAAAAACACTAGATTTTTGAGCTAGGGATTTGTAGTAAGCCCCCAATAAATTAGCCCCAAATAGCTGTGATTTCTTTCTTCCTAAGGACTTTGTATTTACCACATTGGTTTAGATATATACTAGATAATAGAAGCAAAAAAAATCATTTTGTCTGTAATTCCATACAATTCATTGAGGCCAATGGCAGGCAGAATAATCCCTCCCAACCCAAAATTGTCTATATCCTAATCTCTAAAATTTATGAATTTGTTACCTTATATGGCAATGGGAACTTGGTGGCTATGATTAAGTTTAGGACCTTGATTTGTAGAGTTTATCTTGGATTATCTTGGTGGGTGGAGTATAAACATAGGAGTCCTTAAAGGCAGAGAAATCCTTCTGGCTTTCATGGGACAAGTGACTGCAGAAGAATAGTCAGATGCCACATTGTTGGCTTTGGAGGTGGGGGAGGGGGCCATAAGCCAGGGAATGTGGGTGATCACTAGTAGCTGACAAAGGTATAGAAATAGATTCTCCACTAGAGCCTCCAGAAAGAAATGTGTTTCTCCTGGTCCCTTGATTTTAGTCCAGTGAAACTCATGTCTGACTTATGACCTGAGGGTAATATAATATTTTGTTTTATTTTCTTTTAAGCCAAGTTTGTGATGATTTGCTATAGCAGCAATAGAAATCTAATACAAGACCAAAACAAACAAACAAAAAATTTCTGCACATCAATTTTTTAAAATTATGGAGGCAAAATGGAAAAATAAATCTTTTTTCTCTTATTATCCCATTTTTAGTTTGCCTGGTTAGTAAAATAAGAAAGAAAATAGAAAGCTAGAAGAAAGTAACATTTTTGGAAATATTAATTTTAAAGACTAGTGTGGAAAAATATTTTTTCAGATCCAAATACCTTTCAAGGAGAGAAAATCTCAAAACATCTTGCCACTATTTAAAAGTTCTCAAAGTCTGAACAATATTCTTCATATATGATGTATATGTGTGTGTGTGTGTGTGTGTGTGTGTGTGTGTGTGTGTGTGTGTATATAATTAACATTATTAACACAATTTTAACAAATATAAGTATTTTAATGTGTCTACAATAGTGGAAAAGAAGCAAATTTGGGATTATAATTAAGATAAAGAAAAGAAAAATAAATTATGTAATTTTTAAATACTATTAAACTTAGTTAATGAAATATCACAGGTTTATTTGCTTATTTGTTCCTTTACAATTGAGAACATTCCCTTTTCTCATTAGTATGATTCAAAAAAGACAGTATTGCTTTTCCTACTTAAAGCCAGCTTTTTGACCATGTAGTAAGCCCAGATCTTCTTGTAGTTATCCAGCAACCAGTCAGTTTTTAAGCATAATTTAATTGCACTTCAGTTGCCCCTAATGCAGTTCCACTCAGGGTCTTCTGCAGCCAATCCAGTTGCACGCTGAAATGTCATCTTCCCGAAAAGCAAAGCATAAGGACCCTTGAATTTCTAGTTAATAGTTTTGATTTTGAGATTATAATAAATTTCCTGGCAAAGGTGTTGGCTATCATCTTTTGGCTATTTTTAAAATATTATGTAAGTACTCAATCTGTATAATCAAGTTATAGATGAGTTTGGGAGAAAAACATATATAATACAAAATTGGCTTTTGAGAAGGTGGCAACAGATTTGACAATATACTTGTTGCACACCACTCAGCAAAACTTCTCAAAGATTCTCCTGGGCTGTGTCTTCCCCTTGGTTCCTCCATCCCTCAAGGCTTGTACCCTCCCTGTTCACATCTCCCTTTCCTGATAGCTGCCCTTTGTCTAAGTGTCCTCTCTTGTGGGGAGGTGAAAAAACAATGAAGACTCGACTATTTTTGTCTCTGTCATTCACTGAGAAGTTATTTGCCTTTTGTAAATGGCACTCATGAATAAGGTGTTGCCTTCCCATAATAAAAATAAAAGAATGAAAGCAAACTTCAGTGCCTCTCCCTCCACCACTCCCAGGTTTTCTTCTCTTTCAGTTCCAGCCGCATGCTCCTGAGTGCTCCTTCTCCTAACCCTTCCCCTGATAATTCCTTCCCCTTGGACGGATCTGATACTTTCCTTAACACCTTATAAATGAATAATAAATCTTTACACGAGTCTCATTTACAATGGTATATAAGTCCAAGGTGGTCATATGTTCCATTTTAGATTTTCAGGCATCCACCCTGTCCCTGGGAAAGAACTCTTGGAACTAGGGAACATTTCCTGGACATTTAGAAGTCACATGATGTGGGCAACTTCCTATTTATAGTTTAGTCATAAGGGAAACTGTTCTTGAATTTATTTATTGAAGGACTTTTATCCTGCTGTGATGGTCTTTTGGAACATAAAGTTCAAGATAAAACAAAGAAATAAAATTTAATAATTTAGATTACTGTTTAAAATCTCCAGAATCTATTTGAAAAATAATTTCATAGTGCATTTTATGACTAGAGTAAAAAGAGCTAACAGAAGCATGTTTTCTATAACAATAACTACCTCCTATGTGTTTCACCTCTTCAGAGGCTAATAAGACTGTCAAATTGATGGAAAGCTTCCTGCTTACTGAATTATAGCACCTCAATTTACATTAGTGTAATATGTGCCAAAAATGAAATACTATTTCATATCAAAGTCTGAATTTATTTTATTACTTAGAGATGATTTTTCTTGTACTATAAGCTGTAATATTCTTTAGATTTTTCAAAAAAAAGTAAATAAAATAGGAGAAATTAAAAAAAGGAATGAAGGAAGAAAGATGGGAGGAAAAAGGGAAAGAAAGAAGAAAGGAGAGGGAGGAGAGAGAATGAATGGAAGGGATAGGAAGGAAGGAAACTTATTTTTAGTGTTCTTCCTCAAAATATTTAAAATGGTTAATAAACCTTAACTCTGAACAATGATATAAAATCTCATTTGGGAGCACAGGGGAATCTCAAAGGGAAACTGGGCATTTAACACAGTGAAGTGTGGTACCTAATCATAGAACATCCAATAGGAATTAAGTAGTTACAATAGTTATATAGTTACACAGTTCCAAATATAACAACTCCAAAAGATTATATAACTAAACTTAAAAGAACTATTTATTTTATGATGATATGTAATCCTTGTCAAAAAGAAATTACCCATTCATTATAAAAAGATAATGAAGGTGGAAATTATTGATAACTTATTGGTGGTAATATCAAATTTTTGAAAGCTTTACAACAACCCTATGAAGTAGGTAAAATAGGTTGTATAAGATTTTACAAATGAGGAAGCTGAAGCTCAGGAAGTTCAATGACAAAAAGTACCAGAGAGAACTAGCAATGGGACGTTGATTCCTATTACAATGTTAGTTATATATAATATATAGAGTTATATATATTTATATATAAAGGGGTATATATGAGTTACACACACACATATGTATTACATATATATATATATATATATATATATATATATATATATATAATCACCAGTTGATGCCCTGAAAAATAATAATTAAATTTTCTATTCATAGTTGTAATTTTTTCTGTTAAGGACACTTCCATTGTCTTATTTAACTTTGGGTAGTCATTCCATAAAAGAGCACTAAGAACTATGGGAGCTGTAGAGTAGAAATATACTCCTTTCTCTCAGAGATTCCAGTCTAAGGTAAAGAACAGAGAATTATCCTGAACTTCTTATACTTCCATTTTGTTGGAAAATTGGGTCTGCACTTCTGAACAAATCTAATCTTTCAGAGTTAATTTTTATACTTTTATTCTTGAAATTCTGTGGTTGAGGCTATTTATAATTTCCACATGTATTGATATTATTTGCAATTATGTTTCACAATAGAGTCTAATCATGTCCTGGGTTTATAGAATGTGAAGATTAGCTTCATTTCGTCATAATTTTACAAGGCCAAACTCCATGCTTGTCACATAGTCTGTGCTTGATGAAGGGTTTATTACGTATTTATTATTAGAATGACAAACACAACTTGTCCAGAATTCAAGCACTATGGAAGTGTATAATGAAAAAGTTGGAACTTTTCCTCTCTTTCATCCACTTCTTCTCTCAGGTAATTACTGCTAGCATTTTGACTCTGGACTTCCTAGATGTATTTTATGCATATAAATACACATGAATTTCTAAATTAATAAATTGAATCCACAAGATTATTTTGCAAATACAACAAAAACTCCTTTAAAATAGACATTGTATGAGATTAAAACTCTAATGTTATTTTATAATATTAAACTACTTTTAGTGCCTTTCTACAAGAAGAAAAAAATTGAACATAGTGATGATCTTGCAACTTTGAAAGCTGCACTGATTATCACTAGTATTTCACGTTATACTAGGAATTTTAATTTCAGATTAACAGTTCGTCAGGAAAAACAGTTTCAATTTTAGTTTTTCTATTCCCAATCATTATTGTATTTTCATTTCATTGTAATGCTGTTGAACAAAAATTAATAATCTGTTTCTATTAGGTTCTGAAATACTTATTTATGTGGTATTTCTGCTTTGTAGAGTATTTTCATTCAGTAATAGAAATAGTTCTTTATCCTTTGAGCTTATCTCTAGATAGTAATATACGAATATTATTAAAATCTACCCTAAGCATTTGTAGTGGCAATGCTGTAATAGTGGAATTTTAGGTATTGCTATTGTTTTTGTAGTGCTATTAGCTCTACTTCCTAATGTTTTACTGTATCATTTAAATAGCAACACTACAAAAACTAATTTTATGTGAATTGTGGATCACATTACAAATCTCCAGAAAGCCCTTGTCCTTTCAGGAGGTCCACAAGTCCTTCACCTAGAAGATACGCCTGGGATGCTAAATCCCACAGCAAGAATACCGCATCACTCGGACCTGTGGTATTGTTACTTGTATCAGGTTTATTCAATCTGTTTGTTCAAAAATAAATTCATAGATTCCCTAGCATATATTGAATTATCAATAAATGCTGGAAAGGATAGGGTAACTACTAAACCAGCCTCTCGCTCTTGTTATTGCTTTTATTTGCTTGTTTTATGAATGTGACAAATTGACAATATATTTATGTCTTCATAATAAGGTGATAGCTATCAAATCATTTTCTCAATTTCTGTAGTACTCTTTCCATTGTTATTAATTCTAATTAAGATTATTCCTTTTTGGTATCATGTTTGCTTTAGAAGGATAGGTGAAAAGCAGGACATCATAACATTTTTCCTATTTGCTGTGTTGTTGAAAGAAAAATGTTGTATACTTAAAGATAAGCAATCTATTGCAAACACTTTGGAAGGGCCATTTTAATCACTGTGATTATAGTGGTGCATTTAAAAGTGCATGTAATGGAATGTAAAAAAAGGTTTTAAATTTCTTCAATAAATGTATTCATTCATTTGATTACTTTGAAGTTGGAAGGAAAATTATCAAGTATTTCATGTGGGGTTAATAACTGAGTAAGGTTAATTCTGTTCTTGACATTTAATGTGGCTCTTGATGTTTTATCAAACATTTTAATAAATTGAGTTTAGCAGTTTGTATGGTTTCTCATTGAGATTTACCCTTATCATATTCACCAATAAGAATAACTAATCAGTAGCTGTGCTCATTTAATAAGTAATACCATAATTCTGAGAGAATTATCTTTGCCTTTAGGTTAAGATGTGTCTGAGAGGATATCTCGCATCTCTCCGGAGACCACAGTGTGGTATTTTGTTGGAGAAATTGTTTGCAGATCTTAAAAGATTGATTTTTTGTCATTTTATTTATTCACTACTGGTTTAAAAAAAATTCAGTAAACTGCATCCAATGTTTGAAAGTTTTGCTTAGTTTCATATGAAACCCAGTCTTCTCATATTCCATTTATATTTTACCTGTAGGCTCTATGATCTTTGAAATTCCAAATAGTTTGGTTTTTAAACTAAAATTTAACTTCCTTTCCTAATAATATACTTTCAAACCCAAAACATGCTCATCTCTTTTTTTTTTTTTTGCCTCAAGTTCTTTTAAGAACAAGAAAGTTAAAATAATTCATGAATCCTTTTTTCCATTTTTGAAGATGACATTATTTTCATTCAATCTATTTTGAATCAAATCTTTGACTTTTTTGTGACATTATTTTTACTCTGAACTTTGCTAGATCTTTCTTAACCATTCATTTTAAAGTCTACCCTTCAAAAATGATCCTGAGCCTTATGTCTTTCATCTTTACTGTCCTTTCCATCTATATGTTACTGCCTTTCAGTATCATTTAGCATAATTATTGTTATTTCAGTTATCTTCTAATTCCATCACCTTCCACTCTCTCTTTTTTCTCCAACACAGTACCCTTTTCCTATGAACAACATTACTCTTCAAATCATAGATTTCATTAATTAATTATTAAACATCATGGATGACTCATCACTGCTATAAAATAAGATTTGATTTTTGGTTTTGGCATTAAAAACTCTCAATAATAATTCCCCAATATTTTCAGCTCTATAATTCACTTCTATGTGCTCTGAATGCCTCACCTCCAATTCTCAACTCCCATTCCTTTTACTTTGGGTTCAAGCCAGTGAATTATCTTAATTCTCAAAGCATGTTTGCCTTTCTTTCTTTTTATTTCTTTTGTACTTTTTTTTTTTTTTTTACAGTGTTGGGGATTGAACTCAGGGCTTTGCACATGCTTAGGTATATATTCTATTGCTGATCTATATCCCCAGCCCCTGAACATTTCTTTTCTAAAGTAGTATTCTCATTAGCTTAAATTTTGCACACAACTTTGGCCATTATAATCAAAATATAGATTTTGA
This sequence comes from Tamias sibiricus, assembly GCA_025594165.1. Classification (NCBI taxonomy): domain Eukaryota; kingdom Metazoa; phylum Chordata; class Mammalia; order Rodentia; family Sciuridae; genus Tamias; species Tamias sibiricus. Next base: position 81,369,311 of record CM046660.1, on the reverse strand, counting down.
TGTAACTTTAATACTATCCCTTTCATGAAGGCTTGGTAGGTTATTTATGAAAATATCTGTCAATTTGTCCCCCTAATATTTGTACAAATCTATTCAAAATATTAATATTAGTCTTTTAAAAATATCTTTTATTACAATATTTGTATATAATTCTATTTTATATTCTGAGCAAAAAAACAACTGATTGCATGCAATATACACATGACCAGGACTGTTTGTACATATGCCTATGCATATTTGAGACTGTGTGTGTGTGTGTGTGTGTGTGTGTACTCACAGAGGTAGAACAATGAAGGCAGCCTAAGTTGTAGGAAGACATTTTTGACTATTTAACAATTTTCTCATGGTCCAACTCACCACTCCACAACATTTAAAATTGTATTTTAGTTTGTCTTAAATAACTTTCTTCTGTCTTTCTGACCTTTATTGTCTCACTTTACTTATCATCCAGCAGCTGCTGACTATTTTGCTTTAATCTATTCTCTACTTAACTAAATTAGGAATACTGTTTTAGATGAAAATAGCACATAAGTATCCACTGAGAAATCCCTGGTGGTTTAATTATCACTGATTTTTTTTAGAAGTAATATGAAATGGTCTCCAATTGTAGTTAATTTAGCAATAAATTTCAGTGGTATGGACATAGTAATGAGTGTTAAAATATTAAACAAACTTTTGTTTTGATTGCCAAATTTATTTTAGAGCAAAACTAATATAGGACTTCTTATAGTCAAAACTCCTTTACAAACCTTTATTGAGTGGTTGTTTTTTTTGTTTGTTTTAAAGCTTATGGTGGAAAAATAAAATCCTCATTGGAGAAATCTAAAGTTTTCTCAAAAGCTAAATCCTTTATATAAACCCCTCATTTTAAAATCATGAGACATTTTCTGTAAAAGTGGCAAGCAAATACTATCACTGATCTTTAATACATCTTCTATTTGTTTATACAAAGAAAGTAGCTTTGGAGAATAAAATGGTGCATCGGGTTCCACTCCTGACTAGATAATCATAATTTTTTAGGGAAGACTATTTGACAACAGCTTAAAGGATACATAAAATAAGAGCATTAAACCATGTAAAGGGATTAGAGTAGTGTTCTCTCAGTAATGGGGTGAGTTTCATAAATGTGGAACTTGAATGAGAAAGGAAATGCATGTATTATAATCCTAAACATGAAAAACATGTTCATTCTTAAATATACAGTAAATATTTTAAATAATAAAAAAAGTGTTTATAAGATCCATATGGATTTTCTAAAATCTATTATTTCAAAATATAAGTCAAGCATAAGTCAGGTCCTTATCATTTAATGGAAAGGATTAGGAGTGAGTGTAAAAATGTTTTAAGTTACATTTCTCAATGTTTGTTCTGTTCTGGGAAATAAGTCCTGCAGGATATTTAACGAAAAGAAAAGTGTTCATGAATAAATGTTTTGAAAATATTGCACATGTTATGTCATTATAAAATCGGGTCACTCATTAACATACTAAAGACAGTATTTTGCAACACATTTAAACTAACTTTCCTCAAAATTATTTCAGAATAAGAATTTTTCCAACCCAAACACATTTTCTCCCCCAAGTACTAAATCAGCATTCATCAAGAAAAGTTCTCAGAAATGTTGTTTTAATATTTCACCAATTAAAAACAAAACGAAACTTTCTGGCAGAGAATACAATGGAACTAAGACCTGCTCTGCAGTGGCCCATACTTACAGCACATAGAATGAAACTGCAAAGGAATCCCATGGCTGTTGCTCCATGGAAGTACTTTTTATTCACTGTACTGACTATGGAAGATCCTATTTGATCTCACTGATATTTCTTTTCCTGTCTATAAAGAAGCAACAAATGTGTCTCCCTCAAATGTTTTGTGAGGATTATGTACAGAAATTTATTTTAACAGCCCTAACATGCTACAGAATTTCCCATGTTTTCCAACTTAGTTTTGCCTCACACCATTGATGACCTCAGTCTTTCAACTCGAGTTTTCCCTGTCTGAACTGACAGTGTGAAGCATGTTCTACTCTCCTGATTTCTTTACTGACAATCTGGCTGCATTGATCATCAGGTGATACTGATACCTGGTTCTCAGTGAAAACGTAAATCTCTCTGGAAGTTCTTGGGGCCTGCTGTGGCATCTCTGAAGCTCAGCTGCCTCTTCTCCTAATGAAATGGTGGTATTCTTCCAATCACAGGTCTGAATCTCACCTCGCCAATATCCTAAGAACTTTAAAGCAATGTTTCCTTCTCACCTCGCCAATATTCTAGAACTTTAAGCAATTTTTCCTTCTCTACTTATTTTAAAATGTTTTTGTTGTTTCTATAAAGTCAAAATGAGCTACCAATATCATTCAAAACAACCACAAAATATGCAAAATATGCAAACATTGATTCTGTATTCTTCAGCTACCATCATACCTCTTTCCTCCTAGAGTCAAAATTTCTTGAAAGAATTCTCCATATGTTCTTTCTTTCCCTCACTTTCCAGTCACTCTAAGTAAATAAATCACCAATCTGATTTATGTACATATAATTTACTCTCAAATTTAGCTTCAAATACCTAGCCAGTGATGGTTTGTAACAACTTTAATATTCTTTGAAAAATAATTCATGGAAACTGATTTCAAGTTTCTAAGTTTCTATGATTTACATAAGATGTATGGTCCACCTACACATATGATTGCTATAAGTACTGGTAAAAATTCAAAATGGAATTCTCTAAAAGATGTTAAATGGCTGTAGCAAGATTTTGTTCCTAAGATGACAAATAAAAAGATAGGTATTCATGTTACTTTTTTTAAAGTGCTAGTTTCTTCTCTCAGTAGTCCTGTTTGAACATCCCATAAGTTAGAGAACAACACCTCCATCTATGTATTAATTACCTATATAACACTTGATGGTTCTTACATATATTAGATATTTGTCACTGGATTGTGAATATACATTGTTTCTCAAACACCTAACACCCTGGAATTTAACCAGGTCTTTTGTTCATAAACATCATCTATCAAATTCTTAACCTTACATTCGTATATAAATAATAATAATAAAAAAACCACTTCAACATTTCACCAAGTATGTCTCACTGAGTCAATGAACTGGGCTAAAGCCAGGGAGTTTTGAATTAAGGTGCAAACTTTATCCTAAACTGCTATTTTATTCCTATTCAGAACATTCTTTAATATCAGGGGATAATTTTCTTATTGTATTCTAAAAAAGACTTGCAGAATTTGAAATGAAAATTATTTTAATTACAGTGACAGAAAAGTCAATATGATATTTCTCTCTGGCAGTTGGTTCCATATGAGTTCATTCAAGAAGTGAAATTGTCTTGGGCATAACTTATATGCATATTATACAGTTTTCGTATGTAAATGATAGCTCATATCATAATGGTAGCACAATTTTATAAGCAATATTTTAAAGCAAAGTGGCTAGGCTTTCTGAAAATATAAAGGGCTACTAAAATAGATTCTTGGTTTCCTGCATATTCCCTTTCCTATTTTGCTTTGTCTTTTTCCATTCCCTTAGGTTGTCTGTATCTTTCCTTTTGAAATTTTCTTTCCAAAACACTTACTTCTAATGGGAATTGTTAAGATGGGGGCAATAAAATTGTTGCACTGATTAAAGATCCATATTGGCAAATTCTGGAAAATGAATTACTTTTATAATGTTTGTATGTTTAGATTAATGTTAGATATGAGCTATTTGCACAGTACTTAGTATGTAAAATTTGATTATAATTGATTGATATATAATACCAATAGCCATTTCTGCACAATTGTATCTTTTGTGTCCTTTAAATTCTCAAACTTTGGAGGTCTTTCTATTATTATTATTATTGTATCCACAGTTAAGATGGTTCCATTTTTGCCTACAGAAAACATATTGATTTTCTATTACTCATTCTTGTTTGTATTCCTGACACTTGGTATGCCAGAGTACAATTATGTTTTTTTTAAAATTTTTTGATTAATTTATTTATTTTAATTTGGTATATATGACAGCAGAATGCATTTTGATTCATTCTATAGATATACACAATGTAGCATCACACCATATGTGCATTGATACGTATACCTAGGGTAATGATGTCCATCTCATTCCACCATCTTTCCTGCACCTAAGTCCCCTCCCCTATACTTCCTCCTGTTTGCCAATCACAATTCCTTGATTTTTCCCATGCCTTCCACCCCCATTATGGATAGGCATCCACTTATCAGAACATTGGGCCTTTGGTTTTGGGGGATTGGCTTACTTCTCTTAGCATGATATTCTCCAACTTCATTCATTTACCTGCAAATGCCATAATTTTATTCTCTTTTAATTCTGTATGTATACCACAGTTTCTTTATCCATTCGTCTATTGAAGGGCATCTAGGTTGGTTTCAAAGTTTAGGTATTGTGAATTGAGCTGCTATAAACATTGATGTGGCTGTGTTACTATAGTATGATGATTTTAAGTCCTTTGGGTATAGACGGAGGAGTGGGATAGCTGGGTCAAATGGTGGTTCCATTCCAAGTTTTCTAAGGAATCACCATACTGCTTTCCAGATTGGTTGTACCAATTTGCAGTCCCACCAGTGATGTATGAATGTACCTTTTCCCCTACATCCTCGCCAACACTTATGGTTGTTTGTATTCTTGATAACTGCCATTCTTACTGACACTGACATGAAATGAAATCTTAGATGAGAGTTGATTTGCATTTCTCTAATTACTAGACACATTGAACATTTTTTCATGTATTTGTTGACTGATTTTATATCTCCTTCTGAGAATTGTCTGTTCAGCTTCTTAGCCCATTTATTGATTGGGGGTTGTTTGGTTTTTTGGTATTAAGATGTTTGAGTTCTTATCCTGGAAATCAGTGCTCTATATAGAGTACATGTGGCAGAAATTTGCTCCCAACATGTAGGCTCTCTTTTCAACTCATTGATTGTTTCTTTTGCTTAGAAGAAGATTTTTAGCTTGAGTCCATCCCATTTATTAATTCTTGACTTTGTTTCTTATGCTTTAGGGTCTTCTTAAGGAAATCAGGACCTAATTTGACATGATGAAGATTTATTTCCCCTATTAGACGCAGGGTCTCTAGTCTAATTCCTAAGTCCTTGATCCACTTTCAGTTGAGTTTTGTGCATGGTGACAGATAGGAGTTTATTTTCATTTTGCTGCATATTGCTTTCCATTTTTCCTGGCACTATTTGTTCAAGAGGCTATCTTTTCTACGATGTATGTTTTTGGTGCCTTTGTCTAGTATGAGATAACTGTATTTATGTGGGTTTGTCTCCGTGTCTTCTATTCTGTACCATTGGTCTACATGTCTATTTTGGTGCCAATCCCATGCTGTTTTTGTTACTATAGCTTTGTAGTATAGTTTAAGGTTTGGTATTGTGATGCCTCCTGCTTCATTCTTCTTGCTAAGACTTGCTTTGGCTATTCTGGGTCTTTTATTTTTCTATAAAGAACAACTTTGGGATCTTAATTGGAATTACATTGAATCTGTATCGTACTTTGGGTAGTATGGCCATTGTGATAATATTAATTTCACCTATCCAAGAGCATGGGATTCATCTTCTAAGGTCTTTTTCAATCTTTATTTAGTGATCTATAGTTTGCGTTGTAGAAGTCTTTCACCTCTTTTGTTAAATTGATTCCCAAGTATTGTATTTTTTTGAGGGTATTATGAATGGGGTAGTTTTCCTATATCTCTTTCAGAGGATTCATCACTGATATATAGAAATGCATTTGATTTATGGGTATAGATTTTATATCCTGCTACTTTGCAGAATTCACTTATTCTAGAAATTTCTGGTGGATTTTTTTTTTTTATCTTCTAAGTATAGAATCATGTCGTCAGCAAATAGTGATGGTTTGGTTCTTCTTTTTCTATTCGTATCCCTTTAATTTCTTTAATCTGTCTAATTGCTCTGAGTAGATTTTCAAGGACTATGGTGAATAGAAGTGGTAAAAGAGGGCATCCTTGTCTTGTTCCAGTTTTTAGAGGGAATGCTTCCAATTTTTCTCCATTTAGATTGATGTTGGCCTTGGGTTTAACATAGGTAGCTTTTACAATGTTGAGGTATGTTCCTAATATGCCTAGTTTTTCTAGTGTTTTGAACATGAAAGGGTGATGTAGTTTGTCAAATGCTTTCTCTACATCAGTTGATATGATCATATGATTCTTATCTTTAAGTCTATTGATGTGATGAATTACATTTATTGATTTATGTATGTGAACCAACCTAGCATCCCTGGAAGGAACCCCACTTGATTATGGTGCACTACTTTTTAAATATATTTTTGTATGCGATTTGCCAGAATTTTATATAGATTTTATACATCTATGTTCAGCAGGGATATTTGGTCTGAAATTTTTTTCCTCAATGTGTCTCTGCCTGGTTTTTGTATCAGGATGATAGTAGCTTCATAGAATGAGTTTAGAAGGGTCCCCTCCTTTTCTATTTCATGGAATAATTTGAGGAGTATTGTTATTAATTCTTCTTTGTAGGTCTTGCAGAACTCAGCTGTGAATCAGTCTGGTCCTGGATGTTTCTTGGTTGGTAGGCTTTTTTCATGGCATCTTTTATTTCATTGCTTGAAATTGATCTGTTTAAATTGTGTTTGTCCTTTTGACAGTTTGGGTTATTCATATGCCTCTAGAAATTGTTGATGTCTTCAAGGTTTTCTATTTTACTGGAGTATATATTTTCAAAATAGTTTCTAATTGTCTTCTGTATTTCAATAGTGTCTCTCGTGATATTTCCTTTTTTATCACAAATTTTAGTATTTTGAGTTTTTTCTCTCCTTCTTCTCATTAGGTTGGCTAGGGGTTTGTCAATTTTATTCATTTTTTCCAAAAACCAGCTTTGTCAATTTTTTCAATTGTTTCTTTTGTTTCAATTTCACTGATTTCAGCCCTGATTCTAATTAATTCCTATTTTCTACTACTTTTGTTGTTGGTTTGTTGTTCTTTTTCTAGGGCTTTGAAATGTAATGTCAGGTCATTTATTTGTTGACTTTTTATTCTTTTAATGAATGAGCTTAATGCAATGAACTTTCCTCTTAGCACTGCCTTCATAGTGTTCCAGAGATTTTTGAAAAGTTGTATCTGAATTCTCATTTACCTCTAAGAATTTTTTTATCTCTCCTCTTCTATTATCCATGCTTTACTCAATAGCATATTATTTAGTAGCCAGGTGTTGGAGTAGATCTTCTTTTTTATTTTATCATTGATTTCTAACTTCATTCAATTATGGTCAGATAGAATGCAGGGTAGTGTCTCTATTTTTTTTGTATTTGCTAAGACTTGCTTTGTGGCATAACATATGGTCTGTTTTGGAGAAGGATCCATGTGCTGCTGAAAAGAAAGTGTATTCATTCATTGATGAAATAGTCTGCTAAGTCCAAATTATTGATTGCTTTATTGAGTTCTATAGTTTTTTTTGTTGAGTTTTTGTTTGGAAGATCTCTTCAGTAGTGAGAGAGGTGTGTTAAAGTCACCCAGTATTATTGTGTTGTGGTCTATTTGATTCTTTTAGTTGAGAATGTTTTGTTTGATATACACAGATGCCCCATTGTTTGGGGCATAGATAATTATGATTATTATGTCTTGTTGATATGAATCCCTTAAGCAATATGAAATGTCCTTCTTTATTCCTTTTCACTAGCTTTGGTTTGAAGTCCAATTTATCTGATATGTGGATGGAAACTCCTGCTAGTTTACCTGGGTCCATGTGAATGGTACAATTTTTTCATCCTTTCACCTTTAGTCTGTGGATATCTTCTCCTGTGAGATGAGTCTCCTGAAGGCAGCATATTGTTGGTTCTTTTTTTTTTTTAATCCAATCTGTCAGTCTATGTCTTTTAATTGATGAGTTTAGGCCATTCACATTCAGGGTTATTATTGAAATATGATTTGTATTTCCAGACATTTTGGTTTATTTTTGGTTTTTAACTTGACTTGGTTTCTCCTTTGATTAGCCTTTCCTTTAGTATAGTTCCTCCCTTTGCTGATTTTCATTGTTGTTTTTCATTTCCTCCTCCTGGAATATTTTGCTGAGGATACTTTGTGGTGCAGGCTTTCTTGCTGTAAATTCTTTTAACTTTTGTTTATCATGAATGGTTTTTATTTTGTCATCAAATCTGAAGCTTAATTTTGGTGGATATAAGATTCTTAGTTTGCATCCATTTTCTTTCAGAGCTTGGTATATGTTGTTCCAGGATCTCCTGGTTTTGAGGGTCTGGGCTGAGAAATCTGCTGAGATCCAAATTGGTCTCCCCTATATGTGATCTGATTCCTCTCTTGCAGCCTTTTAGATTCTATCCTTATTCTGTATGGTAGGCATTTTCATTATAATGTTCCTTGGTGTAGATCTGTTGTAATTTTGTACATTTGGTGTGCAGTAAACCTCTTGTATTTGATTTTCCAATTCATTCTTTATGTTTGGAAAATTTTCTGATATTATTTTATTGAAGAGATTGTGCATTCCTTTGGTTTGAATTTCTGTGCCTTCCTCTATCCGAATAAATCTTAGATTTGGTCTTTTGATCCTATCCCATAATTCTTGGATGTTCTGTTCATGGCTTCTTACCATCTTCACTGTGTGGTCAACTTTACTTTTAAGATTGTATGTTTTGTCTTCATTATCTGATGTTCTGTTTTCCAAGTGATCTAGTCTGTTGGTGATGCTTCTTATTGAATTCTTTATTTGGTTTATTGTTTTCTTCATTCAAGGATTTATGATTTTTTTTATGTTAGAATCTCTTATCTCTTTCTTGAAGTAATCTTTTGCTACCTGTATTTGCTCCCTTATCTCTTTGTTGGTGTTGTAAATGGATGCCTGTATTTGTTCTCTTATATTTGTTGGAGTGATCAATTTTTGCCTGTATTTATTCTCTTATGTCATTCTTCAATTCTCAGATCATCGTGATTATGTACATTCTGAACTCCTTCTCTGACATTTCATCAACTGCACTGTCAATTGATTCTATTATTGTAGTATCTTGATTTGTTTGGGTCACTTTCTTCCCTTATTATTTTTTTTTTTTTTCATGTTATCTATGTGTCTTCCTTTTTGGCAGTACGGATCTGAGGTATTATAGTTTCTACCCTATAATCTTGTAGTATCCCTGCAGATTACCTGTACCTCACCTTGGTTTTGAGCTTCTAGTCACCAGCTGGTATCCCAAGGTGGAAGTTACTGCAACTAAAGGTGGTGGCGGCAACAGTGGAGGTAACTCAAGATAGCAGTGGAGGTGTCCCAAAATGAATGCAACCACTTTAAGAGATGGTGCTGAAAGGGTGGGCCTTATAATGGCTTTGAGCTGTGTGTTTGGAGATGCAGCTGCTACCAAGACCTTTCTGTTGTCCCAAGGTGGAGGCTACTCCATGGGAGGGCTATGGCAATGGCTGCAGTGTCCCAATATGGAGGCGGGCTAGGCCTGGGCCCCGGGTTGGGTCTGACCTGGGTCTGGCCTCCAACCTGGGTTGGCAGGTTCACATATCATGTTTTTTAAGGAAAAGTCACAAAAGTGTAACAATTTTGTTGGACAGGATACTTGTTAACAAAACATTACATCCATTATTTACTATCCACCTGATATGGTTAAAATTCATGTAGTAATTCTATCTTTGGATTTTTAAATTTTTCAAGAGCCTTATTTAAATTTTATGATAAGGTCCTTTCTGTGAAATTTGCCCATTTTGATTCTAAAATTTAATGATTTTAATATATTTCCACAGTTTGCAGCCATCACTAAAATATAATTTTATAATATTACTGTCACTCCCAAAGAAGGCCCATACACATTAGCAATCAATCCCCATTCTGACCCCATCATGAGGCTACAACTAATCTACCTTCTGTCTCTCCATATATGTCTGTTCTGGATATTTTATATAAATTGAGTCATATGTATTATTTTGCATGTGAATATTTTAGTGGAATATGATATTTTCAAGATTCATTCACATAGTATTGTATAGTGATACTTTATTTCTTTTCATAATTGAATAGTGTTTTATTCCATGTATCCTACATTTTGCTTATCAACTCACCAGTTGATAGATAATTGGGTTTCTCTCACTTTGGGGCTATTGTGAATATATCTGCTGTAAGCATTCATGGGCAAGTGTTTATATGGACATTGGTTTTCATTTCTCCTGGGTAGATGGCTTAGAGTAGTATTGTTGGGTTATGTGGTAATTTTAGGCTTAGCTTTTTGAGAAACTGGAAATCTGCTTCCAAGGTACCTACTCCATACATCCTACCAGCAATGTATGAGTTTTCTAATTTCTACCATTCTCAACAATACCTGTTATTTTCTTCCTTTAGATTTAATTGAGTGGATGTGAATTGGGTATGTCAGCATGGTCTTTATTTGTATTTCCATAATAGTTAATACTCTTGAGCACTTTTTATGTGATCATTGCTCAATTTCATGACTTCTTTGGGAAAAAAATGGCCATACAGTCAATTCCTTTGCCCATTTTTTGAGTTATTTGTGCATTTATTATTGAATTGTAAGTGTATATGTTCTAGATACAAATATCAGATTTATGATGTGCAAATATTTCTCCCATTCTGTGTTACCTTTGAAATATAAAAAATGTTTAAGTGAGATAGAGCCAATGTATTGGTTATTTTTATTACTTGCACTTTTCTTGTAATCTAAGAAATCAAAATTATGAAGATTTATTCCTATGTTTTCTGTTTAAAGTCTTAATGCTTGCATTTAGATATGTGATGCATTTTTAGGTATTTTTCATGTATGTTATAAATGTTCAAATTCATATTTTTAAACACGGAAGTCCAATCCTCACAGCACTATTAGTTGCAAAGAATACTTTTATCCCATTTAACTTTCCTGGCAACTTTATAAAAAATCACTTATCCATAAATGTAAAAGTTTATTATTGGTTTCTCAATTATATTCCATTGATTTATATGTTCATCTTTATGCCAGTACCATATTGCTTACTCATGGCTTTGAAATAGAGGAATTAATTATCCCAAAATTGTTATTTTAAGGTAGTTTTGGCCACTTATCCTCTTCATATATTTCTATAAACTTTAGGATCAGCTTGTCAATTTCTGCAAAAAAAAGGAGGGGTTGATAATGATTGCATATCTGTAGGCCAATTTAGGGGGCATTCTGCTCCATTAACATAGGGTATTGTTCCATTTATTTAGGTCTCTGTTTAAATTGTTTCAGCAATTTTTTTTTTTTTTTTTTTTTTTTTTTTTGTAATTTTGAGTACATGAGTTTTTCAATTTTGTTAAATTTATTCCTAGGTATTTTCTTTCTTCTTGGATCCATGTAAATGGAATTCTTTATTTTATTTTCAGTTTGTTCATTGCTGGTGCATACAAATGCAGTTTATTTTTGTATGTTAGTTCTGTATCCTGCAACCTTACCAGTTCTGATATTTTCTAAGACTACCAAAAGACCTAGATACCTAAAAATAACATTATGATATTTTTCTAGAAAAATATTCTGTGAGTTCATTCTCACCAAAAATATTATTGGCATCCTATTATAATAATGCTGATATGTTGGCCCTTTTTAAGTTTTAAAAGTATAGGCATAAGTCTACGTGAATAAAGTTGGAATACATGAAATATTTATTTTGTTTTTACATTTAATAATGTTTTCTATGTATTTTTCATAATTTCCATGAAATACATAGTATCAATGGTTACTTGTTGGAAAAGTTAGCCTATTTTGAGAGTTAGTAGAATCCACAATTGAGAAAAAATATTAAGCCAAATTGTTATGCATCTGAGTAGGAATAAAATACCAGTTCTAGAATTAGAAGTATGGATTTGAACATGAGTAAGAAACATAACAAAAAATATATTACTATAGAAGATATCATTAACAAGCTGCTATTAGGGATGAAGACAAGAGTCTTTGTTAAATTTGGGACACTGCAGGTCAAATCTATAAAATATATACGTATTAGGCTGGTTTTTGTTCCTAACACTTCAATACCATAGAATGGATAAATAATAAATAGGTTTATTTAGGCTCGTGGTTCTGCAAGGTTGAGTGGTCTCATCTCATGGTGGCCTTCTTGCTAGCCATGGCCCAAGGCAGTGCAAAGCATCACAGGGCAAGAGACAGCAAGCACAGGAGGGTAGATATCTCTCTTCTGGTCTTTCTCCCTCTATTTCTAGAGCTACTGGGATTCATCATAAACTCCCCATCCTAATGACCATATCTACTCCTGACCATCTTCCAAAGGCTACATTTTACAACACCATAGTCAGATCGTTTCCATCCCCTTGCTTGCTTGTTTCCTTTCTTCTTTCCTTCAATTTTTTAAAAAATTATTTTTTATTTTATCTATTTGATGTTGGGGATTAAGCCCAGGGCCTTGTGCATGCTAAGCATGTGCTCTACCACTGAACTGTATACCCAATCCTTTTTACCCACTTAATATCTCACAGTGAGAATTAGATTTCACACAAAAAGCTTTGGGAGATAAACCATATCCAAAACCATAGCAGTACTGGATATTTCTGATTCCTCTGAATATTGTTGAACTTTACTCTAGAACACATTTAAGAGTCTTGTAAACAGTTTAATCCTTTGAGGACTTACTTTTAATATTTTGTATATAAGACCAAAACAATGTTTAGCCTAAGGCTAATTAGGAAGAAGAAGGAGGAGGAGGAGGAGGAGGAGGAGGAGGAGGAGGAGGGGAGGAGGAGGGGGAGGAGGAAGAGGAGGAGGAGGAAGAAGGAGAAGAAGAGGGAGAAGGAGAAGAAGAAGGAGAAGGAGAAGGACCTTGAGTCCTGTGAATTAGCACCCTGTGGATTATGCTTCTTTCCGTGCTGCCATGCTGGCTGCTGGGAATAGGCACCTGGCCTTCTGTAAAGATGAGCTGTCATTTAATCTTTTCTCTAGTTTCTTTCCACAGGGTAGGGTAGTTTCTTCAATGTGCATAACTTTATTGGGACACTCTTTAATAACTTTTTTATTTCTTCTACTAGATTGGAAGTTAGAAAACTTTTCCTTAATGTACCAAATGGGAAATACTTCAGATTTTTGGTTCTTACAGTCTCTGTTGCTACTACTCAATTATGATGTTGTAGCACAAAAACATCCACTGACAACATATAAATAAAGAAGAATGAACCCAGGTATGAAACACAGGAGAAAATGGAGGTTGAAAGACAAAGCAGGAGGGTAGGAACAGAAAATCTGAGGTGGAACCTTAAGGACGATGAACCATCACAACCCATGTGATGTTTACTCAGTTTCCTGGAACTAGGGCAGTGAGTCAGATTAGAAATATTAAAGGTATGATACATTTAAGAAATAAAGACAAGAAATGGAAATAAGTGAAAAGTGGGGGCACGGTGGGTTGATCTAGCTCTGCTGGAGACAGGATCCTAACAACAAAATGGAGCCTGCCTGCTTTATTTAAATGGGTAGGGACACTAATGGGATTCAGAGTGAAGGACTTCCTGGGGAAAACAGGAAGAAGAAGGCAAAGACAACATGGTTGGGGCTTAACATGTTAAGCCTACCTCCTCTACTCTGGGCTACTGCATTTGAACCAAGGGCTGTCTGAGCAATGGGCAGGGTGTCAGCCTAAAGTGAGTGGTTTCCAATTGGTGGATTTCACTGAGAGTTTTCAGAAAAGCAACCACCCTGCCTTTAGATGGCTCAAAAAAGCTATAATTCATTCACAACTCCCCAAAATGAGCTGTCAATCTCAAGCCTATTTATTTATAATGATAAGGCCCTGAATTTAGGTCTAGAAATGGGAGAGGATATCAGTATTCTAAGGCTGGGAATAATTGAGCTTCTGACAATTATGAGGGAATGAAATATTTAATGTAATAATAACTAATTTGACAAGATTTGAATTTGCTCTATTAATTTATAAAATCATAATGAAAAATTTCATAAGTGAAAAGTCACATTGTTATAATGCCATGTGAAGTATAGTAATATACTTAAACATAATATCATTTATGGAAAATTGCCTCTTAATATTTTCAGGTCCCCAATACACAAACAGTGACTGAAAACAAGAGAAAAGGTCACTTTTTTGTTTGTTTGTTCGTTTGTTCGAATTTTTTCTATGTCATAAGGAGAACTTGATTTCTCTTAACTCCCTTTCTCATTCACTTATTTTTATTTTTTATTTTTTTTTTTATTTTATTTTTTTTTTCATTCACTTATTTTTAAATTACTTGCCATGCTCTTAGGAAATGGACTTGTTGAAGAGAGATGATGAGCGAGAAATGCTTTAGATCTTGGCATGTCCATGATTAACTCTGCAGAAGTAAGAAGACATGGATCAGAAGACTTTAAGGAAAAAAAAAAAAAAAAAAGAGATATATTCTGCTTATCACTAGCCCTAATTTGAATTGCAGATTTCTGAGACATCAAATTTTTATTTTAAAAACAAAACCCCAAATGATTTATGTCTTTTTACATGTGTTACATATGAGTTTGGAACTCAGTTCCTTATGATCTGAGTATATTGCCTATAATTTTCAGAGATACCTGCCTATTACATTTTTCCAGAGATGGCTTGAGAAATAACTTCTTTGGAAAAAAAAAGGCAAAACAGGGCTCCGCCTTGATTTTGAAGACAATAATAACAATGAACACTTGTACTAAAAGAACCAACATTCAATTCCAAAGAGGAATAATATTAAGAATACTCATGATTTTATAATAGAACCAATGGTTTTAGAAGAATAAAACATATGAACAGATTATTCAGAGTTTAATTTGTTTTTCATTTAGTGAATTGTTCTTACTCTTTGCTTCTCTTTTTAAATCTAAATGTTTTCCTTTAACCATTATTATTATTTCCAAAGAAAGTAAACTGAAAAATGTTTACCCAGAAGGAAACTTGAAAATCATCAGTACTTAACCTAATATTACTATGCAAGAAGCAGCTATATTAAGTGAGTTGGTAGTCTTTTATCTCATATGGATTATACTCCAGGGTACTAATATATCAGAATCTTTTGTTTTTCTTTTTTAAATAATATCCATCTGTAAAGTAGATATGTATGTATAATATCTGTGAAAGTAGAAACAAATGAATATCAGGGAATTTGAATAAAGCAGGCAAGTCCAGAAAAGGTAGACAGCCTACCAGTAGGACAATGGAAAAATTGCCTTTGATGGTCACCTATAATAACAGATAGAAATGTGCCCTGGAGGATAGCAGGAAGATTGACTGGACTTGAATCATTTCCCAAGAGTCAGTAGCTCATGATGACCTACTAAAATGTAATGAAATGGTAATGAGGCATGATAAGCAAAAAAGTGAGAGAGGATATCTTACAACAAATATTTGATAGTATTGATGTTAACGGGAAGGCACAAAGGTGAGAAAGGAGCAGGGAGGTAAATATATTTTTTCAATTGTATTATCAGTTGCATGTTCCACTGTGTTTCAGGCTCTTCTGAGGCACTGCAAATAGTCTAAACAGGCAAATCCTCAGTATGTACATGTGTAGGTCTAGGGTTTCTGACTGAGAGCTTGTGGTACTCACTAGGTTCCTACTTCCAACTTCCAGTACCACAAAACTGAGAATTCCACTACATATTTCAGTGATTTTCTCCTTAACTTATTAGCTTCTAAGCCTCTGCATCTTAGAAAATTTCTTGAGAAGAAAACCATTGTTAAATACTAGACTCATATTTCTGTGTCTTTCTTCTTTCCAGAATTTCCATCTCTAAATTTTTCATTTCATTGATAGCCCTGAGCTTCAGTTTGTTATGCACAAGTATTTATTGGTGACCTATTACAGACCAAATATTGGGGAAGAGGCTAGAAAACAATTGAGCACACATAGAGATGTGGTCTTTGCCTTGATGCCATTTGGATTCTACAAAAAGACTCAAGAAAATAATCAAGCAAGTACCAAAAATAAATAAATAAATAAATAAATAAATGAAAGAATAAAACTGGAGTTGGGTGAGCAGAAGAAAAAAACATGGTACTACAAACTAAATGCTAGGTGATTTCGACTTCACTGGGGAGGTTAAGGACTGGATTTTGTCAGGAAATGATGCTTTTCCTCTGATTAGGGATTTATAAAGTGCTGGTTAAGGAAGGACAGCAGTAAAGAGCAGTAAAGAAGGAGCACAGATGCAAAAGCCCCGTCAAGCATGGTTAGCCTAAGAAATGAAAAGATCAAAGTACCCAGAATGAGAGAGCTTTGGGAAATGTGACACGTGATAAGACCCAGATATGATACTGGAGGCCAATTCATGTAGTACCTTTAAGCCAACCTAAGAAGCTTTATTTTCATACTTAAAGCAATGGAAAGCCATTGAAGTCTTTAAGCAGAGGAATAACATAATAATAAAAAAGCACTTATTAGAAATATTAGCTGGCTGTAATATGACTAATGACCTGCATTTCATTAAATCTTATTACACTAATGTTACTGTTGAGGAGTCTAAAATTCAAAGAGATTATCAGACATATTTATGGTTATAGAGCTAATAAGTGATGGAGTTGAACTCAAACTCACAATTTTATTTTGCCTGTGCTCCTCCCTTTAATCCAAGTTGTCTAATACAAAAGAGAACGAGCACACGTAGAAAGACCTAGATGTCAACACCAAAGTTCAATTTGATTGTCAGGCGACATCTGGAGAAGAGAAGGCAGTTCTGGACTTTGAGAAATTATTATTTTTAATTATTTTTGTGTTGCTGGGCATCAAACCCAGGGCCTCATGAGTAAGCTCTGTCACCCACAGCACTATATTTTTAAATTTGAAGAAAAATTTAAAAAGACCAGATTGATGGAGGAATTGTTGTTTTGGCTTCGTGAGCAGTAGTTAAAGAAAATAGATATGTCCATCCTAAAGAAGAGAAAATGGTAGTTAGAACATGGAAACTATCTTCAGTGAGTCTAATTTATTCTGCAAGGCTCCGGAGAAAACACACTAAGACCAATGGGATAAGATACTGGTTAAGTACATTTTAAGTGTTTAGAGGAATTTTCTTAGGATGATGTCATCATAATTGTATAGGGCTTTCTTATTGAAAGTACATAAGCAGAGTGGATAACCACTTATTAGTGACATTGTAGAAAATGTTTGTCTTTTGGGCAGAGAAATAAAACTTGTGAAGTCTAAGCGCTCTTCTAATTCCTGCATTCTGATTTTCTGATATGTAATTGCATGCAACCTTTAAAATTTATTAAATGAAGAACCCAAATATAAAAATATGGCAAAATGCCTGTAATGCAAATGAACTTGCTCATAGTTCAAACTATTTTTCTTTTAGTTTTAAAATATCTTCATCTAACAATGGTATTTGTAATGCCAAAGGCACAGTAAAAGACCAAGTTCTAGGCAGTGTAGCTAGTCATAAATACCAGATTATACAACAAACAGCAAGTCTTTTGAAAGCTTTTTTGAAATGTACTGAGTGTTTATAAAAAAGTAGATATTCTAGAAATTGCCATAGTGCAAAATAAGTGGAGAATTATTATCAGGTTTTATGTCCAACTTGATTGTTGGTACACAATTGATAGTTCCTTTGTTAGCATGAGGTATTATTAATATGCTCAGCATGCATATTACAATGTTCCAAACAACTACAGAGAACATTGTCCTATAAAAACAAAAACAACTATAAATGTTGATGTTTTTCAAGTGAAAGATAACACTTGCTATCTGGGAGATTAATTTAGGATTGCTCAATGAGGTCTGATTTATGCCAATCATGAAGATACCTTTTGATTTGGCCACCAGATGGCAGAAGTAGGTATTATTTAGGTGAATGTTAATAGCCAAGGTGCTTTCATATTTTTTATCTAATTATATTAAATCAAAACAGGCAATTTAGACATTTTAAAATAGCTTTTATAGCAAGTATGGTAATGATAAAGATTGAAAATATTATCTAAAGTAAAATTCTGAAATTAAATTCATAATTTTAAGTATTTGCATGAACTCATATTTCTTTTTATTAAAGAAAAGTCTCACAGGGAATTTCCATGAACATGTTTCAATGAATGAGGCAAATATTTCATCTTTTATATGTTAATAGTTACTGTATCTTTCTAAGTATTGTCACTGGATTTATAAATACCAGTAATCGTAAAAGCTTTATGCACATTTTAAGTAAAACAAAGAACACACAGATAACAATTGAGCTAAGATGTATATGATTTTTTAAATGGTTAAAAATATTACAACTAAGATAAAATCATATATGTTATTGTAAATTACCTAATGAGTTTTAATAAATTAAAAAAAATAAAATTTACTCATTCAGAACCTAAGCATTTTTTTAAAGTCATTCCAAAGGTATAATCATATTTCTTTAAATGGTAATTGTATGACTAATTAAATGTTTTCAAAGGATTGAGGAAGCATTAGCTGTTTTCCATATCAGTTCACATTGATGTCCTGGTGGTTTGTTCAGTTCTTTAAAAATCCATTCCTTATATCCACTCCCTCTTTAGACTTCTGAAACAGACTTAGTAGTCTACCATAACTAAGGAAATACTCATGTCTAGGAAAGTTGTCTGGTTACAGTCACTTGTCATGGATGAACTTTTCTTTGCCAAACAACAGACCATGTTGGTCTTCATCTCTCAACAGCATGTGACAAAACAGATTGTACTTTCCTCCTTAAAAGGTGGTGTCCTTCTGTGACACCATGCATATCCATGGTCACCGTCCCCCCACCCAGCTTATTTGGATAAGGGAAGACTCTGCAGGTCAGAGATCATAGGACCACCTGTGTTCTCCCTCAACAGTATTTACCTAAATGGCATCATTCATTCTCTTTCCTCTAGGTGGTAGTATATGAAGGAGACCCCCAGGTGCCTACCCCAGCCCACTTCTTCCAACTGACCTCCAGACTCATGTCCAGCTGCTTCCTTGAGATGTCTCTTTTATTCTAGCATATTTCCTTTCTTCATGGCACTGACTTGGTAAAGGGGCTAGGCTAGTTTTCCTGTTTCATCTTCTGGTA
Organism: Tamias sibiricus; assembly: GCA_025594165.1. NCBI lineage: Eukaryota > Metazoa > Chordata > Mammalia > Rodentia > Sciuridae > Tamias > Tamias sibiricus. Next base: position 81,350,325 of record CM046660.1, on the reverse strand, counting down.
AAAGTGTCAAAAATAAGAAAAAGTTATTGCACAATAGAGGCTCCAAACTATTGTCACTTTCTGTGCAGAAGTAAAATATTTATAGAAGGTTTTGAAACTTTATTTCTGCTTTGGACAGTAATAGTTTTACAATTGAGCAAGTACACCTTAATTTATAGAGTAGACATTTTGGGCCTAACAAACAGTAAAGTTGAGCCAATATGTATTATTAATTCTCAAATTTATTTGATGTGGGAATTTTTTGTTTATATTGGTCATTTCTATTGAAAGACTGTCAGCTCGAACATTCCTTTGATATATACTTCACACACATTTTTCTACCTGGCCTGGAGTAGGAAATGACAAACAGTCATTGTCCCCACAAGGTTAGCTAGTGGCTTGTGATACATCTTAGTGCCAGATATTCTGCCCAAATGAAAATAAGCTGCAGTACAAACTCACTTTTAATTTCAGTCAAGAAACATGCAAAGAATAAGATATTAGCTGGTGGGATCTGCAGTTGTACGATAATGAGTTAATTTTCTGAAGGGACCATGAATGAGACTGTTCCTCTGAAGAAAAGCAGTGTTAGAATGAGTACCTACTATGTGCCAGATACTGTTCAAACCACTTGTTTTTAAGTAAGGAAAACCAGCAAAGCCCTAGCAGTCAAGGAACAAACTGATGTGGATATAGGAACAAATAAATAAACAACTATTTCAGGTGATTTCAAGAGTGTAGAATGTTACAAAGTTATAGAGTCAATAAAACGGGTATTGTTCTGTATTGAAGTGCATTGGGGATGTTTGGCAAACTGCTGAGAGATGTTGAAAACTGAGCTGAGATTGCAAATGCTAAAATACAGTGTCACCCTGGCAAAGATTTTGTGGAAGAGCCTTTTAGGCAGTGTGAACAGAAAATGCAAAGGTCCTAAGGCAGAGGCTAGAAAAGGAAACAACAATTGTAGCTAGAGAATTGTGAGTAAAAAGTAATCAGAGATGTGAGAGGAGACCAGATGGTCTGAGGATGTGTTTAATGTCCAGAGAAAAACCAGTAAAGGCCTATAGGAGGAAGGTAGTATGAAGGGAGGAGGATGTATTACTTAAGAATTAGAGTGATAAACTTTTTTTTCAAAGTGCCCAAATGGGGCTAATAGGAGAGACTGTGAATAACTAGAGGAAATGACAAGGTTCAAGCAGTGCTCTTTTACATTTGTTTTTATTTTTTTTTAGGATTGAGAAATCCTAGGGATATATATAGAGTTAAATAAAGGGTAATGCAGAGGAGGAGAGGTAAAAGAAAGTTACAGAGGAGCTGGGTGCGGTGGCGCACGCCTGTAATCCCAGCATTTGGGAGGCTGAGGCAGGTGGATCGCGAGTTCAAAGTCAGCCTCAGCAATGGCGAGGCACTTAGCAACTCAGTGAGACCCTGTCTCTAATAAAATACAAAATAGGGCTGGGGATGTGTGGCCCAGTAGTCTAGTGCCCCTGAGTTCAATCCCTGGTACCAAAAAGAAAAAAGGAAAAAGAAAAAGAAAGTTACGGAAAGCAGTGCTTAGTCGTGTAAGATCCTAGTTGAGGTGTCAAGAGTTAACCTTAAGTGTTGGAGATCTATCCTATCAGAGCTGTCTTGAACTATTTAAGAATCAGAACAAATTTCACAACATCATGAATTAACAGAGAGCCCTTTGGTGGTGCAAGGGGAATCTTGTATGGCTGGAATCAGCAAAATAAAAGATGCTAAAGGATCCTTAGTCTCATTTGAGAGATGCTGTGGAAACACTGATCAAAGGAGGTTCTATTGGAAGGTGAACTTCATATGTACCTGAAACTGGAATAAGAAAGTCTGTCCTAACAAACTCATTATGCATGTAACCCAGAATAGTCAAGGTCATTTAAAAAATATTTCTGTTAATAATATAGTACCTTTGAATGAGTGTTATGATTTAGATGTTAGGGGACCCCCAAAAGCTCAGGTGTGAGACAATGCATTGTCTCAGAGGTGAAATGATTGGGTTATGAGAGCCTTGACCCAATCAGTGAATTAATCCCTTGTTGGGAATTAACTGGCTGGTAACTGTAGGGTGTGGCTGAAGGATGTGGGTCCCTAGGGGCATGCTTTTTTGGGGTACTTATTTGGTGAGCTGAACTTAGTCTCTCTCTCTCTCTGTTTCCTGGTGTGGTGTCTTGAGCCACTTCCTTCTATACAGTTTTGCCATGACATTCTGCCTCAACTGAGAAATGGAGCCAGCTCTCTATTGAGTGAGACCTCTGATAAAATTTTTCACCTCTAAAATTGTTCTTGTCAGGTCTTCTGGTCACAGCAGTGAAAAAGCTGACTAAAACAATGAGAAAAGAGATATTCTATCAAGACTAGAAAATATTTGATTATAGAAAATTTAATGTATTCAAGGTGGGAAGGGAACAGGGAAAGAGGAATGGAAGTAATTGATATTCTCATTTTTCTCAATGAAGCTGGCAGCAAGGTCATTCGCCAAGGACAGGAAAAGTGTTAGCAAGCTTGAGGAACATCGTAGAGGTTTAAAGTTATTGATAAGGAAATGAGAAAAGTTAAAAAATTTAATATGTTGACAAACAATGCTAAAGACCTAGCCAATAGATTTTTATTTAAGAGGAGGCAGATTTATCAGTTTTACCGATATTGACATGCATACATTAATGGGTGTGGGTGCATATTTTCCTTGGTGACAGTCAGTCTATTTATAGAAATCAGGTAGGTGGCTGTAGAACTGATCTGTGCCTGTTTTTTTTTTTTTCCTTGGTGCATGTGATAGAAGCATGGGGTCCATGGTAATTGAGGACACCAGCAAGAGATTAGTTCAAATGACAAACCTTACACCATGGGATGCACACTTAGTGAGAAAAGGATAGGAGCCATCGAGGTGCTGATAGGTCAGGGGAAGAAAGGACTCACCCAGGGGCTAATATTTTATTAGAATTCCCATGAATCATAAAAGTGAGAACATTAGGCCAGGAGAGTAGAAGCCTTTGTCAGGCCTGTGCAGTGTTGATGTTTCCATTGTTTTAAGTAAAGCCTTTTAAGATGAGAGCTAGCTAGATTATAACACTAGGATTTTATTGCTAGAGTGGACTGAAAATAGCATGTGCATTAAAAAGATCTAGGAATTTGAAGTCTAGGGATATTTAACAACCATTGATATGAATTCCAAAGCCCTGTAATATTATACTGATAATTTGGTTGGAAATAAAAAATGTGAGGTCTTCCACATTTTGGCAAAGTCAACAAATATCTAGGGAATTCAGATGATTGAAGTGACAAGGAGAAAAGTAGAACTGGATGTGGTGGTGCACACCTGTATTCTCAGTCACTTGGGGTTACAAGTTTGAGGCTAGTATCAGCAAATAGTAAGACTCTGTCTCAAAATAAAAAATGAAAAGGCTGGGAATGTAGCTAATATGTAGAGTCTATATGAAATGAGGGCATGCTCTTTCAGAGAAGACAAAATTTTTAGAAGAAATGACAGTCATCCAAGAGAATATTATCAACCTGCATCCCAATGGTGCAGATGTGGGGAATGCATCATCTGTTCAAACAAAGGAAAATGTGTTCAGCCAACAGATGAGGAAAGTCTGAAATACAGAGGACATACTAGAAGGACTCATGAGAAGGAAAACAATATACTAGGAAGAGCAAGGAGCCAAGCAGGCCAGAAGAATGAAAGTATTAGAGAAAGGCTGGTCTTTAGTTTGCTGGTGGAAGATTACTGGATGTGGGGAATGAGCCTCAAATATTCTGATATTGGTCTAAGTCGTTTGGTTACAGAACTGGCTGAAGGTCCCAGGAAATATCTTGCCTGGTGGTAGAAATATGCGCATGACAAGATATCAAGGTTGTGGCAAGTCTTGTTTTGCAGAAAGACAGTTTCTGCAAAACAGTGAATTGGCCCCTACTGACTCAAGGACGCGGGGAGGCTGGCAGAGCTGTTGCTTGCCCCTCCTTCCAGGCCTGGGTTGTGCATAATGTGGAGAACAGGAGAGCAGCAGTGAGGAAGCTAGCACAGTCTGGAAATTTTGTTCTCATGTTGACTTTTATTATATTTGAGAAGTAGGCAATACTTAATACACACATTTTAAAGAATAATTAGAACATTCATTAATATTTGATTTTTACACTTCTTTTCAAACAAAGATGTTACTCTTGGTTTGATAGAATGAACATTAAGACTTGTGTCACTCAATATACCTCCTGGAAATACAAAATCTCCTTCATTTATTAATGACTATAATTAAGGTACACCTTTTCTAAAGAACCAATAATTAGGTTCCATAATAAACAGACCATTGTAATCATTAGCTATGACAGATAAAGCACGGCAGGATGAGGGTTTGCTTTGCTTTCCCTTTCCCTCAAGTTTATACTCTTATAAAACTCATAAATAGCATGTTTCTGCATATGTGCATATGTAAATAATTGTTTTATATTGCACTGAAGAGACTAGAGGGCTTGAAGGGTGGTGAGGAGGGCCAGTGGTGTCCTTAGATGACAAGCTGGGAGTCCCCCTCTTCTTTTGTTTCTCTTCTCTGTTCCTTCCCATTTTCCTTACCCCTGCACATCTCACTGCCAACAGACAAAGGGACCAGAGAATGAAAGAGATTAGCTAGATAAAGAACAAGGGGCAGATGTCCCTATACTATCTGCTGAGAAGGAAATCTAGCCTTTTCAGTGATCACATTTAATCAGTTAGGTGATTGAGAACTGAAATTATTTTTCTTTTTATCTTTTTCATTTTGGTATTAGGGATTGAACCCAGGGGAACTTTGATTGGGGGAAGAGGGTGCCAGTCAGTGTATTGGTTCTGAGAAGAGACTGCAATTTATAGTGCATTTTTACCTTAGAACATGCTAGTATTTTTTACTCTTGCCATCTGAAACATTTGGTATCTCAATGATTTTAGTACTACTTAATCTAAAGTGAATTTTTGATTCAGTCATTCATTCATTCATGTGATGGATATGTATTATTTTACTCTTCTTGATTATAGTAACTGGGCAAATCCTTTCATTCCTTTAGGAATCAGGGATGCACATTTAAAAACAAAGCATGTTTTTTTTCTTTTTGTTTTGGTGCATTGGTGCATTGTTTCTTAAGGTATTTACGTTTTTGAGTTTCAAATAGCATACGATAATGTCATAAGACTTTTATATTTAGATTAAAAAAACAGAATTTTTAAATATTGGGAAATTGCCTTTACTCTGTAGTCACAAATTAAGTAAGCAAAAAAAAAATTCTTTAAATGAAAGTTATAAAATTGTTTCTATTTTTTTACTTGAAAGTGTCCTTTGAGAATTCTACTTCACTTTAAAAACATACTTATAAGAATGTCACTTCAACCCAAATGATGAGAACAAACAAGATAGACTAAAAAATCAGAACTTTTTCAAAGTCTGTCACAGAACCAAGGTCATAGGAAACTAGATGAACTAAATTCCAAAGAGGTGACAAACACCTTCAAAGAGAGACAGTTCACACAGATTAGATCACCTTCAGCAAAACAAGGGAGAACAGGTGGAAACCATGGAAATGGGCAAGAAACAAAGAAAAAAAATTATTAAATTCTTAAAGTTCAACAATGGGTCTAGTGAAGCAGGACAGAATCCCTAGGGATACCAGACACAAGGTGAATCAGCACCTTCCCCACAGACTTTCACCATATGCTCACACAAAAGATTTGGGGCAGGCTGCATTTTTGAAAGAGCTCCCTCCAGGGCTAAGGCAAAAACCTCTGTGCTTCTCACACTGTCTCTCATTGAAGCAAAAGCTATCTTCTGGTAGAAAAGGGGTAGGAAATCCTTCTGTCTTCTGGTCCTAGACAAAGGTCAGCAGCTACTAGAGTACAGGTAGAAGCAAAAGTTTGCCAATGAGACAAGAGCAAGAAAGATGCTCAGTTCCAGGTTTTCACGCTGATTAAAAGCAGAGGTTCCAGATGCAAGAAACTCCTTTCCAACCAGGAGATGCTCCCTTTGTATCACCCCCTCCCCACCGCCTCACAAAGAAATACAAAGCAGAGTTTAGCTAACATAGAGAGGAATGGAATACATTCTGAGAAATCCAAATCTGGAGGCTCAGTTGCACAGGTCTGTATCAAAGATTGAGGACACAGTAGCAGCAAAATTGAGAGATTGAGTATGATAGATAAATAAATAAATGGTATAGAGAGCATATGGGATTGGCATAATTGTAGGTACAATTAAGTCCCAAATTTGTAAATCCAGCTGACAGGGTGAGGATCCAGTGATGCTGCAGTCTTGAGTTCAAAATCTGCACTCTGGAAACTCAAGTGGGATTTCTCATTCAGCAGAATTGACTCTTTTGTGAAACTTGTGTGTTCTTTGTGCCTTCTACTGGTTGCATGTGACTCATTCAATTACAGAGGGTAGTTTGCTTTATCCAGTGTCTACTGGTTTCAGTGTTAATTACATCTAAAAATATACAGCAACATCAAGATCTTTTGTGACCAAACCACTGAACACCATAGCCTAGCCAAGTTAACACACAAAATTAATCCACAATAAGTATCAGAAAAGGACACTCAGGGAATCATTGGCCAATAAGAAGGATATTACATGAGGAAGGGGACTGATTCTTCAAGAGAGCGTAACAACCCAAAGCTTTGAAACCCATGAAGCAAAACACATAGAACTGAAAGAGGAAATTGATAAATCTACAATTACAGTAGGAGACTTTAACAATTCTCTGTCACTAATCAGTGGAACATGAGGACAGAAGGAGAAGAGATGATGAAAAAACCCAAATGGTACTATCAACCACCTTGAACTAATTAATATGTATGGAGCACACCAACTAAAAACTGTGGAATAAATATATGTCATGCTATTCTTGTCAATCAACAAGTTACAATAAATTTGAACAACTTGAAATAATTGATACATACAACAATAGGTTTTATTTTGAAAGCATTATGTTAAGTTAAAGACAAATGCAAATGGCTCCATACTGTATTAATTTCATTTATACAACATTCAAGAAAAGGAAAAACTATTGGGACAGAAAGCAGGTAATTGTTGACTGGAGTTAGAATTGCAGGGAAGGTAATTAACTGTGAAGGAAGGTCACAAGGGAATTTGTGGGGATGATGGAAATTTTCTATGTCATGATTATAGTGGTGGTTACAGCACTGTGTGAATCTGTCAACTCATTAAATTGTGAATTTATAAAGTATTAATTTTATTGTTGGTAAATTATACCTCAATAAACCTGATTGTTAAAAAAAACTTCCTTTGAGACAGATTTTTCAAATTTTGGAAATTTCATATAAGCAGGTTCCCATGAGATTAAAAAGTAGGTTATTTAATATGCAGGTACCCTGAGCACTAAAAGACATCATTTGGGTACCTTCTATGAGAACCCAGTTCTTTCTACAGCTAACTTCATGGCTCATTTATAATAACTAGATCAATTAATCTTTATCTAAAGATGGCCTAAAATTCCTTTTTATAAAAAATAGTGGACTTGTTAATATATTTTATTTATTATACATATTATAATTATTTATAATTAAGTGCTTATTACACAGGGCACATCTGTAATTTTTCAATTGAACGATTAATTTATATAAAATCATCTCATGATGGAGGGTTATGCCACTAATTTTATCAAAAATATATTTTGAATGAGTTAATTTGAACAAAGAATTTCAACATTACATTATTCAAAGAAAATGTTTTTGTGAAGATTTACATAAATTCACAAAAATCACACAACTAGATAGATCTATACAAAGTAAACTTAGCTCAAGAAACAGAACATTATCAGCAACTGAAGTCCCTTGTTTTGCCCCCTTGCAGTTCACTCACACTTCCCACCAGAAGTATCTGCTCTTTTTGATCTTTAAGTAATTGAATCAGAGAGTATTCACTTTCTTGTTGACATGTTATGATGTGTGCGATTTTATATATATAGCTACAGTTTGTTCATTCTTTTGGCTGTGTAAGTACACTTTGGTGTGAATAAACTACAATTATTTTTCCACTCTACTATTGAGGGCCATGTTGTTTGTTTTCAGTTTAGGATATTTCATAACATGTAGCTATGAACATTAATGCACATCTTTTGGTTAAAGTACATGTGCATTTTGGATGCATATACACCTGTGAATACTATGGCAAGATCATAGGACATATACAATCAAATTAACCCAATATTTCATTTTCTGAAATGGAAAATTTTTTCTAAGTATAAAATTTGTAATACTTTGAAGTGTTAAAATTTTTGTATTAAAAGTTGACAAACTAACACAGTTTATACTACTTCCTATCTGCTTAACATTTTGGGAAATATTTTCACCAATACCTAGAACACATTATTTTATATTTTTGTGTAATGGAAAGATAGCCTTCACTCACATGTCTTAAATACATAGATAGTAAGACATGCTGATGTATTTCAGAGCATCAAGAGGTACAAAGACATTGAATATGTTTGCTTTCTTACTGCCATGGTCCTTATTTACATCAGGCCCCATGACAGAATGTAGTACCTCAACATCCAATTCTAAACAAGTGGCTTTATATTTTCTGTTTTCTGGAAAAAGTTATTTAGAGCATAACATGAACATTTTTTTTTTAAGTTGAAAACTTCCCTAGTAAAGCAGGGAAGCCCTGACTGTAAGCCCTGAGATGGGAATAATCACAAGCTACCATTTTATTACCTATTTGTTCATCTTATTATCTGCCTGCCTTCTCAAAAGGTAATGGGGACTCTTTTCTTATTTATCCTTATAATCTCAGCTACTAGCACAGATGCTCAATTATTTGTTTTGTAAATGAATAAATGAATGGGCCTTTATGGAACTAATTTTGAGAATAAAAACTGATCTATGTATTGATTTTTGGTACCTTGTCTTGCAGGAGATTTTTTTTTTTTTTTTTAATCTAAGCCTACAAATACCTCATTACACATGTTCTTTTCTGATGAGTCCCTGAGATCTGAGTTAGGACCGGAGTAATCTTTATGCAGCTTTCATTAGAATAGATGTTTGAAACATCTGCATTTTAGTTTTCATAGACACTTAAAGTATAATCTTGGTTTGCTGAATATAAAGTTCAAGGAACTTTCTGAGAAATATTATATTATTTATTTTGTGCATATATTTGCTTTTGTCTATTTAATCTGTTAATGATTGAAATAAATGTTATAAAGACTTCTAAATAAATTGTTTTAGATTTGCTACATATGTATGTTTTGAAGATATATGCCAAATGTATGTAGATTTATGGTTTTATATCATCATTGTGATTATGTTTTATTAATACTAACTGACCCATGTTACCAGTTTTACCATCTTAATGCACTTGCTAATTGTATAAAAATAGTATTGTAAACCTTACTTTATTGTATTTTCACAGTTTTTGTTCCATATGCTTCTGTTTATTTTCAGATTAAAACAATTATTCAATGTGTGCTACCTTTGCCTATTGGAGAAGGATCTATGCTTGGAAATGACCAACAAATATAATTAAATAAATAACTATGAGGAATTTCTTCTGAATTGTGATAAATGCCCATCTTTTCTTTAACATTCTTGTGTGTAGTATAAATAGACTACAGATAAATTTTATTGTGTTATCAATTTCTTTGATTCTGTGAATTCTTGTTCTTTTAAATTCTTCTTTTATATTTTCTGTTGTTTTTATATAGTCATGCAAACTATTGACTTCATTTTTTAAACTTCTTTTTTATAAAGAATTTTCTTACCTTTTTTCTTTAGGAAATTGGGAAGCTTTCCAATTTACTGGAATAGATATAAATTTGCAAAACATTCCTTTACCTGTATTATTTCATCAGAGTATAATGATTCAATTTTTAAAATTTTTATTATAAAAAAGGTTATGCTTAGCATTATGCTTAGAATGTTATTAGTAAATTGCTCTTTTATTAATAAAACATTATTTCTTGTAAAACATGTGTATTAATTTTCCAAAACTATAATTCAATTTTTGTATTCCATTTTGGATCCACATTTATACCAAGATTTTTACTTCATCCTGTAGCTCCTTTTATTCAGCACTCACTCTAACTTATTTTACTTCTCTTAAATGTTTACTGCCAATTCTTTTATACCACTAATTCCCCAAACCCGACTTCTTTGATTCATATTTTTTTGACTCCCAAATATTTTAAGTGTTTGTTTTTCAAGAAATTTATTGTGTTGCATTTCATTAAATGTGAATAGCTTAGACTGTCTTACAATGACCTTTATATGTGAATGATATTTGGCAGAGTAAGATCTGATTTACAGTTTCTTTCTGAATTCTTTGGTTACTTCATTTTATTCTAATTTACTGTTGAAAAGTGAAGCATGACTTTTTGCCTTTGATTGCAACTGTTATTTTCCCTGCCAAAATCCTGTTAGGTTTCTAGTTTAGTTTAAAAAAGCTTTCAGAGTATTCCTTTTTGCATTTGTTTTGAATTAGTTAAATCCTTGCAATCAACATTCATAGTTCTTCTGGTTGTCTTTGTTGTAGGGGTAGTTTAGTTTTGTTTTACATTTGTTTATTTTTAGCTCAAGAAAACATTTTTCCTATTTGTGTCTTTGATTTTTATTTCTTTTCAATGACGAAAGTTCCTTTAGAGGAAACTAAACACTTAGGTCTAGCAATCCCTTCCCCATCTTCTGAACATTGTATATTCTAAGAGAGTTTAAGCAGCCACACCATCTACTGGGTATTTTGAATAATAGCTAATATTTATTGTTCTGAAACTTTACAAGTAGTAGTTTATTTAATCCTCCTAATATTTCTATGTTGAAGATGTTGTTCTTCCCTTATTTTATGGATGAGGAAACAGAAATGCATATGGGTCTTTGCCCATTAACATGTAGCTAGTAAGTGCAAAAACAAATATCTTGCATCTATCTCCATGCTCTTGACCACTGGGCTATGTTGCCTTTGAAGTACAAGTTTTACTTTCAACTATCTACAATGTAAATTTTAATTCTGTTATGAAAGTGACATTATGTTTTATATAATCTTTTTTTTTAATCTGTTTCCTCTGAATTTCAATCTTAAATTATTAAGTCTCCTTTTCTTTACTTTTCATTCTGATATATTTTCCCTTCCTGGCATTTTAATACTTCTTCCTGGAAACCAGACCTTCAGTATCTTCTTATATCCTACATAATACTTTAATTCTTGCTTCATATTATCTCCCAGAGATTGTCCTTTTGTACCTCAGATGCTGTTTCCTTTCATAGCATCTCTCAGCAGTCCTTGGCTATTATAGATCTTGTTGCAGCAGGTGTTTTCTCTTTATCATTTACTAATGACGAGAAATCCCCAGAGTATTTCTAACATAGAGTGTGTGAATTTATTAACCAAATTATCTGGCTCCCTGTGTTCTGTAACAACTCAAGATTGTAGCTAGAGGGCAGAGGCCAGAGCCTAGACCTAACCTGCCCAGATGTCATGTAATATGCTTCTACTGTACAGATAAGGGATCTTCTCTTTCATCATTTCTTCCTCAGAAATTTAAACCAAGATCATATAAAAAACTATAGACTATCTTCTTGCCTCCCAGTCTAAATGTCCTTACTTTTCCTGAAACATGGTCTGAGCCAGGCCACCAAGCTGAGGCAGCCACAGCAAGCCTTTCTCACCCCAGTTCTTGAGGTCAGGCCAGAAAGATTTTAAATGTTTTGCTCAAAGGGGAATGATTTATTGAAGGGATAGGAAAAGGAAAAGGAACACTCTAAAGGAAGAGAGTGGCTCCTCTGAGAGAGGAGAAGGATGGTGTGCCCCTTCTGCCCTCCAGTTTTATTGGGAGTTCCAGGAAAGTTTCCAGAGAGTCCTACCCAGGTCCACCTTGTGAATTTTTTACTGACAGCAGGATGACATGAGACATTTAAGTCCCCACTGTGCATGACAACTCACTTTGGCTTATGCTAACCAGTTCAAATTGGAGCCTATTTTTTATAGTTTCATGAGTAAGGGGAATTATCCTTATCTTCCTGAGTTTTGGAATCTGGTCTGTGTAAGGGTCACAAAAGTTCCCCTCATCAGGGAACTTGTACCCTTTTTGTTGGCATTTCAGACTTGCCTTTCTCCTGCAGGTAACAGGTTGTTTGCTAAAGAATATAACATACTTTTATTTAAGCCAGGCAAGGCTGCAGGTAAATTTTTTTTTTAAAAGAAAGCATGTATAGGTCAGTACATTGACCTGGTTTATAGAACCATTCCTTTAGCCTTCTATTTCTACTAATCACATCTGTCTGTTTCCCATTACTACATACATCTCCTGTGGTTGAACCTGTCAACAGGCACTTCCTCTTTCACCTAGAAATCCAGCCATTTTCCTTCCTGTAGTAACTTTTCTGCACCTATCACAAAGGACATGGCCAACACACCTGTATCAAAAGATGAGTTATCAGGATGAAGCATATTTCCTTAGCAAAATTTTTACATGATATTAGAGCCTTCAAAATGAATGCCTGAAGACCCAGAGAAAACTGCTTTTATGCTGTCTTAGAAAATGAGTGGATAGTTATGAAGAAACATGATTAGATATAATGGTAATAAACTAGGGGGAGCTTGGGAAAATCTGTCAGGTTCTTCCTTTCTATATAGCACTCTTTACCTAAGTATGAAGCAGGACTATTCTGAAAGAAGGGTCTTATGATCTAGTTTCAAAAGAGGTAGATCTGACCTGGGGTTGTAGGTCAGCGATAGTGTATAGGATGTGCAAGACCCTGGGTTTGATCCCTAGCAACATGAAAAAAAGATTGTGATCAAAAAGTGACATTTCTAGGTTTTATGGTTTGTTTTTTGGGAAAGATTCTGGTTTCTGTGACAACCCATGGGAGAGGAAGGAGAGTGGGGAAAGGTCAGGGAGACTTGCTTCTGAAATCCTCACAATCTTTTTCAGTTCAAAATACTTAACATGTCAAAGTGCCATGCTTTGGTGTGTTATTGTCTTGAGTCCCAACAATTACAGAATCTGAACTAATGTAGAAAAAAGTGGTATTTAAATAGAATAGTCATTACATTATGTTTGCCTTCAGAACTAATACCCTTTAAGATGAAGGAGGAATGACAGGTTTTATGGTCAGTTTACATACTCTTATGTCTGATTTGGTTAATACGTAAATGGGCATATTAAAATATCTTCCACATTTCTTTTGGTCCAAGATTATTTTTATTCAATATTGTTTCAAGTTGAAAAAGACATTTTGAATTCCTACTCATCAGCCCCTACCCTATTTCTAGTCTCTGATTATAGGTTGGTAGATTTATAATAGAATGTTTGGGGGCATTTCTTCTCTGATTTGATGGATATTTTGATGAGAATTTAAGAAAACCAAGAGCAAAAAAAATTTTATCCACATACCGAAACAAAGCCGAGAGAGAAAATAACTTGCAGTGGGCTGAAATATTGATCACGGTTTGGAACACAGAAAAATTTGATTCTAGTGCCATGCTTTTCCCACTATTGTGCCCATGTTTGTTTTACCCTCTAGAGCCCAAAACTCATTTTTCTTTGTTAAAAACAAAGATATAAGTAAATCATAGAAAATTCTGTTTTATAATCCAGTATAAAAAATGTTAAGCTTCAGTCCCAGTCAACTTATCTCATAAAGATCTTAAAAAACACCATGAACTACTCCAACCCTTACTTTTCAATCTAAGGCTCAATTTTGACATTACCTCTCAGACACATTTTCTAGAACTCATGTAAACATATGTTCTCTCTGGTTGGGTATCCTGCTTTTCCTTTTTTATTTCACCCCTAAAATACTTTATTATATACATCTATATTTTCCTTTTATTTTCTTTAATCATTATGAGTGATTACATAATGAGAATCATCCCAGTGGGATAGTTATGTTCTAAAGATTAAACCTATTTATGTTATTAAATATGTTAATTTGGTATATAATATTTTATATACTGTTTTTGGAAAAATGCCAGTTTGGGGGTGATGGAGTAGTAACCCCAAACCTGGGTGAATCATGTGTTTACCAATTTGCTATTTAATACCAAAAGGTTATGATTTCTCACTTGAAGCAGAGTAAGAATGGATGAACAGGAGTGGTAATGACTTTTTTCACAGATTCCATTATTTACCTGTGGTTTAAATAGAGGAAAGTAGAACCTATAGCCATTTTATTAGGTACTTTGGAAATAACTGTGTTGTATATTTTGATAAATAGATTTCTTTTTATGGAAAAAAGCAGTGGAAATTGGGTTACTGGGAGATAACTTATCTGCTAATTATCTGAGACCAACAGTATTTAAAAACTTCAGTGGATGCAATGAATTAGTAGGAGTCATTTTATCCCTAAGAACAAATTCAAACTAAAAACTTAAAAGTATTCCCCCTTTTTCCATGTCTGAGAGAACAAAAACTTTTCTGAGGCTATCAGGTATTGTAATTACTCATTGCATGTTCTTTCCTTTAGAGGCATACCTAGAAATATATTAGTCAAAAAAAAAAAGTAATTTTTCTAGTTCTTCTATTAACTAAATATGTAAGAAATATATATTAGTGGAAAATCTTGGACTTACCTAATTTTAAAAAATATATGGCTAAATTATTAATGTACTTTTTAATCTAACTCAATTATAATGGAGATTCTAAAATACTGCTGTTATTATTTTTCATTTCCATTGGGTATTATATCACTTTATCAAAGCTTCAGGATGATAAACTACTATCCAAATACCCTTTTGGAAATTTCTCAGTGCCAAACAGAAACTCTGATGGGATTTTATGGGAACTTTTCCCAAACTTTACAATTTTTATCCTTCCAGCAATTCCTTCACTATGTGAAGAGAAAGACATTAGCCCCTAAATATGTATTATTCTCATCTCTCCCTTTTCTCTCTCTCTCTCTCTCTCTCTCTCTCTCTCTCTCTCTCTCTCACACACACACACACACACACACACACACACTTACACACACACACACACAAATTCATTGTTTCTCTGGATCAGCTTCAGGGATCTTATAATACCTTTGAATTTATCAGAGACTCTGAATTTTCATTCTCCTATGCTTGTTACCATCAGTTCTTTTCTTTAGTCATTCAGCAGGTTCTTCGTGGCTTTGCTCCTTTGCAAACACTGTAGTATAGGAATGAACCATGAAATATATTTCTGTGCCCATACAATATTTCCATCTTCCTGGAGTGTCACCATTCTAGATAATAGCTTAGTGTTGTGCTGGAGAATGAAACAGGAGAAATTTGAATCTATTTACTTTGTAGGCCTTAGACCAAGTATAAAAGGAGTTCTTTCTGTTATGTCCCAATAAAGATTAAAATAAACATTATTTATATCCAGACAACTTCCATGCTCTTCGTAAAAGAAAATCATAAATGTTCTTCCACTTACGATACCAGATTGTATCTGTAAGGTAACTTACATGCAAAAGTCACTTACACCTCTCAGAATGCTTTATAGATTTTTTTGAAATATACTTTTCTTTACCAACCCAGTTTAATGTTGTTATTTTGCAGCTTAGCATATTGGGTTATTTTCATGGCAATGTTAAAGTCGTCAGTGTTTTATTTTGTATTTTTCCTGTTCAGCAGAATAATATCCCCCCCCCCAAAAAAAATCCATGTGCTAGTTCTCAGAATCTGTGAATATGCTACCTTATATAGCAGAAGGAATTTCACAGATGTGATTATGTTAAAAATGTTAAAATGGGGAGATTATCCTGGATTATTTGGATGAGTCAAAATTCAGCATATAGGTCCACAGAAGACAGAGAGAGAAGCAGCAAAGTCCAAGAGATGTGATGAGGGAAGCAGAGTCAGAGTCAAAGAGGAAATTTGAAATTTATATGCTGCTGACTTTGAAAATGGAAAAAGGGGCCAAGGAATTCAAGTGACCTCTAAAAACTAGGAAAGGCAAGGAAAATAGAATCTTTCTTAGAGCCTCTGAAAGGAACCAGCTCTGCCACAGAAGATCACATACTTTGTGTTTGTTGATGCACAAATTTAAGATTGAGAAGTGGTGTTACACATTCTGGTGTTACCTGAAAGTCACCAAATGTTCTCCATTCCCTAAATATAAAGAAAGATTATTTAGCACTTAACATCCTAATCACTTAGGTGTGGATTTTCTTTCTTTCTTTCTTTGAATTGCATCAGTTTTTAAAATGTATCTATTTGGTCTTTTTAGTTATAAATGACAGTAAAATGAACTTGACATTATACATACATGGAGTGTAACTTCCCATTCTTGTGGTTGTACATGATGTGGAGTTACATTGGTCATGTACTCATATGTGAATGTAGGAAAGTTACATTTGATTTATTCTATTGTCTTTCCTATTCTCACCCCCTCTTTCTCACTTCCTTTACTTCATTTCCCTTTGTTTAATTCAGTGAACTTCTATTCTTCCCTCCACCCCTCCACCCTTATTGTTAGTATCTGAATATTCAGCCTTTGACTTGGGATTGGCTTATTTCTCTTAGCATGATAGCCTCCAGTTCCATCTATTTACCAGTAAATGCCATAATGTCATTCTTCTTTATGGCTGAGTAATATTCCATTGTGTATATATACCACATTTTCTTTATCCATTCATCTGTTGAAGGGCACTTAGGTTGGTTTCATAGCTTGGTTATAGTGAATTAAGCTGCTATAAACATTGATGTGGCCTTGTCACTATAGTATGCTGATTTTAAGTCTTTTGGATATATACTGAGGAGTGGGATAACTGGGTCAAATGGTGGTTCTATTCCAAATTTTCTTAGGACTCTCCATATTACTTTCCAGAGTGGTTGCACCAATTTGCATTCCCACCAGCAAAGTATGAAGTGATCCTTTTTCCCCACATCCTCACCAACATTAATTGTTACTTATATTTTGATAATTGCCATTCTGACTGGAGTGAGATGGAATCTCATCATAGTTTTTTTTTAATGTATTTATTTGTTCTAATCAGTTATTCATGATAGCAGAATGCTCTTCAATTCAGTATACATAAATGGAGCACAATTTTTTACTTCTCTGATTGTACCCAAAGTAGGGTCACACCATTCGAGCAATCATACATGTACCTAGGGTAATGATGTCCATCTCATTTCACCATCTTTCATACCCCTGTGTCCCCTCTGCCCTCCTCTTTGCTCCATCCAAAGCTCCTCCACTCATCCCATGACCCCCCCCCCTCCATTATGTATTAGCATCCATTTATCAAAGAAAACATTTGGCCTTTGGTTTGGGGGATTGGCTTACTTCACAGAGCATGATATTCTCTAACTCCATCCATTTACGTGCAAATGCCAAAATTTCATTCTCTTTTACTGCTGAGTAATACTCCATTGTGCATGTGTACCACAGTTTCTTTATCCATTCATCTACTGAAGGGCATCTAGGTTGGTTCCTCAGTTTGGCTATTATGAATGTGTTGCAATGAACATTGATATGGCTGTATTACTTTAGTATTATGTTTTTAAGTCCTTTGGTTATAGACCAAGGAGTCAAATAATGGTTCCATTCCAAGTTTTCTAAGGAAGCTCCATACTGCTTTCCAGATTGGCTGTACCAATTTGCAGTCCCACTAGCAATGTTTGAGTGTACCTTTTTCCCCATATCCTCACCAACACTTATGGTTGTTCGTATTCTTGATAACTGCCATTCTGACTGGAGTGAGATGAAATCTTAGAGTAGTTTTGATTTGCATTTCACCAATTACTAGAGATTTTGAACATTTTTTCATATATTTATTGATCGATTGTATATCTTCTGAGAATTGTCTGTTTGGCTCTTTAGCCCATTTATTGATTGGGTTGTTTGTTTTTTTGGTATTAAGTTTTCTGAGTTCCTTGTATATCCTGGAGATTAATGCTCTATAAGAGCTGCAAGTGTCGAATATTTTCTCCCATTCTGTAAGCTCTCCTTTCACATTCTTGATTTTTTTTTCTTTGCTGTAAAGAAGCTTTTTAGTTTAATGCTATCCCATTTATTGATTCTTGATTTTATTTCTTGCACTTTAGGAGTCTTGTTGAGGAATTCAGTTCCTAAGCTGACATGATGGAGACTTGGGCCTACATTTTCTTCTAGTAGGTGCAGGGTCTCTTGTTGAATGCCTAGGTTCTTGATCAACTTTAAGTTGAGTTTTGTGCAGGGTGAGAGACAGGGGTTTAATTTCATTTTGCTACATATGGATTTCCAGTTTTCCCAGCACCATTTGCTTATGGAACCTTTGTCTAATATGAGATAAGTGTATTTATGTGGGTTTTTCTCTTTGTCTTCCATTCTGTACCATTATTCCATCTATCTGTTTTGTTGCCAATACCATGTAATTTTTGTTAGTATTGCTCTGTAGTATAACTTGAGGTCTGGAATTATGATGCCTCTGTTTCACTTTTCTCACTAAGAATTGCTTTGGCTATTCTGGGCCTCTTATTTTTCCAAATTAATTTCATGACTGTTTTTTTCTACTTCTATGAAAAATGTCATTTGAATTTTAATAGGAATTGTATTAAATCTGTATAGCACTTTTGACAGTATGACCATTTTGATGATATTTATTCTCCCTATCCAAGAACAGGGGAGTTCTTTCCAGCTTCTAAGATCTTCTTCAATTTCTTTCTTTAGTGCACTGTAGTTTTCATTGTAGAGGTCTTTCACCTCTTTTGTTAGATTGGTGGATTTTCTTTAGAATTTAGAAAGGAAAGGGAAGCGACTCTCCAAAGGATAACTCCCAAAAGAGTGACCAGTGCTACAGAAATTGTAACAACAACAATTTTACATATCAATGTCCATATCCTTGAACAATTTATGTTTTCTTAGGCTACATTAGAGATCAGCTTTCAGCAGTTTGTGGTTCTCTGAAAAGAGCTGAGTACCTTCCTTGAAGAAGAAGCAGCTTCTTACAGGAGAACCATCAGTGGCTAACGTTGTGTACATTTATAATGCTGTGTATACTGGCTGTTGCTGATTCTTAAATATATTTTAAAATATAAGTGTGGTGGAGCATATTTCTAATCCCAGTAGCTCAGAAAGCTGAGGCAGGAGGAGGATTTTGAGTTCAAAGCCAGCGTCCGCAACTTAGCGAGTCCCTAAGCAACTCAGCAAGACCCTGTCTGTAAATAAAATATAAAAAAAGGGCTGTGGCTGTGGATCTGTGGTTAAGCATGTGGTGTGTGTGTGTGTGTGTGTGTGTGTATCACACACATATATATGGCTGATATATATATGTATATATGCACATATACCTATGACTGATATATATATGTATGTATGTGTGTGTGTGTGCATGTGTGTGTGTGTGTGTGTGTGTGTGATGTAGGGCACAAAAGGAACTTCACCTCTTTCCTATGAGAGGCTGTAATTAAATCTGTTGAAATAAACTTACAGTAAACAGATTGACAGGAGAAAAAGTATTTAGAGCCATTTTGTGACAGACGTATCACAAGAATGAAAAGTGAGTACCCAATAACCCAACGAAGTCTGTAAGATTCTCTATCCTCTTCAGAGGGGAGAGGGAAATATGGGTTGTCTACGATTTTCAGAGGAAGAGTAAATTATTTTTAGGGGAAGTGAATGGGTCCCAAAATAGAAAATGGTCTGGAACAAAGTTTTTTTTTTTTTTAAGTTCTGGTTAGAGAGTAAACTCTATTCTCCTTCCCTGTTAGTTACTTCTTTCTATTTGATTAGACTACAGGGGAGGATCCCAAGACAACTGAATACCGAGGTGCTGGAAGAAATCAAACATCCCCTCAGTAGTGATTCAGCAAGGCAAACTTTACCTGTGCAGAAGGGCAACCTATCAAACATGGTTAGCACATGCACCTAGGCAGGCAGTCTGCTTGCTTTTATTGCTAATGCAGTGCTGTCCTGAGCCCTGGCAGGAAGATCTTGGGGTTACAGTCTATGCAATTAGCCAATTTTAAAATTGCAGTGGGCAAAGGTAAGGGGTATAGTTAAAATGGCTACAACTGGATCCTAAGATGGCCACGATTGGATCTTACTTTCCAATCACAACTAAAATACTGTATTCTGAAAATGGACCAGCAAACTTTCTGATTCTCACACTCCTGGAGGAATTTCCCTTAGATGAGGAAACTTCAGGGAAAAAAACTCCATGCTTCTGGAGGGAAGAGACTTTGCTTCTAAAATTATTTCTGATTCTTTCAATTTATTTATTCATTTAGTGGTTCAAGGGATTGTACCTAGGGCCTCACATGTGCTAGGCAAGTGCTCTGCCACCTAACTATATCCTAGCCCTTTTTGTACTTTATTTTTGAGAAAAAGTCTCACTAAGTTGCCCAGGCTGGCTTAGCATTTGTGATCCTTCTGTCTCAACCTACCAAATAACTGGGATCACAGGCATGTACCATCACACCCGATCTAGTCTCCTTTGGTTCAAAGTAATCAGCATGCCACAGTGCTATATCTTGGGGTATCATTTCTTAGCTCCAACACTGACAATCCTAAAATCAGCCTATTCTGCCTTCCTTAAATTATGGTTTGCTCAATTGTCTGTGTGGAATGGTAGAAATGTGAATATTGAGTCTCAACCAATTGTATGTTTGAAAGTTAATAGCAATTTTATTTAAATAGAAACAGAACAGTAATTTACTCATCCATTTGCCTTTGATAGGTGTGGGATGCATATAGCATTTGTGGGCTTCAGCAAATGATTCACCAACATATTTGAAGGTGAGCAAATATATAGCTTAAAATTGGACCTTAACATGTGTCTTCTTGCTAGAGCAGTTCTACCTACATCTTAGGTTCTGACACAGTAGCAACTCACTTTTAGGTGCCCAACTGAACATCAGTTAGGATGTGCTCAGCTTGCAAGAATATGACCAAGGGTAATATAAACATGTTAGGAATTCCATTATCACATGCAGTGCAGAGCAGTAGACTGGCTCAACAAAATCATCATGGAGTTTGATTAATTTTTACTTCCTGGATTGTCACTCTTGTGTTATAGGGAAGGAAAAATAATTTCCTCTTGACCCTTCATAGTTCTTAACTGGGACTCCCTATAACTAAAGACAGATTAGCAAGAGAAAAACAAAATTAAGTATTAATTTTTATGACTCCTGTGCAGGGGAGAGAAAACTCAGAGAAATTAGTAAATCTCTAGAGTAGTTCTCAAAGTCTTACAGTTCCTATTTTTTTTTAAACAAAGAATAAAGTGTATAAGGGAGAAGACAGTTAAAATGAGGTGGCCAGGAAAAGCTCCTTATGAACAAAAGTAAGGGTTTTTAATGCAGATTTAAGTCAATGCCTTCTCAGTTTTTAAGAATCTCCAATGAATTAGTCATCCTTCTCTCCCTAATGCAAAGAGGAAAAGACCCTTACAAATGGAGATTTCCTTTGTAGATGAAAATTTTCTCTTTACAAAAGGGTGTTCTTTTTCAGAGCTACTCCTGAATCTGCAGTTTCTCAAAATAACCAGTTCAAAATAATTAAAATGCAAAAGAGGCATATTTTGGCAATGAATATTCTGGTTTCCTAGTGCTGTGTTTTGAGGTGTTATGTCCTGAGCTCTACCAGTCCCTTGTTTTTGTCCCCATGGTCCTGAGATTTGAAGCTGTACTTCCAGGCATAATGTCTATGATTGGTGAGGGGGGGAGAGGCAAAGGTCAAGGAGCTTTGTCCTTGTCTCTGACATATGCAGGAAAGAATATACTTCCCATGAATTTCAGTTTAAAACAAATATGACTCATTAAGCAAAACTACATCACATGGTTATTAGTAGTCAAGACAGTATAGAAGGTGTTTTAGCTTTCTGATCTCCATTGGGGGAAGAAAACAATACTAAAAGAGATTGTGAATTATTTGGGGAGCCAATACTCAGAGCCTGTGAAGTACAAATTCAAATGAGTGCTATCTGTAAGTTGGATTGGCCAATTCTACCATAGATACCCCAATTCTTCAACTGCCAACCTCATTTAAAATCCTGAGCTGCATAATGCTTCTGCAGAAATACATGGTGAATGATTATCACATTTATTAAGAATTAGTCAAGTCTTAACTTTATTATTCTTTGATTCAAAATAAAAATACAGTATAAAATTTTGATGAAGTTATTAAAATATTTTCTCCATATATACGTGTAAATATTTTTCATGATCTCTTTCCTACTCTTCCAAAAAAAATAGTATTGGAATCTCATATAATTCTGTAACACAGACTTACACTCTTCACTTTTGCCTGCAAATATATGCTGGGTGTCTAAAAGCAGTATTAGAGACTTGGTATCTCTGCCTCTATTTTGCACCCACCTACCAGGCAACATCCTTTTTATCTGGGACAAGGGACCCCTGATCAATCCTCACATGATGATTGACAGACCATACCTGATCAAGATCACCTGCTTTGGACCCTATGAAAAGCACCTAGCTATGTAAATCTCCAACCCTTGCCCTCATTTCCCTTTCAATAAAACCTCAAGGTCATTGTCAGCCCCTTGAAGACAGGGTTAAGGATATGTGTGCCTTGTCTTCCTGGTGTAGCTACACTGATTAAAGTTTCTCTCATGCTTTTTTATTACCTTCACTGCTTTTTGTGGTGAGTGGCTGGACCTGGTTTATTGGATCCCTAGACTCATGCTTCTGACCTAGGACTCTGATAACAATTGCTAAGCAAATATCTACTATCTAAATAGACTTTCCCTATAGAGATATTGTGTATAACATGATTTAAAATAAATGATACTTAGTTATATATACTAATCAACTCGTGAGATTCTAAAACATTTGAGAACTCTCTCACATATGGTACCTAGCCAAAAACAACAATTCTGAAATGAGATCTTTTTTTATTATGTATTACAAGTTTCCTTAAAAGAGAACATATTTCACAGCCTAGAATGTGACATTATTGTTGCGCAGCAGTAAAGTTGATGTGTACAGTATGTGGCATGCATCCAACCGTGTCATCCATCAAGGAAATCTCAGGGTTTGATTATACTACAGTACAATTCCAATAGTGGAGAATTACCCATTTTCTCATGAGTTACCATTTAAAACTTCCCTTTTAAAATGAAATTTGTGACTTCCTGCTAACAGCTATAGAAAGAAGATGAGGAGGGGAGAAAAGAGGGGAAGATGGCTCCTATTATGAAATGGAAGAAACAGAAAAGGTAGGAAAAGAGCGTTTAAGTTAATGTCTCTAAAGGGAAAGCCATTTTTTTGCCCAACAAGCTTTCCATAATCCAGTTTTGTAATTACTCTGGAGGTGACCCCAGGGCTTCCAAACCAGGTCATTTTCAAAATAAGACATATATTTTTGTTGATGCCTCAAATTTGGATAATATTTTCACATTTGGAAACTAGGATTACACATTAAAATGTTGATAGGAAATGAAGTAGATAGAGAAGGAATTTATATTTTAATCACTTAATTTTAATAATAAGCATATTTAGGCCAGGTTTCTATTATGCTACGGAATAAAAGAATGGAAGCAATTACCTCAATAATTGAAACAAAACCAGAGGACATTACATTACCCTTTTTAGTTAGCTGAAAAAAGGGCCTGAAATTTATGCTACTAGCTCAGGAGGTACTCAGCCTCTCAATATGGGATAGAAACTTCTTTTTCTTGCCAGTATGTGACAGACTCTAGCATTGGTTTTCTTTTCAGTAAAAATCCATTTAAAAGATAATGAGAAATTAACAAGCAGTTGTTTGGCATGAGGCAATCACCTTGAAGATTAAATAATTGGATCACTATTCACAATTTGGGAAGAAGAAGAATCCATTCAAAGTAGTAGAGTATGGTAAACATATTGTCTACCATAAATACATTGGAGGATCAAATCTGGGAGACATCCAGAGTGTAACAGTGGTCCACCTCATGCTTTGAATATAACTCTTGCTGCTCTGCTGCTAAGGCTTATTTTAAAATAGACATGTTTTCTTGTCCTCTTCTCCCTCTCCCCCTTCCTTACCTTGGAGGCAACAGGATTACCTTTTTCCCATCCTAGACTGAGTTACCTGTCTTTGAGCATACAACCCCACAGGAACCAAGTAATTCAGACTTCAGGGACTATGCCATAGATCTAAGAAAATGCTGGCTATCTCCAAATTAGTTAATCAACCCTCCCTCCCCCCAGCACAGGGAACACATGGAATGAATCACTTCTTCTAAAATCCTTTGTTCTCCCTGATGGGCTGAATCACAGCCTCTGGGACAGGAGTATCATGACTTCTCTTTTACTAGCAAAACAATAAAACTTCTTTTTCTATTTTCTCAAAGTTGTGTCCTTGTTATTGGATTGGCATCATCAACAAGGACCAAGCTTTTGGTGACAACGGGAAATCAAGAAGAGGTCATTTTTGAGAAAAGATTTCTAAATCTCAAATAGGGCTAGAGTAAGTAAGTGGGGTAGGGTGGCATGTATCCTCTGGAAGAATAAGCTGACACTAGACAACTCTAGTGATAAGAAAAGCAAAACAGCAAGGTTGAAAGCACAGTGTATGTTACTTAGTGTTTTTGTTTGTGGATTGGGGAGTAACAGTTTGTTGAAAGAGTATGGAAACAAAGACCAAAATTTATAATAATAATCATTACAAATGAATAAAGAATAAAGAAGATATGCTGAGGCACATAGTAGGTCCTGAAAGTGTTTCCTGAGAACAGTTCTTGTACTGTCTCAAATAGGCTTCATGAACCCAGAGAAGTTCATTTATTATAACTAATTTATCTAGATATATAACCTTTCAATTAATTTCCTACAGTAGGAAAAAAAGTTATTATTATTGTGGTTATTGTGCTTTATTTTGGTTTTGTTTTGTGATTGATTGCCCTTAGAAAGTTAACAGGGGCAGAGAGAAAATGTATTTTTCATGCCCTAACACATCTGAAGAAAATAATCAAGAGCCTTTAAAAGCACAATAGTGGTAGATAAGTGCAATGAGCAGGCTCCATTGGCAAGTTTTTTTCTTCACTTGGTTGGAAACTGATGGTCCAGGACTTGAGAGCAGTTTGGTATTATGCATGGTGGTGCTAGGAAAACAAAGGATTCATTTTCATTTTAATACCTTGGTTGACTTAATTGCTGGACTATTTACCTGATGGACATTAGTATTATTTTTTTTTCCAGAAGAAATCTATTCCTTCCTTAGTAAAATGTTTATTTTAACAGAAATAAAGTTAGCATTTGGAAGTCACTTAACTCTAAGAATAATTTGCATCATCATCACATAGATTGTTTTTTTTTTTTCTTTTTTTTTTTTTTTTCTGGTACCAGGGATTAAACCCGGGATTGCTTAGCCACTGAGCCACATCCCCATTATGTTTTTTTTTTCTTTTTCTTTCTTCCTTCCTTCCTTCCTTTCTTTCTTTCTTTCTTTCAGACCCGTTCTCCCTAAGTGGTTTAGGGTCTTGCTAAATTGCTGAGGCTGGTTTTGAACTTGTGATCCTCCTTCAGCCTCCCAAGCTGCTGAGATTAAAGGCATGTGTCACAGCACCTGGCTCATAATTGCAGTTTTGACTTATTTGTTAAGGTATTTTCAAGGTTTCATTACTTTTTTAAAAAAAAATATTTATTTGCTTTAGTTGTACACAATGTGTTTATTTGTACGTGGTGCTGAGGATCGAACCCGGGCCGTGCACGTCCCAGGCAAGCGCTCTGCAGCTGAGCCACAACCCCAGCCCGGTTTCATTATTTTTCTCATTTAACATAAAACTATATAGTTAAGTTAATGTAATATAATGTTGCTTATTTGGTAATTAAGGACTTATCTTTTTTTTTTTTTTTGTAATACCTATATTTTATTTATTTATTTAATGTGGTGCTGAGTATCCAACCCAGTGATTCCCCTCGCAGGTGCTAGGCAAGCACTCTACCACTGAGCCACAACCACAACCCCAGAGGACTTATCTTCTTAAGTACAGGAAATACTCTTTCTTGTAGACTGTAATTATAGCCATTTATGGTGTCAAATTACATATGCACTATTAGATCTTCAAAACCCTTAAAAAATTGTGTACACTTATGTTTTGAGGCTTTAATGGCACAAGTATTTATATAACTAAAATCTGAGTTATTTTACTAATAAATCCCCTGAATTCACTTTTAGGATCCACTTTTCTGATAATGGTAAGAAACAGAATATTTCAATAGCAAAAATTGGATGGGAGATAATTACTAAATGATTTTAAGTTCATAATTAAGTATTCATGTTCATTTCTATAGTTTTCTGAAGTAGGTGTATGTGATATAACCTTTTTTAAGGGTGATAAAAATGAACACAAATACTTTATATAATAAATGAGATAAGAATTGTGGATTTGGAATACTTTTTTTTAAAGACTTTAATTTTATTTCTTTCCTTAATTCACAATGTGTTAGAACCTTATACAATCAAATTCTTTCATATAGGGAAGCAAGTACTAGATTAAAAACTCAGGTATGGGATGAAGAACTTAATCTGAGTATACATATTATTGTTGTAGTACATATATTGTGCACTGTGTATCTTGAAAGAAGATATTTTTCTGGTAATCTCTCAGACCTAGTTTGTGTTTATTTGTATTTGTGTTTTGTTATGGTTCACTTAATAGTAAGAAATAGCATACATACATTTTTTATAAAAATTACACAATTTGCATCTAAGCATTCAATTCTATTATATATTTTGCCAGTTAGATAAATTTTCTAGTGAATTTTTTGTTAAATATGAGAGGTGAATGCATTGAATTTAATTTGTTGCTTGCCAAATGACTTTTTGGTTTTATTAATATCATCTCCAAATGGATATTGTGGATATCAGTTCATTGTAAAATGAGTTAGTATATATTCTTATCTTTATGTATATGAATTACTCA
This sequence comes from Tamias sibiricus, assembly GCA_025594165.1. Classification (NCBI taxonomy): domain Eukaryota; kingdom Metazoa; phylum Chordata; class Mammalia; order Rodentia; family Sciuridae; genus Tamias; species Tamias sibiricus. Next base: position 81,323,537 of record CM046660.1, on the reverse strand, counting down.
GGAAGGCAAACATTTCTCTGATGATATATTTAAGTTTGTTGTATTTCCGGGGAATGCTGAGACAAAAAACAAATTTACGTGGAAAAAAAATGTTCTTAGGTGTCATTCTTGCAGAAATCTTAAGAAAATTATAGAAAGGCAGTTTTGTTTTTTATATATCTCACACTTGTTTATATTTTTATAAACTGTTCTTGGAAGAGATGTTTAAATTTTAATGGTTGTTTTCCTTTTCTTTTCTTTTTTTCTTGGTAAGAAGGAGGGATTGAACCCCAGGGATGCTTAACTACTGATCCACATTCCCAGTCTGTTTTTACTTTTTTATTTTGAGATAGGGTCTCGCTAAATAGCTGAGGCTGGTTTTGAACTTGAGATCCTCCTACCTCAGCCTCCCTCCTGGGCTGCTGGGATTATAGACTTAATATTTCATATTGTTTGAAAAATTTTTTCATGAACTCAGTCATACAGAACAACACTACCCATGGTTACTAATCCATGCACTTGGCTTCCATTATTCAAAATCTAGTAAAAATCCACAAAACACCAGCAAACCCAAAAGCAGAAAGTATATTAGAAAATACCTGTTTCATTTAGCTTTTGTATTACTATGACAAAAATACCTGACAAGAACAACTTAGAGGAGAGAAAGTTTATTTGGGGCTCATGGTTTCAGAAGTCTCAGTCCAGAGGTGGCCAACTCCACTGCTATGGGCCCAGCATATTGTGGGGGAAGGGCCCAGAGAAGGAAAGCTGCTCAGCTCATGGAAGGTTCAGGAAGCAGAGAGAGAGAAGGGTCTGGGAAAGAGGTTGCTGGGAGACATACCCTTTCGGGACATGACTCCAGTACCCACCTCCTCCAGCCAAACCTCATTAGCCTATGGTTATCACCAAGTCAATCCATTACACTAAGATGGACTGAATAGGTCACATCTCTCATAATCTAATCATTTACCTCTGAATATCTTTGCATTAATAGGATCTTTTGGAGGACAACACATATTCAAACCATAACACTACCTAATACTACAATGATCAAATACAGCATTCCCAAGAATATGAAAACCACGTTAATCTGTCTTTCAACTGCTAGTGCTTATCTTTTTCTTAAGATTTAAAATTCAGAAAGCCAATAAACACTTTCTTTCCTTGATCAAGTCTATAACTCATTGAAAGCTGTTATGATTATTATAACAATTATAATACAAAAAGTAAAACAGTTTTAATTATTGGGGCCAGTTGCAAAAGCTGTCAATTGTTTACAGTTCATACTAGCAGGTTTGGGTGGCAGTAACATCAGAAATAAGAAAGCTAAAACCTAAAGGTCAGGAAGCTAGTTGTCTCCTAATTGCTGTCCTCATATCTGCAAAATGTCAGAGAACAGAGGGCTAGAACAGGGAACATTCATTTTGCATAAATGTTTCCTACTTCTTTTGATACTTTCAGCAAGTCAGTAGTATGACCAAATGAAATCTAAAATAATGGATGGGAAAGGTGAGGTGGGGAAGTATCCCACACAAACATTTTGTCTCAGCCTAATTAACATTCAAAGATCAGATGGAAAAGACGAAGAAAAAATTAGAACAAAAATTATAGGGAAATCAGTACTGATAAAGAGGGAATATAATTGATAAAAAGGAATGAAAACTGATTTCAGTCATCTTTGATTTCTAACAAGATTGAAAGTTTACAACAAAAAGCAGTGGAATTTCTGAAAAGTAAAAGATTACTAGGTCAAAAAATTAATATGTGAAATTTTAAAATTACCACATTTTATATAATATTCAAAGTACTCATCAGTTTTCAGAAGGAAAATTAAGCACCACAGATTACAAATCCCGTAACATAAAAGATACCTTCCTTTTTCCTTGCTTTGTTGATTTGTAAAATCTTGAACTCAGTATATCATCCATATATGCTAGTTGACTACAGATAAGATATAGATTTTAAAGAGCATAGATTATTTTAAAATTAATTTTAAATATTCAAAGCCATTACTAAGTTTTTATTGTCTTTACCAGTAGAGGGAAACCATGCCATCAATGGTAATTAAAAATATTTTTTACTCACTCATCTATATGTGTTATTTTTTAAAACTGTTTTTCCCCAAATATCGGTTGCATAGGATAATAATAAGCTTCCATATATAGCAATACAGAAAAATTTAAAACAGAGGATGAGATCCAAAAATATACTAAGTGGTACCAGATGGTGAACCTAGAATTCAGTTTTTTTCATGGCACATATATAGCACCATATGTATCCAAATGGGTAAAAAGCTTCACTAGCTCCAATGTCAAATGACTGTGACTCTAAATGCTATAATTTATAAGACAGCTGAAGCACTTTTCCTGTGTACACTTGTCATTCCAAACAAATACAGCCAGGCACAATGGTGCACACCTGTAATCCCAGCAACGGGGGAGGCTGAGGCAGGAGGATCAAAAATTCAAGGCCAATATCTATTTTTAGGGAGACTCTCTCTTAAAATAGAAAATAAAATTGCTGGGGGTACAGCTCAGTGGTAGAGTACTCCTGGGTTCAATTCCCAGTACCACAAAACAAACAAACAAACCCTATCAACAACAAATACCACCACCAAAAAAAGCAAATGCAGTAAGCCAGGTGTGGTGGTCCACTGTAATTTCAGTGAACCAGGAGGCTGAAGCAGGAGGATTCCAAGTTGTAGGCTAGTCTCAACAACTTAGTGAGACCTGTCTCAAAAACATAAAAAAATAAGAAAGGGCTGGGGATGTAGCTCCATGGTGTTCCTGGGTTCAATCCCTAGTACTACTCACAAAAAGAAGGAAAAAAAAATGCACGCAATGTTAAATGAAAAAAGTTTAAAAATTGTTTACATTCTAACATCTCTAAATTCTTGTGAGGATGCATAAAACATGTTAATAAGTTGAAAGTAATATATACACAAGAATTTTAATCTCAATAGCAATAAATGCATAAAAATATGAAAACAATTTTTTTCCAATTCTAAAAAAGGATTATTTTACATGATACAAAATATTATAAAATAATGCATCTGTATTAGTTTTTATTACCTTATTTCTGTGTTAAAAGCAAAAGAAAACAAAAGCCATAAAACTACATATTACAGAAATGTTTAATGCTCAGATTCCTGGGGGAATCAGTGCAGAAGATCTGCTGTTTATAGCTGGCATGGCCACATCCTTCTATTGCCTTGACTGAACTCACTCAGGTTTGGAGGTCAGCTGATCTGGTTTGAGGTGAATATCAGAACCTTGTGGCTCTGTTCCATCTCTCTCATCCTCCATCAGGCTAAGCAGATAGGTCCTTCTCATGGCAATGATAGGAGGCAACCACCTATGACCCAACTATCCCATTCCTTGGTCTATTCCCAAAGGACTTAAAAACAGCATACTACAGGGACACAGCCACATCAATGTTTATAGCAGCAGCACAATTCACAATAGCTAGACTGTGGAACCAACCTAGATGCCCTTCAGTAGAAAATGAATAAAGAAAATGTGGTATATATACACAATGGAATATTACTCAGCAATAAAAGAGAATAAAGTAATGGCATTTACAGGTAAATGGATTAAGTTGGATAATATAATGCTAAGTGAAGTTAGCCAATCCCAAAAATCCAAATGCCAAATGTTTTCTCTGATATAAAGAGATTGATTCACAGTGATGTTGGGATGGGGAGCATAGGAGGATTAGAAGAACACTAGAAAGGTCAATGGGGAGGGAGGGGAAAGGAGGGGGAAAGAGAGTAAAAAAAAATGGTAGAATGAGATGGATATTATTACCCTAAGTGCATGTATGAAGACATGAATGGTATGAATATACTTTGTATACAACCAGAGATATGTAAAAATGTGCTCTATGTGTAATATGAATTGTAATGCATTCTGCTGTCATATATAACAACTTAATATAAAAAAAAAAGAAAAAGAAAAAGAGAAGGCAATACTAATTCCAAAAACACTTTTCAAGCCTACTCAGTGTGCCACATTCATCAGCTTCTCATTGGCTAGCATGAATTACATGACCAGACTCAGCTTCATAGTTAAGGGAAATCCTATGAAGTTACATTGCAAAGAGGTTGAATAAAGACATGGGTGGCAGAGAAAAGAGCAATGGTGTCAAGAACTGATGTTACCTAATAATGTAAGTAGTTATGTGTTGTTTAAGGAATAAAGACAAGAAAATGTCTGGAAAAAAAAAAAAGAACTGATGTTTATCTGTTATATGGAATGAAACATTTCAAAAGAGATAAATTTTGTCTAAAATTATTTCTGCAAGGATGTAGCTATGTAAAAATATGCGATGTATTCTTACAGATGTTTTTACTTTTATCTATAGTGCTTTTAAAAAGTACAAGAGAATATATTTTTCATAATTCTAATTATTTATTTTTTATGTCGGAGTCATGTATTTTGATTATAATGAGAGTAGTCAAAGGTTATTTGTAGGAAAAAAGAACCATACATGGCAACACACTCATTAATCACTGAGATAGTGTGAGATAAATTCATGTGCCTCAATTATTTTTCACAAATTAAAACATACCATAAATATTTTAAAAATCTGCTATAGTCCTTCAAAGGGTTGGAAAATACTGTTTTAAAAATTAGTTTCACATCTCTCTTTTAGGGAAAAAGGACTTATCATTTATAATACAAAAATCTGACAAAAATCAATGTTTGGGAAAGAATATTTAGAACATATAAATATATACACAATATATTATGTCACAGTATATGATAATTTATGTTGTAAAAGTATGTGATATAATTTATGTACATATTTGTATAGGCCCCTGCTAGAATTAACTGCTAAAAATGCCTAAAGAAAATGAAGAACAAGATGTACTTCAACAGTTTGTTAAGATGAAAGTTCAAGTAGCTTATTTTGCATACCTTTCTTGGACTACTTTTTCTGACTAAATTACAATGTTCCTGTTTGGTTCAAGACTGATAATAACATATTTAAGAAAGCCAGTCCATAACATAATGTTTTGTTCTGTCTAGGATTATTTATTTTGACAAAAAGTAGTGTATTTATAAATGAGATGATAATAGTTTTGTTTTTATTGAAAAAAACAAAGCTAATAGAGTAAGCCCCTTTTATATTAGATTTAAAATATTAGAAACTATAATTTCATATTCAGTGAAGTACATTATATGTATTTTGACTTGAATTTAATTTCCTTTGCTGTGCACTGTAAGCCTATTCATTTTCTATTGCTACTATAAGAAATTACCACAAATTGAGTGGCTTAAACAAAAAGTTATTATATCCCAATTTTGTGGGTCATATTATCTGACCAGGCTCAGCTGGGTCCTCTGCTTAGAATCTGAGCTAAAATCTGTCATCATATCTGGGTGCTACCCAGAGGCTCTCTAGGAGACAGTGTGCATCTAGGTTCATTCAGGTTGTGGGAAGAAGTTTATCCCAGATGGCTATACAACTGAAGTTCCCAAGTTTGGGATAAATTTGTGTTCCCACTTCAGTCCTGACTGGCTGTTGGGTGGTGTGTTTCTCAGCTTTTGAAGATCACCAATGACTCTTGCTACCCTTCCTCTGCTTTTTTTCTCTTCCTTCCTTCCTTCCTTCCTTCCTTCCTTCCTTCCTTCCTTCCTTCCTTCTTTCCTTCCAGTGTACCAGAGATTGAACCCAGGGGTGCTTAACCATTAAGCAATATCCCCAGCTCTTTTATGTTTTATTTTGAGACAGAATATTTTTAAAAGTTGCTGAGGCTGGCTTTGAACTTGTAGTCCTCCTGCCTCAGCCTCCCAAGTAGCTGGAATAACAGGCGTGTACCACCATGCCCTGCCCCTTTCTTCATTTTCAAAGCCAGCAAGGTAGATCAAGTTTCCTGTTGATTTGAATCTCTCTGTCCTACATATGCCTTATTTCTCCTTGTTTTTTAAGGGTTTCTGAAATGATACTAAACCCACCTTCAGGAAAATTTCCCAATTTCAAGTATATTTACAGGTGCCAAAATTTGGACATAGAAAGATATCTTTGTTAGACAACTTTGTCTACCAGGAGAATTCATTAAACATCCACAATGTTAGAAATAACTGTCAAAACTAATTACTTAAAACAATAATTGGAGTAGTTAAACTTTATTGAATACTAAGAAGTGTGCTAAGCACTGTTTATGAATTATCTCAGTTAGTTTTTTATGAGATAAAGATTCTTATTATAATCACTTTGGAAAAGAGGAAACAGTGTTAAGCATCTTTTCTAAGTGCCTGGATCAGGATACAGGTTTTAGTTTGTGTTAGTACAACAGAATACTTGAGACTGGGAACTTGTCAAGAAAGAACATCTATTTCTCACAGTTCTGGAGGCTGTGAAGTCCCAGACAGAGGGCTAATGGGATGAGGGTCTCCTTGCTGCATGATAACATGATAAGGGCCTATTAGGAAAGAGAGCAGGAGCTAGCAATCTTACAGCTTTCTTCCTCTTCTGATACAGCCACTAATCCCATCATGGGAGCCCCACCCCCATGACTTCATGTAATCCTAATTGCCTCCCAAAGAACCCCCCTCCAAATACCATAAAGGCATGAATTTGAGAATAAATATTTCTAACACATAAACTTTGGGAACACATTCAAACCATAGCAGTACACAAAACACAAAACCTTTAGGGTAATTACTACATAGCATTCCTTAGTTTAAACTGTTACTGTGATTGTCTAGCCATAAAATGTTTGATCATGACATCTGAAATCTTTTTTTTTTTAATTTTTCTTCAACTAATACTGTGTTTATGCTATTACAACATAAATTCCTTTTGACAAACTGTTCTGTAATAAGAATAATATTTATTAACACATATCAGTTTTGTGTTCAGAATTGTCAGTGCCAAAATTTACTGAAATTGTACTTAAGAACTGTTTCTGTCTGCCACCAACATTCTTTTTTTGCCCTGGACAACATGAGGATTGCCTTAATGAATGCACTGGGGAGCGTGCAATATGGATAAAGGTCCCTGGGGGCTGGGTAGCAGGGGATATATTGAATAAGATTTGGAAAGACACTAAGTTGAAGTGAAGTTGCTAAATTAGGGGAAATTTTACAGGTCAAAATCTTATATTGAAAAAAGATAAAGCAGGGTGACCCAACATCAGAAGCAGAGCCTCTTGTGCATACTTATGCCTACATGAGTGAGATAACAGAGGACAGCAGGACCCAGAGAAAGTTGAAGCAGGTGGGGATGATGATCACTGCAGCAAACACATACCTTCCTTGGTTGTCCTTGCAGTGAGATTCTCTCCTTGCTAAGGATGACAAAATGTTAAAACATAAACAAACCACATACACACAAGCATGTAACAAATGGAGGCAGTACCGTATGTTATAAAGGAAGCTTTGAGTAATTTTGAGAGGGGTCTGTGCTGCCAGCATTGAAGTCTGCAATAAAGAGTGAGTTATTCATAAAAGGAGGGCTGATTAAGCTATGTGCCTGAGAGAACTGGGAATGGTGCATACCTTTTATTTCTCTCTGAATTTTGTAGAACTCAGTATAGGTAACAAATCATGTAATTGAATATCTGTGGAGTCAGTCCTGTTCTAACTGCTTGTAAAATTTGTCTGGGTAAAAACAGATGTTCAAGCACTTTATCTGGGATTCTAGCAGGCTGCTGCTTGGATGCTCTACCTGTCCCTGTTTCTTACCCCAAAGTGGATAGCTGGCAAGGTTGACAGTAGACACCTCATCATTTTTGCTTCTTTATATGAGTTAGAAAAAGAAAGCTGTCCGCAGCATGTAGGATGCAGAGATAGATACATGGGAATAAACGACAAAGTAGCATCCTACTGCACAACAGAGCATCAGGGCCCATTTCATGTCTGTTCCTTTTTTAAAAAATATTTTATTTTTTTATTTATAATATTAGTATGTATTACAATTAATAATGCACATATATAGTATCTTTTTACATACAACTGTTTGTATACAAAGTATATTCATACCATTCAGGTCTTCAATCATGCATTTAGGATAATGATATCCATCTCATTCAACCACCTTGTTCCTTGATTTGTTAATTTGTCATCATTTGAACCCATTTCTGTCTAGCTCTCTTTTTGAGGTTTAAGTCCTACAATCTTATGTGTTTATCAGTTCTTACCCTTGACCCACTTGACTACCTAATTCTCCCCCTTAAATTGGTACTTTCCAATTGTGTTCATCAATTTTAAAATGAGGTATGATGAAAGAAATGTATTCAAAGTTCTTAGGTCAAGATTTTTAGTGTTGAAATTTTTATATATACTTTTATATATAAAATATGCCTCCTTAATTCCAAACCATATTTTATGAAAAAGTGATCAATTTTACTGGGGACACTTCAATAATAAAACAACCACAAATAATTGAATTTTCTTTTAATTTATTTATCAAATAGATATGAAAATATGTCAGTATTTAAACATGATCATAGTCATTGCATTGGCTTGGTGGTATCTGATAAATTAGAGCCATGCTCAGATCAGAATTCTGTACTAGAACATGTAAATTTACCACAAGTCTATATCTTAAATAGTAATTCTTTAAATTCTTTTGAGATTATATGTAGATCATATTTTAAAATCTTCTCCTCAAAAAGAGATTTGTCATGATAAAGCCCTTACCATGAGCAAATTTGGCTTTACCTTAAACAAAAAGTCTATTCTGTGTCCCTAATATACTAAAGGAAATGTGAAATGGAAATTTTTATATTCATAACAACACAAAATCCTTGTAAATTACTGAAATGTGAAATAACCAAATAAACTTTATTATTGAAATGAGTTTCTTAAGAACATAAATATGTAATATAACTTCTTAAACTTGTTAAACCATAAAAAAGTATAGCAATTTTACAACGTGGAGCATAGTCCATATAAAACTATGTAGCATAAAATATTTAGTTGCTAAGGTAGCAGGAAGGTTCCAAGAGATACTTTCATAAATCAGGAAATGGTTAACCTGTTTCATTGATCTTTTTCATTCTTCTTATCAAAGTTGTCCTGACTGACTTCCTCTGTCATTGGGGTTTATAAATTTTCTTTAGTTGACTATGTGCAATTTAAAATGATGTCTTTTACGTATGACAATGTTCAATAACCTCTGGAGAAAACGGAAATGGTAAAGTATAAGTTGTAAGTGTGGATGGGTGTGATACCTTTCTTCACCTATTAAAGATCATAGCCAACACTTATAAAACAGAAGGGAGAGTAATGGAGAAAAGCACAACAGATTTATGTGATCAGTTTTATATTCATGGGAGCCTTCAGAAATGAAAACCCAGGGAAAACTGTGCTTATGCTTAGATCCAATAAAAAGTGGACAGTTATGTAGGAAAGTGTATGATTTATGTCAATGATAATAGCCTGATGGGGAAACCCAGCAAAACCTGTTTGTTCACATTCTTCCTGGCTTCTCTGTGTAGCATTTTTCATTCCTGAGTTATGGGGCAAGACCCTTCTGGAATGAGGGTCAAAAAGGAAGTAGAGAGTGACCTTTCTAGGCATTCTGGCTACTTTGGGGAAGTATGACTTACCTTGGGGTAAGAAGAATTCTTATTTCTCTGATTTGTTTCCTGGAGAGAGACCCTGGAGGCACAAGGACAGGACAGCAGGAGGTCAGAGAAACCTTTTTTCCAAGGGCCTTTCCAGTTTCCTTCAGTTGAAAGTATTCACCACGCCAGGTGCCATAGTTTGGAGTATCATGCTTGAGTAAAAAGACAAGATAAATTATATCACATTTTAAAGCATATAATGAAACAGTGAAGTGACTTTTGTTCAAAGCTACTAGTCCCTGGTCCTAAGAATTTTTTATTTGGGAGCTAATTAGGAAATGGCCTGGCATTTGAACTTACTAAAGTAGAATCCACCTGCTTTCCATTCTCCTAAGAAACACAGATATCCAGCTGTGCAATAGCATTAGGGGAAAATTGTGCTGAAGAAGTTCGGGTCATGGTGGCTTAGGAAAGAATATTAGGCTGCATATTTGCATATACCTTGACTTTTCATAAATGACTTCTCAATTGAATGTCATATAATGTAAATCTTTACATTTATGTTTGGAGAATTTTTTTTTTCTTATAACAACTGTAATCTATAAATTTCAAATAATCATTTATGTTAGTATATAGAAAAGGCAAAAATAGTATAACCCATCTTTAGCAGTTTTATTAAGTTTAGCTAAAATTTGACTTTATGCAACCTGAAGATTTTTACTAGAGGACTGATTATGTTTGAAATTAAAATAAAACTTTACTATAAGAGTTAAGTTTTGCTAGCTTAAGAATAAAATACAGGGTTTTGGAAAATTGCTTCTTTACATGGGATTATAAAGATCAAATAATTTATATCATGTTAAAAAGGATCTGGGTTGATGCTTTAAAATGATAATATTCAAGAATATTATAATGTCATATATCATAGGTGAAATACAGTCACTATATCTATTAGGTCTAGTCACTGTTTCGGTCTTGGGCTATCTCTTGCCTTCCCAATATTGTGATCAGCCAGGTAGCCAGGCAAGGGGAGGACTATCGGTACTCCATCCTAGCTCCAAATTCACTGTAATTATATTGGTGGAAGAACATTGAACAAGAAAAAGAAAAGGGAGGCTTAGATTTTATCACAATATTTGAAGGCATTATTAATTAGAACAGGAACTGTGAAAATGCCCTACCTACTTAGTAAAAATTGAAGTGTTACATTCCAGACCCTGGCAATATAAATTCTATTCTGATTTGAATAAAATTTACATCATAATTTTTAAAACTTAAAATGCCAAGGAAGTAATAAGATTTCATTTTATTATATTTTACTATCTTCTGAACGAGAATGAGACTCAACATCATATTTTGATAGATTTCACTTATTGTGCTTTGTACACACATTTGTTTTATGACTTATTGTGTTTATCTCGGCACTTTAAGTACACTAGTTACTCAATAGTCTTTAATGGTGAAGAAACTATGAACTTTCTTTTATTGAAGATAGTGGCAAAAATATGAATACACTAAAGTGACATTTGTCATAATAATGAGGAGAACTTCAGGTTAAGTAGATCTAAAGTCATTATCTTGAGTTATCTTTTCTTCTTGTTCTCAACTTTCCATTTTTCCACACAGCAGCTAGAGGGATCTTTTTAAAAAATAGCAATCATATATCATTCACCTACTGTATTCATCCAATTTCCATTAGTACAACAAAACACCTGTTGCTAGATAATATATAAAGAAAAGAGGTTTATTTAGCTCATAGTTCTTGAGGTTCAAGAGCATGGTGCTGGCTTTTGCTCAATTCTGGTGAGGGTCTCATCACAGATGGTATCACCATGGAAGGAGCACATGTAGAAGATATCACAAGGTAGGATGCCAGACAAATTAAGAAATTGGGATCACTTTTTTATAATAACCCACTCTTGTGAAACAAATTCCACAAGACCAGCATCCCTTCCAAGGATAGCATGTTCAATTACCTAATAACATTCTCATAGGCCCTACTTCTTAATGGGTCTACCACTTCTCACATTGCCATACAGTCCCTGAGCCTCCAACACAATAACTGTTGGGGAACACATTCAAACAATATCCAAAAAACAATGGCACCTACTTAAAACCATGAAATGAATTCAGAACAAACCTCAGCCTTCTTTCCTAGCCTTCAAAGCCCTACATGACTTGGTAGTAGCCCTCCTTGCACCCCTCATCCATCCCAACCCAGTTCTTCTTGCTGGCTCTCTTTAATCATCCTGGCCTTCCTTGCGTCCCTTGGACACACTGAACCCTTTTAGCCTTAGCACTTTTGCACTTGCCGGTACTGTCTACCCTTAGGTCATCCTAAAGGTGCTTCCTCCTGGTCATTCTGGTTTCAACTAGAGCACCATGTCCTCATTGAGAACTCCCTGATTACCTAATTGAAAACAACCTTCTCCCCCAAAATCATTGTCATATCACTTTCTTGTATTTTCTTTAACTGAATTGTTTAATTATTTTGTCCCTCCCCCACACTCATATGTGAGATCCGAGCATGAAGCACCTGTCTTTTTTGCATAATTACACCATAGTTTTCAACACACATTTGTGGAAATAAAGAAAAAAGGTGCATATTAGAATGCTTTGTAAATCCTGATACACGTTCGAATATAAGATGTAGTTTACAACAGAGCCGTAGTCAGGGGACTCTTATATGCATTTGTCCTGGAAAGCCAGAAAAAAGCATTTGTAATATGTGAGTGTGCCTTTTTTTTTAAGAACAAATAGATAAGTGGTCACATAATGTTCATGGGGTGTGCATTTTGCTATTGATTTATTTTCAACCCAGTGTGTATCTTCTGTTTAGGTAATAATTAGACCTGTAAACAGAAGTGAAGGAAACATTTACAAGCTGAGTAACTTAAAGGGAAGACATAGGTATTTAATTAGTCTTTCTTGTGACAATCTTTTTTTTAAATTAATATTCTTCCCTTTTGAAAAGCCTAACAGTGGTGCTTATGTCACCAACTCTACTGATAATTAATAGTGTTCGATGTACACCTACACACTTTCCCTCCAGAATATCCTTGAGTAACAACACCACTGGAAAGAAGAATTTCAGTTAGAGAACTTTTGAAGTATACATCATGCAGTCTATTATAATGAATGTGTCCTACCACAAAAGAGGCAAAAATCTCTGCCTGAGCACAATATTTTATGTAATATGCCAGGTGTATTGTTTAACAAAATATTTTATGGATACTTTATTAGGACACGACTTGAGTAAGAAACAGGATTAGCATTCACCCACATTTTCTTTTTTCTTGAATCTCTAAGATGTTTTCCTGTACTATTTTCACCCTAGTCACAAGCTTATTAACTTAGGAATGAGGTGACAAGGCCTTTGTCTTCATATCTTATAATTATAATTAATAGTAAGTTAAAGGGAAGCAGAAAGTTTATATTCAAAGTTTAAAGTAAAATGACTTTGTGGCATTTGGAACAGGTGCCAGGAAGACATTAAGTAAGAGCTTTTTTTTTTTTTTTTCCTTATTAATTAGAACTTTTTGAAGACTCTTTGAGAGGGAAAGTCACACTATGGGTACAAGAGGGACGTCTATTTGTGTGCAGAGTTTGAAGACAGGATTCATGCTATATTCATGTTCGCCTTTTGAGGGCCTAGAAAGGTCCATTTCTTACTATCAGCAACTACTTTGTGCCAGCTGCATGCATGAAGGTAGAGATAAGAGTGAATGTATACATAGTCTCCACTGTTTCCCTTAGTATATTCTAGAAAACCATATCATGAAAAATAATTCACAGAATTTCTTATGTTCACTTATGAAATTATTGTTTACAGTGGATTTAACATTTATGAAAAACTAATCATTTTATGTATATGAACTTAGTTTTTCTTTGCAACACTCCTATGAATCACTTTTACTTTTTATCTACTTTTTGTGAATGAGATGAGGTTGAGATGTTCTTCCACACAATCAGCTAGTAAATAAGTTTTAAGTCATTTTTCAAATCTAGGCAGGCTGGCCCCTAGTGATAATACTCACTGAGTTTTCATTGTGTGCCTGGCCCTTTTCTAAGCCCTTTACATGTATTCACTTTCTTCATTTTCACAACAAATCTGTGCTACCAGTACTTTAGTATTCCCATTTTTCAGATGAGAAGCCAAGGCAAAGGTGAGGGAAGAAAGTTATCTAAAGATACACAGCTAGTAAAGCCTAGAGCAAGAGTCGAAACTCACATCCTCCTCCAGAGCCCATACTGTGAAACACCAGTGAAGGAGCCCTAATTAGGAAGGGCTGTTGTAGCTAGCTGGAAGCCATGGGTTCCACCTGATATGTATGTGACGCACCTGTAGGCACCCGCAAACCTGAAGGTATATAACCGGGTGAAAGCGGTCCGAGTTAAGAGAACGAATTCATTCGGTCCGTCGGGCAGTCACTCGGTCGGTCAGAATCAGAGCGGCCAGAACGTAGGCAGAGCGGTTACAGAAGAGAAACCAGATAGAAGAAGTAATGACTGGCCAGAGTTAGGCCGAGGCTCCAGAGGACTGGTCAGAGTAAGGCCGAGGCTCCCGAGGAAGACAGAAGACAGAAGACAGAAGAAGGAAGAAAGAAGAGAGAAGAAAGAAGCTCTAATCTTTCTCTAAGCTAAGCTCTATCTTTCTTTACTCTACTCTAAGCTAAGAACTCTAAGCTCTAAGCTAAGCTCTATCTTTCTAACTCTAACTCTAAGCTAAGAAGACAAGAAGAAAAGCTCGCTTTAATCTTTCTCTCTAAAAATCTTTCTTTCCCTCTCTAAGCTCTAAGAAAGTAGAAGTAAAAGTAGTAAAAGCTTAACTCTGCCTCCGAGAATTTTCCTCCCGTGGCGGCGCCGTGGCTGGCCGTGACAGGCAGCTTACAAATGGTGGTCCGTCCGGGGCTCGGCAGACAGAGAAGAAAAGCTAAGAAATAAGGAGAGCAACGAAAAAGTATAGCCTCAGACTCAGTTGAGACCAGCAAAAAGAGTAGTAAACAAGAGAGCATAGCCTCTGACTCAGTTGAAGCCAGTTAAGAATTAAGCTGAAGCAGAGTAGCCGGCCAAAAGCCATAAAAAATATAGAGAAAAAGCCTTGAGCTTTAGTATAAAGAAAAAAGCCATGAGCTTAAAAGAAAATAGAGAATTAAATAGCATGGTAAAAACCATGCAAAAAAAAAAAAAAAAAAAAAGCCATTGAGCTTTGGCAAGAAAGCCATAAAGAAAAATAAAGAAGAGGAGAAAAAAAAAAAAAAAAAAAAAAAGTCAAAGCCGCTTATGCAATTGTGCTTAACTAGGTGCGTTAGCTGCTCCTCAGCATTAGGCTTCCTTAAAGCCACAGCACCTTCTCAAAAAGGGCTCAAATATCCACCCTTTCAAAAATAAAAGGTGAAAAGCTAGGTAGGGACAAGAAAATAAAAGAAAATAGAGAAAATAAAATAGAGAAAATAGAATTAAAGCACCTTTTTAAACTAAAGGGAAGGAATATGAAGGAGCCCTAATTAGGAAGGGCTGTTGTAGCTAGCTGGAAGCCATGGGTTCCACCTGATATGTATGTGACGCACCTGTAGGCACCCGCAAACCTGAAGGTATATAACCGGGTGAAAGCGGTCCGAGTTAAGAGAACGAATTCATTCGGTCCGTCGGGCAGTCACTCGGTCGGTCAGAATCAGAGCGGCCAGAACGTAGGCAGAGCGGTTACAGAAGAGAAACCAGATAGAAGAAGTAATGACTGGCCAGAGTTAGGCCGAGGCTCCAGAGGACTGGTCAGAGTAAGGCCGAGGCTCCCGAGGAAGACAGAAGACAGAAGACAGAAGAAGGAAGAAAGAAGAGAGAAGAAAGAAGCTCTAATCTTTCTCTAAGCTAAGCTCTATCTTTCTTTACTCTACTCTAAGCTAAGAACTCTAAGCTCTAAGCTAAGCTCTATCTTTCTAACTCTAACTCTAAGCTAAGAAGACAAGAAGAAAAGCTCGCTTTAATCTTTCTCTCTAAAAATCTTTCTTTCCCTCTCTAAGCTCTAAGAAAGTAGAAGTAAAAGTAGTAAAAGCTTAACTCTGCCTCCGAGAATTTTCCTCCCGTGGCGGCGCCGTGGCTGGCCGTGACAGGCAGCTTACACACCAGTCTATTCTATATCATGCAACTGCTTTAGAAATGGGGATCAGCAAACTATGACCTACAGGGCAAATCTTCCCCATCACTTGGTTTTGTAAAGAAAGTTTTATTGGAATACAACCCAATCGTGTTTTTTCATTTTTATTTTGTCTATTGATACTTCCATGCTACTAAGGCAAAATTAAATACTTGCAACAGAGACCATAGGACCCATAGCCTTAAATATTTCTCATCTGGCTCCAGACAGGAAAAGCTTCCCAACCTGTGCTTCAGACCACAAGCACTTCTCTTTCAATTGTATTTGTTTAATATACCCCTCCACCACTCTGAACATAGCCAGTGCCTAGGTTCCAGAAAAGAACAAGTCATAAAAGTGATAGCCCTTGATACATTATTACAAAGTATTTTCTGAAATCAGATCTTTAGAATCTTCAAAATGAATCTCAGTAAATGAGTACATTGTCTGTTATTATCATATAAAAAAGGAAAAGGCGATTGAGGTTCCAAGTTCACTCTACTGAGAAAAGATGGTCTATATGGACAGTCTGTCAACCTCATACATCCTGGCTGTGACATTTCCTGGCTTTGTGACCTTGAACAGGTCACCTAACCTCTGTGTGTTCCAGTTTCCCCATGTTCAAAAACAAAGATTGTAGTAGACCTAACTCATAGGAGTATTATAACCATTAAATGAGTTAAAATATGTAATTTGGGGATAAGGAACTGACTCCTATAAGGTGTTAGTTATTATTCCTGTTCTTCAGATTCTTCAAAAGACTGACTGAGAGATAAGCAGAATGTTAAGTTGAGGCCTGAATATACCTGGAAAATCTTCAATGAGCAAATAGCCTGTGGAATTGATGCCTATTAAATATTCTTTTACATTTATTCTCTACAGAGACTTCTATGAAACTAATTGAATAAAATGCCAATACCCTCTGACAACTTAATAAACAATATAAGACTTGTAACATTTGAGCAAGAAAATAAGGATCTCAAAAGCAACAGATAGTCCCATCTTCCCAGAAGCCTATGTAAACAGATCATAGGAGCCATGCTACTAATACCCTGTGGTTTCTCCTATAGCATCAGAGAATTTTAACTGCAAAGGGTAGGGTCTCCTAGTTTTCTGAGACTGGTGTCTGGTGGTATTCAGCTCTGATCTGTATGCTGACAATTCCTAGACAGATTAATTAACTCAGGTTTAATAATAATAAATGGCTTAAAGAATTACTGGTAATGGTAATTGTTATATGACAGCACTAGAAAAATAATTATTATTATTTATAATATACAGAAACAAGGAAAGATTCATACTTATTAGAAGTAACTGAATTTGGTAGTAATGCTGAACTCTTTATGTAGGGAATTATTTCTGGACTGTGGCTCTAATCTGGTTTTCCCATGTTGCTCATATCCCATGAGTTATCTGAACTGTGATTTGCAATTCTTGATTGGAGGTCTTTTTTATTATGACTTATTGATGTCCTAAATTATTATATTGTTTGAAGAATAAAAAAAATCAGTGCCTGAATTATCAGAAAGGTCATTTGCAGAATATATATGTATATACATTTGTAGAATTATTAATTACATATAATTAAATATATAAATATATGTATATATCCCGGATATACATATGTATATATGTATATATCCCGGATATACATATATATATATATATATATATATACACACATATATACATATGTATATCCGGGATATATACATATATTTATATATTTAATTATATGTATATACATATATTTATATATTTAATTATATGTAATTTTTATATATATATATATACGTATATATATATAATATATGTAAGACCAATAACTCTTACCATGAAATTATCAAGAAGGAAAAGGATTTTGCACCAACATTGCTATCACACCTCAAACTTCAAAAGTTACTGCTACAGTGTGCTTAGTTAAGACAGGCAGCAAATTTTTGAATGGAGTACATGAACAAAAAAAAATGTGTGTTATAATTTTTCTATTTTGTCATTTGTTTTAATCTTTTACTGTGTCTAATTTATAAATTTAACTTTACCGTGGGTATGTGTGCATAGGAAAAAACACTGTAGATTATCCATCCAGTAGTTGTCTTGAAACATACCTCTCACAGATAAGGGGGAGGGTTACTTTTTAAAATTGGTACATTATAATTATCCATAGTAGTTGGATTCATTATGCTGTATTTGTGCATATGTAAAAAATTATTTGCTCAATCTCCTTTTCTAGTGCCTTCTCTTCATTTTCCCTTCTCTCCTATCTCCCATGATTCACATGCTCTCTTCTATCATTGTTAATATTTTAATTAGTACATTATAATTTGTATGTAAATATATATGTGTATATATGTATGATTCATTGTGGCATATTTGTACATGGAAATAGCATAATTGGGTAGCTTTTGTTCCCCAGTACTTCCCATACCCTCCTCTCATTGCTTCCTCTGCATCCCTTTCCTCTACTCTATTGGTTTCCTTCCAGTTTTTGTGAAATACATGGGAAGCTACTTACTTTATATGTATATGTACGTGTGTGTGCATGTACATGCATATGTTAGAGTCAGCGTTAGACAAGGAATCAGGAAATCAGTCCCTGTGGAATGGAAGTAGAAGTCACCACAGTACAGAAGAGTCAAGTGGAAGGAATGAGGAGAATTGGAGAAAAATACTTCCAAACTGATTGGCTACTAGCAGGTTTCTGTTTTTCCTTTAACTTCTACAAATAGCTCCCCTCACAAAAGTCATTTTGGAAACTTATCTTTCAAAGTTCGTAAAGACATCAATGATTTTAGTTATCTTCACTTAAAGAGCGTAATTTATCATCTAGTCAAGTGTGTATGTGTCTGCCAGGGAAGCTGTGCACCAACATATATCATCCTCAGTAGCTGCAAGGATTTGGTTTGCCTTCTTGTATGTATTTGAATATAAAATTCATTTCAATCTGACATTTTTACCTCTCATCATATTTTTCTTCTAATTAAGTTCCATAAATGTATCTTCTACCCAGTTTGAGCTATAATAAATTTTTTTCTTGAATTGGCCTTCTGAAAGTCACAAACCAACATTATGATGAATTGCAAAATGAATAATTTTCTTTCCACTGTGTTTATTTTGAGCAGTAAAATATTTCAAAAAATGAAACAGTGTTTCACTAGAAAGAAGTGGTTGTAGCACTGTGAATTGAACACAGATACCACTTGAATTCCAAAACCATATTGGTCTAATCCAAGGAAATGACTTTTCAGTTCATGACTGGGGACACAATTATATTGGTAGAAGAAATAAATAGCAAGAAAAGTTTTGCTCTCGTGTAAGCCCTGGAGTTACTCAGGTATGGACCACAGCCATAATTTCTTTGGACCTAAAATCCATATTGTAGAAGAAAAATAACAAGGCCATTCATAGAATGGATTATGGGAAAAAAGAATATTGATCGCTATTTTCTAAAGTCATCATTTGTTTCCTTGTACTATCTAGGGAAGTACATGTATTATGTCTTTGAGTTGAGATGGCCCAACTGAAATTGAACCATTTGTTGCTAATATTTAGGCTGGTATTTTAATAGGTGCTTAACATTGGACACATTTGTTCCCATTACATAGTAAGGCGTAGATGGAACTCTATATAAATAAAATTAAAGCATTGCAGTGAATAAAATATCAGGCATTAACCTTGTAGATTCTTGATTTTAGAAGAGTTTAGCTTCAATATTTAAGTAGTCATGATGATCAGAAAGTGGTTCAAATAATAGTGCTTAATGTGTTAATCATTAATTTTGCATATGTCTTTCTCATTTACCTCTATGCCTTTGTAGAATGGGAATTGCCTTATGCATCGGGAATACATTACTATAATTTATTGTACTGTGCATTGACTGAAGCCAGTTTAAGTGGTGTATGAGCACAGAATTTGCGCTCCTTTACTTTGTATTGGTAGTGGGCCACACAGTTAATGTTTCATTTGTAGTACTTATTATAGAATTTTGGTAATGTGGTTGTGATTCATGATCTTGTCCTGGATATTGCCTGATTTAAAACAGACTATCATTGGAACAGAACTTTGGTTGTCTATAGAAAGCACGGCCCACTGGATCAAATACTCTAACACAAACATATCACTGGTATTGCATTTCCTCTTTAAAAGAAAAACCAGAATTATGGTTTTAAAGCCAGAAGTAGACATGTGCAGTCATCTAAACCAACTACTTCATTTGGCAAATGAGGAGTCTGAAGTCCACTGAGGTTATTACATTGATGGTGATCAGAAGCTTTTCTTGTTACAGCTACAGTAGATGTGGAACCTGCTTCCTCTGACTTCTGGGACAGCACTGGGAACCACCCTGCCTGCTGAAAAAGAACCATCACTGCCATTTCATGTACTTACCTTCTGAAACCACCTCTTCTCTCTCTTATGCAGCATCATCATGCACCCCTGCAAAGACATTTTAGTCTCCTGCAGCGAGGATCGCCTCTGGAAGGTGGTGGGATTCCCAAAAGGCAATGTACTTCTCACAGGATTCGGCCACACTGACTGGATTTCAGACTGCAGCCTCCATCCCAGGTCAGTGCACACAACCAGCGAAACAGCCTAATTCCTACAGGAAATGCTCTTGTTTACTGTTTTCCTCACTCTGCTGGCTTTGACTATGACTTTTCTGGCTGCAACTTCATACCCTCCAGAGAATTTAGAAACATGTAGACAAACGTGCCTTTGACTTTTGTTTTATTGACTTTAGATTGATTGCTTTTGATATTTGGTACATGTAAGTCCACATGCTGATGCATTTAACAAGAGTAATAAGCTTCTCAGGGCAAGCATTATTAATGCTCCTTATGCTCACAAGTCCTGAAAAGGCATATGGATTTCCAGTCAATAATGAATGCCAGTGTTTACTTTGCCTCTGTTAATCTCGCAGGTTTTCCTTTTAGAATTAAGTTATCTACCAAGAAGGATCAGAAGGCAGTGATCAATTTCTTTAAAAATTCAATGACACTCAAGATATTTAAGAGAGTAAAGCAGTTCTGAAAACATTGAGCTCTACTTTTCAGAGTTCACTGAATTTTGTACCCCAAAGACAAAAGACAGAAGAAAGGACATTGTAAATACAGAAATGCAAGGCTTCTGGTGGACTGAAAGCTCTATCCACAGTTCCTGTGGTTAGCTCCTACCACCAACCCTGTTTTCTGTTTTTCTTAATTTTTTTTTTTTTTTTTTTTTTTGGTATTGGGGATTGAACTCAGGGGCACTCAACCACTGGGCCACATCCCCAGCCCCTTTTTGTATTTTATTAGAGACAGGGTCTCACTGAGTTGCTTAGTGCCTCGCCATTGCTGAGGCTGGCTTTGAACTCGCGATCCTCCTGCCTCAGCCTCCCAAGTGTTGGGATTACAGGCGTGCGCCACCGTGCCCGGCTTCTTAATATTTTTAAACATTCTTGAGTCCACCTCTTGCTAACACCTCTCTGACCTACTCACTTTTGCACATATGTAGCTCTTGATGCAGTTTCTAAACTATTCCATTTGGGAATTTTGTTCTTAGGAGGACTCCTTATTCATTTTCATGAAATTCCTTTTTCTTTATCCATCTTTGTTTTACCTTTGGTATGAATGTCAATGAAATTAGATTGGAGAAAAATAAACTTATAGAGAAATTTATAAGTTAATGACAAGACTGAACTAAACTGATTTTTTAATTTTAAAAAATCTCCTCAAAGTTTAATTTATCCTTACTAGATATTTGAACTTAATTTATGAACATGAAGTATATCCTACATCTGATAAGCAGAGCTGTGACACCCTCTCACCTCTGAGAAACATGAAGCCCATCTTGCAAGCAAAGACAACACAATTAGAAGTGTAGTCTATCACTTATATAGCTTCTGGGCATACTAATCAGATTTTGATAATGCCCTGTTACCATGACAGCCAGTGACTCAGAAATTTTCTCATTAGTGCTTGACCAGCAATGGTCCTTTTAATAGATCTTCTGTTTCCCCTCTCAATTACTGAGAGTAAAATGAGGTGAGATACACCATTATTCACTTATACTATGAATTTACTTTTAGTGCTTTCTCATGTCAGAATTGTAGTAAATGTTCCTACCCTGTTAGTTTTTTTTTTTTTTTTTTTTTTTTTTTCAGTGAATGAGAAAAAGCAATGGGAGAAAATACATTTAACCATAGCATTTTTAAGTGAGAGATATTGAATAACAAATGTTCTTTTTGGAAAATTAATGAAAAAGAATAAATGATTATTAGAAGCAACAAAAATAACCTCTTTTTGATTTGAGGTGGAGATAAATTCTGATTTTGTTTAATAATGCTTAATGATTACAAATCAGCAATGAATACTATATGCATATGAAATATGGGTATACATATACAATGTTGATGTCTTAAAAGTTGCTAAAATTCATACTTTCTGAAATCTAAATTTGCAACATTTGATTTTTACTATGGGATATATAATTTAATCAGTAAAAAATAGTTCATTATTGGAAATAAAATTTCCTATCTTCATCTATAATTTAAAATCAAACATAAATTTGGTTTAAAAATTATTCTTCAATCTGAATTGAATCTTTGGTTAATTGTGGTCTTCCTCACAGTCCAATTATGGGATAAGGTAAATTTTACTCAACAGAAAAAGGCCTATGGTGGAGATAGTATATACCAACATTTGCTTACTTCCTATGTTCTTCCCATAGGAAAAATAAACACATTTTCTTTATTTTTAATTTCTACTATTCCTAGGAGAGTGTTTCTGTAACTTCCAGGTGGCTACTGTCTGATTCTACTTTCTTTTCTACTTCCTTCATTCCATTTTGTCTTCATAATTAGACAGTAGCCAGCATTAGAGTCATTGTCTCTTCTGCCACAGTAACATCCCCCCAAAAAAATTGGGGGAATGTTAATTCTACTTGATATGACTGGCCCAAATCAGTCTTCATTGTCCTGTTTCACTTGTGATAGTAAACATCTCAAATGCATAAACAACAAATACAACAGCCATAACAAAGTCAACATCAGGCAAAGAGGATTGACAGGTAAAAATTAGAGAAGGTAACTGTCACATGAAGATTCAGATAATATGGACTTGAAATAAATGAAACAAAAGATCTCATACAAAACCATAATCGTTAGGATCAAAATTGTTGAAATTTCTCTTTTATTATTTTATCTGTGAAATAAGTAAAATTACATTGGAATTAGAGGAATTAATAAAAGAGCAAATGCATTTACTACTAAAGTAGATAGACCTCTGCTTCATAGAGAGCATATGGATAGATACTTCAAGATCATTTGTGGTTTTATTTTCTTTATTTGTTGTTTTTAGATATATATGAGAGTCGGGTATATTCTGGCATATTATACATACATGGGATGCAACCCATTACAATCTTGATCCCATTCTTGTGGTTGAACATGATGTGGAGTTAACCACAGTCATGTATTCATATGTGAGCATAGGAATGTTATGTCTGAATCATTCTACTGTCTTTCCTATTCCCTTCATTCCACTTTGTCTAATGCAATGAATTTCTATACTTCCCCTCCCTAACTTCCACATATTAGAGAGAACATTGGACCTTTGGTTTTTTGGGTCTGGCTTATTTCACTTAGCATAATATTCTCCAGTTCCATCCCTTTACCAGCAAATGCCATAATTTCTTCTTTATGGCTGAATAATAGTGCATTGTGTGTGTGTATATATATATATTACATTTTCTTTATCTATTCATCTGTTGAAGGGCACCTAGCTTGGTTCTATAGCTTGGCTATTGAAAATTTAGCTGCTATAAACATTGATGTGGCTGTGTCACTGTAGTATCCTGATTTTAAGTCTTTGGGGAATAAGCCAAAGAGTGGGATAACTGGGTCAAATGGTTATTCCATTCCAAGTTTTCTAAGAAATCTCCCTACTGCTTTTCAGAGTGGTTGCACTAGTTGACAGTCCCAACAGCAATATATGACTGAACCTTTTCCCCCACATCCTCACCAACATTTGTTACTTGTGTTTTTGAGAATTGCCATTCTGACTGAAGTGAGATTAAATCTCAGTATAGATTTAATTTGCATTTCTCTAAGTGCTAGGGGTGTTGAACATTTTTTCATGTTTGTTAACCATTCACATTTCTTTTTCTGTGGAGTACTTTTCAGTTCCTTTGCCAGTTTATTGATTGGGTCATTTGTTTTTTAGAAGTTAAGGTTTTTGAGTTCTTTGTATATCAGGGAGATAAATGCTCTATCTGAGGTGCAGGTGATAAAGATTTTCTCCCATTCTGTAGGCTCTCTGTTCATGTTCTTGATTTTCTTGATTGTTTCCTCTGCTGTGAAGAAGCTTTTTCGTTTGATGCTATCCCATTTATTGATTCTTGATTTGCTTCTTAGACTTTAGGATTCTTGTTGAGGAATTCAGCCCCTAAACTGACATGATGGAGAGTTGGGCCTTCTATTTCTTCTAGTAGGCACAGTGTCTGTGGTCTATGCCTAGGTCCTTGATCCACTTTGAGATGAGTTTTGTGCAAGGTGAGAGACAGGGGTTTAATTTCATTTTGCTACATATGGATTTCCAGTTTTCCCAGTACCATTTGTTGAAGAGGCTATCTTTTCTCCAATGTATGTTTATGGACCCTTTGTCTAGCATGGGATAACTGTATTTATGTGGGTATGCATCTTTGTCTTTTATTCTGTTCTACTGGTGTACAGTTCTGTTTTTGTGGCAACACCATGCTTTGTGTTACTATAACTCTGTAGTATAATATAAGATCTGGTTTTGTGATGAGTCCTGCATTACTTTTCTTGCTAATGATTGCTTCAGCTATTCTGGGCCTCTTATATTTCCCAATAAATATCATGACTGGTTTTTCTCTTTCTATGAAGAATGTCATTGGAATATTAATGGGAATGGTATTAAATAAGTATAGTACTTTTGGTAGTATGGCCATTTTGACAATATTTATTCTGCCTATCCAAAAACATGGCAGGTCTTTCCATTTTAGAATGTCTTCTTCAATTTCTTCTTTAGTGTTCTGTAATTTTCGTTATAGAGGTTTTTCACCTCTTCTGTTAATATGATTCCCAAGTATTTTATTTTTTGGGGTTTTTTTGAGGCTGTTGTCAATAGAATAGTTATCCTGATTTCTCTTTCAACTGATTTGTAACTGGTATATAGGAATGAAATTGATTTGTGGGTATTAATTTTATATACTGCTATTTTACTGAATTAGTTTATGAGTTCAAGAAAATTTCTGGTGGAGTTTTTTTGTGTCTTCTAAATATAGAATCATGTTATTGGGAAATAGGGGTAATTTGAGCTCTTTTTTTCCTGTTTATATCCCTCTAATTTATATCTTTTGTCTAATTGCTCTGGCTAGGATTTCAAGGACTATGTTAAATAGAAGTGATGAAAGTGGGCATCCCTGACTTATTTCAGTTTTTAGAAGGGATGCTCCCACTTTTTCTCCCATTTATGTAGAATGATGTTGGCCTTGGGTTTAGCGTAGATAGCTTTTACAATGTTGGGGTATGTTCCTTCTATCCCTAGTTTTTCTAGTGTTTTGAACATGAATAGATGATGAATTTTGACAAATGCTTTTTTTGCATCTATTGAGATAATCATGTGGTTCTTGTCTTTAAGTCTGTTGATGTGATGAATTACATTTATTGATTTTTGTATATTGAAGCAACCTTACATCCCTGCAATGAACCCTACTTGATCATGGTGCACTATCTTTTAAATATGTTTTTGTATGCAATTTGCCAAGATTTTATTAACAATTTTGCTTCTGTGTTCATGAGAGGTATTGGTCTGAAGTTTTTTTCCTTGATGTGTCTTTGTCTGGTTTTAGTATCAGGGTGATACTAACTTCATAGAATGAGTTTGGAAACATTCCCTCCTTTTCTAGGGTGATACTAACTTCATAGAATGAGTTTGGAAACATTCCCTCCTTTTCTATTTCGTGGAAGTAATTTGAGGAGTATTAGTGTAAGTTCTTCTTTGAAGGTATGGTAGAAATCTGCTGAGAAACCACCTGGTCCTAGGCTCTTCTTTGTGGTAGGCATTTGATGGTGTCTTCAATTTTTTGCTTGAAATCGATCTGTTTAAATTTTCTGTGTCTTCCTAGTTCAATTTGTGTAGGTCATATATCTCTAGAAATTTGTCAGTGTCATCATGATTCTCTATTTTATTGGAGTATAGATTTTCAAAATAATTTCTGATGATTGTATTTCAATAGTAACCATGGTGATATTTCTTTTTCATCACAAATTTTAGTGATTTCTCTCTCTCTCTTTTTTTTCTTTATCTTGGCTAAGGGTTTATCAATGTTATTTAGTCTTTCAAAGAACCAAATGTTTATTTTATTTAGTTTTTGAATTTTTTTTGTTTCAATTTAATTGATTTTGTTTTTTTTTTTTTTTATCTTTTTTCTTGGTTCTGGTTTTAATTATTTCCAGTCTTCAACTGCTTTTGGTATTAACTTGTTCTTCTAAGTCTTTGAGATGTAATTGTTAGGTTACTTATTGTTGACTTTCTATTCTCTTAATGAATGCACTCAGTGCAATGAACTTTCCTTTTAGCACTGTCTTCATAATCTCCCAAAGATTTTTATAGGTGGTGTCATGATTCTCATTTACTGCTAAGTATTTCTTTGTTTCATCCCTAATTTCCTCTACTATCCATTGAGCATTCAATAGCATCTTATTTAGTCTGCAGGTGTTAGAGAAGCTTCTATTTTTTTTAACATTGATTTCTAGTTTAATTCCACTATAATCTGATAGAATTCAAGGTATCATCTCTATTTTTTTTATATTTGCTAAGAGTTGCTTTGTGGTCTAATATATGATCTATTGTAGAGAGGGATCTGAGTGCTGCTGAGAAGAAAGTTTATTTAGACCTTGACGAATGAAATATTCTATATATGTCTGTTAAAACTAAATTATTGATTGTATTCATTAGTTCTGTAGCTTCTTTTTTTAAATTTTTATTTGGAGAATCTATCTAGTGATGGGAGAGGTGTGTTAAACTCACCCAGTGTTATTGTGTTGTGGTCTATTTGATTCTTGAAATGGAGACTTTTTTTTTTCAAATTTATTTTGTATTCTAAGTTGTTAGAAATGACAGCAGAATGTATTACATTTAATATTATACTTGTAGAGCACATTTTTACATATTTCTGGTTGTATACAAAGTATATTCACACCATTCTTGACTTCATACATGCACTTAGGGTAATGATATCTATCTCATTCTACCATCTTTATTTTTTCTTGACCCTTTTGCCCCCTCCCTTCCCCTTCCTCCCCATTGGCCATTCTAATGTTCTTCTAATCCTCCTATGCTCCCCATCCCAACCCGACTGTGAATCAGCCTCCTTACATCAGAGAAAACATTTGGCATTTGGCTCTTTGGGACTGGATAACTTCACTTAGCATCATATTCTCCAACTCCATCCATTTACCTGCAAATGCCATGATTTTATTCTCTCTTATTGCTGAGTAATACTCAATTGTGTGTATATACCACATTTTCTTTATTCATTCATCTACTGAAGGGCATCTGGGTTGGTTCCACAGTTTAGCTATTGTGAATTGTGCTGCTATAAACATTGATGTGGCTGTATACCTGTAGTATGCTGTTTTTAAGACCTTTGGGTAAAGACCAAGGAGTGGGATAGCTGGGTCATAAGGTGGATCCAATCCAAGTTTTCCAAGGTATCTCCATACTGCTTTCTATATTGGTTGCACCATTTTGCAGTCCCACCAACAATGTATGAGTGTGCCTTTTTCTCCACATCCTTGCCAATATTTATTGTTGTTTGTGTTCTTAATAGCTGCCATTCTGACTGGTGTAAGATGAAATCTTAGAGTGGTTTTGATTTGCATTTCTCTAATTGACAGAGATGTTGAACATTTTTTCATGTATTTGCTGATTGATTGTATATCTTCTTCTGAGAAGTCTCTGTTCAGTTCCTTGGCCCATTTATTGATTGGATTATTTGTTTTTTTGGTATTAAGATTTTTGAGTTCTTTATATATTCTAGAGATTAGTGCTCTGACGTACATGTGGTAAAAATTTGTTCCCAATTAGTAGTCTATTTACCTCATTGATTGTTTCTTTTTCTGAGAAGAAGCTTTGTAATTTAAATCTATCCCACTTATTGATTCTTGATATTAATTCTTGTGCTACAGGATTCTTATTAAGGAACTTGGGGCCTAATCCAACATGTTGGAGATTAGAGCTTACTTTTTCTTCTATTAGGTGTAGTGTCTCTGGTCTAATTCCTAGATCCTTGATCCACTTTGACTTGAATTTTGTGCATGGTGAGAGATAGAGGTTTAATTTCATTTTGTTGCATATGGATTTCCAGTTTTCCCAGCACCATTTGTTGAAGAGGCTATCTTTTCTCCAATGTATATTTTTGGCACCTTTGTCTAATATAAGGTAACTGAAATTTTATGTGTTAGTCTCTGTGTCCTCTATTCTGTACCGTTGGTCTACCAGCCTATTTTGGTGCCAATACCATGCTGTTTTTGTTACTATTGCGCTGTAGTATAATTTAAGGTCCAGTATAGTGATGCCACCTGCTTCACTCCTCTTGCTAAGGATTGCTTTCGCTATTCTGGGTCTCTTATTTTTCCAGATGAATTTCATGACTGCTTTTTCTATTTCTATGAGGAATGTCATTGGGATTTTGATTGGCATTGCATTAAATCTGTATAGTGCTTTTGGTAGTATGGTCATTTTAACAATATTAGTTCTGCCTATGCAAGAATAGGGTAGAACTTTTTATCGTCTAAGGTCTTCCATAATTTCTTTCTTTAGTGTTCTGTAGTTTTCATTATAGAGGTCTTTCATGCCTTTGGTTAAGTTTATTCCCAAGTATTTTATTTTATTTTATTTTTTTGATGCTATTGTAAATGGGGTAGTTTTCCTCATTTCCCTTTCAGAGGATTTGTCACTGATATATAGAAATGACTTAGATTTATGGGTGTTGATTTTGTATCCTGCTACTTTGCTGAATTCATTTATGAGTTCTAGAAGTTATCTGGTGGAATTTTTTGGATCTTCTGGGTATAAAATCATATGATCATCAAATAATGATAATTTAAGTTCAACTTTACCTATCTGTATCCCTTTAATTTCTTTCATCTGTCTTATTGCTCTGGCCAGCGTTTTAATTACTATGTTAAATAGAAGTGGTGAAAGAGGGCATCCCTGTCTTGTTCCAGTTTTTAGAAGGAATGGTTTCAATTTTTCTCCAGTTAGAATAATGTTGGCCTGGGGATTAGCATATATAGCTTTTACAATGTTGAGACATTTTCCTGTTATCCCTAGTTTTTCTAGTGTTTTGAACATGAAGGGGTGCTGTATGTTGTCAAATGCTTTTTCTGCATCTATTGATATAATCATATGGTTCTTATCTTTGAGTCTATTGATGTAATGAATTATATTTATTGATTTCTGTGTGTTGAACCATCCTTGCATCCCTGAAATGAACCCAACTTGATCGTGGTGTATTATATTTTTGATATATTTTTGTATCTGTTTTGCCAGAATTTTATTGAGAATTTTTTCATCTATGTTCATTAAAGATATGGGTTGATGTTTTCTCTTTTTGATGTGTTTTTGCCTGGTTAGGGGATCAGGGTGATAATGGCCTCATAGAATGAGTTTGGAAGTGCTCCCTCTTTTTCTATTTCCTGAAATAAATGTAAGAGTATTGGTATCAGTTCTTCTTTAAAGATCTTGTAGAAGTTGGCTGTGTATCCATCAGGTCCTGGGCTTTTCTTGGTTGGTAGACTTCTGATGGCATCTTCTATTTCGTTGCTTGAAATTGGTCTGTTCAAATTATGTATATCATCTTGATTAAGTTTGGGTAGATCATTAGACTCTAGAAATTTGTCAATGCCTTCGGTGTTTTGTATTTTGTTGGAGTACAAGTTTTAAAAATAATTTCAAATTATCCCCTGTATTTCCATAGTGTTTTTTGTGATATTTCCTTTTTCATCACATGTTAGTAACTTGAGTTTTCTCTCTCCTTCTCATTGTTAGCCTGGCTAAGGGTCTGTCAATTTCATTTATTTTTTCAAAGAACCAACTTTTTGTTTTGTCAATTTTTTCAATTGTTTCTTTGGTTTCAATTTAATTAATTTCAGCTCTGATTTTAATTATTTCCTGTGTTCTATGACTTTTGGTGTTGGATTTTTCTTCTTTTTCTAGAGCTTTGAGATGTAGTTTTAAGTCATTTATTTGTTGGCTTTTTCTTCTTTTGCAGAATGAACTCAATGCAGTGAACTTTCCTCTTAGAACTGCCTTCATAGTGTCCCAGAGATTTCGATATGTTGTGTCTGTGTTCTCATTCACCTTCAAGAATTTTTTTTATCTCTTCTTTGATGTCATCTGCAACCCATTGTTCATTCAGTAGCATATTATTTAGTCTCCAGGTGTTGGAGTAGCTTTTATTTCTTATTTTATCATTGATTTCTAATTTTATTCCATTATGGTCTGATAGAATGCATGGTAGTATCTCTACTTTTTTACATTTGCTCAGAGTTGTTTTGTGGCCTAGTATATGGTCTATTTTAGAGAAGGTTCCATGTGCTGCATAGAAGAAAGTGTATTCACTTATTGAAGGATGAAATATTCTATATAAGTCAGTTCAGTCTAAGTTGTTTATTTTATTTTTGAGTTCTGTAGTTTCTTTGTTCAGCTTTTGTTTGGAAGATCTATCCAGTGGTGAAAGGGGTGTGTTAAAGTCACCCAGAATTATTGTGTTGTGATCAATTTGACTCTTAAAATTGAGGAGAGTTTGTCTGTTGAACATGGATGCTCCATTATTTGGGGCATATATATTTATAATTGTTAAGTCTTGTTGGTGTATGGTTCCCTTGAGCCATATATAGTGTCCTTCTTTATCTCTTTTGATTGAATTTAGCTTGAAGTCAACTTTATTTGATATGAGGATGGAAACCCCTACTTGTTTCCTCAGTCCATATGAGTGGTAGGATTTCTCCCAACCTTTCACCCTCAGCCTATGGATGTCTTTTCCTATGAGATGAGTCTCTTGGAGGCAGCATATTGTTTGGTCTGTTTTTTTTTTTTTTTTTTTTTGATCCAATCTGCTAGTCTTTGTCTTTTGATTGGTGATTTTAGGCCATTAACAATCAGAGTTATTACTGAGATGTGTTTTGTATTCCCAGACATTTTCGTTTATTTTTGGTATTTACCTTGACATGGTTGCTCTTCTGATTTTTTTTTTTTTTTTCCCCTTTAGTGTAATACCTCTCTCTGTTGATTTTCATCATTGTTTTTCTTTTCCTCTTCATGGAATATTTTGCCAAGGATGTTCTGTAGTGCTGGCTTTCTACTTGTAAATTCTTTTAACTTTTGTTTATCATGGAAGGTTTTTATTTTGTCCTCAAATCTAAAGCTTAATTTTGCTGGGTATATGATTCTTGGTTGGCATCCCTTTTCCTTCAGAGCTTGGAATATGTTGTTCCATGATCTCCTAGCTTTGAGTGTCTGCGTTGAAAAATCTGCTGTGATACGAATTGGTCTCCCCCTATATGTGATCTGATTCCTCTCTTTTGCGACCTTTAAAATTCTATCCTTGTTCTGTATGCTCGCATTTTCATTATAATGTGCCTTGGTGTAGATCTGTTGTAATTTTGTACATTTGGTGTCCTATAAGCCTCTTGTATTTGTTTGTCCAATTCATTCTTCATGTTTGGGAAATTTTCTGATATTATCTCATTGAAGAGGTTGTACATTCATTTGGTTTGAAACTCTGTGCCTTCCTCTATCCCAATTACTCTTAGATTTGGTCTTTTGATGCTGTCCCATACTTCTTGGATGTTCTGTTCATGGTTTCTTACTATCTTCATTGTGTGGTCAACTTTATTTTCAAGATTATATACTTTGTCTTCATTGTCTGAAGTTCTTTCTTCCAGTTGATCTAGTCTGTTGGTGATGCCTTCAATTGTGTTTTTTTTATCTGGTTAATTGTTTCCTTCATTTTAAGGATTTCTGACTGATTTTTGTTCAGAGTTTCTATCTCTTTTTTGAAGTAATCGTTTGCTACCTGTATTTGCTCTCTTATATCTTTGTTGTAGTGCTCAATTTTTGTCTGTATTTGCTCATTTAGGTCATTGTTTGATTCACAGATCATTTTAATTATGAATCTTCTGAACTCCTCTGACATTTCATCAACTTTGCTGAGCATGGGTTCTGTTATTGTAGAATCTTGGTTTGTTTGGGGTATTTTCCTCCCTTGGTTTTTCATGTTGTTTGTTTACCTTACTTTCTTGCAGTGTAGATCTGAGTTATTACAGTTCCTTCCCTGTATTCTTATAATACTCTTGCAAGTTGTCTGTGCCTCCCCTTACTGCTGAACTATCAAAACCTGCCGCTGATTCTCAAAGTATTCTACCTGGGGTTGGGTCCATGCTGCTTGGTGTGGGTGGTACTGGTTCTGTCTTAGTTCCTGTGGTGGTCTGGGGCTAACCAGGCTGGGTTGAATGTCAGCAGGACTGCCGTGGGCCCGCCTGAACTCAAAGCATAGTTGGAGGGTCTGTCCTTGCTGTCTTCTGCTCTAGGGCAGAGGTCCATCTGTGGGGCTGGCTGGAGCCTCATAGCACACCAGCGGGGGTCAGCGGGACAGACCTGGGGCTGATGGTGCTCCAGTGAAGTTCAGCGGGACTGCCCTGGGCCCTCCTGGGCTCAGGCAGAGTTGGCAGGTCTGCCCTTGCTGCCACCTGCTCTGTGGCAGAGGTTGGTGGGACAGAGAAGGGTTTATTTGATGTATGTAGGTGTAGTATGAAATGACCTTGGTGCCTTCTAATTAACTCTGGCTTGAAGTCCACTTTATCTGATATGAGGATAGAAACCCCTGCTTATTTATAAAACATGTGAATGATATATTTTTTTCTATCCTTTTACCTTCTGTCTGTGGATGTCTTTGCTTATGAGGACACAGCATTTTGTTGGGTCCTGTTTTTTAATCCAATCTGCTAGTCTATGTATTTTGATTGATGAGTTTAGGCATTTTACATTCTGTGTTATTATTGAGATATGCTTTTCATTCCCTGTCATTTTGATTTATTTATTGTTCATAATTTTAATTAGTTTCTCCTTTGACTGACTATTCTTCTAGTACAGTTTTGCCCTTTTCTGGTCTTACTTTTTATTTCTTCTTCATGAAATATTTTATTGAGTATGTTTTATAGTGCAGGCTTTCTAGTTGTGAATTCTTTAACTTTTGTTTATCATGGAAGGTCTTTTTGAGTCACTTCTGAAGCTTAATTTTTCTGGGTATAGTATTGTTGGCTGGCATCTCTTTTCTTTCAGTGCTTGGTGTATATTATTCCAATACCTCCTAGCTTTGGGGGTCTGGGATTAGAAATCATCTGAGATTCATATTGATTTTTTTCTAAAGGTGAGTTTTTGGTTTTCTCTGGCAGCCTTTAAAGTTGTATACTTATTCTATATATTAGGTATTTTCATATTAATGTGCCTTGGAGTGGGTCTGTTGTAATTTATTTACTTGGGGTCTTGTTAGCCTCTCGTGTTTGGTTTTCCATTTTATTCTTAAGATTTGGGAAATTTTCTGATATTATTTTATTGGAAAAGATTGTGCATTTCTTTGGTTTGTATGTCTGAACCTACATTCATCCTGATAAATCTTAAATTTGATCTTTTCATGTTATCCCATATTTTTTGGAACTTTTGTTCATGGTTCTTTAACATCTTTTCCTTATGGTTAACTTCACTTTCTAGATTATATATTTTGTCTTATTGCCTGAAAATCTTCTCTTCCAAGTGTTCTAATACATGGTGATACTTTCCATTGATTTTTTATTTTTATTTTCATATTAGTTTTTATTGATTCCTTCATTTCAAGGATTTCTGACTGATTCTTCTTCAGGATCTCTATCTTCTTGTTGGAAGGATCTTTCACTACTTGTATGGTCTCTCAGATTTAATTTCTTACATTATAATTTCCCTTGTACATAAGTTTAACCATGAACTTTCTGAATTCTATCTCTGAAATTTCCTCCACTGTGGTATCACAGGAGTCTAATGTTAAGGTTTTCTGGGTTATTTGGGATAGTTTGTTTCCTTGCTTTTGCATATTGTTTGTGTGTCTACCCATCTATCTAGATGGATCTGATGCTGTAGAGTTTCTACCTTATGAATTTATAGTGCCACTTCTATGTTACTAGTACCTCACAGATGCGGGGGGGGGGGGGGGGGAGCTCAATGATATCAATAATGTAAGCAAACAATATATAGCAATAGACTAGGTTTTTAGTTCTTATTTTGATATCTAGTGTTAATTGGCATGATGCACAAGGATAATGGCATCAGCAATTTCTATCAGTAAAAACAGTACATAATCATGTATTATATCTGGTTTAAACTCAAGCAATAGGTATGGTCTATGCCTTCTGCTGTATTAATTATTGCTCATAGGTGGTAGGGGTATACATTTTATACCTCAATTAGTATTTATAAGTGTTAAGGATAGAGTTGAGTATGTGTAAAGAAGAAGAGATAGGAGGGTAGAGAAGTGTTTGCAATCTCAAAGGATGAATAATGCAGATGCAATGCCTAGGCTATGTTGTTAGTTTGAAAGGGGATGGAAAAAAAAATAGAAGAATATGAAGGAGAAGAGATAGAATGGGATTTGAGTGTCAGGAATAGAGAAAAGAGGGAGGGAGACAAGAGAGATAGGGTAGTGATAAAAAAGATACAAAACAAAATAAAAATGAACTAATCAGAAACCCTAACCCTCAACATACAGAGCTTGGTAAAATAACATCTTCAAAATACAAAACAACTGCAACAAGAACAAAAACTACAACAATAAAACAAAACAAAAATGAAAGAAAAAAAAAAGGCTAGAAATGAGGAGAGAGAAACAAATATGAACATGTGTAGGAGTCCTTATATCAGTCAGTATACATTCAAATAAGATAAAAATCCAATTTGGAAACCCAAAGTCAAAAAGCAAAACATAACTACTGCCATAAAAAACAAACAAAACAAACAACAACAAAAAAGAAAAATTTTGGTGAAATATTAAGAAATTAAGGAGTCGTATTCACTGTGGTGACCAAAATAGAGTGAGTGTATGTGTTCATTGACTGTTGCCCATCTGGTTTTCCTTTTGTTTCTTCTTTTTAAAATATTTCTAAAATTTGTTATACGTGATAGTAGAATGCATTTATGCACTGTGATATATCATACATAGATGGGGTATAATTTCTCATTTTTCTGAGTGTACATGTTGCAGAATCATATTGGTCATGTAGTCACATATATACATACAGTAATAATGTCTGCTTCATTCTACTATCTTTCCTAGCCCCACCCCCGCCCCTTCACTTCCCTCTACCTAATCTAAGGTAATGCTGTTCTTCCCTAGTGTCCCCCGCCTTATTGTGAGTTAGCATCTGCATATTAGAGAAAACATTTGGCCTTTTGTTTTGTGGGATTGGCTTATTTCACTTAGCATGATATTCTCCAACTCCAACCATTTACTGGCAAATGTCATAATTTCACTGTTTTTTAAAGCTGAGTAATATTCCATTGAGCATACATACCACATTTTCTTTATCTATTCATCTATTGGGGGACACCTAGGTTATTTCCATAATCTAGCTATTGTGAATTAAGCTGCTACAAACATTCTAGCTATTGTGAATTGAGTTGCTACAAACATGACATGGCTGCATTACTGTAGTATGCTGATTATAAGTCCCTTGGGTATAAACCAAGGAGTGGGATAGCTGGATCAAATGGTGGTTCCATTCCCAGTTTTCTGAAGAATCTCCATACTGCTTTCCAGAATGGTTGCACCAATTTGCACTCCCACCAGCAATGTATGAGTGTACCTTTTTCACCACATCCTCACCAACATTTATTATTGCCTGTATTCTTGATGACTGCCATTCTGACAGGAATGAGATGAAATCTTAGAGTAGTTTTGATTTGCATTTCTCTAATTGCTAGAGATGTTGAACACTTTTTTATATATTTGTTGATTGATTGTACTTCTTCTTCTGTGAAGTGTCTGTTCAGTTCCTTAGCCCATTTATTGATTGGATTATTTGTTTTTTAGTGTTAAGTTTTTTTCAGTTCTTTATATATCCTAGAGATTAATGCTTTATCGGAGGTGCATGTGGTAAAGATTTTTTCCCAATCTGTAGGCTCTCTCCTCATGTTATTAATTGTTTTCTTTGCTGAAAAGAAGCTTTTTAATTTGAATTTATCCCATTTATTGATTCTCGATTTTACTTTTTGTGCTTTCTTCTTGAGGTATGGTCTAAGCTTGCCAGTATCGGCTGTGGGTTATGTGTCCTTCCCTTTATTGTATTGCTCACTGTGTTGAAGTTTGGGGTTTAAGACTTCTAATTTTCCTCCTGGCAGGCCAAGGAGACTGGTGGATGCCAGACTAGGGAGGGAGCCAGGGACTAGGCAAGTGCCATCCCAGGTTGGCCCCAAGAACCCCATGGGTGCCACACCAGCTGGCTAGGTGAGCTGAGAGCAAAATGCCCTCACACACTCTTTTCCAACCTTCTGACCTACTATAGCCAGCCCCATCAATGCCTTCAAGCTTCAGGACCCACAGAACTGGAGAGAGCCTGGCTATCTTGAGCCCCTCTATCCTGTGTTCCCTGGTTTAAAGGTTCTCACTGTCTGAACTTGCACAGGTTTGCTAGGCTCAGACAGGGCTATGCAGACCTAGCTACAAACTCACAGATCTGGGTTTCCAATTTCTATAATCTCTGCCATGCTGCAGCCTCAGATGGCTCCTGAATTGGCTCTCTGAGGAGGATTGAGAAACTCTGGTGGAGAGGTTTTTGTTTGTTTGGTTGGTTTTGTTTTTTAATATCCAATTATTGAGTCAAATGGTCTCTGGTTAGGCTAGCGTAGACTACCGCTCTAGGTCTCAGGATTTTTCACTCTAAGCTTTGGAGGAACATGGTATTCATGCTGCTTGAGTTCTGGGTAGTTGTTATGGTTTGGATGTGGTGTCCCCCAAAAAGCTCATCTGTGAGACAATGCAAGAGGGTTCAGGAAAAAAAAAAAAAAAAAAAAAAAAAAAAAAACATGATTGGGTTATGACAGCCTTAACCCAATCAATGAATTAATCTCATGGGATTAATTCAGTGGTAAATGAAGGCAGGTGGGGTTTGGCTGGGGGAGATGGGGTATCGGGGGTGTGGCTTTGGGGTATATATTTGTATCTGGCAAGTGGAGACCTCTCTCTGCTTCCTGATCATCATGTGAGCTGCTTCTGTCTCCCACCCTCTCCGTCATGAAGTTCTGCCTCACCTCGAGACCAAGGAATGGAGCCAGCCTCCTATGGACTGAGATCTCTGAAACTGTGAGCCTTTAAATAAATGTTTCCTCCCTCTATAATTGTTCTGGTCAGGTCCTTTAGTCACAGCAGTGAAAGAGCTTACTAAAACAGTAGCTAAGCTAAGTGAAATGCTGCCTCACATTAATCTTCCATCTTGGATCTCCCCTGTGGTTCTATTTTTGAAAATACATCCTGCACCCCAAATTTAGCATTAATGAATTTCTTAGAATAGAAATTGTATGTTGCAAATTTTGACCCAGATTCAATAAAAAGAAGTGATAAATACTGTAAAGTTTGAATTATTAAAAAGTACATAAATGAATATTAGTCCAAAGAAGATCTATAAAATCTTGGTACTAAGTTGCTAAATAATCACAATCTCTATATTTTAAAAGTATCCAAAGCTATATTCAGAATAAAATCTGTAGTTTAAAAGTGCTTTATTATTAAATAAGAAAAAAGAAAATAAGTGAATTATAAATTAAATTAAAAGTAAAACTGGCCTACAAATTAAAGAAAAACAAAAGAATAAATTGAAACAAAGTAGAAATTAATAAAATTAGACACATGCACATACATACATACACACATAAACAAACACACACAGACACATAATTGGGACATACTCTGAATATACATAATATATATCCAGAAAATGTGTGTGTATGTATGTATTTGTGTATGTATATATATATATATATATATATATATATATATATGAATATATATATATACATATATATATGAAAATATATATATATATTTTCAGACTTTTTTAAAGAAAAAAAATAATAAAAGAAGGAATTACAATAAAATAAACATGTTGGAAAACTCCTAGAGAAATAAAAGTAGAATCAGATATATAAATATAAACTGAACAGTTTTGAAGCAGTTAATGCCATATATATAAGGAACTGAAATAGATATACATTTGGAATTTCTGATAAAATATAGATTTCTATGAAATTAAACATTATCAGCACTGATCAAAATAAAAGGAGGAACTCAGACTAGATTAAAATTAGTGAAAGAAGCTAAATTTTAAAGTTCTACCTATATTTTATCAGTTTTAGACTGTGTTTTTAGAAACTTATCAAAAGAGAAAATGAAATAACAAAAAAAATGACAGAGAAAATAAAAGTTAATTTTCAGATTTGTTAAATTTTCCAAGGATGGGAAAATGAAAAGGAATTTTATTGCTAGTTTTAAACATACTGCATAAACATTATTTTAAGCCTAATAAGCAAGAGTGTAGGAAATGGAATTCAATTGTGTGTTCAAAAAATGTAGTGAGCAATAACTAAGATTTTTTACTTGGAAAGCAAGGAATGCAAAAACAATCCAACTATAAGGATATCTTGTGATATATTAATAGACATTATAATTACCTAAATTGGTTGCATAAAATCTAGCTTTTATATCTGTTGAGCCACATGTTTGCATATATTTTAAGCCTCCTGTGTTGAAATTGAGAAGGGAAATGGGTTTTGAAACAGGTGAATATAAAACTGGATGCCACAGAGTTAAGGTTACAAAAATAAGTGTTGACAGGGGATAGGTCAGAGTGTGGTTAATGTAAAACTGGACAGGTAAGAATGTAGATAATGCAGCAGACCAAAACAATGCAGGAGTCTGTTCCAAGCTCTCACAATATGGACACCTAGTTACTTCTCCAGTTGACCACAATTTTTCCCTTAATAATAATGATTTTTTTTTATTAAATTGTAGTCACACCAACATTTTCTAATGTATGTATACTCAGAAAAAGGAAATGAATGTGGATATGTTTATATATATATATATATATATATATATATATATATATATATATATATATTTGTCCTATGGATTGAACCCAGGGACACTTAACTATTGAGTCACATCCCTAACCCTTTTTATTTTTTTATTTTGAGACAGGGTCTTGTTAAGTTGTTGAGGTTGGCCTCTGACTTGTGATCCTCCTGCCTCAGCCTCCCAGTCTCCTAGTGTCCCAAGTAGCATGCCACTGTGTCCTGATTGGAAAGCTTTTTACTCTAAATTTCATACACACATTATGCAGTTTTTATGCAAATTAAAAGCATTTAAAACTTTTATTATAAAAGAGTTTCCCAAAGGCTTTATAGATTTAAAATAATATTACACACATAATTGTCATATTTTTTTACAGTATAATTAATTCTGTTGAATATAAGTTTTTAAGTTGTTTAGTAGGACTAGTGTTTCAAGACACTGAATAATGTGCTGGTATAGGACACCAACCACTAGATGGAGATCAGACATTGACAAGATAAAGCAACCTTTGATTTTATTCGGAAGACTGATTAGTTGCTGAAAATAAGTGAGTGAAACAATGCAGGGACTGTGCATAGACACTATCTTTACACTATTAAAAGTGTGAAATGTATAGAGCCTAAAGGTAGAAACATACACCCTAGTGCAAGAGAGAAGTCATACTTTAAAACAACTCACAGAATCAAAATTTCAGATGGCCTGTGTTAGAATCCTAGTTTCACCTTTGCTCATCAGTTTTCTCATGTGTTAAATGGGAATAATAATGATACTTACATTGTAGTTGATTGTGAAAGTTAAATACTATACCTGAAAATCACAAGTGCTACTGCCTGCACAAATATGCTTAATAAATGTTACCTACTATTACTTTTTATCTCTTGATAGGAATTTTGAGAACTCAAAGAGATAGCTCAAAAATTGTTATAAAACTATTATAGCCTTAAATGCAGTGAGCTAGGAAGGAAAGAATCCATTGTGATGTCTGGGTTACACCAAGTTCCATTAGAAAAATATTACAAAACATTAGTTTGGAAGGTCTATCTCAACTTCTTACCAAGTTAAATGTGAAAATAGTTATAAGATGAAAAATAGATGAGTACAATTAATATGAAAAGATACATGCTATCCAGCTGTTCTTAACTCTTTTTTTAATTAATTAAAAAAAAATTTTTTTGTAGTTGTGAATGGACAGCATGCTTTTATTTTATTTGTTTATTTTTATGTGATACTAAGGATCAAACCCCAGTGGCTCACATGAGCTAGGCAAGCAATCTGCCACTGAGCTATAGCCCCAGCCCTGTTGTTAACTCTTAAAAAAATGTAAATATTGCTTTAACAATTGTGCTGAGCTCATCATTTTTTTCTGACCAGAGACAGAATTCTACATATTTTCCTTCTTTCTTTACTTGCCTTTTTTCTTTCCTTGTTTTTTCTTTTCTTTTTTTCTTTTTTTTTTTTTTTTAGGTTATGTTTTAGAAGGAAAAACATTTTTTTTCCAGAAACACCAATAAAATTCCTTTTTCAAATGGTCATTTATGATTTTTATTTTTATTTTTTTTGAGGAATGTAAAGTGTATAGTGTTTGACTTCCTTTACTCTCAGACATGTTCCATTATTGTTGACTGATTTAGAGCAGCTTTGGGAAACTGGATCACAGATTTGCATATCAATTTCCAGGTTAACATTAATAGATCTATGAAGTTTGCACTATACTATCATAATGATATATTAGTTGGTCTTTACCCTTTATCAGAGAATGGTTCCTTAACAGGGGCATGGCTTTATATGTAAATATAAGGTCCAGTTGGCTGAAGTTTGGAGTTCATTTTCTTCTGTATGGCACAACTTATTATGTTAAACAGCATATATCTCCCCACATATCTCTATAAATGAAAGCAGTGGGATTAGTGGTTTAAACAATTTCACAGTGCTGCCTTTTATCCTGAGTTCACCGCCTGAGGCAGAAATAGAGCTGACAGCATCCTGTTAAACATAACTTCTACCCTTATGAGCTGATTTATGAATTGTGAATAAATGGACCTCTCCAAAATACCTCATACTCTCTCTTCCCTGTACAGGCTGACTATTCATGTATTTATGTAGTGCCTAAAACCATAGTCTGAAAGCTTCTTGACAAGTATATCATTTAGTTATTTAAAAACAGAAGCATAGATAACCTTTTTATTTGGTGTAAGCATTAACCTGAGTGTTCAGATTTCAAAACATAATGAAGATATTGCTAAATCATCTCCCTAAGATATGATGTTGTGCTTCATCCCCAGCCACAGACATAGGTGCTTCCAGGATGTGGAAAACTCACTAGATTTTAGAAATTATTATTTTGACACCTGCTTTTTAAATAATCATTCTACTTTATATTCTTTAAAGAGGTGTATGTTATGCTTCTGTTCTTAATGTAGTTGTCACCTATGAAGGGGCCAGGTGTTGAAATTAACAGCGCATGTCTTTAAATAGCTTTTGGGTTTCTTTTTTGGTCTAATTCTAAAACTAATGCATGGAAAAAGGTGGTAAAAAGAAAATATATTTCTATAGTCCCACTGCTTAGTGAAAACCATGTTTTTTCTGCAAGTATTAATTCAAGCTTCATACATATTTGCAAGTAATTTAATTCCACTTGTGTCATCAATTATTTTTTGACTGACTATACCTTATTCATCTTTGTTTTCTTCATAGGCATGTCCATGAGTATGTGTATATGTGTATATGCACACATGCATATATATGTTGTTTTTTAAAATCTTTTATCAGTTAATATTGTGGAAGGAAATTTGAAGGGAAAGTTCCTTTAACTCTGTGTCCTGGAAGTGCTGGCTTGAACTTTGACAGAAGTTACACTTTAAAGAGAATCTTCTGAGCATCACTTATCGCAAGTACAAGTTAAGAGTGGTAATCCTATAACACACTGCTTCCTCTTACTCTGTACATTGAATAGTACATTATTTTCTCCTCTATAGTTGAATTGAGGCAATATGACTGAGTTCTGGTCAATGAAATGTGAATGGAAGTATATAACTTGCAGCTGTGGCAGATTGAAGAGCAAAGTTTGAGTCCTATATTTTCTTGTCGCCTATGTTCAGGACCACATGGCCCAGTGGCATATTTTATGATGGAGTATGGGAGCTCATTCTCCAATTGAGATGTAATATGGTCAAGATAAATCAAGACATCCTTTTGCTTTATTAAGCCTTCATGATTGAATGGTTTGTGTGTTGTGGCTGCTGGTGTTAATTACCCTCCAAAGTAAAATTTTATGTTCCATAGATAAAGAAATAAACTTGGAAAGACTACCCCAAAGCATTCCTTCAGTAAGCTGCCAAATCTGGTTGAATGTAAGATATAACTTTTATTAAAGTTAGGCTTGTTTTTAAGTATGAATATGATAAAGTACCTAATATGTCATTTTATTTAACCTCTGAGAGCCTCAGTTGCTCAGTTGAAAATGGGGATGAGCTACTTCATAGGATTGTCATGAAAGTCACATGAGAAACTCTTATGAAAAGCATTTGGCATGGTCCTTGGCTTAGAGTAAACATTTAGTAAAAGTAGCTTTGTGGTTGCTCTTTGACAGAAGCAAGATAATACGTTGGTCTGGTTTGCTCTGAGAAAAAATATTGCCTCCAGGTTTATTGCCCTTTATTCTTTGAAAAACAGATAATATTTTTCTAATCTGGATGGCTTTTTAAAATTTGTTCTAATTAGTTATACATGATTGCAGAATGCATTTTGATTCATTGTACACAAACGGAGCACAACTTTTCATTTCTCTGGTTGTACATGATGTAGAGTCACACCATATGTGCAGTCACACATGTAACTAGGGTAATGATGTTCATCTCATTCCATCATCTTTCCTGCCCCCATGCTCCTTCCCTTTCTCTCCCTCCCCTTTCCCCATTTCCTTCCCTTTGCCCAAGTTCCTCCATTCTCCCCATGCTCCCCATTACTAAAATTCATGATGAAAAAGGAAATATCACGACAGATACCATTGAAATACAGAAGATA
The DNA here is from genome assembly GCA_025594165.1 of Tamias sibiricus. NCBI lineage: Eukaryota > Metazoa > Chordata > Mammalia > Rodentia > Sciuridae > Tamias > Tamias sibiricus. The sequence goes on along the minus strand of CM046660.1, from coordinate 81,280,722 downwards.
ATTAGAAAGTATTTTGAAAATTTATACTTCAATAAAATAGAAAATATTGATGACATGAACAAATTTCTAGAGAACTATGAGATGCCCAAACTGAATCAGGAGAACATACACAATTTAAACATATCAATTTTGAGCAATAAAATAGAAGACGCCATCAAAAGCCTACCAACCAAGAAAAGCCCAGGACCAGAAGATTCTCACCCAGGTTCTGCAAGACCTCTAAAGAAGAATTAACACCAATACTCCTCAAAGTATTCCATGAAATAGGGTACGCTTCACCCTGATACCTAAGCCAAACAGACACAGCAAGGAAAGAAAATTTCAGACCAATAATCCCTGATGAACATGATGCAAAAATTATCAATAAAATTCTGGCAAATCATATACAAAAATATATTTAAAAGATAGTGCACCATGATGAAGTGGGGTTCATCCCAGAGATGCAAGTTTGTTTTGCTTACAGAAATCAGTAAATGTAATTCGTTTCATCAATAGACTTAAAGATAAAAATCATATGATCATCTCAATAGATGCAGAAAAAGCATTTTATAAAATACAACACCCTTTCATGTTCAGAACAAGACAGGGATGCCCTTTCTCACCACACCTTGAAACTCTAGCCAGAGCAATTAGACAGATGAAAGAAATTGGGAAAGACAGATGAAAGAATAGGAAAAGAAGATTCAAACTATCACTATTTGATGATTACATGATTTTATAATTAAACGATCCAAAAAAAAAAAAAAAACTCCACTAGAAATTTTCTAGAGTTAATAAATGAATTCAGCAAAGTAGCAGGATATAAAATCAACACCCATAAATCAAATGAATTTCTTTACATTAGTGATGAACCCTCAAAAAGAGAAATTAGGAAAATTACCCCATTCACAATAGCCTCAAAAAAATAAAATAAAATACTTGGAAATCAATTTAACAAAGAGGTGAAAGGCCTATACAATGAAAATCACAGAATACTAAAGAAAGACATTAAATAAGACCTTAGAAGATGGAAAGCTCTCCCATGTTCTTGGGTAGAAAGAATAATATTGTCAAAATGACCACAATACCAAAAGCGTTATACAGATTTAATGCCATTGCAATTAAAATCCCAACAACATTCATCATAGAAATAGATGCCTTTTAATTCTTTTTCTTATCTAGTTGCTCTGGCGAAAGCCTCTGATACAATGTTGAATAGAAGTGGCAAGAGTAGACATCCTTGATTGATGTCTGATCTTAGGGCTGTAGTGATCAGTCTTTTACATCTGTAGGGTTTTTGTAGATGTCTTTCTCAAGCAAAGAATGTTCACTTTCACATAGCTTTCATATTTTCTTCTATCAATATTGTATATTATATTGATTTTTATATGTTGAATCAATCTTACATTACTGAAATAACATCTAGTCATTATGTAAAGCCCTTTTAATGCACTACTGGATTCAATTTGCTAGTATTTTTTAAAAGATGTTCACATCTGTATTCACACGGTATTGGTCTGTGGTTTTCTTATGTTATTACTGCCTGCTTTTGCCATCACAAACAATACTGGCTTCACAGAATGAATTGGGAAGTATTCTCTCCTCTTCTGTTTCTTGGAAGAACTTGTGAAGAATTAGTATGAATTCTTTGAACATTTGGCAAAATTTACCTTTGAAACCATCTGCTCCTTGATTTTTCTTTGTGGAAAGGTTTTGGTTGCTAATACAATAATAAGACGTTGTCCACTTTATCTAGGTTATCTAATTCCTTGTCACATTTGTTTCATGTTGTTCACAATCTGTCTTATAACCATTTATAGTTCTACAAATTTGTTATTGATGCTCCTTATAATTCTTGATTTTGATAATTTGAACTATATCAAATTACACATAATTTGATGAATTTAGCTAAAGAGTAGTCAATTTTCAAAGAACAAATGTTTATTGTCAATTTTATATATTTTAATTCTCTTGCATTTATTTACACAGTAATACCATTTTCTTCCTTCTGCTTCATTTGGATTTAGTTTGCTTTTCTTTTTATGCTTTCTTAAGGTACAAGCTTATGTTATCATTTCATATCTTTATTTGTTAATATACTATTTATAGTTATGGATTTATTTCTAAGCAGTTGTATAATTATCTCATAAGTTTTTCTATGTGTGTTTTTGTTTTCACTTATATAAAACTATTTTTTGATTTTTCTTATGATTTCTTTGGTCAATTGGCTATTTAGGAGTATGCTATTCAGTTTCCATATATTTTTGAATTTTATCAAATATTCTTCTGTCATTTGAGTTCCATTTTAATTCCATTGTACTTGAAAAAATACATATGTGATTCAATTTTGTTAAATTTATCATCTTACTTTATGTATGCATTAACATATTATACTGAAGAATGTTAAGTGTGCATGTGTATTATGATGCCTGTTAGGGTTAGTAGACTGGTAGTAATAAATCTTCTATTTTTTTGTTGTTGCTGCTTTTAGGCCTAGTTATTGAAAATGGTCCATTGAACGTCCCAAATGTTATAATTGAATTATATATTCTTCCTATTAATCCTGTCACTTTTACTTCATGTATTATGGATTTTAAGCTAGTTTTTATTGCTACAGAAGCAAGTTGCCACAAACACAGTTGCTTAAAACAGCACAAAATTATTATACCTTTAGAGATAGATTGGAAGTGGGTTTCATGGAGCTCATACTAAGGTGTAAACTGCTCTATGGCCTGTCCTAGAACTCTAGTGATAGACCTACTTCATTGTAATTTTCAAATTCTGAAAGCTTCTTGTGTTCCTTGATCAAGGTCACTTTCTAACTTCAAATCTAATAGTATAGCATCTTATAGTTTATCTCTCTGTGTGTGTGTGTGTGTGTGTGTGTGTGTGTGTGTGTATGTGTGTGTCTCCTCTGTCCTGCTTCTGTGATCACAACCATTTTTGTCTGTTGATCTTCTCCTTTCCTCTTAAGATCCCTTGTAATTAAACTGAACCCAACCAGTAATCCAAGATCATTTCTACAGCTCAAGAACTTTAGTCACATTTGCAAAATCCCTTTCTCCATATAAAGTAATATTTATAGGTCATGGTAATTAGAATGTGTATATCTGTGCAGGAGGGGGAGTACATTATTCATCCTACCACAATTTATACATTCAAAACTATGTGACATCACTGAATGACACTGAAGAAGCTCTCCATAAATGCAAAAATACATCATTATTTGAAAGAGTATATTAAGATGGCAATGCAATTCAAGTTAATCTAGAGATTCAATGCAATCCCTATCAAAGTAGAAATAGCTTGATTATTATTTTGCAGAAATTGATAAGTTGATCCTAAAATTTATATGAAAACAGAAAGGCCCTGAACTAGCCAAAATAGTCTTGATGAAAAAGAAGAAAAATGGAAGACCCATGTTTCCCAATTCTCTAACTTAGTACAAAGCTATCTATAGTAATCAGGACACTGTAATATTGGCAAGAGAACAGACCTTTAGAACAACATAGAATTGGACATTGAGAGATAAACTCTTACATTAAGATTCAGTTGATTTTCAACAAGAATGCCAAGGCAATCCATTGGGGGAAAGGAATAGATTTTATTTATTTTTAATTTTTTAACAAATAGTATGGAACAATTCTATATGAATATACAGAAGGATGAATTTAAATCCCTCTACCTCACATTATAACTAAAAATTAATTCAAATATCTGATATACTTAAAGGTAATAAGTTGGGTTCTGTGGCACATGCCTGTAATCCCAGCTATCTGGGGAGGCTGAGGCAGGAGGATCACAATTTCAAAGCTAGCCTCAGCAACTTGGCAAGACTTGTCTCTAAATAAACAATTAAAAAAAGGTTTGGGGATGTGGCTCAGTGATTAAGCCCCCCTGGGTTCAGTCCCTGGTACAAAAAAAGTAACGGTAAAAATTATAAAGCCCTTAGAAAAAAACATAAAATGAATCTGTTTTCTGGAATTAAAGGATAGTTTCTTAAGTATGATCCCAAACATGAGTGACAATAGAAATAACTTCATAATGTGAAAACATTTTATATTTCAAAGGACAATACCATCAATAAATTAAAAAGATAAACCATGTATTAGGAGAAATTATTTGCAAATTATAAGGGACTTTATTATAACTAATAAAGGACTTTTATCCAGATTATAAAGATAATACTTTCAGCTCAGTACTAAAAAGATAACAGTATTAAAAATGATTAAAAAGACATTTCTGTAAAATTATTGAATAGGCATTTTTGGTAAAAGTCAATAAACTCATGAATGACGCTCAACATCATTACTTATTAGAGGAATACAAAGAGAAAGCATGATGAGATACCACTTCAGCCACTAAAATGGCTTGAACAAACAAGTGTGGGAAAGAATGTGGAGAAATTGAAATTCTCATACACTGCCGATAGGATTTTAAAATACTGTAGCTGTTTTGGAAAAATGTTTAGCACTTCCTCAAAATGTTACAGAGTTACCATATGACCCAGAAATTCCACACCTGGGTGTATGCCCAAGAGAACTGAAAGCATTTGCCCACACAGAAATCTGTGTTTTAAGTGTTTATAGTGGCATTATTCATGATAGCTAAAAAATGGAAACTATCCAAGTATCTATTCCTGATGATCAGATAAATAATGAGTGTGCCACTGATGCTTAAAACAGCAATTAGTGCAACTGATCTTTTCTTGTAAAGCAGGCATTTGCATTTTTTTGTTTGAGTAGCTTATTTGACTTTTTCTATTTTTAAAAAAACTTGTATGAGAGTGTTATACTTGGGGATGGGGTTGTGGCTCAGTGGTAGGGTGCTTGCCCAGCATGTATGAGGCACTGGTTTCAATCCTCAGCACCACATAAAAATAACTAAAATAAAGGTATTGTGTCCATCTATAACTAATTTTTTTAAAGAGTGTTTTACTTGTTCAGTATAACCATTTTATGGTATGTAATACATAAAGATTTCTCAGATAGTTAAAATATTTCTGCTTATGTAGTTTAATGGATTATCCACACAATTTGCTTATAGAATACAATATGAGCTATAGATTTGAAATAAATTATTTTTTATTGCTTATTGTCAAGTTTTGCTTTTATACATGATGTTTAAAAAACTATATAGTTAGTTGATAATATCACTTTCTATTGATACTTTCAAAACCAAGATTTTCCTAGTTTCAACTTTCTTTTTACTTACCTTTTGATGATTATTGGATACCTTCAAGCATGGATCAATAGTATTTCTTAATTTGTTGATTCCTGATAATCACACATTTTCTCATTATGAATAGAAAATGTCAAATCTAAATTTTATATCTTCAACTCAGAGAATTTAATTATATTATTTTTATAATTAATTTTTCTGATTTATCTTTTTGTTTATTTTTCTGACATTTCTCTTAAACCTGTGTTTGATATCCCAAAACTTTCCTCCATTTTTATCAACCTTAATTCCTCTCTTTGCCCTTCTCTAGGGGGTGAAGTTAAAGAAATAATTTTTTCTTTATTAATTAACATTTGTAAAATAACATATATTTATATCTCCCTTTTAGTTTGATAATTATGTTTTCCATTGTGACATGGAAAGTCCCATTGTTGTGGTTCTTTTATCTGTAAACAATTAAGTACCACTCGTGTAACCCAGGGAGTTGCACATCATCTTTCCCTGGAGTACCTGGAAGTAACCTCAGCTCTCCTCTTCTTTTTCTAGGTCTTCACTTGGCACTCATACACACTATCCACTACTGCAGTGTTTGGCCCATCCTTAAAGAGCTCTGATTGGGTCCACATGCAAATAGTTCACTTCCACAGAGTTGTCATGGGATGCAGTCTTGCTGTTTCTACCAGACAGCAAGCTAAGGCTTCAATCTGATGTATTGCATAGTAGGTAAATATTCAGTTTCCACACATATGTTTGGAGTACGATTTATACTTGACAGATTTTATAGAATATAGTATTTGATTCTACATTCATTTTTCAACTTGAAATATAATGATGAGGCAGATTGGAAGGGAGGCTCTCAGTATAGCCACTCTGAGCTCTCTTGGGTCCTCAGCAAACTCCTTCTGCATGTTCAGGAAACTGTGACACTCTTATCTGATCAACCTGAGAAGCTGTTCAAGGCCATGTAAAGGCTTTTCAATAGGGGGACCACAATGTACTTACTTACAAAACAAGAGGAAAATATATAACCCCACGTAACTGGTATATTTAGCTTAAGAAAATGTATATTCATTGCATATAGAAATTAAGCGTGGTTTTCAACACCTTCCCTAGATGGACTTTATCATGCTGTATTTTATCTTTATAAACCCTCTACCCCCACTGCATTATACTGTCCTCATCTTGGAATTTTCCTCCCTTGATGCTACTTGCTTTAACTTCATGGGTATTAACACATTGTCTTGAACCATTTGGAAACACAATTTGGCAGCTTTGTAAGTTTTTCTCTTTTGTTAGTGACTGAATTTCAGAAGAGAGCTATTTTCTCTGATTCTTTAAAATTGTTTCCTTCTTTTGATTTTTAATATCATTTTAAAGATTTTATGGTTTAAGGGGACAAAAGAAGAAATTGGAAACTTGCCTAAGTGTGCTGGCTTATATCTACCTCTTCCAGAAAAAAGGCTTAAGGATGAAGTCCTTTGTTTCTGTTAGTCCTTCACCCAAAAGGAAGGCCTGCTTCTGAGGTTCTGTGACCTGTTAGGCTCTTCACTTAAATCTGGAGGAGCTGGATATTCTGCTTGTGTTTTAGCCACTTGTTCTAGAAAAACACCCCTTGCTGTTGTTTTCTTCTACTTTTCATGAAAAGCTCCATAAATTCTAGTTTTCTGGGATTTCAGCCTAGATACTTCATAATGCTTCTCTATCCTTTTATAGGGAAGGAAACTATAACCCAAAACTTCAATCAATTTTTCTGTAGTATATTCAGCAGAAATTCCTTGAAATCTTGGCCATTTGATGTCAAATTCACTGCTTTCTAAGCATGGAGCACTTATTCCTTGTTTTTTTTCTTTTTTATGGTCATTTTTATGTACATGGAGTGAGGAAAGTTGGAAGGCTGAGTCCATGTCATCATCTTACTTGGGGAGCCCATATTTATTTTTCATAGATGATTAAAATTGACCTTTAGGGTCATTTTCACTCTTGAGTTTTTATATAAGCAAATTTTTCTCAAAGACTATTTCTGTAGGCATGAAGTTTCTCAGGTCAAATAGATGCTGTCAAAATAATGACTCCAGGAACTGTTAAATGTCATGAGGAACTAACATTTTGCCTCCAGTTAAACCAAGAATCATTCAACTGTATCTAAGCTATAAATAAATATTAACTTGTATGACCTAACCTTGCTGATTGATGGCCTGATTAAATTAGAGGAAATCTTGGCAAGTTGCTGCAGTTTGTAGAATATTTTCTTACTGCCCAAGAAATATCAGTAAAGCTCAGAGTGCTCACCTTAGAAACACATTTTAATGTATCTGAAGACATTCTAATTGAGAGCATGTAACACCTTGAAAGACATCTAGCCCTCAGGTCAGGAGTTCTACTCTGGGTCCACAATGTGTTTTGATGAAAATGTGCATTAGGGCCATATGCATAGAGGTAACCTGATGCAGATGGCTATCACATTTATTTTCAGTTCTCTTTAAGGGCTATATCAAATGCTTAACAAAATCTATCATAGAGTGATCAATAGGTATGATGGAGACAGTGACATGACAGCACCAAGTTTTTGTACAAGGTTTTATTAGTAAGACATAGCCAGGTTACCAATAACAAGGTATTAGTAATATGTTAAATGTTCCATTGTTTTAATTTTATTATCATTCTTGTCATAGAGAACTAAAGCTTTTCTTAAAGACTGTTGGCTCAGGTAAAAAGCAATGGCAAAATATAAGGCAAATCATAACTTTCACAAAGGACCAATTAAAAGAAGGTGGGGCTAAAGGTAGAATAACCAGAGTCACATTGCAATTGTCTAGGTGAGAAATGGTCATGGCCTACCAATCCTTTTCAACTCTGAATCTTCAGGGATAGTAAATTCTAAAAACTTGTTGGTGTGACACCTGTTTCAATTCTCCAATCCTTGATTAAGTTAATATATTACATTCAGCAGATGCTTTAGGATATTATAGCTTAATTCTCTTGCCAGAACCCTGACTGAAGAAGTCCAACCCATCTTCAGTCAGTGGTGACAGAAGAAAGCAATATTTGAAAGAGAGAGACTCAGAAGGAATAGCTCTTAAATTAGAATTGGCAAACACCAAGAATTTAATATGGTCCCAGTATTTTGACTTGAAAGGCTAGATTTCCAAGATAAGAAAGAAATTTGTAGAACATTTTGTAATTGTATATTGAGTTTATTAAGTTCAAAATGCCTGTGGGACATTCTGGTAAAGATTTTAGTATATAAATCTGAATCTCAGAAATGGGATTTGAATGAGTATGTGAGTTTTCTACTATAACAATTCTGTGCCATAATAAAGGAATCTCAAATTTTTAACATTAAGAATGATATATTTGGTTCATCATTCTATGTCAAGAATATATATTGGGCTTATCTGGGAAAATCTTTTTTCTGCTGGCATTGTCCTTGTATCTGTTTTCAGGCCAAGTTAGTTGGGTGTTTCACCTTTGCTGGTATTGCCTGGTGCCTCCAACATCTTCCACGTGTCTCTTTCTCTGTAAGTTTCTTGCATCTTCCTACAGGCTGAGTTTGGTGTGTTTTCACAAAAAAGCTCAGCTGCAAGCACTGCAAGTCCAACTACGCAAGAGAACAACCAGTAGTGTGCATGTCAACTTGAGGACTAGGCTTGAAACTGGCATAGCATCACTTTCCCCTCATCCCATTGGCCAAAGCCCAGCAGCAGGGACAGTGTGGGGACTGCAAACCTATAGGGTCACAGGCTTGGATACAGAAAGAATGTGAAATTGAAACCATTTGTGAATTCTACCACTTCATATACCTATCTGAATGTAGACTGTACATTCAGATTTGCCTAGACAAATCCAAGTCTTTTCCTGTTATCCTTGTAGAAATATTAATATCACCCTCTAAAATGTTTCCTAATTTGAGTGATAAATTGTATGGAAGCCGTATTATCATGATCAAGGTACATAATTAACAAGACCAAATATGTGTATGTCTTTCCATAATGTGAGACGTTATTGAATAACAAATTCATAGGCACCACTTTCAGTGATGGTGTTCACTGAATACTGTGGGTCACCAGATAGTTATTAGCGGGACAATCATGGATTCTTTTCTTTCAGTTTTAATTACTATTATCAGTAACTCAAGTCGCACATCACAGGCTACAAAAGGGTCAAGGTAGCCATGGGGATTCAGGAGTCTGAACTGAGAGCAAAGAGAGCAGACAGGAATGGGAAGAGTCACTGTATGTGGTGAAGTAAGATTATAAGACAGCCAAACAACTTGTTCAGAGTTCAGAGCAGTTATAGATCAGGAATTTATTCTAGGCCAGGGTTCAGACAGATTGCAGATTCATAGTGTCCAATTGAGATGTGAGTTTGAAGTGGGTCATGTGTAGTCATCAGGAGCAGAAGAAACCATGCTGTGCTGAAACCTGAGGATAGAGATTTCAGGTTCATCGCTGTGGTGATTTTCCTGGACAGGGCTCATGATAAGTGACTAGGTGATGGGATCAAGGTGTTGCTGCATCCAGTTACAGGGTGTTTCTCCTTTTATGGGTCTCAAATGATTGGGTGACTTCATTTGGTGGTCCTGTTTTTCTGATATGAGTTGATAGATCCATGCATCTGTGTGCTTTTGATTAATTTGCTCCATTTATAGGTGGTCATTTTTATTGGCATGATTATTTTATTCATCAGGTTTTGTATTATGGTTGTACTAGGCAGATGAGGGTTGTTTACTTGTACAAACAAGGTGTTCTACCTCTACACTTAAACTCAAAAATAGAGTAACTAATGGCAACCCACTCCTTTATAAAAAAGAGTAACTCGGGGTTAGGAATACTCTGAGAAATACTGTTCTGTACTTCATGGAGTAACTCAGAGCAGGACAGCCTACTCTCCACACCTTTTCTGAGGGGGACTTTGAATAGGAATAGATGAACTCATTGAAGCAGAATGTGTGAAGTGAGCAGAAGAATTAGGTTAAGATTAATGTCCTTGAAAGAGTGCCAGGAAGCAGGAGATGTACCAGGACAGGATGGTTCTGAAAAACACAGGAGAGAAGTCCTGCATGAAATAGGGCTAAATGACAAGGTCAACACCACCAAGCATGAAATACATTGTGGAATGAGGTTGTCTATTGCATTTGTCAACTAGAAACTTCTTAAGTGAACGTGATGAGTGGTTTAGAGGAGCCATTGCAGGGGATAAAAAGAGTTAATCCTAATTCTTGCTCTCATACTGATTTAATATTTAAACCTTGAATTTGACTGGTCTAGGTCTTAAAACAATAGGGACTAGACTCTATGGAATTGAAGTCCTCTGAGTACTAACAATCTCTATGTCTGAATACTAAATATAGATGCCAGACTAAAGCCAAAGGTATAAAAACTAAGTCCTACAGCTTTTATTTATTAACTTTCCATAATTTTTGACACTAAATAAAAATGTTCTGATGGGTATACATTAGGAATTTTTCTAATTTTATTTTAAGACTATAAATTGAATTTTCTTCTGTATTTGATGTCTTTGGTTTACATAAAACTCTAAAAATCTACTGTAGTTATACTAAACATTAACCAGGACATTATTTTCAAAAATTTGGGAAGCTGTGATATTTCAACCTGATCCAGAATCTTGCTGAGCATATTAAATATGACAGCTTTAAGGCTTGCCAAGATGTTTTGACAATTGTCCTAACTTTGATGAAATGAATAAGAAAATACCAATTTCCCTAGTAGGCTTTACTGTGAAATGCTTTACAGATTTGACATTTTGTAAGCGTTTCCATCTACTAACAGGTACAGCCTTAATGGTAGTAAATGACATTAAATTTTTTTAATAACAAAACCTGTAATTTGAAACTTAGAGAATAACTAATTTGATAACTCATAAAGGAAAAGAAAATCTGACTATTATTGACTTGACAACAATAAAAAGAAGAAAGGAAAAGGAGATGAAGGCTACAGTCTTTATGTAGTTGAATCCTTTTCTTGTCTGCTACTTACTTTGCAAACCTATTTTGTGTAAATGGACACCAAATTCCTTTTGAGATTTTCAATTTCATTTATTTTATCAATAAAAAGAGCCTTCTTGTGGAGGAAGGAATAAATCACATTTAAATGAAATACAAGAGATTACACCAGTAGCTGAGCTTTTACCCTGACTAATTCAATAGCTTTGGCCAAATATCTCAATGTCAAAAGCATTATAAGTATTCTACAAGGTAAGTCTGGCAAAAAGAAATCAATAACAAGGTATTGGATTTGATTAAAATGTTTACTTTCCCCCTTCCTCCCCCCCTCCCTCTTCTTAGCTAAATGGCCCTCTCTCATACTAATCTGATCTTTGTTATAGTTTTTGGCTGACTTTCTGTCATAATGCCATGATGTAGATTTCACTTCCAAGTCATATTATTTTCTCCCTGTCCATGATTTCTGAATTAAGGTTCTTGCTCTGATGTCATACCATGTGTCAGTGAACTTAGTGGACTTTGAGGAGTTTTCACAAGCCCCATTTTCACAAATATTCATCTTGAGTCCAACAACTTTAAAATTCGATACGTAATTTTCAGAGTCAAAATACGCTTAGCAATATGATTCTGACCTGAATTTTTAAGCTTAGTAATAATTTAGTCTTTTTAATCATTTTACTCATAAGACTTTTGGAAATTATAGAAAATTCTAGGAAACTGATCTTAATGTTTATCTTGAATCTCTGTGGCTTTTACATGTTCTATTCTTTCTGCCTAGAATAGTGTCCAAACTTTCCCTTCCCTTACCCTTTTCATAGTTAATTTTTTTTTTTTTCTTTTTTGGTGGTGATTTTTTTTAATCTTCTTATTTTTTTATAATAGTAGTATGCATTATAATTCATAATAAACATATAGAGCATCTTTTTACAAAACACTGTTTGTATACAATGTATATTCATACCTGTCTTCCTGGTTTATATTTCAAATTCACTTTTTAAGGACATTTTCCTGATCTTCCTAAATTAGGATAATTTCCCAGTCAACTTTTCACCTCACATCTTATTAGCACCCATTACTCAGGTGTTTTTTTTTTTTTTTTTTTTTTTTTTTTTAAGAATGGACTGTGAATGCTGACAGAGCAGGACTGAGAACCATAATGTTCTATTCTGAATTCCCAACACCTGGTGGCACTGAAAAATATTTGTCATTTGACTACTTATCTAGTTGCTATTTAAGATTTTTTAATCTCATTCATGAATCATGATACAAATTGCCTTACTTTTCTGTTTGTCTCTCTCAAAATTAGTCCATGCCTGACTAATTTTGTTAACATAAAACACTGCTTACATCATGTTACATTTTAGCACACTCTGTCACCTTCTGCTATTTATGGAATAAAATGATGCTCCTTAGAGTAACATTCAAGATCCTCCATAAATTGTCCAAGATCAACTTTTGACTTTGTCACTTACTGTTCTCTCCATCACAAGCATTTTTAATTCTAGACAGAGAAACTTAGAGATTGAGCATAGAATACATCTTCCTGCTCTTAGGTTTGATTTGAACTTTCCACATTATTTCCTTGCTCACATTGGATGTTATCCAAGTTCTTACCTGTCATTCCAGAACCTACACTCTTAAGTGGTTTCTTTTTCCTTTCAATTTATATCAAATACCACTGTTTCAGCTGTGGTTCTGTCAGGTTTCATTATTCACTATTGAGGAAAATTTTATTTTTCCTCTATGATCTCCACATTTCAGTAGTTTGGAATATTCAACAATAAGCAGAACTGGAAACAGTATTATTAATAATGACATGTTTTCATAAAAATCAATTGATAATGTATGACTGTGTACATAATTTTGATGAAGATCTGTCAACATAGTATAAAAACTTAATTGATATAATTGAGGAAAAAGAAGACATCAAAGAGTTACTTGGGATATTATAGATCAAGATGGGTCAAACATCATTTCTTCCCTTTATCCAATTAAAAATTTATAGAAAATGGGAATACATGGAAAAACACTTCATTAGCAGCCACTGATGAATGAAATGCATATAACATCCTGATGTAAACTTTTTCAGAAGGTAGTTAAGTAGAAAGATTCTGTTGTCATACTTTAGGTGTTCCGTGTTTGTCTCAATCCTACCTATAAGACCAGGAAAGTGGAGTTACAAAGTATTAGAATTGTATATGATGGTCATGGTTACTGGTGATTATTATTTCCTTTCAAAATAGTGCTGGGGATTAATTATTACATTTGAACATGTTGAGTGTGTGCTTTGATGCTGAAATATACCCTCATCCTGGAGCACATATCTAAGATCACTAAAAGAACCCACAAATAACAGTAGGAGGAATATCCATTCCAACAAATGTACAAATCTCACCATAGAAACATAGGAATCATAAGAAAACAAGGCAATAAGACATCTCCAAAGTTAATAACTGTCCAGTTACTTAACCCAAAGTTAGGAAAGTGGAAGAAATACCAAATAATTCAAAAAGTTGATGGATAAATGGTCAATGAATTAAAAGAAGATCTAAGGAATGAACTATGGAAAAAATGCTGGATGTGAAAGAGCATTTTAATAAAGGGATAGAAATTCTGAAAAAGAACCAAACAGAAATAAAAAAAAAATCAATAAACCAAATAAAAATTCAATCAAATATTTCACCAATAGGTTAGATCAAGCAGAATAAAAGAATAGCAGACCTAAAAGACAAGATAGATGAAATAGAAATTCAGATAACAATAAAGAAAAAAAAGAAAGAAAGAAATGAAACTATGAATAGAATATGCAATATATCTGGGACAACACTAAAAGGACAAAATTCAAACTCCTAAGTCTTGAGGAAGGAGAAGAGATATGTACCAATTGCATAGAAAACTTATTCACTGTAATTATAGCAGACAGTGTCCCTGATCATGGGAAAGATATGGATATGCTGGTACTGGAGGCATTTATAACCCTAAGGACAAGGACAGGAAAGAATTGTTCTAGGACATTTATAGGTAAAATGCCAACAATTAATAACAAGGAAAAATTGTAAAAATATTAAGAGAGAAGCACTGAGTCACTTGGAAAGGTAAATCCTCAGAATAACATCAGAGTCCTTAGCAGAAAATGTAAAGGCCAGGAGGGCATAGAATAATATATTCCAAGAGCTGAAAGACAACAACCACCACCTAGACTGCTACATACAGCAAAAATATCTATTAGAATCAAAGAATAAATAAAAAAACTTCCAAGATAAGCATGAACTAAATGAATTCATCACAACTAAGCCAATATTGGAGAAGATACTTAAAGGAACAATACAAACAGAAGAGAAAAATAAAAATAACCAAGAGTATGGGAAGAATAAATCTCATTAAAAGAATAGATAAACAAATGAAAATTATTAATAATTCTAACATTGAAGTAAAATGACATAGCTATATGACATAGTAATACATAGCTTTCTATAGTAGTGCTGAATGGAAATGGTCTTAGTTCTCCAATTAAAAGACATAGACTGGTGGGTTGAATTAAAACACAAGCCCTAAATGTATGTTGCCTCCAAGAAAAACCCATCACAGACAAAGGCATTCACAGATTGAAAGTGGAAGGTTGAAAAATAATATTCCATGAAAATGAAATCCAAAAGCAGGATTATATACTCACATACCCAAAAATGCTGACTTCAAGCCAAAATAAGCATTAAGAAACAAAGAAGGTCATTATATCCTGGTAAAAAAAAATCTAACAAGGGGATATAAGGCTTTTAAATATTTTTGCTCTGCACAATGATGCAGATAACTTCATAAAGCAAATATTACTTGGTAAAATGAGACAGATAGGACCCAAAACAGTAATAGTGGGGAACTTCATTATATCACTCTCACCAAGACATAGATCACCAAGACAGAAAATCAACAAAGACACAATATATTTAATCTACTATAGATCAAATGGATTTAGCAGACATCTGTTGAATATTTCATCCAACTACAGCTGAATACACTTTCTTTTCAGCGACTTATGGAGAGTTCTCCAAAATTGATTATTAAGGCACAAAGCAAATCTTGGCATATACAGAAAAATGAAATGATCTCTTGCATCGTTTCAGACCATAATGTAATAAAATTAGCAATGAACAGAAAGAAAAACTGCAGAAACTATACAAATACATGGAAATTAAACCATATGGTTTTGAATGATAATAGTCATTGAAGAAATTAGGGGAAATAATAAAATTCTTAGAATCAAGCAAAAATGGAAATTCAATATACCAGAATCTGTGAGATATGATAAAGGTAGTACTAAGGGAAAAATATAAAACTAGGAGTGCCTCCAATAAAAAAAAAATCAGAGAGATCTCAAATAACCTAATGATACATCTCAAGCTCATAAAACAACACTCCCAAAATCAGTGGAAGAAAAGAAATAAGGATCAGAGCTGACATTAATGAAATAGAGTTAAAATGCAAAACTCAGGATCAATAAAACAAAGAGTTTGTTCTTTTAACAGATAAAATTGATAACAGATAATATCGATCCAAACTAACCACAGAAAAAGAAAGAAGATACAAGTTAATAAAAATTAGAGTTGAAAATGGAGGATGTTATGAAAGACAACACTGAAATTCAGAGAATCATTAGATTCTATTTTAAAAGCTCATATTCCAATAAATTGAAATACCTGTAATAAATAGATAAATTTTAAGACATATTTGACCAACCAAAACTGAGGCAAGAGCAAATAGGAAATATGAACAAATAAATAATAAGCAATGAGGTTGAAACAGAACTAAAATCTTCCCAACAAGGAAAAGTCTAGGCCTCTATAGATAAATAGCTGAATTTTACCAGATCTTTAAAGAAGTACTGACATCAGTGCTCTTTAAATTATTCCATGAAAAAGAAAGGAAGGAGATATTTGCAAATTCATTCTATGAAGATAGTATTACCCTAATACCAAAACTGTATAAATATACATCAAGGAAAGAAGGTTATAGACCAATATCCTTGAAGAACTTTTTTTTTTTGGTCAGCTTTTTTATTGCTGTGACCAAAGAATCTGACAAAAACAAGAGGAGGAAAAGGTTATTTAGGGGTTCATGGTTTCTGAGGTTTCAGCCCACAGACCCCTGACTTCATTGCTGTGTCTAAGGTAAGGCAGAACATCATGGTGGAAGGGTGTGTTGAAGGAAAGCAGCTGGGGACATGGTACCAGGAAGCAGAGAGAGAGTTCCTCTCACAATGGACAAAATATAAATCCCCAAGAGCCCCTATAAACCACTTCCTCCAGTCACACCTACCTGCTTATAGTTACCACCCAGTTAATCCCTATCAGCAGATTAATGCACTGGTTAGATTAAAACTTCATAACACAGTAATTCCACCTCTAAACTTTCTTGCATTGTCTCATACATGAACACCTCAATGAATATAGATAATATAGATGTAGAAATCCTTAATAAAATACTTGCAAACTGAATTCATTAGCACAACAGAAAGGTATAATAATCAAGTTGGTTTCATTTCATGGATGCAAGATTGATTCAATATGTGCAAATAAATGCAGCACACCACATAAATAGAACCACATGATCATTTCAATAAATACAGAACAAGCATTTGACAAAATTCCACACTACATCATGATTAAAAACCCTGAAGGAAGTAGTGGTAGGAAAAAATTAACAAAAGCCTACATACATCAAACCCAAAGCCAACATCATATTGATTTTGATTTTTTTTTTTTTTTTGGTACTGGGGATTAAACTCAGGAGCACTCAGCCAGTGGGCCACATCCCCAGCCCTTTTTTTGTATTTTATTAGAGACAGGGTCTCACTGAGTTGCTAAGTGCCTCGCCATTGCTGAGGCTGGCTTTGAACTCTAGATCCTCCTGCCTCAGCCTCCCAAGTGCTGGGATTACAAGCATGCGCCACCATGCCCAGCTCCAACATTATATTGAATGTGGAAGAACTGAAAGCATTTCTGCTTCAATAAGGAACAAGGGAATAACATCCAATTTCACCATTCCTACTCAATACTGTACTTGAAATTTTAACCACAGTAATTAGAGAAGAGAAAGAAACTAAGGAAATACAAGCAGAAAAACAGAGTCAAATTATCCCTATTTGCCAATAGCATAATCCTATTTAGAGGACCCTAAAAATTCCATCAGTTGATTTTTAGAGCTTATAAACAAATATAATAAAATAGCTGTACAGAAACCAATATACAGCTGGGTATGTTGGCACATACCTGTAATCTCAGCATCTTGGGAGGGTGAGGCATGAGAATTATGAGTTCAAAGCCAGCCTCAACAACTTAGCAAGGACCAAGAAACTTAGCAAGACCCTGTATCAAAATAAAATATATAAAAACAAAACTTGGGATATAAACCCCATTATAATAAACCCCATTACAATGTATAAACCCCATTACAACCACTCAGAATATATTGGAGGCAATATCTAAATTCTCTTATTCTGTACATTGTGAACAAATTGTGATTATCTGAATATAAAATGTCTGGTTTTAAGGTGTAAAGTATACATAAGAGGAGCTGATAGCATTGTACAACAGGAGCATCATTGGGCCTGAAGGTAAAAACAAAAAAAGCCAAGGTTCCACATTGCTAAAAGAAAAGACACATAAGCAATATGAAAAAACAAGGGAAGAAAATGTCCCAAACGAATCAACATACCTCCTTAGCAGATTCCTTGGCAAGCACAGTAGATCTAATGACAGAACAGGAATTCAGGAAATACATAATCCAAATGATTATGTAGCTCAAGGATGAATTCAAGAAGAAGGTGAGAGAGCAAATATAGGTAGTAAAATATCACTTTGACAAAGAACTTCATAAACAAATACAAGAAGAAAAAGACTACTTCAATAGAGAGATAGAGGTTCTAAAGAGAAACCAAACAGAAATTCTGGAAATGAAAGTAGCAATAAACCAAATTAAATGCTCTATTGAAAACATCACCAATAGATTAGACCACCTGGAAGAAAGGACCTCAGGTAATGAAGACAAAATATACAATCTGGAAAGAAATGCAGAGAACACAGGAAAAATGGTAAAAAATCAAGAAAAAAAAACATTCAAGAAATTTGGGACAACATAAAAAGACCAAATTTAAGAGTGATTGGGGTAGAAGAAGGTGTATAATTCCAAGCCAAAGGAATGAATAATTTATTCAATGAAATAATAGCAGAAAATTTTCCAAACTTGAGGAATGAATGGGAAAACCAAGTCCAAGAGGCTTACCGAACACCAAACATACAAAATCACAAGAGATCCACACCAAGGCACATCATATTGAAAATGCCTACTATACTGAACAAGGAGAGAATATTAAAAGCCACAAGAAAAAGGAAGAGGATTATATATAGGGGGAAACCAATTAGACTATGTACAGATTTTTCAATCCAGAACTTAAAAGCTAGAAGATCCTGGAATAGCATATTTCAAGCTCTGAAAGAAAAGGGATGTCAACCAAAAATCTTATACCCAGCTAAATTAAGCTTTAGATTTGAAGATGAAATAAAAACCTTCCATGACAAACAAAAGTTAAAAGAGTTCACAACTGGAAAGCCAGCACTTCTGAACATCCTGGGCAAAATATTCCATGAAGAAGAAAAGAAAAATATCAATGAAAATCAACACAGGGAGATATTAAACTAAAGGAATTACCAACAAGAGGAGAAACCAAATCAAGTTAAATACCATGAACAAATAAAAATGGATGGGAATACGAATCACATCTCAATAATAACCTTGAATGTTAATGGCCTAAATTCACCATTCAAAAGACACAGATTGTTAAGACTGGATAAAAGAAATGACCCAACAATATGCTGTCTCCAAGAAACCCACCTCATAGAAAAAGACATCAATAGACTGAAGGTGAAAGGCTGGGAAGTCTTATCACTCACATGGGCCACAGAAGCAAGCAGGGGTTTCTATTCTCATATCAAATAAGGTAGACTTCATGCCAAAGTTAATCAAAAAGACAAAGATGAATATTTCTTACTGATTAAGGGAACCATTCATCAACAAGAGATAACAATTATAAATCTATATGCCCCAAATAATGGAGCACCTACATTCATCAAACAAACCCTTCTCAAGTTCAAGAGTAAAATAGATCATAACACAGTTATCTTAGGGGACTTCAACACACCTCTATCACCTCTGGATAGATCATCCAAACAAAAGCTAAATAAAGAAATTTTAGGCCTCATTAAAACAATTAATAATTAAGACCTAATGGACATATATAGAATATTTCATCCCTCAGTAAGCGAATACACTTTCTTCTCAGCAGCACGTGGCTCCGTCTCTAAAAATAGACCATATATTATGCCACAAGGCAACCCTCAGGAAATATAAAAAGGCAGAGATAATACCATGCATTCTATCAGACCATAATGGGATGAAATTGGAAATCAATGATAAAACAAGAAACAAAAAAGATTACTCCAAAAACTGGAAGCTAAACAACATGCTACTGAACAAACAAGGGGTTGAAGAAGACATCAAGGAGGAGATTAAAACATTCTGAAAGGTAAATGAGAACACTGATACATCATAGAGAAATCTCTGAGACACTATGAAGGCAGTATTAAGAGGAAAATTCATTGCACTGAGTTCATTTCTCAAAAGGAAAAAAAAAAAAAACAAAAACAAAAACAAATAAATGACATAACATCACACCTCAAAGCACTAGAAAAAGAACAGACCAACACTAAGAGCAGTAGAAGACAGGGAATAATTAAAATCAGAGCTGAAATTAATGAAATTGAGTCTAAAGAAACAATTCAAAGAATTGACAAAACTAAAAGTTGGTTCTTTGAAAAAATAAATAAAATCGACAGACCCTTAGCGATGCCAACGAAAAGAAGGAGAGAAAAAACTCAAATCACTAACATCCGTGATGAAAAAGGAAATGTCACAACAAACACCTCAGATATACAGAGGATAATTTGAAAATTAGAAATTACTTTAAAAACTTGTACTCTAATAAAATAGAAAATATTGAAGACATTGACAGATTTCTAGAGTTGTACAAATTGCCCAAACTGGATCTGGAGGATTTACACAATTTAAATAGATCAATTTCAATGAGGAAATAGAAGATGCCATCAAAAAACTACCAGCTAGAAAAAGTCCAGGTCCTGATGGGTTCACAGCCGAGTTCTACAAGACCTGCAAAGAAGAACTAATACCGATGCTCTTCAAATTATTTCAAGAAATAGAAAAAGAGGGAGCTCTCCCAGACTCTTTCTATGAGGCCAATATTACATTAATTCCAAAGCCAGGCAAAGACACAGCCAAAAAGGAAAACTTCAGGCCAATATCTTTAATGAACATAGATGCAAAAATTCTCAACAAGATCCTGGCAAATCGAATACAAAAACATATCAAGTGGGGTTTATCCCAGGGATGCAAGGTTGGTTAAACATATGGAAATCAATAAACATAATACATCACATCAATAGACTTAAAGATAAAAACCATATGATCATCTCAATAGATGCAGAAAAAACATTCAACAAAATACAACACCCCTTTATGTTCAAAACACTAGAAAAACTAGGAATAACAGGAACATATCTCAACATTATAAAAGCTATTTATGCAAAGCCCCAGGCTAACATTATTTTAAATGGAGAAAAATTGAAAGCATTCCTTCTAAAAACTGGAACAAGACAGGGATGCCCCCTTTCACCACTGTTATTTAACATAGTACTTGAAACTCTGGCCAGAGCAATTAGACAGATGAAGGAAATTAAAGGGATCCACATAGGAAAAGAAGAGCTCAAATTAGCACTATTTGCCGATGACATGATAATATACCTAGAAGACCCAAAAAACTCTACCAGAAAACTTTTACAATTAGTAAATGAATTCGGCAAAGTAGCAGGATACAAAATCAATACCCATAAGTCAAAGGCATTTTTGTACATCAGCGACAAAGACTCTGAAAGGGAAGTGATGAAAACTACCCCATTTACTATAGCATCAAAAACAATAAAATACCTGGGAATCAACTTAATGAAAGAGGTGAAAGACCTCTATAAGGAAAATTATAGAACACTAAAGAAAGAAATTATAGAAGACCTCAGAAGATGGAAAGACCTACCTTGTTCTTGGATAGGCAGAATTAATATTGTCAAAATGTCCATACTACCAAAAGCATTATATAGATTTAATGCAATTCCAATCAAAATCCCAATGACATTCCTTGAAGAAATAGAAAAAGCCGTCAAGAAATTCATCTGGAAAAACAAGAGACCTGGAATAGCTAAAGCAATCCTTAGCAAGAAAAAGTGAAGCAGGTGGCATCACCATACCAGACTTTAAATTATACTATAGAGCAATAGTAACAAAAACTGCATGGTATTGGCACCAATCAGACAGGTAGACCAGTGGTACAGAATTGAGGATACAGAGACTAATACATATAATTTCAGCTATCTTATATTAGACAAAGGTGCCAAAAATGTACAGTGGAGAAAGGAAAGCCTCTTCAACAAATGGTGCTGGGAAAACTGGAAATCCACATGCAACAAAATGAAATTAAACCCTTATCTCTCACCATGCACAAAATTCAATTCAAAGTGGATCAATGACCTAGGAATTAGACCAGACAAAATATGCCTAATAGAAGAAAAAGTAAGCTCCAATTTCCAACATGTCGGATTAGGCCCCAAGTTCCTTAATAAGAATCCTGTAGCACAAGAATTAGTATCAAGAATTAATGAATGGGGGGCTGGGATTGTGGCTCAGCGGTAGAGCGCTCGCCTAGCACATGCGCGGCCCGGGTTCGATCCTCAGCACCACGTAAAAATAAACGCATTGTGTACAACTAAAGCAAATAAATAAATGTAAAAAAAAAAAAAAAAAAAGAATTAACGAATGGGATAGATTCAAACTAAAAAGCTTCTTCTCAGCAAAAGAAACAATCAGTGAGGTGAATAGAGAGCCAACTAACTGGGAACAAATATTTAATACATGCACATCAGACAGAGCACTAATTTCTAGAATATATAAAGAACTCAAAAAACTCAACTCCAAAAAAACAAATATCCCAATAAATAAATGAGCCAAGAAACTGAACAGGCACTTCTCAGAAGAAGATATACAATCAATCAACAAATACATGAAAAAATGCTCAACATCACTGGCAGTTAGAGAGATGCAAATAAAAACTACCCTATGATTTCATTTCACACCAATCACAATGGCAGGTATTAAGAACACAAACAACAATAAATGTTGGAGAGGATGTGGGGGAAAGGGCACACTCATACATTGCTGGTGCGACTGCAAGATGGTGCAACCATTATGGAAAGCAGTATGGAGATTTCTTGGAAAACTGGGAATGGAACCACCCTATGACCCAGCCATCCCACTCCTGGGTTTACTCCCAAAGGACTTAAAAATAGCATATTATAGTGACACAGCCATCTCAATGTTTATAGCTGCACAATTCACAATAGCTAGGTTGTGGAACCAATCTAGATGTCCCTCAGTAGATGAGTGAATTAAGAAAATGTGGTGTATATACATACAATGGAATTTTACTCAGCATAAAAGAAAATAAAATAATGGCATTCACAGGTAAATCGATGAAGTTGGAGAATATAATGCTAAGTGAAGTTAGTCAATCTCAAAAATCCAAATACCAAATGTTTTCTCTGATATAAGGAGGCAGATTCACAGTGGTGTTGGGTGTCGGGGTACATAGGAAGATTAGAGGAACACTAGAATGGTCAAAGGGGAGGGAGGAAGAGGGAGGGGGAGTAAGGGGGAATGGGGGAAAAAAAAAAGAAAAGGTGGTATAATAAGATGGATATCATTATCCTAAATCCATGATTGAAGACTTGAATAATATGAATATACTTTGTATACAAACAGTGACATGTGAAAAGAGGCTCTATATGTGTATTATGAATTGTAATGCATTCCACTATTACAAATACAACAACTTTGAATAAAAAAAAAAAAAAAAAAACTTGGGATGTGGTTCAGTGGTTAAGCACCCCTGGGTTCTATCCCTGGTACACGGAAAAAAAAAAAAAAAAAAAAAAAAAGAAAGAAAGGAAGAAAGCCAATGCTGAATATTGTTTTTTTTTTTTAATATTGAAAGAAAACCCAGCTGTATATTGGTTTCTGTACAGCTATTTTATTATATTTGTTTGCAAGCTCTAGAAATTTTTTTCTGAAAAAGCAATGAGAAAAACAATTTCATTGTAATAGCTTAGAAAGAAGGAAAGAAAATAAAAAACAAAACAAAGCCGAGGAATAAATATAATCAATGAGGCAAAAGACTTTTTCTACGAGGACAGTTATAGAATTCTGAATAAAGAAACTGAAAAAAAAACAGTAGAAGATGGAAAGACTATTCATGTTCATGGATAGGCAGAAATATTATTTGTTAAAAATGACCATTTTACTAAAATTAATCTACAGATTCAATGCAGTCCCCATTAAAACTGTCAATGAAATTCTTCACAGAACCAGGAAAAAGTTCCTAAAATCATAAGGAAGAACAAAAGACTCAGAATAGTCATAGTAATTCTGAGCAAAGAGAGAAATGCTGGAGGCTTCACAATACCTGATTTCAAATTACACTACAGAGCCTTAGTAATGAAAACAGCATGGTCCTGGCATTAAAATATACTGATAGGCCAATGGAATAGAATAGAGGACACTGAGATAAGCCCATGCACCTGTAGTCACTTCATTCTTGACAAGCTGGCAAAAACATACACTGTAGAAAAGATAGCCTCTTTAAAGAATATTGCTGAGGAAAATGGATATCGATATGTGGAAGAATGAAACTTGATTTCTGTTCTCCACAATGTACAAAAATCAACTCACTGTGGACAAAAGACCCAGGTATAAGACCAGAAATTTTGCAACTGCTAGAAGAGAACATAGGGGAAATAGTTACATAGAGGGACAGGCAGTGATTTTCTAAATAGGACTCCTATAGCACAAGAAGTAATAACAAGAACCAGTAAATGGGATGATAAAATTAAAACTCTTTCTGTATGGCAGAGGAAATAATAGTGTGGTTAGATAACCTATAGGATAGGACAAAATATTTGTCAGGTACTCTTCCAGCAGAGGATTATATTCAGAATAAAGAACTCAAAAAACTTAACATCAAAAACAATAACCCAACCAGTAGATGGGCAAATGAACTAAAGAGATATATCAAAAGAAGAAAAGCAAATTGCCAATTAAAATGTGAAAAGATGTTCAACATCTTGAGCAATCAGGGAAATGCACATCAAAATTGTACTGAGATTTCACTCACCCCAGTTAAAATGGCAATTATCAAGAAAATAAATAATAATAAATGCTGGTGAAGATGTCAGGAGAAAGGAACTCTTATATAATTTCCTCTTATAGGAAATGAATTTAGAAGTTTCTCAAAATGTTAAAAATTGAACTATTGTATGATTCATATATCCTTTGATATTTACTCAAAAGAATTAAAGTTAGCACAGTTCTGTGACATGTGTACACATGTTCATCACAGCACAATTCTCAATAGCTAAATTATGGAATCATTCTGGGTGTCCCTTGATAAATGAATACATAAAGAAAATGTGATATGTATATACTGAAGTTGCATTCATCCACATAGAAAAATGACATTTTGTCATTTGCAGGAAAATGAATGGAACAGGAGAACATAGCTTATTTAGGGAAAATAAGCCAGAATCAACAGGAAAAGTATTGCATTTGTTGCACGTTTTCTGTCATATGTGGAAGCTAGAAGAAGGTGGGGTGATGTCATGAACATACAAAGGAGACTATTGATATAGAGGAAGAGGATCAAGGGATGGTGATGGGGGAGGTTATGAGAAGTAGTGGGGAATGAATTTGATCAAAACCTGTAAAGCATTTATGAATATGATACAATGAAACCCATCATTCTGTATCATCAATATGCACTCTTTAAAAAAAAAGTATGAGATCTACAATTTAGAGGTGTAGAAATTAACAGAGATCCAAGGTAGCAAAGGAAAAATAAATGGAAAAGTCCTAGGAGAAGAAATAACTTCCAACCACCACAATTCTCTTTAAGTGGAGAAGAGATAACTAGCATATCTGATCTTCCAGAGCTCCGTATAAATCAATGGAAAGCCCCAGTTCTTCAAACTAGCCTTAGGAGAAAACAATAATCTTAATTAAGGAACCTCAACACTTGTAAGAAATATTTTTAAAAATCAGAAAAAATGAGCAATTCGCAGGTCATCTCTCTTCTCTACTCTCTCAAACAAAACTTCACATGATCCAGTCAAGCTGCTCTTCTCTTCTCCTAGTGTCTCTCTCACACACATGTACAAACATATACACACACTAATGGTATAAAAATGAAAGACAACCTGTAATCCCAGCACTTTGGGAGGCGGAGACAGGAGGATCGCGAGTTCAAAGCCAGCCTCAGCAATGGCGAGGCACTTAGCAACTCAGTGAGACCCTGTCTCTAAATAAAATACAAAAAAGGGTTGGGGATGTGGCCCAGTGGTCAAGTGCCCCTGAGTTCAATCCCTGGTACCCACAAAAAAAAAAAAAAAAAAAAAAAAAAAAAAAAAAGACAAAAACTTTGGCTACTTAACTCTAGAGGTGAAGAAAAACAGATATTAGGTAAATAACAGAGGGCATTAAGGATAATTTAATGCCATTATATCAAAGCAGAATAATTCATAACAATTAATTGTTATCTGTGAGCAAATTCCACAGTGGCACCCAAATACACCAAAATACAGCCTTATTAATACTGAATCAACAACAAAAGAAGTCCTCAAATAAACAGACAGAAAAAGAAATTACTTACAAAGAAAACAAGACAAAATAGGCTGTTTTCAGGCTTTTCCATGTGCTTGCCAGAAAATAACAAAGTAATATCTACAAAGTTTTTAGGGGAAGAAAACTATTATCCATGTACATCATGTCTACCCTAACATTGTAAATCATTCCCAAACATTGAAGAAACTAAGAAAATAAGTAGTCCATGTGCTTGGCCTTGTTGAAGAAAACAACATCACATTAGTAGCAGAAAAACATGAGAACAAATTTCATCCCCACAAGCGATGAATGGAGATGGCAGTGGCAAGGACTGGCATGATATTCCACACCAAGAAATACTGGATCAGGTCCAGCAAACTGAGAAAAAAGCAGCAAGTCTATTAGAGCAAACATGAGTTTTCTTAAATTTATTAACACTTGAAGGCATGGAACTTGTAACCCCTTCTTGGGGGGAAAAATTTATATAAATATATATATATATATATATATATATATACATAACTGGCAAGAACATTTATCCAAAAACCACAAATAAGTAAATAAATAAATGAAATGAAAATAAATATTGTAAAAAGAAACTGTGGATTAAGAACTGTAAAAAGATCAGCAAAGTCATTTAAAATTAGGACTGTGTATGTTAGAATATATTACAAAACTTGGGGAAAATTATAACTATCAGAATCTGGTAAGAAATAATTAGTTTAACAATTCTAACTTCTGTGTGCTTCAGGGCTGGGCGTTTTCAGAATTTTTCATTTTTAAATTTAGTTTGCTATAAATTTAGACCCACAGAAGTAACTATAGCAGGTTCTCATATTGTCTTCATTCTCTCTTACTTTAATATTAATACCTTATATAACCATGGTACAGTTGGCAAAATAAGAAATTAATATTGGTATAATGCTCTTAACTATATAATTTAATTGGAATTCTGTTTTTCCACTGATGTTCTTTATCTGTTCTGGAATCCACTTCAGGATTCTTTGCTGCCTCTGGTGGTTAGGTCTTTTTCTTCATCTCCCATCTGTAACAGTTCCTCCATTTTCCTTTGTAACTTATGATCCTGGCATTTCTGTAGAGTACTGGCTATGTATTTTGTAAAATGACCCTCAAATTGCATTTGTCCGGTGTTTCTCCTGATCAAACTTAGTGATTTCTGAGAAGATAACACAGAGTTGATGTGTCTTGATTATATAGTATCAGTTGATAAAATATATAACTTAAAAATTAACTACTTGGATTTTTCTTTTTTTATATTAAAAAATTAAGTGGTTTGTCCCTGCCGTTTAATTCATTTTTTCTTTTAGGAGAAATCAGTTAATGGTGAAATTTGGGGACATATTATTAAATTATACTTTAACTTTTCTTACTTTTTCATTGTACTTTTATATTTTTCATAATTATATCACTTTTATTAAAAATTAAGATATTCAGAGCTGGGGTTGTTGCCCAGTAGTAGAGTGTTTGCCTAGCATGTATAAGGCACTGGGCTCGATCTTCAGCACTACATAAAAATAAATAAAATAAAGGTTAATCAACAACTAAAAAATTTTTTTTAAAAAGATATTCAGAGATGGGATGAAATTTAATGTGCTTGCCTAGCATGTGCAAAGCCCCAGGTTTTATCCCCAGCAACACCTACTTCCACCTTTCCACCCAGAACAGAAAAAGAAAGTGACAGACTTTGGTAATTTAGAAGATTGTCAGTTTCTTCTATTTTGTAATTAGCTTGAGAGAAGGACAGTTGATACCCTTTTGATATTACATTCTTTCTGGCTAGCCAGTGGCTAGCTCAGTAAATTTCTTTTTAAATTCATTTTAATTAGAGCATTATGGTTATAAATAATATTTGGGTTCATTTTGACAAAATCATACATGCAAACAATTTTATTTTAATTCCCACCAATTCCCCATTTCCCTACTCTCCTCCTACTATTCTCCTTTCTCTACTTAAATTCCTTTCTTTCATTTATTTATTTTTGATTGGTACTCTCTAAATATACATAAAGGTGAAATTCTCTTAAGTACATTTATATATGCACATATCATGATTTTGTTAAATTTATTCCATATTTCCTCTCCTCTCCCATTCTTCCTCCCTCCCTCTTGTTCTCCTTCTTCAATGTCCTGATTTTCCCTGCACATTATGTTATACCCCAAACTTCTTTCCCTTATTTTGTTCTAGCTTCCACGTGAGAAAAAATTCAACTCGATTTTCACAGTTTGGCTTATTTCACTTAGCATAACTTTAATCATTTACATCCATTTACTGTAAAATGCCATTATTTCATTTTTCTTTATGGCTGAGTAAAGCTCCACTATGTATATATACCACCTTTTCTTGATTCATTCATCTATTGATGGACATCTGGATTGATTCTACAATTCGGCTATTGTGAATTGTGCTGCTATAAACATTGAAGTGGCAGTTGCACTATAATATGCTGATTTTAGTTCTTTTGGATAAATACCAAGGAGTGGTATGGCCAGGTCATATGGTATCTCCATTCCTAGTTATTTGAGGAATCTCCATACTATAATGCTTTCTGGAGTGGTTATAATAATTTTCAGAACCACAAAAAATGTATCAGTGTACTGCTTGCCCCCATCCTTGCTACCATTTGTTATTATTTGTGTTCTTGATAATTGTCATTCTGATTAGAGTGAGATGAAGTCTTAGTGTTTTGATTTGCATTTCCCTGAATGCTAGAGATATTGAATATTTTTCATATATTTGTTGTCTATTTGTGTTCCTTCTCTTAAGAAATATCTGCATAGTTCATTTGACCATTTAATGAATGGGTTGTTTGTTTTTTTCAGTGTTGAGTTTTTTTGAGTTCTTTATGTATTCTGGATATTAATCCCATATCAGAGGAGTAGCTAGCAAAGATTTTCTTCCATTCTATAGGCTCTCTCTTCACACTTTTAAATCATTTCCTTTGCTGTACAGAAGCTTTTAATTTGATGGTATCCCACCAAATTATTAATTATTGGTTTTATTTCTTCTACTTCAGTGGTCTTGTTGAACTACTCAATGCCTGCACCTATATGCTGGAGTGCTGACACAATGTTTTCTTCTATCAGTTGCAAAGTTTCTGGTCTACTTCCTAGGTCTTTGATCCATTTTGATATAATTTTTGTGCAGGGTGAGAGGGATCTAATTTAATTCTTTTACATGTGGATATTCAGTTTTCTAAGCATCATTTGTTAAAAAGGCTATCTTTCTCTAATATATATTTTTGACACCTAGTAGAGATATTCTTTAACAATGTCTACTTTAATCAATATTTTCTTAGAAACCCTGCACTTTGAAGGATCCACTGCAGAGTGGCATGCTTCATATAAAGGGAAAAATAAACTATTTTCCCTTGATAAATTTTAATGTCAGATATATTATTCTAGGCTTAAAAACTCAGTACAGTAAGTTCCATATTTAAGAATGTCTATAAAATCTGATTTATAAATATGATTATCCTATTAAAGAACAACTACCAACAATTGGGTTAAAACAATCATTCTGTAAGCCATTTTGGACCCAAATTTATGGCCTTTCACCCTCCAAAATTAGTTAGTTTGAGTCATATTCTATTACATTATTGATGGAAATTGGAAAGATTTGCCTGGAAGGTAATTAATGAAAAATACTGTCAATGGAAACAATTTTAGTTATAGAAACTTGTCTGTGAAAGTGTATGTGAGCAGAAAAAAAAATGTTCTTCATGGAGACAGTGAGCCAAGAAGCAAGAATTTTTCAGCTTGTCATACTTTCTTGTAGAGCAGAGAATGTGTGATAGGAACCCTTATATAGTAATGACGATTGCATCAGTGTATCACACAGTTAATGAGTTAGGCCTCTTTTGACCTAATTTTATGACCACCAAACAATAGTCTAACTACAAATTGTATTCCATTTCAGACTCTTAAGGTTAGGAGAGATAATATGAAAATTTGAGTGTTCTTGTGCTTAATAACTATACTTCTTTTTTATATATATTATCATTTTGATTTATTTTTACATGTGTCTTATGAGTTTCTTCAAAATGAATTTGTCTTCTATGCCTGAACTCCCTTTGGACCACCACAGTGTCTTCCCCATCCAATTCCTAACCCCAAGGGACACAGCATTGAGAGGCTGCTGAGTAGCCTGTCTCTCTCTCTTTGATGTATTTTCCATTTCAACAGACATCACATGAGACTGAACTTAAAATTTTTAACCTTTCAAATCAACTATTTTTTGGCTTAACATTTTCTGGTTAATTGATACTACAGCTAGAAAGAAGCAAGTTTCTCTTAGCAGTATCCTTAGGTTTTTGTTATCTGAAACATGAAAACATATGGGTTTTATAGTCCTTTTAAATTCTATCATATGCAAAGGTCATTGAGAAGGCAGTCATGCTTCTACAAGTGCCAATTGTAAGACACAAATTCATGAGCCTAAGCCCCATGTGATTCAGGAAATTCAGGGTGGGGTCGGAGAGTTTGACCCCACAAGTCCTCCTATGATGCTGATGCTTTTTGCTAGGACTACACATTAGGAACTACTTGTCCAGAAAAATTATCATCTCCCAGAAATGAGGGACTGATCTACAAACTAGTTTATGATTTTGGCACACTATTTCCCATGGTTATTTGTATAATCTCCATTGTTTGTAATTTCTTTCTTTTATGAGTATAGGACCACTGGTTTTTCTGGACTATTTTAGATGCTTCTACTTTTACTCTCTCCTATTAAGCTGACAGAAACAGATACATGTCTACTCTTTAAAATTAGATAAGTAATTTTGAAGGAGCCCCAATCAGGGAGACAGCTATTGCGGCTATCTGGAAACCGTAAGTTCCACCTGATAATAATCATACATTAAGTATGCACGTGA
This sequence comes from Tamias sibiricus, assembly GCA_025594165.1. Lineage (NCBI taxonomy): Eukaryota > Metazoa > Chordata > Mammalia > Rodentia > Sciuridae > Tamias > Tamias sibiricus. The sequence continues at coordinate 81,249,885 of CM046660.1, read as the reverse complement.
CGCACCTGTAAATGCACGTGACGCACCCGCAAAGCTAAACCAGGTGAAAGAGGTCAGAAGGATTCATTCAGTCAGTCGGTCAGTCAGAAGAAAGTTTGGGTCGGAGAAGAAGAAAAGAGTCAGAGTGGCCAGAACATAGTCAGAAGAAGAAATAAGAGTCAGAGCGGTTAAGAGTTCGGTCAGAAGAAGCTAGAGAAAGAAATGAGAAACCAAAGAGAAAAAGAAGAAAGAGTTTTAGTAAGATAAGGAAAAGAGTTTAGTAAAAAGAAGAATATGAGAAAAAGAGTTTAGCTTAGAAGCCAAAGAGATAAAGAGAAAGAAAGAGACTAAGAATAATAGATTCCTGCCACCGAATCTCCTCCAGCGTTGTTGTGGCTGTACGTCAGGCAGCTACATAATTTTAAAGACAAAAATAGCTATGTTAGGTTTTTGTTGCTGTAAACAACTTAAAGGAGGAAAGGTTTATTTTGGCTCATAGTTTCAGAGGTCTCTCTCCATTGTTGGCCAGTTCCATTGGTTTGGGCCTAAGATGAGGCTGCACATTATGGAAGAAAGGCATAGCAGAGAAAACTTTTCAGTCCATGCAACTGGAAAGCAGAGGGAATGGGAATGAACAAGGGAGTGGGAAAGAACCAATGGGGGGAGGGGTGCATGGTGGGAGATAAAGGGATTGAGCACAGGAAATATGGTTTTAGTGCATACCCCCAGTGAGGTATTTCCTCAAACTAGGTCCCACCTCCTAAAGTTTTAATCACCTCCCAATAATCCATTCAAATTATTTATCCATAAAATGAAATAATCCACTAATAAGATTAGAACTCTTATGGTCCAATTACGTCCTTAAAGCTGCACTTCTGAACATTGCTGCATTGGGGACTGAGTCTTTAACACATGAGACTTTGGTGGATATTCCAGATCCAAATCCTAACAATAGCCATCTACTTACTGAAATAGTTAATGATTAAACATACCCTATGGTTTACCCTATTATGCTTACAACTCATCATTTTGAAGTCATATCTAATCATAGATTCAACCTGCTCTGGTTTTCCAAAATGTGTATTGACACCACTTGCTTAAAAGCAATCTCATTCCCTTAATCTTTCAACACTACACCAGGTATTTTTGAAAAGAATCTTGCTTTCTGGAAACAAATGATATTCCTAAGCGATCTTGTTATCTTTTTTATTGCCTCAAGCCATCAAATTAACTGCCCAACAAGTAACTCTGATCCTTTTCCTTGAAAAGTCACATTAAATGCACAAATCTAGGCACCATGAGTACAAATGAAATTCAGTGGTGGGAAAAATTGCAAAAAAAAAAGCTCTCTCATGTTTAATAGTTAAGTAGCTGGAAAGTAGACCTTTTTCCTAAGTAGACCTTTTTCCTAAGGCAAAGAAATAACAAAATACTGTATTTATGTCATTTCAATAATAACACTATTTTCCTTTTATATTGGCAATATATTGCTATTGTATATTAGGCAGCTGAGTGACAAGAGCTTAGAGTTTGGACAGTTTATTCCTAATTATTCTAGTGAGATACTCAGCAGACTAGAGAATAAAAGCAAATTTGGAGGGAAACATTTCTCCTATACAAGGGGAAAATGCTATTATAGTCATGAATATAAAAAACAAAATTAAATGCACTTCATAGTAATTAAATACTATTTATATGAATGACTTATGCTGATATACTATATTTCTACTTTCATATTTGTTCCTTTTAAAGCTCTATAAAATATTTATTAACAACTTTTAGGGTTTTTAAAAATCCATATCTTAAGTGACCTTGTGTTATTTGTTTCATAAGCTATATATCCATATCTTGAACAATTATGCAGTTTGATGGAAATATCAATATGTACTTTGCAAAGGTAAAAATATTTGTATCCAAAATCTGAATTAAAATTACCTATAAAAATAAAACAATTTAACTGTATGTATAAAGTAACAGATCACCTTCTCCATATAGCAAATATCATCTAAAAGATGCCTAAACACTCATATAGAATATTTTCTCAACACATAGCACAATGAGAGAAATTCGTGAGAATTACCTGTAATTATTATAATAAATCCCCAAGGAAGCCTCAGGCTTATGGTTATTGTATTTCCTTAAACAACAAAAAAGTATTTTTCCCATATAAATATATTTCAAGGTAGGGGAAACAGTAGTGCTGAGAACAAGTTGTTTTATAAAACAGATCTCTTTTTTTAACATTTAACTACCTGCCTACATGAAGTAGCCTATCAAATCTGACAGGTGAGAAAAATGACATAAAAACCAGCCCATGGCAAACTTATAATCTATTAAATATTTAGACTTCAATACCCAAATATTGCATCATTTTAAATTGTTTGACAACCTGTGAATATAATATGGAAATTTCCTACTCCTTTTATTTGAAAAAAGAAATTGTCAAAGAATAATTTTGTAGTACGAAAGGTAGTAGATATAAATGGGATAATTGTAATATGGAAACATTGATATCATTAAGTAATTTGCTTTGTAGCTATCTTCATAAAAATTGTACAATGTGAGTTAATTTCAATAAACCAGTATCAGCCATACTTTCACATCCTTTAGGCCAATTAAGCAATTTCAGGCCTTATAAACATTGTTGAGTGGAGACACTTTTTTAGAAAATTTCTAAGGTAATGACTTTCAGTGGCATGATTATACACCCAGAGGTTATGTGAAGGAAAATTCTGAATACAGAAATGTGAAATCTAAATAGATATGCCTTCATGTTAAATCAAATAGTTCATTTAGTGAGTGGCATTTTCCTTTCAATAATCTTATTGTATTTCTCAGTGACTTTCAATTACTAATTTTCACAAAGAATATTATTTCAGATTTGAAGACTAAATAAATGTGGATGATACAAAAACATAAAATTATTTGTAAATAGTCTATTATGAAACTGAGAAGTCTCAAAAGCAGGTTAGTGGAATCAAAAGTACTTTAATTGTTCTCTTATTTCCAATATCTTCATGAAAAAAATGCAACAATTTAGTCATGAACAGCAAACACTTAAAGGTTTTGATTTATTATTTTGATAAATAGAAAAGATATTTTCATTTCCATCTAATTTTTTAAATTATTTTATTAACCGATATTGGGGCTTGGAACACAATATTCCACAGTATGGCACACTGGCATATGAGTACCTTGAACTGAGAGGGACTCAGAAGCAAGATCTTGGTGAACTTCTCCCATCTTCCTCTCCTACCCTTCCTTTTCTCCCAAAGTGAGCCAGAAAGCAGAATTCCTTTCTCCCAAGAGGGGGTCATAGAAATGATAACCATTCTCTCCAAAGGAAGCTAGACAGCATAGGGAGGTCACTTTTTAAAATTTTTGTTTTATCACTGTAACAAAATACCTGAGATAATAAGCTTATAGAGAAAAGGTTTATTTTGGCTAACAATTGGCTAACAGTTGGAGGTTTGCAGTCTTTGATAGGTTGGCACTATGACTTTGGTATTATGGCAAGGTAGCATCATGGCAGCAGAACATGATGGAATAAAATTGTTGACCATGTGACCAGGTAGTAAAAGAGACAAAGAGAAAGAGGCCAGGTTCTCATAGTTCCCTTCCAGGGTATACCCACAACGACCTAAAGACTTTCCCCTAGGCTCTACCTCTTAGTGTCACGGTGGGGAGCAAGCCTGTAACAAACGGTGCTATGGGAGACATAGCATTCAAACCATTGCAGCTATGCTCCTCTTTTCCCCTTAAAGACCCTTATTCTAAAAGATCTTGCCCCATACTTGGGTGGAAGGCAATGCTACTTGAGAGACGAAGAAAAATCTGAATAGACATTCCTTGCTAGGTTTCCCATTAGATCACACTCTTTTGTCCAATCATATTTCTACATGGTTGTATATTCTTCATCAAACCTAAGCATAAAAATAGATTTCCTTGGACCTCTAGGTCATCAATACTGAAGGTTCTCTTGTCACATAATTTGCCATACTTTTTGCATACTAACCTGTCTTTTATCATGGGAATGTGGACCATAACTCTTATGGTAGGTGAAGAAAGGTATTACACTTTTGACCCCTACACCATTATTCTTTGTGTAGACCAGTGGAATTTTCTATGTTGTTAATTGTCTACTTATTAATTTTTGTACAATTATTTTCAATTTGCATGAATAAGATACAATTGAAATATATTTCTATGTTTAACAAAATATTAGAATATTTTTACTCTTCTGTTTTTCTTTTAACTAAATGTTAATTGAAGTGGTATTGAAGTTTGGGATTTGATATAGTTAAATTATCAACATTTTGGAAGTGGTTCATGGAGTAGAGATACATTTTCTATTAATATAGAATCCAGGAAGTTATCCTTCCTACCTATAAAATTTTGATTAATATTTAATTATTTTTTCCATGTTTCTACTATATTTTCTCTGTAATATTTATGAACTGTAATATATTACATTTAATTTTAAAATTGTTGGCAATTTTCCTTCTGATTTAAATTTTTTACCTTGCTAAATACAAATTCATATGTATATGCATACATGTATACACATACAAATTAAAAAGCATTATAGGGATTGGGAATATCCCTCAGTAGTAGAAAGCTTGCCTAGCATGCACGAGACCCTGGGTCTAATCACTAGCACCACTAAATAAAATATATAAAAATAAAAAATATTATAACAATTTTACCATGCATATTTGGGATATCAGTGTGTTACTAATAAGAGTCTCAAGTAGTGGTAGTATATGTCCCCAAATATGTCAGTTTTCATGAAAGCCAGAGAGGAGTGTTATATTTAAGTAATATCTTAGAGTTTTCCAGGTTTTTCTTAAATTTTTCCTTTTTGGGATACCAACCATAGCACCTAGTTAGATAAAACTGTATTTCTGATTCTTAGATGATCTGACCCCAAGTGGACAAAAATCAAGTCACCAATTGATCAGTAGACATCAAGCAAATTAATATTCTTCTATTTTAGATAAAACACATTTAGAATTCATTAATTGCTATTTAGGGGGGAGTCATTAAAAATAACAAAATAATTTATGATACAATATATTTATCAGCAAATTGACACTGATGAAACTTTGGTTACAGTTTATAAGTGCAATTTCACATTTGAACACCAGTACCTGCTCAATAAGAATGTGATTGTAATTCTCTAATTAGCCATTATGATATATGCTGCTTCTTGTGCCCACTTGATTTCTGCAGACTTTCTTTGAACATTGCAATAGCATTTTAAACTTTCATATCATGTTCTTCATGCTTAATTATTTTACAACTATAACTTTATTAATTTCTTGAATATCTTTGAAATATGGCCTACCTTTCTTTATGTTTCTATACCCACCGATGTGCTTTTCTTCATGCTGTATTATTTTCTAGAGATTGCAACTTCCAAGAGTCATGCCTGTTGCTAGACTCATGACAAAGTTTTTGCATTGCTGTACTGAGTAGCACTCTTAGTCACTAAACTTATCATCCACTGTGGTGATCCTCATCTTCTGATGGTGTACATCTAATTCATAATTCCAGCTAACTGTTACATAGCTGGTAATTTAGTCCTTATAGGGAGTAATTGCACAGAGAGGGTTCACATTTATTGTGCACACAATTTCCACTTTTTCTGTAAGAAAGGAAGATGGAAATGAGAAATCACCATTCTAAAAAATTAATTTCTTGTTCTTGGATTATTTTGTTCTAAAATTTCTTCAAAGCAGTGTTTTTCATGCAAGTAAAAAGTCATTAAATGCCATTATATATAGATCCCCAAGTTTCATGTCCCAGTGCCCATAACTGTGCTATGGGTTATATTTTGGCAATATAGCCTTAGTTGGATCTGCACTACAGAATCACAATGGAGAGTTACCATTTCTCCCTTTACAGATGAAAATATGGAAAAACTAAGTATGTTGCACAAGCAATAAGACTTCAAAATAGCAAGCATGTGATTAGAACATAATCTGATTTTGCTAATGCTCTAGTTTATTTTATTTCTGGAACAATTAAGTGCTATTGAATACTAAATCTAGTACACTTAAAGATTCTATTTACTTATAGTGGTAAAGCTGTGGGGAAGAATTCACACAGTTAAATAATCAACTAAATGCCTACCCTAATGGTTATCTGTTCCTTTGTCAATGGCATAGCCCTGGTGAAAGATATTTAATCTATAATGTTCTGGAAAATTCAGGTGAAGTTTGTGCAGGTTTTCCAGAGCCAGTTACAAATGAGATAGACCCCTTCTGGGGTCATAGCTATTGTTCCCCACCCACTGTACTGAATTTATGGTGGAACAGATGGTATTCCCAGTATGACCAATGAAGTGTTTTAGTGACTAGGAAATCCTTGACAGAAAATTTGAGGACTTGGTTATAAATGTGTCATTACTATTACTTATTTTGTCTATACTTGCAGGGAGGGAAGAACAGAAGTAAAGAGCTAAATTTAAACATGGATCCAATTAATAGTACTTGGATTTCTGAAGAGTGGGTTCTTAAACTTCAATAATTGGGTTCCTATATATAGGAATATATCTCAGAATATTAGAGAGAGCTCTGTTTATCTTGAAATAAGCTGATTCTATCACAACTTCAACTTGTACATGAGGCTGGTTATTAGAAAAATGGGTCTGAAAAATAGTTTGAAAATGAAATGAGAAGTGATTGGCAAAGAAACAAGAAAGAGTATCTAATGCCATAGAATGGAAATAAACAGGGAATCTCATATTTTAATGTGTGGGAATGAATATGATCACATATTTATTACCAGGATTTGGATAAATGGTGCATACGACTTAATTAGAGTATGCTCTTTCAATAAAAATAGAACTGTTATGAGTTGGTGTAGAATAATGTACAGCTCTTTGAGCTCCATTTAATTGCAAAGTGGAAGTAGCACCAAGTAAAGTATATGAGTGAAAAGAAGATAAATGTAGTATTTTACAGGACATGATAGATTTCCTCCTATATTCTGAAGTATTTTGAAAGAAAGAGGGATTTTTTTTTTGAATTCGGAATGATGCCAAACATATCTAACTTCAAAGAGGAGAAGGCTTGTATGGAAGAAAATCATCTCAACAAAAAAGGAAGACTTTATAACAGATCGACTCAAAACCAAATAAGCTGAAGATCCAGTTACTGGATGTTTGAAATAGATATTGGTGATGAAATGATAGAATATATAGAATATTAGTAGAAATAATTAACATGAGGGATATATGATTAAATTAGATGAATTTAAAGACCCTTCCAGACTTGAAATTCTAGAATTTGTGATACATGAACATACTTTTAGCAAGCTTGCACCAAATGTTTGCCAATTGTTGTTATAATATCATCAGTTATGAAAAGCATCTAATTTTATGCCAGAAAGAAAGGCAACTGTTGCTTTTGGGAGTGCAGTGATATACAGCTCCTATTCATCATGGAAATTTCAGATACTCTGCCTTTGACAAATGTGCATCATGAAAAAATCTATATATAATGCTCCTCAAATATGCAATGAAAAGCATTTTCTATTTCCACCTTTCAGATGGGGATAGAGAATAATAATTGTTTGTAAAATATTGTCCCTAATTTTACTTAAAACCTTCACGAGTTTGTAAAAAGCAATGCACTTTACTTTTATGCTTGTCTTGATGCAGGTTCATTCAACAACTCTTCTACAAAAGCAGAGGCTGTTAAGAAATTATTTCATTCCATATTTAGTTTAGGCAGGTGATGAAAAATGCATCCTGCTTCTGTTCACCTAGAATATATTGTCAAAGCAATTCTCCTAAGACTTGAACTTAGTATCACACTCATATTTTGCTTACCATGTATTCCTGAAAGTCAGAAAAGGGTACATTGAGAAATTCTTCAATTCAGGAGTTTACTAACTCAGCTCAGAGGTCAAAAGAAGGTATAGAAGCAGCAGCCCCACAGGAGGGTTTTTCATTGCAACAAGGGCACCTCCCATTTATTACAATTTACTTGGCAGAATCCTGCAGCTGAATGAAAAAGACAAGTGTGAGACTGAGACCTTGACTTAGGACTCATTTACCCAAATCTTGGAAAGACTGTGATTATGCAAAGCACACATAATTAAGTTCAATAATTAAGTGAAAGTCTATATTAGAAATTTTTATCAAATCTTCAGCACAGCTTCTGCCTTCCTCCTGCAACAAAACTGGTCTTTATCAAGCCCCGAGAGTTATCTTAAAAGTAATATCTGATTACCTCACCAGCTCTTCTTAAAACCCTGTAATCTCTCCTCATAGCTTACTGATTAAAATTCCTTAGGACTTTTGGAAAGGCCTTTTGTATTTGACTGTGGCTTATCTATTCTGTCTGATTTTTCTTTGCTTCCCTTAAATGCAAAATACTTTAAAATTTTCCACATGCTTAACACTCAGCCTTTTCATCCCCCATTTTTACATTGTGAACATTTATTTATGCATATAGATTTTGTTCAGATGTTTCTGCATTTTTCTAACAAATATTGTTTTAGTTGTAGATAGACACAATACCTTTATTTTATTTATTTATTTTCATGTAGTGTTGAGGATAGGACCCAGTGACTCATGCATGCTAGGCAAGTGCTCTACCACTGAGCCACAACCCCAGCCCCTCTTTTTGCATTTTTAAAGGCTTCATGGCCACATTCAAAAATTAGAAAACTATGCTCTTCTCTGTCTTGTCACTTATATCCTCTATGTTAATCTATTAAAATACCAAGATAATATTATAATTAATTGGTTATATATTTATATGCCTTATTAGACCATGAGGTCTGTTTTAGTAAGCTTTTTCACCACCCTAACCAATAGAACTGACAAGAATGACATGGAGGAGAAAAAGTTTATTTGGGACTCACTGATTCAGAGGTCTCATTCCATAGATAGCCAACTCCATTGGATAGGGCCTGATATGAGTCAGAACATTATGACAGAAGTGTGTGATGAAAGAAAGCAGCTTATCACTTGGCACCAGAGAGCAGAGAGGGAGACAGCTTCTCACCAAGGACAAAATATATGTACCAAAGGCACACCCTGAATGATCCACCACTTTTGGCTATACCCTACCTGCCTATAGTTACCACCCAATTAATTCCTATCAGAGAATTCATGTATTAATTTGGTTAAAACTCTCATAACCCAATAATTTCACCACTAAACTTTCTTGCATTATCTCACACATAAGCTTTTGAGGTTTGGGGAGAGACCTAATATCTAAACCATAACAAGGTCCTTGAGGAAAGAGTTTATTTCATTCATCTTTGTATCTCTATGACATAGTACATTTCATTTTAAATTATATTTTATATTATTCATTTTCCAAAAGAACTAAGAGGACATGCAAATATGAGGTTTTTAAAAAATATTTTATTGAAAGATATGTAAGATGAAGGCTTACTAGAGATAGGTAAAATAAAATGAAGCCAGAAGTCAAGTTAATACTTGAAATACATGTTATCCACCTTAAATCTTTTTTATTAAATGTGGCTCTAGGATTGGGGATGAAGTTCAGTTCAGTGGTAGAGCACTTTTTTATTTTTTTTTTTTTTTTTAGCATGTTTAAGGCCCTAGTTTGATCCCCACTACAGGGGGAAAAAAGAAAGTGTAGACCTCATCAGCTCTGTGGTTCTCATTTTCAATAGAAGAAATCACCTCCAGCTATTGAACAGCTACATCAAGACTCCGTTGAGTAACACCTGAAAGCATTTTGCTATAACCCTTATTGCAGGGCTGAAGAACACTATCACAGGCAATTCAGTAAAAGCAATTCTATGGAAGTGAAGGAAAGGTGGAGTGATTTATCGAATATACAGTCTTATAATTATCACAATTTAATCCAAGAGAAAAAAATGTAAAAATTTGCAAAAATGTGCATACTTTATATGCTTCCTATCTTTCTCATTCCTAGTAAGAAGTTGGTATTCAAGAAGAATTGAATAAATTCATGAATTTAAAAATATAATAATCCAATTATAACACATATAATGTTGGAGGAGAATCCAGTACTAGAGAAGTTGAGCTGAAGATATTGCCTCAGTTATGTGAGCAGACTCTGTGGTGTGCAGGGCCAAGATTGAGTGCAAAGAAGGCCTGGTGTATGCATCAACCCTAACAACCAACCCCCCATATCATTCATAATAATGAGTGACTTCCCTGATCTATGGACCATAAGAAGAAGAAGAACAAGAAGCAGATAAGGGGCTTAGAACTGGAGAGGTCTTGCATCTTGGCCTATGAAAAGAAAACCTGGACCCTGCTCTAATGAGAATGAGGCACCTCCCAGTGCAGTGTGAGAAGCAGGGGCAGTAGCTGGGTCTTTGCATTGTAGGCCTGGAGAGATGATAATTTAAAACTCTGCACAGTGGTGGGATAGAGACTTTTGATAATCTTCTCTAAGAACTAGATTAAGGCAGTTTAACTCAAAGACATTCATTATCTGTGGATATAACAAGGAATAAAACCTAGGTTAAAGTAGAGGACCACAAAAGTGTAAAAATTTGAGGACAGACATAAATCAAAGAAATCAGTAAAACACATACTAAAACCCCAAACCAACCAAACAACAAAGAAAGTAGAAAAAGGTCTAGTGTCATGGGTGAAATGACAACTTAGGCAGGCTTCCCTGATATATTTTTCTATAAAGCTCTAAGGAAAGGAAGAAAAATGTTATTAGTTTTCTTGGAGAGAACATTCCACAAATAAAGAATAGTGACTGCAAAGACTTTTTGTGGAGTGTAAATAGAGGGATTGGAGATGTGAAGGAGGAGAAAAAAAATCAGGAGATTAGATCCTGTGGGGTCTTATTTTATTGCTAAGGCTTTAATTTTCACTCTGGGAGGTGAAAATTTAGCAGAGGAGTACTATGAACAGGTCTTTAGGCATCTATATTGAAGACAGAGTGTAGAAGAACAAGGGCAAAAACAGAAAGAGCAGTTTGGAGGCTACTGATATTATTCAGACTTGGAATTTTGTATAATAATGTGAATCCACAAGATCTAAATAAAGTATCAACAAGTTTGACTTTCCATAAAGAACAGAAGATGTATTATTTTTACACATTACTTATGAGAGCTATTTGTTTATTCACTGAATTTTTGTGTGTGTCATGCATCCATAAAAAAAATAAAATGAAGTGATTGGGAATATGCTGATTTCCTTAGGTTCTATGATGATATCCTCTAGCCTAGTCTGAAATTTTATATTAAGTGGGGCAAAATTCGGAAGGAAACAATTTGCTGTGTCATGAAATAAAGCTTTTTTAACAAAATAAATGTCCAAATGAAATATTCATTCTCAAAATGGGACATAGGTCCCATTTACTTATATTTTTGTTTGTATTTATAAAATCTGAAGAAGTATTTTTAATTTTTTTTATTTTTTTAATTTTATTTTCATAATTTTTAATATGTACAACTCATAGTGCATATATTTAGTATCTTTTTACATACAACTGTTTGTATACAAAGTATATTCGTACAATTCAGGTCTTCAATCATGTAATAAGGAAAATGGTATCCGTCTCATTCAACCACCTTTTCTTTTTCTTTTCTCCCCCTCCCTCCCCTCTAGCTCCCTCCCTTACCCTCCCTTCCCTTGACCATTCTAGTGTTCCTCTAATCCTCCTATGTACCCCCATCCAACAATACTTTGAAATAGCCTCCTTATATCAGAGAAAACATTTGGTACTTGGATTTTTGAGACTGACTAACTTCACTTAGCATTATGTCTTCCAACTTCATCCATTTACCTGCAAATGCATTAATTTATTTTCTTTTATTGCTGAGTAAAATTCCATTGTGCGTATACACCACATTTTCTTAATCCACTCATTTACTGAGGGACATCTAGGTTGGTTCCACAACCTAGCTATTGTGAATTGCATAGCTACAAACATTGAGATAGCTGTGTCACTGTAATATGCTGTTTTTAAGTCCTTTGGGAATAGACCCAGGAGTGGGATGGCTGGGTCATAGTGTGGTTCCATTCCCAGTTTTCCAAGAAATCTCCATACTGCTTTCCATAACGGTTGCACCATTTTGTAGTCCCACCAGCAATATATGAGTGTGCGTTTTTCCCCACATTCTCTCCAACATTTATTGTTGCTTGTGTTCTTGATAGCTGCCATTCTGACTGGAGTGAAGTGAAATATTAGAGTAGTTTTGATTTGCATTTCTCTAATTGCCAGCAATGTTGAACATTTTTTCATGTATTTGTTGATTAATCGTGTATCTTCTTCTGAGAGGTGTCTTCTCAATTCCTTAGCCCATTTATTGATTGGGTTATTTGTTTTTTTAGTGTAAAGTTTTTTGAGTGCTCTATCTGATGTGCATGTATTAAATATTTGTTCCCAATTAGTTGGCTCTCTATTCACCTCACTGATTGTTTCTTTTGCTGAAAAGAAGCTTTTTAGTTTAAATCTATCCCATTCATTAATTCTTGGTAGTAATTCTTGCGCTACAGAATTCTTATTAAGGAACTTGAGGCCTAATTCGACATGTTGGAAATTGGAGCTTACTTTTTCTTCTATTAGGCGTATTGTCTCTGGTCTAATTCCTAGGTCCTTGATCCACTTTGAATTGAGTTTTGTGCACAGTGAGAGATAAGGGTTTAATTTCAATTTGTTGCATATGGATTTCCAGTTTTCCCAGCACCATTTGTTGAAGAGGCTATCCTTTCTCCACTGTACATTTTTGGTGCCTTTGTCTAATATAAGACAGCTGAAATTATATGTATTAGTCTCTGTGTCCTCAATTCTGTACCATTGATCCACCAGTCTGTTTTGGTGCCAATACCATGCTGTTTTTGTTACTATTGCTCTATAGTATAATTTAAAGCCCGGTATGGTGATGCCCCTGCTTCAATTTTCTTGCTCAGGATTGCTTTGGCTATTCTGGGTCTCTTATTTTTCCAGACGAATTTCATGACTGCTATTTCGATTTCTTTGAAGAATGACATTGGGATTTTGATTGGAATTGTATTAAATCTGTATAATGCTTTTGGTAGTATGGACATTTTGACAATATTAATTCTACCTATCCAAGAGCAAGGTAGATCTTACCATGTTCTGAGTTCATCTATAATTTCTTTCATTAGTGTTATATAATTTTCGTTATAGAGGTCTTTCACCTCTTTCGTTAGATTGATTCCCAGGTTTTTTTTTTTTTTTTTTTTGATGCTATTGTAAATGGGGTATTTTTCATCACTTCCCTTTCAGAGTCTTTGTCGCTGATGTACACAAATACCTTTGACTTATGTGTATTGATTTTGTATCCTGCAACTTTGCCAAATTCATTTACTAGTTGTAAAAGTTTTCTGGTAGAGTTTTTTGGGTCTTCTAGGTAGATTATCATGTCATCAGCAAATAGTGCTAATTTGAGCTCTTCTTTTCCTATCTTGAGCCCTTTAATATCTTTCGTCTGTCTAATTGCTCTGGCCAGAGTTTCCAGCACCATGTTAAATAGCAGTGGTGAAAGGGGGCATCCCTGTCTTGTTCCAGTTTTTAGAAGGAATGCTTTCAATTTTTCTCCATTTAAGATAATGTTAGCTTGGGGCCTTGCATCAATAGCTTTTATAATGTTAAGATATGTTCCTGATATTCCTAGTTTTTCCAGTGTTTTGAACATAAAGGGGTGTTGTATTTTGTCAAATGCTTTTTCTGCATCAATTGAGATGATCATATGATTTTTGTCTTTAAGTCTATTGATGTGATGTATTATGTTTATTGATTTTCGAATGTTGAACCAGCCTTGCATCCCTGGGATAAACCCCACTTGATCGTGGTGCACTATCTTTTTGATATGTTTTTGTATCCGATTTGCCAGGATTTTGTTGAGGATTTTTGCATCTATGTTCATTAAAGATATGGGCCTGAAGTTTTCTTTTTTGGATGTGTCTTTGCCTGGCTTTGGAATTAATGTGATATTGGCCTCATAGAAAGAGTCTGGAAGAGCTTCCTCTTTTTCTATTTTTTGAAATAGTTTGAAGAGCATTGGTATTAGTTCTTCTTTGAAAGTCTTACAGAACTCGGCTGTAAACCCATCAGGTCCTGGACTTTTCCTTGTTGGTAGCTTTTTGATGACATCTTCTATTTCTTCGCTTGAAATTGATCTGTTTAGATTGTGTATAGCCTCAGATCCAGTTTAGGCAAATCATATGACTCCAGAAATCTGTCAATGCATTCAATATTTTCTATTTTATTAGAGTACAAGTTTTCAAAGTAATTTCTAATTATATTCTGTATATCTGAGGTGTTTGTTGTGATATTCCCTTTTTCATCACAAATGTTAGTAATTTGAGTTTTTTCTCTTCTTCTTTTCGTTAGCATCACTAAGGGTCTGTAATTTTGTTTATTTTTTCAAAGAACCAACTTTTAGTTTTGTCAATTCTTTGAATGGTTTCCTTAGTCTCAATTTCATTAATTTCTGTTCTGATTTTAATTATTTCCTGTCTTCTACTGCTCTTGGTGTTGGTTTGTTCTTCTTTTTCTAATGCTTTGAGGTGTGATGTTAAGTCATTTATTTGTTGGTTTTTTTTCCTCTTGAGGAATGAGCTCAGTGCAATGAATTTTCCTCTTACTACTGCCTTCATAGTGTCCCAGAGATTTCTGTATGATGTATCTGTGTTCTCATTTAGCTCTAGGAATTTTTTGATCTCCTTTTTGATGTCTTCTTCAACCGCTTGTTCATTCAGTAGCATGTTGATTAGCTTCTAGTTGATGGTGTAGTTTTTCTTATTCCTTGTTTTGTCGTTGATTTCCAATTTCATCCCTTTATGGTCCAATAGCATGCAGGGTAGTATCTCTATTTTTTTATATTTGCTGAGAGTTGCCTTGTGACATAATATATGGTCTATTTTGGAGAAGGAGCCATGTGCTGCTGAGAAAAATGTGTATTCATTTACTGAGGGATGAAATATTCTATATATGTCCGTTAGGTCTAAATTGTTAATTGTTTTAAGGAGGCTTAAAGTTTCTTTGTTTAGCTTTTGTTTGGATGATCTATCCATTGGTGAGAGAGGTGTGTTGAAGTCCTCTAGAATAACTGTGTTGTGGTCTATTTTACTCTTGAACTTGAGAAGCATTCGTTTGATGAATGTAGGTGCTCCATTATTTGGTGCATATAGATTTATGATTGTTATATCCTGTTGATGGATGGTTCCCTTAAGTAATAAGAAATATCCATCTTTGTCCCTCTTGATTAGTTTTGGTTTGAAGTCTACCTTATTTGATATGAGAATGGAAACACCTGCTTGCTTCCGCCAGCCATGTGAGTGATAAGACTTTTCCCAGCCTTTCACTTTCAGTCTGTTGATGTCTTTTTCTATGAGGTGTGTTTTCTTGGAGACAGCAAATTGTTGGGTCTTTTATTTTAATCCATTCTGATAATCTGTGTCTTTTGATTGGCGAGTTTAGGCCATTAACATTCAGGGTTATTATTGAGATGTGATTTTTATTCCCATCCATTTTTATTTGAATTATGGTCTTTAGCTTGATTTGGTTTCTCTTCTGGTTGGTATTTCCTTTAGTTTAATATCTCCCTTTGTTGATTTTCATTATCATCTTTCTCTTCTTCTTCATGAAAAATGTTGCCCAGGATGCTCTGAATTGCTGGCTTTCGAGTTGTGAAATCTTTTAACTTTTGCTTGTCGTGGAAGGTTTTTATTTCATCTTCGAATCTAAAGCTCAATTTTGCTAGATATAAGATTCTTGGTTGACATCCATTTTCTTTCAGAGCTTGAAATATGCTATTCCAGGATCTTCTTGCTTTTAAGGTCTGGGTTGAGAAATCTGAACATAGTCTGATTGGTTTCTCCCTATATGTAATCTGCTTCCTTTCTCTTGTGGCTTTTAGTATTCTCTCCTTGCTCAGTGTATTAGGCATTTTCATTATAATGTGTCTTGGTGTGGATCTGTTGAGATTTTGTTAGTTTGGTGTTCAGTATGCCTCTTGAACTTGGTTTTTCCATTCATTCCTCAAGTTTGGAAAATTTTCTGTAATTATTTTGTTAAATAGATTACTCATTCCTTTGGCTTGAAACTCTGCCCCTTCCTCTACGCCAATCACTCTTAAGTTTGGTCTTTTTATGCTGTCCCATAATTCTTGGATATTATGTTCTTGATTTCTAACAAGTTTTGCTGTATCGTCTAAATTCTTCTCTAGGATATATATTTTGTCTTCATTGTATGAGGTTCTTTCTTCCAAGTGGTCTATTCTGTTGGAGATGCTTTCAATTGAGCTTTTATTTTGGTTTATTGCTTCTTTCATTTCTGGAATTTCTGTTTGGATTCTCTTTAGAGCCTCTATTTCCCTATTGAAGTAATCTTTTACTTCCTGTATTTGTTTTTGGAGTTCTTTGTCAAAATGATCTTTTGCCTCCTGTACTTGCTCCCTCATCTCATTTTTGTGTTCATTCTTAAGTTCCATAAACATTTGGCATATGTAATTTCTAAATTCCATCTCTGGCATTTGACCAACTGTGCTTGCCATGACATCTACTGATGAGGTATCTTGATTTGTTTGTGTCATTTTCTTCCCTTGTTTTTTCATGTTGCTTGTATGTCTATTCTTCCTGCACTGTGGGACCTTGACTATTTCGATTTTACCTTAAAGCCTTATGTTGTT
The DNA here is from genome assembly GCA_025594165.1 of Tamias sibiricus. Taxonomy (NCBI): domain Eukaryota; kingdom Metazoa; phylum Chordata; class Mammalia; order Rodentia; family Sciuridae; genus Tamias; species Tamias sibiricus. The sequence goes on along the minus strand of CM046660.1, from coordinate 81,233,268 downwards.
CCTGTAGTACAATGTTATCAGATCACCTTATAATTTCTTTACACTTTTAAAACCTAACACTTTCTATTCAGAAAATCCAAGTTTGATCACAATGTACAGATTTGGTTAACCCAGATATTATTCCCAATTTACTCTGTACACTTCTGATGGGGTTTTATAGCTTCAAGTATTGGATACAGATGTGTTATGTTTAGGAAGAAAGAAGTGTCTTGAATTGTTCTTTCTTGGAAAGTATTAAAAGAGATTTCTATTGAAGTGGTTTAGTGGAAGTGGTTTAGTATCAGTAAATGAGGGAAGAAAGAGAATGGAGTAGACAATTAAGTGGAAAGACTAATTTATATATAAAGTAAGTTGGAAAAGAAAAAAAAATGATAAAAGAGTAGGAATTGGTGTAAGAGAGAGGAGAGAGAGAATCAAGAAAATAGAGAGTAAACTATATATAACACCGCTTTGCTACCCAGTTCAATTGCGCTGGTTCTAGAAATCCCAAGTTCTGCGTATAACTTGTTTTTGCCTCTGTTTAGTATGTACTGGCAGGGTGTAAACATGAAAGATGAAGGAGGAAGAAAAGATGCAAGAGTGAGAAGGAAGAAAAGAAGGAACGAAAAAAGGAGCGGAAGCAAACAAACACACTGACAATCAATGTGGAAGGAAAAAAAAAAAAAAAGCAGAACAAAACCTAGCCAGAAAAAGAAAAAGAAAAAGAAACAAACAAACAAACAAACAAAAAACCTCCCCGAAATCCAACAAAACAAGCAAACCAACAAAAAAGAAAAAAGAAAACAAAAGTCGAACCCCAAGTCTCAAACAAAACGGGCCCTGGGAAGCCCCCCTCTTTTTTCCTTTCCAGTTCAAGCCAATTTTTATTGGTTCACGTCTAGACAGTCTGCGATCCTGTTAGTGGAATCAAGGCTGCACCTTAGACCAGTGGCTGAATGGCTTAGTGAAGGAGTGGCCCAGGGGGGTTTTGTGTGTCAGCAGATGAATGGCACTGGGAAGGGGACCCTCCAGAAGGCACCCACTCCCCACGCCCACCTATAGTTGCAGCTTCTTGTGGCCGCTGCGCTGGCCTCAGACATGCCCTCCCCTGCTGGCCACCCGAGCCTCACCCAAGTGTGCGTTGTCTTCAGAGAGCTGGAGGGTCCCTGGATGGCTGCAGCCGTCACTCTCCGTCTCCTCCCCTTTGTCTGGGTCAGCCACTGCACCTTTCAAAGATGGCGGTGCTCTCCTCCCAGTCAACAGCAGCTCTGCAGACTCCCGTGTCCTTGCTGATCGATTTCAAAGCTGTTGGGTGGATCTCTCCTTGCCGAGGTGGTATCGGGAAGCCGCAACTGTATCTGCGGCGCAGACAGCGCTGCTTCGGTTGTGGACCGCTATGATTGTGCCCCTGCTTGCTGTTCGCTGGTCTCTGCGCCGCTCTCTCCGTGGCCCTACTGCTGAGGGTCACGTCCGTCCGAGTGTGGATTCGAACTGGTGTTGTTGACCCGCGGTCTCCTGTGGTCCCCCAGCACCAATTCCGCCGGCTGTTATTGCTGGTTTTTATCGCAGGTTTCACGTTGGTGTGCCCTGAGTGTGGCTGGGGTTGTAGTCGCAGCGCGGTCTCCCCACACTGACTTTGTTTCGCACGGCCTTTACACCACCCAGGCGGTTTTGCAGAAGCCTCGCGGCTCTAGCCACTGCAGACAGCTTGTCTCCTTCTCTCCCTGGTAGTGGTAATCAAACCATCCAGGAGATCGGTATTTTCGGCCTATATATATATATATGATGAAAGGCAATTTATCTGCTTTGTTGGATTTCTTCCACGGAGCTGCCCTGAAGTGCGGCTTCCTCTAATCCGCCATCTTGGATCTCTGAAGAAGTATTTGAATCACCTATTAGAAACAGGAGTTCAAATGTTTTTCATCCATTGGTTCATTGATTCAAAAGATATACCTTGAAAATACCTTCATGCTAAGCACCAGGCTAGCTATTAGGGAAACAGCAATAAATTAAAAAGTATAAAAGATTTTGCCTTCATAAAAGATACATTCTGTTGGCAGGGAGAGAGACAATAAATAAAGTGATAATGTCTTAGATGTTGATGTGGTATAGATGGTTCAAAAAGCAATGAAGGGAAGAGAGAGTGAGAAAAAAAAAGTTGGGGAGATAGAATTTTAAAGGGGTTTTCAGAGATAACCTCCATGATCAGGTGAAGTTGGAGGAAAAGATTATTGAAGTCATGGAGCAAGCCATGGAACTATCAGGGGACTGTATCCTCATGCTAGAGGAAGAGTGTGCGCAGATGTCCTGGGGGGAGCATGTTGGTGTGTTAGAAGCATAGTGAGCACTGCATTGAGTTATTTAGCATACTGTCTGGAGCATTGTAACCAGTGAAGAAATGAACACATGAATCTCTTGTGTTGAAATCTAGCATTCAGGTTAAATTCCAAAAACCTTACCCCTGAAGAGCCTGTAAGGCTCTGTGTTGGTTTGGTTCCTCCTACTTCTTAGGCCTCTACTTTGACATCTCTGTCCTTATCTACTCTGCCTTCCATCCCCTGACAGTTTCACCTTCAGCTTCTTGAGTGACTCATGCCCACCTCGCGGCCCGTATGCAAACATTCCTTCTAGGATGTGGACTCTGGCTTTTGATGGGGTACCTCATTCCTGTCTCAGTCCCCTCCTTCCCATGGGCAACCCCGGACATCTTACTATGTTTCATTACATTCATATAATTCATCACTATCTGAAACTATCTTCTGAATTTATTTACTTTATTATTTCATTTTTCCCTTTAGTAGAACATATGCTTCTAGAAATCCAGGACCTTGTCTCCTCATTTAACCCTCCTTTGCCAGCAGTGTGGCTCTGGACATAGTTGGGTCATAGTAAATATTAGTTGAGTTTTATTGTATTAGTAATTATACATTTGAAAATTTTTGTTTAATATGGTAAGACTATTATATAATCAATTGAACACTTTTTACTCAATATTTTATATGGAATTAAGAATTTTTAAAGAACAATAACATGTTTGTCAAAGAAAACAGCCTTAACTGTAGCAGTCTTGAGATAGCAAACCTATTTAGATTTAATTTCCTGAAAATATTTTTTTCTACTCAAAATCCTAAGGCATACATAGAAACTTAATTTGAAAAATATGAGAACAGCATTTAACTATGTATATGCATCAAAATAATCTGATTAGCCAAGATTATGTTTTTCAAAAGTATTCAATTTTAGTGTTGTATGCATACCTTTGCATTAATGACAACTTAGGGAATACCCAGAAGCATATCTAATGTAATGAGAAAACTACATAATAAAAGAATCCCAAATATTTAAATCAATACTTGAAAGTTTTAAGGAATTCTGAGGACATCTTTATCTTATTTTCAGGGTGGAATCATTATTCTTGATCTCTTTGTAAAGTTTAATAATCTTATGTTTTTCTCTACTGCAATTTAAACATGGCATCAACATAAAGGATAAAGCAATATGAGAAGCATCAATAACATGATAGTGGTTTTGTAATTATGTATCTTTCTATCCTTTTTAACAAGTCTATGAACTATACATGAACTTGTTTCATACATGAAATCATACATTTTATGGAGTATGGCACTCTATTAACACAGATTTCCAACTGAAATCTTTTTTTTTTTTATTACATACATCATTCATGTATTCAGCCAGTCAATAATAAGTTGTATAAATACAGTTTACCAGACATAGGGGAGTCAGCTATGAGAACTATAGTTATGATTCTTTCTCACATGTATATAATAACATTCTGTGTATGCCTATTTCTCTGTCCTTTCTACTCTTCATTGTACATTCACCTTAAGATTTATTACACTGTTCATCTAAGAGCAAAATATTCTTAATACTTGCCATCAGACTTCTTTGGACCCAAAGTAGTAGGAAGTTTAAATATAAACTTAAGGTCCAACCTAATGCATATGTTCTGTGTTTACACAAGTTGATGAGATCAGGGATTGAAAATCACTCGGCCAGCAGTAGTGGAAGTGAGAGAAGCAGGTAAGGTACAGGACAAGGTGGGAACAATGTTGTGGAAAATACATGACTTCTGAAAACAATGCTGTCACTCAGCTCCATATTATTTTTTATTACTTATTTGTGAGATCTTTCAATGAAAAAGGAAATAAAGCCATGGATAAAATACCAGGTAGGACAAAATCAAATAAAGCTGAATCTGAGCTGCTTGCCTGAATCTCCCCATTCTTGTGTAAAAGATGAAATGTTTAACTATAAATCCGATTAAAAGTACTCAGATATCAGACTGTGGTGACCCTGGAGCTGTAAGCAATACATCTACCCAGGAGAGGGCAGTAGTTCTGGAGCAAGGCTGGGAGGGCCTCTTTCCATGCTTTACTGCATGTCATGGCCCTTTTGCTCTCTCCCTGCTCTGTTTTTCCATACATCTAAAAGAAATATCTAGAATCCCTCAGCAAGAAACTCAATGCTAAGTTATTACAAATGTTCCTAGGGCCTTCTTGGTCACCGTGAAACTGCTTTTCTCCTTTCTTTTCTTTTTTTTTTTTTTTATTTCTCCCTTGATAACTGTCTCCCTCTGTGATCACACACTCCCTGAACTTCTCTGAGACACTCATTGGCAGATTTCTTCCCTGAGCTCTTGATGCCACCTCTCTCATTTTGCTCAGATCTGGATTTTCTACATGCCATGCTGTCTTAGTTCATTTTGTTTGTGTTTCTTACTTGACTTTAGATTTATACATGTGAGAACTGCATATCATTTGGGAGTGAAGGCAAGAGCACAATGGATGTGGGAACTGTGCACATCAGAAAACCAACCAAGATCACTCTCTGTGGATTTGTACTTACCTTGCTTTATTCTCTCACACTGCTGTTACCCGCTACCCTCAGCCCTTGTGCAGCTAGCAGCTCTGTATCAAAAGCTAAGATTTAAAGGAACCTACATGAATAATAATAGCCTTCTGTTTCAACTCAAAGTTTGGGGGTTCTCGCAAACTGTATAAACTAAATGTATCTCATATATGTCAATATTTTCCAAATAATCTAAAGACTTAAGTGAGTTTTTCTCATATAATCAATTTACAAGATTAGTGAAACCAAAATCATATCTTCTACCTTTACAAATACAATGCAAGAACATATTTTTATTTAATTGAATTTAATTTTACTTATATGTTATTCTGCTGAATAAAATAATACCTATATATTTTTTTGTAGCTAAGAGTATTGTAACTGATAGTCTTTTTGCAAATTCAAATAGTCCTATTAAAATAGATACTAGCAAATGGTTCTACAATATAGTAGTATTAATTTATTTTATTCTACTACTTAGGGAAATAGAACTAAACAACTCTAAATAAAAATCTAACGAGAAGTCACAAGGGAATCCTTTTTAAAAACAATCTTAAGTTGAAGAGTACCAAGAACTAAAAAAATGCATTGTAAGAATTCTCTTATTAGTTCTTTAAAACAACCCTTGTAGGTATATTGAACCAAACTTATTGTCCATATTTTGAAATAAAGGCAACAACCTTCAGAGATACAAAATGTAAATACTGAATGACCTGTTCAAGGTCAAGTGAATCATCTAGCAGAGCCAGAATGAGAAGCCAGCTAGGTCTTCTTCATTCTATACTTTCCACTTCCTATTTTGTCACACAGAGGCATTGATTCCTTCTTCTCCTCCCTTTTTTCACGAAATACTCAGATAGTATTTCATGAAAGAATATAATATGTTCATGTGCTAGCCTGTATTTCTCCTGTGCACTTGTGTGGAATGGTTTTGCTCTAGCAGACCTGCTATGAAAAACAAAGCTGCCCCACCTACCACAGCCTGAAGATGTTGCCCTGCTGACCTACAAACCATGAGCATAAAGAAATTAATTGTTGTTATTTTAAACCACTGACAGTCAGAGCAGTTTGCTATAAACAATAGCCAATCGATAGTTATAATTACTTTTATCATAGAAATTACTTATTTCTTTTCTTGACACATCCCTTCACTTAGCACCTCAAGGTAGTGAACCAACCTGAACATTTTGAATGTTATCACCTTGTTTTTCTAAAAATAATTTTATCCATATATAAATATATATATGTATCCATATACAAAAATGATAAACATGTTTTACATTTGAATATATATTGTTTTATTTCATTAAAATATATCATACTGTATGTCATAATCTGAATCTTATTTTCTCAACAGTATTTTTATTTACATTATGTTACATAGCTATTTTATTCATTTCCACTGCTCTGTCATATCCATTGTTATTTTCTTATATTTTATTTTCCATCTACTGCAAAGTTATTAGGGTGATATCCAATTTTTGCAAATGTGCACAATGCTTCAATGAACATTATATCTGGAGATTTTATATAATGGAGGATATGTGTGAAAGTTTCTCTTTGACAGCAGTTCTCAAAGAACTTTTGTTTTGAGTATGTGTTCATCAGGGTTCCCTAAAGTAAGAGGACCTGTATAGGGTGTGTGTGTGTGTGTTCAGGAGAAAGATAGACATAGAGAAAGACAGATTTATTTTGAGAAAGTGGCCCATATAATTGTGGGGGTTATCAAGTTCAAATTTTCTAGATCCAGATAGTAGGCTAGGGACTCACAGAAGAATTGATGTTTAATGTTACAGCTTGATCAGAAGCAATCAAGAGGTCTAATTCATTCTTCCAGGGGGAAACTCTCCTTTTAAGGCCTTCAACTGATTGGAAGAGGTCTATTCATATTAGGCAGAGTAATTTACTTTACTCAAAGACTACTGTTTTAAATGTTATCCTCATCTAAAACATAATTTTAGCAGAGATATATAAACTGATGTTTGACAAAATGTCTGGGTACTGTGACCTAGCCAAGTTAGCACAAAAAATTAGCTATCATAGACCTATTTATTTTATTTTTTTATTGTAAACAATTGTCATTCCTTTTTTAATTAATTTTTTTATTATTCTAATTTGTTATACACGTTTGCAGAGTACATTTCATTTCATATTACATATAAAGAGCACAATTTTTCAAGTTGCTGGTTTAATATAAAGTATTTTAACAACAATTGTGTCTTCATACATGTATTTAGGGTAATCATGGTAACTCAGTCTGCCATTATTCCTATCCCCTTGCCCCCTCCCCGCCCTCCCCTCTCTTTGTTCTATTTACCTATTTATGATCCTAAAGTTGTTAAGTACACCAAAGAGATTTTTTAGGGGATCATATATAATGATGCCTACTGTATTATGAATTAATTAAAATTTAAATGTACGTATATTTATTAACTTAGAATAACTGTAATAAAGTGATTGCATCTTAACATAAATAACATTTTTATGAAATATCTGCATGATCCCTAAATAAAAATTTTATCAAAAGAACGGCATTATTTTACATTTTCTTAAAATTTTATCTTTAGTTTTTGGCTTAATAGATTGTGAGCTGGAGGAAACTTTTTCTTTCCTTTTCTTTTTCATCCTTAGCAGAAATGTATTTGTTTTTTTTCAAATAGCCATTTTAGTCTTTGTTGATCTTTCATTGTACTATTCTATAGTATATTTTTTCTAACCATGAAATTTCATGCTTAACACAAAATATTTCAGCTGGTCTTCTTTTTATCATAAGCAATTAATAAAACTAAGTTTCCTTCAAAATATTGGCTTTGCCTCAAATCATAGGTTTTATATGTTGTGCCTTCATTCAGCTTCTTTTTCAAACTTGTATCCTTTGATATGTAAGTTGTTCAAACTATTTTTAAATTTGCATATATAAAGGCTTTTCAGATATTTAACTTTGTTATTCATTTACAACAATCAAATTGTTGTCAGAAAATACAGTGTCTACAACAATAATGCTGTTGAATTTAAGTCTTGCTTTTTGGCTTACTCTATGATCTATTTTTATAAATGTTCTATACGTGCCTGCAAAGAATATGTAGTCTCTAGTTTTGGGGAAATGATATAAATATGGCTCTTAAGATTTTTAATTTGTGTTTTTCAAATCTATATCTCTATATTTTAGAACAGAAAACAAAATAGAGAGAGGTTGGCAAATCTTTCACTTTGACAATAGAATGGTTATTGTTTCTGTGTTTCTAACATTATTGCTTTTTATCAGTAAGGACATTTAATATTTTTACATAATTTACTTGTCATGCCTTTCTAGGAATGAAATATTTTACTACAATGTAGTAAAATGTAGGAATTCTTTTTACCAGTAACAACACATTTTTGCCTTAAGGTCTTTTATCTGATGTATTTCATCTTTCTTTTCACTTCCCTTTGGCTGAGTATCATTTTTACTTTGTTTATTATTATTATGTTTTATTAGAGTATTATACATAGTAGCTGGGTTCAACCTGACAAAATTATACATGCGTGGAATCTGACCACTCCAATTCAATCCCCATTCCTCCTCTTTATCTCTCTTTCTCTCTAACCCTCATTCCACTCCATGATTTCTCCTTTCTCATTCATTTACCCATCCTTGATTTGTGCTTTCAACATATACATAAAGGTGAACTTCCCTGTGGTACATTTGTATATTTACATAGCCTAATTTTCTTAAATCATTCTACATTTCCTACCCTTTCCTGTTGCTATTCTTTCCCACTTAATTTCTATCTTCTACTCCAATGATCATCCCTAAATCTTTGGGATATCCAATCCTGTCCCCTCATTTATTTTTCTTATTTTACTCTAGCTTTCACATATGAGAGAAAACATTCCACCCTTGATATTCTAAGTCACCTTATTTCACTTAGCATGATGTTTTCCATTTCTATCCATTTACACTCAAATTTCATAATTTCATTCTTTATGAATTAGTAAAATTTCCTTGTGAATGTTTTAGTCAGTGTTTTTTTTGCTGTTATGACCAAAAGACCTGAAAAGAACATTTTTAAGATGGAAAAGTTTATTTGGGGCCTCACAGTTTCAGAGGTCTCAGTCCATAGTTGGCCAACTCCATTCCTTGGGGCCTGAGGTAAGGCAGAACATCATGGTGGAAGTATGTGTCATAAAAACGTAGCTGGGAATGTGGCACCAGGAAGCAGAGAGAGTGAGTTGCACTCAACAAGGACAAAGAATATACCCTTCAGGCATGCCATCAGGGGCCCACCTTCTCCAACCACACCCTACCTGTCTAGTTACCACATAGTTAATCCCTATCATGTGAGTAATACACTAATTAGGTTAAAACTCTCTCATAACCCAATCATGTCACCCCTAAACTTTCTTCTCCACATCCTTGCCAGTATTTATTATTTGTGTTCCTGATAATTTGAATTCTGACTAGAGTGAGATAAAATATTAATGTAGTTTTGATTTACATTTTCCAGATAGCTAAAGTTGTTGAACATTTTTTGTATGTTTGTAGTTCATTTGAATTTCTTTTGAGAAGTGTCTGTTTAGCTCTTTTGCGTACTTATTAATTGGATTACTTATTTATTTATTTTTGGTGATGAATTTTTTTTAGTTCTTTATGTATTTTGAATATTCATCCCCTGTCAGAAGAGCGGCTGGCAAAGATTTTCTTCCATTCTGTAGATTCTCTTTTTCACACTCTTAATTGTTTTCTGTACAGAAACTTCTTCATTTGATGGCATACATCTTATTGATTCTTAGTTTTATTTCTTGAGCTTTAGGGGTCTTGTTAAGGAAGTCATTACCTGCACCAATATGATGAAGTGTTTACCCTATGTTTTCTTCTGGTAAGTTGCAGTGTATCTCTAATTCCCAAGTCATGGATCCATTTTGATTTGACTTTTGTGCAGTGTGGCTATGATCCAGTTGCATTCTTCTATTTATGTATATGCAGTTTTCCTAGCACCATTTTGTAGGAAGACTATTTTTTCTCTGACATACATTTTTGTTACCTTTGTCAAGATGGCTGTAAGTTTGTGGGTTTATATCTGTGTCTTTTATTCAATCCAATTGGTCTTATGTCTATTTTGATATCACTACCCCGCTATTTTTGTTAGTAGAGGACAAATATGCACAGATGTTCTGGGATGAGCCTGTTAGTGCATTAAAAGTACATGGGAATGCCAGAGTGCATTTTCTAGAAATTGCATTGAATCTGTATGATGCTTTTGGTGGTATAGCCATTTTGACAATGCCTGTTAGTGCATTAAAAGTACATGGGAATGCCAGAGTGCATTTTCTAGAAATTGCATTGAATCTGTATGATGCTTTTGGTGGTATAGCCATTTTGACAATATTAAATCTGCCTATCCATGAATATGGGAAGTTGTTCTGTTTTCTAAGGTCTTTTTCAATTTCCTTATTCAGTTTTCTATAATTTTTCATCATAAAGATCTTTTGAATCCTTGGTTAGATTAATTCCCAAGTATTTTTATTTATTTATTTATTTTTGAGGTTATTGTGAGCGAAATGGTTTTCCTACTTTTTTTCTCAGCAAAATCACTGTTGGATTACAGGAATGCAGCTACTTCTGCTGAATTAATTTATCAGCTCTAAAAGTCTTTTGGTATAGTTTTTTGTGTTTTCCAGCTATAAGATCACATCACCAAACAGATAGTTTGACTTTTTCTTTTCCTATTTGTTTTCCTTTAATTTTCTTTCCTCTTCTGATTGCTCTGGCTAGAGTTTTGAGAACTGTATTGAATAGAAATGGTGAGAGTGGACATCCTTTTCTAGTTCCTGATTTTAGAGGAAGTGCTTTCAGTTTTTCTGTGTTCAGCATGATATTGGTTTGGGGTTTATCTTAGCCTTTATAATGTTCAGACAAAATCCTGCTATCCCTACCTAGTTTCTCTAGAATTTCAAACATGAATCAGTGCTGGATTTTATTGAAGATGTTTTCTGCATCTATTGAGATGATCATGTTATTCTTGTCCTTAATTCTATTTGTGTGTAGAGTTACATTTATTGATTTGAGTATCTGAAACAACCTTGCATCCCTCGGATGTAACTCACTTGATCATGGTGTATTATTTTCTTGATGCGTTTTCAAACATGGTTTGCTAATATTTCATCAAAGACTTTTGCATTTATATTCATCAGGGATATTCGTGTATAGTTTACTTGATGTGTCTTTGTCTGGGTTTGGTATCAGAGTTACACTTGCTTTATAGAATGTATTTGGGAGTGCTCCCTCCCTTTAAACTTTCATTTAAAATTTTGAATAAGACTAGTGTTAGTTCTTCTTTAAAGGTCTGGTTAGAATTCTGCCAAGAATCTATATGGTCCTGAGCTTTTCTTTGTTGGTAGGCTTTTGATTGCTGTTTTAATTTCATTACTTGATACTGTTGTGTTTAGATTTTCTATATCATCCTTGTTCAATTTGGGCAGGAAATATGTGTACAAATATTTGTCAGTGTCTTTCAGATTTTACAGTTTATTAGAGCACAAATTTCAGAGTAATTACTAATGATCCTCTGTATTTCACAAGTGTTTGTAGTGATATCTCCTTTTTCATCTTTAATTTTGATTTGCATCTTCTTCCTTTCTTTTAGTCAGTTTGGCTAAGTGTTTTCAATCTTATCTTTTTGATGAACCAACTCTTCACTGCCTTGATCTTATGTATTGTTATTTTATTCTCAATTTCATTAATTTTGGCTCTGATCTTTATTATTTTCTGTCTTCTACTGATTTGGGGATTAGTTTGTTTTCTAAGGTCTTGAGGTGGAGCTATCTTGTTTATTTGGAATCTGTTTTTTTTTTTTTTAATATATGCACTCAGTGCTATAAATTTTACTCTTAAAACTTCCCTCATACTGTACAGAGATTTTGATATGTTGTATCTGTGTTCATATTTGTTTCTAAAATTTTCTTGATTTCTTTCTATCATTTCTTCTATGATCCGTTCTTCATTAGAAAGCATATTTTCCAAACTCTATGTGTTTATGTGGTTTCTATTATTTTCCTTGCTATTGATTTCTAGTTTTATTCCATTGTAATCTGAAAGGATACATAGGATTATATATCTTTTTCTTTGCATTTGCTAATACTTACATTGTGACCTAGAACATGGCCTATTTTGGAAAAGGTTTCATGAACAGATGAGAATAAGGTAAATTCAGCTATTTTGGGATGAAATATTCCAGAGATGTCTATTAGGTCCATTTTATTTATAGTACTATTTAGGTTGGAAATATCTATTGATTGTATGTTTGGGTGACCTGTTCATTAGTGATAGAGGTATGTTGAAATTACCCTGTATTATTGTATTGGGGTCTATCTGGGATTTTTCAAGAAGTATTAGAAAGTTTTTTAAATGTAGTTTGGTGCACTGACATTTGGGATATATGTGTGTGTGTGTGTGTGTGTGTGTGTGTGTGTGTGTGTGTGTATACACATATATTTACTATCATTATATCTCCTTGTGGGATTGGTCCTTTACCAGTATACAGTGGCCTTCTTTCTCTCTTCTGATTAATTTTGTCTTGAAATCTGCTTTGTCAGATATGAGAATATCTACTCCTTCTTCTTTACAGACTTCATTTGCATGGAATGTTTTCCCCATTCTTTTACCTTCAGCTTGGGGATGCCTTTACATTTAGTATTATTTATATTCAGCATTATTATGGATATGTGTTTGTAGTTTCCTGCCATTTTGGTTTGTTTGCTGCCTTTAAAACTGTCTTGAGTTTCATAAAGTTGGTTGCTTTTGTAGTGATATTAATTTATTGGGGAAATTTGCAGTGTGGTTTTGAGTTCCTCTGTGTGTAGTTTTTCTTTGAGTATTCTTTGTAGTGCTGAATTCTTTTAGTTTACCCTTGTTATGGAAAGTTTTTTATTTATTCCTGTTACTTGAAAGAGAATATTGCTGAGTATAGCAATCTTGGCTGGCAATTGTTTTGTTTTGTTTTGTTGTTTTGCTTTGTTTTGTTTTGTTTTTGTTTTGTTTTTTATAGCTCAGAATATCTCACTCTGGGCCCTTCTTGATTTTAGGGTCTGAGTTGGGAAGTCAGAAGTAAACTTATTAGCTTGCCTCTGTGACATGACATTTTTCTCTTGCCACTTTTAATATCTTTCTTTCTTTTCTTTCTCTTAATTTTTTTTTTGTAGTTGTAGATGGACACAATACCTTTTTTTTATTTGTTTATTCTTTATGTGGTGCTAAGGATCAAACCCAGTGCCTCACACATGCTAGGCAAGTGCTCTGCTGCTGAGCCACAGGCCCAGCCCTCTTTCTTTATTTTCTATGTTAAGCATTTTTATTATAATTGGAGAGGTTATCTTATGACCTCGTCCATGTGGGGACCTAGGTGCTTCCTGAACATGGATGCCTATATCATTTCTGATCTGGGGACATTTGTCTGTTACTACCTCATCAAAAATGTTCTTAATGCCTTTATCCTGTATCTCCATGTTTTCTTTTATCCCAATGAGTCTCAGGTTTGTTCTCATGATGTTGTTCCTGTGTTCTTATATATTGTGATCATGGTCTTTTTCCCCCTTTATTGCATACTGAGTTTAAGTTCATATTTCCTGTCTTAAAGCCTCATGTTTGTTCTTCAAGGTATAAAGTTCTATTTTCTACTTAATCTAATCTGTTAATGATGCTTTCAAATACATTTTTAATTTTTTCATTGTGCCTTTTATTTTCAGGATTTCTGATTGCTTTCTTTAAAATAGCATTATTTCTTTTATCAAAATAGTGTTTTATCTCCTGTGTCCACTCTCTTATTTTATATCTTAGATCTCCTTTTAGTTCATTGAACATTTTAATAATGAGATTTTTAGTATTCTATGTCTGTAATTTCATTCACTTTCATATCTGTGAGATTCTCTTTTGGGGGAATCGTGCATTTTGGTAGAAGATTTGTTTGCTTGTTTTCTTATGTTTTCAGAGGTCTTGGACTTTTACATCAATTGAAGTAGATTCCTTTTCCTCTTTTGTATGCATGTCCATATGTGTGTAGGGTTTTTTTTTGTTGTTGTTTGTTTGATTGATCCTTTCCTTATTTGTTTGTTCTGGGACTTCACTCTGTTTTTGATGTCTGAGTAAATGTCTAAGAGTGGGACCTCAGCACCCTCTCTAGTTGTTCTTCCTCGAGGTATAGCAGATGGTTTGGGGTTTTCCTCTCCCCTATTTTATATGTTGAAGTATTGTTAAGGCTCAGGTGAGGCTAGATCATGTGTGGTGTTGTTCACTGTTCCTTGGCTGAGTTGTGAGTATTGCTCAGCAGTTGGATTTCTGCTGTGAACTTGAAGTGTTCCAATCACTTTCCAGTCCCTCTTAGAGAATGGGGGGAGCCAAGAATAGCACTAATGTCAGTAACAGATATATATAGATTTCTTTTTGTTTACACTATTTATCGTATCACAAACACAATTCTTCCAGAATTTGTTTTTCTACTTCTTACATTTTCTAGTTCCTGTAATTTTTCAACCTTCAATTATTTGAATGTTGAATTTATCCTGCTTTTAATTTCCACACTATTCTGGCATTTTATATAGAAAGCCTTTCATTCTACCTTCCATATTTCTTAACTTCTATACTGTTATTCCTGTTCTATTTTTATTTGGGGTAATTTATATTTAATTACAGATTTTTCTTCTAATTCCTTTAATTTCTTTTGCTGTGTTGAATCTGCTATATAACCCAGCCACAGACTTCTTTATTTCTGTATTTATATTTTTACATTTCTAAATGTTCTATTTTTTCACAGTTGCTGATTAATCTTATATCCTTTCATTGCTTTATTATTTTTATTTCAGTAATTTCTTTTTACATTTTATTTATAGTCATGTTATATTTTGTACTGAAAATTACAACAACTAGAGCTCTTCAGAGTATAAGTCTTTGTTAATTTTATCAGCTCATCCTCAGTCATGACTTTTTATTTCTTATTATGTGCTTGGTAATTTTTTTGGAATTTATATCTTATTGACTTATGTCTGTGAAATGTCAGATGTTGGCTAGAAGGCCAAGATCAACATGCTTGGGTTCTGGAGAGGACTGTCTTCTAGGCTGGCATGTGGCTTCCTCTTGCTCTGTTCTCACAATGCAAGGAGAAAGTGAGCTCCTTCTTATAAGGATGCTAATTCCTCTATGGAGTCCCCATATGCATGAGGCTAGAACTCCAAATATTATCACATTGGGAATTAGGTGTACACCATTAGATTTTGGCACAAAGGACACAAATATTCAGTCTGTAGAATCCACTTTTTCTCTTTGAGAGGTTTTGGTTTCTCCTGTTTGTGTGAAGCCTAGGGAAGCCCTACCTTTGCATGACTTAAAGCCTACCTTTAAATTTTATTGTGCTATTTTATCTCTCTAATCTCTCTCAATTTTTAGAGATGTTCTTTATTTTCTCATAAACCAAAATCATGCAGCTTTTTGGATTTCAAGCCATGTCTTTTTAAAGGCAAAAAAAAAAAAAAAAGAACTTCAAAAGAATATTCAGAAATTCGTACGGCATTTATTTTGACTTTAGTTGGGTTTGTACACATGAACTATATTCTTAGTATATTAAAAACATAGGAATATTGTCTACATTTATTATTTGTAAATGTAGAAGTGCATTTCTTATTATTTACTAAATATCAGTTTATGACATTCATAAAGAAATAATACTACTTCATTCTATTTGCAATTATTCCAGTTATGATTTTTACTTCTCCTGGCACATGGCTTAAAGTTAAGAGACAAGTATATTAAGATTATATGAGAGAGTTTGTCAGCCACAGGCAGAAATATACTGTAGTAATTCTTATCTTAGACCAATATTTTCGTCCATAATAGCATACTAGCCATTGGAAAGAGATTTGAGTGAATGGTATACCTAAATAATTATTTTGTTTTATACTTACTTGAATTTTTTAGACAAAAGTATTGTGTGATATATAATATTAAAAACAAAATGCTATATGGTGACATGTACAAATAAACAATTGCTGCAAAACAAAGAACACTTCATTGTCTTGTTGAAGGACCTGTCATATAGCGATTTTTTTTTCAACTATGCTAATGTGAAAAATTAATGTCCTTTTCTAATTTTTTTTCTTTTTTTTTTTTTTTTTTTTTTTTTTTTTTTTTTTTGGTACCAGGGATTGAACTCAGGGGCACTTGAACACTAGGCCACATCCCCAGCCCTTTTTTGTATTTTATTAGAGACAGGGTCTCACTGAGTTGCTAAATGCCTCGCCATTGCTGAGGCTGGCTTTGAACTCGCAAGCCTCCTGGCTGGCTTTGAACTCGCAATCCTCCTGCCTGAACCTCCCAAGCGCTGGGATTACAGGCATGCGCCACTGTGCCCGGCTCTTTTCTAATATTGATGAGACTCTCTGCATGGTCTAATCTACCACCTCTGCAGCACTTTCGAGCTCTCCCTCTCAGTTGTAGCTGTTTCTTCAGTGCAAATAAAATATTTTAATTTCCTTCTTAGCATAAAAATAACCAAATGTATGAGCAAACAAACAAAACTTGCCATGTCCTCTTTCAGAGATACCACACACTTTTTCTTCTCCAGGTATAGAATGACTTTATGCATTCATCTATTCATATACTTATATATTCTGAAGTATTTTCAGAGTATCTCACTTGGTCAATCATGCTTGATGTTGTAGAAACAGAGAAAGGAAACATATTTGTACATCATAAAATATGGCCTGAGGAAGAGTGCAAATAAACAGCTTATTACTAGTCAGGAAAAGTTGTACACATAGAGTGTCCAATGCAGAAGGATATGGACAAGGTAATGAAAGTGAAATTTCCTTGCAGCTGGCATTTTTCTAAAAATTAAACTAGGGACTTCTGCTCATATAATTGACAACACTCATTTCTTAAGCTTCTGTGTCCACTATTGGAAAGCCACTACTTTTTTTAAAATCTAATGACCTTAATGGAAGATCCTATGCTTCTTCCTCAAGCACCTAGCACTTAAACTCTTCCGTCTCTTATGATCCAGCTCAAAAGCCAACTCATTCCTGATTCCTTTCTTCCTTCGTCAACTAAACTACACTTTTGGAGTTAGTTAATCCAAACATAAGAAAGCAATGTTGACTTACTGTTTCATATTGTGGTATATTTTTGAAATTATCACAGATCAGGTCTAAATTTTCATCATTGTGTGGTCACATTTTCTATAGATCCTAACATATAACCTTGGTTTCATGCATAGTAACAAAAACACTAACTTAGTGAATTATTTGAGAATAATCTAGGCTCTAAGATTAATATAAAAACTGCACAGTAGCAGTTTTTCTCATCAACTTGAATCACTAAAAAATCTAAGTAATTATGTGTATACCCAACTAAGATCATAAGATTCAATCAGATATGTCATTGAAAGTAAAAATAACTGCAATATACACATGCACACACACATTACTCACAGAACACAGCCATTTGTAAAATTAATTATGGATTCTTTTGAATAAATTATATTTTTATGTTCTTGAATACAGTGGCAACAAGTTGGCTACTTGCAGTGGTGACACTACAGTTAAATTATGGGACCTCCTTAAAGGTGATTGCCTTTTGACCTTCGAAGGACACAGCCATGCAGTATGGTCCTGTACTTGGCACTCTTGTGGTGATTTTGTGGCTTCTGCCTCACTGGATACAACTAGCAAAATCTGGGATGTAAATAGGTAAGGCATACTTTAAACATTAGCCCTGTATATGGACATGTATACATGAGTAAAGTTGTTTTTTTTTTCCCCTACATGCTACCACTGGGAAACATCAAAAGAAACTGTTAGTTGATAAGATTATAGAGAGCTACTTAAATAATCTTAGTGAAATCCATTTCTAACTCCATTAATCTTTGTTGATATAATAATTCATTTCTAAATGTAGGTAGAAATATCAAGCTTGTGTAATAAGATTAGAGTTGCTTCATTGGGAGCCTGTTTATTTTAAATAGGATAGAACAAATACTTATTTTAAGGACTTAGATTTTTACTTCTGCCTTCCTCAGGCTTACTGTCTCTTTGTACTATAGAATTTAGTTTAAGTCATGCATAAGATATAAATAGTTACTTGATTTATGTTTAATTTTGTTACTTTGTAATGTTCTTCCTATTTAAATGCTTTTTGGCAATTGACAAATTATAAGAAATAATGCAATTCATTGTATGCAAAGTCCTCTACAACCTAATGGATGTAGAAGTTTTATGCTTTGATCTTAATTCAAGATAGACAAATGCATTGTTTGAAGTATCAAAAATTATGCCATCCATATTATTGGGAATGGTTATTATATTTTGTTAGGTATGCAAATATGATACAAACAGGTAAGTTTAGCTATTATCAAATATCCTAATTATTTTAACTAAGAGATTATAGATGGAGTCACTTTAAGAACAGGGACTGTTAACTTAGGGTCTGTGCATTACAGGTACCTTGAACAACATTTTTTCCATTCTTCCTTGTATCATGATTGACATCATAAGGAGCAAGGACAAGTAGGTACTTGCAGAAGTCAACATCTTTTCTGGGAGGATTCAGTGAAAGAGTAAGCTAAGTTCCATGCAGAATTAATTATTTCCTAAGGCCATCTGGCATTATTAAGCTCCTTGTCTTGGCACCAAACTCATCCTTCTATTCTCTGCTGTTGTGATACCGGACCTGAGCTCTACAAACCACACTGTTGCTTTGCCTGCTGCCTCTTAGGCCTTGCCAATAGGGGTACTTATAGGAGACTGTAAGTCTGGAGGAACTTGTTTCTTCCTGTGTCCTCCCTTTGGGAATCTTGTGAGCCCACCATGGCTCACCCCTGCTCCTTTGCCTTTACTTCCACAATGCAGTTTTTTTTTTCCCCCAACAGAATGCAGGTTTTAGGTTTCTTCCAACACGTGTACAAACAGCCTCACCATGGCATCACCAGTGACAGTAGCCTCAGCAAGTAGCCATAGCAAGCAGATGTCCCTTCTCAGCTGTCTGTGTTCCCAGCTCTTGTAGGCCCTCACTCTGAACAGAGGACATCAGTACCAGCAAACAACAATCTTCTCTTCAGAGGGCCAGGTGTCAGCTTGGAAGAATAAATGCATAAACTAAATTCAAGAACCTTAGCCAATCCCCAAAAAACAAAGGTTGAGTGATCTCTTTGTTATGAAGATACTGACTTATAAAGGCAAGGGAGGGGGAAGAGAGGAACAAAAGAACTTTAAATAGAACAAAGAGCAGGGAGGGAGGAGAAGGGGTAAGGAGATAGGAATAATGGTAGAATGAGTTAACCATCATTACCCTAAGTACAATTTTAAAGACACAATTGTTGTAAAAATACTTTATATAAAACCAGCAACTTGAAAAATTGTGCTCTTTATATGTAATATGAAATGAATTGCACTCTGCAAACATATATAAAAAATTAGAATAAAAATAAAATAAAGAACCTTGAAGCTTCAAGGTTCTTGAATTTAATTTATACATTCATGTTGGTAATACAGGAAATGAACCCAAGGCAAGTGCCTTACCACTGAGCTACACCCCTAACCCTGAAGGTCTGAGTATTAATAATTCTACCTTATTCCCTTTGTTCTCTCAGTTCTAAGTTTAGTAGATCTTTCTTGAAGCTACTTTCTTCACAATACTTTCATGTTCTCTTTTTAGTTATTTAGTTATTTTCTAGAATAATTAATAATTCTATTAAGGTTTTATTATTAAAATGATAAGTGCAGGTTCCCTTCCTGACTGTACCTCAGCAAACCCAAACATGTGTGGATAAATAGGATAATCCTCTAGAGTTTGAAAACCACAGCTAAACATTTGGTATACTGACAAAGTATGGCTCTGAATGATTTTTTTTAACCTATTTCTGTCTAGAATAGTGATAACTAAAGGCATATTTTAATTCACAGTGATAACTTAAAACATGTTTCAATTCACATTTTATCTGGAATAATTGGTCACATGTAATCCTTAATTATATTAGGCTTCTGTATTATGAGATCATATTTCATAAAGATTTATTATTATAGGCTATTGGAATTTTAACATGTACATATTTTGTTTTTTATCACTTTAGATTTAGACCAAGTTTCTAGTAGAAGTCCATTCTAAAACACAATATACCTTCAGATATCTTAACTGTTTAGAATGTTTAAACCAAAGTATGGTTAAAAAACTGATTCCCAGTAGACCCCAGCCCTCCTTTGAATGATTTCAAACACTTCAACATGATAACTTTCCCTGTGACCCCCATATTCAAATACTGTCTTCCTATTGATGTCTGCTACTTATTGATTTTATAGGTCAAAACTAATCCTCATTAATGCCAAAATTCTTTAAATTTAAAATTTCCCATCAATGTCAAGAGCTCACCCTTATCATAAATGACAAAAATAATACTAATTTTGAAGCTGAAGTAGTGGATAAATATTGACAAATGAGGGAGAGATTGTTTATGTAGCAGCTATCATTCGGTGTCACAATTGAAGCACCAAGTTCTAATTTGTAATTACTCATGGATCAATACTGCAATAAATATGTCCCAAACTAGTGTCTTTGTTGGGTTCCGGGCAGGAGGCTGTGCCTCCCAGGCAGAAGGCCACACCTCCCCAGGTACTTTGTGAAAAGACTACCTTTCCCAGGTGCACTCGCTGCTGCCTCCTGACCTCCGGCAGCCTATGGAGACACTCGCCCCCAGGAGTCTCCCTGACCACCAGTTTTGCTTTGTAAACCTCCCTGGGACTGAAACCTCTCTCTGTTCACGCCTTTCCCTGTTCCCGTTCATCCCTTTTTCCCCCTTCCCTACCCCCCTTCCCTTCCCTTCCTTTCCCTACCCTTCCCCACGTGGCACCCCAATAAACCCTTTTATTTCACTAACACGGTGTTCCCGGCTAAGTTAACTTTGTTCAGCATTTTCTAACAGTCTTGTTTTAAAATTTCATGGATTATTTGAACTAGCTTAAGGACTTCAGGGAAGAGGTTATTTACTTTGGCAAGATGGGTGTTGGTAAAATCTATACTTTGGTGTGTTATATACTCTTATCTTGATGCCACATAGTTACTAATGAAAAATAATTTATATTACATATATATAAATATTCTGCTGTTCACTAGAGAAGGAAGAGTTTAGAATATATTATCTTCTGTTCCATCCACCCTTCCTTTTGAAATCCTGACTTAGTCTTGAATATCCATTATTTGATGTCATATCTCTCGTCCTGCAACTGTTCCTGTATTGAACATTACTTGGCAGGACCACCCTGTGGTTTCTCACCAAAATGTTGGATTACTATGAAGCATCATCAATGTAAAAATTCCAGGTAAAGATCCATATTTACTAAGTGCTAATAAGAATCTCTGAGCAACATCAATGACACTTTTAGTCCAGATCAGTGCCATTTACAGAAGTTCTACAAATGATTAAAGTAGCACTTTGGTGATCTTCTGATTTATCATACATGTGAAGCAGAAATGTATGTGAGTTTCAACTAACAATCATTAATTTCAACTTTTAAATATATTATTTAAAAATCAGTCCTAAAGCACATATGCAACCCTTGAAAAACACACACACACACACACACAAACACACACACATACTGTAGAGTATGCTTGGCAGATGGTGGTTTGATTGCATAAATGAATGATGAGTGAATCCTCAGGTACATATGAAAAATGTGTTCAAAATGTGCCTGTCCTAACCTCATTCAAACTATAATACAGTAATACAATTGTGCTGTGTTATCCTATATAAATCTATAAAATGATAAAAATGGATAGGAAATCAGAAAAGATCTCAGTCAACTATGAAAAATAATCTGTCTCTTTCTAGGCATTTATGCATAACATTAATCAATAAGTGTTCACAAAATGACTTAACAGAGTCGGGGTGTGTCATTGATGGAAAATTTTCAGACTCAGTCACTGCCCATGAGATTATAAGTAATTTAAAAATGTAGCAATTTTGAAGCAGTCAGAGAATATGTAATGCATCTGCTGTTTATAATATCACATTGGGTATTCTGATAGACTCCTGAATGCTTTTCTTCCAAGGTAACTGGGCATTTGGCTGAGCAGCTACATCATACTCTCGCTCTGATATTTGTAAAGCATACCATATGCCAGCTTAGCTTCTAGCTTCAGGGAAAGGGGTTTGGAAATAGCCAAGATTTTACTTAGTGTTGCTGTCCCAGATGGTTTAATAAGATATTACATGGGCAATGAGAGATGTGCAAAATTCAACAAATTCTGGATCCCAAATGATGGGGGATAAATCCGTTGTCCTTATATCAAGTGTGTTGTTTCAAAAGCTCTTGAAAGTACATGGAGAAAGTAAAGCATGATTAGAAACTAGATTTTCTTTATATTGTAATTTCCATTGCATAATGTTACCTGAAAGAAAATGTATTAGAAACCTACCAAGTTTTTGAGTGAATTGTATTGACAAGAGAACCCTGAGCATATTTTGAGTGATAGCTCCCTCACTTTTCAAACTTTAAAATACTCGCCAGAGTCCCAAATTTGCCATCCAAATGGAATGAACTTCTAGTGTTGCACAGTTCCTAAGGAGAGCAAAGACCACAGCACCCACCTCTGATATGGCCACAGAGGATAACAGACAAATAAGAATCTGCCGTAGAACAAAGCCCGAAGCCACTAAAAATAATGAACAAAGGAGGGTCTCTTGGGAGCTTGCCATGGTCCAATAGAGGAACTGTCCTCAGTGCCATGGCAAAGTTCCTCATGATGCCTTTCCACACTTGTGTCACTGTTAGGACCACTGATGCGCTTGTGTTTCCCATTTTGCTCTTTTCTCTATTGAAGATAGTGCAGCATTTATTCTGTCCCTGCTCACCATCATGCATTGTGTTTGTGGTGGTAGTTGTGGGGAACCAAAAACTTAGTTTTACTTAGTTGGTCACCTAATACAAGTGACAACTATGAATTCAATGGGGCAGATTATATCATCCAGAAATTGTTACTCTGAGATATGTGCAGTTAATAACTGTGTCTTTGGGTTCTCTTCTTTTGGGGATGAAGGAAAGAAGTTAGTGAAGGTTCTATATGTGAAAGAAAGGATGGCACAGATATTTGGTGAGCAAAAGACTGTGGCAGAGACTGTTAGCAATTCACTAGGATCCACTTTCTCCTTCTTTCACATTGGTTTGGAACCTTGCATCTATCTAAATGGTATTTCTCAGCCTCCCTGTTCAGTGTTGCAGTATCAACTGAGTTCTGTACCAAGAAATCATCAAGGTGATAGGGCATGTTCTTTCCCACTTTTGATGGGATGGGATATCAATGACAATGTCCACAGTAATCTGAGAAGCCAATTATTTAAAATAACAGAGCAACTGCTTGAAGTAAAGCTGCACCCATTCTCTACTTCTAGTTAGCCTACAAAATTCTCTGAATTCTTCAAAAATGAAGAAATAAACTTCTGTTTTATTTAAGACATTATGTGTCCAGCCTATTTGTTGCAGCACTTTAGCTTGCCCATCCAATATAAGATTCCCATGACTGTTTTTCAGGTGAAATGTTTTCCCTTCATGGATGTATTAAGGCAACTAAGACAAGTTCTGAACTGTTCTCAAAATTACTTGAATGAGATATTAATGGAAATTTTGTGTTGATAATAAATGACTATTTAACTGTCTCTACTTTTTCTTTGCTTATCCCTTCTTACTTGTAACCTTAATGTCTCCTACAATACTCTTGGAGCCTACAAAGTCCTATTTGCCAGCGGCAAGTAGAATGATTGGTTTGCATGGAGGCTAATACCATTAAGAACGGTTATACAGCTCCAGCTCCAGAAATTAGAGAAATGAAAATTAAAACTACACTGAGATTTCATCTCTCTCCTGTCAGAATGGCAATTATCAAAAATACAAGTAACAATAAATGTTGGCGAGGATGTGGAGAAAAAGGTACATTCATACTTGCTGATGGGACTGCAAAGTTGTGCAACTACTCTGGAAAGTAGTATGAAGATTCCTTAGAAAACTTGGAATGGAACCATTGGTCAATGACCCAGTTATGCCACTCCTTGGTTTATATCCAAAGGACTTAAAATTATTATGATAGTAATGCAGCCACATCAATGTTTATAGCAGTTCAATTCATAATAGCTAAACTATGGAACCAGCATAGGTACCCTTCAACAGATGAATGGATTAAAAATAATGTGTATATATGCACAATGGAATATTACTCATCCATAAAAATGAATGAAATTATGGCATTTGCTGGTAGATAGATGGTTCTGGAAAATGTCATGCCAAGTGAAAAAAAGCCAGTCCCCCAAAACCAAAGACTGAATGTTCTCTCTGATATGCAATGCAAATTCACAATAAGGGAGGCTAATAGGAAAGAATAGAAGTACTTTGGATTAGACGAAGGAGAATGAAGGGAGGGAGGGGAGGGGAATGGAAATACATAAGATAGTAAAATGAATTGGACATTACTTTTCTATATGCATATATGAATACATGACCAATGTAATTCCACATCACATATAACCAGAAGAATGGGAAATTACACTTACTCTATGTGTATAATATGTCAAAACACATTCTATTTTCATGTATCAGTAATAATAAATAAATAAATAAATAAATAATGGTTATAAATTATAAGACAAATATGGGATTATTGTGTCCTCATCATTAGAACGTTGATTCAATAATGATTATGTCATTTAAACCACTTAAACTATTAAAAATGCCAAAAATTTCAGTTTTATAATAGCTTTGACCCTATTTAGTGATGAGACTCAGGGTTACTATTTTAGGTATGCTGGTGAAATATAGTAATTTCCGCCGGGCGCGGTGGCGCATGCCTGTAATCCCAGCACTTGGGAGGCTGAGGCAGGAGGATCATGAGTTCAAAACCAGCCTCAGCAATGAGAGGCACTTAGCAACTCAGTCTCTAATAAAATACAAAAAGGGGGCTGAGGATGTGGCCCAGTGGTCAAGTGCCCCTGAGTTCAATCCCCGGTACCAAAAAAAGAAAAAAAAAATATATATATATATAGTAATTTCCATTTGGTTGACCTTTCAAGTTTATTTGTTTACTTATAGCCACAACAAATATGCATTGAGCATTTCATTTATGCATTATTCTAATCATTACGCTATAGCAGTGAGCAAAATAGACAAATGAAGATGGCATTCTATTGGTAGGCATAGACTAAGCCAAATTGGAAAAAAAGCATTTTAGATAGTAGTTAGATATGGTATATTTTATAGAAAAAAATAAATCATGGAAGATGAGATGGCAGTGGGAAAAAAATGTGAATTTAAACAGGATGGTTAAGAATTGTTTTACTGTAAATTTGACATTTGTGTAACATACATGAAGTCAGGTAACACACCAAGTAGATATCTGCAGGAGACTATTTCTAGACTCTTCTATGGTCATAGCAGGGCTCATATGACTGGTGAATAGCGAGGAGGTCATTATAAATGGAAAAAATGAGCAGATGAGAGTGTGCATATAACAAAGGGCCATGAATCCCATTTGAAATCTCAATGAAATGGAAATGTACTGTATGGTTTTGAGCAGAAATCTCAATATGTTTTACACTTTAACAATATGGTTCTGGTTGTTGTTTTACTATTAACTGTGGCAGAGGAGGAGTGAAAGGGTAAAAGTTGGTTGAAGGTTATTACAACAATCCACGCAAAAGATAGTGATGGTCTGAGCCATGGCAGGACCAGTGAAGTAGTAAATATTGTTTGTATTCTGGATAGACTTGACTTGCAAGATAAAGCAAACAGGAATTTCTAAGGTACTGTGTGATTTGTGAGAAAAAGGGGAAAAAAATGACTTGTTACATTTTGAAATGCCTAAAAGGCAAAAGGCTCTTTGTCTTTATATTAGAAGATCACTATAAACTTTATAAAAGGTTTTTCCAATGGGATGCATCAACTCATATTTCAGAAAGAACTGTAGAATGAGGAATGCCTTCTCAATGTTCATGTAACATTTCTATCGCGGAGAATTGAATGTTCCTTTCTGACCACTAGCATCACTTCTTCCTTAATAATTCTATGGCCAATCAAAACTCCTGGATTGGATGAGAAGAGAGAAATGTAAAGCTACAGGTAAAGAAACCAATTAAAATTAGAATAAGGAAACATGGAATATTACGATTCTGTAGCAGTGAGTTATTTTTTGTTAATAATATGTACTATTAATTTCTTTTGGGCAAATAATGCACCAAATTGGACTCCAAAATGAGAGAAATTTCTTCATTACAAAACAATAGTTCTTTATTAGAAAAGTAATAAAAACGGGGTTTAGTATCTATAATATAAAACATTCCATTAATATATTTCGTGTTCTTTATGATTCATTTGCAAAGTTGGCTTTGCTAGCAAAGAAGGACATATTGTACAATATTAATGGTCTTAAAACATAATAATGTAAGAAGTATTAAGACTCAAGGGCATGGATTATTGGTACATTAATATCTGTCTTGTATTATGAAGATCTCCAGTTGCCTTCTTATACTTGAAAAGGCACCCATGATATATATTAACAGACTGCTAAAGTAATGCTTGAAACATAATTATGTTACATGATAAGAAATGATTCTTAAATTGACCTCTTGTGATTAATTTATCCTGTACCATTAGGATAATAAATCAAATATTACATTGTTTTAGATTTTTATTTATATTCAAATAGTAGTTCTCCCTTGAAACATAGGCTTGAAGTGATATCTAAATATTGTTGAGCATAAACACATTGCATAAGCACCGAATATGAAAAGAGAAGATAGCATGTATTTTTTCACTTTCATTTCTCCCTCAAACAGTGCTTATCATTGGAGAAATACCAATTACATGGAGTAAAATATATTAAGGCTAAAGTTCATATTTTATTTAATAAGTACTACTATGATTCAAAAATTAGGAAGTTCCCTCATAACCAATAAATTTCGTGTGTATGTGCAAAGTGGCTCAAGCAAGTGTCCACTACAGTAATCTTGATGTGAGTGTCCTTTTCAACATGTGTGGATCTGTAAATAAGAGAGATATCATAAGTATTTTAAAATTATTAACCTTTACATAAAAATAATATCTCACAAAATGTGTTGTATAATTTCTAATTTGTGCTAAACAAGGTACTATCTGTTTATCTCATATACCAAATAAACTGAATATTAGAAATAATTTGGGGGCTGGGGATACAGTTCAGTTGGTAGAATGCTTGCCAAGCATGCACAAGGCCCTGGATTTAATCTCCAGAAGAAATAATTTGGGTGACTATTAATTAAACTAAAGATATTTCAACTCGAATGGATAAATGTATCTGAAAACATGAAAACATGATATATTATTACCAATCAAAGCAAGTATTTTAAACACAAAATATACAACTCCCCCTTTTCCATCCACATAAAAAATAATCTGGTTAATATATGAATCTTCATCTACCTTAACACTAATGACTAAAAGGGTTTAAATACATTTCTTCACTAATATATGTTGAAATAAAATGTTATACAGCCATAGTCAACATGAGATAAAAGACAAAATCATATTTTCTTTATGTTTAAGATTTAATTTTGTATGTATACAGATATATGAATACCCATGTTGTTAGGGATTAGATCTTTAATGTTCCCCAAAAAGCTCATGTGTTAAGCAATGCAGGAATGTTCAGAGGTGAAATGATTAGATTATGAGAACTATAACCTCATCAGAGGATTTGAAAGGAATATTAGGTGATAACTGTAGGCAGGTAGGGCATGGCTAAAGGAAGTGGTCCCTTGGTCAGGACTATATCTTGTCTCTGGTGCTTCCCCCAACCACTCTCTCTCTCCCCCCTCCCCTGTCCCAATTCTTCCTGGCTGCCATGAGTAGATCAGCTTTCCTCCACCTCGCTTTTCTGCCATGATGTTCTACCTCACTCAGGCCTAGAGCAATGAAGTTGGCTGACTATAGACTGAGCCTCTGAAACCATGAGCCCAAATAAACTTTTCCTCCTCCATTTTATTTGGGTAATAAAGGTAAATTTATTTTCCTAAAGCGGTGGAAAACAATTTCCATAGAAA
This sequence comes from Tamias sibiricus, assembly GCA_025594165.1. Lineage (NCBI taxonomy): Eukaryota > Metazoa > Chordata > Mammalia > Rodentia > Sciuridae > Tamias > Tamias sibiricus. The sequence continues at coordinate 81,205,342 of CM046660.1, read as the reverse complement.
ATTTTAAATGATATAACTCACATTGTCTGACATGAGTTTGTTCAAAATCCTAACATTTTCTAATAAACAGAATTTGGTGACATGGACCTGAGTAAAAATGGACCAAGCCATCCTCATTGAAGCAACATGGAATTATTATCATCTGGTCTGATCTTTGGTCACCCAGAAACCTAGAATGAACACTGCAAAAGCATGCTTCTAGGAAAGTTTCACCTTCTGAAGAATTCATCACAGCTGATTTCCCCCATATTTATCATTTACTAGATTTCACTACATAAGTACCAAAAACCTCTTTCTATCTTAGAAACTGATTATTTATTCATTCAACATTTATGTACTGTGGGCCAGTTCATATCACTGAGGGTGAGAATATAGCACTGACTTGGAAAATAGAAGCTCTCATCTTTGTGGAGCCTAAATTAGAGGAAAGTGTCACTAGTTGTCCATGCCACATAAATCAGTAGACAAGCTCTGACCTTGCCATTGTTAAAAAAAAAATTAATTCCTTACCATAAAACTTTTGCAACTAGTAAATGAATTTGGCAAAGTAGCAGGATACAAAATCAATACCCATAAGTCAAAGGCATTTTTGTACATCAGTGACAAAGCCTCTGAACGGGAAATGATGAAAACTACCCCATTTACAATAGCATCAAAAAAAAAAAAAAATACCTGGGAATCAACTTAATGAAAGAGGTGAAAGACCTCTATAAGGAAAATTATAGAACACTAAAGAAAGAAATCATAGAAGAACTCAGAAGATGGAAAGACCTACCTTGCTCTTGGATAGGTAGAATCAATATTGTCAAAATGTCCATACTACCAAAAGCATTATACAGATTCAATGCAATTCCAACCAAAATCCCAATGTCATTCTTCAAAGAAATAGAAAAGGCAGTCATGAAATTCATCTGGAAAAATAAGAGACCCAGAATAGCCAACGCAATCCTGAGCAAGAAAAGTGAAGCAGGGGGCATCACCATACCGGACTTTAAATTATACTATAGAGCAATAGTAACAAAAACAGCATGGTATTAGCACCAAAACAGACTGGTAGACCAATGGTACAGAATTGAGGACACAGAGACTAATACAGATAATTTCAGCTATCATATATTAGACAAAGGCGCCAAAAATGTACAATGGAGAAAGGATGGCCTCTTCAACAAATGGTGCTGGGAAAACTGGAAATCCATATGTAACAAAATGAAATTAAACCCTTATCTCTCACCATGCACAAAACTCAATTCAAAGTGGATCAAGGACCTAGAAATTAGACCAGAGACAGTACACCTAATAGAAGAAAAAGTAAGCTCCAATTTCCAACATGTCGGATTAGGCCCCAAGTTCCTTAATAAGAATCCTGTAGAGCAAGAATTATTACCAAGAATTAATGAATGGGATAGATTTAAACTAAAAAGCTTCTTCTCAGCAAAAGAAACAATCAGTGAGGTGAATAGAGAGCCAGCTAATTGGGAACAAATATTTAACACATGCACATCAGATAGAGCACTAATTTCTAGAATATATAAAGAACTCAAAAAACTTAACACCAAAAAAAAAAAAAAAAACAAATAATCCAATCAATAAATGGGCTAAGCAATTGAAAAGACACTTCTCAGAAGAAGATACACAATTAATCAACAAATACATGAAAAATGCTCAACATTGCTGGCAATTAGAGAAATGCAAATCAAAACTACTCTAAGATTTCATTTCACTCCAGTCAGAATGGCAGCTATCAAGAACACAAACAACAATAAATGTTGGAGAGGATGTGGGGGAAAAGGCACACTAATTCCTTACCTCTAGAGATGAAAAGGGAGCACTATTCACAGTAACTGCTTCTCAGATGTCATGAGTGAGTCGTAGGTCTCTATTGCTGGAAATAACTCAGAACTTCAGGAGTAATAAGCCAACAATGAGCTCTACATTCAAAGTAGTGCTGAGTCTTCTCATCTTTCTCAGATACTGAGTTTTTAATCATTGGCATTTGGGTTTTATTTTATTAGTAGCATAGGTACCTGTCATGCATGAAGCATCCAATTAAGATAGTTTAAAGCTGTCTTCACATGAAGGTTTAACTTTCCTGTGATGGTTCTATTTCAATTTGTTTTGGGGTTATTATGTTAGTTTGAATTTTATTTTGAGTAATGAAGAAAATGATGAACTCCAGAATAATATACATTAGCAAGGATCAATCTAAAATGCTGTTCAGAAATAAGAGATAGAAATGTGAAGAAGTGCTATATCCCAACCTGTTTAAAATTTTTACCTACAATTAGTAAAATGCATACTAAATTATGTGATTTTTTTAAATACACAGATCAACTCAGAGGTATAAATTTTGTTTTTTTTCATTATGTGAAGTAATATAGAAATGTTGAAGATATAAATATGTTAATTATAGGTATTTTATCATTTCAAAACATGCCCAAATAAATATGTCTTATCCACAAGTTCAAAACTTAAACTTACCATTGGAAATTCATTATAATTATCTAAATATGCATTTTAAAAGGTACAATATTTGAGCCTTGAAACATAAAACATACCTTTATACAAAAGCATAACTATCGTAAAATAAAATTAATATTTAACACTTTTTCTTGATTAAAATCACCCAGATAGTGGACAAGTATTTAAAAGCATTTAATTTTAGGGGTGACCTACAATTTCATTGCCTATCTTTCTAGATATAAGACAAATGAAATACATGTTTTGGAAAAAAACTTAGTGTCAATATCTACAAAATAAATTAGTGTCAATATCTACAAAATAAATTTAACTTTACTATTTTTCATATATGAATTAATATACCACAGGTATATGAAATTATAATAATTTTTTAATGTAATACCAAAATACTACTTATTGCTTAATAGTCATTACAAGTTGTAAATCTTTTACACAGGTGACAAACACATGTTAATTATGTATGCAATCACTTCTTACTCCTTGCTTTTATTTCCTCTTAACACATTTATAAGCCCACCTTAGAGTTTTAATATATTTATCATATATTAATTCACACATAGATAAATATAAAGTTAAATTTATTCTTGGAGTACTAACACAAATTCCATCCTCCTGGACATGGAGGTTTGTTCACTAGTATGCTACCAGTAACCAGAATAGATCTTGAAGTATACTGGAAAAATAATAAATGCTTGTCAAATTAATACTTAAATTAATTATTTATTATTAATCTTGACCAAAAACCATAGCTCTTTATTAGTGCATGATTTGAGACTATATCATTTGCCACTCCCCCATGTCATCCCCATCATATTTTGAATAATTTAGCACTTGGCTTATTGTCCTCATTAACTGCAACATCAATATCCAAGCAGAAAAATCCAAAAAATACCCTTGATTTTCAGTTTATTTACTTCCTTGTTTTCAACAACTTTCAAATCTTGATTTTATGCAGCATCATTTCTCTTCTCTCCAGCTGGTATACTCTAATAGCACACTGCAAAAATGTGTTGATTCTAGTGGTATTGGAAATTAATTGTCTCCACCATTTTTCCCCCTTGATAAGTCTCCCTCTTCTTGCCTTTTTACTGAGTGGGTAAGATTCAAGGTCTATCACATTGATCTCTCCTTCTCCCACATTGTCAATTCACTTGCTCCTTTCTTCCCCTAAATTTATTCCCTGTCAAACCCCAACTCTGGTTAAACCAAATTCTCTGCCTGCATTTGGTCTTCTGAGCATGACTAAGGAAAAATCACAGAATTGTGCAACATTGTATTTATAGTCTTAACTCATCAAGCTGAATCTATGGCATCTCCTCTGTCAATTTACTTTTTACTGTATGAGACAAAGATTTCATGTTTTCCTCTTCTGTTTCTCAATCCTTAACACGTTCCCTGTTCCTTTTCCCTCTGAGCTGATGGCCTGGATTTTTACTTCACAAAGCAAATGGAAGGAATCAGAAGAAAACTATTCTTTCTTCTACCTCCAAATCCATCAATGGCTTACATTTTCTGTCTTTATCCCTAGGTATTGATTGGGTGGTTCTATTCTAGACTGGCTTACCTGTAGCTAGGTTGTCTGATATGGATCTATTTAGATTTCCATCAGCAAGCACACCTGAGCTTTTCCAAATGGTAGCACAAATGGTCCAGCAACAGTATAGAGCAAAAGCTCAGTGCACAAAATCTTGCCTAAATGTTTACTTGAAAATTCATTAATGACCAAAGTTAGTCACATGACTTTGAGTTAGAGTTAATGTGGGAGAACTGCGTGTGTATAGGAGTGAACAAGCACATAAAACGTGCAAATAAAAAGCAACATCATTGGTGGGTTAAATGTATTAGCCTAAAATTCATGTTGAAACTTAAATCCTAGTGTGATTGTATTTAGAGGTGGGACTTTGGGAGATAATTAGGTAATGAGGGTGTAGTCCTCATGAATAGGATTAGTTTTCTTATAGGAAGAGACAAGGGATCTTGTTTCTTCTGTATTTGCTCTTTACCAGGTGAGCATAAATTGCGAAGACAGCCATCTGCAAACCATGCAGTGGGTATTTCTAGACACTGAATCTGCTGGTACCTTGACCTTGGATTTTCTAGCCCTCAAAACCATGAGAAATAAATGCTTGTTATTTTAGCTATCCAGTCTATTTGTGACAACTCAAACTAAGGAACTGATTTGCAAATAATATACCCTCTTTCTAATCCATTATTCCTCTAACAGTATCTTGCTTGAAAATGTAAATACAGTGTTGTGGTAATATGTTAGCCATATGCAATAATACAGAATTGATGATTCTTCATTTAATATAGGTACATGAAGACAACTTTTAATATCATGCTTAAGGTAAAACAGGGTCTGACTTCTTAATTCTTACACATAGATTACTGGAGAAATTCTTACAAATCAATTGTTGAAGTAATTTTAGGCTCTTTGTACTTATCTGCTGAGTAAATTTCAGATAACCCTTTACTTTTTTGTACCTTCTTATTTTGAACTTGTTTAGTGCTCAGGATGATTTGAAAGTGAAACATTTTCCCTGTACCCTTCACCTAGATTTTCCCAATGATAATATCTTATATAACCATTGCATACTGTGAAAACTAGAACTTTCATACTGGTACAATGTTATCAACTCAAGCACAGACCTTAATTGAATTTTTCACCAGTTTCAACACTCAGTTGTTTATGTGTGTGTACATGTACACATATATGTATGTGTAGTTATATGAAATTTTATCAATATGTAGATCAGAATAAACATTAAAAACAAAAGTCAGGCCCTAGGCCCCTAAGAAATTCCTTCATGTTTATCCTTAATCAACACACTCTTCTTCTAATTTTTACCCTTAGCAATCACTGATCAAACTATGCTCTCTATTACTATAATTGTCAATTTAAAATTATTACATGGAAGAATCATATGGTCTGTACCACTGAAGATTGTCTTTTTTTTTTCACTCGGCCTAATGCCCCTGAGACACTTCCATATGTTGTATATATCAATAATTCATTCCTTTTTCTTGCTGAATAATAGCCCATTGTATGTGTATGCTACAATTTATATATCCATTCACCCTTTAAAGGACATCTGGTTAGAGTCTAATTTGGAGATATTACAAATAGAGTTGCAATGAACATTCATGTATAAGATCTTGTGTGAACTTAAGTTTTTATTTCTCTTGGGTACTTATCCAAGAGATGTGCTGAGTCATATGGTAAATGCATATTTAATGTTACAAAAACCTGCCAACTTTTACAGCATTGTCACTATGTTATTTTACCTTCTCATTGGTAAAATATGAGAAATGGTTTCTCTGGATCCTTATCAGCCTTTGGTACTATCAAAATATTTTTTTATCTTAGTCAGTTTAACAGATATGTAGTGATGTCCCATCATGGGTTTTAATTGCTATTTTTCTAATATATAATGATGCTTAAACATCTTGTTTTTTTTTTTAATGTGCTTATTTGCTATCTGTATGTCTTCTTTAGTGAAATATTTGTTTAAATTTTCACACTTTTTCTAATTTATTGTTTATTTTCTTACAAACAACTATACAATAAGTTTTAAAATCAGTGTGTAATTCCCTCTTTTTTCCCTCCTTTTCCCTCCTCTTTTTCTTTATTGTTTTGAATATTCTGGTTTCTTTATCTTGGTGGTTCTATGTTTTCCTCTAATGAAAAATCACATCAGCTTTGTTTTCCTGGTTATCAGTACATTGCCATATTCCCTTTCTAGTTAATTTTGCTTCTTTTGCTTTTGGTCCTTCATTGGTGTCTTGCTACTTCATTGGTGTCATGCTACTTCTCAGAATCAATTCCCTTTTAGACTCAGTCCAGCAGTCCACTTATACTTTTACCCCCAAAATTCCAGTTGAAGATTCCAACTTTCTAGGAAACCTTTCCTGTCTAATCTCTAATCTGTGAAGCCTACACTTTTCTTTCCTATTTTTTTTTTTCCTTATTAGGTTCAATTGTGAGTATTTAGGACCTTATCATATACATACACACAAAAAAATTCATGCATGCACAAATGTACTATTCCCACATATCATTCAAAATTTTAAAATTAAAATAAGCAATAAAAATTTGTAAGAAAGCCCATCAAATTTTGATATTTTTCCTTGAAGACTCAATTGTCACTAATCTATTATATCATTAATATTGAATTATTTAAAAATTCTCCTGACTCTTTAATTCTCCTCCTTTTATCTTTGCCCTTTATAACCCTCCTCAATTTGTTGCAGCTGCTTTGCTGGTGCCTAAGGCTCATGTGTCCTCTTTCTACTGAGTTTTATGAATAATTTGTTCTATGTCATAAAGCATTCATGTTTCTGCTCTAGTTCTCTTTATCTTTACTGTGTCTGTGCCACATCACAATCACTAGTTTTCTCTCCCTCATAAATACTCTGTGGAGCCTCTACTAGTTAACTAATGCCATATTATCCCATCTTCTGCCTCACCTTTTCCCTTAGAATTTATTCTTAAATCTTGAACTCTTTTCAAAATAAATGGCTATTTCATGAAATCTCCCATATATACTTCTGTTACCATTTTTATAAAATTGCACTACAGTTAAATTATTCCTCCACAACTCCTCTCTTCTCAGAATGGTATCTAACCTGCAGGGCATGATCCTAAATAAAAGATCCAATGTAACTTCTTTTCAATCCCTATCTCCTGCAATAGGGTCTTCACATATTTGTACTGAGTGAACTAAATAAGAGTATTTTTTAAAACTTTCTCTCTTCAGATAGTTTATTAACATACTGTTTACAAATAGAGTAATGAAAGTTTTCATATTGGATGGAAACAGTGTCTACAGTTCTTTATTTTTTCCATGGCAAGGGCACCACTCAACCACAACAGTCCATTTTAATGTGCAATTTTTATCCATCAAACACTGGAAATTGCTAATGAATTAAAAATACTTTGCCAAAATGATCACATTTTTTTAAAACTTTCAAACATATATTTGTTTGCACTGTGAGGTCTTTGGTACTCAACCTTGCTCATCAAAGTAAATAAGTTTTGACTGGAGGATTGAAAGAATATTCTCACTGAATATTTAACTTCAAATATTATTTACCATGCCCATGTGTGCCCTTTATTTTGATTGCATAATGAAGCATATGAAAGAAGGTTTGAGTCTGACAAAATTAAATTCACACAAAAACTATGTAAAGAGATGTTTGTGATCCTACGTGCAGGTGAAGAAATGCGAAGCAACAGATTCAGGTTATTTTCTAAAACTAACATTAATTAAAATGACTTCTTTCTGCCCCAGTAGCAAATCTTTGCTGTATAACTATACTTCACTGAATACAAACCTTACATGTGTGAACAAAATGTTGCTTTTATAGAGATGACATAAAAATACATAATGTTGGATTAGAAGTAATTGAAGTCTCCTTTACTGCATGTATCTATGGTTAGGTGACACAAACTGGCATATATTTCTTATTCATGAGTTCTATTTCATGAGAGGAGGATTCTCCTGAATCTTAAACTGTTATGCACTGTTAATATATTCTGGCTTGGAATTAGATAAGCTGGTCACATTATATAAAATAAAAAGTTTCATGCAATGACCAATTCTTCTCATTTGGATTCTAGTTCCAGTGGCCTGCGCCACGCTTTGCAAATGCATCATTATTTCCCTATATTCTTCTAAAAGGTAAGAAAAAAGAGATTCTGAAAAAAATTTAAAATGCCAAATGACCTCTTTTCTCTCTACAGAGGCACAGAGTTCTTGCTGTAACATGTCTGTGCTATTGGCAAGGTGCATGCACAGGCACAGTCATCTTCTGATTAAGCCTTTCTTCTTCATCTCTGGTATGCTTCCATTCAGCAGGAATGGAAACACAGTCACATAGCCCTTAAACAATGACTTCCACATTAGAGAAGTCTACAGACTAATATCAGTAGTTTCCTTTGAACTTCTCAAGATTCTTTAAAGGCACGTCAATGTTTATAGCAGCAAATTCACAATAGCCAAGTTATGGAACCAGCCCAGATGCCCATCAACAGACAAATGGATAAAGAAAATGTGTGATATCTATCTATCTCTATAGATAGATAGATAGATAGATAGATAGATAGATAGATAGATATCACATTATATATATATCAATATAGATAGATAGATACACACACACAATGGAATTTTACTGAGCCATAAAAAAGAACAAAATCATGGCATTTGTCAGTAAGTGGATGGAACTGGAGAATATCATGCTGAGTGAAATAAGATCCTCAGAAAATCAAGGGTCAAATGCTTTCTCTCGAATGTGGAAGTTAGAGCAAAGTAAGGGGGAAGGGGGGAAGTTGGAACTCACAAAAATAGAAGGGAGATCAGTGGAATAGAAGGGGATTGTGAGGAAAGGAGGAAAGACGAGAAAGAGGACGACATGCAGAATGAATTTGACAAAATTATGCCATGTACATGTATAAATATAACTGAATTCCATATATATATATAGGTGCTTTATATATATATATATATTTACACATAGGTGCTTTATATATATATATATATATATATATATATATATCACACCAATTTAAGAAAATAAATAAATAGAAGAAATATTAGTAAATTGATTGACAGGGAATAGGGGTAGAAAGAGTGGAGGAAAAGAGGCACTTGGGATTGAAGGGGAACAAATTAGATTCTATGCTCACATGTTAAAATAAATCCAACTATTGGGTATAACTAATGCATTAATAAAAGCATTTTTAAAATATGCTCAATCTGGGTGCAGTGGACCACTTCTATAATCCCAGTGATTCAAATGGCTGAAGCAGGAGGATCGTAAGTTCTAGGCCAGCCTCAGCAATTCAGTAAGACCCTGTCTCAAAAATTAAAAGGACTGGAGATATAGCTAAATGGTAGAGCATCCCTGAATTCAATCCCAGTACCATTAATTAATTAATTAATTAAAGACAGCCCTGTTTAGGAATGAGTTGTTGTTCATTTTCCTTTTGACATAGTTTTCCTTTTAAATTTTGTTCTAATTAGTTATAGAATGCACTTTGACACATTATACATAAATGGAGTATAACTTCTCATTCTTCTGATTGTACGTAATGAAGAATTATACAGCTCTTTTAATTATATTTACACATAGGGTAATAATATCCGATTCGTTCTACTATCCTTCCTAACCCCATAACCCCTCTACTCCTTTCATTTCCTCTGTCTAATCCAAATTGCCTTTATTCTTCCCTTTCCCCACCCCCTTATTGTGAACTAGCATCCACATATTGGAGAAAACATTTGGCCTTTGGTTCTGTGGGATTGGCTTATTTCGCTGAGCACGATATTCTTCAGCTCCATCCATTTACCCACAAATACCATTATTTCATTCTTCTTTAAGGCTGAGTAATAATCCATTGTGTACATATAGCACATTTTCTTTATCCATTCATCTGTTGAAAGGCATAGAGGTTGGTTCCATAGTTTAGGTACTATGAATTGAGCTGCTATAAACAATGATGTGGCTTTGTCACTGTAATATGCTGATTTTAAGTCCTTTGGGTATAAACTGAGGAGTGGGATAACTGTGTCAAATGGTGGCTCCATTCCACATTTTCTGAGGAATCTTCATACTGCTTTCCAGAGTGCTTGCACCAATTTGCAGTCCCACCAGCAATGTATGAGTGTACTTTTTCCCCACATCTTTGCCAATATTTATTGTTGCTTGAGTAAGATGAAATCTCAGTGTAGTTTAAATTTGCATTTCTCTAATTGGTAAAGATGATGAACATTTTTTCATATATTTGTTTCTTCATAATGCATTTGCTATCAGTTGATTAATATTTGTCCTTTCAAATACTTTTCCTTTGATAACCAAGATTTTAAAAATACCATCCTCATATTCAAACTTGCAAGATAATGGTGATCAAATTCTCCTGTTCAAAATTCAAGATTTTATAATTTGAGGATGACTTTTAAACTCTGAATAAATAAGAAAATTGAGCAAAATTTTAGAGTGTATAAAATGTACTTTCCTTTATATTTTAAAAAAATCTTGTGGCATTTAAAATTTGGCTATGGTGATGGTATAAATTTGACATTCAAATATAAATTAAAATAAATTTAAAAATTAATCTAAATATAGTAAACACTATGGAGTAGACATGAATTCAGAGTCACTATAGTATCACATCTCTTTAAGGTAGAGAAACTTTCAAGGTAGATACATTGCAAAGGCTGCCATGATTTCTCCACTTGAAGACAAAAACATAGAATAAAGAAAATATGAATAAGAGGCAGTAGAATGCCTGAACCAGTCTTATTTTTCACTCTTAATTTGATTGATCTATATTATTTTTCAAGAAAAAAAATTTTTATATTTATTTATTTGCTTTAGTTGTACACAATGCGTTTTATTTTTACATGGTGCTGAGGATCGAACCTGGGCCACACCACGCACATGCTAGGAGAGTGCTCTACTGCTGAGCCACAACCCCAGCCCCTCCAGAAAAGATTTAAATGAGTTTACAAGGATAAATAATATTTGACAAGAGTATAAGTTGGAAAGAAAAAGAAGGAATAAACATTAAATATATGAAATAGAGCCAGGAATATACCCATCCTGTCCTGTAATAACTCATCAGCTAATGCTGATTCACACATCCACATTTAGGCTTTCAAATAGTCAAGCAAAGGATGTATTTCTTCTCATTTGTGTAATTACAGGTGTCTTGAGAGGTGACTCAAACCAAGAATTTAAGACAAAGATATACAGCTCTATTGGTCCTATGACAGGATGTTAACCAATGTAACTCATCAGGAAACATAGGCAGGTGCATCAAATGATGTCCTAAACCATTCCCCTGTAATGCAGGCAATGACAAGATCTGAGAGTCTTTTCTCATAATAATACATTCTAATAACATCACCCATGGCCAGTGATTCAGAGATGAGCCAAAGGACTCCCAATTGGAGGTACAAGGTTCTTTCCAGAAATTTTTTAATCAGCTTTAGATTATAGATGATTCAAGAAAATCTGAGAGATTAGATTAAATGCACATTGAAAGTGCATTTAAGCTTAAGTGACATTGAAGAAGACTTAAATAATGATGTGGAAGACACACATTTAAGGGTCTGATAAAATACAGGAAAAATTTTAAAAAATATATTAAATGTTTCAGAAGATTATAATAAATAAGTAAAATAGATGGTAGAGTGCCAATCTGTAGAAACACATCTTCTGAAGGAGAACTCAAAGGGGTTTCTAAATGAAAGACAATAACCTATGGCCAATTATACAGAGATGACCCAAAGGATGACCACCTGGAGGAATTTGGATCCTCTTCATAAAATTATTTTACTCCACATTAGACTTTTCCTTTTGTTCATTGTTTTTTATTGTTTTTATTCTTTAATTGTTGTAGGATGCTTTGGTGCCAAGATCATCCTGATGTGTAAACGTAAGGTCTTCTCCGGTCTTTTCTAAGCCTGTGCCTTTTGCTTGGCATGCTTTCTAACTTTCTCTTTGACACAGTTGCCTTTAAATGTGCTAATCTATAATATATGGCTCCCAAGAGGGAAAAAAGGTTTTCTAACACTTTTAGTGAAGTGGTAGAAAAGGGTGCTGGCCATTTAAATGCCCTAAAAATAATTATGGTGTGTGATAGAGGGAACTGCAATAGTGAAGGGTGGTGCAGCAGCAATGGTTACCAGCCTCTTTTTTCTGCACTACTATGATCAGATGAATCAATCAGTGATCAGAAAGCAGCACCCTACTATTTTAAAAAGAGGGTCCTTTGTCCCTACCCTAACTCCCACAAGCTATATGTTGGCTACCCCAGAAACACATGTTATGCTCCTTGCCTTGTGAGAGAAGGATGCATAGCCATTTATGTGCTGAAAACTGAAATTAACTACAATTTATCACCCAAGATTCTTTCCCTGTGTATTGCAACTCCTTAATCGATTAGATTTCCAAAATAGCTTAGTAGTCATATTCAGATAGAACAATTATCTAGGTGGGAAGACAGGTTCCTGTTGATTTCTACCCTCCCACTTTCCCTAAATCCTCTCTTCAATTGATTTTTGTACATTGTGCATCTATCCTGGAACATTGCTGATCTTATTAATCAGTTTTGATAGTTTTATGTAGATTCCTTAGGACTTTCTATGTATAAGATCATATAACTTACAAATACAGAAGTTTGCTTTATCCTTTTAAATCCAGATACCTTTTATTTCTTCTTGGTGTATACTTTCCTGGGTTAGCACAATGTTGAAATACAAGTAGTTGGATCAGCCATACTTTCTTATTTCTGATCTTAGGATGAAAGCTTTCATCCTTCATCATTAAATGTGATATTAGCTGTGGTTTTTACATCGATGCCCTCTATTAAGAAAGCTCCTACAACCCTATTTTTTTCAGTTTACTTTATTTTAAAAGAAAATATGTTGGATTTGGGAAAAAACTGGTATACATTGAAATAATTGGGTGATATTATCCTTTATTCTATATTATTTTATTGCTCTTGCATTGTTACTGAGCTATTCAACTATCCTAGCCTTCCTGTGGAAAATCTCACTGTTCCATTATGCATAATTAATTTTTATGTTGCTAGATTTAATTTAAAGGTATTTGTTGAAATTTTTTCAATCTTATTCATTAGGGGCATTGATTTGTATTTTTCTTGTGATATCTTTATCAGGTTTTGGTATAAGTATAATGCTAATGTAATAGAGAGAGTTTGGAAGAGTTCCTTTCTCTTCTATATTTTGGGAGGTTTCTCGATAATTAGTATTAGTTCTTCCTTGTAAGTTTGGCAGAACTCACTAATGAAGATTTCTGGGCCTGATATTTTCTTTGTGGGAAATTTTTAAATTACTAATTATTAAATAAGGTAGGTTATATAAGATGTAAGGAGAGGAAGGAGTATCTGTGAACACAGTGGAAAGACCACGTGAGATCACAAATATGACCATGTAGAAACCAAGGAGAGATTTCTCAGGAGAAAGTGACAGCACATTGACCTTGGCCTTCTGACCTCCTGAACCATGAGAAATAAATTTCTGTTGTTCAAGTCCATCCAGTCTGTGGTAATTTGTTATTGGCAGCCCTAGCTAATTCTCTTCACTCATTGCATGTCAATTCGGAAGTTTTTTTTTCTTTCCCCTTAACTCAGTTTTAGAAGTTGTGTCTTTCTAGAAATTTTCTCATTTAATCTAAGCCATGTAATTTGTTGACAAATAGTTCATAATACTTCCTTAACATCTTTTTAGAAATTTCTGTAAGATTGGTAGTGATGTCCCCTTAAATGTCCAATTTGTGCCTGAATTTTGGATGGATTTCCCAGGCCCCCGTACTGTGAGAAGAAATTTTCTTTTGTTTCTGATGTACCAGGGTTATGATATTATTTTATACTAACATGAATGGATGAATACATGGTTTCATTGTCTTATTTGTTCTTCCTACCTTCCTTGTGCTTTTGATGTAAAATATATTTCGTTTCTACATGTAATAGGGCCACCAGCACAATTACAGTTGGTATTCTTTGTTGACAATTTCCTTATTTGCAAATTTTCCTACACATTAAAATTTGTTTTAACCTCTGACCAATTCTTGTGCTTTAATAGCCATTCACATAATAGGCAAAGCGGGAAAAGCTTGAGTTTCCTGGTATGCATGTTTTCAGCTGAGTAGAACAATGTGATGCTTGTTTCAGCTCTCATACTATAAGCAGTACCTGTTTTGTAGCATACTCATGGCCACATTTTCTTTTATTTTTATAATTTTGGTAGTGAATTTGCTAAATAAAAGGGCTTCTCAGTGGGGTCTTAAATGTTGTTTTGTCTTCCTAAGCACAAGACAACTGTGATGTGCCTTACAGAGAAAATTCAGGTGATAGGTAAGTATATTAGTCCATTTTTCCATTGCTATGACAAAACACCTGAACCTGGGTAACATATAAAGAGGTTTATTTAATTTGCAGTTTTGGAAGCTGAAAGTCTTAAATCAGTGGCCCCATTAATTTGGCCTCTGGTTAATGTCTCCTTGGCTTCAGTACATCTCAGCAGATGGCATCAAGCAGGAGTATGGATGAGAGAGAGAGATCACAAGGCAAGTAAGGATGCCGGTGAGTGTGGATAAGTGGGCTGATAAGTACAACATTTCGGGCCTATCAACACAGTTTCTGTTAACCATTTATTTTCTCTTTTATGGGTCATGCGGTTCTGTATCTTTGTGTATCTCATGTTTTTATTGCTTAAAATTGGACATTTTTCATGATATGGTTCAATGCTGGGTATTGATTTCACTCCCTCTTCCCTGGACTTAATGTTGGATTTTGTTTATTTTAGTGTAATTGACTTTCCACACAGAATACACTTTAAAGTCACTCAGCAGAGGATGCACTGTTGGGCACAGTGTGATCATCCTACTCCTCCAAATACAGTGGTTTCATTCTGGTCGTGTTTTACCCTATATTTCTCTAGCCTTTCCTCTTAAGTTTCTCATTGGTCTGTTTCTTTTGGTATCATATCCAGCTATTAGCTTCCACTGATTTATAGCCCATTGCTTCATTATTTTATAGAATTCCTCAAGATATAAGTTGTTCCACAGTTTAATCCAGTTAACATCAGTCCCTTTGAAGATGTAATCCTAAGACCAATCTTTGAGCCTTTCTCTGATCCTACATGTTCTCTTTTTTGGCATCCTCTTTCCCTGCTTTTACTTTTGGTTGTCTTTGATTACAAGCCTCCTTTTAATTACTCACCATCAAAACATCCATTGTTTTCTACAACACCCTTATGCTTGGACATCTCCCTGATTTGTGCTAAATGAAATCAGTTCCCTCAGGGAGAACTGAGAGCTCTCACTCTTAGGGCCTACCTCTGTCCCTGAGCAGACAGGTTAGTTACTGCTCCAGAGAACAGTTGCCTCTTCTCTTACAGTAATGTACCTGTCTTGGGTGGGGTGCTGGGTGAGGATGTGTCCCCCAGTCATTTCAACTTGCCTTTCCTGTTTTGAAACCTCTACCACACAAGGAGATGGCCATGAGTTATTTGGGCATGGAATTCTATTCTATTCTATTCTATTCTATTCTATTCTATTCTATTCTATTCTAAACATAATATAGAATTCTATAACATAATATAGAATTCTATAATAGTCTATGAAGACTATTGGATTTGGAGTATAGCTTCTGCCCTATAAGAAATCCACAATTGTGCTGTATCATCTAAAATTAATAAGGGCTTGCTGGGGGTCTCACATTGCCTAGAGTAAGTTTCTGCAACATGGAGCAGAGCAGAGGGAAAATGTTGATAGGTAACCTTCCCATCCTGGGAAGAAAACATAGGTCTGACTGGCATCCAGGAGGATGTGAATTGCCATTTTCTTTGTTGTAACTTCACACAGTAGATTTTCTATCATTTTGAGCCTGAGGGTTCTGAGAACAACTTACAGAACAAATGTCTAAGTCTGTCACTGTCCTTATTGAAATTTAACATATTTTTTGAGAATAAAATAAGTGTTTCTGAATTTAGAGTAGTTGCTTTGGACAATTTATAGAGACCTTAACTCATGTTTTTAGTAATTGTTACCATTTATGTTTTTTTTTTTTTTTTTTTTTTTTTTTTTTTTTTTTTTGCAAGGGGTAGGGAGAGGATAGGGGATTCCACATCACCTGCCATTCCAGAAGTCAGTTTTCTCCCAAATTTATTTTTAAAGCAGAATACACAAAAGGTTAAAAAAAAAAAGCCTAAAACATGAACATACAAACGCATAGTAAAAATGTATTAAAATGCACACACACACACACACATTCGTACATACAAATATTCTGTTTCAGATTATCCATGTCATTTACCAAAAATCTGGGCAGATTAATGGTGGAAATATAGGGATGAAAGTTTGGTGAAAAACATTTATGTATAGAAGTTATTAAAATATATTTTATACCCTTCCTAGATATTTAAAAATTATGAGAAAGTAAAATTCCAAACAATGACAAATTTTAAAAGTAGAAAGTAAAATTGCCCTTTTGACAGACATTCCTTGGGGTTGTCACTGTTAATATTTGTTTATATCCTTATAGAAATACGAAAACACACATTTTCTTTTATAAACCACAGAATATGTCTTCATAGTTTATGTCAATTGTTATTGTTTAATGACATATGATAGATATTTCAATATCCAAATATAATTCTTACTCAGTCTCTTTAATGACTATATAGTTTCTATTCATGGAAATGACAGTGCTAACAACATTGGCAACAATAATAATAAACAATAATATTTTACATGCCAGCTACACTTAAAAGTATTTTATATGTATTCATTATTAAATTCTGTCAATCACTATATGAGGTAGTACTCTTTGTATATGTGTCTTACTCATAAGAAACTCAAGTGCAAAACAAAGGTATTTATACAAAGCCCCACATCTTTACATCATACAGGCAGAGTTGTGATGGACTCTAGGCAACCTTCTTCAGAGCCTGCTATCAATCATCCTTTATACATAAATGTGTTCAATGAAAAATAATTGAATTAGTGTAAGTTTTCACTATTATGTACAAAGCAAGGATTGTTGTTCATCTGAATATTCTAGTAAGATAATGAAATAGAAATGAAAACTTTCATCAAAACAAAAATGTTCACCAAGTGCTGTGTTGCACACCTGAATTCTCAGCATTTTGGGAGGCTAAGATGAGAGGATTGCAAGTTCAAAACTAGCCTCACAAAAAAGCAAGGCACTAAGCAACTCAGTGAGACCCTATCTCTAAATAAAATACAAAATAGGGCTGGGGATGTGGTTCAGTGGTTGAGTGCCCCGGAGTTCAATCTCTAGCACCCCCTCAAAAAAAAAAAAAAAACGACTAATGTTCTTCTGTTTTTAGTAGATTTGTTAAATAATTTGGTAGAAATTTTGATTTATAAATAGTGATTTTCATATCATTTGTAATAATACAATCAGTGCTTGAAAATAACAGACAGAATATTGTAAATATAGCAATACTCATATACAAACATACATTTACATTTTTATTAAAATAAATTTCAAATTTTTGAACATTGTTTTGGGTAAGTCTAGCCTATAAATGCTAAAATAACAGAGTGAATTACATAATATTTGTTATAAAAGTTCAAGCTAGTTTTATATTAAGAAATATATCAAAAATTATTATAATATAATAAATGGATGCACTTCAATGCTACTGTAATCAAAACAATGTGGTACTTGCATAAACTAAGACATATAGATCAATGGGATAGAATACAGAGCCCAGAAATAAATCTTCATATATATGACTAAATGATTTTTGACAAGCATGCCAATATCGTTCAATGGAAAAGGGACAGACTTTTGACCAAATATTTTGGAAAAACTGCATATTTACATGAAAAACATGAACTTGGACCTTTATATACAAAAGTTAGCTCAAAATGGATTGAAGACTAAATATAAAACTGTTGTAGTCTTGGAAGAAAACAGCTTCATAATATTGGATTTGGCAGCGATTTCTTAGATATTATCCCAAGAATACAGGAATCATAAATAAAAATAAGTAAATTATACCTAATTAAAAACCAAAAACTTCTGTTTATCAAATGACATGATCAGAATGTGAAATAACAACATATGGAATGTGAAAAAGATGTTCAAATCATATATCTGATAAGTAGTTATAGAAAAAATATGTAAAGAACTCCTACAACAACAAAACACAAACAGCTCAAGTAAAATCTTGTTAAGACTTGAATAGACATTTCTCCAAAGGAGATCTACAAATGGCCAACAAACAGATGAAAAGATGCTCAAGGTCACTGATCATTAGGGAAATATACATCAAAAGCAATGAAATACCACCTCACACCCATTAGGATGGCTGCTATCAAAACAAATGTTTCCCAGGGTGTAGAGAAATTGAGATCCTTCTATACTCTTATGGGAATATAAAATAGTACAAATGCTATGGAGAACAATAGATTGTTCTTCCAGTAATTGAAAGAAGATTATCATATGATCTAGCAATTCCACTTCTGAATACAAACCCAAGAGAACTGAATGTAGAGTCTTAATGAATTGTGCACCGTTATTCACAAAAGCCAAAAGACAGAAGCAACACAAGTGCATATCAACAAATTATCACATAAACAAAATGTGGTATAAACATTTAATGTAATTATTCAACTTTAATAAGGAAGGATATTATGTAATGTGCTGCAACATGTATGAACATTGAGGACATTATACCCAGTGAAATAAGCCAGTTAAGAAACCACAAATGTTGTATGATTCTACTTATGTGAGTTGTCTACAATGGTCAAATTGATAAAGATGAGAGAATGGTTGCCAGGAACTTAGGGCACGGGGGAAAAGAAGAATTTTTATTTAATGAGCGAGCATAGAGTTTCAGTTTTACAAGATGAAGACTGTTCTGGAGATAGGACTATGCAATCATGTGAATATGCTTAACACTACTCACCTGTATTCTTGAAATGGTTAAGTTAGTAAATTTTGTCCTACTTGTGTTTTACCACAATTTTAAAGTATGCATAACTGTTAATTAAGCAAAACTAAACCTAGATTAACTAATAAAGGGTTTATTTTTGTAGGAAAAAATGAACAAAAGTATACATTCATCTGCATATTTGCCAAAACGAATGGATCAATTTTAATATTCCTGATTCAAAACCAAAACAATTCACAAGCAGGTAACTGGGGAAATATTATTTAACAAATACAGGACTATCTAAAATTTATTGCCAATGTCTTCTTTAGTGGTCAAACTTTAGAGGTATTCCTCTTTCTTTTAAAATATATTTTTTAAGTTGTAGTTGGCCACAACACCTTTATTTTATTTATTTATTGTTGTGTGGTGCTGAGGATTGAACCCAGTGCCTCCCACATGCTGGGCAAGTGCTCTAGCACTGAACCACAACCCCAGCCCCTAGAGGTATTCCTCTTAAAATCAGGCCTATGAAACTATCATCACCCTTACTACTGGATTTCAAACCATGGATTTTTTTTCATAATTTGGATAAAATAGATTTAAATTTTTTAGATGTATGAAAATGAAAAATCAATTTCATAATGGAAAGCAACAGAGACCCATTGTATACCAAAATATACAATATACTGAGCATATTAAATGTATTTAAATCTATAATAATTGAATTATAAACAATTAGGGAATGTTTAGAGGAAAACAATATAAGTATAAATTGAGTTTTTAAACCAAAAATGTCAGGAATTACAGAGTTCATATATTTATATACATAGGTATGTATGAAATTACATGTTTATATAGATAGATATGTATGAAATAAAATATAGACATCTATATCACAAAACATTAATTCATAACAAGGAAGTATCCTTAATATCAAACTACCAGAAAGCAGAAACTAAACTATATAGTCCCTCTAAAAATATTAATACAGACATAACTGAGAGAATAATAGGCAAGAGGTAATTTTCTTAAATTTGCTAAAATGTAAAAACACAATAATTTAAAATAATTATTTGTGAGCCCTCTGATCAACTGTGACTTTTATTTTCTTCAACACATCTTTGCATATTTTCCAAATCTCCTACAATCTACATTTAACTCTTTAGTAATTGAAGAAATAAACTTTTTTAAAAAGTAGTGCCTGTTTTAGACTGTACACATGAAATTCACTAATTGCTTGGAGGTGTGCTTGCTCCATCGATTTTCCCCAATCATCTGAGTCTGTTTTTGCTGACTCTGGTATTTCATCTTGATAGCTATGGCATGTGACCTCCTCAGTCACCTCTGTTCCTCCATTCATTAAGAGAAGCATAGAGTATGATGAAATTCAAACCTGGACAGTTATTTCTTCGGTTTCTTTCTTGCTCCAAGCTGCTATAGTTCTTGCAGATCACATGGAGCGTAGATAGATTCAGATAGAGTTCAGCTTTGGAGACCACAGCTTAAGTGGACTCTGCAGGGGGGTCTCAGGCTGCTTTACCTTTTGAGTAACTTAGTTCAAACCAGTTCCACTTATTTGTTTGCCTGTAAAGTCAAGTTTTCTTCAGTATTCATGTGATTTTTTATTAGAACCTGTTATATTCAACATACTTAATATACTTATTTACATGCTCTTATAAGAATATAAAAAAATATGCTAGGTCCTACCACTATTTCACCTCACACTATATTCTGTCTGACAGAAGTGTCCATCAGCACTGTCTTTATGTCAAACTCATAAAATATGGCAGTTAACAAATCTGTTTTTCTCTCCTTAGGTATATTTTAGGAAAATTTTTTTTTTTGTTACTTTGAATTTTATTAGATAAAACCCCTCAAATGTAACAGAACCAAATCTTGTAGGTAAATAACTGATCAAAGAGAAACAAAAAAAGAGACATATGCTAAACTTACAGATGAAATAATTAAGATTTTAAAATATTCAGATGCTACTGCAGCTATTTGAGAGGCAAAAAGGAAAATACCTTCTTATTTGTGATTGTAAGGTCAATTTTAAATAGTTAACTTCAATACAAAAAAATATATAGACACAAAATATTTACATATAAACTTTTTATAAATCACTGATAAAACTTCCACTTTAAACTATGTTATGATTACTAAAAAGTGAAATAAAAATTATAAATAAAATTGTCATCAATTTTTATGTTTTTTAGAACTAGTATTTTAATTTTAGGTTTTATATATTTTAGGAGTATGGTGTTTTATGGGCTTTCTGCACATTTTATGGAATGTAGAGGCAGTTTGCATAATCACTGTGTATACTACATCTAGGTCATTTTTATGGAATTTGAAGGACAATAGCAGTACTTTAAATGATAACAGAGGTTTATAATATTTGTGCTTCCTTTCATGGCACATCAATGACTTATTTTTCCTTTTTTAAATATAAATTTATTTTTAATTGATACATATAACAAAATTAGACATATTTATAGAGCACCATGTAATATTTTGATATGTATATACATTATATAATGTTTAAATTGGGTTAAATATACTTATCCCCTCAAATGTCTAAAATTTCTTTATGGTGAAAATATCCAAACTCTTTTCTACTAATTCTTTGAAATACATAGTACATTATCATTTTGAACAGTTACCCTGCTATGAAATGACACACCGAAATGTATGCCTGGTAATGGGATTGCTAGATAAAATGGTACTTCTGTTTTTAATTTTTTGAGGAACATCCATACTATTTCCATAAAGCCTATATTAATTTACAGTACCACCAATGGTGTGCAAAAGCTTCATTTTCTCCATGTTCCTTCCAGCACTTGTTATCTTTAGTCTTGTTGGTAATAGCCATTCATACTAGAGTGAGGTGTTTCTCACTATATTTTTAATTTGCATTTCCTTGATGATTAGTGATGTTGAACATTTTTTTCATATATATGTTGTCCATTTGTATGTCTTCTTTGATTAAAATATATTTCAACATGTAAATGTAGTCTTATAATGTACAAAATATTGTATGGACTGTCCACTGAATCCATTGATTTATCCACAAATCAAAATCTCAACTACTGCTTTTAAGCCTGCATTGTCAGGCTACAGGTAGAATGGAAAATTCACTTACCTTAGAATCAGAAGAACTGAATTCAAATCCTATATCCTTAGGCAGTGATTTTGATTTCCATTTTCTAAGTGATAGCTACAAATTTGAAGTTGAAAGTATTAGATTTAAATCTTGGCTCTGTTAGATGTTACTAGATTTTTGACATATTTCTTAAGTAAATGAGATTTATAATATATATTACCTTGAGATAAACAATTGCAATAAAAACTATAAAATGTTTTATAAACTGAAGAGTTTTATTCTAAATTTTGAATATAGCATGTAGATATTTAACATCTATTTTTATGCTGAGTTGCTTTTTTTTTTTTGGTACTGGGGATTGAACTCAGGGGCACTCAACAACTGGGCCACAGCCCCAGCCCTATTTTGTATTTTACTTAGAGACAAGGTCTCACTGAGTTGCTTAGTGCCTTGCCATTGCTGAGGCTGGCTTTGAATTTGCAATCCTCCTGCCTCAGCCTCCTGAGTGGCTGGGATTACAGGTGTGCACCATGGTGCCTGGCCTGAGTTGCCTTTTAACTTAAACACTCACATCTTAGTAGAGGAGACAAATATAAATAATATTTATACAAAGACTCAGATAATATGTAGATGTACAAATAGTATAGGAGGCTTGCAGAGGAACAGCTGTCTGGAATTTGAGGTTGTGTTTAAAGGGAGAGAGAAAAGGAATGCAAAATGAAGATACAAACATGATCTAAGAAATGGGAGTTAGAAGTAGCACAGTGTAGAGTGAGGTGAAATTGTTTTTTGATACTGTAGGATGACATTTTGAGGCAAAAGGCAAACAGCCATGGAGGCCAAGTTAGAAGACTGGACCTTTGTTGAGTAAAGAGTCATTGGACCTCTTTAATAATTCACCCAAATTATAGCCAATTGATATCTATACCTTATACATTTTTGGATTTGAAATCTGATGATAGTAGAAGATACCAAGTAGTGAAACTATGATATGGTTTGAATGTTTGTGCTTCCTGAAGAATTCATGTTGGAACTTAATCTCTAATGCAACAATATTAAGAGGTATCCGCCCCCGCAGAGGTCACTAGGTCTTGAGGCTCCTCCCTTGTGAGTAGATTTAAGGCATTTATAAAAGAGACTTTGCATACCATTTGGCATTAGTTTTTTTCCTGTCCCTCATGTCATTTAAGGCACTATCTTGGAACCAGAGATTGAACCCTCACCTGACACTGAACCTGCTAGTACCTTGATCTTGGACTTCCCAACCTCTAGAATTATTATAAATAAATTCTCTTCTTTAAAGATTCCTTGCCTCAGGTATTTTGTAATAGCACAACAAATAGATTACAATAATTAAGAAAACCTTATACCCTGAACTCATGTCACAGATGAATGAGCTGAAAGTAGATAAATAAATAAGAAAAAGCATACTTTAACTATTATGATTATAATTTTTTTTTTTTTTTTTTTTTGGTACCAGGGATTGAACTCAGGGGCACTTGACTACTGGGCCACATCCCCAGCCCTTTTTTGTATTTTATTAGAGACAGGGTCTCACTGAGTTACTAAGTGCCTCGCCATTGCTGAGGCTGGCTTTGAACTTGCGATCCTCCTGCCTTAGCCTCCCAAAGTGCTGGGATTACAGGCGTGCGCCACCGAGCCCGGCTTATGATTGTAATTTTAATGATACAAATAGCACAGTAATTGTCTATTCAAACTGCTGTAACAAAATACCTTAGATTAAGTAATTTATAAAATCAGTAACTTATTTCTCACAGTTCTGAAACCTAGAAAGTTCAAAATCAGTGAGCCAGCAGATTTGGTTTCTGGTTAGGGTTTCTCTGTGCTTCAAAGGTGACACCTTCTGCTGCAGGGTGTGGTGGCTCATGCCTGTAATCCTAGTGACTTGAGAGGCTGAGACACGAGGACCCCAATTCCAAAACCAGCCTCAGTAACCTAATGAGACCCTGTAAATAAACAATAAAAAGGACTGGGGATGTGGGCTCATTTGTTAAGTGCTCCTGGATTAAATCCCTAGCACTGAAAAAACAAACAAACAAAAAAAAAAAAAAACACCTTCTTGATGTGTCCCCTTGGGGCAGAAGGGGCTGAAATATTTCTTCAGGCTTCTTTTATAAGGGCACTAATCCTGTTTGTAAGGATTCTATTCTCATAACCTAATCTCTCAAAGGCCCCACCTGTTAATACTAGTGTGTTGCAAATTAGACTTCAATTTATGAAAGGTGAGGGATACAAGCATTCAGACCTCAGCAGTAGTGAGATATTGTTAGTTGAACAATGCTAAAACTTTGTAATACTATGCAATTGATGAAAATGCTTGGACATGGGATCTGTAGGCACAGTGCTTTAGGAAAAAGTACAACGTGGTCTCACTGGAATAATGTGTACATGTCCTTCTTCTAAGGATATGGATGAATATAGACAATTCACATAATATTACATGTATAAATTTATCATACAGAGTTAATGCTCAACAATACTTGTGCTGAATGAATATTTGATAGAAAAAGAGCATTCACCCATTTAGTTACATAATTACAACTTTTGTACCATCTTTATCGACATAGCTGTATTATGAATTAGGACTCTGAGACCTAAATAAATTAAGAAATTTGTCTTGCCATATAACCAGAAAGAGATAAAGCTGGGACTTGAATCCATTCATTCAGGCTCTACAGTCTTCAACACTGTTACATGTCACTGTCTCCCCTTGTAACACTCATCAAACATCATAATGACATTAAAACATCATTAACACAAATATCAAAATCTGCACAGAGATATTCAGAAAACTGCCATCACAGTGAGAAATAGCTATAGTTTACTTTCTAAATCCTCAATGGATTAAAGAGAGAAAATAAAATTCATTGACTTTAAATAAGATAAATACTAATGAGATATTCACACATGCACACACACACACACACAAACCAAACTTCTACCCTAAAAAATCAAGCAATATGTTCTCTTTTCAAATACTCATAGAATGTATTTAAGTTGATAAACTGATAATACTGGCCAAAAGTTAATACAGAAATATATTTGAAATGGCTATGCACATTCCCAGTTCTTATTAATACAAAACTAGAAATGAATGGTAAAATGTTAACCAAAATATTTAATGACATGACAATTAATAACATTTCCTAAAACAAATTCAAGAGAATTTTAACATGTGATTATATAATTTTGGTTAACTAAGGGAAATGACAATACTACATTTTTAACTGCAGTGGATAATAAGGAAAGAATTCTTAAAGAAATGGCATTTGCAGGTAAATGGATGAAGTTGGAGAATATAATGCTAAGTGAAATTAGTCAATCTCAAAAATCCAAGTACCGAATGTTTTATCTGATATAAGGAGGCTGGTTCACAGAGTTGTTGGAAGGGGGTACAGAGGATCAGAGGAACACTAGAATGGTCAACGGAAAGGGAGGGAAGGGAGGGAGTAAGGGGGGGGGTTGGGAAAAAAAAATTGGTGGTTGAATGAGATGGATATCATTATCCTAAATGCATGATTGAAGATCTGAATGGTACTTATATACTTTGTATACAAGCAGTTGTATGTAAAAAGATACTATACTTGTGCATGATGAATAAGTAAATAAATAATAAAAAAATTAAAAAAAAAAGAATTTTCTTTCTGTAAAGAAGCCAAGTGTGGTTGTGCATGCCTGTAATACCAGTGGCACAGGAGGCTGAGGCAGGAGGATCATGAGTTCAAAGGCAGTTACAACTTAAAGAGTCCTAAGCAATTCAGTGAGAACCCTGTCTCTAAATAAAATACAAATAGGGCTGGTAATGTGTCTCAGTGGCTGAATGTGTGAATTTAATCTCTGGTCCCACCCCCAAAAAAGGAAATACCATAAAGAATTTTATAGTTAAATAAAGTATACTAGAAATAGATGAAGTGTAACATGTTCAATAATGTATGGGAGAAAACAAGAAAATTAACATGTTAATATATTAGAAAATTAAAAAATTAATAAATCCAAGAAATGGTTCTTTTTTAAGATGAAGAAGAATTCCACCACAATAGGATAGCAAAAACTCTAGTGTACCTACTAAAGAAAGAAAAAAAACAAAGAATGAAGAAGCAAGTTCCCACACAAGCATATGCCAGGACGCACACCCAATGAGGAAACACTATACCTTGTTCTTTGGAATCAATGGGATTTGTTCCATCTGTAAGTAGAATATTTTTTTTTACATTTTAAATGATTTATTTTAATTATGCAAATTTGAAAATAAAGAAGGCACTACCTGAAGTGCACAAAATTAATTTAGTTTACTGGAGAAAATGTATATATACATATATAGACACACAATGAAAAAAAAAAAAAAAACAAACAACAGAAACCTCTGCTGGTTAATATAGGAGAATATGCTAAGCAAGTGAACATTCATAAGTTCATCCATTTGTTTACTCAATAATTCAAGAAATATTTATGTATGATGCATTATGTTCAAGCAAATCAGGTTCACTAGTGGAGACATAGTATTGAAAAAGACAAATCAGTCCTTGCCTTCAGGGATCTTATATTTTAATAAGGAAGATAATGATAACATCTGTGCTTTAAAATCTACTACCAGTCTACAAGCCTTTTCATAATCCAACTTTGAGATATAGTCCTTTTCAGAAATGGTCAAATTTGTCTCATTTCTTTGATAATAAAATTCCCTAAAATGTCTATGATTATTTTATTCACTAAACTATCAGTGCTACTAAATTCATTTTAGTTAAACTTCTATTTCCATCTAGCTGACTGACAATGATTAGCTTAGTGACCAGTAAGTAGCCACCTGCTCACCAAAACCAGTCATCTTGCTCCATCTTTCAACAACCTTGACACATCCCTGGAAAAACTTTGTTGGACCCCTACCTCATTGCCTCACTAGTTACTTCAATTCAATCAATTTATCTGATGTCTCCTTAGGTTGACTTTAAATGATAAATTACTCAAAGCCTTATAATTTAGCTCTCTTTTTTTTCAAGTTGCTGGTTTAATATAAAGTATTTTTACAACAATTCTGTCCTCATAAATGTATTTAGGGTAATCATGGATAACTCAGTCTGCCGTTATTCCTATCCCCTTGTCCCCTCTTCTCCCTCCCCCATCTTTGTTCTATTTAAAGCTCTTTTATTCCTCTCATTCCCCCTCTCTTGCCTTTATAAGTATGTAAGTAGAATATTTGCATATAACTTATGCATATCCTCCTGTAACTTTAAGTCATCTCTAGATTATTTATAATACCTAATATGGTCTAAAAACCACGTCTATAGTTGTTACACTGTTTGGTTCAGACAATGATGATGAGTGAAAAACATTTAGTATAAATAATTGTACATGTTTAATATAAAAAATAAAAAAATAAATTGTTTTTTCATGTATTTTCACTTTGTGACTGGTTGAATCCAAGGATATGGAACCTGCATATATAGAAAACCAATTGTATCAGTTATATATTGATCCATGATAATTTATTCCAATATTTAGCTGCTTGAAACAGCTATTTTTATTTCACATTGTTTCTGAGCATTAGGAATCTGGAAGCAATGCAGCTAGGTGGTTCTGGGTAAGGGTCTCTTATGAGCAAGTAGCCAATATTGGTTGTGGCTGCACATCTGAAATCTTTTTTTAATTAATTAATTTATTTTAATTAGCTATATATGACAGCAGAATGCATTTTTATTTGTTGTACACATTTTCAGCACAACTTTACATTTCTATGGTTGTAGCATCACACCATATGTGTAGTCATATATGTACCTAGGGTGATGATGTCCATCTCATTCAACCATCTTTCCTGCCCCCACATATCCTCCCTCTCCTCCCTGCATGATATTCTCCAACTCCATCCATTTACCTGCAAATGCCATAATTTTATTCTCTTTTGAATATATATATATAGATGAATGGATAAAGAAATTATGGTGTATATATATATGTATATATATATATATATATATATATAAAGAAACTATATATATATATATATATATATATACATTCATCTATTGAAGGACATCTAGGTTGCTCCAACAGTTTAGGTATTGTGAATTAAGCTGCTATGAACATTGATATGTCTGCATTACAATAGTATGCTGATTTTAAGTCTTTTGGGTATAGACCCAGGAGTGTAATAGCTGGGTCAGATGGTAGTTCCATTCCAAGTTTTCTAAGGAATCTCCATACTGCTTTCCAGATTGGTTGTACCAATTTGCAGTCCCACCAGCAATGTATGAGTGTGCCTTTTTACCCACATTCTCGCCAACATTTATTGTTGCCTATATTTTTGATAACTGCCATTCTGACTGGAGTGACATGAAATCTTAGAGTAGTTTTGATTTGTATTTCTCTAATTACTAGAGATGTGGAACATTTTTTTCATATATTTGTTGATCAAATGTATATCTTCTTCTGAGAAGTGTTTGTTCAGCTCCTTAGCCCATTTATTGATTGGGTTCTTTGTTTGTGTGTTAAGTTTTTTGAGTTCTTTATATATCCTAGAAATTAGTGCTCTATCTGATGTGTGTGTGGCAAAAATTTGCTTCCAAAATGTAGGCTCTCTGTTTACCTCATTGATTGTTTCTTTTGCTGAGAAGACACTTTTCAGTTTGAATCTCTCCCATTTATTAATTCTTGATTTTATTTCTTGTGCTTTAGGAGTCTTGTTAAGGAAGTTGGGGCCTAATCCAACATGATGAAGATTTGGGCCTACTTTTTCCTCTCTTAGGTACAGGTTCTATAGACTAATTCCTAGGTCCTTGATCCACTTTGAGTTGAGTTTTGTGCATGGTGACAGGGGTTTATTTTCATTTTGTGGCACATAGATTTTCAGTTATCCCAGCACCATTTGTTGAGGAGGCTATCTTTTCTCCACTATATATTTTTGGCACCTTTGTCTACTATGAGATAACTATATTTATGCATATCTGAAATCTTGACTGGAGACTGATGATCTACTTCCAAGCTTCCATGGCTGTTTGCAGATATCTTCAGTGTTTTACCACATGAGTGTCTTCATATAGCTACTCATGATATGATGTGTAGCTTTTAATATAGAGGCCTGAAATAGGGAGAGAGGTGATGAGAGGAAAGCAAGGAGAGAAGGATGGACACCAGTGGGTGACAAACAGAGGAGGAGGAAAGTTAAACTAGTTTTGATAACAATCAAAACCAGAATGGACCCTGAAGATGTCTATGCCTGAAATCCTGGACCCTCTAAATGTATTTATTATGTTACATTGCAAATAGTATTTATATATGTCATTAATGTTGCTTAGTCAGTGGTTATAAAATAGGGAGAGTATTCTGGATTATCATGGAAGGATATAAAATCTGACTCATAAGCACAGAAACATTCTCTTCTATTGGATCAAGAGAGATACAGAAGAAGTCAAAGAAATTCCAATGTGAGAAAAATTTGATGTGCTATTTCTGGTTCTCAGACATAGGGGTCCATGTGTAAGGGTAAAGAAAAGTCACCAGGAGCTAAGGGTGGCTCCAGAATGATAGACAGGAAAGAAATGAAAACCTTCATCTTTCAGTCACAAGAAATAGTATTCTGCCTACAAAATGAATGAGTTTGGAAGTGGTTTCTTCACAAAACCTCCCTCTGAAAACCTACAGGATGACATCTTGATTTTAGCCTTGAGAAACATAAAGCAGAGAAACAACTAACTGGTCTCATGAGGACTTCTGATCCATATAACTGGTAAAATAAACATGTGGTTTTAAATTGTTCTAGTTGTGGGAATTTGTTAAGAGTGGCAAAAGAAATCTAACACAATAACACACAAGCTCTCTCAAAGTGATATATTCCTTCTGTATTCTATTGGTCATCGAGACCAACCCTGGAATGTGGGAGCATCTTTGTCTCATCTACAGCCTAATTGTGCCAGGGAAGTGGGGTAGATTGCAGATAGGTGGAAGAAAGTGCCCAGAGATAGCATGAGAGACATGTGACTTGTTGTGGAAAGCTTACAGGAAATCAGAGACTACTCCAAGAAGAGTTCAGTGGTGACAGACTAAGCAGATAGCACCTTAGTCCCACATGGAACTTTGTCAAGAAGTACCTCCTCTGTCTCATGGTGTTTTGCCCAGCGGCAACCAGCTGGACAAGTGACACATATCCTTTCTATGGTGCCCTAAGTTCCATATTGTCCCCACTCAGAGAAGGGTTTTACATGTTAGGCTGCAGAAACAATGACATCATCAACATTAGCTTGCGTCCCAAGGAGCAGATGTCCTGGTGTATGTGTAGGAAAGTAGCTTTCTACAGAAAACCCTAGTTTGTTCTAGTTCCCAGTGTGCTTAAGAAAAAGCCAGTGTCCTTTCAGATAATATGTCTCTGGATTTTCCAGCCCAGGAGTGCTCTCATTATTCCCGTAAATTGTCTAGATTTGGAGGAATAGAAAAGGGACATTCAGGAATATATATTTTTTCTGTTCTCACTTTGCTTTTGGGATGATACAATCTGTGGTGCCCATCTTTTAGTGTCCCTCATAGGAGATCCTCATAGGACACATCAGTGTGTGTTTTCGTTAGCTTTTTCATCATTGTGACCAAAAGGCCTGACAAAAACAATCTAAGGAGAAGAAGTTTATTTGGCTCATGGTCTCATCCATGGCCAACTCCATAACTCTGGACCTGAGTGAGAAAGAACATCATGCGGGAAGGGCATAGCCCCCCAGGAAGCAGAGAGAAAGAGAGCACCACCCTCCCCAGAGACAAAGTGTAAACCCAAAGGCATGACCCAAGTGACCCATCTCCTTCAGTCACATCCTACCTGCCCACAGTTATCTCCCAGTTAATTTATATTGGTGGATTAATCTACTAATTAGGTTATACTCCATGATCTGAGCATTTCACCTCTGATCGGTGCACCTTCTTGCACTGTCTCACACATGAGCTTCTGGAGAGCACCACATACCTGAATCATAGCATGGTATATGTTATAATCAGATTTCACAACAGTCATATGGATAACAACAGAATGTAAGAAGTTTTGCTATAAGAGCAAGCAGACAATGCAACATATCTCCAGGTAGTAGAAAGAGATTGTACCAAAGAAGAAGCAGGATCAATACAAAGTTTACTTGTAGTTATAATATGGATTTACAACTTATGTAGAGCCAAAGACACATTGTAATTATCAGGGACACATACACATTTTTTTTTTTTTAATGAGAGCACAGGTACCACCCTTTTCTGCAGTTGGCATATCTAGTTTCATTTTTCTCTGAAGTACCACTATCTCTGGATAGTTTCTTCAGTAAGTAAAATTCTGGTTCTGTGAGTATTATTGAAGATAGTAGCAGTGTGTTTAGCAGAACCCTCACCCTGGAACTCAATGTCAGTGTTTACTGCTTGAAAGGAAGTATGGCAAGTGAGTAATGTTACCAGTCAGTTTGAGTTACATTATGTCTAACATTTTTACTAGGTACCAAATAGTGGGGATCATAGTCAAAGTGGGAGGTATAGAGGCTGGTATATAAAGTCATTTCCAAGTGCATCAGGAAATCCAGTTATGAGGCAGGTATGGCCACCCATGGGTGCCACATGTCCATAACCATCCCCAAAGGGAGGCATATGCCCCAGAACATGTTGTTTGACTTTGTCATTCCAAGTAGTCAGTGTCTATGGGTACATAGATTGAAATACATTGATTGACAGTGTAACTCATACTTACAGAAGGTGGAGATATATTACTTCCATTGTTTCTTTCTATAAAGAAACTTTCCTTCTCATTTCTACCTCTTTTGCACTTAGCCTTTGCCACTCCAAACCATCAAACACAGTGTACCTCTGGATTTGCTTGCCCATGGTCCTTTATTTCTATATCAGGTAGAAGGCATGATATTTGATGTCCTTAATGAAAATAACTTTTTAATTGCATTTTTGATAATTGTCATTCTAACTAAAGTGTGATGAAATCTTTGTGTTGTTAATCCCTCATTGCTAAGGATGTTGAACTTTTTTTTTTTTTTCATATATTTGTAGGCCATTGTATTTCTTCTTTTGAGAAATATCTGTTTATATTATTAGGCCATATATTGTTTGGGATATTAGTTTGATTTGTTTTTAAGTTCTTTATACATTCTGGATGTTAATCCCCTGTCAAAAGGGGTAGCAGACAAAGATTTTCACCTATTCTGTAGGCTTACTATATATGCTCTTGTTACCATAGTTATAAAAAATATTTTAAATTTTATGCCATCTCGTTTATTGATTCTTGGTTTTATTTCTTGAGATTTAGCAGACTTATGAAGTAAGTTGGTGCCTGAACCCATCTGTTTGTGCCTTGACCCTATTTTTCCTTCTAGCAGTGTTATGGTTTGGATATGTGGTATCCCCTAAAAGCTCATCTGTGAGATAATTCTAGAATGTTCAGAGATGAAATGATTATGAGAAATGTAACATAATCAGTGGATTAGTCCACTTGATGAACAGGGTAGTAACTGTAGGCAAGTAGGGTGTAGCTAGAGGACATATATCACTGGAGGTCCACCTGTGGGATTTATACATTTTCCTTGGTGACTGGAGCTCTCTCCTTTCTGTTTGCCACATTTTGAGCTGCTTTCCTCTGCAATGCCCTTCTATCATGATGTTCTGCCTCAGCTTGGGCTCATCATAACAACGGAGTCAGATGACTATAGACTGACCCTCTGAAACCATGAGTCAAAATAAACTTTTCCTCCTGCCCTTTATCTATCGATTATGTTTTTTTATTATTATCATTTATTTTTTATTTAATATATACATTTACATTTTGACTTCATCTGCCAAAATAAATCAAGTACATATGATAAAAAATAAAAAATAAAAATAAATAAATAAACTTTTCCCCTTCTATGTTGTTCTTGACAGACCTTTTGGTCATAGCAACAAAAAGCTTACTATAACAAGGAGTTTCAATGTTTCTGATCCTATTTCTGGTTTTTTTTTTTAACCCTCTTGGAGTTGATTTTTGTGCAGGGGGAAAGGTAGTAATCTAGTTTTGTCCTTTTACATATGGATATCCAGTTTTCCCAGTAGCATTTTTTAAAAATGTTATCTTTTTTCCATCATATATTTTTGGTTCTTTTGTCAGAAGCAGATGACTTTATCTATGTGGATTTTAATCTGTGTCTTTTGTTCTACTCCATTGGTTCTCATTTCTGTTTTATGCCAATACCATGCTGTTTATATTACTATAGCTCTGCAGTATAATTTATCATAATGTCTCCAGTATTGCTCTTATTGATCAGGATTTCACTGGCTATTCTGAGTAGCTTATTCTTCCATATGAATTTTAGAACTGTATTTTCCAGTTCTTTGAAAAATTTCATTGGTATTTTAATGGGGATTGCACTGAAGCTATATATTGCTTTTGATAATATGGCCATTTTGGCAATATTAATTCTGTCTATCCATGAACATGAGAGGCCTTTCCATATTCTAATGTCTTTATTATTTTTCCTTCAGCATTATATAATTTTTATTAAAGACATCTTTCACCTCCTTAGTTAAATTTGTTCCAGATTATTTTATTTTATTTTGAGGCTATTGTGAATGGAATTGTTTTATTTATTTCTGAGAATATTCATTTTTTGATTTTAGCAAAGCTATTGATTTTGTATGTTGATCTTATTGCCTGATACTTTGCTTAATATATTTTTCAGCTCTAGAAGTCTCCTGGTAGAGATTTTTTAGGTCTTCTAAATATAGACTCATGTCTTTAGCAGAGATAGTTTGACTTCTTACTTTTATATGTATATCCCTCTAATTTCCTTCTCTTGTTTGTTTTCTGTGGCTAGAATTTCAAGAACTGAATTGAATAGAAATAGTGAGAGAAGACATTGTTATGTTCTTGATTTGAGAAGAAATACTTTTAGTTTTTCTTCCATCAGTATGATTTTGGCTTTGGCTGGCAAGGATATTGGGGGAAAGGCACATTTATACATTATTAGTGAGAATGTAAATTAGTACAAGTACTTTGGAAAGTAGTATTGGGATTCCTTAAAAAACTAGGAATGGAACCACCATATGATATAGCTATCCCACTCCTTGGTATTTATCCAAAAGATCTAAAATCACCATGCTCTAGTGTTACATGCATGCCAATGTTTACAGCAGTGCAATTTACAAGAGACAGGTTGTAAAACCAGCCTAGGCACCTGAACAGATTATTGGATAAATAAAATGTGGCATATATTCCCAATGGAGTTTTACTCAGACATAAAGAAGAATGAAATTATGTCCTTTGTGGGTAAATGCATGGAACTGAAGAATATCATGCTAAATCAAATAAGCCAAAATAGAAAATTCAATAGTTGAATTTTTTCTCTTGTATGTCGAAACAATCAGTAATGTGATAAGAGAGCCTAAAGAATGGGAAAAAAAATCTTTACCACACACACCTCAGATAGAGCACTAATCTCCAAGATATATAAAGAACTCACAAAACTTAACACCAAAAAAACAAATAACCCAACGAACAAAAGGGCTAAGAAACTGAACAGACACTTCACAGAAGAAGAAATACAATCAATCAACAAACATATGAAAAAATGTTCATCATCTCTAGCAATTAGAGAAATGCTAATCAAATGATAATCAAAATTCTAGTGTTCTAGCAAGTAGAGAAATGCTAATCAAAACTACTCTAAAATTTCATTTCAATCCGTTCAGAATGGCAATCATCAAGAACACAAACAATAATAAGTGTTGGCGAGGATGTAGGGAAAAAGGTAAACTCATACATTGCTGATGGGACTGCAAATTGGTGTAACCACTCTGGAAAGCAGTATGGAGATACCTCAGAAAACTTGGAATGGAACCACCATTTGACCCAGCTATCCCATTCCTTGGTTTATACCCAAAGGACTTAAAATCAGTATACTATAGTGATACAGCCACATCAATGTTTATAGCAGCTCAATTCACAATAGCCAAACTATGGAACCAACCTATATGCCCTTCAACAGATGAATGGATAAAGAAAATGTGGTACCTATACACAGTGGAATATTACTCAGCCTTAAAAAAGAATGGAATTATGGCATTTGCAGGTAAATGGATGGAACTAGAGAATATCATGCTAAGTGAAATAAGCCAATCCCAAAAAACCAAAAGCCAAATGTTTTCTCTGATAAGTTATGCTGATCCCTGGTGGGGTGGGGGGATAGGGAAGAATGAATGAACTTTGGCTTGTGTAGAAGGAGTGAGGGGGGAGGGGTATGGTTGTGGGGATAGGAAGGACAGTAGGATGAGACAGACATTGTTACCTTATATACATCTATGATTACACTATTGGAGTGACTCTCCACCATGTACAGCCAGAGGAATAGAAGTTGTGCTCCATTTGTGTATAATATGTCAAAATGCATTCTACTATAAAATAAATAAATAAATTTAAAATAAAAAGAAACTAGAGAGAGATGGGGGGAAAATGAATAACAAAAGGGGGTGTATTTAGTCTGGATTATCTAGAGTAACAGAACCAACAGGAGGTATGATTATAAAAAAGGGGATTTATGAGATTGGTTTACACAACCAGACACTGATGTTGCAGCCTCAGAACAAGAGGGATCAATGATGGTAGTCTGAGACTGAAGGCTTCTGGAAACTCATTGGAGAATCACTAACAGAGTCTGCTTTGAAAGAGTGAGAATCTGATATCCTCAGGCAAACGCAGCAGCAATCAAGAACCCATTCAAGAAGAATGAGCTTGCATCTACTGCAGCTTCCTTGTTCTTCCAATTTTTATACCATCCAAGCCTCCAACCTATTGGATGGTGCTGCCTACCCTTAAGGAGGGTCTCCACTTCAATTTGGTATCCTACATGCCAATCATTCCTAGACACACTCTCATGGACACACCCAGAAGCCACTTAATCTTCAGCATTTCTTAATTCAATCAAGTAGACAATTCAAATTAACAATACAGGAATTTTCATAAAAATAGAAATAAAACCTATAGAATAGAAGAAGAATAAGAGGGAGAGAGGAGGAGAGAACATGGGGAAATTCTAGAGAATGAAATCTACCAAATGGTGTTCTGTCCATGTACAAATATACTGCAATGAATCATATACATATATATGTGTATGTACACACACATATATATATATAAATTATGTGTATATATACATATAAATTTTAACTATATATAATTAATAGAATAATGATATTAGTAGAGTAGAGCAAGCAGATCATGGGAGAGGAGAGGAGGGGAATGAGAGGTACTGGGGAATGAGTTCTATCAAATTATGTGGATATATGAATATGGCATAATGAATCTTACTGCCATATATTATAATTCACCAATAAAAATAAATAAATAAGAAGGTAAATGTATACCTATGTTCATGAGGGAATTGTATAGCTATCTCTGTGAATGGTGAATGTTGTCTCAATCTAATATCTGCTTCTATTGTTCCAATGTGGCTGGCTGAAGATGGCGTAGAAGACCAGTGGAGGAGGACAGAGGCACCTCACTGCATATTCAGCAATTCATTTTATTCTGCACCTCCACAATGGTATTTGACCATTCTGCAAATGTATTAGCTTGAAGGATGCATTGTGATGGGTGTTAAAACTGGCAAATCTTTTTTAAAAATTATTTATTTATTCTAATTTGTTTATATATGATGACAGAATGCAATTCATTTCATATTACACATATAGAGCACAATTTTTCAAGTAACTGGTTGTACACAAAGTATTTTCACACCATTTGTGACTTCATACATGTATTTAGGGTAATGATGTCTAACTCATTCAAACATCATTCCTACCCCTCCCCTTTGCCTTATCTAAAGTTCCTCCCTTCCTCCCAGGTTCTCCATGGCCATTATGCATCAGCATTCTTATATCAAAGAAAACATTAGGCCTTTGGTTTTTTCGGATTGGCTTATTTCACTTAGCATTATATTGTCCAACTCCATTCATTTATCTGCAAATGCCATGGTTTTATTCTATTTTAATGCTGAGTAATATTCCATTGTGTATATATACCAAAGTTTCCCTATCCATTCATCTACTGAAGGGCATCTGGGTTGGTTCCACAATTTAGCTATTTTGAATTGTGCTGCTATAAATATTGATATGGTGTGTCCCTGCAGTATGCTGTTTTTAAGTCCTTTGGGTATAAACCGAGGAGTGGGATAGCTGGGTCAAATTGTGGTTCCATTCCAAGGAATCTGAAAGAAAGCCAATCTGCTTTCCAGATTGGCTGCACCAATTTGTAATCCCACCAGCAATGAGTGTGCCTTTTTCCCCACATCCTCACCAACAATTATTGTTGTTTGTATTCTTTTTTTTAAATATTTTATTTATTTGCTTTAGTTGTAACACAATGTGTTTATTTATATGTGGTGCTGAGGATCGAACCCGGGCTGCGCACGTGCTAGGCGAGCGCTCTACCGCTGAGCCACAACCCCAGCCCCTGTTGTTTGTATTATTGATAGCTGCCACTCTGACTGGAGTGAGAGGAAATCATAGTTTTGATTTGCATTTCTATAATTGCTAGAGGTGTTGAACATCTTTTTCATATATTTGTTGATTGATTGTATATCCTTTTCTGAGAAGTATCTGTTCAGTTCCTTGGGCCATTTATTGATTGGAAAAAACTGGCAAATCTTGATTATTCAATATTACATGAGTAATCATATCATTCTGAGTGAGAATATTACCAGTCTGTGGCCCATCCTTAGGTTTATAATATTATATTCCTTACCCCAGTGGTTACTGTGTTTTTGGCATACAGATCATAAATAAATGACAGCTATCCCTCAAAAATTAAAAGTCAGGGGTTAGTATTTTTTTTCTATCTTTATGTCTTGGTCTAGTGTCTTTGCTCATGGGCCTAGGAAACCACAGGATCAAGGCCCTATTTGCCATTTCGATGGCCAGTAGACCATATGAGTCCCCTGTGGCAGGTCCTGTGGTGGCAGTAGCAGCAGCAATTTATCTTGTGTTACCATTTATGGAGTGCAGGTGTCCTTAAAATCATCATTTGAATCCAGATGCATTTATAAGATACTTGTGCCAATACCATGCACGTTCTGGGGGCCGTGCTATAGTAATGTTCGTTGATGGTCCTGATGGCTATCCATAGTCATTGGGTTCACATTGTCAAGGATCCATATTTTATGTTTAGTTGCTCTTTTAGTGTTGCCCTCCCTTTCTTCCACCTTTTGATCCATACTCCATATCCCTCGCTTCCTAATGATCTCAGTTTCCTCCATATTAGTTGTAATCTATGCTGCTCAAGAGACAAGAAGGCCCACTAAAGGGCTCAGAATTGTCCCAGAGCTTCATAATATTGCTCTGGAGCTGCTTGGAAAATCGTGTCCTTCATCCCTACTGTGAATGCTTCATTATCAGGACCAGGGTAGTTTGTTGCATAAATGTCATGCTTCATCTCTAGTTATATGGATATCTTGGAAGAATCATGGGTAACTCCCCTGTATCAGGCCAAGCATCTCTACAGGCAGATATCAGCCAGAACAAAAAAGAAATGGCATAATTCTCATTAACAGCTGAACAGAAATGTAGCCAAAGTAGGGCATGTGGTGACTCAAGTGATTTTACTCATTTTATTTCCTAATAAGAGTATGTTTCAGACCAGTGTTCCTAAGTTGCAACAGATATTCTATGGGATCTTTCCTGGCTTTTGCCTAAACTTGTTACAGTTGTACCAACTCAGCAGCAGTATAATCTCTCATAGAGATATGCATGTGACAGGCAGGAGGGGCATGAAGGAGCCTATAATCAAGGAGATAGCTAAAGATTGCGGTTAGCTGAGAGCCATAAAAGATGGTCTAGTTTCCACCTGATAGTAATACATTATCCAAAGAATCTTTGTATGCCCGTGAACACTGCGTGACGCACCTGTAAGCTCGAGCTGTAAGCACGTGTCCTTGTTAAAGCGATATGTATATAACTGGGTGAGTTTAGTTAGTGTGTGTGGGAAGAAGAAGAAGGTGGTGGTTGGAGTTAGAGCGTTTGGAGTGATTGCTGGAGCCGGAGAGAGAAGAAGAATAAAAGACCTTTTTTCATTTTCATCCTGCCTCCGAATTTTCCTGTGGCGTTCGTTGCTCCAAGCGGTTTCCGCTTCAGGCAGCAACAAGTGGTGGCCTGTATGGGGAATTCAGTGGCAAGGTAAGAAAAAAGAAAATTTAAAAATATGGGAGCGAATATAACAAAAAGTTGGTTTATAAAAGCCACGAATGAAATTTTTGATAGCGAGAACTCAGAGGATAGTGAGAAAAGTGAACAAGAAAGCATATCCTCTGACTCAGTTGAGACCAGCAAGGAGAGCAGTAATATAAATTCAAAAGTAAGAACTGCAAAAGCCATCAGAAGCTTAATAAAATTAGCTGAGGAGTATGTACTCTCCTTAGAAGCTGAAACTCAGGATACTAGTGAAAGTGATAATAGTAACAAGGAGCCAAACCATGACAGTTTGGTCTCCTCCACTAAGCCAGTTAGGAATTATGAAGCTAGTAGTGAGGAGGAATCAAAAAGCGATTCAGGGAGCACAGTCTCCAATAAAAAGAACAAAAAGAAATTAAAAAAGAGAAAAGACCGTCAAATAGAGGAACCACTAGTGCCCTCTGCTCCTTCATGGATAGAATACCTAACAGAAACAATAAGGAGTATTGATCAGAATGTACGTGCCCTTGAGGTAGAAATTGGCGGCCTTTCTGAGCGCTTATACGCTCTCGAACAACATAGACCGCAGGAGCACCTAGAACTGCCAGTATTTCAAAATGAAGAGGGACAAAGATATCACAAGTCCCTAGACTTTAAAACAATAAAGAATTTTAAAGAGGCGGTAATGACCTATGGGCCTCAAGCTCCGTTCACATTAAGTATGATAGAGTCACTTAACACCCTAACCTTAGCCCCCTCAGATTGGAAAAGTCTATGCAGAGCGGTACTAAGTGGGGGACAATACCTAATCTGGAAAACTCAATTCCAGGAACTTTGTTCAGAAATAGCAAAGAGAAATGCTGCAGCAGGTTTCCCTCAACGCAATATAGATATGCTCACAGGGGAAGGTCAGTTCGCCAAACTACAAAATCAGCTACAATACGATCCAGGTGTGTATGCCCAGATACACACTGCAGCTGTGAAAGCCTGGAAGACAATATCAGGCACAGGGGATCTGCAAGGCAGCCTATCAAAAGTTATACAAGGGCCTAACGAACCTTACGCTGATTTTGTAGATAGACTCTTAAAAACAACATCTAGAGTTTTTGGCGAAGTCGAGCAAGCTATGCCTCTAGTTATCCAATTAGCGTACGAGAATGCTAATAAATATTGCCAGGATGCAATAAGGCCGTGGAGAAGTAAAAAAGACTTATCAATTTATATCAGACTGTGCAAAGACATTAACGAGGCTGTTATCACAGGCAACGTAATTGCTGCAGTGATGAAAAATTCCTCCCCTCAAAATTCCCAAAGGTTTCAACCTAGAACAGGATATTCCAGACAAAAGTATTATAATCAATCAAGATATGCTAAGCAATATCCCCCAAGGGTAATAAGATCAAATTCATACCGCGCTCCAGGCCGATGCCCCAGGTGCAAAAAGGGTATACATTGGGCCAATCAATGCCATTCCAGATATGATATATATGGAAATGATTTATCAAGGATTTCAAAAAACGGGGCACGGGGCCCAATGCCCCGGGGCCCACAAATGTACGAGGCACTAGAGGAGGAATGCGCACTAGAGGAGGAATGCCCTCAGATCCAAATGATTCCTCGTCACAATCCCTCCTACCCATTAACTCCCTTATCAGAGGGACAAGAGGAAGTGCAGGATTAGATCTCTGTTCTACTGCCCGGATGGTCCTGACACCTGAAATGGGGATTCAGCTGATTCCTACGGGAATCAGGGGACCTCTCCCTTCAGGAACTGTGGGACTAATCCTTGGGCATAGTTCCAAGAGTTTATTAGGCTTTAATGTTATACCAGGGGTTATTGATTCAGATTATAATGGAGAGATTAAAATAATGCTAAGTACACACAGGGGTATCATCTTCGTAAATCAAGGAGACAGAATCGCACAGCTGCTCCTCATTCCCAGTCTCCATAGTTCTTTTAAAAGCATGCCACAAAATAGAAATAGCAGAGCATTCGGTTCCACTGGTTCAGGACCAATGCAGGAGCCCAGTTTGGGGAGATAGCTAAGATTGCGGTTGACTATTGGGCCATAGACATTTTTGGGCATTTCCGCCTTCCGTAGTCTCACGGGATCTCGTGGGACTTGGTCGAGGATCTCGAGAGATTTGAATGGTGACTCAGCAGATCGAGCTAGCGCCATTGCTGCTCGGGCGCATGGGAAGAGACCAGAGAGAGAAAAGACAGGGTTATCGCTATTGTATAGATATATTGTAGTTTCTTGTAAGATTAAAGAATATTTTCGTCTCCATCCTGTCTCCGGACTCCTTCCCGCGGCGCTGCCATTCCAGGCTGCAATCCCTTTCCGGCGGCAACAGACCTATGGCTTTCTGGGTTCAGGATTGTTCACGGAGGCCGATGTGCAAATTAAAAATTCAAGGTATAGAGATGGAGGGGCTGATTGATACAGGAGCTGACTCTTCCATCATAAATCTACAACAATGGCCTAAGCACTGGCCTCTGCAGAAAGCCTCAACCAGTTTAAGAGGCTTGGGATATAGTAATACCCCAGCACAAAGTGCTGTAATCTTAAATTGGCAAGACAATGAAGGCCATACAGGAACATTCCAACCTTATGTTTTAAACAGCTTGCCAGTTACCCTATGGGGAAGAGATATCTTACATCAAATGGGGCTACACCTAGCAACCAAGCCTGCAGGTGTTAAGAATAAAAATCCTAATCATAATAAAAAAGGCAAAGGACATTTTTTCTAGGGGCCACTGAGAAAACAATTTTAAAAATACCATGGCTCTCTAATAAGCCAGTTTGGGTCCCTCAGTGGCCCCTATCCAAAGAAAAATTGCAAGTGGCCCATCAATTAATTAAAGAACAATTAGAAGCAGGACACATAGAGCCTTCCACCTCTCCCTGGAATTCTCCCATATTTGTAATTAAGAAAAAATCGGGAAAATGGAGACTATTACAAGACCTAAGACAAATTAATAAAACAATGCAAATTATGGGACCTACCCAACCTGGACTTCCTAATCCTGTAGCTATTCCAAAAAACTATTACCTTATAACTCTTGATATAAAGGACTGTTTCTTTTCCATTCCCCTACATCCTCTGGATGCCCCCAGGTTTGCTTTTTCAATACCTTCTATCAATAATAATGGCCCTGATAAAAGATATCAATGGAAAGTATTGCCGCAGGGAATGGCAAATAGCCCTACAATGTGCCAACTATATGTGGACAGAGCTATACAGCCCATTAAAAACAAATATCAAGACCTCATGTGTCTACACTACATGGACGATGTTTTATTAGCTCACCCTAATCAACAAGTCTTATTTAATATATTTAGTGAAATAACAAAAAATTTGAAAAAATATGGATTATATATAGCAGAAGAAAAAGTTCAAAGCAGATCACCTATACTATATTTAGGCTTTAAAATCATGGATACTTTTGTTAAACCCCAAAAAATTCTAATAAGTAAAGAACATTTGACCACCCTCAATGATTTCCAAAAATTATTGGGAGACATTAATTGGCTTCGCCCTACACTAAGCCTCACTACTGGACAATTAAAACCTTTATTTGACATCCTTCGCGGGAACCCTGATCCATCCTCACCGCGAACATTAACTCCTGAGGCCAGGAGAGCTCTAAAATTAGTAGAACAGGCCATTGAAAGATCCCATTGCGATAGATT
The DNA here is from genome assembly GCA_025594165.1 of Tamias sibiricus. Taxonomy (NCBI): domain Eukaryota; kingdom Metazoa; phylum Chordata; class Mammalia; order Rodentia; family Sciuridae; genus Tamias; species Tamias sibiricus. The sequence continues at coordinate 81,162,458 of CM046660.1, read as the reverse complement.
TGATTTTACACAACCACTAATATTGATTATTATTCCTTCACAATATACACCAACAGGAGTATTTTGGCAACAGGGACCTATATTATGGATACATTTGCCTGTCTCTCCTAAAAGTACAATTGAGTCTTATACCTCCATGGTGGCTAAACTTATTCTTCAAGGACTTAAAACCTCTACTAAAATATTTGGAATTCATCCTGCTACTATTATTACTCCTTATTCATCGTCACAGGTTGAATATTTGTGCTTCAATGATAATGATTGGGCTATAGCTAGATGCTCTACTTCTGCAAATTTTGACAATCATATTCCTAAATCTCCTATACTGTCCTTTTGTATCAATCATCCTATCATATTCCCACAGGTAATAAAAACTGAACCCATTCCTAAAGCATTTAATGTATTTACAGATGGATCCTCTAATGGTACTGCTGCAGTAGTCACTCAAAATGAAAAAATGATTCATATCACTAATCAAAAATCAGCTCAATTAGTGGAACTCGAAGCTATAATAATAGCTCTGGAAAATTTTAAAGAACAGCCTATGAATATTTTTTCAGACAGCCACTATATTGTACATGCTGTCCCTAAATTGGAGCTAGCAGGTCCAATAGCACCACATACTCCAGCTTTTAAATTGTTTTCTCAAATCCAAAATCTCCTATGGCAACGAAAAGAACCTTTATTTATAGGTCACATAAGAGCTCACACTAATCTGCCTGGTCCTCTCCATGAAGGTAATCAAAAAGCTGATGCCCTCACTAAAACAATATTTATATTTACTACAGTACAACAAGCTACTTTATTTCATTCCCAGTTCCACGTTAACAGTACTACCTTAAGACAAAAATTTAAAATCACAAAAGAACAAGCTCGTAGAATTGTAAAAGAATGTCCATCTTGTGTAACACTTTTGCCCAATCCACATTATGGGGTTAACCCACGAGGTTTGATGCCCAATCATTTGTGGCAGATGGATGTCACACATGAGCCAAGTTTTGGAAAATTACCATTCATTCATGTCACCATAGATACATGCTCAGGCATGATTTTTGCTTCTTTACATTCCGGAGAAAAAGTTAAAGATACTATATCTCATTGTCTGCAAGCTTTTGCTGCATTGGGCATCCCCAAAATGCTTAAAACAGATAATGGCCCTGCATATACATCCACATCCTTCAAACAATTTTGTACAAAGTTCAATATTATCCACAAAACAGGTATCGCTTATAATCCTCAGGGACAAGGAATAATTGAAAGAGCAAATCGGACACTTAAAAATATGTTACTAAAGCAAAAAGATGGAAACTGGAAAAATCCTAAGGACAGATTGGCAGTTGCCCTGTTTACCCTAAATTTCTTAACTTTAGATTCTAATGGACATTCGGCTGGAGATAGACACTGGAACCCACACCAACAACATAAACCTTTGGTTTACTGGAAGGATGTTCTCTCAGGTACATGGAAGGGTCCAGACCCAGTAATAATTTGGGGGAGAGGATCTGTTTGTGTTTTTCCAAAGCACGAATCCTCTCCAATATGGATACCATCTAGATTGATAAAGCAGGTACAAAGTCAAAAGGATCAAGACGAAGTTATTGAGGAGTCTAGATTGAATAAACAAGTACAAAATCAAGAGGACCAAAATGAAGGTATGGAGTGATTCCCTTAAGAGTCCTCCATTAAATTTACAACTTAAATTTCATCTTCCCGGCCGGGACAAGAAGATCTCTCTTCAGTGTATACACAATTGTATTTTTTTTCTTTTATATATGTCTTTATGTCTGTGCATTTGTCTAAATTTCATGTTAATGTGATGTCACAAATATATGTTTATATGTGCGTCTGTCTAGTGTGACGTCACAAATAATTAAGCGCTTAAAAAAATAGGTAGATAGATATAGATCCAAATAACATTAATTCATTTAAGCTTAGAATATTCTAATTAGATAATCAATAGATAGATAGATAGATAAATAGATATTCATATAAGTTCAGAATATTTTAATTAGATAATCAATTATAATGATAATCAATTTTGATTTATAGTTGTCTCCGGGACTTCTCTTCAGCTGTGAATATGTTTAATGTTGTATAACCTGATATTTTGGTGTTCCGACAGAGGATCGTTTATTTGTTATTAACTTCATTTGTTTAATAGCTGATTAATTTGAATTATTTCAACAGGTATAGGATTGCTGTGTATATATAGAGACTTGAGGATTCCAGCTAACAAATTATTTTTCCAAAGTGCCTTTAGCTTTTCTTTATCTTTAATACAGTAAACACCCTCAGTTTCTCTTTGATTATTTCTGAATGTGATATTTTGCCAGCTTATGTTTGTGGGAGCTTAAGCAGCAATGTGTGTGAGCAGAGATCAACTTCTATTTTCTACTCTAATAATTCTTTTTTTAGTTTGACAGCTCATCTTTTGATCTCAGTGCTGGAATAGCACTGCCTTTCCCTTAATAATGGATGCTTGAGTTTTTAGGTAGCGGACCCTGAAGATTTGCAGGTGGAAATGTCTAGACATAAAAAAGACGGCTGATGCTACAACTGCAGGGACCGCGGTCGCTGCAAGCATCCCTGCTGCTCAAGCATCAAACAACCTAACCAGTAGTGTGGCCTCTGCTCTGCATGCACGGGGCCTCCTGAATCTATGTGTTATAACTTATGGACATTTTGATTTTCCATTATTTTGGGACATTACGGGACAATGCCTTGCGGGTATTTGTCTAAGAGAACTCAGTGCGTTACTTGATGAAACTAAGGGCAGCTGATTGGCTTAAAGAACTTGATACGCTATGGAAACTTGGCTCGTCAGCAGTAGGCTTATCGCCTTAAAGCCGCAGCATCTCCTAAAAATTGGATGGCTGTTAGTCAACACACAGTCGATCCTGAAGGGCTCTATTGGATGGCTGGTTAGCCTATGACGGGTAAGATCCCCAGAAGGGGACAACCTAAGACACGGCACAGTCGCACGGGACAGTCTAATGTGGCCGGCATGTCAACCTAAGCCAGGAGTCAGGACAGCCTAGACTCCCATGACGGGTAAGAATGTCGGTTGCACATGGACGTCCTAGAACATCCCCTCTTTTAAAACTAAAAGGGGGAAATGAAGGAGCCTATAATCAAGGAGATAGCTAAAGATTGCGGTTAGCTGAGAGCCATAAAAGATGTTCTAGTTTCCACCTGATAGTAATACATTATCCAAAGAATCTTTGTGTGCCCGTGAACACTGCGTGACGCACCTGTAAGCTCGAGCTGTAAGCACGTGTCCTTGTTAAAGCGATATGTATATAACTGGGTGAGTTTAGTTAGTGTGTGGGAAGAAGAAGAAGGTGGTGGTTGGAGTTAGAGCGTTTGGAGTGATTGCTGGAGCCAGAGAGAGAAGAAGAATAAAAGACCTTTTTTCATTTTCATCCTGCCTCCGAATTTTCCTGTGGCGTTCGTTGCTCCAAGCGGTTTCCGCTTCAGGCAGCAACAGGGGCAGATCCTCCACATCCACTCCCACTGACTGTGGCTGATCTCTCTTGCCTTTTGAGTCATGACCTGTCTGATTCCTGGTACAGCACCTCATCCCAATCCTCATCTTCTTCTGAGGTGCTGGGTTCACTGGGCTTTAGCTTATGGGGATTCCAGTCCCTTTGAGTAACCACCATCCTTACTCTAGCTCTTGATAATTGTTAAGTAACTATAAGTTTAGCAAAACAGCGGGCTAGAGTTTCCAAATTTTCCCCAACACTCCTCACAGGAACAAGTAATTTCTCAGTAGTCCCTTGAGTTAAATATGCTTACTCACCAGCCTTTACTCTTCCTGAAATTGTTTAACCAGGATGTTTTACCACCCCTCTTTGCTTTGGGTATTATACAATACTATATAAAGGTAAGAGTAAGAAGTAGGAATGAGGTAGGATCACAGGGTCCATATTGGAGGTTAGTTATTATACGCTACCTTCTGACCTCCCAAATACCAATCCTTCACATCTGAAGAATACACTCATCACCTCTGAGGGCACCCTGAAATTTCATTCCATTATAGCATCAGTCTGAAGTCCAAATCTTGTTATCTGAACTGGCACAGACACAGATATGAGATTCCAGGAGCATAGTGTTTAAAGTATGTCACTTCAGGTGAAGTTACTAAAATATAAGTCTTTAGTATAGCTCCTCTATCTAAAACTAATGAGGCAAGTTACTTGGCTCCACATACCCAACATACAGAGGTTGGATAGAGGAGGACTGCTGAAGACATTACTGTCCAAAAAGGGAAGAAAACAGAAGGCACAAAAGAGACATGGATCCATGAATCCATAGCAATTCTAAATCCAGCTGGGGAAATATTGGGAGCTTTTGATTATTACTAACTCCTGCTTGTGCCACTAAATGCTTTCTATACCTTTTGATTTTTGTCCTCTAGGATGTTGATTTCTTCCTTTGAGTCATCATTTCTTTTCATGAAAGGTAACATATGTCCTCACTTAGCAGCTTTGATAGTATGCTTTATTAGTCCTTTATTCATTGCTATAACAAAATTATCAGAGGCAGGATGCTTTATAAAGAAGAGAGATTTATTCAGGATACAGTTTTGGAAGCTGAGAGTCAAGGATTGGGTAGCTGGCTTTTGTGAGGGCCCTATTGACTGTTACATCACTGCAAATGGCATCATGGTAGAAGTATGAATCAGGGGAAGAGATTGCATAGCAAGACAGGAAGCCATACATCAGAGAATGGTCAGACTCTGTATATCAACCCTCTATGGAGAACTAACAAGGGTCTCATGAGAACTGTATTATTTCCTTCTAAGGGCAACATCTTCAACAACCTGATGACCTCTTATGAGGCCACATCTCTTAATGGTCCCACCATTCTGTTAATATTGCCACACTGAGGAGCGTGCTCCAACACATGAACCTTTGGGGAACAAACCACTTCCAAACCATAGCATCTGCCCTCTGATTCTATAAGTTGGAGGCTCTAAATGACTCTTTGCATTTTGGACTGTCTGTCCTTTTCAGTTCAAACTGATAATTCTGGTGATATAATCCGTTTTAAATGTTGTGTATCTTGCTGAGGATCACTCCATTGACAAAATCTATGTTCAATCTTCTTTTCCAGAAACTGTTTCTCTGTATGCTTCTACAGAGATTGTTGAGTTGCTATACCCTTAATGTTCTTAAAAGGTTATATAATTGCAATCTCTCTCTCTCTCTCTCAATGTGTGTGTGTGTGTGTGTGTGTACACATACATGTATTTAGAGGCTTTATGACATACACCCATAAATTCTTCAGAGGGCTGTTTTTCCTGACTATGAAGTACTAAGAGGCTTTGTTATTTTGAAGTTGTAACAAAGGATATGAGATCACACTATTGGTGTTTTTAAATTTTAGCCTGGTTTTCCATCCTGGGACACTGGAGATGTCCTAACTCCTTTTGATTTAGTACCCTTTCTTTATCTTACAGCTCTTCACTTTTATTTTGCTCTAAGTAGCTAAAGAATCAAGGGAGTATATTCAGCATTCTGACTGAAACTCTCATTAGCTAGATCACACAGTCACCAGGTATATTTTCTGTCATCCATATTGTGTCAGGTAACGGTGTTATTGCATATTAGGTCACTAAATAGCGTGAACGCTCTTCCAGTTTTAAATAAAAACTTTGCTCACTTTCCCTTTAGGTCCTCACATGCAATCTCCTCAGAGTCCAACATTTGCTAACCATCTGTTTGAGGCATTCACTTAAAATCTTCTTAAAACCTTTCTAGCTACTCCACACTGTGTGGTTCCAAAGTGATTCCACACATTAGGTGATTATTATGGCACCACACTACTTCCAAGTTCCAAAAGCTGCATCATTTATTTATTGCTGCATAAAAGTACATCAAAACTTAGTGATTTAGTGGATTTGAACTGCAAACATTTACTGCCTCACAGTTTTTGAGTGCCAGGAGTCTGTGAGTGGCTTAGCTAGGTGCTATTGGCAGAGATTCTCTCATGATACTTCAGACAAATTATTATTTGGTGCTGAAATATTCTGAAAATATAATTGGGGCAGGAAGGTTTGTTTCCAAGTTCAGTCTCATGGATGCTGGCAGGACAATTTTCACTATATGGTCTTCTTCATAGTGCTGTACATGAAAGATTTGCTGGCTTTCCCAGGAAGAAATGAGGAAAGAGAGAGAGAAGGGGGGAGGGGGTGGGCACCAAGAAAGGAGGCGGGGTAGGAGGGAAAGAATGAATATTAAAAATGGAAAATACAATATATTTTAAAAGGTATCTAAGAAATGACATACCACAACTTCTGACATATTCTATTATTGCTCACATATACTAACTCAGGTATAATGTGAGAGAGGGGACAATGGAAAGGTGTGACTATCAGGAGGTAGGGGTCATGGGGGTCTCTTGGAGGCTGACTACTACAGTAACACCCTCTATCCCCCAAGGAATCATATCTTTCTTTCAAAAATATCTTAAATAAGGGTTATATTTTATTTTTTAGGAATGTTTGTCTTGGGGAAGAAAAGACTATTATTCAGTGTAGTACTACTACAACAATTGAAGTTTAACCTACCAAAACATTATACCTGACCTAAAACCTCACACCTTTTCTCCTTTATTAAAATAGGATGCCTTGGGGATATCCTGCTGTGTATAGTGTTATTTTCCAGCATACATAATATTCCTATATTGCTGAGCTTTTGAAATTGCCATCATTATCTTTTTCTAGTTCTTTTATCCTCTAGCTTTCAATTTACCTTTTGTCTTACTTCACTGGGATGTGTTTAGACTGGGAATGTCTCTCTCTGTTCTTCCAGATTACTATATTTTTGCTTGCAATAAATGTGATTACTATAGAACCAGACTAATTAGAACCACATGAATAATAAGAATAAATGCATTCTGAGTGAAAAATCTATGTAGGTCTCCCTACCATGGAAGGCTGCCATCACAATACCCAAGGCTGGGTAACTTATAGAACAGGTATTTGTTTCTCACAGTTCTGGAGGCTGGGAAGTCCAAGATCAAGGTACTGACTGAGTCACTGCCTGTGATGGCTTTCTTCCTGGCTTGCAGGGGGCTGCCTTTTGGCTGTGATCTCATAGGCAAAAAGGGTGCACTCTCTGTTGTTGCTTCCAAAGACTCTGATCTTATTAGATCAGTGCCTCACCTATATGAACTCATTTAGCACATATTAATCCCCTATTGCAATTATTCGAAAGAGCGTGTTATGGCTTTAACATACATATTTGGAAGGGAAATAATCCAGTCCATAGTGCTTGTTTTGAGAAAAAATAATATAGGGGTTGGATCTGGGGGATATTGTAGTTTTCACACTGCTTTTTCTTCTATAAGGATGTGGGTTTATTTACATTGTTTTTCTTGAGTCCAGATTGTTAGCTGTTCATATATTCGTGTTACCAATAAGTTCATTGTTACGGCATATGGCCTTTTTTTATTGCTACTTCTCAGGAAATGCATATTTCCTCCGTTTTGAGTTCTAATAATTGTTTTTGTGTCATATTGTATATAGTAGATGAAACACTTTTCTTTTAAAAGCAAGTAGACAAAATATACCTGCATGAAACCAATAGTAATAGATTAAGAATAGTGTACCTCTAGAGGACCTGAATGTGCTCTCACTCACTGGAGTGGTTCCTTGGTAGTACAGTGAGCACAGCTACTCCCTACATGCAGCAGCCTCACTCTCACACAAAGCTGCCGGTGGATCATCTTAGGGAATCCCTCCAGATGGACATGTGCACGGGCTCACAGTAACCAAATGCCTTAGTCGACAAAAAGGTTGTAAGTAAATCAACTTAATTCAGAAAGGATTCCATTTTCTTGGATTAATATTCAAGTTTTGAAATTTTACATATCAGAATACTACATGTTTTTAGCAATTATATATTTTTCTATTTTTAAGAGAAATATGAAGTTTACAACTGAGATAGTGACAAGATATTGAATATACTAAAGTTAACAAATATAATATAATCAAGGTGTAAGAAATACATTCTTGGTAAAATATAAAATGGTACCATTATAATAACTTTAAATTCTAGCTAGCATTATACATTATATTAGCTGCAATTGAAGTTAAATTTATCAGTTTATATATTTTTTAAAATTTTTTAGTGGGTACCAGGGATTGAACTCAGGAGCACTCAGTCACTAAGCCACATCCAGCCCTATTTTGTATTTTATTTAGAGACAGGGTTTCACTGAGTTGCTTAGTGCCTCATTTTTGCTGAGGCTGGCATTGAACTCACCATCCTCCTGCCTCAGCCTCTGGAGCCGCTGGGATTACAGACATGCATCACCATGCCTGGCTATCAGCTTATATTTTAAGGTCAATAAAAGAAATGATTTTAACAGAGTAGTTTATAGAACAAATATAGTAAGCAGTTATCATGTATCCATATATTTTAATCCAATTTCTGAAATCATTTTCAATAATAACTCACAAAACAATGTTTTTTTGTTTCAAAACAAGAGAAGTCAATTATTTAACTGTCTTAATTAATTTTCAATTTTACCATTCTTACAAATGAATCTTAATTCATTATGATATTATTACCTTGGCAATTGAAAGCAAAATGGAAGATGGTTTTGTGTTTTATGTTTATATTTAAAAAGTTTTAAAGTACTTTTAATAGGAAACAATAACTATTTACAAATAAAGTATATCTTACCTTATTTAAAGGAAGCAAAAACATGTCACAATGAATCACACCATTATGTGTAATTATGAGCACGTGTAGATATGTCCTATTAAGTCACACTATTATGTATAATTATAATGCACCAATAGAAATTGAAATAAAATGCAAAAAAGAGACACAAAACCTATCACCAAGGTATAGTTTCTGGTGTGTGTGCTTATATGTGTGTGTAAGACACAGAAAGAGAGAGAGAGGTGATATGCACGGGGATAGTGTAGTTCACTTGAGATTATAATAGTATTTAACTCAAATACTTTTGACAACATACTAGCAAAAGATAATTGAGAAAATACAATGGTTAGAAAATTAACCTTAAGGAGTTTGGAAATATCACATTCATTGCTTCTCTTTTGATTTGCTAATTCATACCAACAAAAAATTTCTCTGAAAGGGTATATCATAGAAAAATTGCAAAATATATTTTAATAGCATTGTGATTATTTTAACAATTTTCATTATTACTATACTTTAAAATAATCAGCTAGAATTAATTTTTACCCTTCAAAATCCAGCTCCTAATAATTTTGCAATCTTGAACATTTTCTTTAAATCATAATGTATTCTATAAATTCTAAGCTTTTGTAAATAATGGTATACATTCCACAATAATTATTAGCTGCTGCTATTGAAATATGTGAACTTAGAAGAATAATTATTAAAAACAAAGGCTTACATGTTTACCTGTTTGCTTATGATTTTGTAGAAATAACTGTAATACTGTATTTTATAGATACAAGATTGTTAAAATTAATTGAAAGTGTTAAATATAACAGTCATTTTAAAGTCACTTGTATTTTGTTGCTAAGATAATAAGTTTAGAGTGAGCTAGTTCAAGCTTCATTTAAACAAAAAAGAAGTTTTGAGGTAGCTTGTTTTCCAGAAATAACAAAATGGTAACTCATTTTAGTCTCAGATACTACTTTATGTCAAATTCAGCCTCTGTTGTCCTTGGTTACTTGTTATCTTCTTACCCGTGCCTTATGTGACCCTACCCAAAAAAACTGCTTAACATTCTCAAAAATTTTTAAGCTTCTAATAGTTCATGAATTAGCAAATCAGAGTCAAATTTAACATACTTGTGAAGATACTTTGAAAAGCTTATGATGTTTCATGAAAGAAGAATTGGTGGGAACCAATTACTTTACCATCTACAAAGAGTATGCGTTTTGAATCAACATTTTTACACTTTCCTCAAAGTCTGTTTTTCTTGAGTCTCATACAGCTTGTCTGTCATTAGAAAATGATATTTATTGCGTGCCAAGACAGTTGAGGAGTGGTGGAAGCCCTTGACCTACTGTTCTTGTCCTCCTGTTTAAAATTTCATGTAGATAGAAAATGATAACTACTTTAGATTACTAAGCATAGGACACCATAATAACATCAGCATGCAAGTTATGATAAAATCCTTAAGATGGTATGTATAAAATCACATACATCAAAATAGAAGAGACAATGAAAGGAAAGAAACATGGAACTGAGTGAGATTAACCTCAGGATTGAGAGATTTTGTGATTTATGTAGTACTCCATGTGTTCTAGTTAGAAATCCCAAAAGAGAAGTGAAATGCTGCTTATATCATTATACACATGAATGAATATGATTGAAATAATTGGTATGTTATTCTATCAAATCCAATTATACAAATATTATCAACAGACTAAAAATCCAATTGCTGATTAGAGAACTTATTACTGAGGTTCTTTTTGATATGTTTTAATTTGACATTACATACAGGACTGTTCCTTATTTATAATTCTGAGAACAAAATGTTTGACACTATATACACCCACTCACCCCCTACACACACACAGCGAGCTATATACATGTATATGTGCATATACTCACACATCCATATCCAATGTATAGAAATAGATACAATTCATCAAACTTTCTTGATGCCCTTTAAACTTGGATGACTAGACCATAATCCTCCAGTACCACCAGTTTCTTTACTTCTTCTGGCCTACTATAATAGCTCAATGAGTGTTCTTGATCTCTTTTGTACAATGTTGTATCTCCAAAACCCACTGCATTGTATTGGATGCAGGAATTAGTCAACAGATCATTCTAGTTGGAGTATCTTCATTATGTCTACCATCATTATAAATCTAGGCTTCATGGGGCCATGATTTTGAGGAGGTTCCTTAGTTATACCTTTGGTGACGCAAATGGCTGATAGGGGGAGAAAAGCCAACATCCTGGTTATGGTTTTAGTGCCATGTGAGAAGTCACCTTTTACTCTGTCTGCCACCATTCCCCTGTACCTTGCTCCAGTCCTTATGCCACTGGCCTCTCTGCTGCTTCCCCAAACAGGCCTATGCCTCAGTGGCCTTACTCTACCTGGAAGTCACTTTCTCAGATATCCACAAGACTTATTCCCTCACTTCATTCAAATCTCTGTTCTTGAATCATCATACCACAGAGGATTTCTTGAATTTCTGCCTAACTAGTACCTTCCACTACTCTTAGTTCTCTGTTGAACTTATCTCGTTAGGATGTTTTAAATATTTATTTGCTTATTGTTTCATATTCACAAACATAAGAATAGAAGCTTTCTGAGAGGAGGGGTCTATCACAATTATACTACATCCTACTGCTAGAACGAGAGGATAGAAAATAGGAAGTCCTCAAAATGTATTTGCTGAATGGACAGATAAATTAAGAAATGGGCCTCTTACACATACATTAACCTTTATTCCTGTTTAACAAAATGGGCTTTTGAATAAAATTTATTTTGTAATAAATTTCCTGTCTGAAATAGTTTGAAAAAAATTTTTTTGATTTATTAAAATAAGCAGTGCTGGGTAGCACAAATTCTGTTTGATGCTATTAAAAAGAATTCTGTAAATTTATTAATTCAGTTTAAAATTAGAATAAAAATAGTTTATAAAACCATCCTTATATCCAACAGATACCAAATCTGCACTCAAAGTTAAACCTGTGTTCTGATTTGGATGTCACATGTACCCTAAAAGCTCATGTGTTGAAGGCTTGCTTCCCAATATAGCTATGTCCAGGAATGGGGCTTTTCAAAAATATCTGGGTCATGAGGACTTTCACCTTATCAGTGGATTAATCCATTTGATAGAGTAATAATTTGAATGGACTACTGGGACATGGTAAAAATTGTAGGCGAGTGGGGCATGATTAGAGAAAGCCACTGGAGTATGCCATTGGGTATTACAAGTTGTCCTTTGTTCCTTCCCCCCACCCTTTATCTCTGCTGCCTGGCTGCTGTAAGTCAGCAGTTTTGCTTTGCCTCACCCTTCCTTCATGCCCTTCCACCGTGATGTTTTGCCTCATCTCAGACCCACACCAATAAAATCTGTTGATCATGGACTGAAACTTCTGAAACTGTTTGCCAAAATAACCTTCATCCTCCAAGTTGTTTGTGTTAGGTATTTTGTTCACATCAATGGAAAGCTGACCAAGGTAACCTGCTTTGTAGTATTAGAGAGGTTTTGATAAAAATTTATATTATTTTGCTAAGAACTCATATAACACCCAAATCCTGTATTTATAATCTCTTTCTCCAAGCAAAATGACCATAGAGCTATCTATCCATACACTAAAGCACCAAAGTCAAGTAGACTGGTCAAGATTACTCAAGTAATCTGGAAACTGAGATGAAGCAAACTTTGGACTGGCTGCAAACTATAACAATAGCAAGCACTCTTAGAGCATATGCACAGAAAAGAAATAAGAGTATCCAAATGGATAATCATTCTACTAATGAAATCTTTTATATAGAGGAGAATAAAAGTTGGGCAGGGACTTGGCAGAGTCTGTTAAGAGCCAGCCCTATCTTCATGATCTCAGGGAAAGAACAGAGTTTTGTATGGGAATGTCTCTCCAAAATGTAGTGACCTACACACTAGTGAGTCTGTTCTTTTTTATGTCATGCATATGGATAAATCGAATTCTAACTCCTCTTTCTATATGAAGGCATTAGGAAAAGGCATTGTTTCCTTCACTGCAAGAAATGTTTATTCAATATGTAAATTGACTATAGTGATGAATGCAAGACAGGGAATGGAGATGATAGAAGAATAGTGAGACTACAGGAATGCAGATGAAAGGACTTTGCCTTTTCTTGGTGATACAGGAAAATTTCACATAGAAGTTGAGACTTGACATGGGTCTTGAAGTTTGGATACAATTTAGATGACCTGAGGCTCAGGAAGACATTCTAAGAGAACAAATAGAGCTCCAGAATAGAAAGGACCCATGCTGATATGATTGGCTGAATTATATTTTTCTCACTATTTAGTTTCTTCTGTGCCATGTTTTATTTCCACTTAGTTAATTATAAGCTAACCACATATTTTAAAGACATTTATGTGATATATATACATTTCAATATAATGCTTTTAAAGGATCATACAATAAGTTGTGCTTGTATTTTAACTTAGAAATACAGAGAAATCCATGAAAAAATATAACATATTTTGAACATAAGATAAAATTAAAATCTTATGAAATGTTTTATTTTAAAACTTATGAAATACTAGAGCAGTTACAAAGAAAACAATTAAAATGATTTGTTTGAAAACTTCAGTGATAGAAATAATGTACACCATTTGGGAGAAACTTTGCTTTCAAGCAGCTATTTTCATATTACTCTTAAATTGAAAAATGTTCAGTATTTCATATTTCTTTAGGAGATATAACAAGTTTTAAACCATGCCTTATTACTACCTTGTGACTGGGAATAAAAGAAATTAGACTATATATATAACTATAGCATTTTAATAAAACAGTATAAGAATTTGTCTTTTTACATAACACCAGTTAACTGAAGAATTTCTAGTCAGTTATTTTGCCCCTGATATTACCAAATAAATAAATAAATAAATAAAAATAAAAGAAAAGAAACTAAGAAAGTATCATAAGACTTTTAGAAATAAAGTTTATTTTATGTCAAAAGTGGAGCAAAACAAAATGTTACAAAGCATTTATTTTTATTGATCCTGAGATCTGAGTATATTTATACACTGTGGGAATCTCAGTAGGGAGAAACAGAACATCTGAAGTTCATTGGCAAAAAGTCAAGGTAGTTTTCTCAGGTCATGCATTATATTCATTCATTTATTTATGCACTTTAATCTGAATTCCTCCTGTATGCTATGCAGCTTGATTGTTACACTCCTTTTCATGTGGATCAACTCAAACATGGATACTTCCCAACCTCTCTGCCAAAGCTATTGCCTGCCTACTTCATTCTGTTGACATCATTAAATCTGTATTAGAACCTCCAAGTCTCACTAATCATCAAAGGAAGATCAGGCTGAATTTTGCATCTAGTAATTGTATAGTCCTGATCTTGTTTAATAGTTATGCTATCTATGCTTTCTTAGACTGATTTTTTGATAAATTGAGTTAAATTTAAAACAAACAATTTTGATAAACCAAAGTTAGATTGGAACTTCTATTGCTGGTTTGACTCCAGTAATACTCTTCATAGACTGATGAGATATCGCTATTCATTTTCCAATTTTTAGCTCTCTGGATTCTGCCTTAGTTTAGAAACCTAATCCTAGACAATTATAGTTTTACCTACTTGGCTGATATTTGGTTTCTCAAGTAAGCATATATTTCACAATGTGATATAGGGAGGGTCTTATACTGAGCTCTACACAGATCAGAAAAAAAAATTTATTCTCTAACCATAAAGGATTTAAGTTCTAATAAATGTTATTAAAAGAAATGCATATAAAAGATCTATATCTAATTTGAGCAGATTATTGAAAAAACTTTCTAGAGTTTCTAGGAAGGAAACATTTTAAGAACATAAATTTCATAATTGCAAGAACTAGCCAACTGAAATGGGAGAAGGAAGGGACTGAAAACCTGGGGGTTTGATTGTACAGATAAAATATATAATTAGTGGGCTAAATGCCTAAAGCTATTCCAAGGGGATATTCTAATCCCTTAAAATAAACCACTATTAATCATACAATTCATTTTATGAGAACGTCATAGAACAAATAAACAGAAAATCAGTAAAGATTAAGAAAACATCTTGAGTAGCACTGTCAAGCAAATATCCCTAATGGAAGCTTATAGACCACTCCCCCGAACAACATCAGAATGTGTATTCTTTTTAAGTACACATGGAACATCACCAAGATAGACTGAAAGTTGGGCCAGAAAACAAGATCAATACATTTAAAATGATTTAAGTTTTACAATGTATGTTTCCTGAACAAAATTGAATCAAATTAGAAATCAATAACAGAAAGATATCTAGAAAATCTCCACACATTTTTAAGTTAAACAAACCATTTAAATAATTCAGTGTTCAAAGAAGAAAACAGAAGGGAATTATAAAAAAAACATGATCAGGATAAAAGTACACTATATAAAAAATTGTGAGATAGAATTCAGCAAGATTGTAGAATACAAAGTCAACACACAAAAATCAGTCATCTTATTTCTATATACTACCAATGGATAATTGTACCAGAAATTTAAAAGATTTAACATTCACAATTAATCTAAAAAGAGAGTTAGGGAATAAAATCCAAGAAGATCTAAATAAATGGCATACAATGTTTGTGGTTTAGAAGACTCAATATGGTAAAGATATGAATTATCCCCAAATTGATATATGGGTTTCATATATTTCCTATCAAAATCCTGGGAATATTTTTTTGGAGAGTATTATGGTTTGGATGTGCGGTATCCCTCAAAAACTCATGTATGAGACAATGCAAGGTTTAGAGGAGAAATGATTGGGTTATGAGCGTCTTAACCCAATCAGTGAATTACCTGATGGGATTAACTGAGTAGAAACTGAAGGTGAGTAGGGAGTGGCAAGAGCAGGGAGTCCTTGGGGATGTGCCTTTGAGATGCAGATTTTGTATCTGGCAAGTGGAGTCTCTTTCTGCTTCCTCATCTCCTGTAAGCTTCTTCCCTCCACCTTACTCTTCTGTCATGACGTTCTGCCTCACCTTGGGCCTGAAAAATGGAGTCAACTGTCTATAGACTGAGAGCTCTGAAATCGTGAGCCCCCACATAAATTTTTTCTTCTTTGAAATTGTTCTTATCAGGTCTTTTAGTCACAACAGAGAAAAGCTGACAAACATAGAGGTAGATTAAAAACTCCAATTGTGTAAAACCTGGATCATATTATTGCAGCTGTTGAAATGACATGATAAAACTATGTAACTAACAAGCCATGGGTTTCAGGTATTTAACTGATGAATCCAAATTTTTGCTGGGCCAAGTAACAGGATGGTGTCTTGTAATGGACTTCTACAGTGGATAAAGTATCAATAGGGATGATATAGATTCTATAATGGGAGGAGACTACCGGGATATAGAGACTACCAGGATAGTAAGAAAGATGTCCATCCCTGTTAGTTCCTGCCTGTTTTGTGGACTCTCACTCTGTACGTCGGGCATGGGAATACTTAGGATACCATATCCACCCTTCTTCCTTTTCTGAGAGAGTTTCCTAATGTTTACTTGCCTGCCTTCTCACAGTATCTTCAAAGTCCACTATACAGAAGATAAGACTTTGGCTAGGCCAATGTATAGGAAGTAAAAGCAAATACCCATTGAATTGTATCTGTGTTATCACAAGGTGAAATATCAGGGGTTCCCTGGGTTTTAAAAAATTATCTTGAGCATTCAATTGAGCATGCCCTTAGTAGAAATCCCTACTATCCACACTCACACTCCTCATGTCTTCAGGATTGACCAGTCAAGAACAGACATATGTGGACTACTGTATTTATATAAGATGTGGCATCTAGCAGATGGAAATAATCAAATGGGAATAATTTCAGACGGGAATAATCAAAGTCCTATCTCCTCAATATGCATGTAAGTGGAGTTAATGATGTTGGTTAGTAATGTTGGCAACATATTATAATATTCTAATGGTTTTCAGACATGTTTCATTTTATCTTCATTATACATAAATGTGGGGAGTAAATGTGAATTTCCCATGGTCATATCAATAGCAAAATTGGTTTATGAGTCCAAATCCCAGACCTAGTATTCTTTTGTAAAACCTTAGGAAATGCTTGGCACAGTGGCACACACCTGTAATCTCAGCAGCTCAGGAGGCTGAGGTAGGAGGACTGCAAGTTCAAAGCCAGCCTCAGCAAGTGAGTCCTTATGGAATTAGTGAGACATTGCGCAAAATAAAAAATAAAAAGGGTTGGTGATGCAGCTTGGTGGTTAAGTGCCTCTAGGTTCAATTCCTGATTAAAAAAAAAAAAAAAAAAAAAAAAAGCAACAAAAAAAAAACTTTGGCAGTGTGTAGTGTTATTAAATAGTGGAATATAGCATTAGTATTGTAACAAATAAAACTTACCTTAAGTTTTTGGAATAGCCATTAATGTTTCAGTCTTTCATTGATTTAAATGGTTTATGTTTTTTTTCCTGCCTAATTTCAGAAGGATTTAACAAGCTATAATCTTCATTTTTTATAAAGGTGACAGATCTAAATTGAATAACTTCTCCTTTCATATTTATATCTCATCTTTTAGCTTTGAAATAGGTTAATTAGATATATGTGTGTGTTTACAAATGGAAAATTATGTAAATATAACATACCCAGATGTGTGTTTTATATTTACAATTGAACATTATTGTATCTGTATACAAGTGATAAATATCCTTTAGCAAACATGCTAGAGTTTTGTGGAGAAAGATCATATTAGAAGCTAAGAAGCTTATCATCACTTTTTTGCAGTATATCCTTTTTAATTTCTCTGAGAAGCCATTAAAAAAAAGCTCTCTGGGATTTTTAAAATAGCTGAGAAATCTTGTCACATGAGCCACTTTCTTCACATTGAGCTTTGAATGAGGGAACCAAAAGAAATGGACAACAGGAGGTGGGGACCATCCTAGTTTGTTTCTTTTCTAAATTCTTTTGCTCCTGCCTTTCTCTGGTTTGGCTTCCTCACATTCCAATTTTTAATCTGACTCAGTTTATTTCCCACATCCTGGTCCTCCTGATCCTCCCTCCCCTTGTCACATGCTGCTTTGCCAACTTCTCCTGATGCTCCAGCCACTGGAGCTGGTACAGTCATGAGTCACCCACCCAACTGCAGCCACTCTATATTTTTGACTGATTTAGAAAGAGCAATAAACAGTGCAAGACTGCTTTTTATGGAATCTTCCTTGGGCAGGTTTCCAAGTCTTCTTTACTGGGCAACACACTGAACAATAAGAATAAATAGCAAAGTCAATGTAATTGTTAAGCCAGTGGTTCTACAAAACAGTGGGCAGTACCACTCCAGGGGGATATTTTGATAATTCAGAGTTTTTTTTTTTTTTTTTTTTTTTTTTTTCTGGAGTCAGTGAATCATCAGCACTTTCATAAAATAGTGAGTGGGATCAGGCAGACTGAAGATCATGTGATGAGTGGGGCCATCCTGCACATGTAAACATGCCCTGTGACTTCCAAATAGGCCTCTGTGTGTTCATGCAGTCAAAGAAAAAGCCTGTTTATAATCTTTTTAATTTTTTATATTTAGCCTAGACCTAGCCCAACTCCACTTTAAAAATAAACACAAAGCATTGTTTACAAAGTTTCACTATGTATCGTTTTTTAGAATGCAAGTACTGTATAAAACAAGGGAATGTTTTACTGAATTTTTTGTCAAAACTTTACCAAGAGTTGTAGACCAATGTAGAAAATCACCTCCTTGGCAGTAAGACCATTTAAATTTGAATTTCCTAGACAGCACACCTTAACAGCTTACATTTATGGCAGTTACAACTACGATGATTCCATGTGTAGTGTGAGCCTCTGTCTCTACCATTATTTGTCTTAGCATAGTTGGGCATAACAATTTATATTTGAAAAATACATTATTTTGATATAAACTACTTTCTGTTTATTTTTTGCATGTAGATGGGCCTATATCATCTAATAATTCATTTCAATTTAGTAGATGGAGCTTTAACTACTTTTTTTCCAAAGGGACCATTAATTCACACAGAATTAAGAATTACTGTGTGAACAAAAATTAACAGACTAGTACCAACTAATAGGTACAGAAATTGCATAATAAGTTATTTAGCTGAACTAAAGAAGTGCTAATTACATAAGCCTGAAGATTTGTTGGGAATAGCTGACAATATTTACATGCATCAGTTGATATTTCTATCATGCATAAATGGTGCTATATACAAATGATAAAACAAAGTCATATAAAAGTTAGTCTTATAATACAGATGTCTAATAGGCATATAAGTCATCCTTATCAACGTTCAGCTGTGCTGACCAGTCATGTAATGAAAATGGATGGTACCTGAAAGAGAAAACAATTATGTGGCTATCTGAAGGAAGGTAGTCATACCCAAAGGATGAACAAAATACTTCAAGCAAAACTAACAGCAGCATAATGAGCTAAGAAGTGACAGGCACAAGCATAAGCAGATCATGTTGACTTGAAGCAAGCAGAGCTTGAGCTGCTTCACTGCCTCATTTAAACAGAAGAGTATGCTCATCGTGAAACTAGAAGACAGCTCACAGAGAATGACACCCTGCAGGTAGCAGCTGTTGCTAACACCCAAAGGACAGAATATACAGGAGTTATATTTATTTATTTATGTAATTTGTGAAGAAACCATTGTGTGACATGAATCAGCCTTTCCAAACCCCTCTTTTGACCAGGAAACATCAAGGTTAATAGCCCAATCATACAGTGCAGAAGATATTGCCACATATATATGATTTAATGGAACAGGTGAAGTCATTTTACCAGAAATACTGTCGATGTGTCACTTACATATGTATAAACAATGTGCTGATTATGATTGTTCTTAAAGAAAATAGATACTCAGAAGTAAATACCTGAAAGCATAACTGTAATGGAACTGCTCATTCAATCTCAATTCTGTTCTGGAAATTTTATGCATATTGAATCCAACTCTAGTTTCAGCTCAAAAAGCAGGGGATAGATAGCCAACATTAAGTGAAAGAAATACTGACTTCATAAGAATCTACACAGCTTTTAAAAAAAAGATGTATTTAATATGAAAACAATGTTCTTCCCACATAAAATCCGGGTTTTATTTAAGAAAAAACATTGAGTCCAAAGATAACAGTATAGTATAAAAAAATAGAAGATGTGCTTCTTTATTGAAAAACTGTTAGTTTTAAATCCTTGGCATGAATAAATGGATGTCACATGTGAACCTACCAAAGAATAAAACAGATCATAAAATGTAAAGACATGATAGGACATATTTATAACCTCATAAAACAAACTGGCATTTTAATATCTTAAACAGACCCTTTGCAGCATTTGTATATAGGTCCTTACTACAAAGTTCCATTACTGATTTCAACACATCACATGTGACAAGTAAAAAGCACCTGACAGATGACGGATATGAATATCATTCTCTTTATGATTCCCTTAAAATTGGGGGTATTCCACCAGTGCAGCCAAGGAGATTATATACCTTTAGAATAATCAGTTGGATCTTGCAGAACCTCTCCAACAATATATTCAGAGCTTAACAAACCAATTGTACTTTCATTTATAAGCAGTAATTAGTCCACATTTGTGTGATTTTGCAGGGAAGAGGTGTGAATAGCCATTGTGATGGCAGAAAAATGCAACCTGCCTTAATATAATCCATAGTAGTGATAGTGAGGAATACTGACAAGCGACTTAGTTTATCTCACTAGTAAATGAATGGTCAAGAAAAAAGAGAACTTCATTTACAATATAAAAGTAAGGGTTACTTGGATAAAAGAAGTGAAAATGAGAGAACAGATTCTTCAAAAAACATCTTAAAAATCCAGTGGATCATATTAAGACCAAGAGAATGATAAATTTCATTAGCTGGTTGCTTACAGATCAAATGTGGGATGTTATAAGTTATGCATCTTATAGTCTAGTTATTATTTAGATAAGTTTTCCTTTTTCTTTTCTTTTCAGGAAATTAGGGAACAAGTAGAAAATAATGACTGTGATTACATTAAATTTTCTGTTTCCATTCACTGGTTAAGATCTGACTGATTTACTCACACATTCATGGGTACATTAAGTATCCTTTCTTCTGAATTTTGTTTTCCATATTACCATTACAATATAAAGGAAATAAATATGTTGCCAAATATACTAAAGGAGAAAAATTATTTCCATAATGGAAAATAAATTCAAACTCAGACAATTTAATTGTAGACCCTTAAATTTTATCATAGAATTTAAGGGTCATGACAAAGTCCTGAATGACCCTGAGTATATATTTGCTCATCTGTTTATTACCTTCGTTGTGTCTTTTCTCATATGTACTAAGATTTCTTCAAGTAGAA
The DNA here is from genome assembly GCA_025594165.1 of Tamias sibiricus. Classification (NCBI taxonomy): domain Eukaryota; kingdom Metazoa; phylum Chordata; class Mammalia; order Rodentia; family Sciuridae; genus Tamias; species Tamias sibiricus. The sequence continues at coordinate 81,141,440 of CM046660.1, read as the reverse complement.
TAAAATTTTTTTTGACAAAGAATAATGAAAGAGTTTTCTGATGGCACTCATAATAATATTTTTATAATATTTAAAAGGTAAATATTAAAATATGTTCTCATGGAATGGATCCAAGAGTAATGTGAGGGAACATGTTCGTGTAAAGGAAGCCATGTCAAGTGTCCCTCCCATTTCATCAGCACAAATCCATTACTTAAATCAGCTAGTAGCTCACCAACGCCTTGTGCAAGAATGATGAAGTGGAGAAGCCACTAAGTATTAGAAATAACAGCAGAATCCTTTAGGGATATGTTTGCCGTAGGGACCATCCTCAGGTGAAATTCCATGGAGGAGGAGCCCGAGGAATCTTAGGGTGACACAGGGAAATCAAGGAAAGCAGTTCCAAAGTGTTTATGCTGCAGTCAAGAAGAGTCTGACTTCACCCATCCTAACTGCTGCCTTCCCTTGTCATCAAGAACATGTATTATTGCTATAAATTATGTGATGAATGCACTTATACATCCCACATATTGTTCATATTGAATGATTCTCTGCCTAGGAATCAGAAATATTGCATATATTTCCTAGAAGTCAAGCTAACGTGGGTTTCAGTCTCTTTGTTCTAAGTCAGTCTCTTTCTTATTACTAAACACTGTGCCTCAGTAGACTTTTCTAGATATGGGTTATCTGCCCACCACTGAGATGTCCAATGCCCCATCTTCATGTTGTTTCTGCTACTTTGATATCACAAAAGGAGCATCTTTGGACAAAGAATGAGCCTTGGGCCTGGGACCCAGGCTCTCAGGTCAATGATGTGGCCTCTTGCTCTAAGATCTGACTACCTTACCTTGTCAGTGCAGTGGAGTGATATGAAATTCCTTCCTTTCTCTCCCTTCCACTCCAAGGGACTCAGGACTCACCATCATCACTCTTTATCTTTAAAAGCTTCCCCTCAGCCTCCTTTTCCTTCAGAGATGACTAGCTTCAGCTTGAGGTTTACAAAGGATGAGAAACACTTTGACTCCAGGCAGTGTCTGCTCTCTGTCCATTCAACATTCCAGACAAGAGATTACCAAGTCTATTTCCCTGCTTCAATGGAGAGATAAGGAGAAAATCACCAGAAATTCTAATGTGCATTAAACTTCAATAAGTTATGCTCTCATAAAGGAATAGCTTCCCACATTGATATCACTACGAATACTTGTGATGAAGAAATTAATTCCAAAGTACAATTTTAAAACACAGATTTAATGGCTAAGTTCTGACAATGCATTTAGTCTGGTTTGTGTATTATACATGTAACTATTTCAAACAAAGGGAATTAAATGATATTTAAGATATTTGATATATTATATTTATTTAAAATAATAAAATCATACAAAATTAGAACTGCCAGAAAATACTCAGAATAAAGATATCTTGATTAAAAGCAGAAATATCTTGGCCATACAATTACAGGTACTGAAATTAACAGACAGTAGCCAGAAATGGTAGTATACACCTCTAAGATTACAAGTCTCAAAAAACAAAAGTATAGCATATAGCTCAGGGATAGAGTGCTTGCCTACCATGTATAAGATGCTGGGTTCAACCCCAAGTACAGAGGAAAGGGGGTGAAGAAAGTAAAATAATGAGGAATCTCTCCTACTGATGCTGGTCCCAACATATTTTTCCTTTCTAGTTTTGTCCATCTGATTTCTTTTTCTGTTTTATTTTGTCTTGTTTTCATTTTGCACATTTTGTATTCTTGTTCAGTGGACAGAAAGACTGGGGATATAGCAAGAATGAAGATATCTTTGGATAAACAGGAAAGTTGCACAAATTGAGAAAAATGATCTTTGTTTAAATTTGGTTTATTATTTCCAGTACTTTCATTTCTAGGGAGATCATTCATAAAGAAATGTATCCTAACTTGGGAAATTCAAGCTGGGCTTAATTTTCTTTTTATAGAGTTTCACATCACCTCAATACTTCCTTGACATTGATTCCTATCTTTAACCCTTGCCTTTAGTTGTTATAAACTTTATGAAAAAGTAAGAAATGAAGAAAATAGTGGACACTCCAGAAACCAAGGAATGCACTGTATAGATAGTTTCATACTATTTGCCTTCAGATGTTGAAAATGTCCACAAAGGTCCATTGTAATTTAAGACTTGGATCCCAGGGTTGTACTACTGGTAGATGATGGCACCTTTAAGAGGTGAGTCTTAATGGGAGGTTGATCTGTCATTGGGGGTATGAGGTGATTATCCTGTGGCCTCTTGAGTTCTCCCTGAGAGATGTCATAAGAGGAGCAAGCTTAGCCCCACCCAGCTCTCTGCTTCCTATACCCACTTGCTCTGACGTGTACTACTACCATTGAGATCCAACATGAGGTGATATAGCCAACAGGGGTCCTTGATAAGCCTGTGCTATGCCATGTGGACTTTTAGCCTCCAAAACTTTGAGCTAACTTTTTTTCATGAGAAGGCTGTATCTGGCATTCTGTTGACATGATAGAAAGCTGAATGTCACTATGACTCCATGTGAAATAGTACATAGGACTTATTCAACTCAAGCCTGGGAATGTAGCTCAGTGATAGAGCACTTTCCTAGCAGGTACAAGGCCATGGGTTTAATACCAACACTTCAAAACAGAAAGACTTATTCAACTAAGAATATAACCAAGTAGCAGAAAGAGGGAGATTATGCCATTTTGTACAAAGTCATTTCTGAGAGACCATGGAAGCAAAAATAAGAGAAAATCAAGAGGAATGTTGTATACTTGATATATTATACTCAAACTGAAGGTCCCCTGATGGGCTTACATGTTTTCCCACATTTTCTTTATCAACAACTCTGTCTTTCATGCTCATGTTTGGTAATATTTGAAAACAACACAACAGAAAAATAGTACCCTCAGATTGATAGCATCAAACATGGAAACAAAGGATTTATCAATTTAATACTCATAGGGAGATTTCAACCCTAAAAATAGGAATGTGATCTAAAGTCAGATATTTAAGTTTACTAAATTTATACTTTTAGAAGAAGAATCTAAAGCACCAGCCATTTCTGTAGTTTTTGTAGAAGGAATTGATTATTGCAACCCTTTTGTCAATATATAATCCTTTCTCCTTTTAATTTTTTTTAACTTTAATTTTTGACTGTGCTAGGTATCAGTCCTAGGGCCTTGCACACATACTGAGTACACATTCTACAGAGCCACATCCCCAATTCTAACCATTTCTCTTTCATGGTCATTGAAATCCATTTAAATTTCAATAAGATTATGCTTATATTTTGGGGGGGTAGTTAACCAGGGGTTGAACTCAAGGGCACTCAACCACTGAGTCATATCCCCAGCCCTATTTTGTATTTTATATAGAGACAGGGTTTCACTGAGTTGCTTAGCACCTCACAGTTGCTGAGGCTGGCTTTGAACTCGCAATTCTCCTGCCTCAGCCTCCCAAGCTGCTGGGAGTACAGGCGTGCGCCACTGTGCCTGGCTTGATTATTTTTAAACAATAGTTCAGTGTGTTAAGATGAAGTTTAAAGGAAAATACACTAAAGACTGAGTACCAGAAGTAATAGTACACTTCGAAGATCATGAAGATCTGTAGTTTCATTAAAAATAACAAATTTTATTAAGGACCTTCTATGGGCTAGCTGTGTACCACTGTGTAGCCATTCATGGCCTGTGCCAGATAAGGCCACGGTGCTCATGGTGTGCTCTCTAGGCAGGGCTGGCAAGTGCAAGAGAATGCCAGAACATGAATACATAAGGAAATGCTATGAGGGAAATGAATAGAATGACGTGCAGGAGTGGAGCACCGTGGGTCTTCTCAGTTTTCCATCTCTTTATAGTTAGAAGATTCTGAGCTTTAAATATGAAGGATAACCTGGGTTGAAATATGTTTACACAATAATTCCCCTTCATTTTGACCATGTTTTTTTCCTTTGTACTACATTTGCTGGCCTCTCTACTCTCCCAGAGCCAAGCTACTGGGCTTGAAATCTTGCCTTTTGTCATTAACTTTTCCCATGCCGGGTTATCTACTTTCAGACTGATTTCCAAAAGGTTTATTTGCTTTAAGAGGTATAATATTTCAACATATCAACATGGTTATTAAGAGCTTATGATATAAAAATACTTGGTAGAAAGAAGTTTGAATAAAAGATTTTAGAAGTGTTTTCTGGAATTAAAATATTTAAAGTTATGTCTCTTTAAACACGTAAGAGTTAATGAAGTTAGTCACAATCACATTCAATAATAATTTGTTACTTTGTATGTGTAAAGCATTTTTTTTTCAAAATAATATATTAGAGATGCTTCAAAACAAGTTTTTAGACTTTACATATATGTGTGTGTGTTATATATGTATAAAACAAGACAATAAATGGGTATGTAATGGACTGAAATCATGGAACTTTTAAGCTGAAGTTCTTTTTAGAAAATGATCTAACTGCAGAGTATATAAAAGCAGTGCTACATGATTGAAGCCATGAGCTTTCATTCATTCTCACTCAAGCCTGGGGTTCAGACACATGAAGGATTGGCTTTCATGGCTCCACATCATAAGACAGGCTCTAAAGCACAAGTAACCATTTTACTTAGTCTATTAACTTTCAATACCCCATACCATGAGAATGAACTCAGCAATGTGATATTTTACTTCTAGTTTTGTGCTTTATAATAACATTCAAAGAAACTATTTTATACCAGCTTAGTCTTTGGTATGTACAATACTTACCTAGATGGTACAGATGGCAGTAATAAACCTAAGTTCCAAAAACCAGAATTGGAGCAATACTGAAGAAATAGTTGCAGTTGTTTCCTTAAGAGCATAGGAACTTATATTAGTGCTCATATCCATTTATATGAATCACAGTATCAAATGAACTGTATTAAAAATAAACAAACAAAAAACAAAAGAAATAAAATAAGGAAGGCAAGAAAAACTCACTCATGTGAAGTATGATCAGATGATAAATGGGTTTTTAAGAGAAATCTCTAAATAATTAATATAAAGGTAAAAGGTAAATAAATTTTATGTAAATTGAATGTATTAGGGTTCTCCAGAGAAACAGAACCAATAGGACATATGTGGATATACAGAAATAGGTATAGTATGAGTGAAGAGCTCATGTGATAATGGAGACCAAGAGGTTCCATAATCTGCTATCTGCAAGTTGGAGACCCAGCCAGGAAAACTGGTATAGTTTCAGGGTAAAACCCAAAGGCCTGAGACCAGGAAACTACTGATGGAAGTTCTGGCCCAAGGTCTGAGAACCAGAAACTCTGTTGTTTGAGGGCAGAAGGTGATAAATGTCCCAATGGAAGCAGATAAACATTCACCCTTCCTCCTTTTTATTCTGCTCTGGCCCTTAGTGATTGGATGGTACCCTTCCACATTGATGAAGGTGGATCTTCTTTACTCAATAACCTCTTCCAGAAACACTGAAATGGACATATCTAAGGAATATTGTTTTCTAGCTATCTGGACATTCATTAGCCTTGTCAAGTTGATGCATAAAATTAACCATCCCATTGAGGATATTGAGCATCTGGAAATAGTATGCTTTTAAATTCACTCTCCAAATGAAAGCACTGATGCATAACATTTCCATGATTTAAATAATCCCATTATGATCAATTTCAAGGTACCAAGTGAACTCAGTGAACATGGAGTTGGGAAGGGATGTGCATCTTTGTCTATTGTGACCAGTATAAATGAACTACATGCACCACTGTATCAGACCAATTAGCATTTGTTTTATATAAATTTAAAATGTTTCCAAATCCATAGAAGTTGATTTATCTGGTATTGTGGGGGATAGGTTAAAATAAATTAATTTTCCAGATGGTCACTGTTTTACCTGAAAGTATTGAAATATTTCCAATAGTGAACATTTACTTAAAAAATTGGTATTAAGTGTATTTTTCTGCCTGAATAGCATAATTTCACCAATTGCTTATGACCCAAGATCCTTAATTGAGGTTAATATTACTTTGAACAATAAGGAAGCTACTTTAGATACTAGTTAAAAGTACCTGGACTTAAGCCAACTGTTTGAGATAAAATCCTGACTCCACCACTCACTTGTGAGATGTGGAATATTATCTTGATTATTTATGTTTCATTTTTCTTATCTTTCCTTAAATTAAGGAAATAATATGTGCTGCTTCTTTTTGTTATTAGAGGTACTTAATGTTCTCTTGTGTCACCAAATTCTGAATTAGTAAATATGAATCATTGCTTTTAGGAGAAATACTGGGTTAATTTTCCTGCAAGCTGATTTATTAGCCAATATACACTTAACCTTCCTTTTTGTGAATTTGTATTTAACCCCTTATGTCTTATTGTCATATGGAGGGTATGCCTGTAAAACCCTATATAATATATTGGATACCTATAAATTGCTCAATTTAAGTTTCTATTAGTGTCTTCTGTGTAGGACTATGGGCCACAATGGGCTAAAGAAACTTTATTTAATAGACATTATAGAATTATTAACATGGAACTCACAGAGAAGAGCACTATAGCTCAGACCTAAATGAAGCTAAAAAACACCAACACAACCTTCTTGGACTTGGGAACATTAGGCAGCCCTTCCCACACCCCACCTCTTAAGAGTGAAATCACCAAAGAAAAAGCATAAAAGTATGAAAATCATGGTATAAAATAGACTGAACGTTACACTATTTACAGGTGAGAGTTGAAGCAAAAAGGCAGAGCTTTCTCTAGTTTGATCACAACTTGAAATGTATATCCAATGACTCAAATTTCTCACCATTCTGCACAAGCCCAGTGTCTGCAAAAGAACACATACTGCTATGGGTATCAGTTTGGGGGTTACTGTCAAAGATAAATGAAGCTAGATACTAGTTAATATGGTAAAGTCAGATTTTAATCACTGTTATGCTGTTGTCAAAAGGAAGAGGGTCCAGCATGACCTGAACTCCACTCTGATTTGTAAATGGGGATTTTAAAGGGAACACTAGAAATAGCTAGAAAAGTGAGCAGGGAATCAGTAGAGTTTGAATAGTGGAAATTATAAAGGTCAGTTAGCATAAACAATTCTGTTCTCCAGCAGAGACTGGGAGCCAGATCTCTGTCCTTTCTGGTGATTATATTGTTTAAAATTAAGACATTAAAAAATGTACATGTTTCCAGGGTACCATGTGATTTTTCAATACATATGTATATATTATACGATGTTCAAATCAGGGTAAACATATATATCTCCTCAAACATGTAATTTCTTTGTGGTGGAAACATTCAAAATGCTTTCTTCTAGTTTTTCTGAAACATACAGTGCATTATCTTGATCTATAGTTACCCTACTGTGCAATAGAACACTTGAATTTATTACTTCTAACTGTAGCTTAGCTGATGATTACATTCTAACTGAATGGCTTTCAGGTCCTTTGAGAAAGAGACTCCTGAGTTGTAAGAGATTCATAGACATCTCAAAGGGATAAAGGAAGGATTCACAATTGTAAGCCCCTTTTTAGTAAATCCTGTAAGAAAGGGTGGTCAGGGGCTTATCATCAGGTTTTGGCTAGAACAACCAGTAAATTCTCCTGACAGCCTTGAGTTTTCTTAGGCAGACACTTCAAAAAGGTCTAGAGTCATCCTCTATGTGCAGCCTGAGCTGTTGGAAGCTGTGGTAGTATTTATGTCTTTTAGTGTAGGAAAGGGGGAGTAGATGAAGTCATTTATGTTAAGACTCTAGTTTTTTTTTTTTAATACTTATTTTTTAGTTGTAGCTGGACACAATACCTTATTTTTATTTATTTTTATGTGGTGCTGAGGATCGAACCCAGGGCCTCGCACATGCTAAGCGAGTGTGCTACCACTGAGCCACAACCCCAGCCCTCTAGTTTTTATGAGCCAGGGATGATACCTAGTGGAGAAAAGGCCCTCAGGACCCTGACTAGATTTGGTCAAGTAGAAATCTTTACTATGGAAATAAATTTTGGCAAGTAGACAAATTTGGAAGTATGAAATCACCAAAGAATAATGAGGGTTGATTATACTTCATGTCCATGTTAGTTAATGTATTAGTCAGGGTTCTCTAGAGGAACAGAATCAACAGGAAGTGTAATTATAAAAGGGGGACTTATTAGGTTGGCTGACATGACCACAATGGCCATCTGCAGGCTGGAAAGCTGGAAGAACCAGTAGCTGCGCAGTCCAAGAGATTAAAGCCCCAGAACAAGAGGGATCAATGGTGCTACCCTAGTCCAAGACCAAAGGATTCTGGAAAATCTGGAAAATTGGAAGAGTGGAGAATCAAGAGCCCAGTATCCTCGACAATTGCAGCAGCAATCAAGAACCCATAAAAGGAGAATCAAGCTTGCATCTGCTGCTGCTTCCTTGTTCTTCCAACTTTTATTTCATCCAAGCCATCATCCTGTGGTACAGAGGATCTCCACTGGCTATCCCACATGCCAATCATTCCTAGACACACCCTCATTGACACAGCCATATCCCCTTAATCCTTGGCATATCTTAATCCAATCAAGATGACAATTCAAATTAACCATTATAGTTAATGTGTATAAATTTCTTAAAATAGTAAGCATTCAATAAGAGTTAATTAAACTATAACATAAAATGTAGGAATTGTTTAGCTATAAAGTTATTTGCTTTGGCTATATTAACTTGCCTCAGTTATCATTTTGGTGTTTGATCTTTTTATTACATCAAATTAGAAGTTTATATGAAAATAATACATAAAATATAATTTGTTTCCCAATACATTGTCATGGTTCCACTTTTTTCTCATGTTATCAGAGTGTGTGTCACTCCAGGTTTTTCATCCTTCCACCAAACTCTTCCCAACCCATATCAAAATCTGATGTTGCACAAGTACCTTATATAAAGTGGTATAGTATTATTTGTAAATAACCTACAAGCATTGTTCTCTATACTTTAAATCATCTCTAGATTACTTACAATAGCTAACACAATGTAAATGCTATGTAAATAGTTGTTAGATGTATTATTTTGGGAAGAATGACAAAAAATGTTTGTACGTGGTCAGTACAGATACAATTTTTGTTTTAAATATTTTCTATCCTTAGTTGGTTGAATCTACAGATGCCCTCAGAACCTTGAGAGGCAGAGCTTGTCAGGAATCTGCCCTTTATGTAAGTGAAGTTTTATGATCATGAGGAGGAGATTCTCAGCTTATATGTTTATGGGTCAAGTGCTTTGGCCAAGAAATTGCCTTGTCTAGGATTGAAGCCCCGTCTCCCCCTTACCTGAGTGATGCTCTCAAACCACTGATGTTCACCCAGATATAAATGGTGGTAAAGTTTTTCATAGTGCCTGTAGCGAACTCCATGGTAGGTTTTACTTAGATATCACCCCCACCACTAAATGTTCAATTGAATTCCATGGTCACAGATATATAAACTATTGTATGATGAAGTATTTTATATTATTTTTGCAATAGACACTTTGGTTATAAAAACATTTTTGACTTTTTAAGTCAAAATTTGAGTGTCACCTGAGGACTTTGCCTCACTGAAGTGAAGAATTCTGGTGGGTTTTTAAAAATAACTATGTATTAACATTTGTAAATGAACTAGAAAGTGGGGAAATCCCTCATTAAACTTGGATGTTATGAATCACATATGGGAGTTTAAATAGGTTTCACTTATGTTCATGTTGGAATGTTAAGTTTAGGTATTTCATGTTACTTAGGATAAGCCAATGATAGATTATATCATTATATATTGTCTAAATAATCTAAATGTTATTTAAAACGCAGGTCTTACTAAGAGTTAATATGGCAATGAATTCCAGTACTTGCTTTTGAAACAAAGATATATTTTTAAAAATTCTTTTCATATTCTCTCAAAAATATCTTGCTGTTTGTCTTTCTGTAAATGGTCTGTAATTCTATTAAACACATTTTGTTGACCCTCATATTCATACAAGCCTGAGGTTTTAAAGGTGACTTTTCACATTAAATATTAATAGTACTAAAACAAACATATAAAAGAAAATTAAAACCCTAAAATTTAATGCCTCACAAGGGAAAACCATGTATTAAAACAGTGTCCTCTTAGAGTTGGCATATGTATGGGAAATGCATTTTAAGTGAAATATATCTGGCCTAGAGGAGTAGATAACTTTGTTTTACAGCAATTTGAAAGTTTAGAGAAATATCCATCTTTCAGTTGCCAGAATAATATATTAAATCAAGGGCATAAGGAAAAAAAATAGAGGAGACAAAAAAAAAAAATAAAGGAAAAACAGGAGGTAAGTTAGGAAAGAGCTATTGCTTATGAACTAACTTCTTCCTACAAAATGATAGGAAAACAGCAGACAGGGAAACAGAAAATTGCATCAGGCTTCAGTGTTTATGTTGCTGATGGAAATGTACAAATCATTTTCATCCTTTGCGGTACTGTCATGCGCCATCACTTTAGTCCATTTTCACCTTGCGAAGGAATTCTGAATGGGCCTTCCTTCTCTGGCAGCTAATTAATCTCTCACAAGTCTGCTCTTGCAGCCTGTCTGCCCAGGATGCTCCACACCTTAAGCCAGTGACTCGTGAGCAGATTTCTTCCTCTCTCGAGCAGTTCTTTCTTCCCTTAAGCTATGTGAAGACCTAGCTTTTCCATCTTGTTGGGGAAACTATGTGAGCTATAATATATCATTGAAGAACTGCTATCCCCATCCCACTACCAAACATGAATATACTACCAAATAATTGCATTGGGTTTTAATGACAGAAGACAATGTCTGAATTTTATAAATTATGATGTGCATAGTATTTCACCAAGTATGTGTATGTATGTATTTCAGAATACATATTACCAGATTATATATTCTTTGTACATGTCTATTTATTAGAGTATCATTGTGACAAGACACATGTATATGTATTATTTCTGTATTTGCCTAAAATAAAATTTCAAACTGAAGATTTTTTAGCTTAATTAATGGCAAATTCTGTATGTAAAAATTTTAAGGTTAAAGTATAATTCTATATAGATTGAAATTTATTTTGATAAATGACAAATAATAACAAAAATCCAAATTTGATTTACTTCTATTTTAAAAATGGCCACTAATAAGCGATTTACATATGATAACCTCATGTTTATTATAAGTGTAACTCTGTAGAAATATTCATCCTACTTTAATATTTTACTGCTGTTATTACTGCCCATTTTTTCCCCTTGATTACCTATATTTCATTTCTTTTATTTTTCTCATAAATCTTTAGTGGATTTTAAAAAATTTCTTTGTTTCCTTTTCTTTTAATTTCCTTTTTAATTAACAACATTTCCCAGTATATGTATAATGTATATGTGCTTTAAAAAAGCAAAAGAAATAAAAGATAGAATAACCACAAGTATTCAAATATCCAAATAAATGTGTATTCCAAAGTATTGTGGCTCAAATATCAGAAGAATGAATATAGGAGAAAGAATTCTGACAAACCATAATTAATTGTTTCATTGAAATTACATATATGATGAAGTGGACAGCTATTAAATGTTCAATCAGATGAGGTTTGACAAATGTGTATATCAATGAAACCTATGAGGATATAAAACATTACTTCCCTGTGGTTTCATCTAATGAAAGCCCACTCCTTATAGCAACTACTGTTCTGGTTTCCATAGTCATAGAATGAATACTCTTGAGCTTCATGTGAATGGAATCATATAATATTTATATGGATTTGCCCATCCATTTATCTGGATTATTTCATTAAGTGTTCTTGAGATTAAAGAATATCGCAATAACCAATGGCTTATTATTTTTAATCACAAAATTATGAGTTAATATTATGCCACTTCATCTAATATGTAAGGAAATTAAAACAATATAGTTATATGTATACTCCTGCACATTTTGGTATTGCTTTCTTGTATTCTACATCTACATACTTAATATGCCTTCCAAATATTGCTATTTTTACTATAGTCTTTGTCTTATAAAAATTAAGTAAGAAAAACTATTTCATTTTTACTCTCAAGTTGATCACTTTTGGTTCTTTGCTCTTTTCTGCATACAGATATTTCCATCTGGAGTCAATTCCATCAGTCTGAATAACTTCTTTTCTGCATTTCTTATGGGGAAAGTTATGCTGGCGATTAATTTTCTCAACTTTCATTGATTTGAAAGTTTGGTTTATGCTCATGATTAAATATATTTGTACCTGGATATTGACTTTTCAGCCCTCCATAACATTATTCTGCCTCCTTTATTTCTGTTGACAGTCAGCTGCCATTTGTGTCACTGTCCCCAGCAAGTAATGTTTCTTTTATCTGTGGGTACTATCAGTGTTTTTTTGTTTTATATTTTGCTTTGACAGTTGGAATATGATATACTTAGGTACATTTTGTGATTAACCTGTTTGAATTTTTCAGAGCTTTTAGGATCTGTGCCTTGACCTCCTTCATTCAATTGGGGAAATTTTAGCCATCATTTCTTCAACAACATTTCTGCCCCTTTTCTCCCTTTTTTCTCCTCTCCTCCCCTACAAAAGCCCATTATTACACATGGTTTAGTGGTTTTATTTTTCCGCTGATTACTGAGACTATTTCCATGATTTTCCAATATTTTTCTCCATTCTCCAAAGTAATTAATTTGCACAAATTATTTAATAATAAATAATAGATTGTTTGAAGTCTTTGTCTTTGATTTACAACAACTGATTCAGGGTCTTTATTTTTATTACTCTTTGTTTTCCTTTATTGTGGCTCACAACTTTCTACCTCTTAATATATGTAGTGATTTACTATATGTGTATATATGTGTGTGTGTGTATACATATATACATATATATGTATTATATATATGTATGTGTATATATTATATATTATATATATGTATGTATATATATTATATATATTATTATATATATGTATGTGTATATACATATACATATATACATATACACACATATATATGTAGTGATTTTATATATATATATACATATATATGTGTATATATATATACACATATATATGCTGGATTTTACTAATGATAAAATTTTGGGAACCTCTCCTAGTTTTACCTCTCCTGTAAAAGCTAATACTTTTACCTCTCCTGTAAAAGCTAATACTTTCTATCCTAGCAAGCAGTGCAATTCTGGGCAGATCATTTTTGCCCTTCCATGTTTGATTTTATTCTTTGGTAAGACAAATCTACTTTAGTTTTGAGCTCAGTTCATGAACCTGACCCTTACTACTATGGGAGCCTTTCTGTAATCCCACCTGAAAGTCTGAGATAATCAATAATCGGTGAAACCTCTTCACTCTGAGTAACATTCAACTCCAGTGTCTTCTAGCAGGGCCTGATCTCTGGTATCATTGCTAATTCCTCAACAATAGAGAAAGAAATTTCTTCTAGGGCCTGTGAAATTATACTCTGTGGAAATGCTATTATGACCCTTGCCAAGAATTTATGTGAATCCTCACACAAACTATTGCCATTCCTAACTCAGATCCCTTTCTCAGGTATTTTAAATTCCAAGCAACTCAACAGTACAAACTTTTTTTTTTTTACTGTCCTTAGGCTTTACTCTTGCATTTGACAACAGATCAGCAAAAGTTTTGTTTCGTTTTGTTGTTTTAATATTTTTTAGTTGTCAAAGGACATTTATTTTATTTATTTTTTATATGTGGTGCTGAGGATCAAACCCAATGCCTCACACATGCTAGGCAAGCATTCTACTACTGAGCCACAACCCCAGCCACCAGCAAAAGTTTTTTCATAGTGCCACGTATTCAATATTTTAGGCTGTGAATTATATGATCACTGTTGCAACTATGCAATTCTGTTACTGTAGTGGGAAAACAGAAATAGACTATGTGTAGACAAATTAACATGTTCCAATAAAATCTTATTTAAAAAATAAGCAGTTAATCTATGGACCATGGTTTGTTGACTTTGATGTATTTTGACACATCATCAACTTTAATCAAAATATTGTCAGCATAGCTCGATATTGAGGTAAAGAAATTAATATAAAATGTCCCTAATTATCCAATTTATTGATTTTGTTTCCTTGCTCCAGTTGCTAATTACTATAATACTTAGCCTTGATATATAAAGGGGCATGTTGTTAAGTAATTTATATACATACTCATATACAAATGAACATTAATTTCTCTTGACTTCTTAAAAATGCCAAAATTTAATAAGGAAAAAGCAAACTATATCTAACAGTTCTTAGACGCTATGCTCAACTTGTTTTTTCCCCTTCTACTTTATATTTACTATTTTGGTTAAAGAATCTCAGAATAGTAGAACTGGACTGGATCACTGAGTGCATTGAGTTAAATAATTTCATTCATGCAAGAAGGAAATCTGCCACTGAAATTAAATTACTTATCTATGATTTGTCAAACTCAGGACTGGAATCCAATCTTTTGGCTCCCATGCAGAGTTTTGCCCACACATCTTATAACATGAGGCATGACTTAGGTCAGAGAATAACCAGATAGTCAGAGATCAAATGATTATCATGTTAGGAATGCATTTATATTTACCCCTTTGTTCTCAGCACTTATTCTGTTTCTATCTTTACTCTCTTTTTAAAATAGGTTTATTAATAAAGTTACTTAAAAGCAATCATTACAAACAAAGAGTGATTCTAGACTGTGTATATTTTGCTTCATTGAGAAATATCCTTTCTTATAATGGCAAAAGATAAAGTGGCAGTTGTTTTTTTTTTTTTCTTTTTTTTTTTCCCCCATCATTTCTAATAGTTTAAATCAGTGGTTCTCAAACTTTAGCATCATAATCCCCTGAGAGGCTGCTAAAACAGATTGTTGGGCCCCATTCCAGAGTTTCTGTTTCAACAAGTTTGGGATGAGATTGAGAATTTGCATTTTGGACATGTTCCCAAGTGATGCTGATATTGCTGGTCTGAGTAAAACACTTTCAAAATCACTGGCTCAGATTCTCATCCCTAAAGGCAAGATACGATTTACCAGGGGAGGTGTTAATACATTCATACCAGGCTCCATCTCAGATCAATTGAAATAGAATATCTGGGGCTTGAAACTGGATATCAATATTTTCTAAGTGTCTTGGGTGATTCTAATATACAGCCAAGGTTAAGGAAAAATAAAGAAAAAGAATGACCCAAAAAAGTATATTCAATCTTATGGATTAGTGTTAGATTTCTTTTCTTAACACCTTTCTTTGTAGGTGGAAACAATTTGTAGTAATTTTATGGTATAAATAAGAATATAAAGATGACTTTACAAGTGATTCTATAAATTGAAGGTAATTTAGATTTAGTCAAGTTTATGCTACTAATTCTGTAAAGTGTTTAGAATAAAACGTGGTTATAAAATTTTCCTTTTAAAATGTACTTATAAAGATTTTTGCCATCTACAAAATTACACATTATGCCTTAGATACTAAAATTGTTTTTATTAGCATTGTATAGACAGCATACACATTTAGATAGTAAAATAGCAAAACTTTACCTCTTGTTTTCTCTCCATACAGCGAAAGATGCAGATATACTTTGTATGGACATACAGATTCTGTGAACAGCATTGAGTTTTTTCCTTTTTCCAACACTCTTCTCACGGGTTCAGCAGACAAGACTCTCTCCTTATGGGATGCAAGAACAGTAAGCAAATCATCTCCCCCTTTCCCAGGTTTTAATCAGTAGTCACTTTTAGTCATTCTGTAGCTACTGTGTCTGACTTAAAAAGGACGTGTTGGGTAAAAGTAAGTTCCTACTTATAATATCCTTTCTAAATCCTGCCTCTTAAATGCTACTGCATAGAAGCAATATGATCATTTCACCAAGTATTAATTTGATTAATTCAACAATTATTTATTGGGAAAGAAACTTTGTTGGTGCCTGTGATACAAAAGGAAAACATGAGCCTCACCTTAAGGAGCTTGTCAGTTTGGTAAGAAAATAGACAAGATTATTTCAATGAAGTGAGGTATATGATAAAGTAAGAACTTGCCAGGGGAAAGCAAGGAGGAGCCTCATCTGCTGTCAGCAAGTGAACAGCTTCCAGGAAGGCTATGCTTGAGCTGTGATTTGGAGGGTGAAGAGGATGCACCAGGGCATTTGGAAAGGGATGGAGTCTAGGAAAGAGCAGTACACATATAAACCATGGAGCTGTGAGGCTGCTGTGCCATACTCTCAGAACTTGGAGAGAATTAAAGGAAGAAGGGAGAAATGACAGGCCAGAGTACACATGCATGAAGTATCTGTTTCAAATTATTTCAGAGTAAATCGAAAGAGTGCTATACAAACATTGTAACAACCAGGTTTGCCTCTTATTGATTACTTTGATAGTAAAGCAACAGCTAGTCTCCTGAAGGAGCATACAACAGGCTGTGAGTGGATGAGAATTTGAACTGAAACTTGCCTATGAGAATGAAAAGGAGATAAAGAACTAAAGATAAGTTTAAGTACCAGAATTTGAGGTGTGAATAGAGATGGAGATCATGGGATGAGGAGGAATTTAGAGTGACCAACTTTCCTGATTAGTCTAAGATTGTGGGTTTTCCTGAGTCATGGGATTTTTGTAGCTAAAATTGGACAGTCCTGGATTACATGACTTTAAGAATGAATTTGGTGCTAAGAAATGGAAACAGAATATGGAGAGTGTATTTTCAAATGACTTAGGAGAAAGACTATAGCTCTAGGGTTCAAATAAAAGGTTCTTTGTTTGATAGGAGCCAGTATATTTATTCATTTAGGGAGGAGAAGAGGGCAGAGAAGAAAGAACTGAAAATACAGGAAACAGAAGATAGAGCACAGAAGTTTGTTGAGCACAGATTATTGTCATTTGAAGAATATTACAATTTGCAAGACAATCTTTTCATAATCTTAGCAACATTTGATGAGGATTAAAGAGAAAATGACTCTAGGTGACTATATAAGAAAATGTAAAATAACCCTAGTTTCTAGTTCCAGGATCAATTAGGAAGAGCACCTTATAATTTCTCCCATTATCTTCCCTTATAGGAAGCATGTTTGACCTAAAGGAATATTATGATGGACATACAAATGGTATGGACAGGGATGCAGGTTCAGTATGTAAGGCCCTATTTAGTCCACTGAGGTGAATGCATTATATATCAGTGGAGAATAAGATATCCTCAGCCTCATATAGCAGAGCAGCATGTGTCTTAGTCACCAGCTTCGTGTATCACAGAGACGTAGATGTCTGAGACAGCAGAAGTCAGGGGGACATTGTGGGAAGAATGTACCAGACATGATTTAAGAAGGTCAGAATGATTTGTTGTTTGATACAAAGTTCCCACATGCCCCTCCTTGCTTCAAATGGCTTATACCCTGATGGAGGGAATTTGCTCCTGTTAATGGACCATCAATGGAAAAGCAAGATTTTCAAAGCATTAGGCCCTAAGAACTTAAATGTGGAGTATATAATAAAAGCAACTGGTCAAAGGAAACCAAAAGAGAAAATACTCAGTGACCTAAATTTAAGACTCATTTTCTATTGATTTTATATTCTCATTCTCTCTGTCTCTCTCTAAGTGCTATAACTGAATGTTCTCAGAAGCCATATTTCTTATTTACTTTCTCTCATGTGAAAAACTGAAATGCTAATAATTATCTGTAATTAAGAATGTTGCCTCTACTTTATGTGCCTTAAATACATGAAGTTACTTATCAAGGGTGACCTTCTAACCTTGATGTGGCAAAGCTCCTCCTCTGGTGCTCTATTCCCCATAGTACCAGGAGAAAAGGAGGGACTCATCACAACCCTGTGCCTTAGCATAGTAGTGGTGTCACACATGAGTTAAATGTAAGTGCATTGGTCTATGAGTCCCAATGATATGACTTCAAAAAGCATATATATTTTAATTGATTTAATGGCAAATTAAAATTTGTATTACTAATATTATAATATTATTACTATTATATATACTAGCTTCATGTTCATGGGTACAGGAAAAAGGACTCTAAAATGTTTCGATATGAATTAAATGTTATTCATTAAATACATAGTAAATGCATCATTGATTAGAAAACAATTATTTATTTCATGAAAATATTTTCAACCAAGTGGTTTAAAAAAATTAAATTGAAGCCGGGCGCGGTGGCGCACGCCTGTAATCCCAGCACTTTGGGAGGCTGAGGCAGGAGGATCACAAGTTCAAAGCCAGCGTCAGCAATGGGGAGGCACTTAGCAACTCAGTGAGACCCTGTCTCTAAACAAAATACAAAAAAGGGCTGAGGATGTGACCCAGTGGTCGAGTGCCCCTGAGTTCAATCCCCGGTACCACAAAAAAAAAAAAAAAAAAAAAAAAAAGGTAAATTGGTAACTATGTATTACAGAATACTACTGTGTAAAAGGGAAAATTTTGCTCAATTTATTTTTCAAAATTAGATAATGCAGTTTGTTAATTATTGATACAAAATTTTACACATAAAATATGACAACTCTAGAATTTAACAGAATTATTTCACAAAGTTGCATTAGGTAGTTCTGATGACTTTGTTTCAGAAATACATTATTTATTTAAAAAGCAAAAAAGAAAAATCCATGAATCACTCAGTTTTTAAGAAGTTCATATTATATGTATAATTTTTAAAGCTATCTGATATATGCTGTTTACATAATATAATTGAAAATTTTACAAAGATTGAAATTATTAGTTGTTTTTATCCCAATGGACCATGGAAGATTTGAAGTCAATTTATATTTATAGTTGAATATTATGAATATTATGAGCCAGGATTGCTATAGGTTTTTCTTTGTAATAGTAAGTACAGCATAATGTATTGATAACAGATGACTTTATTTGACTTGTAACATCAATTACACCTATGATATCCTTCTTTATAATTTTAAAATATGCTAATCTTTTGATAAATGGTAAATTGTTAGGTTATCCTGAAGGTCTGGACCTAAAGGAAGATGAATGACTTCCTTCTCTTATTAGTGAAGCAATAACAGTGCATTTTGTCATGTTGGTGTGATCAATTACTATTGAGACCCCCTCTCAAATATTTTTTGATGAAATGTGAAAATGACCAGCAGATTATATTCCTATAAATTAGTTTTAAACTTCCTTCTTGCACTCTCAAACATATACTAGTCTTAAATCACTAACTTAATCTAACAGCTTATTATGGAAGATAATGAATGTAGAGACCTCTAAGTCAGTCTCTAAGTCAAATGGACAGATCAGTTTTAAATTTTGTGGGGGATGAGGAAAGGGATATAAATCTCTATAATTACCAAATAGAGGCTATAAAAGAGTTTGCAGTTTGGAAACTCATGAAATCGTTCTGTTTTACAAGGCTGCCTCTATTTTTTTCTCAACATTATGAAACAGTAAAACTATTTTACTAAGATTGAAATAAAGATTGCTTTATTGTCAGAAAATGATATTTCATATGATAAATTTAGTGAAAAATTATAATGTCCTCCCAAAAATCAGCATAAGAAAAATTCCAAAGTACATGAGTGATTCGGAAACCTGTTTAAAATAATAGCAATGAGATTATTAGTCATTCACAAGTCCAATGAAAATATTAAGGCTTTTGGAATTTTTCAAAAGTAAAGAATATGTTCTCTGTACAGTAAAGCACAGAATGAGAATGAGATGAGTGATATTTCTGTGAGCTGCATCAGAGATGGGTGGCAATGGTCAGAATTGCTAACATTTTATCTCTTGTGACCAATCAGACACAGAGCGTTGGTGGCCTGGGTTACCCTTAGTGACCACACCATACTCCCCAGACTAGCTAACTGCATGTATGGGTCCAGCACTCAGCATTGTTCTGTCTTAGCTTTGACCAAAAGGGCCAGGAACTAATCACTGTGAGTTCCTATAAAGTCAAAAAACTAAGAACTCACAAAAAGAGTTAGCCTGTTGACTCCTGTTTGTGTCTGACCTGTCTACTTCATAGTCCAGCCTCAGTGTGCATTATTCCTGTTGGTTTTCCCCATGGGTTCTGGTGAACTCTCAGAGGAGTCTAATATTCTCTGAAGATCTGAATGTAGAAACAAAAGCCCAGTTCATGACTTTTCTCTCTAGGTTTGATTCTGAACCTATATTTATTGTATATCTGTGTGCCTTCACTTTACCTTCAACAGCTACATAATGCTTACTGGAATCTGATTAGGTGGTTATTGTTATTATCTTTATTTCAGAATTGAGAAAACAGAGGCTCTGGGAGATACAGTGCCCAAATCAGCCAAGTGGTCAGTTGTAGTCAGGAAGCAAGCTGCCTCTTAACTGGGGTCTGCTTTCTTCATATACCTGGTCATTTCAACGGCTCCTATATAATCAACCTGACCTTTAGGTTTTTACCACAGTAGTCTTCAATTTTTTTGGGGGGTAGTAAGTGGAGGGCAGGCAAGTGTTATAAGCATTTGCTGCTAAACTGCTATTTTATATATGTAATAACATATACATATATACCACTGGAAAAAAAGAATTACAAGAGGATACAATTAGCAGTATTTGAAATTCCATATTATTTTATGGCCTCAAATTTTGGTTAGTTGTGATAAGAAAAGAAAAAGAACCACTAATATTAAAATGACTCTTTCATAAGAAAAGATTATGCTTATATTTTCAAAAAATCTGAATTTAATGATTTCAGTTAACAGCTGCAACTCAGTGATTCAAGAGTCAGATCTGTGATAGAATTTAGCAACTATGAGGGCTACAAATGATCCCTCGTAAGGGAGAATACTAAAAAGAAAGCAAAGCATCACAATTTGTACCTACCAATTGGCAGATTGGATTGTCAAATGCAGCTACCAATTATAAAAGGGTATTTTTGTAAAATTTTTCCAGGCTTTTCTTTTATCTTGAGGTACATCACTGGTCTTATAAAATAATTAGAAGTTTTCAAATATTAAAAAAAAATTCAAAAGAAAAAGATACAAGAACTTTTAAAGATCACTGTCCTTACATAGATTCAGCAAGGAAAACACTGTCAAACATGTTATCAAATGTTCTATAGCACAAGTTTCTTTTGAAAATGGTGTATTTTTTGTTCACTGTTAAAATGTCACCTTTCTTTTAATGGGATGATTAACTGTATTATTATTTTCAAAAATATCTGCATATAGCACACCATTAGCAAATGCTTATCATCACATAAAAGGTCAAAAAAAGGAATACCTGTGTTTTGGAGAAAAAAGTACAATTCCTCTTTAAGGTCAATTTTTTAAAACTTCTTTTTGTGTTAAAAAAATAATTATGAAATTCTATGGAGGTAGAAAGCATTTTCTTGGTCATTCCCTGACTTATTACAAAAAGATTGTGAGGATTCTAATCATCAAAAAATGAGTTTGTATAAAATTAACCTACTTAAAAATGTTTTTAATTCTCTCAACTGCAGCAACAGGCTGCATTGCACAAGGTAAAAGAAGCCTTACTGCATTGGATCCAGATATTGTGTTATACTGGCTTTGGAGGACCTCTGTTCAGAGATCTTCATATTTCACAAACACTACCCTCTCACCTCATATGTGTCAGCCACCCTAAGTTATCAAAAACACTGAGTCTTAACCACATGAAATTATACATCATATACAATGATTTTACTTTTGGAAAAAAAAGCTTTCTTTTGGTAGTTCATATACCTAACACAATTTCCCCTTGTCACTGATGAATTTGCATCTATCTTGAAAGACTTACTTCACCTTCCTTCAAAGGCTCTTCATGCTTCTTTGGAGGCAACCAAGAAAACTGTACTGCTTAAAATTTATTTTGCTAATTATTTATTTATAAATTACTCAAAATGTTAAACTTGGAGAGCTGAATTGCCTTTCCTACCGAGAACCAAAAATGACCAATTTGTAAGCTCTGCTCTTTGTAGTGTATCTCACACCTTCCACATAAAACATTTGCCTAGATATCACAAATAGTATAATTCTTTCCTACTTTTCCCTTAACAGTTAATATAAATAGAATTATAGTGGCTAGCAAGAGGAAGACTAGATTTTTGTATCAGGCTTCAAAAAATTGTCACATTTCAATAACGGAAACAATGATTCATAGTTTTGCATATCCAATTAAGATTCAGATAAATTCCATGAGATTTCAATTCTATCATAGTTATTATGTAATGAAAAGTGGTTTTGGAAATGTGGCACAAGCAGGTGTATTTGAAAAAAATGAAAGTACTTATGTATTTCTATGGAACCCTGGACGTACTTCATGTTGTATTTACATCGAAGAGTATAGCACAGTAGTGACACACAGACGTTCTGCCTGGATTCAAACACAAATTTTGCTGTTTATTAGCAGGGTGGCCTTATACAAGTTGGACAAAATGTTTTTGCTTCAGTTTCCTCATTTGTAAAATGTGAATAATGGTACTGATCACATAAGGATATCATTTGGT
Source organism: Tamias sibiricus (assembly GCA_025594165.1). Lineage (NCBI taxonomy): Eukaryota > Metazoa > Chordata > Mammalia > Rodentia > Sciuridae > Tamias > Tamias sibiricus. The sequence continues at coordinate 81,119,117 of CM046660.1, read as the reverse complement.
TTAAGTATTAATGGTACTGATCATATAAGGATGTTATTATGGTTTAGATATGAGGTGTGCCCCAAAGGCTAATGTGTGAGACAATGCAAAAAAAAAAAAAAAAATCAGAGGTGAAATGATTGGGTTTTGAGGGCCTTAACCTAATCGCTGCATTGATTCACTGATATGGATTAACTGGGTGGTAGCTGTAGGCAGGTAGAATATGAACGGAGGAGGTAGGCCACTGGTGACCTGATTTGGGGATTTAGATTTTGTCCCTGGTGAGCAGAGATTTATTTCTCTGCTTCCTGATTTCCATGTCCTGAGCTGCTTTCCTCTACCACACCCTCATGTCATGATATTCTTACCTCAGGCCGGGCAAAATGGAGTTGGTCATCTATGAACTGTAAGCTCAAAACCATAAATAAACCTTTACTACTCTTCATTGTTCTTTCCAATGAAAAAAAATGAATAAAACAGACATGATGATCTTTAAGTGGTTAATCACACAGCATTTTTAGAAGAGTGATTAATAAGAACTCAACATGTTTTAGATTTTCTTATTAATTTTCAGTTATCATACCACATTATAATTGTTTGCTTTTCTCATGAAACTCAGATTTCTTCTCTGCTTTTACAGTGGTTGGCATAGTAGGTGCTCAACAAATGTTAAAGAAAAGAAGGCGATAGTAGCCCGGCGCGGTGGGGCACGCCTGTAATACCAGCACTTTGGGAGGCTGAGGCAGGAGGATCATGAGTTCAAAGCCAGCCTCAGCAATGGCGAGGCACTTAGCAACTCAGTGAGACCCTGTCTCTAATAAGATACAAAAAAGGGCTGGGGATGTGGCCCAGTGGACGAGTGCCCCTGAGTTCAATCCCCAGTACCACACACACACAAAAAAGAAGGTGATAGTGAGGAAGGGAGTCAGATAGAATAGAAGGAAAAGTAGGAAGAAGGGAAAATAATACCTTATAATATCTTGTCTTTTTAAACTAAATACCTTGTATCATTTTCCTTAAATATAGTTTATTCCATTTGCATTGGCTTTGCTTTTTTTCAGTTAGACTGAGACCAAGGCCTACCATAAAATTGGCACTAAATAAAGGTGAACTACATAAATTATACAATTATGTTTTTCCAGGTTACAACCAAACTCAATCCTCTCCCTGCTTTCCCCAAAATGGCATAATCTACCTCCTCACCTCATCAGAATTCTCCAGTTATCTTTCTTCTTTTATTAACTAGATTTTTAATGGTACATTATAATTACACATAATAGCAGTTTTAATTGTTACATATTCATATATGCGTATTACATTATTTGGTCTATTTCATTCCCCAGTACATCCTCAAGTTATCTTTCAATCGGTCCCTAACATTGCCTCTGAAATAATTTATTTTTTTCTTCCTTAATTATCTTAATTCACTATGGCTTTCATTTCAGAAAAATGAACCTTTGCTTCTGTCCCTTCACTCTTCTCTGGGTATCTGTGTAGTCTCCAGTGTTATCAGTTAGGGTCAACAGACTTCTCCTATCCAAATAATACCTCTCATGTCATTAAAACTACAGTAGAAACTGCATTTTAAGGAATGTTGTACTGATTAAGATGGACATTGTATCTTTTTTTCAGAATATTGTCAGTAATTAATGTAAAAAATGCAGATTTTTCAAAAATAAGATCAATTGACTTATCCTTCACATCTTTCTTTAGCAGAGTAGCATGTGGATAGCTATCAATTGATTCTTAATATATTCATTTAAATAATCAACTTATTATTATATTTGTTTTCAGAAATGCCTGATTTTTTAGAACTTACAGTAGCACTTAAATTTGTCACTGAATTTAGGTATAAATATATAGATTTTTATTTCATAGACTATAAATCAGATGGTTTGCTTCTTACAGGTAGAAATGAATTTTGCATGAATAACCCAGTTTTCTAAAAAAATAAAACTAAGTATTTTCAATACACAATAAAACCACTGTGTACTAAACTAATAGATCAATTTAAAATGCATTAAGGTTTTGAAAGATTGTCATTTAACTCTGATAAAATGCTGAATTTTGTAGTATTTCTCATGCCTTTCACATAAAACCTTTGTCTAGATATCACAAATAGCATCATTCTTTCCCTCTTTTCCTTTGCAGTTAATATAAACAACATCCTACAGTCTAGCAAGAGGAAGACTAGATTTTTATATCTGGGTATCAGGCTTTGAAAAATTATCATATTTTGATAATAGAAACAATGACTCATAGCTTTGTATATCCAACTTAAAATGCAGATAAATTCCATGAGATTTCAATTCTATCAGATTTAGAAATAATCTTCTCCTATTTCTTTTGTGCACTTAATTCAAATTTCTCCCCCAAAGATGTAAAGATGTGATGTGGGAGGGCATATTAATAGGTAAAATCCATAATAATTTGTTTAGAATAATTTAATCTTGACAACACTCACTTTTGACAGTTAAGATACCTTTGTGTGTGTGGTAAAAATTTGTTCCCAATTAGTAGGCTCTCTATTCACCTCACTGATTATAGGAGGATTAGAGGAACACTAGAAAGGCCAATGAAGAGTAGGGGAAGGAAAGGGGCAAAAGAGTTAAAAAAAAAAAAAAAAAAAAAAAAGATCGTAGGATGAGATGGATATCATTGCTCTGGGTGCATGTATGAAGACATGAATGGTGTGAGTATAGTTTGTATACAACCAGATATATGTAAAAATGTGCTCTATAAGTATAATATGAATTGTAATGCATTCTGCTGTCATATATAACAACTTAGAATAAAAGAGATACCTTTGGTACTGTATTTATGTAGAATTGTATGGCTCGGATTGCATTCTAGGATTGGAAGGAAAAAATCAAAAGAAATATACCGGGCACTGGAACTCACCTTTGAGTAGGGGTAACATGAGGTAAATCTTTGCAAAATGATTTTCCCACATGCTTGCTTGAAGTTTTTATTCCATTGCTGAAATAGGTGGTTTTCATCAATGTTAGAGTATTTGTATTGTCTAGGAGGGTATAAAATTTGAATACAGAAGATGCAATTATTTCTCTTATGTTTATTCTTCAATATCTGTTATAAAAATAGCCCATATTTATTCTATCAGATACTTTAGACAGGAGCTACCATAAACAACACCGCAAGTTAGATAATAATTTAACCACATTACAGATGAAGAATCTGAAAATTAGAGACATTAAATAACTTTTTAAAAGGTCTACAACTGTGCTTGTCTTGAGATCACAAGCACGTTTCCTTCCAACATCAGAGTTCTTATCCCTTTACTCCATCTACAATCTCAGTTTTAATATGACATTAAATAAATTAAACCTGATTATCAAAGACATTTGTAGGCATCTGCTTATGACACTGGATTCCATCCTGTTCCAAATTATGTTAGCACGCTCTGCGTATAATTTAACTTCCTCAGCTTTTTTCCTTTGTCATCAAATATGTTCTTAGGAAAGGGAAAAGTTTAGTGTCTTGTGAAATGTAAATATTTAGTGCAATTTTCTTATAGCAATCATGTTTTTTCCCCAAATTTAGTGGAGATATTTGTTTACTCACTCTACTCACTCTATTGAATTCAGATTTTATTTCTTTTATTCAGATTGCCAGTGGAATTACATGTATAGATGATTGATGGGGAGTTAAAACCAAAAGTAGAGAGATGGGCCCATGTTTTTAGATGTGATAGAATCTTGCATGGTCTCTTTAAAAACAGCATTGTTGGGGCTGAGGTTGTGGCTCAGCTGTAGAGCACTTGCCTAGCACGTGTGTGCGCAGCCTGGGTTCGAACCACGTAAAAATAAAGGCATTGTGTACAACTAAAACAAATAAATAAATATTTTTAAAAACCTAGCATTGTTGGACCTATTTGAATAACATAATTAATAGAATTATCACATAAAAAGTTGAGAGTACTTTAATCACAGACTGTGTTTCACCAAAAGAAATACTTTCTGGGACTGGGGTTGTGGCTCAGTGGTAGAGCCTTGCCCAGCCCATGTGAGGCACTGGGTTCAATCCTCAGCACCACATAAAAATAAGTAAAATAAGGTCATTGTGTCCATCTACAACTAAAAATATATATATAGTAAAAAAAAATACTTTCTGGCCTATACCATTTTCTGCCTTGAGTAAGATATAGAAAACATATTGTTACAAAAGTCAGACAGAATGGAGTTTGAATTCAGGTTCTATTATTTCCTGGTTGTGTATGGTTCAGGATAATATTTAACACCTATGAAGTTCAACATTCATTTTCTAAATAGAAATAATAATTAAATCTCAATATTAGCATTGAGAGTTTAGATTTGAAAGTCTAAAATGATCAGTCATTTTTCTGCTTGCTGGTAGCTGAGAAAGCTCCTGGCAAGTCTTCTCATGACTGGATGTTCTGTCTCTTCGGTTGATGGGTTAAATGATGCTTAATGAAATTGAACAATTTCATTGTAGATTATTTTGACTCACGTTTTGTCTGTGGCTGTCACTTTGTCAACTCAGTGACTGTAATTCTGTGTATCACTGTGTAATTCCACAGCACTTATAGTGTTTATTTGACCTATATTGCTTGTAGTTTCTTATTTTAGTTCAACATATAGAAATTAGTTAGGAATAATCTTGTCACTGTTATTTATTCTTTTATGCATTCAATCCATTAAAGCTTCAGTAATGATGACTTGGCTGTACTTCAAGATAAACTTAACTTTGAATTCATTGTAGCACTACATGTTAATTATCATTTTTAGGTATCATTGATGAAACTAAAAATTAAATGCAGCATTTTGGCAAGTATTTCTGGCATCCTACTGTGGTTGTGATCAGTGTAAGGCAAAAGTACACCTCTTGCTATATAAATCTGCAACACTAGAAAATTATTAACAATTAATTAAAATTAAAGTCCACTTATCTTGGATAATCATGAATGCTGCACCTAGTCATGTTTCTTTTAAAAATCTTTCATTATACTTAAGCCTTTCATTCAATAAAGAAAATACTGAAAAGGAAGACAAGCTACTTTGTGTAGCCTCCTGATTTTGGCAGTTGTATATTTTATACATAAAGGCAAAAGCTCTTCAATTTAGTCACACAACAAAATTAAATTATATGCTTCCATAAAAGATATACTGAAATGGCCATTTGTTTTTTGACAACCCAGCTTCCAAGAATATCTTCAGTTTGTGAGAAACCTACAATGTATGAAACTTGGTAGGAGATAGAGCCGAAAAATATTGGCAAGTAGAAAACAGCAAAGATTAAAACACAATTTAATTGGGTAAGAGAAAGTATAATTTGTTTATCCATAAACGGTTTCTTTGGAAAAGCCAATAACAAACCATACTTAACCCACTTTGCCTTACTAGTACTATATTAGTATATGATTTGCTATATATGCAACAGTTTTAAATCTAATAGATATATTTAAGTACAGATTTATAAGTAATAATGTCCAAAAGTAGCCCAATAAAATTAAATGGAAAAATTAATAGTTTTCCTCTCTGCTGGCAAAACAGAAAACATACAAATTAGCAACATCAACAAAAGAGATAGTATATAAACAAAAATGTTTGTGTAATAGCAAGTATCTAAGTAATAATAATGAAAGATGAAAATAAATATTGACACCCATGCACAAAGGAAACACCAGTTTCTTTGATTGAAAGACACACACAATACACTACCTAGCTTCTTGGTAAAATACTTCACAGATTTAATGAAATGCCAAGGGAGATCCTGATATTTATTTTTGCTTTGAATGTTTTTTGATATTGGTAAAGTTACTCTAACTTTTATATATGATTAGATAAGAGCAAGTGATAAATATAATTGAAAGAAATAAAGATAGATAAGGAAGACTAATTTACCAGGTACCAAATATAAATTTACTATAAAAGAAAATGTTATAGAAGTAAATAAAGGTTGATAACCCAATCAATGGAATAGAATATAAAGCTATGAAGCAGGTCCTAAGTATGTGTTATATAATATAAACCCTTGATTTCAAAAGAAAGCCTCCTGGAGACTCTTGATGGAATCATCCTTTGTCATTTGTTTTTCTTCAGCTTTCCTCATTAAGCTTCCTGTAGCTGACCCCTAAATCCTTATCTATCTAAACTTCATATACCTTTGGATAACTGGTTAGAGTCTCATCTACTTCAAAGAGTCTTTATGCCACTGTTCAATGAGTTTTTGCTTTTTAATGCTTCACTTTCTTTATTACACAATAAAACATTGTTAAAGGTAGGAAAAGTATACTTTACAAAAAATATATTTTTAAAAAATCCTTAAAATGATTAATGATAACATTTCAGCATTATAACCATTTAGATTTTTATATAGGTATTAATGCCACTTGAAATTCCTTTATTGTTGAACTTAGAATTGTGCTATAGCTAATATTATATGAGCTAATTTTTCTTCACTTAAATAACATATCTTGAATATTTTAAATATTATATATATATCCTCCCTTTATTAATGTATCATGGATACACTGCAGTTAAATGTATAGATGCATCACTATTTAAACAACCTCCTACTAATTGATACTTGGAATGATTCTAATATCTGATCCTCTAAACAAGACTGTAGAAGACATTTTTTTTTCACATTTGCCAACTGCTTTCATTAAGATATGTTTATAGGTAGTGTGGTAGTGCATTTTACAAAAAGCAATTAAATCATATTGAGAAAGGCTTTATAAAATGTTGACCAAACCTAGTTATATACTCCCTCTGCAATCCACAATTGTGCCTACTTTTCAACACTCTTGTCACCTTAATTTTGCCAATTTGAAAGGTTAAAATGATCTTGTCCATTCTTTAATAGGTACCTGTATAACTTGTAGGATGGTCAAAATGTTTTTATATTCATTAAGCATAAGTCAGTCATATAGTCTATCTTTGATGTTGACTTCTATGTAATCTGTAATCCATATTTAAATTATTTGACATAGAAGTTAAGGTTTTTAAATATATAGTATGATTATCTGGTTTATTTGTTTTAAAATTCAAATTACTTACCTTTTTTGGTTAAATTTTAGGTAACTATTTCTATTTTTATCTTAGGAAATTAAGTGCTCTTAGAAGTGTGTGTGTGTGTGTGTGTGTGTGTGTGTGTGTGTCTGTCTGTCTGTCTGTCTGTGTGTTTATATGTGTTTGATTGCCTTCATGGTAAAATATATGATTAAGTGTGTTCTATGAGGTAACTACTATATTTTTATGTAACTTCACTTTCCCCTACTTTCTTCCCTGTTTTTTCTGGAATTTGTGGCATCTGTCAGTTGTTAGATGACAGTGTGAGATTGTGGGTAGCTAGCACACTGATGTACCTAAATTGTTCTACTACAGTTCTCAAATTGCAGTGAACTGGCAAGATCTTCCCCATATTTTTTAGTTATTTTCTGGAGTTAGCAGTCTCTTGGTGGAGGAAAATGGTAGTGTTTGTGAGAATCTTGGCTTAGAATGCCAAGGAGCAGAGATAGTCTTTGTACACTGGCTCATGGGATTTGAACCATAGTGCTGTCGATGCTGTAGTTCATAGAAGTGCAGGACTTAAGAGACAAATAGTGGGGACTTCTCATGACCATTCACTTCAAGAAGCAAAACAACAGTTTGGCATTTACGAAGACTTAATTAACATTCTTAGTTCAGCAAAATTACAAGTTAGGTTGTCTATTGTTACTTTTTAATGTTTGCATGCTTTATTCTCTTTCTATACTTTAATGTCACATACATCCTGAGACCCAGTTACAATTTCATAGAAGGTGTCTCAACCCAAGATTTTTATTTTAATATGCATCTGATAAAATTTTAAGATATATTTGAATTTTCTTAAATAAGAATCCTTTATATTTCTGATGTAGTGAAATTAAAATCACTTGATCTGGCATCCAGAATAATTTTACTACTTATCAATGTTACATTTTGAAAAAATTTGCATCTGTGTATATTTAGAACACTGAAATCTACTACTGAATACAGTATAGTCAACCGATAAGCATGTAAGAACTGAATGCGCAACATGTAGCAGATAATATTCAAGTTCTCTAAATACAAAAAAATTTTAAAATGAAACAGACAAAAGTCCCTGCCTTAGTTGAGATTTTTCATGGAGGGAAGAAGATAAAATAATAAATAAAAAAGCAACTAGTTGAATAAATGATGATACATATATGATGGAGAAAAAAGTCAGGGGAGTAAGAAGTCTTTGGCAGATGCAGAAGAACGGTATTTCAATTCTAATTATGATATTGTTTGAACAAAGGCCTTAAGAAAGTTTGGCAGGGGAGCCAATAGATATCTATATGAAGAGTATTCCAAAGAGAAGAAACTCAAGGTACAAACTCTTGGGGTAGCAGTGTGATTATGTGCATTTGAGAAACAAGGAGTAAATGGAATGGGTGAATAGATGGACAATGAGATTAGAAAGATGTTGATGGGTAGGAAATGGTGGGTAAATTCCATAGTTCTATGGGTCATTTTGATGACTTTTGCCATTACATGGGGTAATATAGTAAAAAATGGAGGGTTTGAGCAAGGGTATGACTTTTATAAAACTAGAGTGCAGAGAGAGGGGAAAACAATGGTAAAAGCAGAAATATCAGTTTGTATTCCAAAATCTGGCTATTGTTTTCCATCTATGCAAAAGACAGCAGCAATTTGAACCAGAGTGATAGCAAAAAGAGGGGCCTGGTTAAAGAAAATTTAACACGCACAAGGGAAAAGAATGTGGAGAAGAGAAGACAAACAGGGGCTTATAAAATGTATAATAGATTTGATTACTGGACATATGCTCACACCCTGCATACTACCACTGCCATCAATGTAATAAACATATTAACCTCATCCAAACGTTTTCTCCTCTTTTTTTTAATGCTAAAACAGTTAACATGAGAGTTACTGTCTTAAAATTTTAAGTGCACGGATATTGTGTTGTTAAGTGTTGGCACTGTGTTGGAAATCTCTAGAACTTTTTCATCTTCCATAATTGAAATTTTACACCCACTGAGCAGCAACTCTACATTTTGCCTTCCTCCCAACCCCCACAACTACACTTCTATTTTCTCCTTCTACAAGTTGGATTATTTTAGATATTTCATATAAGTTGAATCATATGTTATTTGTCTTTCTAACCTGGTTTATTTTACTTAGTATAATGTCTTCCAAATTGATCCATGTTGTCACAAATGGTAGGATTTTCTTCTTTTTATCACTGAAAAATATTGCATTGTATGTATACAGCATATGATTGGGCAAATCTCCTTGTATATACATATCCAAAAGAAATGAAATCAGGATCTTGAAAGAGATCTGCACTCTCATGTTCACTGAAACATTTGTCACAATAGTCAAAGTATGAAACCTCCCAAATACCCATCAACAGATGAATGGATAGACACATTTATTTTCACTTACTATTTTGACATCATATTTTGACTTTTCAAGTAACTACTGTAAACTTATGTTATTTTGCATATATTTTATAAAATGCTAGGTTTTTAGTTCTATCAAAGGCAAAGTATTCTGTCAATAATTTAAATCCTTCAAGTTAATCCTATTCTACAAGACATCAATGGAAAGGGTATGTTTCCACCAGGTCAGCCTCCAAATTCAACTAGGATACTGTAACTGATGCTGTTGGTGTTTCACCCTGGAACCTCACATTCATCTGCAATTGTACAGGGCAGTTCCTGGAGCCATCATCAAACTCACCCCTCAAGAGCTTTCATCTATATTTCTCTTCCTAAGGGCTTTCCCTCTGATGTCACAGCTTCATGGACTCAGGTTCAAAGAAGCTAATGCTCCTGGGGACAGAGAGAAGTCATTGTATCTCTGTGGGACAAATGTGGAGCAAGTTTCATGTGGTTCTTCAGAGGGTCTTTAATGAATCTGAGTTCCTGTCTCAGAGTTTTCCTGTAACACACTTTTTAAAAAATATTTATTTATTTGCTTTTAGTTGTACACAATGCGTTTATTTTTACGTGGTGCTGAGGATGGAACCCGGGCCACACACGTGCTACGCGAGCGCTCTACCGCTGAGCCACATCCCCAGCCCACCTGTAACACACTTTATTGGCTTTTGTCCTTCATTACTCTTTTCTCAGTCCCTGGCATGTGCTTTCTGGCTCACTTCACAAATAGATGACCTTCAAAATATTTTTCTCAGGGTACACTCTGAGGGAACCCATACCAAGCCAATCAGAAGTCCTTTAATCAAGTTGGTTGACAGATATGAGGTTTAGGAATGTTGCTCAGGAATTTCAGCAAGGGTACTGGGTGGCTTTGGCATTCTACCCCTCCTTGCCCTTATTATATCACTGCTTCTTGCTTACACAAAGAATCTTTAAGATCCAGTAGAGCTCAACATTCCCTTACCAACTGCAGTGATGTTAGCACAGATTTCACAAATGGTGAATCAGGTGTTGTTTCTGTAATTAATCATTTTGTCAATAGTTACAAGTGAACACGGCCATGAAGTACAGAATGAATAATAAGGAGCTGAAAATTTAGGGATGTACTGAGAAGATAAAAATGATCACTTGTATCAGTAACAAAGCAGCAGGTACTCTTGGAGCCTAGGCCAATTTATAGAAAAAGGAAGGCTTTGCCAAAGGACCAGGAGTTTCTGCCACCTAGAGTAAGGCTTCAAAGTAATTTTGAAGGCACTACTGGATTCACAGTTTGGCAGAATTCTCGGAAATCATGTTGTAATCCCTTGGTAAGGATCAGATCCAGAAATATAGAAAAATGAAGAATTTAGGAAAGATGAAAGTAAAATAAAAATCCTAGCTCTATATTAATTTTATAGGTAGATGTACTTTGGAGATAAAATAGGGTTTTCAGTTTGAATAAGTTGAGATATAAGGCCTTTGGATAGGTAAATATTCAATGATCCTTTTCTTTTCTTCTTCAGGCATAATCTAGGCCTCAGAAATGAAAATATCCATTGCATAAAAATCATTTTTGCTGTTACATAAAAAAATCAGAAACAGCTACTTGTTCAGAAATCTGAAAAAACTGTTACCAAAGAGCACATATACTGTACCATGAAAAAATTTTCAGATAAATCAGGTAGTAAAGAAAGACACAAAGTGGAACTCCAGAATCAAAGCTTGTATCATTTTCCTTCAATGATAGGAAATGTTAAATGTTTTTAGTCAAAGCAGAGTTAAGAGATTAAGGTATTATTACATAAGAACTAATAAACTTATGAAGTAGGTGAAAATTGCAGCAAAGGCCTGATCACATATTTTTTCTCCAAAAATGGTATAAAAATAGATTCATTTCACAAAACAGACATTTCAGAGTGTCAGTACTCTGATGGGCATGTGGGTGTGGGTAAGGGGAACTGAGGCCAGTGGGAATACAATGCAATTCTTTGCTTAAGGTATTTCAGTTTAATTGTTGAAAAAGACACATAAATAGGTTATATGAGTACAGTGTGAAAGGGCTCTGGGTCTTCAACAGAGCTGGTTTGGAGGAATGGTATGATCTGATTTATATTTTCAAAAACTACTCTGGCAGTCCTATTGAGAAGAGACTGAACTTGAGTAAGGAAATGGTAATTCACCAGAACTTTGGTGGGCTAGGAAAAAAATGGTAATAATAAAAAGGATGAGGAAAGATTTTATTTATGCTTTCAAACAACCTCAGGAAAATTATCCAAATCAGTTAGTTGAAATTTGATTAAAATTATCTAATATATATTAAATTGTCTAATTTACGGAGCTTACATTTATGCAACTGCCCCAATGATGCCTTTATAATCAAAGAAAGTCCAGGATCAAGTGCTACATTCAGTTGTCTTATCTCTTCAGTTTCCTTTAATCTGGAATGGTTGGTTCCTCAGTCTTTCATAGTTTCATCATATTGACATTTTTTGCAGAGTACAGTTCAGTGATTTATAGACTGTCCCTCAGTTTGTATTTGTCTGATATTTACTTTTAATTAGATTCAGTTTATGCGATTTTAACAGGAACACTTCAGAAGTGATGATTTTGGGGGGAATTATATCAGGAGGCCTGTGCTATTGACCTGCTTCACTACTGGGGATGTTAACTTTGATCACTTAAACATGGTAGACTTAGCTAAGTCTCTCTACTGGAAAGCTGAATATATCACTTCGTAATTAATAAATATCGTAGTACTTTAAGACTATATAACTATCTTGTGTATTCTCAAATTTTCACCAGCAAGTTTTAACATCTATTGATGCTTCTCGTCTTCATTATTATCTATGATTATTATATAATTCCATCATGTTCTCTCTTTTTATTAGTTTTCACCTGAAAGGAAGAACTTCCCCTTCTCCACTCATTACTTACTTACTTAGATAAGAGTAGATGAATGTATTTCTATCTCATGTGACAGATTATAATCCTGTATTCTTCTTAGTCTTTGAATGCTCAGATTGTCCCATTCTTGGCCAACAGAAGCTCCTTTAACGAGACCACAGAGTGCTTTTGACTGGTTTTATAAATCTTTGTGCACTTTCCTAGCTTCTATTCCAAGGTGTTTCAGGATCCTGATGTATTTTCCTTGCCCTAGCTTGGGAATTAGCCATTTCTCCAAAAGTCCTGGTTCCTTTTGATGCAAAATGGCATTAGAGATCAAGATCTGGTTTCCTCCTTCCATCACCATAAGGGAGTTATCCTCAATAAACAGAGCTAAAAGCAGATATAAAGATAAATGTATGCACATACATCACTACCTGAACCTGTTTATACAACCAACTAGCTATATTAAAATTATGAGTTCATGTACCTCTGATTCCAATCCAATATGACTGGGTTCATTTTAATTTTTCCTCTTTCAATATTTATAACTCTTCTCTCCACCCATGACAAACATAGGTTCCATTATCTACAACATATTGACTTATATACTCTTCATCACAATGTACAGAAGGTAGTTTCCGTATTACTACCTGAGGCTCTAAGAAAGGAAGCCTACTAAGTATTCACTATTTTTGGCCTGAAGAATATCATTCAACTACTGTGCTCCACAATTACAATTACTTATAACTCCCTGCCCTCCTCATTAATGTTTTTTATTCAAAATAGTATTTAGATCATTTGTTTTTGAACATATGTTCAATTTTAGGATTTTTTACTGTTCCTTTTTCGTTTACTTTTTAGTCCATGAAATATTAATATTCTAAAAGTCAGAACCATACTAACTTTTACTTTCTTCTAAATTATTTCCTTCCTATGTTTTCTGTTGATTTATTTTTATATATTTAAATATTTCAAGGCACATAATTTAATGTACTTAGGGATTTTTAAAATTTGGGTTCATAAAGTGTTTAAGGTTGTGCACTTAGGGATTTTTAAAATTTGGGTTCATAAAGCGTTTAAGGTTGTGTTTGAGGACTGTTTTATGACTCCTATTCTGATACATAGGCAGATAGATGTAGGTACAGATATGAATGTTAGTGTTTATTATTCCTTTTCTTAGAAATTTTTAATTTTTATTTTGTTTCCATATTCATGAGTTTTTAAAATATATTTTGTTATTCCAGCCAAATGACAGCCTCACATTTTTGCTTTTAAATAATTCCTAGTTAACATTATTAGAGGTTTTTTTTTTTTCTTTTTTTGTGGTACCGGGGATTGAACTCAAGGGCACTCAACCACTGGGTCACATCCCCAGACCTGTTTTGTATTTTATTTAGAGACAGGGTCTCACTGAGTTGCTAAGTGCCTCACCATTGCTGAGGCTGGCTTTGAACTCGCGATCCTCCTGCCTCAGCCTCCCAAAGTGCTGGGATTACAGGCGTGCGCCACAGCGCCCGGCTTATTAGAGGTTTTTAATTATAATATTTTTCATTAGAAAGCTTATTTTTATGACAGCATGTATTAAATTTTATGTGTGCTCAATGAAGGCTTGAGCAGAAGACATTCACTATTATCTGAATGTAAACTTCTGTTTATATTTTTATCTTCCTTATTGATTTGCTTTTGCAAGACTCCTTTATCATGTCCTATGTCCACTTGATTGATTTCATACTAATTCTGATGTATTACATTTCCTATGATCAACATGCTCCTGTTCTCTCTGCATGTTGTTTCAATTTTCCTTTACAAAGGTGTTTGCTCTGTTATTTTGGTACATAGATGCTGATAGTTCATTGTGAATTGAGACATTTAGTATTAAAAGAGTAGTCTTTGCCACATTTAATGCTTCTTGATTTAAAATTTACTTTGCTCAATATCAGTATTGTCTTTGCTGTGTTATTCCCAGAAGCATGTTGTACCTATGTCCATCTATGTTTAGCCTTTCTCAATTATATTTTAAGTGTGTGTCTTGTATATAGAATATATTTGGGTTTTACTTTGTGAGCCAAATTGAAAATAATTTCCTTTTAATAAAAGATCTAAGCCTATCCATTCTCATTTATTATTCTCATAATTATTTCTCATGATTATTAAATGTTCAATTGCAACCCTGTCATATTATTTTCTATAATCATGTATAGTATGTTATGTTTATAAAATGAGGGTTAGGGTTAGGATTAGGTTTTACCTCATTTTATTTTTTTTTTTAATTTTTTAAAAATTTTAATTTTTTATTTATTTATTTATTTATTTATTTATTTATTTATTTTATTTTTGTGGTACCAGGGATTGAACTCAGGCGCACTAAACCACTGGGTCACATCCCCAGCCCTTTTTTGTATTTTATTAGAGACAGGGACTCACTGAGTTGCTAAGTGCCTCGCCATTGCTGAGGCTGGCTTTGAACTCGCAATCCTCCTGCCTCAGCCTCCTAAAGTGCTGGGATTACAGACATGTGCCACTGCGCCCGGCTAGGTTTTACCTCATTTTAAAATTTCCTTTTGTGTTTAGGGAAAGCCATAAATTTTCTCTAGGGGTTAACTTTTTATTATTATTTTCTTTAATTTCCTTATTCCCCCTCTCCCTTCCTCCCTCCCACCCTTTCTTTCTTCCTCCCTTCCTTCCTTCTGTCCTTTCTAATTTGCAGTTTTGAATAACTTACTCCTGCCTATTGTGAGCAGGAAATTCTTCTTTCCTTCTTTAAAAATTAGTTCTTTTCCATTATTTTACTTACTTGGTTTAGAGACACCAATTATAGTAAATTGGATTTCCTTTTCTTATCTCCCATTTCAACCACTTTCTTGCCCTCTTTGTTTATTTTCATTTTCATTTTTAATGAACCTTATTATATTGTCCTTTGTATATATTTTCCTTGTTTGCCTTATAATTTAGTTTTTATTTTTTATATAATTTTGTCTTTTAAAAAACTTTTTTTTCTCTTTATAGTTTTGTTTTTTTCTGATTGAATCACCTTGCCACCATATTTCACAAAACTTGGTAGATATCAGAAATTTTGTGGCACAGTTTTCTTCTTCACTGATGGTTTTGGTGAGTTGTGGAAGAGGCTCATATAAATTGAAATAATTGTATTTTCATTCTCTGATTTATTTTTATAGTAGTTTTTCATAAAGGAAGACTGTTTTAACTTCTTCATTTTAATTGCCTGGACTGATAATTTGTGTTGGTTTTTTTAATTCAAAGCTCCCCTATGCTGTCAGTGTGGAAAAGCATAGTTTCATTATAGAGTGGGTTTTTTTTTTCAATAAGCGGATGTTAAGAAGGGATGAATTATTAGTTCTTTGATTGCTTTTATTATTGTGTCCTGCAGAGTCTAAATTCCTCCTTTATTCTTCTTCTTTTTTTCCTGTCACCACACAACTTACATAAGACACTATTTCTTCTTTTTGATCATCTTCATGAAGACTGTCTCCTGGCTGCCTGTGTGCCTTTTCTCTTCCCAGTAATCATTGCTCTGAGCTTTTCCTTTATATAGTATTTTCACACATGGGGGTATATTTTCTCACATATTTTTAGATAAATAAATTAGGCTACATTATAGGAGGTATAATTTAATTATATTACTTCAAATAATATGTAAAAACATATATATCAAAACTTATCAACTAGAAGTTCTCCAAACCTTGGAGACTTATTAACTTGCATGAAATCCATAATTTGATCACATGAAGAAGTAAAAAATACCTTTACTTCTATTTTATATGTTTTAGGGCCTTCAGATTCCATTCTATGCCATAGCAAAAGTTCTCTGTTTTTTTTTTTTCCCCTGCCTTATTATAGAAAATAATGTTATCTTTGGTGAGTTCCTTCAAGAAATACACATAGCCTAACTACTCCTGAGAAATCAGGAGCTTTGTTGAAGGTTTGAGCATTCTGGAGGAGATGCTCACTAGAATCTCTGAGATACTCTGGCTTCACACTCTTCACACATTATTTATCTGCTTCACACTTTGTACCTGTTGATTTGTGCCCAAAAATATTTTTCTAGCATAGGGAGCAGTGCAACTCTTTTCAGTTTTCTCTACCAAGTTGGTCAAAGTGCTTAGCAGAAAAAAAAAAAAAAAAAAAAAAAAAAAAAGGTTTTCCATGTCAACATTTATTAGAGGGAAGTTTTAATCAAATACAGCACAGTTTTACTTTGTTAATACAGGGAGTTGTTAAAAAGAAAAATTCTTAGAATCACTTGAAGGTAGTGAGCTAACATAAAGGAATGGATTGTGAAATCATACTTGTGAGAATCTAAGATCTTATCTAGTATTTGTGCTTTAATAAATAATGTCAAAAATCTTAGAGTGGAGACTGTCTTTACACATTAGCCATGTGCTTCTGGACAATATTAGATAAAATCTCTATTTGAGGGCCTTGGGGTCACCTTTATGCAGTGAAAAGATTTAAATTGAGAAAAAAAAAAAAAAAAACATATTAACTCTAACACATAGCATACGTAGCATTTCCAAAACAACTGACCTCATAGATCTGGGGTTCTATAGTTTACTCTTACTCAGGACACCCTGTAAAGCATATTTCAGAGATAAATTATCTTCTTTCTTACAAATATCAATAGTCTATTCACCTCATGTTCAATTCACAAGAAAATTGGATGGGGCATGTGCTGGCATTCCTTTCCCAGAACTTAAACCCCTGGGTCGTTAATGGTTGTTCATGGATCACTGCTATAATTCCTTATTTCCAAAAATTTGATGTCATTTTCATTGCTGAATTTTTTTGCACTTCCTGTTTTTTCTTGTGGTTGTTGTTGTTTGTTTTGGTTGTAGGGATTGAACCTAGGGGTGCTTCACCCCTGAGCCACATCCCCAGTTTTTTTTTTTTTTTTTTTGATTTTTTGAGACAGGGTATCACTAAGTTGCTGAGACTGGCTTTGAACTTGCAATTCCCCTGCCGCAGCCTCCAGAGGCCCTGGAATTATAGGCTTGTGCCACTGTGCCTGGCTCCTATTCTTTTCTCTAAAATATTAAGTTGGATGGATAACTAGAAGAAAAATGAGTATATTAGAAGTAGGACAGAAAGGCAGCTCATTTAGATCATGAAATTGGAACTATTTATTTATTTGGTTTCAGCTCTGTTCTTTGTCCATGTAAATAGCAGACTTTATACCTGAAGACTGATTAATTTGAAGGAAAAATGCAGTACCTTACTTCCTTAGGTAATCAGTATTATTCATTGTATCTGAGACTTAACTGAGATTTATTAAATAACTTTGAAAATTAGAAAACACAGTAGGGGTGTGTGTGTGTACACACATATACATACATATGCATATATGTACATATATAACCCAATACATGTATTGTTAGAGATTATTTGTATATACATGTAATTTCATGTAATGCACATATATATTACATATACCCACATGTTTTTCCTTATTTTCATTCTAGAAAATGAAAGTTCTAAATCTAAAATCTTCTTATTTAAACATAAACCCCAGGCTGGGCACTGTGGCACATTCCTGTAATCCCAGTGGCTAGGGAGGCTGAGGCAGGAGGATTGCAAGTTCGAAGTTAGTCTCAGCAAGGCTCTAAGCAGCTCAATGAGACCCTGTCTCAAAATAAAAATATAGAAAAGGGCTGGGTATGTGGTTCAGTGGTTAGGTGCCCTGAGTTCAATCTCTGGTACAATAAATAAATAAATACATAAATAAACAAACAAACCCCTATTGTACTTCCCTGTTTTTACTCTCTAAATTCATGCAGAATAAGAAATATCAATAAATGGGTAAATGAAACAGACATTTCTCAAAAGGAGAAATTAAAATGGCCAATAAATATATGAAAAAAACCATCATCATTATCAATCAGGGAAATGCAAATGTTAAACTACATGAAAATTTCATCTTATCCCAGCTAGAATGGCAACAATTAAGAATATAAATAATAAGTGCTAGTGCAGATGTGAGAAGAAACATTTATGTATTGTTGTTGAGACTTCAAATTATTTGTCAAATTACTCTCTAAAAATTATTAGGGAATAACATCAACCATATTATACTATATACATGTACAAATATAAGACATTGACTCCCACTTTTATATATAGGTATAATGTACAAATAACAAGTACCTATGAATAAATGAAAGGAAGACCTGAAGAGTAAAAGCGGGGAAAGAGGAAGGAAAGGGGAAATACTAAGGAATGAATTAGAGTAAATTATATGTGTATGTATGAATATTGTAATGAACCTCACTATTATGTATAATTACAATGCAGTAATAAAAATATAAAAATAACTATAATATATTATTGTCCTGTTTTCTGAGCAAAAGATATGGTAGATTACTCTGGCAGCATCTTGCCTCTTTATTCTCTCCTCCATGTGTCAATGTCAACACTTTCTTAATGTTTTCTCATTTCTTCCACAAAAATGTAATGTTAAGAAAACAGTTGCAATCCTAACATGTGTATGTGTGTGTATATGTATAAAGCACTACAGAACTCTAGAAACTGTCATAAATACTCTACAATTCTCTAATAAAATAATTTTAAGAAGTGCTGTGAACAACATCTCAGTCATCTCAGTTAATGAAGCACCATTGACTTTTACCTTCCCTGTGTCACCATGCTGTAGTTTCTCCCAATCAATAGCAGTTGCCTTTCAAGGCTTTCTGAAGTCACAGCCACCCTTGGACAATTTGGTAGATGGCTTTAAAGGAACAAAGAGCTCTTATCCATTACTCCCTGTTGGTGAAATTTCAGTACAACTTAGTAGTTCAGACATTTTCTGAAGTAAAAATAAACTTACAGTAATCTTTATCCTTTGAGAAGAAGCACCTCTCCTTTCCTTTAGATATTTATCATTTTTATCTGGATTATATGAATATTAGCCCCATCTTACCTGGACACGACCAGCTTCTTAACTCTTATATTATACTCTCTTGACTTGTGGTAATCTCTTGAGTCTGTTTCAGAAATAAAAATGCTATTTGGGAGAAATGTATACACATACATATGTATATAAACACAAATACACACACACATATGAAAATGAATTGATTATTCTGGTTTTGTATATTTCAACATAATATATTCCTATTGCTAGTTGATATTGGAAGTTTATGAAAATTGTAAACTTTAAAAACACATGCTTGTAGATAAATGTTGCCCATTCACATAGAATCATTTTTAAAGGTGTCTCAAAACTATATTTTGCTTTTAGTGCTGAGTAGTATTCCATTGTGTATATATACCAAATTTTCCCTATCCATTCATCTACTGATGGGCATTGGGGTTGTTTCCACAATTTAGCTAAAAGAGAATAAAATCATGGCACTCACAGGTAAATGGATGGAGTTGGAGAAAATAATGCTGAGTGAAGTTAGCCAATCCTAAAAAAACCAAAGGTCGAATGATTCCATTGCTATGATGATACTGACTTATAATGGCAAGGGAGGGGGGATGAGAGGAATGAGGAACTTTAAATAGAACAAAGGGGGGGAGGGAAGGGGAGGGGACAAGAAGATAGGAATAATGACAGAAACAATTAGACATCAATACCATAAGTACATGTATAAAAACACAAATGGAATGAAAATATTTTACATAAAACCAATGACTTGAAAATTTGTGCACTTTATATGTAATACAAAATGAATCACACTCTGCAAGCATATATAACAAATTAGAATGTATATATATAGAATATATATATGTATATATAGAGAATGTATATATATATACATATATATACATTCTAATTTGTTTATATATATATATATATATATATATATGAATGACATGGACATCTAGGAAGAGGAGACATTTTGAACCCTAAATGTATATAACCAGGAAAGAACTTCTCCATGGCATACTATAGTTAAGCTGCAAAAAGCACGGAACAAAGAAAGAATATCAAAGCCTACAAGAAAGAAAATTCAAATCACATATGAAGGCAAACCCATTAGAATAACAGAAGGTTTCTCAGAAGAAACCTTAAAAGCCAGGAGAGGATGGATAAATGTATGGTTTAGATGTGAGGTGTCCCTCCAAAAGCTCATGTGTGACACAATACAATAAAATTTAGAAGTAAAATTATTGGGTTATGAGAGCCTTAACCTAATCAATCAGTTAATCCCTGATAGGAATTAACTGAGTGGTAACTGAAGGAGGTAGCCTGTGGAAGGAAGAGGTGGGTCATTGGGGTCAAGATTTGGAGATATATGTTTTTTCTCTCTCTCTCTCTCTCTCTCTCTCTCTCTCTCTCTCTCTCTCTCTCTCTCTCTCTCTTTCTCTTTAATGGTGCCATGTTCCCAGCTGCTTTCCTCCCACCATACCCTTTCACCATGATGTCCTGCTTCCCTGAGGAATATAGCTGGCCCTCTATGAACTGAAAACTCTGAAACCATGGTCCCCCAAATAAACTTGTCCTCCTCTAAAAAAAAACTATATTTTGCTGCTGTACATGCCAGGTAGCTGGGGACCAGCAGGCTACACAGTCGCTATGAGTTTCCTGTGAGAAAGCAGGAAACAGCCCTCAGGACTCCTGAGGGCAGACTCCCAGTAGAGCAGGACTGGACCAACCTGGAAATAATATTTGAAGATAGATAACATGCCTCAAACTAAAAGGCAAAATTACAGAAGTAAATTTTTAAAGTTATACTTTGCTGAATAATACATTTGATAGAAGCATCATTTGAAAAAACCTGAAATGATACAAGACATGTTTTATGTTAAGAAATGGTTGATGGAAAAAAATGTTAGTTTTTATTTGTGTACATTTCAGCTAGATTTTTTTTATGCCAGAAAGTATTAATAAAGTGACCATACTTTGTGTTTTTCACATTCTGTATTATCAAAGTTTTTACCTATTACAGTATAGTATTTTATTTCTTTCAGTAGGAACAGGTACAAAGTTTATTTGAGTTGGCTTGATTTCTACATGGCTGGCATAGTCCCATTAGAAGACTGGTTAAGCTCCAGTTGGTGGCAAGAGGGTAGAACTAAAACCAGAGACAGAGAATTGCTTTCCCTAGGGACTAGGTGGCAGTCTCAAGCACAGATGACACTCTGGTACAATTGTTTTTTTCACTCCAATTTGCTTAAGAATTGTCTAATGAGGTGTGTGTAAATGCAGTCTGGTTCCAGCTCAAGAAATCCTAATTCCTTTTATCTTGAGGATCCCAGGAATGTGTGTTTTAACAAATATTCCAAGTACTTATAGTTAAAGTGTTTCCTTTGAGCACACTTTGAGAAACACTGACCTGGCTCTTTCTGTTCTGACACTAGTATTTTAATGGTCTGATCTGAGGAATTCAGGTGGAACATATCAGGAGAGCTTTAAGTCATCTTGTTCTTGTTCAAGAACTTAATATAATCATATTGCTTAAACAACTGATGGTTATCCATGAAATCAGAACAGAATTCAGACTCATTATGTATTGCAGAAAATTAGAAAACAGCCTATGTACTCTACACGTATTTATGTAAAAAATTGTATATATATATATATATATATATATATATATATACTGACATCACTTTCCTCATTCTCACTACAACAATTCAGAATTTCATATCTGTGAACTGAGTATCTGAACATAAAACTGATCACAGCTGATTCACTTATAACAGAGGTAGGGTTGATCCATGGGATAAAAGAACTAACAAGAACCAAATGAGATGAGCTGATCAGGCTACAGCCAAACAGGTGAATACACTATTAAGGAAATGTAGAAATAAGTAGGAGCTTGAGAAGCAGATTACTGCAAGCACAAATGTGTCCCTCAAATTTGCTTGTAGAAGCTCTAATCTCCATACCTCATAAAGTCACTATATTTGGAGACAGGTTCTTTAAAGTAGTAATTAAGGTAAAATGAGGTCAGATTGGTAGACCCTAATCCAATCTGACTTGGGCCATCATAAGAAGAGGAAATTTTAACACACAAAGAGTAGGGATGCATATCCACAGAAGAAAGGCCACGTGAGGACATAAGGCAGTCACCTGTGAGTGAAAGAGAGGCTGCTGAAGAAAGCAACCTTGCTGATTCTGGATCTCAAGCCTCCAAAACTGTGAGAAAATACATTTCTGTCATTTTAGACCAGTAGTTTGCAGCCAGCCTGGGCAATGCGGAAAGACCCTGTTTCTTAAAAATAAAGCAAACCAAAAAAATTCTGTTTCTTAAGCTACCCAGTTGGTGACATTTTGTTATGATAGTCCTAGATAACAAATACAGATTTGGGCACCAAGAAATGGGAGGGGGGGCGCTATGGAAACAAATACCTAAGAGATTGCCTTGAAGTGATTGTTGGTAGACACTTGGATATTGAAGAGCTTCTGCTGAGAGTTCAGATGAAAACTAGGAACATGTTGAACATTGGAGGAAAGGCAACCCTTGTTATTTTAGTAACAAAGAACTTGACTGAACTGTGTTCTGGAGTTTTGCATAAAGCAGAAATTATATATGGTACACTTATATACTGAACTGAGGGGATTTCTAAGCTAAGTGCCGAAGCTGTGGCCTGGCTTCTTGCTACTTATAATGAAATGTGAATAGAGAAAAAAAGAATTCAAGAAAGGAACTGTTAAGCAAAAAGAAACCAGAACTTGAAAATTTGGAAAATCATCAACCTATTAATATTGCAAAAAATAAGAAAGCATGTTCTGGAGGGAACATCAAATGAGTCCTGGACAATAACTCTTCAAGAGAGGTCAGGGGTATGACTCATGGATCTAATCAGCAGAAGCCAGGCATAGAGATGGTTATTACCACATAAAAGAAGAGAAAGGACAAAATAAAGCAAGACTGTCAGACTTTTGAGTATCTGAAGGATAGAATAATAGAGCTAGTGGCTATGAAGTTGTTCTGTCTTTCAAGAAAAGGACTGCAAAGGCAGGGCTATGTCCTCACTTCTTGAGGGATGGGCCGCTACCTTAGTTTCAACTGCAATAATCTCTTGTTTAAACATCTGTCCATATGTATTCTACCTGACACCCATCTCTTCTTCATGTTGAACCAACAGTGATTTTCCAAAGGGCATCCTGATTTTGTATATCCAGACCCCCTCTGATTACACCCTTCTCAGTTTAAGAACCATAAATTGCTTCACTGCTTTTAGGAAAAATAAAATTTCCTTAACATAATATGACACCTCAAAAACCTAGCCCCTTGCCTACCTACCTGTCCAATTCCATCTCATATCATAATCCCCCTTGACCTCTTCGCCCAGTCCAACTAGTCCTCTTCCAGTCCCTCTACTCACCATGTACATCCTCAGCAAGGTCTTCTTATACATTGTTCTCTCCTCTCCAATGGTCTCTCCAGCTCTCTTTGCCTAGTCAACACCTATGAAATCACTTGCTCACATGGGCCTCACTAGGTAGAACATCACTGCTACAGTCACTCACAGAAGTGAAATTCTTCACACAATACTGTAAGCTCCATAAAGTCAGGGCCTGTGTCTATCTGCACTCACATTTGTATCTTTATATGTTGAGCACTAACTCTTGAGTAGGAGAACAGTACATGATTGTGAATAATTAATTCCATGCATGAAAGAATGAACTTAAAATATCAAAGAGAATATAGTTCTGGGTTGTTATTCCTGTTTGTTTTAACTTCTACTGTCTAGCTTTATTTACTAATAATTTTAAAGTTCATATAAAACTCAGAGCTGAGTTGGTAAATTTTAATTCCAACTCACATCAACAACAGATCTGTAAAGAAACACATTTGTTTCTATGGAATACAACCATGAGTAAAAAAGTCATGTTCTAAAAATACTAGGATCACCATCATTTCTTGATATTCATTTGAAACTTGGTGGATTCCATGGCCAACCATCGTTTTTCTCTTTTTCCCAATTTTCTCTCTCCATCTCTTACCATCTGTCACTATTTCTTCTCCTCAGTTATCAAACTGAATTCTTTCTCCCACTATGGGCTTTGGAAAAAAAAAAAGAAAAGTTTAACCTCCAAAAGAGATTATAGGCTACGAGCTAAACCATGAGGTCACTGGTAGAGACTATTTATTGTTCATTTTTCCTTTAAACCAGTATTGTTGGATAGACACAGAATGCAGAAGGATGAGCCATGACAGGAGAATGGGGTTTCTCCTTGCCCTGAGGACTATGACTGCATTTATTTTTAAACATACAATCCTAGCAATGTCTTAACCTTTAATATTGACAACACAGTGGTTTGCTATATTTTAATTTAACTTGAAGAGTATGTCTGGCACTTTAGTTAACTCTCTTGTGGCTTTCTTTCGAGAATGGTATGGTATGATTTTGATAATGGTAATGTTTTACATACCAGTGTCTTCTTCAACTTATTGTTTTTTTCTCTGAAAATATTTTATAGCAAAAGAATAATATCTCAAAAAGAAAAGATATTTACCAAACCAAGGGTAGAACAAGGAGTTCAAGAAGAATTGCCAAGAAAGCATTTACTATTGCTCTTTATGAGGAATCTTTGCAGAAGCCCATTGTGTGCATAATGAAATGGTCAGATTTGGGGGACTGTAAGTCTTCAGAGAGTAAAGTTGTATCAAGCTCATTTACTCTTTTGGTTGCTATTTTATCCTTATCTCATTCACTTCAAAGTTTTTCTGTTTCTTTGATGGTGTTAATTTTCATTTTGTTTTTCTAAATTAGGTGCTATATATGCTGTAGTATTCTAACTGGGCTCTTTTCAGTTTTATTTGGTTCCAGTAAAATCTTAAGATGTCACTTTTCTTCCACCTAAAGTAGGTAACCTATGATGGAGAAGTTCAGACAGAGGTATTTCAACAGAGTCAGCAAGAATAGTGACATACCCAAAGGGGATCTGCCTTCCAGTCTGACAGATGACATCTCTGCAGATGATCTGCCTTAAGGGCTGATGTACATGACTTTCCTTTCCTTGGTAATCTGATGTCAAGTGGCAAGCAAGGTTTTTATCCTACGTGGTTAAATGTACTTGATAAATTTTGCCCAAGAGGCAGACTTAATTTTGACATATTCCTACTTATTTAATGAAAAATATATTTCTCCTTGTTTGTAGCTTTTTGATGACATCTTCTATTTCTTCGCTTGTAATTGATCTATTTAAATTATGTATAGCCTCCACATCCAGTTTAGGCAAATCATATGACTCTAAAATCTGTCAATGCATTCAGTATTTTCTATTTTATTAGAGTACAAGTTTTTTCAAAGTAATTTCTAATTATATTCTGTATATCTGAGGTGTTTGTTGTGATATTCCCTTTTTCATCACGAATGTTAGTAATTTGAGTTTTTTCTCTTCTTCTTTTCGTTAGCATTGCTAAGGGTCTGTCAATTTTGTTTATTTTTTCAAAGAACCAACTTTTAGTTTTGTCAATTCATTGAATGGTTTCCTTAGTCTCAATTTCATTAATTTCTGCTCTGATTTAATTTATTTCCTGTCTTCTACTGCTCTTGGTGTTGGTCTGTTTCTTCTTTTTTCTAATGCTTTGAGGTGTGATGTTAAGTCATTTATTTGTTGGTTTTTTTTTCCTCTTAAGGAATGAACTCAGTGCAATGAATTTTCCTCTTACTACTGCCTTCATAGTGTCCCCAGAGATTTCTATATGATGTATCTGTGTTCTCATTTACCTCTAGGAATTTTTTGATCTCCTCTTTGATGTCTTCTTCAACCCCTTGTTCATTCAGTAGCATGTTGTTTAGCTTCCAGTTGATGGAGTAGTTTTTCTTATTCCTTGTTTTGTCGTTGATTTCCAATTTTATCCCTTTATGGTCCGATAGCATGCAGGGTAAGTATCTCTATTTTTTTTATATTGCTGAGAGTTGCCTTGTGACATAATATATGGTCTATTTTGGAGAAGGAGCCATTGCTGCTGAGAAAAATGTGTATTCGTTTACTGAGGGATGAAATATTCTATATATGTCTGTTAGGTCTAAATTGTTAATTGTTTTGAGGAGGCTTAAAGTTTCTTTGTTTAGCTTTTGTTTGGATGATCTATCCATTGGTGAGAGAGGTGTGTTTGAAGTCCCCTAGAATAACTGTGTTGTGGTCTATTTTACTCTTGAACTTAAGAAGCGTTTGTTTGATGAATGTAGGTGCTCCATTATTTGGGGCATACAGATTTATGATTGTTATATCCTGTGATGGATGGTTCCCTTAAGTAATAAGAAATATCCATCTTTGTCCCTCTTGATTAATTTTGGTTTGAAGTCTACCTTATTTGATATGAGAATGGAAACCCCTGCTTGCTTCCGCCGGCCATGTGAGTGATAAGACATTTTCCAGCCTTTCACTTTCAGTCTGTTGATGTCTTTTTCTATGAGGTGTGTTTCTTGGAGACAATATTGAGATGTGATTTTTATTCCCATCCATTTTTATTTGACTTATGGTCTTTAGCTTGATTTGGTTTCTCTTCTGGTTGGTATTTCCTTTAGTTTAATATCTCCCTTTGTTGATTTTCGTTATCATCTTTCTCTTCTTCTTCATGAAATATGTTGCCCAGGATGTTCAGAGTGCTGGCTTTCATCTAACTTTAACTTTTGCTGCAGCTCAATGATTCTTGGTTGACTCCCTTTTCTTAAGCTTGGCTATGATGGGTTGAAAAATCTGAACATAATCTGATTGGTTTTCCCCCATGTAACTATTCTCTTTGCTCTTAGGCATTTTCATTATAATGTGTCTAATCTGAGATTTTTGATGTCACTTGGTTTTCCATTTCATTCCTCAAGTGAAAATTTTCTGCAAGCATTCCTTTGGCTTGAAACTTGCCCCTTATCCTACTCTTAAGTTTGGTCTTTTTATGGTCCCATAATTCCCTGGAATGTACTTGATATTTTGTCTTCATTGTCTGAATTTTGTCTATTCTGTTGGAGATGTTTTCCTTTTATTTTGGTTTATTGCTTCTTTCATTTCTGGAATTTCTGTTTGGCAGACTATTTAATCTTTTACTTTGAGTTCTTTGTCAAAATGATATTCCCTCATCTCATTTTTGAGTTACTCCATAAACATTTGGCAATGTAATTTCTAAATTCCATCTCTGGCATTTTCCTTTTTATATATGATTTTAATATGATATTGTAAGAGAAAATAAATGGAATATACTTACATATTATTTTCAAACACATAAATATACCATATTAGTTCTATTTATTTATATTAAAATGATTTTCATTTACTTTTTAATTGTGAAATTATTTTTTTTATTGGTAAAACTAGTTTTGCATGGGGAAGAGCCATCAATTGATAAGGTTTCTTACAATATAAGCATTAAATTTTTCTCCACCTGAAACCTCCTCTAGTGCTTCCTGAAGAAAATTGAATTAACTGAACAGGAGCTTGGTGACCAGAGAAGTATTTTG
Source organism: Tamias sibiricus (assembly GCA_025594165.1). Classification (NCBI taxonomy): domain Eukaryota; kingdom Metazoa; phylum Chordata; class Mammalia; order Rodentia; family Sciuridae; genus Tamias; species Tamias sibiricus. The sequence continues at coordinate 81,091,471 of CM046660.1, read as the reverse complement.
GATATCACAGTCTTTTTTGATGCAAAAGTGGACCTGTTAGAAGTCCTATGACCTTTGTTGCGGCCACACTGCTATTTGCTTTTTTCTAGTTTAATTCAGAATGTGCCAGAGAATTACAAAGGAAAGGAGACACCTTGGCCCAGGGGCACAGCCTATTCACTTTTAGGTAATTCATACTCAGGAAAACTCTCACTTACCTGCACCATCCACCAACCCAAGCACTGATTGCAGTATTACATACAAATGATCTCTGGAGATAAGGAAGTCGAGTCTCTTCCAGACTTAATTTTCGAAATTTTTCCTTTTTGTATCATATAATAACACAAGAGCATGAATTCAATCTGGAAGAGCTATTGTTTTCTTAATATTAAAATGAAAAGTCCTTTCTTCTGATTTTAATTATGCTTTGGTTTCATTTATATATGCTAATAATACCCTATTCCCATACAAAACTGATTTTCTTTCTCATACTTCTCCTCTCCTTGCTCCTTACAGCAAAATTTTAAAAATAAATAAATAAGTAAATAAACAAAAAAGAAGCATGAGTACACAATAAACTTCAAAGGAAATAAAAAGGAAAAACTACATAATTTACCTGATTTTTATACAATTTCTTCTACACTATAAAATACTTCAGTTATGATTAAGAATTGACCAAAATTTGTCTTTGATTAATGCTGCCTAAAAGCAAAGCAAAGGTGTGTTTAAGTTGAGAATGGGTATGGCTGTGTGTTCAGTACTTCACCAGACCTTTGAAGCTGGGGTGGTCCCTGAAGAAGTATTAAGACCCCTGTGCAGTATCCCTGCTTCTAATTCCCCTTAACATAATTATAGCAAGATTGTGATAGAAAAATAGAAAGCAAGAGAAGCCTTCCCCTGGAGCACAATCCATTTACAGATTGTTCACCCATGGAAAACTGACCTAGTGGCACCAAAGTCCCATCACTGATTTTGATGATGTACACGAATTATTGGACTGAGGGGGCAGGGTGACACAGATTTGCTCATGTGGTGATCACAATAATACAAATGATGAAATGGAAGCTCAGAGAAATAAGTTGACCAGACAGACTCACACAGCCAGCAAATGACCAACTCAGATAGCAATCTTGGTTCTCGGTGCCAAGACTTCTATTCTTCCAATTATTCCACATTGTAATCCTAGATGAAGTTTAAAATCCTTTCAAACTTCAGATTTTACTAATTCATATCACTAGCGATAGACTTAAATTTTTTACTTTTGTGTGCTAAGTGGAATTAAAAGGTTAATAGTAAAACAATGAAATAATTTCTCATTTTCCCTTTTTAAAAAATTTCTAAAATCCTTCATTGCTTTATGGCCAAATACAAATTAATGGCTAAAAATGCATCAAGAATTCTTAATTCAAAGATATATAATTGTTCTTATCAGATACATTGTTCTGTAGAGCATTAAAAATCAGAAAAGAGGAAAAATGGGAATAACATATTTCCTTTTCAAAGTTCAACATAATTTTAAGGTCTAATGGATCCCAATAAAGAAAATATACACCAACATATTAACTACCCTCCTGAGAATGAGAGCTAAAGTGAATAGTATAGTGTTGCTATAACTTTTTGCTAGATATTATCTGTTTTGATGAACAGTAGGAGGAGCTTGAACTCCTTACAAAGCTTGAACTCCTTGCAACTCTAAATCAGAATATTTGTGTTCCTCTCTGCTTATATAGCTATGTATATCATTTCACTCCAAAGAGATTTTCTTTATGCCAATTTAAGGTGATTAAACTGGTTTATAATGGCAGTAATTTTACAGTTCTAATTACAGTATTTATTAGCATGAAGAATTTAATATAAATATATGACAATTAGCAGTGTTCTATTGGGGAAAGCTGAAAATAAATTTGTCCTAATCTGGAGCTTTTCTAAGATTCATAATATCCATACACTAATTCCTTTGCCCTAATAACACTGCTGCCTACAATATCTCTAGGGATATAGAAAGGTTAAACTGATACTCACAGCAGGAGAGAGGCAGAGCATATGAGGGATAACCAAATTCTGCAGCCATTTAGCAGGATTTTCCCCCCCATTAAGTCACAGTAGCATAAAATTAGATATGTAAAACCACTTTTTTATTTTTTGTCAAGAAAGATACATATGTTTTTAAAGTGCCAGAATAAACACCCCAAATTCCTCTTTCTATATCCTACACTACTTGCTATCCTATGAAAATTCCCAATTATGTATTTATGGTTTCTATTTTTATGGACAACTTAGGTATACAACTTTAAAAACATCAACCCTTTAAAATAATCCTACTGAACAAGCAGGGATTCAAAATCCATTAGCTCATCCTGCATTACTAAATGGATTACTCTTCTTAATTAAGTTGGCACTTCTCAGTATACAAAGAAGAAAACAATACTTGTTTTTTTAAAAAAATATTTCTGATTTTCAAGAATATATTCCACTGCCTCAATTTTAACCTGCCAAAAATGAAACAAATGCCTATGGAAAAACTAATTACTTTTCTCCTTCTTTAACTTCTTCTTAATTAACTTTTAATCTATGGTGTTACACAGGGAGCATCTCTTAATACTAAATGTGTCTAAAATGTAAGAGACAGAGATTTAAATGATTTAGATAAACATCTGCCTAGCACAGAGGCATAAAAATTGCAAAATTAGGATATAGATGGCTGAGTGCCAACAGTAGTTTCCAGCAAAAACAAGATGTTGCCTTCGTTTATAAAAATCTTTTGCTTATAACCAAATCAATTTAATAAATAAATGCATCCTAACCACGCATCTTTGTGTTGGAGCATGTTTCTTGGCTTACCCTCCACAAAACTTAGAGTGAGAAATTGAAAAGAAAAAAAGAAACCCAAACATCTATGCAATCATTTATGAAAGACATATTTTAATAGAGAAAAAAGTCAATAAATTGGAAAATTTTAGTATGAAGTGAAAGATTATTGTTTTGTTTAGTTGGAGTGGGTTTTGTCAACAACAATTTAAAATAATCAGTTCAATGATGTGATCCCTGGTTGGTGATCAGATAATTACTATACTTATGTCTAGTAATTTCTAGCTATTAAGTGGAATACAAAGTGACAAATAGGAAGCTTTGACTCCTGATACCCCCTTTACTATGTGTGTGTGATTTGTCTTCTAATAACTGAAAGAACACAACAGAAAACTCCTTATGTACAAAATGGAAATGACCTACCTATGTAATACATGCCACAATAATCAAAATGCCTTAGCTGTTTGTACCAGATACAGTAAAACACAGACACACACACACACACACACACACACACACACACACACACACACAAGACAGGGGTGGGTAGGGAAAGAGATAAGAGAAGGGAAGGAGATTCTTGGAAATACTGAGAACAGATGAGGGTGTCACAGATCACAGATTTCCAGGAACTTTTGAATTACAAAAAGAAAAAAAAATATATATATATATACACAAACACACACATACATATACATACATACCCAAATGACTTAAAAACAGCATACTACAGTGACACAGCCACACCAATGTTTATAGCAGCACAATTCACAATAGCTAAATTTCAGAACCAACCTAGATGTCCTTTGATAGATGAATGGATAAAGAAACTTTGGTATATATATATACACAATGGAATATTATTCAGCATTAAAAGAGAATAAAATCATGGCATTTGCAGGTAAATGGATGGAGTTTGAAAATATCATGCTAAGTGAAGTAAGCCAATCCTAAAAAAAACAAAGGCTGAATGTTTTCTCTGTTAAGTGGATGCTGATCCATAATGGGGGTGCGGGTGGGGGCACATGGGAGGAATGAAGGAATTTTAGATAGGGCAAAGGAGAGGGAAGGGAAAGGAGGGGACTTGGGGGTAGGAAAGATGGTGGAATGAGATGGACATCATTACCCTAAGTACATGTATGAAGACATGACTCTACTTTGTGTACAACAAGAGAAATGAAAAATTGTGCTCCATATATGTACTATGAATTGAAATGCATTCTGCTGTCATGTATGACAAATTAGACCAAATAAATACATCAATTTTTTTGAAAGGGAAAATATATCCTATTGGAATGAAAAACAGAACGAAACAAAACAAAAAACAAGGGAGCCCCAAGAAGTCCACTGCTACAGTGATGTTTGGAGATCACTGTGCTCCTTGCTATAGGATTTGGGCATCATAGTCCTGTTTTCTCAGTCTACTCTCTGTTTTCTTTCTCCCATGATGTACATAAAATATAACATGAATGAAATGTTCTACCTGTATAAAATATCTTGCTCTTTATGTTGATTTATCAGGGGGTGTCACCAAGGGTGTTTTTTAAAACTTTCTCTTAACCTGGGACTTTTAAAGAAGCAAGTCTTTTCTTTTTTTCAGTTTATAGATTATTCTCATTTAATAATTGTTTCACTTTTATTTATTACTTTTTCTTCTGAAATATTTCCCATGGCATGTTGGATCTCTGGGATCTGTCTTCTAGTTCTTTTATCTCTCCCTTTTAATTCTCATATTCTTGTGTTTTTTTCTTTGTTTTTATTTCTTCCACTTTATCTTATCATTAAATACAGAATTGAGTCATATCTGGACTTTTATTTTATCAAGTCTACTATTTTTGTGTAATATATGAATCACGATTTAATTATAAAATTTCTAACTATAATCTTTTGATGTTTCTCATTTATTGTATGTTAGTGTCTCTGTTAATTCCATCAATTCTACTTTACTGGGAAATGTCACTTGCAGATAGTATTTGGCCTACTTAGGATCCCTAAGGTCACAAATACCATTTAAGTATATTTTCTTTGACATATTTTCATTATATATGCTTTTGACCTTGATACACATGGGAATGTCATGAGTTTCAAGCTCTGGAAGACTTTCAGTAGGGGTTAGGAGTGAATAAAGAGTTAGGCACAATCATTTTTTACTTATGACCTGGTGGCATTTCTGTCAAATGTGCCGTTCCTTCTTGAATTATGCAAGTGCAGCATTCTTCATTCTTATTTTTCCTGGGCATAGGTAAGAATCTTACATCAATCATAGGAACTCAGAGCAGTGAAGGCCACTACTGCAGCTATGTGCAAGGTGACTGGGTTTCCCCCAAGTCAATGAGAGTGATTGGGATCAAGCAGACCTTTAAATGACCACACAAAACAACTGTCCTGCCTCTCCAGGAAGATTTGTAGGATTCTTTCAATTGATTCTTCTTAAGGAGAATTTTCCTTCCTCATCTCCAGAATATTAGTGTCATCCTCCAGCTTTGTGAAGGCTTCTCTGACTTGTAGCCCCTGGTCTCAATTACTCCAGAGAGAGTTTGGAGGAGAAGAAGCCAGTGTTGAGAGCTTAAGTTCCCAAGATTGTTTATTTTCTAAAGAAGGAAATAAAGATGTTTATTATGGACTATGTCATTGTATACCTCGAAAATCCAAGAGAATAAAACAAAATGGTTTTTGAAAATAAGAGAATTTAGTAAGATGATAGGTTACAAGACGTCCAAATATCAAACAGAAAACAAAACAAAAAGAAAAGGTAAAAGAAAAAAATGATCTTTTTTTAAAATTAGGACTTTTTATTATTAAGATATTATTAGCATGAAATATGTCACAAATGTGAGACTTATTTAACAGACAAATGAATATATTTACTCCTATATCTTCCTAGTATTTCTTGACTTTCTTAATGCAAATTATATTGACATCATATTATTCTGGAGTTATATAAGTTTTTCAAAATTTTTTTTAATAATAGAATGATAATAAAGTGACTGAAAACACTATCCTTAAAAAGAAAAAGAGATTAGGGTATATTTATTATTTTTTTAAATTAATTTTTTATTCAAAGTTGTTGTATGTATAATAGTTAGTATGCATTATAATTCATAATAAACATATAGAGCATCTTTTTACAAAACACTGTTTGTATTGGCACCAAAACAGACTGGTAGACCAATGGTACAGAATTGAGGACACAGAGACTAATACATATAATTTCAGCTATCTTATATTAGACAAAGGCCCCAAAAAATGTACAGTGGAGAAAGGATGGCCTCTTCAACAAATGGTGCTAGGAAAACTGAAAATCCATATGCAACAAAATGAAATGAAACCTTTATCTCTCACCATGCACAAAATTCAATTCAAAGTGGATCAAGGACCTAGGAATTAGACCAGAGACAATACGCCTAATAGAAGAAAAAGTAAGCTCTAATTTCCAACATGTCGGATTAGGCCCTAAGTTCCTTAATAAGAATCCTGTAACACAGGAATTAATACCAAGAATTAATGAATGGGATAGATTTAAACTAAAAAGCTTCTTCTCAGCAAAAGAAACAATCAGTGAGTTGAGTAGAGAGCCAACTAATTGGGAACAAATATTTAATACATGCACATCAGATAAAGCACTAATTTCTAGAATATATAAAGAACTCAAAAAATTTAAGTCCAAAAAAACAAATAACCCAATCAATAAATGGACTAAGGAATTGAAAAGACACTTCTCAGAAGAAGATACACAATTAATCAACAAATACATGAAAAAATGATTAACATCACTGGCAATTAGAGAAATGCAAATCAAAACAACTCTAAGATTTCATTTCACTCCAGTCAGAATGGCAGCTATCAAGAACACAAGCAACAATAAATGTTGGAGAGGATGTGGGGGAAAAGGCACACTCATACATTGCTGGTGGGACTGCAAAATGGTGCAACCATTATGGAAGGCAGTATGGAGATTTCTTGGAAAACTGGGAATGGAACCACCCTATGACCCAGCCATCCCACTCCTGGGTCTATTCCCAAAGGACTTCAAAACAGCATATTACAGTGACACAGCCACTTTAATGTTTATAGCAGCACAATTCACAATAGCTAGATTGTGGAACCAACCTAGGATCATTTATAATAACAATAAAACCATAAAAGTCTTAGAATAGAAACAATAAACAATGTATAATACTTATAAAACTTTAAAACTCTCTAGAGAAATAAAAGAGACTTGCGTGAAAGGATAAGTTTTCTTTGCACTAGGTTGGAATATTTAATGATGTAAAAGGTCAAATCTCCCAAAATATATTGGTGAAATCTGAACAAATGTTCAAAATTCCATTAAGATTGCTTTGAGGTCATGGGGCAGAGAGTTGGAACCATACAAGCAAAAAAAAAAAAAAAAAAATGAATCTCAATTATCTGTTACAAATGAGAAGTGTCAGAAAAATTCCTTCCAAAAGTAAAATATATTCCGAAACTACAACTAATATGTAATATAAATGAAGAAATATTTGACTTAAACAATGGTTTTTAAGACATTGATTATCAGGCAAAGAAGCAGTGTGATACCTGAATAATGGGAACAAGGCAGAGGAGCCCCCTGAGGGTCAAACCTTGCAACAACCTCCAGAAAAAGGCTTATGCCAATCTCCCTGAGATAAGGGGGAGTTGTTGAAAGGGCCAAAGGTTGCAGGACAAGGTACTAGGGAGGTGACTGCTGCACAGAGGTATGTGAAAGTCTGTGAGAGGACCTCCTCGACCATTTAACAGAATACTGATCAACACACAAGTGAGAAGAAAATACTTAAGGCTGGGGAAAGAACAGTATGAAAGGCTTAGTGGGAATAATGTCTGGAGCTCATATGGTGCTGGCATAGTACCTATTAGAACCTGAGAGATTCTAAAACTCATAATTCACTGGGCATTGTGTTGAGAACTCAGCCAGGACTTATTATTTTTCTTATTATATTATAAGGGTTTTCTGGAGAAACCAGATCATTAGGATGTGTGCCTGTGTATACATATATTTGAAGGCATTGGTCTTCTGTGATTATGGAGGATGGCAAATACAAAACCCATAGGGTATCCTGGCAGGCTGGAGACCCAGGGAAGAGCTGCTATTGCAGTTCAAATCTGAAAGCAGTCTTGAGGCAGAATTTTCTATTCCTTGGGGAGCTCAATCTTTTTTCTTTTAATGCCTTCAACTGATTAGAAAATGCCTCATCACATTGTGGAAGATAATCTTTACTTGAGTCTAATAATTTAAATAAGCTTGTTATATCTAAAATGCACCTGACTGGTATTTGACCAAAAACTGGATAGTGGGTTTAGCCATGCTGGCACATAACCATATACTCCTTATTTTATAGTACTCAGAAATTGCCTGAGTATTAGGGAATGAGCAACTCTGGATTGAAAGCTGCTTCGGACCCATCTAATAAATCATAAAAGCAAAGCCCCAAAGAAAGAAACTATTCATAAATAACATCACTGTATCCCAGAAAAAAAAAAAAAAAAACCCTCATTCAAGGGTATAAATTAGAATAAAACAAACAAAAAACCAACTAGCAGTAGCAGTGTACCGTTCTCGATGTTTACTAGCAATCAAAAATTACTAGGCATCCAAAGAAGCAGGAAAATAACACACATTGAACTTACATATCTTTGCTTTAAATTCTACACTGATATAATAAAATTCCTCCTCAACATTTCTATCTTTAATTGGTGCATTATAATTATGCATAATAGAGGAATTCATTGTGATATATTCACATGTGACATAACACAATATGGACAATTTCATTCTCCAGTACCTCCCATTTCAAACCTCCCTTCACCTTTTCTCCTACCGCCTTCCTCTGTTCTCTTGGTCTCCTATTTTCTTGATATTCATTTTTTATTCTTTTTTTTCTTTTATGTCTAGCTTCCACATGTGAGAGAAAACATATGGCCTTTGACTTTCTGAGTCTGGTTTATTTTACTTAGCATGCTGTCCTCTAGTTCCATTCATTTTCCTACAATTGACATAATTTTGTTCTTTTTGACTGAGCAAAATTACACTGTGTATATGTAACCACCTTTTTATCTATTCATCTACAACATTTCTATTTTGATATTAAATATGGACCTCAGACTTTAAATTTCAAAATCAAACTTAGCTGGTTTTCAGTACCACATCCCCAAACCTGCATTTCTCTCTACATTGTCCTTTTTGATTCCACATCCAATTCATCATAAATCTTGTTGAAAACATCTCTCTTTTTTAAAAATATTTATTTATTTGTTTTAGTTGTACACAATGCTTTTATTTTTTTAATTTATTTTTTATTTATAATAATTACAATTCATAGTGCACATATATAGCATCTTTTTACATACAACTGTTTGTATACAAAGTATATTCAGGTCTTCAATCATGCATTTAGGATAATGATATCCGTCTCATTCAACCACCTTTTCTTTTTCTTTTTTTTTTCTTTTCTCCCCCTCCCTCCCCCCTGTTCCCTCCCTTCCCCTCCCTTCCCTTTGACCATTCTAGTGTTCCTCTAATCCTCCTATGTACCCCCATCCAACAATACTGTGAACTAGCCTCCTTATATCAGAGAAGACATTCGGTATTTGGATTTTTGAGATTGACTAATTTCACTTAGCATTATATTCTCCAACTTCATCCATTTACCTGCAAGTGCCATTATTTTATTCTCTTTTATTGCTGAGTAAAATTCCAGTTTGTATATAACACATTTTCTTTTTTTAATATTTATTATTTATTTATTTGCTTTAGTTGTACACAATGCAATGCATTTATGTTTACGTGGTGCTGAGGATTGAACCCAGGCAGCGCATGTGCTAGGCGAGCGAGCACTATACTGCTGAGCCACAACCCCAGCCCCCACATTTTCTTTATCCACTCACCTACTGAGGGACATCTAGGTTGTCTCTTTTACTGTAATAGGCTCATAACTATTCTCATTGTTGTTGTTTGCTTTTGGTTTGTTTTTGGTACCAGGGATTAAACCCAGGGGCACTTAACCACTGAGCCACATCCCCAGCCTTTCAGCCCTTTCTACTTTTTTATTTTGAAACAGGGTTTCACTAAGTTACCTAGGGCTTACCTAAGTCGCTGAAGCTTGCTTTGGACTACTGATCCTCCTGGCTTAGCCTCTGGAACCACTGGGATTACAGGTGTGCACCACCACACCCCACTCACCAAGGATTCTTCAAATAAAGGTTAGTTTCCTTCCAGCATCCATGATGTGCCCTTTCCCTTTGTCTCTGAACACACACCCTACTATTCTTCTAACTCAGCATTATCCTATAATGTAATGTAAATCACATATACCACTTCAAAGTTTTTACTATGACATCAAAAATGTTTAAAAATATATAAGAAATTAATATCATACAGTATAAAAACTTTTTTCAGCATTTTTAATACATTGACTTCCACATCAAGAGTATATCTGACATAGCATTCTTCACATTGAGCTATGTATGAATAGTGAATATCATACTGGACAGCACAGCCAGCACCTGGCCATTCCTTTCCAAGCTAGTTTCCATAATATTCCTGGAACATACCAGGGACACTTTTGCCTCTTAACACACTTTAGGCCACAACAAAATACCACAAACTGGCCATTTCATAAACAACAGACATTTATTTCTCATGGTTCTAGTGGCTGGAAAGTCCAAGACCAAGGTTTGGACTGAGGCTGGCAGGATTGGCCTCTGATGAGGGCTGCTCTTTCTACTTCCAAATGGGGACTGTTGCTTGTCCTCCAGAGAGGACAAGCACTGTGTCCTCATGTGGCAGGAGGGATGGATGGCAACATTCCGTCCAGCCCTTTTATAAGGTTTCTAATCCTGTTCCTGAAGGCTCCAGCCTCATGACCTAATCCCCTCCCAAAGGCTCTACCTCCATTCTATCCCATTAGTGACTAAGTTTCAACACACAAATATGAAGGCGCATGGAAACCACAGCATGGTCTCTGCACCAGTTATTTCCTTTTTCCTGGAACTGCTTCCCCCAGAAGTATACATCTTATTCTCTCACTTCCTTTCGGTCTTTTTTCAAATGTCACCATCTCAGTGAGGCCATGCCAGATTACCCTATTTAATATACCCCCTTCTCATGCTACCTTTGCATATCTTATTCCTCTAATCCTACTCTAAGTGCAAAATATCATGGATCACTCTTTATACATGAGTTGCTTATCTGTTGCATTTATTATCTGTCTCTTCTCTCACCAGAATCTCTCCTATGAGGGCAGGAATTTGGGATTATTTTGTTCATTTATGTATCCACAACTTCTCACATAATGCCTCATATATAGTAGCTCAATAAATACTTGTGGGATGAATGAGAAGAATAAATGCAGTATAATAATGTGTATTGATTTAACAAGGTAGAGTCATGCATATTGGCTTTGAAAAACATTCAAGATTTTTGGTAAAAGAAAAAAACAAGTGTAAGATCTATACACATGTATATACTTTTATTGGTCAAAATATATGTGAATATAAAGAGCTATTTTTAAGAAGAAATATATTTGTAAAGAAATAGCACATATCGAGTTGCTGTTATTAATTGCATCTATCTGGAAATTAGAATTAGTAGAGAGAGGAGAGTGATACTTTAATAATTTTGTATTATATATATATATGTATTATTTGAACTTTAAAATAATAAGTCTGCTATTTATGATAATTTAAAACATTTATAGGTATAAAACTATTATGAACAATTATTAATCATGTTTTGAAAATTAAGTCATGTAATGGGCTAAATCCATCTCTTAGAAGTCACCATTGTGTAACCCTGCAAGTACTTCTGCAGAGAACTCTGAGACTTTTACATTTTATATGATATATATATATATTTTTCTTTCTTTCCTATTTGTATATATAGGACTATCTATATTTCATCATTTTAATTTCTGGAATCGATCTGATAAACTGTTTCCTGAGTTCAGAGTCTTTTACATTTAAATTGCAAGTTGACCTACTAACTGAATTGCAGAAATCAGATACAAATAAAAATGAATAGATTTCATTTGTCCATTTGATGTAGTGATTTGAATTAGTTCTACCGGGCTCCATGGCAGTTTTCTACACTATAACCACTATTAAATAGAATTTTATAAAATTACTGAAGATGTTTAAGTACTCTGTGTAGTTATACAACTGATTTGTGCTTATTCAAGTAATAACTATGGATTAAAATTTAAAATGTGACCCAAAAGAAAAGAGGGACAATTTACTGTAGTTTCTAGTTCATCACTTAATAAGATGAGCATGTTTTAATTCATTTTTGGCATATTAAAATCTTAATAATAATAGTATATTAATAAACCTATAAAGTGAGTAACAATATCATTACCACTTTCACAGATGAAAAATTGGAGGTTTAAAAGACATGAAGTAATTTTCACATGTCAACAGAGCTAGTAGGAGTATAGTCAAAACTTAAATATTATATGCATTTTCACTTTAAGTCTATGTTCATAAACACTGTGTCACTAATACATTTCCCCTAGTGAAACTAGATGTTGTCAATTATTTAAAAAGAGTCATAAATTAAAAAGATATTTTAACCTTAAATATATTAAGAATATGTCATGTAAAACTTCTATATGCAGGTGCTGGGGCTGTAGCTCAGTGGCAGAGCACTTGCCTAGCATGTGTGAAACACTGGGTTTGGTCCTTGGCATCACATAAAAATAAACAAATGAAATAAAAGCATTCTATCCATCTACAACTACAAAGAAGTAAAAAAAAAAACCTTCAATATGCAGTGTTATATGTCATAATACAATGCCTAGTGACTGGAATATAATAAGTACACAATCAATAATTTTAAATTAATGAAATACAGGAAACTCTTTTCCTGTTGTAACATTCTAGTTCTTTAAAGTGAAGGAAAATGCTATACAAAGAGGAAAGGGCAGGAGATACTGGTATGGGAAACTGTGAGTATTTCAGAATGGAATTATCAAATGAAGAGGATTAATGTTTACTTGATTGGATCAGAAACCAAAGAGAAAAAGCTGGAAAATGCCAGATATTCCTTAATATGCTACTGTATGAGAGAGAAGGAGGAGAGAGAGAGAGAGAGAGAGAGAGAGAGAGAGAGAGAGAGAGAGAGTATTTGCATAACTGACAGGTAGATATATATTTCTCTGTTCATTGTATTTGTCAGAAGCAAGTGAGTGCCTGATTAAAATATGAAACACTCTCTGAAGATCAGATATAATGAGTCCTCCATTCAATTAGGAGACTTTTCTTGGCCTTTGGAATATCACTCTGACATAGTCCAGCAAACTATTGATACTTCAGTTTCTCCTTGACCCAGTCCTTCCCACAGACCTGTCCAGACACCCTTTGAAAATATCACGTCATGTTCGGTTCTGTGTATGTACTGATTCTTGAATATACTTCATCTTCTCATTAGTGCAGTAGTGAAGGTCCTCATTTGTTGCTGAAACTAAAGAAATCACCTTTAAGTCATTCTCCTTGCACTAGAAGTTCACCTTCTCACTGTCACCAGGTTTATCTTCTTAGACATGTACCCGTTCTTAAACCTTGTTAATTCCATGTTACATACAGAATTAAGGTCTAAGGGTTCTTCACAAAATTAAAGATATTTGCTATATCCACATATTCTGGCTCACCTTCCCATTAGTCTGCAGAACACCTGGATTATAAGCATGGAGAGCACCTCATTAATGCTCTGTTAATAAGTATCATCTCATGCTGAATCTTGTTTCTGCAGCATTGTGGCTCTTCTTTTGTCCTCAAGTGTCAAAGCACAGGAAGAATGCCATCTGGCGTTGTTCCAAGGGTCTGCCATTTTACCACCAACTCAGAATAAACATCCCCATCAAACTTTATTCAGATTTACTGCATATCACCTCACTGTATACTTGTCATTATTCTTTTCCTGTTAATATCAAATTCTTTATGAACTAGTACAATTGCTCATTTAAGTTTTTCTCACCCAGTGCCTAGGATAGGGCAATATTTGCAGAAAAAAAATCCAGTACAATAAATATATGTTGTTTATTGAAAAATATTAAACTCAAAAACTGCAGTAAAATATTTTAAATATAAAGAATAAAGATACCCATAGACAGAAAACATAATCTCTGTATCGGGCATGATAACACTTATATTGATAATTGGATGAATTTAGATGGATGTCTTTTTGGAAGAGGGAAATAAAAGAGCAGAGAGGAAAATAAACCAAAATTATTCTTTGATTTAAAGTTTTCAGGGTGAAATCATTTTCAGGTACTATGTTTGTCTGCATGGGGAAGGAGTGATTTTGTAATTTCCAGAAGTGTCATCCTTTGTTACACTGTTGTCCTTCACCTACTATGCTCTCTGGGGGATTTTCAGCAGATTGCACACCAGGAGCATGGGACACAATGGCCCTGAAGTCTTGCAGTGCAGGAAGGCTTGGTAATCAATTCCCCACTTTCCAGGCGGTGCGATTTGGCTCCATTCATATTAACTTTTCAGTGTTCCGTATGAAGAAAGCTCCAGAACGTGCAGAGGGAGGGCGAGCAATGAGACCAGTGATTGCAAATCAATCACTTTTACTGCTGCCAGAGCCAGTAGCAGAACACTGATGATAGACAAAGCAATGGTTTTGTTTAATAATTGAGTTGTTTCTTGGGGGGGTAGAGGGATGAAGCCTTTTCAATATGCCACTCTTTTTAGAAAATATATATATTGTTTCAAGCACCGGGTTGCACACAACAGAAATGGAGGTTTTAATTGTGGTCCTCATTGTGACCATCAAATGTTACAAGGCAGCTTTGATTAGCTTTGGGGGAGGATCTGCTCTACCTTAGGTATATAACCAAATATTCCAGGATACCTATCCACATGATGAACATTCCTTACCTCAGGGGTAAGTTAAGGTGTTGTTTTTGAGTAATTTATATATATATATATATATATATATATATATATATATATATATATATATTGTGTATATATATATGTATATATATATACACACACACACACACATTGTTTTTGAATAATTTATAAAATGCACTCAAAAGTTAGGCAAAGATAAGAAAACAGATTTTTATGCATGTAGATAAGTGTGCATATTCCTTTCTAGAAAAAAAATACTAAAGTTACTATGATATCTTAATGATATAGAAATAAAATCTTCTGAGTTGAACACACCAAGAAGAAGGCTTTTGTCATATTTTTGTTGGGAAAAAACAAAACAAAACATTTTTATGCCATTAAATGTCCTAAATAAAGTAATTGTGATGATTTTTGTTTGCTTTTGGGGCTCTCCCCACTCCCTCTTTCTCTTACTCTATTATCACCAAATATAATATTAACTGTAATTGAGACAAGAGATATTATAAAACATTCTTCAGAGATTAGAGAGACAGTGTTTAGTTGGAGAATAGGGTATGAAACTATAAGAAATATGTATACCTTTGTAAATAGAATTCAAATTAGAACACAACCTCTTCCTTCCTCCCTGCCTCTTTTCATCTCTCCCTCTTTCTTTCTTTCTTGAAAGTGATGTGAATACATTGAATTTGTATAGAAGCCATGTCATATAACAACAACAAAAATACTTCCACAGTACAGGATGGAACACAGAATTCACTCCACAATCCTTGGCTCCTACAGTATTAAAGCTAGTCTCTTAATTTCTGGCATCTTGCAATCATATTCCTAAAAATGAAAATTGTGACACAGATTCCTAACAAGAGATCTTTAATTACTGGGATGATAAATAACACATGACTATATTTTCCTTGCTTTGTATGCCATTTTTTGTTAATATTTTCCTGAAAAGATCGACTCCCAAAAGTAAATTACAGAAAATAAGCACTGTTGGTGTACACTGTTCTATTAGATGTTTTCACACAAACCATTACGCTGAACTCAGGGAAAGCATATTTTAACTGGATGTAGAGACTTGATTTGTTCTAATAAAACCCGATCTGTCCAAGTTCTATCAGTAACCATGGTTTCCACATAGTACTCATGGAAATGACCATAGTTTTTATTTCCTAATAAGACTCACTGTGGTACAAGATCTGACTCAGAGCTTTTCCTAGGAATACAAAAGGGATAAATAAAAATGTAAAAGAAAAATTACTAAACTGTCCCTTGACAACTAAATGGTTGATCATAAATTGGAGTGTCTATGCAAATGAAGTAAATAATTAAAAACTCCAAGAACAGCATTGACTAGGTGTTTGATGACTGGCAATTATAAAAGCTGAATTTTTAATATGCATACATTGAAGGAGCCAGTAAAAATTAGCTCCCAGACTAATGGACTTGCCTTTCTTCCAAAGCAGAATTTTAATGAGAGCATTATTTATAACAGAGAGTCCAAGAACCAGGGTATTCTTGCTTAGTCTCATTTTTTCAATTCCCTGACACCTTATCCATTAAACCATGAACTTTTTTTTTTTAACCAATGAATAATACTTTATACTCTGGAAAGTAAAGGTCAAAATGACCTCTGAAATTAGTCACACTATGTATACGCCAAGGATATGCCACTTAGGATGAAAGAAATTATAAAGCTTGTTTTTATAAATACTCAAGTTGTATGTGCTTCTTTTATATATTCTACATGATCAAATTATATTCCATGAGCTTTGCTCTTGGTGCTATATCAGTTGTTACTCTTCCACAAACTCTCTATGTGGTTATTTCCTATGGAAGATAAAATGTAAAACCCTGGAGGATAGTTAAATTATTTTGTTTAAAATTTTATAACGCTTGAGAATGGTTTTAAACATTCTGATACATGGATATTGTTTAGCTACTGATTTTTTAAGGACACTGATAAGGTTTCATTTTCCCCTTGGTATACTGTTTCATTATTGGCAGTGTGTGTTATAAGCATTCCAGAGTCTTTTGGTGTTTATCTTAAGGTCAAATTACTATTTTCCTTTTGGGGAGTTCAACCAGAGCGCTCTCTGGTCTTGCTTCCATTAGACCTTCCCCCATACTGGTGACTAAGCAAGGATTGTTTGGCAAAAGGCATCTAAGGATTTTTTATTGGCTAGGTGACATACACCCATAAACTATGAGTCAGGCAAAGGCTGGGTCCAAGGATGAATCAGGATAGTATATTACTCAGAGCTGCTTTAAAAAGAAATTCTCCAGTCCCCTTCCAATTCCATTCCTTCACCCTCACCCAAGTTTCGACCTAAAGTCCTATGAGCGGGAGACAGGCATAGAGGAATCATTATCAGGGAAAGCATGATTAATGAACTCCCATTTGTTCAGCCTTGTCACCTCCTATCTTCTTTAAGCCCTTATCATTTTATAAACCTCTTCAGATACTCTATGTAATAAAGAATTTAGAGTTGCTAAGATGTCACACTGTTTACCTAAAAATCTCAGGACTTACTTCCCTCTCTGATATCTAACACTGGACAGACGGAAGACAAATGCCCAGGACAACTTAGATCCTTATATGAACTAGGGCAAACCAGGACATTCTCACTGGATCTTTGTGCAAGAAAGTAGTGATTGTAATGTTGCTTAGCAACACTGGACTCTCAATGCAGTACAGTTCTTCTTTCTTTTCTTTTTTTTTTTTTTTTAAAGCATTATTTTAGCTTTATTTATTTATTTATTTTCATGTGGTGCTAAGGATCCAACCCAGTGCTTCATACATGCTAGGTAAACACTCTACCTCTAGGCCATAGCCCCAGTCCCAGTAAAGTTCTTTTTATAACTATTTTCACAATAATGTGTTTCTTCTCTTTTTAGTTGCTTTTGTCCTTGTCACATTTTCCTATTGGGGATTTTTTTCTTTATAATGGATTTGAAAGAACTCTATATATTAAGATCATAAGAACCACCTTATGACCCAGCCATCCCACTCCTGGGTCTATTCCCAAAGGACTTAAAAGCAGCATATTACAGGGACACAGCCACATCAATGTTTATAGCAGCACAATTCACAATAGCTAAGTTGTAGAACCAACCTAGAATCCCCTCAGTAGATGAGTGGATAAAAAAAAAATGTGGTATATATACACAATGGAATATTAGTCAGCAATAAGAGAAAATAAAATAATGGCATTCACAGGTAAATGGATGAAGTTGGAGAATATAATGCTAAGTGAAGTTAGCCAATCTCAAAAATCCAAATGCCAAACCTTTTCTCTGATATAAGGAGTCTGATTCACAGTGGAGTTGGGTAGGGGAACATAGGAGGATTAGAGGAACACTAGAAAGGTCAATGGAAAAGGGAGAGGAAGGGAGGGAGCAAGGGAGTATGAAGGGGGGGAAAGAGATGGTAGAATAAGATGGATATCATTATCCTAAATGTATGATTGAAGACATGAATAGTATGAATATACTTTGTATACAGTGTTATGTAAAAAGGTGCTCTATATGTGTATTATGAATTGTAATGCATGCTACTGTCATATATACAACAACTTTGAATAAAAAAAAAAAAATCACTTCTGCTGGGCATGGTGGTGCACACCTGTAATCCCAGCAGCTCCAAAGGCTGAGGCAGTAGGATTGCAAATTCAAAGCCAGCCCAGCTGTCTGTCAACAGACAAATGGAAAATATGGTATACATATAACACATTTATGGCTGTTTTTCTCAGCCATAAAGAAGAATGAAATCATGCCCTTTGTGGGTGAATAGATGTAAATGGGAAAAATCATGCTAAGTGAAATCAGCCAGACTCAAAAAGGCAAGAGTCAAATGTTTTCTCATATGTGGAAACTAGAAAGAGGGATCAAGAAAGAAAGAAAGAAAATTAAAAAGAAAACCAGAAAACAAAAGGGGGAATCTCACAAAAAAATAGAAGGAAGGCCAATAGATTAGAAAAAGGGGATAGGGAGGGAGAGAAGAGAGGTCAAGGGAAAGCACTAGGAAATGGAACCAAATTATGCCATGTCCCTATACCACAATCATTCCTACATGTGTCTATGTATATGTATATATCTATATATGTGTATGTATATTTAAAATGCATTAATTAAAGTAATAGAAGGGTGATCAATAGAGCAAACCAATAGGGAAGAAAGTACCAGAGGTAAGATCAAGGTATGAAGGATGAGATTGATCAAATTATGTTATGTACATATACAAACATGGCATAACGAATCTCACTATTGGGTCTAATTGTAATATATCAGTAAAAAACTAAATAAAATAAAGCTGCTTTCAATGTTAAAAAAAAAAAAAAAAAAAAAAAAACCTTCAGACTTCTCCATGGTATGTCATGAGAAGCCATAAAAATAAAATAATACAGTATTTTATTTAAGGAATATGGAGGACAAGTTAGAGATATCATCCAGAATTAAGGGTAAAGGGAAAAATAATGAAAATATCCAAAGGGAACAACTTACATACATGACTGACCTTGGAAAGCTAATGTGCTTACTTTTATGTAGTAACCCAATGTGGACCCCATATGAATTTGGGAGTGATCAGTGGATGTCTCCATGTTTACCACACTAATTTTACGGGAGGTATAGCTGCCAACCAGCCTTTCTTAGCTCCCTTCAATTGGTGCTTTGGATTGCTAAAATTCCCTAAGACTTTTGGTGAGCATGTGGACCTGTTCCTTCATTTTCAGATTCCATTTGATGTTTTCCTTTGGTGTTGCAGTCAGGACCTAGGCTGAGGAACCTATTTGTTGCCTTATCTTTTTATTTCTGCCTCATTTATTTAAGGCAACTGCACTGGAATACAGTTAGACATTTATCTTGGGTTTGAAAGTTAATTCATCAGAAGTATATTCAAGAAAATCTTTATCTTTTTCTTTATCTTAAGAAAACCTCTCATCTACAAAAATCACAGAATTTTCAAAAAAGCAATATTTATAAGAAGTTACTTTTTGTCCTTGTACTGTTTAAAAAATGAATATATGACCCTTAACATTTCCAGCTTCCAGTTGTCACACATCCTTAGATGGCAAGCACAAAATTTGTACGTCTTAGAAGAGAGAAGTAAATACCCCTTGAAATACTCTGACAGAAAATTATAACAAAGAAAAGCAAAGTTTTAGGTCTTATATAAAAAGAAAATAGAAATATCTAATGAAGGATATGAGAAAAGTTGTTGCTATTTCTGGTCTTTCTAATTTCAAAAGAATGTTCTACTGTTTCAAAGTCTCAGATTCTATTGAAGAAAATTGCTAGCAGATATGTTCTTATTAAACATCACATCACACCCACAACAATCCCACTCACCTCAAGTAACATCTTCCCCCAAATGTTATTTGTCAGGAATTTTCCTTCAGTTTAGTATTATTTAAGATTGGCATTAAAGGGAAATACTAGACTAGGGAATCTGTGTAGGGAAATCTGCTATTGAATAAAATTGACATAAATTTAATAATATAGGTGTTTGCAGGTAGAAATGTAGGTGTTTGGTAAAAATCTAGGTGACAAATGAATGAACTTGAAGAGTGACAGTTAATGTATTTAAAAATAGAATCCAAGTTGATGTCCTAAAAACTCTCAGAAAATAAACAGAATAAAAGAATAAAATGTTTTTTTAATTAGGAAAGCTAGGTTGTATTTTTTTTTTTTAATTTCAAGGATAAGAAAGGAAAAAAGCCCAATTTTAAAATATTAGCCTGATTTTAGTTTCTCTAACATTTTATGTCTCTGTACTTCTAACATACTCATATTTTTTTTTGTGTTTCCTCATTTTTTTGAAGAAAGGTGTTAATTAAATTACAAAATCACCAAAAAGCAGTAATGTTCAGATGTGTCCATACACTCAACATAATTGAACACATTTCTGCCACCATTTAATACATGGAGATGGTATTTCATGTTACTGTTCATTTAAAACAGCTTTTTCTAAAATTATAAGGTGCAACTAATTCTAATTAGAAAGTTTAACTTTATGATAAAATGTTGGAATAGCCTTATAGTTTGTATCAAGCACTTAACACATGGGTGAATAAGCATACACACAAACGTATTGGGCTATTCCAACTTTTCATCATTTAAACATTCTAATAAAAATTACTTGCACTTTATCACTTTTAGAAAAGCTTCTAGATATAAGATCAATGTGCAAACATAAATTATAGTTTTATAAACTTGCAAAAAAAACTAGAAAATTTAAAGTAACATGTTACTTAAGGTAGCATTTAAAAAAAATCAAACACCTAGCCAACAATTTAATAAAGGATGTGGAAGTTTGTATGCTAAATATTAAAAAATGATATTGGTGAAAATTTTAAAAAACCTAAATATTTATAGCATTATGCCATGTATATCATAAAGATACCAATTTTTCCAAAATTAATTTATAAATTCAGTGCAATGCCAATTTTAAAACTCCCATCAGTTTATTTTAGGGAAAGACAAATAGATTCTTAGAAGTTGATAGTCCTGAAAAGACCTCTCAATGCTCTACGGTACAGAAACCTCCTATTACCCTGCTCCCACACATCTGGTAGACCCCAAAGTTTGGGACACTCAGACTCCCTCCCTTGCTTGCTGCAACCCTGTACAAATACACCTTAAAGACCCCCAGCGTTTCCCCAACAGAGCTCAGTACCCACTTCCAGCCACTAGCCTCAGAGGTCTCCAACCTATTATCTCAAACCTTCTAGAGAAATGTTTTCTCTGACCCACCCATTCCCCTTATAATACTCCCATATTGGGGGTTAAGAAGTCCAGTGGGTTTTACTGGCTGGTCCAGGGTCTTTGTCTCATCAAAGAGGCTATCAGGCCCATACACCCTCTGGTCCCAAATCCTTATATCATTCTCTCCCTAATTCCTTCCTTACACTACTCACCAGCTTGCTCTGAGGGGCCCTTAATCTGCTATGATGACCTTGCCCTTGGGCCTCCTGCCCTCCATTGGCCTCTTCACCTGGTGGAATACAGGCTGACAGACAATAATCCCTCTCCTTCTTTCTCTTTGTTGTAAGATGCTGCCTTTAAACTAGCATTGCTTGTAATTCCTCTCTTTGGGAGGATACCCTTGCCAACCTATGGCTTCAGGGAACCTTCATCCACACCTGAAGAGATTCATCTTTTTGGCGCTGGCCTCCTGGGAATCCTTTTTGCCCTCGAGCCTGATGTGCATATTCCCCCCATAACACCCCATGTTGCCCCATTTCAGCAGTAAGTAGCCAGGTTGACACATGACGTCTCACTCTCCAAGAAAACAAAAACGGCGGAATGATAGATGGGTTTGGGCTGACAGGTCACCCTGTAAGCTGCCTGTCATGGCCAGCCACAGCGCCGCGGGAGGAAAACTCAGAGGCAGAGTAAAGCTATTACTACTTTTACTTCTACTTTCTTAGAGAGAGCTTAGAGAGAGAAAGAAAGATTTTTCTTCTTCTTAGAAAGAGCTTAGAGAGAAAGATTAGAGAGAGATTAGAGAGAGCTTTCTTCTTTCTTCTTTTCTTCTTAGCTTAGAGAGAAAGAAAGAGAGAGCTTAGCTTAGAGAAAGATTATTAGAGAAAGATTATTTTTTAGAGCTTCTTTCTTCTTTCTTCTTTCTTCCTCGGGAGCCTCGGCCTAACTCTGACCAGCAATTACTTCTTCTATCTGGTTTCTCTTCTGTAACCGCTCTGCCTACGTTCTGGCCGCTCTGATTCTTTTCTTCTTCTCCGACCCGAACTCTTCTTCTGACCAACCGAGCGACTGCATGACTGACTGAATGAATTCATTCTTCGTTCTCCTAACTCCGACCGCTTTCACCCGGTTATATACCTTTAGCTTTGCGGGTGCCTCACGTGCATTTACAGGTGTGTCACATACATATCAGGTGGAACT
Source organism: Tamias sibiricus (assembly GCA_025594165.1). NCBI lineage: Eukaryota > Metazoa > Chordata > Mammalia > Rodentia > Sciuridae > Tamias > Tamias sibiricus. Next base: position 81,068,905 of record CM046660.1, on the reverse strand, counting down.
TATGGCTTCCAGCTAGCCGCAATAACCCTTCCTAATTGGGGCTCCTTCATCACCCCCCCAGAAAGTTTCTGTGTCCTGAGCAAACTTGTTTTTCTGAGCAAACTTGTTTCATTTCCCCCTCTCCCCACCCCCAACCACAGGCAGGAGATCACCCCAGGGTGGGCTTAAATGTCCTGAGCAAACTTGTTTCATTTTCCCTGGGCAGGAGCCAATAGATTTTAAGGTTGCTCTGGCACACCCCCACCAGAAATCACTACTTAAGCTCCCTCCCATCCAGAGCTCACCCCCATCCCCCTCTCCCTATGCCTCTTCTACCTCTGACCGGCCATAAGGCTGGTGAATAAATTTCTTGGCTGCCTGGTGGTGGTCTCCACTGTGATATTTGCCCTTCAGATACCATAATTGCAGTGGACTGAATGTTATGTACCCCCTAAAACTGATTGGTTAAGATCCCTAACCTCCAATGTGATCGTATTAGGAGGTGGGACATTTGGAAGGTAATTACATCATGAGAGCAGACCTATACCCTCAAGAATGGGATTAAAGTCTTGAGAAAAGAAACCCCAAAGTAATCTCTTGCTTTCTTTCTCCTCTGTGAGAATGAAACAGAATGTGGGTGTCTGTGACAGGGAAGAGGGTCCTAATGAGAACCAAACAATGCTGGCACCCTGATCACAGACTTCCACCCTCCAAAACTGTGAGAAATAAGTTTCTGGTTTTTATAAAGTATTCATTCTATGGTATTCTGTTATAGCAAACTGATGTTTGCCAGAGTGACACAGGATCAATTTCATAGTCATAAGGAAAAGACTTCTACAACTTATACAATACATAGAAATTCATTCTAAATAAATCATAAATCTGAAAGTAAAATGTAAATCAATAATTTTCCAGAAGATAATAGGATGAATAAATCATCTTTGACCAGTAAGTAAGGACTAATTATAAGGTCACAGACAAAAAGAGAGATCAACAAATTGAATATCATCAAAACCAAGAAATTCTGTCCACTTAAAAAAAAATTACACTGAAAAGATAACCAGAGTGGGGAAAATATCTGAAAAAATCCTTAGGGTACAGAAATATAAAGTACTACTATAAATCATATGAAAAAGATCATTCTGAACTTTAAAATGGATAACAGATTTGAACAGGACATTTATAAAAGAAGATATTCAAAGGACTAATAAGTATTTGAAAAAGCATTCAATATCCTTATTCATGAGGGAAATGCCAATTGAAATACAATATGCCACTAATATATACCCACTAAAATATCTGACAGTAAAAACAATGTGAAATATCAACTTTTGGCAAGGATGTACATTAACTAGTAAAAAGAATATTCATATTCTTCATCCATACATGTTCATTATTTGTAAATGCCCAAACCTAGAATACCTCCAAATGTCTATAAACCATTGATCAATAAATATATAGGGCAGTTTCATTTGTTGGAATACCATAAAACTATGAAAAATAATGAAATATTGCTATACATAACATGGATGAATATTGCTGTGTAAATAAACATTAAAGTGCATATAATTAGTAATTCCATTTCTAAAAAATTCAACACCATAAAAGTAATCTGCATTAATAAAAATCAAAACAGCAGTTAGTTTGTGGAGAGAGAGAGAAATTGGAAGGACAGGAAGCAGTCTTCAGGATGCTGTCATGATTGACAAGTCACTTTGCATAAAATCAGCAGTTTAAGCACTTATGATTTCAGCACTTTGCTGTATGTTATATACTCCAATAAAAATGTTTTCTTACAAAATAAAATAGAAATATGCAGAGAAAAACTACACACCCTCAGGGGAAAAATAAAACACACATCCTTAAGACAGGCAAAATTCAAAAGCAGCCCCACTCATTAAGTCCAACACAGGGAAATACAAACATGATGATGAGTAAGTGAAATTGATTTATTTTTATCTCAATATACATAATCATCGCTCTTTATGTCTTCATGTGTTGTGCTTAAGGAAAAAATGCATCCTGATGTCTGCAGTAAAGAAAAAACGGATTGCAGATTCAAGAACTGTGCTTGAGTTTAAGACTTTTCAATAGTAATTGTTAATTTTCTTAAGCAAAGATTTCTGCCTTGATTACAACTGATTAGCAAATGAAAATTTCTTTCAGCCATATCCCCTTATATGGAATTAAAAACTTATTAAGATAAGTTATATGTATGTCTATATTTGAATGCGTTTTTATATGTGAACATCTATTTTATATATTTAAATGTATATTTTATATAGTAGTGTATATAAATGCAGACACAAAATGCATGTATATTTAGGTTTTAAATAAATGGAAAACAGTGGTGTGGATAATCCGAGTATCATTTCTATTTGAATTTAGAATGCTTTGCATGATTTTTGAGGCATATTTATCTTCTTGATTAGAGTTTGTTTAGACCGATATTAAAATTAGGCTGCACTACTTGAAGACACAACACCTGATCTTGAAGAATTATGTCTAAAACAATTTGGTTAACAGAAAGAAGCTATCTAGGGGTTAAGTATTTTATAGTAATATTCATCCAAAACTATCAGCAGCATACTGATAAATGAGAATTAGTTGTAAATTAAAATCAATCATTAAAATTAGGACATGCCTGAAAGTTAAGCAAAATTAAGAAATTGGCGTAAGTGAAAACTAGTGGTATCTCAATTAATCCTTCTTAGTTCTATTCCTCTGTGTGTGTGTGTTTTGAGAAAGAATGTGTGCTGTAGTAAAAAACACACAGGCTTAAAATTCTGCTGAAACAGTGTTCAAATACTGAGTTCATTCCTTTTAGGATCTGTTAGCAATTGCTTGACCTCTTGCAGTTCTTGTAATAGCATGATCCTGTGATTGTGAGAATTTGACTATAATGATATATAAATTAATAGTTCATTTTTGGTTGGACAAAGTCAATAAGTAAGCAGGGGGCACATAAGGAGTTAGAGAGGTTTGTGCTAAAAGATGATGCCTTCTCTTTGGAATGTAATCAGTGGGAATCATCCACTTTTCCCCTGATCAATAGCAAGTTGAATTTAGAGAGATTGGAGCTAGAGGTGTGGTTTCAAAATCATCATACATAGGTGGCAATGGAAGGTATGGGGATGAACCAAAGCCCCCAGAATGAGAAAGAGCATAGTTTGAGAATGGAGGAGGGCCTAGAATATAGAAACTGAAGAACAACAACATTTAAGGGAAGCCAAGAAGATATTTTATTTTGCATATTACAATCTGTTGGTATGGATCTTAGTTTCACTCCACATTCAAGCAAACAGAACAAATCTGACCAGCTAGAAAAATATATTTACTACTAATAATAAGTCATCGAATCCTCTGGATACCTAAGGACAAGAATATAACAGTACCTTGTAAAGGAATGGAACCAGGAATAAAAAACCTGGGATCCTAAGAATATATTCCCTCACTCTTGTCTCTGCTTCAATCTGTTTTATCTTCTTTATTCTTCTATAGACAGGCTTCATTTGTTCCTCTGAACATGTGTCTAAAAAGTTCTCAAAGATGCTGGATTTTATGTCTCATCCTTGCGAGAGGACAACTCAAAATAAAAGTAGAATTCACGTCCTTTTGCTGAGTTTTGAAAAGGGTATCATTTCAGATATAAATCTTACACATTTGCACTGATTGCTCCAAGCACTCCTGTCTCCAGAGACATCCAGTCACTCATCCTAGCAATGCTAAACTCTACCCTGTCTTTCATCTGCCCCCATGCAGGCAAAGGGGCCCACCATGTGCCAAGAATTCTGACCCACAGACCACTTTCAGACTTAAATGAAACATCACAGGGTGGGTGTGGAATCAGGCTGTGAAAGTACCCAGATGATGCACCCTAGAAGCACCTGGCAGTCTTGGTTTCTAAGAAGCAAGCTTAAATTGAATGCCACTTCTTTTTTCCAACAAATTATCCAGAGTAATATCCATGATCTTTCTGTGTTCTGTCCACAGATACCCCATATGGGAAGCCATAAAACTGCTGAACAACTTGCTCTCCCTTTTATGTAGTGGCCAATGTGGTGATGGTTCATTCCCCATCTGTCCCTGCTTCACTTCTGTCTCTGCTTACCTAAGTTGTCCTAGGTTTGCACCTTCCAAATAACACATTAACACATTAATTCTTGATTCTAGCTCTGTTTTCTAGAGAACTCAGGCTATGAGAGAAAGCTTTCATTTTCATTGGCTCTAGAACCCCTCGGACTCCATGTGCATGAGGGAGGAAGGCAAAGTCCTCACAACAAATGATTCTGTGGCTTACAGGGTACAAGGGAAAATGTTTCCAGAAGAGAAGGATCTATTGCCTTCAGGGAGACATCCCCAAAGATATCTGACAAAGAATAAAAGTGTATTAGTAAAGGATTATTCTGTTAGCTATGACTCCTTCCCTGTGAGTTTTATAATTTTCAAGTGCTTCCATTTGACATTTCCCTTTCTAAACAGCTGAGCAACTCTAATCTGATGAGGTGTTACTGTAAGAATGGCACATTTGTATAAGAAAATAATCTGTAGGAAATTGTGACTGATTATGTTTGTAAAATGAAGCAATGACATAATTCATATTTATCAGATTTTATTTAAAGAATATTTAAATACCAGAAAATTTTAAATCTCCTTTCAAGTGTAATTCTATGAACTTGTTAAAATAATTTCTGTACAAGAGAGAGCTTTCAGGTTTCCAGAAACCATACAGTCATGGATTCAAGTCAATTGACTAAGGTGAGACAAATAAGATACTGGCACCATCACCCTCTCCAGCACAGTGCAATGAAGCAACATCCAGTGAGAAGTTGGGGTAGGGCTTGGTAATCATTCTTTGAGTGGCCTGGGAGGCCATTGTTTGATCTTTCAGGGAACTTCAAATATCCGCCCTTCCATTGCTTTTTATAAGCCTAAGGCACATCTAAGCATAGTCAAGAGTAAAGATAGTAACAGCAGGATAGGAAAAACATAAAATACATCAAAACCAGATCTTCCAACCACTGAGAAAAAAATATATATATTGCTTTTTTCCTCTTCCCACCTCACTATCAGAAGGCACTATTTAGTTTTCTTGCTTTTCCTTTCATGCATTTATCAAATTGTTTGAAATCTACAATATGTAGGGCACCATAGAAAGCCTATAAATACTCACCAAATTATATTTCACTGCCCTTGAGAATAATAATTGCACAATCTGGTAGGGAAATTGCTTTGTTTAAATAATTTGTTGTGTTCTGAATTTGTGATGTTTAAAACACTAAATTTTACTACAGTTAAAATGTTTTCTTATGCACAGCAATTCTTAAATAAACCACATTAGAATTCCAGAGAAGGCATTAATAAACAAGTTTAATCATTGCATTAACATTTCCACCAAATTTCAGGAATACCTAAAATCTGGCTATTCTTATTGAATGACAACATGCAGGCAAATTCGGAAAACCAGCTAAATTTTCTATTGATGAGATGAAGGACAATGTGAAACCATATATAAATCTTAGCCTTTGTTACCTACTTTGACTTGCTTTATTTTAGGAGCCAGATATTTGTATCAGAGGAATCTGTAAGCTTCTTGTGCCCCTCTGCCCCTCCCAAGACACTGATATTTTTTATTTTGTTTTAGATGAGAAAAGAGAATTTGAGAAACAAACTAATCTATTTTGGCAGCAATTTAGGTCTCTAAATAGAATCAAAGCAATGTAGTTGAAGGAATGTGGACCTTGCAGTCAAATTGGATTTGATATATTATTTTGTGAATCCTCCTTGTGTAAATGGGGGCAATTCGCTTTTACTTCACCTATTGGTGTCTCTGTTTCTTCAATCTTAAAAGGGTGATGACAATATTTATGTTAAGATTTTTGTGAGAATTCAATTACATCACTTAATATATGAAGCATGCAGGGTACTTGGCATATAGTAAACAGAAGTGAGGCCAAGGATTTATTGGCAACCAAACAGTCTGAAGATTTGAAGCATTAAAACCGTCAACAGACTTCAGTGAAAGGTACTAGTTCCAGAACTTTCTCAAATAATAATTTCTACAGAAGACAACATTTTAAAAAATACTAAATATGTGAAAGAGAGTTTAAATTTTTTATGAAGAATTAAGGATAACAGTGTATTATGATTATCTTCTTTATTCATCAAACTCTTCAAGACACAAGCTATTCAGGCTAAAGTACTGCTGTAGTGGCACCCCCTCCTCCACAGAAAATCTTAACTAAGCTTCTCAAGAAATCTTCACCATGGCTGATTTTAGGACTGTCAGCAAAAGAGTCTCTACAAAAAAGTTCAGTGTAGATAAACTTCCTATTTTCCTGTTGCTCTATTACTTGGCGACTGGCCTGGAAGAAATCAGCATTCCAGGTGCTGGACACCCCTTTACTTGTTTTTCACAAATATGTATCCAGTATAGTAGTTTGTAGGAAGTGGGTTTGCAAATGCAAAATGTGATAATAAAAGGACAAATTCTTTAAGCAAGGCCTCTGGCCTTGAGCTGGAGTCTCACAGAGATGTCTACATTCCTAAGATAAGAGAAGTTACTAGTTGGGCTCCATGGTAACAGCTGGCAGGGGGAGGAAAGAAAGGGGAGAAGAAACTCTCCCCTTCTCAGGTGTTGTCCTTGAAGGTTTAACTTGCCCAGAACAGTGAAAGAAAAAAAACTGCTTTTATGTGAACTTCTGAGCTCCTCCCCTTACATGCTGGGTATAAAGTTATGAAACTACCTGAACTCAGGGTTCAGGGGATTAATTGATTACAGTGAAGGCTGTACCCTCTGAACCTGGCTGCAGCCAAATAATAAAACTGTTTCCTGTTATCTTCGGTGACTTGCCTTGTCTGTCCCTACAACACCACAACCAAAATAAACACAACCCTCATCTAATAGCTGTTTCCCTCAATTTCAGGCAAGGATCTTTAACCAGAATCACCTGTGTGATTTAGCCAGAATCACACAAAATGGGAAGTTTCATAAAATATTGTAGGTTTGCTCCAGAATTTCCATGTGAGTAGGTCTAGGGTATATTTTCATCAAATTTTCAGGTGATGTAATGGGTCTAGTCTGGGAACCACACTTTTGAGAAACAGTATATAATAAATAGTAATATTTAAGATGCTTTCAAATACAAGGCTAGAAAGTAATGTAAAACAAATAGGGACATATGTTTGTATTCATAAAATTATAAGAATATATTTTAGAGAACCAAATGTCTCTCTATTCCTGAAAACCAAAGTTCATCTGAGATTTCTTTCTAAGTATGATCTTTCCAGAAGTAAGAACATAGCATGGCTCTAAACTGCATAGTTCTTTAAGTCCTTTCTTTAATCAAATTTTACCTAATAGCAAACCCTCTGATATTGGTTACATTGCATCTTCCCACATGATATATTAAAATTCTAACCTCCAGTACTCGTGACTGTTTTCAGTGGTACTGGCTTGGAAATAAGAGTGTCGTAAATGTAATCAGTTAAGATGAAGTCATTCTGGAGTAGGGTGGGCACTAATTCAACACAAATGGTATCTTTATAAGAAGAGGAAGAAGCAGATACACAGAATGCCATGTGAAGACAGGCAAAGGTTGGGACTCTTGTCTACAAACCAAGGAATGAATGTACAGGACTGCAGCCATCAGCAGGTGCTGAGAGGCATAGAGCAGGCTCTTATTCACAGTGCTGCAGACACCCAGATCTCAGACTTCTTGTCTCCACCATTACAAGAGAGTAGAGCAATTTTGCTTTATGTCCCTGTTTGTGGTGGTTCATCACAGCAGCCCTAGGAAAGTAACACACTCTCCTTTCTCCAGTACCTCAAGATTTTCAGCCTAACTCTCAGATCTGTCTCCAATCTCAAGATTTTTTTTAGTGTTTTCCCCCACTCATTTTATATTTTCATCCTTAGGAGCGTTTCCTTATAAAAACAGAGAGGATGCAGGGGAAGAGGGTGGGGCAAAATGTGCCATCTCAGCCTGAAGCCTCAGAATGCAAGAAAGCTGTCCCCTGATGGAACACTCTTCTGACCATTTCCCTCTGGCTCCACATTGGGTATGGCAAATGCTGGACCCTGTTTTAACTGTCTGTCCTTGGCTTCAACATCCTGGCTCAATATTTGTTTTTGGCTGTGATCCTGGGCTTTCCTCCTCAGTCTTCTTGCCCCCTGTTCTTGGCTCTGGATCTGGTAAAACTTTCCACATGCCCTTCATCTTTGGCTCTTGCCACCCTAATTTTCCAGTTCTTATATATCCCTGAGTCCATACTTAACAATATAGAAGTGTCCTCACCTCACCTCAGAGGTCTACTCAACTTTGCTTTTGCATAAATTTCTCTCTGTCACTCTTCTTTCATTAAACAAAGACACAACACCATTTCTTCCTCTGTGCTTCCCCCTCCTTCTCGTCCCCTGACTTTTGGGACCCTGATAGGTGGGGTCTTATATTCATTCATTCTACTGCCACTTTTCATGCTGTTGTTCCATTGCCTCCGTTCAGTTATCTTCCCAACTCTCATTACCCAATGTTGCCTTTTTCTCGTCCTTGTCTGTCTTCAGGACATCATCCTACACTCATCGCTCTCTTTTGTACTTGTTTCACCCTCATCTTCCTGTCACCATTGTCAGATACAGTGGTTTTCAATTCTGGCTAACATTAGAATTACCAAAAAAGCTTTAGAAAATGGATTCTCCAGTAGTGCCACCCCTAGAGATTCTAATTTAATTGAAGATGGCCTGAGAATCATATTTCTTAAAATCATTTTCCAGGCAATAATCACCAGCCTACCTCTATGATAAAGATTTGCCTCACTTCCCAGGCTTGTAGTCCCTCACTTTCAATTTGAACCTCCATCACTTTGTTCCGCCCACCTAATCACTCAGACTCATCATTTGAAATGACTCTACCATCTACCAGCATAATCTCAAACTGACACTGAACTAATTTTTATCACCTTTCTCACTGCTAGGGAATATGCCCTAAGTTTTTATTATGCCCCTATTTTGTCCTTTGACTTTTTCCAATTCACTTTTGGTTCTACCCAGCTGCACATGCGGTCGACCATTTCAGTAACATTGCTGTCTAGTAGCAAGGAATGCCTATTCTGTAGTTATCACTTTTCCACAGAGGGGAGGGACTTTATGCATCCAGGCAGGAAAGTGTTGGGAGAATACTGGAGCCTGTTCTCCAGAGCTTCCTACAGACACATCCCCGAAGGGGGGTGTGATTGGCAGTCATCTGACTGGTAGGCTAGGGGAGGAACCTGTGCACATACAGGTCAGTGTTTATTCTTTTCCTGAGTTAAGGTTGCAGTTTTTCTTCTCTGCCAGGCAGTTTTTCCACTGTACCAATAGCTTTACCAATGGTAAGACATTGATTCAGTGGTGAAAAGACTTTCTGATCTGTATTGTCTAATTTTCAGCTATATCAGTAACAAATCTTGTGTCTGATGCCTGATGCAAGGAACTTTCTCTCCATTGGTTCTTACAGTAGGAGAGGAAAAACCTCAACCACAGACTAGACTAATGAAGCTCCTCTGTTCTCCTTGTGTTGCATATCTGATCTGGAAGCCCATTGACCAGTATTCCTGTCCCCAACCACTTTTTTTGATGCACACTGTTAGAGAAACAAAGTCATATTATTGAATCTACTGTAGTTCTTTACTTTTAACCCAATATAGACCCTCATTATTACATCTTTTTTTTTATTCCTTGTATATCTTTATTATTTACCTCCTTTTCATAGCTATTCCTGCCTTCTCTACTGTTAGAGTTCTGATATCAAATCCTACCCCTACCCCCAATTTTCAGTGAACAACCTCAGATCATGCAATTTTGTGGAAACCATATAACAATTACACTCCCTACTTTCCTCTTCCTTACTTTTTCACCATCTCTCTTTTCTTTGTGCTTGTCCTTTAAGACTATTCTTTTCCCATGGATCTCTCATGGGGTTTTCAACCTCTCCCTTCTCTGAGACTTTATCAATTCATTACATTTGTGACTTCTCCCTCTCTGCAAAATAATTTTTCTCTGCCTGAAAACCTGGACCTAACACAAAGGTTTGAAATTTGTTGAAAGCAAATTCCTCAGTACTAGTACTCCTTCAAATAATTTTTTTTTTGTTTTCCCCCTTTACATACTTATTGAAAGAATCACCTTGATTTGGAATTATTTTAAAGATATTTTTCCTTACACCTCACAACACTATTTAACTCCCTTTAAATCAATGGGATCATTTATAATCCATCAGAAAATCATTAACATCCTATTAACAACTTTTTTTTCTTTCTTTTTCTTTTTTTTTGGTTCTCACCGGGTCTGTCTCCTTTCTTTCTCTTATCTAATCCTCCCTGTTCTAGGCTCAGCTCTTTCTGTGGGTGATAGTATTAAGGTACTATCACTGTCCCCACTTTATATTCGTTTTTATAGTTATTCACCTGGGCTGAAATTTACCTGGTCTCTCCCCCAGATTCTTAACCTACTTTCCTGTTTCAATAAAAGACAATTTTATTTCCTAATGACTCAGGCTCAAAATGTCAGTGTCATTATATTTCTGTTTATTTATTTCTTTACTACTCATTATGTATCTGCTCCTGGCCAAGGACTGCATTATATCCTGGGGGTGACAAAGGAGAATAAACACTGCCCCTCCCAATGATCATATCATATATTGGAGGAAAAGGCTAGGAAGTAAATGAGGTATGCCCCAAGGGCTGTTACAGAGGTACAGCCTTACTAAAAGGCTGTTGGGAGTCAGAGAAGAAGGTGATTCATGTTGTGTGAGGGACATGGAAGAAATGTTTCACATCAAGTTGGTACTTGAGTCTTTAGTAAGAACTAAGCACTTGAAATGGCAAGTCCAGTAGGCTATTAGGACAGCAGTTATAAAGTCAAAGATGCATAAAGCCCTATGAAATGTGGTTTGACTGGAGTACATAGTGAAAAGAAAATAGGGCAAAAAGAATGAGTCCAAGAATCATTGTGAATGTTCATGTACTGAGGCAGTGATCAAAACAGTGATTGCCCTGTTTTTAGAGCAATCATTGTAGTAATAACATGGAATGGAAATAATAATCACCTTTGATTCTACTTACAATTTTCCAAACATCCAATTACTTGTTAAATCTTGCAGATGTTCCCTTTACATTGCCTCCTATATCTTTCCCCTGTTGTCCATTTTCTGCTGCTCCCTTCCTCATTCAGTGGTTCAGTTCCCTCCCCTTGAATATCCAGACCACAAAAACAATGGTTCCTGTCATGCCATGTCACATTTCCAGGGCACCCCACTCTCCACTACATTGAAGACAAATTCTTCATTGTGACTTTTAAGGCTTTCCCCAGTGACCTGTCTAATTAGCTGCTAATACAAAATAGGAAGGTTTATTGTCCCAGTCCCAGCACTTCTGCCTGATATTTATACAAGACACCAACTTGTCCTCCCTATGCCTTTGATTTGTGTTTCTTTTACCTTGAAGATTGTCTCCCTCCCCTGCCTTCTGAAAGTCTGTCCATCCTTAACATTTTATTTAAAAATGCATCTGCTTGCAAGATTAAAATTTTAAACTATTCTAAAAATATTTGATTGTCTCTTTGTCTTACTCATATCATTCTACCTTTTAATTTTTAACTGAAACATAAAGACATAAAAATTATACATATCAATGGGGTACCATGTAATGTTTTGATATAATGTGTACATTGTGTAATGTTTAGGTCAGGTTAGGTATATCTATTTCCTCATTTATCATTTCTTTTTTTTAATATTTCTTTATTTGCTTTAGTTGTACACAATGTGTTTATTTGTACGTGGTGCTGTGGATCGAACCCGGGCCGCGCACATGCTAGGCGAGCGCTCTACTGCTGAGCCACAACCCCAGCCCCATTTATCATTTCTTTATGATGAAAACTTTCAAAATTATTTCCTCTGCCTTTTGAAGTGTATAGAACATTATTATTATCTGTAGTCACCCTGCTATACAATAGCACAACAGAACGTCTTTTTCCTATTTAACCGAGCATGTACCCATTGATCAAGCTTTCCTCATTCCTCCTCCACTCCACTCTCCCCAGCTTCTATTAACAATTCCACCCACAATTTCTAGGAGATCAACATTTTTTTTAGATTCCTTATATAAGTGAGATGATACAATACTTGTCTTTCTGTGCCTTATTTCACTAAACATGATTTTCAGCTCCATCTATGTTACTAAGAATGATAGGATTTCACTCCTTCTTATTGCTGAGTAGTCATTCTACCTTTTTAATAATGTGACCAAAAGATTTATCAGATGCCACCATCCCATGTACATTCCCATACAATGTAAACTTTTGACAGTAACATCTAAGAGGTTTGCATTTTATATCATTTCATGTCAAGATATTGCCTTACATGAAGTATATATTAATTGGAGTCGTTACTTTCAACATTATTTCAGAGGTCATCACGTCTTTTCATTTTGAACCTTCATAGTTCAAGATAACTATTTGTTTAGTTATGATAATTTATTTTTTTGCCAAGCAAGAAGTAAAAGCCTTATATTTTATATTCAGTTACATATATTTTTGATGTCTCTGCCATACTCTATTGCCCCCAGAATATGAAATTTAAGATAGGCAAATTAGATCAATCATATTTTAAGCTCTATGTTCATAAGTGTCTTTAGGTACCATGGTAGGGAGGAAAAAAAATTAAATTCAGCAAAAGAACAGCATTTTTAACTTTTCAGTGTCAAATAAGCCAAATGATTTAGTTGTTCATTTTGCCATTCAGCTCACTTATGTGAAGTAGTTATTTTGAATCTACAAGAGAGATCCTTTACCTCAAACTAATGCCCTTTTATGATTTTCCTTTCTCAGGCTTGACTATGTGATTTCTAAACTCCTTTACTCAGGTTTGTCCTGGACTATAACTAATATATTACTAACATGTAGTCTAAATATTTGCATTGGTTCCATTCTAAAAACTTCCAATCTTGAAACAAAATGAGAGTGAGGATAAATAAAAGAGTTAAATGCAAATGTTTGTCCTATCCTAACTTTACCTAAATAAGCAATACGTTAATGTAGGGAAAATGTACAGACATACACATAGGAGCCAAATAAAAGTAAGACATTATATAAAAAGTGATACTATTTTATTGTTCCTTTTTTTCTTCCTACTCAACATACCAGTAAACTATCAGCAACTATCACAAATTGATTATGGGACAGTTTATGTGTTAATTTAATCACTCAAATAAATATTTATTAAGTACTTACTATATGTCTCAAGCAATGGTAGAAGTTACCAGAGATAAATAAGACTATATGGACATTTTCCTAAAGGATGTTACCAGGATTGTGTAAATTAACAAGGGAAAAATGGCACTGAGCAGAAACTGGGGAACTAATGCTGGGGAACTAAAAACTGGGGAACTATGCTGGGAGTAACTAACCACTATTACTGAGTACCAAAGGAGACAGAGGGCAAGATGTCAGGCCCTATTCAAGTGCAGATATTAGCCAGAGAACAGAAAGAAACCTCTAGTTATAAGTTTGAAAATGGAGTCAATCATTGCAGCACAAGTAAAATTTAGTGTGCCATTCAGATATGGTTGCATAGGCAAAATCAGTGATTAGACAAATCTTGCCCATTTTTTGAGCCTGAATGAAAATAGAAAACACATGGAGATCATGAACAGGAAGGACAACTAGAAGATCTACAAAGGGATATTTCTTGGGAAATGATTCTCTGTGCACATTAGAAGAATACATTAAAAAATGATATCAGAAAGAAAATCCAAGAGGACGTTATAGTTACTTAAAAAGAGCTTAGATGGAAATATCTAAAAATAAAATTGCAGTGTGAAAAGGAAGAGAGATAGAATTTAATAATATATTGAAAGGATATTAACTATAAAACAGCAGATTTCATACCACAGAAAATTGAATCAATATGCGGAAGATAATTTTGACAACTTTTACCAGGGAGTGAAGGAAGAAAATGGAAACATTCACAGTAGGTAAAGGAAATTAAAGTTGGAAAAATGAGATAGAAGATGACAGTTATGAAGGCTGAAAACAAAGAGTCTTCACAGAGATGAGTAGTTTTTCAGAAGGGAATACCAGAACTCATGTAGCCAAAATTTTTTCCAGCCTTATAGACATGTATGTGTATAGTTTGAAAGAACTTACCAGACTTCTGTGGGCATAGATGATAAAACCATATCCAAGCCATTTCATAGCAGTGGACCCTGCCCCCAGCAGTCACAGTACTACATTCATTCTCTCAAGTAGATACCTTCTAATGGAAACAATGAGGTAGAATTGACAAGTCTACAAGAATAAATATGCACTAGCTATAATAAAAAATAAACACATTGCTCCTGAAATATGAAAATTCAGGGCATAACAAATACAAATGCCAGCAAAGTAGCATTCAATCTTTATTAAAAGAGTAATGTTCTAGAAAATATAAATTTAAAAATCTAAAAAAATAAAATAAAATGAAGTACATAAACTCAGTAGAACCATGAAGGAATGTTTGGAAGAAATGTAAATAGCTGGGTATCTACCTCTGAAACAGGTGCTGGTACCAGATGGTTTTACAAATGAGTCTTCTCACCCTTCAAAGGACACAATAATTCCAGTGATATTTGAATTCTTCCAGGACCTGAGAAATAGAAAAGTACTCTGGTCATTTTATAATGCTAGTATGACAACAATGGAGACATGACAAAGAAAGTTTAAAGAAATAAAATCAGAAGATCAATTTCACTTTAAGATATAGATGTAAACTAAAATGTAATATTTGAAAGCTAAAATTCAGTCATATAGTGAAATAATCTCAGAATCAAGCATATCATTGAAAAATAATAATATATTCTTAGTAGGAAGTATATTAACATGCTTTATATCTCTTCCATTCTCACTTTATCAAAGACTTCAACTGTAAATTCCTTTATAGCAGAATGGGATGGAGATGATATCCATTTTGGCTACTGCTATATCCTCGCTGCCCATCCTAATATCTTTCCAGAGCAATTAATAAATCTCTCTCAATATAAGGAAACTGAATGGAGAAGTTGTTAGAGGCAGAGGGGAGATATTTGCAAGAGATCCAAATAAAATTTAGAAAATTTTTAAAAACTAAGTTAATTATTATTTGAAAGGAGGGGAGTTTAAGAAAATAAATGTAATTTCTACTCTTTATACATCACTTTGGCTTAGAAGTGAACATTATGAAATAACTCTAACAGTGTAGCCATGGTATATATGTGAGTACAAATGTTATATTAGAAATATTGGCAAGGAATAAAGAATGCTATTTTGAGAGCCTAATAATTATCTATAATAAATGATATATCAAATGATATCTAATGTCTCTGCTCAATTGACAACAGTTTAAACATTTCTTTTAAATATGTGGAAGGAAATACTAAGATTATGTAAAATGAAACAGCTGGAGGTGTTGCAGTCTGGTGTCTCCAGGGAATGGAATTATAGAGGACTATGCAGGGACTGCTATTTTTCAGTATTCTAATCATTTTTTATTATAAGCAAAATCCTACATGCTTAAGTGACTTCAAAATTATTGCTTAAACTTTTAAAATTTTGAGCATATATTTGGTAAAATAAGAATATACAAATAAATTAAGCCTGACCATAACAAAATTAATTTAAAACTTACCATTTCTATCTGGGACAAAAGTAAAGGAAGACTGATGTTTAAACAAACATTGTTGGGGGGATTGTGGATCCGTGGTAGAGCACTTGTCTAGCATGTGTGAGGCACTGTGCTCGATTCTCTGCACCACATATAAATGAATGATTAAAATAAAGGTTTATCTATATCTAAAAAATATTTTTTAAAAAAAACAAACATTGTTGGATTCAAATTGATAAATTTGGTCAACAGAGCAATTTGCATTATGTATTAAAAGCCTTAATGGTCTGATCTAGTAATTTAGCCTCTCAAATTTATTCTCAATAAATAGTAAAGATCATATAGAAACATTTTCATTGTTGACCTTTATTCCTTCTGAGTTCCCTTTGAAGTTGGAGGTTTTTAAGATACATGCTTGGGCCCTTTACTTGCAGTGTTCTCCAGCATTCTTACCTAGGCCCACTGGTGACTTCCTCCTTGGTCCACAGTACTGTGCCTTCTGGGTCTAGAACTCCATATTCATTGACATTTTCAGCATCTCTCCCTTAATTGTTTCAAAGATATCCTAATTACAGCATTTATAAAACTCTATTTCTTATGATTTTTTTTTCCCTTAAAGTTTGCTCTTCTTCAAGATTAACTAAGAAAACCATCTACTTCTACAAACCAAAATTTAGGAGTCATCACTAAATTCAGTCTATGTCTATCCCTTTACCTAATCTTGTTGATAGAATCTTCTAAATATTTACCAACTTCCTTACTCTATTTAAGACCATCTGTATTTATTCAATGGTAATATACAAGTATCTTCTATGGGACAACTAATCAATCTCTCCACGTGTGAGCCTGTTATTCCAATGCCTATAATTCGCACTGCTATCAGAGAGCTTCAGTTTTTTTAATAAGAAATACATTCCATTGATAATATATACACAGGCATAAGTTTGTACAATAATCATAAAATGTGAGTCCATACTAAAATAAGTAATAACTTTTGCAAAATATCTATCAGGAGATGTGAAATGTGATGATGATAATAAAAGGAGGAAAACACAGAAGAAAAGAGAAAGTGGAAGAGGAAACAGGTCAAGCAGGAGGAGATAGAAGAGGAGGAGACCAGGAAGAGGAGGAAAAGAAGATACAAGAACAAAAAGGAGATTGAAACACTTGTAGAATAATCTTAAAAATAATTTTAAAGACTCAAAATAAAATGATAAAATGACTATAATACTTAGATTCTTCAACTTTCTTCAACTCAACAAGTCTTTCACAAGCATCTACTGCAGGAAGATGGACTCTGTTCATCAGATCTAGCCCAACTGCACCAGAGAGGCACATTCTCTTTACTCAGTTATTAATATCTCTTAACCACAGTATCCAGGGTCAAAAAAAAAAGGAGTGGGTTGTGAACTGATCCAAGCAGAAGCCAGAACCAATCAACCAGACAAATGAAAGAATAAGTTTAGACAGCATGGCTTTGGCAACAGCTGTTGCTTTTGCCTGAAATGTTGTCCTCAACCCCACTTCTGTGGACTTGATTGCTTCTATCATTCAGATCTTAGCTCAAATGCAATTTCTTAGTGAAGTTTTGCCAGACTTCTGGAACCTATGTGATATTATGACTAACATCCTGATTTTCTTTCTTAATATTTGCCATAGCAATTGTGGACATTTTATTAAAGTCTGCCTTGCCTTCATAAATCTTTGAGTCCTTTCGGAGGAAAAGTACATACTGATATATCTCCAGGGCCAACACTAGTTCCTTTAAGACATTCTATAAATATGTGTTGAAAAAAGGAATATACAAAATGAGAAGAAATAAATGAACAATATAAAATTTCACAGTATTAGATTTTGATTTTTGCTTCCTGAGTGTAAATCTATCTTTAAGTTCTGAAAATGTTGGCTACATTTAAATTTGTTTTATATGTAATAAGAGTGGAAAAGGCAATCAGTGATTCATAGATAAACAAAACAAAAAGAAGAAAGATAAACATCTCTCTCTTTTCCCTTTACCTACAAGAGATCAAACCCAGGACCTCATGCATTATAGACAAACACTCCATCACTCAGCAATATCACCAGCCCAACATTTCTTTTACTTCCTTAACTTCAATCCCACTGAGTTAAATTAGCAGCTTGTATATAAATTCTTCCATAACTTTATCTTTGATCATAATAATAACAGTAATAGCTGAAGTTTGTTGAGTAGTTACTATATACAATTTTTTTTCTCTTTACGTTATCTTACTTATTTCTCAAAAACTATAATAATAGTACTAATATTATTCCATTGTACAATGAAAAAAAAAGAAGTATAGAGATATTAAGGTACTTGCTTAAGTTGGAAAGGTCAAATAGCTGGTCAGATGTAGAGTTAGTATTCAATAAAAAATTCACATTATCTTGTATCAGACTCTCCTATGATAATGTACATACTAACTTACTGCATATATCTACTTACTGTGTATATACAGAGACACATCCAGTAATGTGTTTATAAAATTGTCAGAACCATGTCATTAAATTGCTTTTCCAAAAGCCTATAACAATTCACATTCCTACTATAAGTAAATTAAAGTACCCTCTTTCTGAAGGCCTGCCAACAGTAGGTGAATTGGCAGCTATCAGTTTATTTTGTATTCCTCTGACTAGTGAATTTGAATATCTCTTCATAAATCCATTGTCCGTTTGTATTTCCTCTCATGTGAAGGATCTATTCACATCCTTTGTCCACATTTCTAAGGGAATATCTTCTTTTTATTAAATATATGTGTATATATATGTATATATATATGCTGTCATCTGCATTGTAATTTTTAACAAATCAAATTTTCTCCTATTACCTCATTTATAATATATTTTGCCATTGAAAAATTTTAAAGTTTTTGCAGTTAACCTCTTCACATCTTATACTTATGCCAATCATTAATTTTATCACCTGTCAAATTCAAAATATCCTTCAGATCTTGGCTCTGTGGTCCTAGGGTAGAGAGCCTACATTCCCCATATCTGCTTACAGGTGAGCTCCATGCTCACCTTTGCCTACAGGGGAGCTAGAGAAAACTGCTGCTGAAGGAGGAAGCCAGGACGTGGTCTTTGCGGTCTACTTGTCTACTTCCTGTGGGCTTCCTGTTGTTTCTTGTGATTTGCTTCTTCATGCCAGCAGCAGCAGGCCCTTCCTGTAACAACCGCTGAATCCATTTTCAGTTTTTCCCAAACTTGCAGAACTTGTAGAACCAGCCTCATTGTACCACTTCAGAGACACTAACACCTGCCAGGAAGCACCCCACTTAAAGCTGAATCTAAGCCCTTTCTCAAAGTCCTTAAAATTTAATAACTAAAACTTCCCTTGGTTCTTCAGCCCTAGGAGTTGTAGCCACTTCCTGTAATTACTACCTCTATTACACTTTAGGGCTCTCTTTTAACCCTTTTATTTACCTAGGCAGCAATTTTATGCTTAGATATAAAGCTTTTTTTTTTTTTTTTTAATTCTCTGTTCTGAAATAGAAGGTATGGTCTGTAACCCTTGCCTCAATCTTGATATAATAATTCATAAATTAATTTGGGTTATTTGTATTTTCTTATGATGTAAACCATTTACTCCAGATTTTTCAAGTTTGTTACCATAATGATACTTGTATTTTTCTTTTATATGTTCTTATTTTCTCTATATTTGTGATTAAGTGTCCCTTGTCATTTAAATGTACGTGTATATATATATATTACATGGCATATAATATATATTTTATATATTATCTATATATTTCACTTAGTTAAAATAACTGGATACTTATATTATTGGTATACATGTATGTGTATGTTTTGTTTATGTGTTATGTATATTATGCACATATGTATGTATGCTTGTTCATATATGTTTGTGCTGTTTGATGTTTGTGTACATAGTTGTGTTTTCTATAGCTATATGTCACCACAAAATGATAAGAACATTGTATACTTATTTCTAGAGTGCAGTTATTAATGTTCTAGTGCAGAATTCAGCAAAGTGTTTTCTATAAAACTCTCTGGCTCAGGAAGCCTGGCATCTCTGTTGCACAACTTAACTCTGCCATTGTAAAACATGAAAGCATCCGTCAACAATATAAATAAATGGACATGCTCTAGAGTCACTCCTTGATAATCTTTGTCCTCCATTTACTTTTCTCAATATAGTCTGTATCTCATTTTAAATATCACTTTACAAGCTGGGGGTACAGCTCAGTGTTAGAGCAAACACTTAGTATGGTCATGGACCTGGATTAAATCTCTAGCACCAAAACAAAACCAAACAAAAATAGCAACAACAAAAACACACATACACACACATTCCCCAGGAGGCTTTCTATGGTATAATTCTCTTCTGGATCTTTATTATCAGTATAAATTTACAATTTTATTGTTTATTTTTTAAATTTATTATGACTAAGGTGTGGTCTGTGGACCAGCAGCATCCATATCATATGAGGGATATGAGAACTTATTAGAAATTCAGAATCTTGGGCTCCATGCAGTGGTGTGTGGAAATCGGCTCATGCTAGCTGATAAAAGATGAATGTACTTGATGCTTCCCAAATTTGAGTTCAGTGACATTGAGTTGATAGCTTAAAATTATCCACAAAGGGAATATTTACACCATGGAAATTAGCAAAAGCTAAATTATGATTGTTTTGTTTCAAAAAACAAGTTTGCTAGCACACCATTGGCCTATTCCAGACACACTAATTCAGAATCTGCATTTTTTTTAATAACATCAAGTTATTTGGTTGAACATTAAAATTTGAGAAGCTCTGTACTAGATCAGTTTTTTCCTTCAAAGTACATGCTAGAATGACTTAGTATGCGTATTAAGATACATATTCCCGAACCTCGTGTGTAATACTGATTTAGAAATTCTTTAAGTGGAGCCTCTTAAGAAAACTCCCATTCTGTAAAAATATACATTTCAAGCAAGCTTACTGCTTGGTTCTTATGCATCCAAAAGGTTTGTAATTACTGTCCTAAAATACCAGCTCCCATGGCATGCTTTTTTTCCATAATTTAATAGAGCAGAACTGAGAGTCTGAAGGATTATTCCCAGATTTTGAGATCTAATCAGAACTTACAAAATTTTGTGCAGGTGAATTTCAGAATTGTTCTGCAATGGCAAATCCTCTGTGCCCTCTTTTCAACTTTTTGAACAGGAATATTACAATGGTTATCCTGTGCCTATCTCTTCAGCATATAGTGGGTATATGCTGGTGGATAACTTATCCTTCATTGTCTCAGGTCAACAGATTGATGAATTAAACTTGAGGAGCTATGTTTGAGAAACTACACCCCAGGTGCATCACCAACTCTTGGATCTGATTTAGATAAGAAGTTTCTGAACTTAAGCTGACACTGTAACTGGTTTGGAACTTTTGATAGGACTTGGGAAGGAGTTGTATGTAGGAGGACATGAATCATATGGGCCATGAGAAGAATTGCTTCAAGACTTCCTGCACTCCCTCACCTTCCTAGTTTGCCTAATGATAGTTCAGAATCATCAGGATTTCTGGGGTATGGGAAGGAGGATGAGGTAGGAGGAACTTGCAAATTCTTAGTGCATTGGAGGTATAGCTCAGCACTTCTGAAGTAATCACATGTTTAAAGCTGACCGCTGCATGCACTTGTCATAGGCCCCATATTGCTGGTATCTCACATATCAAATTCACCTCTCACTAATTGTGCATCTCTCTGGCTGATTGTTTTCTTTCCTTACCTCAGAAGCATGCAGCAGAGGATGCTGGCATACAGAAACCCTATATCTCCACTTCAACTACTGACCCTTTCATATCTTCCATATGGATAAAGAGCCTCAAACCCATCACACATGACTTATACATGATGGTGGGTGCCCACTATAGAATGGGATTCTGTTGTCCCGGGTTCAGCCTAAACGTCCAATGTAAACATCCATTAGGTTGTTTGGCACTTATTGGTTTTTAAATGAATATTTGTTGAGGTAAGGAATATTCAATATTTGAGAATTTTTCCTTTCTTTTTATCTTTTTATTCAATTTTAGTCAATGTTCTTAAACATCAATCTGAGTATTATAGAAAAATTATATGGCCTTCATAATGTGAGAAGTAAATACTGTCATGAAAATTCTAGCTCCCTAAGGTGTGAAAAGTTATACAAGATAAAAAAAAAAAAAAAAAAAGTTTGGAGATCTGTCATACAACATTGAACTTGTAATTAACAAATGTCTCTACAGTTAAAATTTAAGATGCCAGAATTCATTTTTTTTTAACCATAACATGTTGTATATAGAGATAGTCCCCCAGAAGCTGTGGAAAAAGGAATTATTTTCCACTGGGAAAAACAATATTTTAAAAAATAATAAAAGCTCTTAAGAAAGCAAAAAATCAATAATAATGTGAAGCAATTGTGAATTTGGGAAAGTTGAATTGTAGGTTGTAGTGGTGAGGAGAATTAATTAAATAGGTGAAAGAAGAGAGGTGTGTGGAAATTCAGAACATTTTCCCTGAGAGGTGATTTTTTTTTCTGCTCCTTTTTGTTCATCAGGAGCCAGTGACATTGACTCTGAACTTTAACATTCATTTTCACTCCTGTTCCCTTGGACCCTTACACTCACTTCCCTTTGCATTGTTTCTGATAACTGTGTTTCATGTCGAGGCCTGACTTGCGATGTTTTCCATATGAATTTCATGAGGCTGGTGGTTTTATATCTGGAGGTTTGTTTTGTTAATGCAAGAAAATGTAGATATTTTGTCAAGCAAAAGGCACTTCCACAGACAACCTTGGTTCATTAGATGCTGCCGCTGTACCCTGTTCTGCTCAATCACTGTGTTGGACATATTGCAACAAAAGGCTCATTTTCATCAAAAGAAATTCCCAGAGGGTTTGCTACTTTGATGAAATGGAATTAATTAAATATAGTCTAAGGTAAGGCAGAGAAAAATATATATATATATATAGAATACACATACACACACGTAAATAGCATTTTAGTCAGTTTTCATGCTACTGAGAGAATTTTTTTAAAACCTAATTTCTAAATGCCATGAAGAACCCCGTGTGAAAGCATTTCCCCCTCTGCAAACAGCTTGTTTCTTCAGCAATTCAACCTAGAACAAAGAAATCAAAAATCCTATGTGCTAAAAAAGATCCACAGGAGAAATTTTGTAGAGGCAAGGCAAACTAACATTTATAAATGAAGCTAATTAGGCTTGATTTGCATATTTAACTCCTCTTAATTACACATGGATTCAGCAAACATTTTAAAAGCTGCAATCAATCTTTCACAGACATGGTTAGTTATTTACATGAAATAACAAAAACCAGGAGCCTTGTTAATGATTACTCTGTTTCTAATTTATATACCAGTGGGAGTATTTCACTAATGACAATGGAATATTTTTTCTTTAATATTTTATAATTCTATGAGTTTAAAATTCTTTGGCCTCACAAAAATATTTTAAGAAATTGGCAGAAAATATGAATGTTATGTGCTACTCTAGGACATTAAAATATTCAACCTTAATCAAACAAAGAGTCCTCATAGAATTATTTTGACATTAATTTTTAACTTTGTAACTAAAGTAGTAGCTGTAGTAGAAACAAGCCTCAGCCACCTGGTTATGAGCGTGCCACTGTTCTTTTTTACAGTTGGAATGACATCATTTTCTTCTTTTTTGTCAATAGTATTCTTCACTGGTCATAGAATTTCATATCAAAATATGCAGGGTACAATTGTACAATATAATTTTCTTTTAACATCATTATGCTTTATTTAGTTTACTTTAAAAAGTTCTATCATGTTCTAAAATACAGGAATGGTCATAAGGAGAGGGTGCCTCCATATTGTGATGTGTGGGGCTGGCAGGTGTGTTTGAGATAGTTAGGAGCAGGAGGTGCTGTGGACAGGCAAAAAATAGTCCACAATACCTTATTTTGTGTAGCCATCTAATGGGTGTGAAATTCCAATATCAAGGCTCCATTTCCTAGAGTTCTCCATGAAAATTCTTTTAAAAACAAAAAGTCCTGACAGATTAACCTGTTTGCCCCAATTACCTTGAAAAGCCAGGGGCTATAAGGTAACAAAAAGAAAGATGGTGAAGAACAAATTTACCAAATTTACTTAATACTTTTCCTAGGATCAGTGTGTGTGTGTGTGTGTGTGTGTGTGTGTGTGTGTGTGTTTAAAAATATTTATTGAATACCTCTTGTGAGCCAGTTCATTACTGTGGTTGGGATTATGAAGTGATGATAAACATCATCCCTGCCATCCATAGACCTTGCAATCTGCATATTATGACTATGTAATAATTAATACTGATTGACTACTTGCTGTGTACTAGTAGGAAACAATCTAAGCACTTTTCATGCATTAATTTGTTGAATCTTCAAAATAGCATTATTATGTAGAATCTATTATTATTCCTATTTAAAAAAAAAAAAAAACTCAGGGTCAGATCATTCTGAGGACACAGTAAGAAGTGAAGCTCAAATTCACACCCAAGTGAAACTGAAGTTTCAAAAGAAACTCAATTCTCCATTTCTGCTGATGGGTGGGGTCTACCTAAGCTGCAGTTCTCTGCAGTTGAGAAACCTGTTTTAGTGCTAGCAGCTAATCACAGCAGGGGATGCCTGTTGGCTCTGAGGGTCACAGCTGGCAAAGCCAGATTCTTTTCCACTACTATCCAGTGGCCTATTGCAGTTTTTAATGGCAGTCAGTGCCTGGCAGTATTGTAGCAGGCCCCAGCAGCTCACCTCCAATTTCTTGCCAGTTTCTTGTCTTGTAAATTTGAAGAATGAAATCAGGGACAATAATGGAAAGCAAGAGTGAAAGGAGTAGTATCTAAGTGAGAAGAAAATATTTATTGAATACCCGGTAGAGCTCCCACAATGCAAGAGAGGACCCAACTGGGGTGGCTACTTAAGTGTAATAGTCTAGGGGTTTATATAGCTACTGGGTAGGGGCATTGATCAATATCTATACTAATTCTAGTTTTGGAAAAGTACCAATACTGTTGGTCAAAACCTAAGCTAAACAGGTATTGGAAAAGTATCAAGGCTATTAGTTTGGCCTGTGACCTCTAAGCCCTTGAGTTTAAACTTTCCTGTAACCTCCATGGGGATAAAGGCTTGCTGGAATATTTGGAATTTTTCTAATTATTTTCATGGAATGGCCTTTACATTTGGAAAAAAATAACTTTAATAGGGGCTCCTTACCTAAACTATCTTATTCACAAAGAGTTTCCTGATGCTGTTCTCTTAACCATTAGATTTGTGTTTATACAGCATTTAAGTTAGTATATATATATATATATATATATATATATATATATACTCAAATATGACATCGAGTACATAACTTTTCATTTTGAGACTTCTTTCATATAATCCCAAAGGACATTTATGTAACATATGTAATTTCTACCTACTACATATGATAACTGTAATGTCTGTTTAATTTTAACAACCAGCTAATGCAGAACAAAGATATTCCTAGTTCTTTGTGATGAGTTGAATTGTGTCTTTCCAAGTCTCTATGTTAATATTTAATTTTCAGTACTGAAGAAGGAGTTTATATTCGAAGATAGGGTAATTAAACAAGTAATAAAGGTTATATGATGTCATTGGAGTGGGCCCTATGCAATCAATGTGACTGATGATGTCGTTAGAGAAAGAGATTAGGACAGCTACATACAGAGGAAAGACCATATGAAAATAAGAGGAGACCACAACCATCTGTGAGCCAGGATGAAAGGCCTTATGAATTAATGAAATCAACTTTGCTGGTACCTTGATCTTGGATTTTTGTTTTCCAGAAACTAGAAGATATTTTGCTGTGAGGAAATAAGTTTCTGTTGTTTAAACCACTCGGTATGTGAAACTCAGCGCAGGCAAACTAATATATCCTTAATTGTGTCAAAGGATGAAAACAATATTCAATATCTAAATCCAGAAAGCTGAATATATAGTATAATTACAGGTGGCACAGTTTATAACTGGTCCAAGATATACTCATTGAGCAAATCCACTTACTGATCTCATACGTAGTTTGTGTGAAGAATTTACTCTGGATTATGCTGGTTATAAAGGCAGGAGTGTGTTGGTGTTTTTGAAGAGCTGTGGTGTTTGTCAATGCTTTTTGTGGTTTACAAAGACAGAAGGAGGTTGGCAGCAGCCTTAGAAACAGGTTCACTGTAGTGAATCTCTGGCCAATTGGCTGACTTTCAAGTCATGAGTCTGTTGCTGTTTGGCATTTAGAGAAGCGTTCACTGAAGTTAGTTGTCATTGATTAATTAGATAGCTTTAAAACCAGTTCTGATTGTTTAGTTGTAAGCAGGGCTACAAAGCTGTTACTAATTGATTAGATGAATTTAAAACTAGTCCTGTGTTTGTTACCATGGATATAGACCAATGAATCTTCTGGGAGAGTGGTGACATTTTTATTCTCAGTGGCCAACAAAAATGAATAAGGAGAATAGGGAATAAAAAAGAAAACTACAAATTAATCTATAAAAGGTAATACCTCTTACTTACATATGCATTATGCTAATCACTTTATACAAATTTCTGCAACTGTAAGTAGAGTTTTAAAATATCACCAATCTCACATGACAGAGATGAAGGGTTACCATATATAAAGTATTTAGCATAGGGCTTACACACATAAGAGATGATATCAATAATTTCCCAATGACCCAAGTTCTAAGCTCTGAAGTTTCACTTCAGTACTGCGTTCTTCACCACAGTATACTACCCCTCATAATAAAGTGCTCAGATGTTATGACTTCTTTTATACGATTACTGAGATAGACCCCTGAGACAGTGAGACAGTGAGGAACGTGGTTATGTGGATACAGATTAGGCCATGAAATGCACACCAGTCATGCTTCATATTGTTCACATCCAAGACAGACCTCAGACAGGAGACCAGCTCTTCACTGAGTAGTCTCCCATTAATCTCATTTTATGGCCATATTCCTATATTTCTTTTTCTACAAAGATATAGATAACTTAAAAAAGCATATTTTTCCTGAGACAGGAAGGAGGGGAATTTCTGGAGTACAGCCTAATCTTACTAATCTAATTTATACAGATAAATAAATATGTACAAACTCATTAAGCCAAGCCCCTAAAATTTGTGCATTTTACTATATATAAATATATGCCACTAAGAAAAAATAGCTTAACATGTAAAAAGGACATTTAAAAATCACAGCCATGGGATGGGGAAAACTGAGTTGAATGGACTTACTTTTATATTTTTAAGTTTTATTTTTATTTATTTTTTTAATTTATTTTTTATTCTAAGTTGTTAGAAATGACAGCAGAATGTATTACATTTCATATTATTCTTGTAGAGCATATTTTTACATATCTCTGGTTGTATACAAAGAATATTCACACCATTCGTGACTGCATACATGCACTTAGGGTAATGATATCCATCTCATTCTATCATATTGTTTTTTTCTTCATCCTTTTGCCCCCTCCCTTCCCCTCCCTCTCCATTGGCCATTCTAGTGTTCCTCTAATCTTCTTATGCTCCCCATCCCAACCTGACTATGAATAGGCCTCCTTATATCAGAGAAAACATTTGGCATTTGGCTTTTTGGGATTGGCTAACTTCACTTAGCACTATATTATCTAACTTCATCCATTTTCCTGTGAATGCCATGATTTTATTCTCTCTTATTACTGAGTAATACTCCATTGTGTATATATACTACATTTTCTTTATCCATTCATCTACTGAAGGGCATCTAGATTAGTTCCACAGTTTAGCTATTGTGAATTGTGCAGCTATAAACATTGATGTGGCTGTGTCCCTGTAGTATGCTGTTTTTAGGTCTTTTGGGTAAAGACTGAGGAGTGAGATAGCTGGGTCATAAGGTGGTTCCATTCCAAGTTTTCCAAGGTATCTCCATACTGCATTTCCATATTGGCTGCACCGTTTTGCAGTCCCACCAACCATGTATGAGTGTGCCTTTTTCTCCACATCCTTGCCAACATTTATTGTTGTTTGTGTTCTTAATAGCTGCCATTCTGACAGGTGTGAGATGAAATCTTAGAGTGGTTTTGATTTGCATTTCTCTAATTGACAGAGATGTTGAACATTTTTTCAAGTATTTGTGGATTGATTGTATATCTTCTTGTGAGAAGTGTCTGTTCAATTCCTTGGCCCATTTATTGATTGAGTTATTTGATTTTTGGTATTAAGATTTTTGAGTTGTTTATATATTCTAGAGATCAGTGCTCTATCTGACATGCATGTGGTAAAAATTTGTTCCCAATTAGTAGGCTGTCTATTCACCTCACTGCTGATTGTTTCTTTTGCTGAGAAGAAGCTTTGTAATTTGAGTCTATCCCATTTATTGATTCTTGATATTAATTCTTGTGCTACAGGATTCTTATTAAGGAACTTGGGGCCTAATCCAACATGTTGGAGATTAGAGCTTACTTTTCTTCTATTAGGTGTAGTGTCTCTGGTCTAATTCCTATATCCTTGATTCACTTTGAGTTGAATTTTGTGCATGGTGAGAGATAGAGGTTAAATTTCATTTTATTGCATATGGATTTCCAGTTTTTCCCAGCACCATTTGTTTGAAGAGGCTATCTTTTCTCCAATGTACATTTTTGGCGCCTTTGTCTAATATAAGATAACTGAAATTATATGTGTTAGTCTCTGTGTCCTCTATTCTGTACCATTGATCTACTGGCCTATTTTGGTGCCAATACCATGCTGTTTTTGTTACTTTTGCTCTGTAGCATAATTTAAGGTCTGGTATAGTGATGCCACCTGCTTCACTCCTCTTACTAAGGATTGCTTTAGCTATTCTGGGTCTCTTATTTTTCCAGATGAATTTCATGACTGCTTAATCTATTTCTATGAGGAATGTCATTGGGATTTTGATTGGCATTGCATTAAATCTGTATAGTGCTTTTGGTAGTATGGTCATTTTGACAATATTAGTTCTGCTTATACAAGAACAGGGTAGATCTTTCCATTTTCTAAGGTCTTCCATAATTTCTTTCTTTAGTGTTCTGTAGTTTTCATTGTAGAGGTCTTTCACGTCTTTGGTTAAGTTGATTCCCAAGTATTTTATTTTATTTTTTTATGCTATTGTAAACAGGGTAGATTTCCTCATTTCCCTTTCAGAGGATTTGTCACTGATATATAGAAATGCCTTAGATTTATGGGTGTTGATTTTGTATCCTGCTACTTTGCTGAATTCATTTATGAGTTCTAGAAGTTATCTGGTGGAATTTTTTGGGTCTTCTAGGTATAAAATCATATCATCAGCAAATAATGATAATTTGAGTTCAACTTTACCTATCTGTATCCCTTTAATTTCTATTGTCTGTCTTATTGCTCTGGCCAGCATTTCAATTACTATGTTGAATAGAAGTGGTGAAAAAGGGCATCCTGGTTTTTAGAGGGAATGCTTTCAATTTTTCTCCATTTAGAATAATGTTGGCCTGGGGTTAGGAAATATAGTTTTTATGATGTTGAGATATGTTCCTGTTATCTCTAGTCTTTCTAGTGTTTTGAGCATGAAGGGGTGCTGTATTTTGTCAAATGCTTTTTCTGCATCTATTGAGATAATCATATGGTTCTTATATTTGAGTCTATTGACATGTTGAATTATATTTATTGTTTTCCGTATCTTGAACGATCCTTGCATCCCTGGAATGAACCCCACTTGATTGTGGTGTATTATATTTTTGACATGTTTTTGTATCCATTTTGCTAGAATTTTATTGAGAATTTTTGCATCTATGTTCATTAAAAATATAGGTCTGAAGTTTTCGTTTTTGGATGTGTCTTTGCCTGGTTTGGGGATCAGGGTGATGTTGGCCTCATAGAATGAGTTTGGAAGTGCTCCCTCTTTTTCTATTTCCTGAAATAAATTGAACAGCATTGGTATCAGTTCTTCTTTGAAGGTCTTGTAGAACTCGGCTGTGTATCCATCTGGTCCTGGGCTTTTCTTGGTTGGTAGGCTTTTGTTGGCATCTTCTATTTCGTCGCTTGAAATTGGTCTGGTTCAAATTATGTATATCCTCCTGCTTAAGTTTGGGCAGATCATACAACTCTATAAATTTGTCGATGCCTTAGGTGTTTTTTTTTTTTTTTTTTTTGGAGTACAAGTTTTCAAAATAATTTCAAATTATTTCCTGTATTTCCATAGTGTTTGTTGTGATGTTTCCTTTTTCATCACATATGTTAGTAATTTGAGTTATCTCTCTCCTTCTCTTTGTTAGCCTGGCTAAGGGTCTGTCAATTTTATTTATTTTTTCAAAGAACCAACTTTTTGCTTTGTCAATTTTTTCAATTATTTCTTTTGTTTCAATTTCATTAATTTCAGCTCTGATTTTAATTATTTCCTGTCTTCTACCACTTTTGGTGTTGGATTGTTCTTTTTTTTTCTAGAGCTTTGAGATGTAATTTTAAGTCATTTATTTGTTGACTTTTTCTTCTTTTGAAGAATGAACTCAATGCAATGAACTTTCCTCTTAGAACTGCCTTCATAGTGTCCCAGAGATTTCGATATGTTGTGTCTGTGTTCTCATTCACCTCTAAGAATTTTTTAATCTCCTCTTTGATGTCATCTGCAACCCATTGTTCATTCAGTAGCATATTATTTAGTCTCCAGGTGTTGGAGTAGCTTTTATTTTTTATTTTATCATTGATTTTGAATTTTATTCCATTATGGTCTGATAGAATGCAGGGTAGTATCCCTACTTTTTTATATTTGCTCAAGGTTGTTTTGTGGCCTAGTATATGGTCTATTTTAGAGAAGGATCCATGTGCTGCTGAGAAGAAAGTGTATTCACTTGTTGAAGGATGAAATATTCTATATAAGTTAGTTAAGTCTAAGTTGTTTATTGTATTTTTGAGTTCTATAGATTCTTAGTTCAGCTTTTGTTTGGAAGATCTATCCAGTGGTGAAAGGGGTGTGTTAAATTCACCCAGAATTACTGGTTGTGGTCAATTTGGCTCTTAAACTTGAGGAGAGTTTGTTTGATGAACATGGATGCTCCATTTTTTGGGACATATATTTTATAATTGTTCAGTCTTGTTGGTGTATGGTTCCCTTGAGCAGTATATAGTGTCTTTCTTTATCCCTATTGATTGACTTTAGCTTGAAATCTGCTTTATTTGATATGAGGATGGAAACCCATGCTTGTTTCCTCAGTCCATGTGAGTGGTAGGATTTCACCCTCAGCCTATGGATGTCTTTTCCTATGAGATAGTCTCTTGGAAGCAGCATATTGTTGGGCCTGGTTTTTTGATCCAATCTGCTAGTCTATGTCTTTTGTTTAGTGATTTTAGGCCTTTAACTGTCAGAGTTATTATTGAGATGTGTTTTGTATTTCCAACCATTTTTGTTTATTTTCAGTCATTACCTTGACATGGTTTCTCTTCTGATTCTTTTTTCCTTTAGTGTAATACCTCCCTCTGTTGATTTTCATCATTGTTTTCTTTTCCTCTTCATGGAATATTTTGCCAAGGATGTTCTGTAGTGCTGGCTTTCTACTTGTAAATTCTTTTAACTTTTGTTTATCATGGAAGGTTTTTATTTCGTCCTCAAATCTAAAGCTTAATTTGGCTGGGTATAAGATTCTTGGTTGGCATCCCTTTTCTTTCAGAGCTTAGAATATGTTGTTCCATGATCTCATAGCTTTGAGTGTCTGAGTTGAAAATTATGCTGTGGTACAAATTGTTCTCCCATTATATGTGATCTAATTCCTCTCTTTTGCAGCCTTTAAAATTCTATCCTTGCTCTGTATGCTAGGCATTTTTTTAAAAATATTTATTTATTTACTTCAGTTGTACACAATGCAATGCATTTATGATTACGTGGTGCTGAGGATCGAACCCAGGCCGCGCACGTGCGAGGCGAGCGCTCTGCTGCTGAGCCACAACCCCAGCCCTATGCTAGGCATTTTCATTATTATGTGTCTTGGTGTAGATATGTTGTAATTTTATACATTTGGTGTCCTATAAGCTTTTTTTTTTAAACTTTTTAAAATTATTTTTTATTCTAAGATTTTATAAATGACAGCAGAATACATTACATTTCATATTGCACATAATGAATGTCTTAAAATTACATCTCAAAGCTCTAGAAAAAGAACAATCCAACACCAAAAGTGGAAGAAGACAGGAAATAATTAAAATCAGAGCTGAAATTAATGAAATTAAAACAAAAATAAATAATTGAAAAAATTGACAAAACAAAAAGTTGGTTCTTTGAAAAAATAAATAAAATTGACAGACCCTTAGCCAGGCTAACAAAGAGAAGGAGAGAGATAACTCAAATTACTAATATATGCGATGAAAAAGGAAATATTACAACAAACACTACGGAAATACAGGAAATAATTTGAAATTATTTTGAAAACCTGTACTCCAACAAAATACAAAACACCGAAGGCATCAACAAATTTCTAGAGTTGTATGAAGTGCCCCAACTTAAGCAGGAGGATATACATAATTTGAGCACACCAATTTCAAGCAACAAAATAGAAGATGCCATCAGAAGCCTACCAACCAAGAAAAGCCCAGCACCAGACGGATACACAGCTGAGTTCTACAAGACCTTCAAAGAAGGTATACAATACTCTTCAATTTATTTCAGGAAATAGAAAAAGAAGGAGTACTTCCAAACTCATTCTATGAGGCCAATATCACCCTGATCCCCAAACCAGGCACAGACACATCCAAAAAAGGAAACTTCAGACTCATATCTTTAATGAACATAGATGTAAAAATTCTCAATAAAATTCTAGCAAAACGGATACAGAAACATATCAAAAATATAATACACCACAATCAAGTAGAGTTCATTCGAGGGATGCAAGGATGGTTCAACATACAGAAAACAATAAATGTAATTCACCACGTCAATAGACTCAAAGATAAGAACCATATGATTATCTCAATAGATACAGAAAAAGTATTTGACAAAATACAGCACCCCTTCATGCTCAAAACACTAGAAAAACTAGGGATAACCGAAACATATCTCAACATCATAAAAGCTATATATGCTAATCCCCAGGCCAACATTATTCTAAATGGAGAAAAATTGAAAGCATTCCCTTTATAAAGTGGAACAAGACAGTGATGCCCTCTTCCAACACTTCTATTCAAAATAGTAATTGAAATGCTGGCCAGAGCAATAAGACAGACAATAGAAATTAAAGGGATACAGATAGGTAAAGTAGAACTCAAATTATCATTATTTGCTGATGATATGATTTTATACCTAGAAGACCCAAAAAATTCCACCAGATAACTTCTAGAACTCATAAATGAATTCAGCAAAGTAGCAGGATACAAAATCAACACCCATAAATCTAAGGCATTTCTATATGTCAGTGACAAATCCTCTGAAAGGGAAATGAGGAAAATCTACCCTGTTTACAATAGCATAAAAAAATAAAATAAAATACTTGGGAATCAACTTAACCAAAGACGTGAAAGACCTCTACAATGAAAACTACAGAACACTAAAGAAAGAAATTATGGAAGACCTTAGAAAATGGAAAGATCTACCCTGTTCTTGTATAAGCAGAACTAATATTGTCAAAATGACCATACTACCAAAAGCACTATACAGATTTAATGCAATGCCAATCAAAATCCCAATGACATTCCTCATAGAAATAGATTAAGCAGTCATGAAATTCATCTGGAAAAATAAGAGACCCAGAATAGCTAAAGCAATCCTTAGTAAGAGGAGTGAAGCAGGTGGCATCACTATACCAGACCTTAAATTATGCTATAGAGCAAAAGTAACAAAAACAGCATGGTATTGGCACCAAAATAGGCCAGTAGATCAATGGTACAGAATAGAGGACACAGAGACTAACACATATAATTTCAGTTATCTTATATTAGACAAAGGCGCCAAAAATGTACATTGGAGAAAAGATAGCCTCTTCAAACAAATGGTGCTGGGAAAACTGGAAATCCATATGCAATAAAATGAAATTTAACCTCTATCTCTCACCATGCACAAAATTCAACTCAAAGTGAATCAAGGATATAGGAATTAGACCAGAGACACTACACCTAATAGAAGAAAAGTAAGCTCTAATCTCCAACATGTTGGATTAGGCCCCAAGTTCCTTAATAAGAATCCTGTAGCACAAGAATTAATATCAAGAATCAATAAATGGGATAGACTCAAATTACAAAGCTTCTTCTCAGCAAAAGAAACAATCAGCAGTGAGGTGAATAGACAGCCTACTAATTGGGAACAAATTTTTACCACATGCATGTCAGATAGAGCACTGATCTCTAGAATATATAAACAACTCAAAAATCTTAATACCAAAAATCAAATAACTCAATCAATAAATGGGCCAAGGAATTGAACAGACACTTCTCACAAGAAGATATACAATCAATCCACAAATACTTGAAAAAATGTTCAACATCTCTGTCAATTAGAGAAATGCAAATCAAAACCACTCTAAGATTTCATCTCACACCTGTCAGAATGGCAGCTATTAAGAACACAAACAACAATAAATGTTGGAGAGGATGTGGAGAAAAAGGCACACTCATACATTGTTGGTGGGACTGCAAAACGGTGCAGCCAATATGGAAAGCAGTATGGAGATACCTTGGAAAACTTGGAATGGAACCACCTTATGACCCAGCTATCCCACTCCTTGGTCTTTACCCAAAAGACCTGAAAACAGCATACTACAGGGACACAGCCACATCAATGTTTATAGCAGCACAATTCACAATACCTAAACTGTGGAACTAACCTAGATGCCCTTCAGTAGATGAATGGATAAAGAAAATGTGGTATATACACACAATGGAATATTACTCAGTAATAAGAGAGAATAAAATCATGGCATTTGCAGGAAAATGGATGGAGTTAGAGAATACAATGCTAAGTGAAATTAGCCAATCCCAAAAAGCCAAATGCCAAATGTTTTCTCTGATATAAGGAGGCCAATTCACAGTCAGGTTGGAATGGGGAGCATAGGAGGATTAGAGGAATACTAGAATGGCCAATGGGGAGGGAGGGAGGGGAAGGGAGGGGGCAAAAGGGTGAAGGAAAACAAAATGGTAGAATGAGATGGATATCATTATCCTAAATGTATGTATGAAGTCACGAATGGTGTGAATATACTTTGCATACAACCAGAGATTTGTAAAAAAGTGCTCTATGTATGTGTCGTATAAGCCTTTTGTATTTGGTTTTCCAATTCATTCTTCATGACTGGGAAATTTTCTGATATTATCTCATTGACAAGATTGTCCATTCCTTTGGTTTGAAACTCGGTGCCTTCCTCTCTCCCGATTATTCTTTGATTTGGTCTTTTGATGCTGTCCCATACTTCTTGGATATTCTGTTCATGGTTTCTTACTGTCTTCATTGTGTGGTCAACTTTATTTTCAAGATTATATACTTTGTCTTCATTGTCTGAAGTTTTTTCTTCTAGTCTGTTGGTGATGCCTTCCATTGTGTTTTTTATTTGCTTAATTGTTTCTTTCACTTCAAGGATTTCTGACTGTTTTTTTTTTTTTTTTTTTCAGAGTTTCTATCTCTTTTTTGAAGTAATCTTTTGCTACCTGTAATGCTCTCTTATGTCTTTGTTGTAGTGGTCAATTTTTGCCTGTATTTGCTCATTTAGGTCATTTTTTGATTCACAGATCATTTTAATTATGAACCTTCTGAAATCCTTCTCTGACATTTCATCAACTTCGCTGAGCATGGGTTCTGTTATTGTAGAATCCTGGTTTATTTGGGGGCACTTTCCTCCTTTGTTTTTTCATGTTGTCTATTTGCCTTACTTTCTTGCAGTGTAGATTTGAGTTATTACAGTTTCTTCCCTATATTCTTATAATATCCTTGCAGGTTGTCTGTGCCTACCCTTAGTGTTGGGCTATCAGAACCTGCGGCTGTCCCTCAAAGTATGCTACCTGGGGCTGGGTCCACGCTGGTTGGTGTGGGTCAAACTTGTTGAGTCTGAGCTCCTGTGGTGGTCTGCTGGTTGGAAGAGGCAGTCCTCTGAGGAGAGGTCAGTGAAGCTGTCCTAGACTTGCTTGAGCTCTGCGGGTGTGGGCTGGGCTGACCTGGGCCCGCCTGTGCTTGGGCAGAGTTTGGTGGAACTTCCCTGAGCCAGGCCACACTCGAGGGAATGTCAGTGGGACTGACCTGGGCCTGGAGGCACTCCAATGTAGGTCTCCAGGACTGTCCTCAGCCTGCTTGAACTCAAGCAGAGTTGGTGGGTCTGTCCTTGCTGGCTCCGCTCTGGGGCAGAGGTCGGTGGGACTGGCTGGAGCCTGGTCGCACACCAGCGGGGGGTCAGTGGGACTGACCTGGGACTGACCACGCTGGGGTGAAGGCCAGTGGGACTGATCTGGGCTCACCTGGACTCAAGCAGAGTTGGCTGATCTGTCCTTGCTGTCTCCTGCTCTGGAGCGGAGGTCGGCGGGATTCTATTTTTAAGTTTTAAATGTTCAAAATGGTATTGAATTTATTGGCTACATAAGTGTCAATATAATGAGAAATAAAATGTATGAGCATTAGCTCTTTAATAACTTTAGTGATAATGTGTGTGAGTACTTATAATTTTATTATAGACCTAATTTTTTAAGTTTTTATTTTTTTCACCTTCATTATCAGGCTTTTAATGTTATTTTAATATTTTCTACCTTTTCTCATGGCACTATTAATAGTAGCAAAGCTTTTAATATTCTGTAAAAACAAGCTCAGTCTTCATATATAGGGTTTCTGACAATTGGGTTAGGCTAAGTTGTATATGGTAACAAATAACCTCCAAATCTGACAACATCTTTATCTTTTTCCTCTTCTGCATCCTCCCTAGGTTGGAATGGGGTGAGTATCTCTTCTCATCTTACTCATGCAGGGATCTGGGATGACCTAGCAGCCACTGCCTTAAGTGATGTTGCTTTCTGAAAGAGGGAAGAGATCTCTGGAGGGTACTGCACCTCAACCAAAGGCCAGAAGGCTGAGGTTGGGACAAGATCACAAGGGTATTACATGCCATTTCCTGTCACAGCTCTTAGATCAGAGCTCATTATGTGGCCTCATGTGACCAAATACGGGGCCAGAATGTACATCTCTAACCAGAAAGCAGGAACAGTGGAAAAATGTGACCAATGGCTTTATACATTTTTCTTGCACATAAAGGATTAGATGACTTTGGAATTAGAAAAGAAGGGGTTACCACTCCCTCTGTAACTGTTTATCTATGTGAGCATGGGTTAGGTGTGTCTGTTTACACATCTCTAGAATGGTATATACAATAGTGTCCATCTCATGAAGTTGTTTTGAGGATTATTGTGAGGATGGTGGTAAAACGCCATCAGAATACTTTAAGTACGTAATGAACACTCAACAAATGGAAAGTATCCTTCTCCACCTGCAGTCATTGTTTTCCTACAGTTGTTCAAAATGTTAAGACACAATGGCATATAATGAAAAAAAAAAAAACTTTTTAAATTTTTTTTTTTAATTTTTAAAATTTTGTTCTTTCTTAGATATACATGACAATAGAATGTATTTTGACATATTATACATACATGGAGTATAACTTCCCATTCTTGAGGTTGTACATGATGTGAAGTGACACTGGTTGTGTATTCATATATGAACATAGGAAAGTTTCTGATGGCCAAGAAATATTTTTAAGTAAGAATCCAAAGTGGCACAATCAAGGTGAATCCTTAGATAAATCATATCCTCCAAACAAATTTGATTTAAAAACAGAGCTATAT
This sequence comes from Tamias sibiricus, assembly GCA_025594165.1. Classification (NCBI taxonomy): domain Eukaryota; kingdom Metazoa; phylum Chordata; class Mammalia; order Rodentia; family Sciuridae; genus Tamias; species Tamias sibiricus. The sequence goes on along the minus strand of CM046660.1, from coordinate 81,031,497 downwards.
TTGAACCCATATAAAGAAAGTAAAACAGTGGTAACACAAGCTGAGGGATAGGGGCATTGTGGAGATGGCTATGTGACTTTTCCCTTGATGTAATTATCAGATTTACCATTTTTTTGATACTAGCTGACACTAGTTCCTCTGAAATTCTTAAGTTTTTTTTTCTATACTGCTTTACTGATCAAATTAACTAAAATATTGTTTATGAAAATGGATAACATAAAATGTTATGCAAAAATAATAAAATAAAAAGACACAATGGCAGAGTAGATGGTCAAATGTGCTGTGGTCAAATGTGCAGCCAAGTGTTGGAAGAACCAGGCAATGCACATATTGCACGCCATGACTGATCAGGGTGAAAGAAGCCATTTGTCAACCATGAGTGTATCCTAGAGGGAGGTTTTTCCAATTTTCATTTGTGATCTCCATGTATACTGCTTACTCTTTCACTCAACAACTGTTTATCAAATACTAGCAGAACTGTCTTGGGCCTTGGGGATTACATGGTAGTAAAAACAAGTTTCTATTCTGAGTTTAGTGGCAAAAGACTAATAATAAATAAACAAGTTTATTCAAGTTATTTTAGCTAATGATGAGTGATATGAAGGAAACAAAACAAGGAAACATATTTGTTGAGTTTTGACAGCTGTGGAAATAGTTGAACCCTGAAGTTTCAGGCTCAGTCATCAGGATCAGTTCTCATTAAAGGACTGTCCAGTTGGAATGTCCTAATTGCTGATTTTTCTCCTTGTGGTGGTCTAGAAATACAGGCTCCTTCCACTTTTTGCTTTTCCACCATCTAGGGTAATCTATGCTTAGAGCTGATAAAGTGGGGGAAATAAAGAGCCTGGAGGATTGCGTGGGATAATTTGAAGGCCAGGCTTACAGGGGTCTTATTTCAGAATGGCCTGCATTTCACTGGGCAGGGGACACATGAAAACCTTTGAACTCAAGAATGGCTCTTGTGCCCAAGAGGAAAAAGAAAGGAGTTTCATAAAATGGTTTCTGCTACTGAAATGACAGGGAGCAGAGGGGTCAGGAATATTAGATCTCAGATGCCACCAAGAAAGTTGTGTTTGAGTTGAAAGCAAAATGAGGACAAGGACATGTGTATACCTGCATGAGAACATCCAAGATAGAGAAAACAAAAAAGTTAAGGCAGGAGCAGGCTAGGCCTGTTAGATAATTGGGAAGGCCAGTATGACAGCTTTATGTTTTTTATCTCTGTTTATTTATTCATTATCCTGATGGAAACAGGAGGTTTCCGAATCTGAGCTCAAGCCATTTATTTACTCACAGAGCAGCTGGTTATTTTCCATGCCCCAATTTCCCCTGGGGGAAGCATTGAACACCAGGTGTACCTTGTGGGTACATGGGGTTTATATACCATGGAAAGGAGACCTCAAACTATGAAACTCAGTTCCTGTCCAGGAGAGGGTGAGTGAGTAGACAAAGAGAGGGAGAAGGATAGACAGAAAGGGCACACTAAAGAAAACCTTACTCTGAAATACAACAAACCTCCTAGAGAGGAGGAGAAGGATCTAGGTTTGCTTCCCCAGAACTGTCAACAAATGCCTCAGGGAGAGTAGTTCTGAAATCTTGCCAGAGGTCTTTATCATATGGTGGTTATTAAATCATGTTTTAACCCAGGTTTCTTTGCTCTTTCCTCTGAAAGTGCTGACAAGAAATTAAAATATTCAAGGAGCACAGCAAAAGAGAAGGAAGAGTGGTAAAGAACGAGTTCAGACAGGCAGACAGGAGCCAACCCATATAGAGCATTTGGATCTCAGTAAAGAGCTTGGAATTTATTCTGAGTAAAATGGTAATGTACTCATAGTATGCTGGAGCATAATATGACCTGATACAGGTTTTATTGATTCCCTAGTTGTGGTAAATAGAATGGACAGCTAGTGGTGTAAGAGTGAAAGAAAAGAGACCAATGTGGAGGTGACTGCTGTCGTCAGGTTCCATGGGATGATGTTCTGCACATGGTAAAGTGATGAAGAGGGACAGCTGTGGGCAGAGTAGAGCTGAATGTGCAGAATGTAAGTTGGGGGAGGTGGGGGAAGAAAGAGATGCATTCTGATCACCAGGTTTTGTTGCCTTGTGTCTTGTTTGTGTGAGCAACTGGTGATGTCATGTGTATGTTTTATAACAGCTTTGGTGAGGGTCAAGATAGACAGTGGGGACATAGTAAGCCCAAAGTCCCCTTTTGCTGGTGTGTCTAACATGCTCTCTCAGATAGGTCACCAGCAGGAGACAAATGACCCAGGGAGTAAAATGCACAATCTCCAAAGGAGTGGGCAGGGCTAAGAAACCAACACAGGGACACACTTGGGTAGAAAAATGGGAAGCCATTACTGACAGGCTCTGAAAAGGCAGGGAAAGGAGGACATCACTGGCCTCAGTGGGCACTGCATGCGTTGGAGAGGCCCCACACAACAGGAGTTGTGGAATTTGCTAAAGGATAGGACTGTTAACAAGATCACAGCTGAATAGCAACAGAGCAGAAAAAGTGATACGCCTGTTCAGGTATTCTCTTCCTGCCAAATCCAAGCAGGAGCCAGAGGGCCTAGGAGGCCAGGTGATGGAGTCAGCAGAGAGCAGGTCATGTGGCTGGGGTAGTGGCCTGTAGAGCAATCCTGAGGGCACAGAACAAACCACACAGATGTCTCCAGCCCTCTTTAAGAAGGCAAAGAAGGCAAAGATACTCAGTTCCAGAGCTCAGTGGAGAGATCAGGGTGGAGATGTTAATCTAGAAGTCTCAGCATTTATGTCTGTGGCATTAGGAGCTATTATTTGTCAAGACCTTACTTTGTGCTAGCCAGCATACCAGCATTTCACGGGCATTGTTAGCTCAATTAATTATCTCAACAAAGCTGAAGGTTAAATACCATTACATCATTGTACACAGCAGGCAACTGAAGCACAGTGAAGTGAAGCAATTTGTTTAAGGTCACACAGCTATTAGGTGGCAGACCCAGAAATGGAGAGCCAGGCATTTCCACCCCCAGGGCCAGTGATAAAATCCATTATTATGCATAGCTTCTCTGAGAGAATCAAATACTGAAGCAGTGTTTCTTCGGTCACATGATATATATTTTTTTTTAAACTCTTCCCTCTTTTTCCTTTCTTCTACTCCTTTGAAAAAAAACAATTCTGACAAGAATTCATCAGAGAAGGTATTCCAAAATTTAATGTCCCAGTTTGGGTATTGCTTTTGATTAAGGCTGTTTGCAGACTAGAATATTAGTAACCCACATATTCCCTCTACCTCAAAAAGAGTAGATTCACTTTTATCTTGGGAACAAAGCTGGAAAGAAAAGCTTTTTTAACTTTTCTTCATTCATGAAACATTTATCTTCGAGTCAGGTTTTGTTATAGCAGCACAAATATGGTCCGTCAGCATTTCCATTATAACCCCATATTTCCAGGACTTTTCAAGAGTGCCTTAGAGACCTCCTTTGAATTAAAACTTGGCATTCAGGATTTGAATCAGGAAGCTACATTTTCCTTACCAATTAATCAAATAGTTTAAGAGATTCTTAAGTTAGAAGAGGGCCAAATACAAAACTTTTATTAGTACAAATATAGTTTAAGACATATTTGCCAACTTAAAACTTTGTAAAAATATTAATATTCATTCTACAAGTATAATATTATATCACTATGTATTAGGTCTCAAAGAAAATCAAACTTAAAAGTCCTTAAGATAAAAAAAAAATTTATAACATCTTACACTTTGCCTATTTGGCTTTATGAGTAATTTATTTCTACTTGGGGAATTTACATGATTTGAAGTTCTCAGTATAATTGCTTTAAAGTTATAATAGTATCAAGATATGGAAGTAGAATAACAACGGGGAAAAGAGAAGATCCTGAGGGAATGCCAAAGTGTTTCTACATATTTTTTTGGTGAAATTTATGTGGGGAAAGTTCTCTATTCTATGAATAGAAATTAATAGCATGCATTGATTCTGTAAAATAGCTATTTGAAATTTAACTTGCTGAAAACAATGGGGAAAGTGAGGACTAAGTAGAACTTAATCATATGCCTTTCCGATTTTACTTAGTTTAGAAGTGAGTGACTGGTAACAGGGAGGGAACGTCATGATAATCTATCTTCAGTATCTTATTTTGTAGTTTTTCCCAGTGATCTCTTTTCTAGCCTTAGTAAATACAAGACAGTGAATGACAGTAGATAAAGCCTTTTGAGTAAATCTACTGTCTTCCTGATTGACTTCTCTCTGATGGCTTCCATGATGTCCCAGAAGCTTCCGGCAAACTCTACGCTGAGGAACTTTGGCTCTAGCTTTTCTTTCTTCCCAGAACCCTTTTCCTCCAGATATCTGCTTGGCTAACTCCTGTACTACCTTCATTCCTTGTTCAGACCTTAGGTTTAGAGCAGGGGTCAAACTACATCGCTCTGCTTTTGATAATGTGATTTTCCTATGGCTGCTGAGGGGCTGAGGAAAATTTCATACAAATTATTAACTTACACAGAAACCTGCTTATTAACCTGCTTCTGCATGGCTGCCCTTCCAACATGAAGCCCAAAGAAGGGACAAATTGTTGCGCCTTAACTACCTTCTTCATAAGGGAGAAGGAAGTGGGAAGCTTCAGGCAATTTCAGAGGAGCAGTAAATGATTTTTAGAGCAATCAATTGGGCTCAAAGGATAAAACACCAGTCTGTGAAGGATTCTCTTTGAAGCTGAACAGTGGACAATAGCTTATGACAGTCTTCTTGTGGTAACATTCCTCAGTGTCCCTTCCCTGGGTAATGAAACACTAGGAAGGAAGTCCAAAATAACCATATTACTTTTGAAAGAGCTTCCTTCTGTCAGATAAGGGAGCTTTAGAGAGAGCCCCTTCTTGTGCTTGGGGGAGAAATGGGGGAAGACCAGAGATATCTTGATCCTGAAACTGTTCCTTTAGCTCAGTATGTTAAAGTATCAAGCTTTGGGGTATTATTTTCTGAGATCTAATATACCCCAACTCTCAAAATAATATCTCTAACTCTGTCAGACATTTTTTTTCTTTACATACTTATCAACTGCTAACACTCTTTATGCCTTTCTAGCAAAGTGACTATCGCCCCCCCCCCCCACTAATATAAGGTCCAAGAGGATAAAGTTCTGTTTCATTTGTTGACACAGCTATTTACCTAGAGTTGTGTCTAACATATTAATTGCTCAAAAATTATTGTTGAGAGTAAGCTGAATTTCAAGACTATCTAAACAATAGTTGAGGCATAATTTACCCTAGTTCTGTTAAAGAATTTGGGTTATTTCCCTCATATAGCCAAGAATACCCTTAGAAGATTTGTATCAAAATGAAGGCCCCATTGTAGAGCTCCAATCTAATGTATTATAGATCCGTCCTTCCTGGAAACATTTAAACTGAATTTTGAAGGTTTTGTAGTTAAATTTAATTGTGTGTGTGTGTGTGTGTGTGTGTGTGTGTGAGATAAGCTGATGCAAAGTGTAGTTTTCACAAAATAAATGATTATTGTGTATTTAAAAATGTTAATGTGTATGTTTTGTAACAGTGTTATTCATGGAATAATATTAATGTTGAACCTAAAAATTTCTGGAATTAAATTGTGGTCCTGTAATTTTAAAAGGAGGAAAAAAGCCAGACCCCACCCCAGCAGTGGTAGAAATGCTGTTTTGGAAATGAGCTTCACAATGAAGCCACATGGAGGGTCCACTACCTGCTCACGATATAAAAGCAGGAACGGAATTTCAGAGTAGATACCAGCACCCAGACAGCTCATCAGCCCTGTCCTATTTTGAGTGGTACTAGAGGGCAAAGCTAATATTTTCTATCTTGAGGGTGTATTAACCTTATTATGGGACCAAAAAAAAAAAAAAACTTTAAATCTTAAATAAAATTATCATTCAATTCATTGTCACACATCAAATGGAATTTATTTGACTTGGTTCCTTCTCTGTCTTTCTAGGGTAGATGTGAACATTCACTTTATGGCCACATGCATTCCATCAATGATGCCACCTTCACTCCTACCGTGAGTTCAGTTCTCCCAATATATTCTTGTAATTCTTCATATGTGTGAATTCATTTTTATGAAATAATTTCCCAAGGTAGATGGTAACTTAATAGATTGAGGAGGGAACAAATCTAGAAATTAATGGTAAATATCATTAAAATGTGTATTTGGTAGAAGATTGCTGAGCTTCGAAACTTACACAACACACACCTACACACAGTAGGCAGTGAAAGGAGATCTGTCATATTCAGTTTCACTTAAAACACATTTTAAGAGCCCTTTTTCCAGTTTGAGCATGAAGAAAAGCAAATGGAAGAGAGGCTGAATTAAATTTTAATGAAGAATAATAAAATAACTGAGGAGCTTGGAAGGAAGCCTGAAGAATAAAGAACGGTTAAAGAAAAGGAAGTTTCCTTCACTTTGCAACATATAAATTGATAACAAAAGTATTTTATCTGCAGCTTGAGGTATTCAGATATAAGGATGATTTCACCAACTGTGAAAATGTGAAACATTGCTTTGAGTTGCTCAGCTAATTGAGGACATCTGTAAAAGGGTTCAGATAATAGTCATGGGAGAATGATTTAAGTTTGTACCTTCTCAGATGAAAGCAATTTGACTAGATAGATGGCCTCTCCTGTCCCTGAAAATTCTGATTTAATTATATCTAACATCTTAATTTGTCTCTAAGTTCCAATAGAATGAGAACCCTGATTCCCTATTCCTCTTCTTTTCCAATTAGCTAAAAAAGAAATCTGATAGATTACTAACATCTAATTTCAAAATGACAGTATAGTCAAAATTCTGTTACTATCATGCTATCATTATTCTTTTAGAAAGAAGAAATATGCTCACTAAAAATTATATGTTGATTGAGAAAGAAATGTTGATTGCTCCAGCTGAAATTTTGCTGGTATCCTGTCATTATCAGTCCCAAGAATTTTAAGGATGGGCTCAACCACAATTATACTTTAATAGATTTGTCTTTGTAAGAAATATTCCATTTAATTGACTGTAGTGAGCCAATTAGTCCCAAAATATTATATTATGAACTGGTTCTAGATACCAAGTAAAATTTTATTTCTAGCAGAATATAGAGACATTTAAACACCATGGATCCATATGATATGGGATATTTACGTTAAAACTCTATTAAGTTATAGTTCCTCTTGCTCTAGGAGAATTAAATGGAAGCTGAAATGAAGTAAACTAACATTTTGTAAATCCGGCATTTTATTTCTGTAGGCAATACTTTAGGTGAAAAAGACACACCATTCGACTTTCTAGTGAAAGAATAAATATGGAAATAGTCAAATTAGATTTGGCAATCAAGGGAGACACACATTAATTATACATATTTCAAAAGGTGAGATGATGATATGAGGTCCAGGTGTTCAATGTCAAAGTGACTAACTTGTTTTGATTTGCATACTTTGTTCAAGCCAAAAGGACTGTAACAACACTATTTCAAATCAACATATGAAAGCCTTATTGAAAGTTTCTGTTAGTGAATTTCTTCTTTGCTGCGTGTATTTATTAACTATTAAGAAAATGGTGTTTTGTTACGATGATTGACATTCCTAAAGGAAAGCTTTGGTCACTTGTATTGTTATAGAAATTTGCCTTATGTCACATACCTGTGAAGAAATATCAGGAGGTTGGGAAGCAGCAGTGACTGAAGAGCACAAAGACTTTCTGGGTCTCTGGAATACATGGCATTGTGACATAGTTCACATTCAAATAATTTATCAAAGTAGCAGTAACAAATGTGCTATACGGTGCACAGAGAGAGATTTTAATTAGTCAGTATTAGACTTGCTAATTGTTTGATGCCTCTAGAGAGAGGCATTTATGTTACATGACTAGCTAAAATTACAGTTAGCTATTAACGTGGACACAATTTTATGAAAATTCTACAATTTAGATTTGCAAGCAGAAATCACAAATGCAGAATTCAGTGTTATTCATCTAGCAATCAAGATTCTCAAAACCAGATATACAATATGCAATATTTACGTATGTCCCTGAAAATCTGCATAACTTGAATTTTATTTGTTTTATAATGTTAGAGCTTTGATGTTTCCATTTCTGACTGACTTCCCTATTGAAAGTAGATATTTATTTTGAACCTATTTTTACAGTAATCTGTAATGAAATATTTTGAGAAACTTTGAAAGTTTTTTCCTTTACTAAATCCTTCTTATAAAGCAAAACCCCAAAACAGAAAGGAACGCTAACAGTAATTGCTGGAAAAGTATTAATAGAGATAATTTAATACATGGAAAGGTTAAAAAAAAAAACAGAATACACAGATGTGTATATGTCCTATATATATGGCAGGAAAATTACAGTGTCCCTTGGAGGAGCCTCCTATAATGTACTTTCCAGGAAGTTGACCTGTTATGACTGGGGTGGTGATTCTATCAGGCCTTCCAGAGGCTCTTGTTGGACCTCCTCCTATTTCCCATGTTATTTTTATTTGGCATTTATTACCACTTTGCAATTAGTCATGTAAACAGTTGGTATTTTTAGATATACCAATATATTTTATTATTTCTTTGCCTACAATTGGCTATTTTCCCTCCTTCCTTCAAGGTTTCATTTTCTTCTTGCTCAGGAATATTCTTTGGCAGTTCTTTTAGGGAGAGTGTGTAGCTAATAAACTTTATTGGTGTTTTTATACCTGAAAATGCCATTATTTTATTTTCATTTGGATATTTCATGTTCTTCTGGCACTATTGTTGCAGATGAGACTATACTCTCAATTAAGTGCTTAATCCTTTGTAGATAATTTGTTTGATCTTTCTCTGAAAACACTGTAGTATCTTTGACATCTTTCTTATATTCAGTTTTTCTATGATATATCAGCATGTGGATTTGTTTTCTTTTTGTCTTTCCCAGGACTTGATGTCCTCATTTTCTCAATATGAATACCCTTGATTTCCTACAGTACTGGAAATTTTTCAGTCATTGTTTCTTTAAATATTGTTTTCTTAGAAATTCCTTCTAGTCTCTCCTTTCAAAGCTTATTTTGTGTGTTTACTGAAACTTCAATTCTCTGTGTCCCTATACTTTTTCTATATTTCCTATGCTTTAGTTCTCTTTGTTGCATTCTGAATTCTCCAGATCTGTTTTACAATTTATAAATCTTGTTCAGTCAAACTTTTAAAGTTGGTGTTGAATTTGTTATATTTAAATTACTATATTTTTCCTATGATTTATTTTGGATTATTTTTCAATTTTTCTGTCCATTTCATTATGTCTTATTTGATTTCTGGCTTTGTATTCTTTTTTTTTTTTTTTTTTTTTTTTTTTTTACTTTTTAATTCATAATTTCTATGAGTTTTCCATGGCAGTTATTAATGTATTATCTTTTTCCTCCATGTTTTCTAAACATTTGCTAATATCATTTTCTCTTTATCCATTCCAGTGTAAATATCAAGTCCAATCCACTGATACTGCTCTTGATTTCCACATCCTTATATCCAGTGGCTGGTTCCATTTTCATCCAACTTTACTTTTCATCAACACTTAAAGCATTCTTCTCTGTTGAGTCCTGAGAAGTAAAACATCCACAATCCTTCCTTCTCAGTCCAATGTTCTACATCTTCTGTAGGCTGGCAGCTCAATATCACACTGTATGAAGACTCCCTCTTCTTTTTTTGTTTGTTCTTTTTACATGAGAATAGAGGGTATTTTGACATATTATACATACATGGAGTATAACTTATTCTAATTAGGATCCCATTCTTTCAATAAACCATGTTCTCTAGCAGGTTCTCAATTCCTCTTATTCTCCCTGCGACATTTAGTTTCATCTACATGCTGATTTACTCTGAAGTAAAACTCACTCTGACCCCTAGATTCACTATTATCTATTTTGTATCTCAGTGTAAATATCAATGAGACTGCTCATTAAAAAAACAACAACAATAAATTGTTTTAATTTTTGTGTGTGTGATGCTGAGGATTGAACCCAGGGCCTTGTGCATGCAAGGCAAGCACCAACTGAGCTATGTGGGCTGTCGCTCAGTGGTACAGTGCTTGCCTCACAGGTGTGAGGCACTGGGTTCAATCCTCAGCACCACATAAAAATTTAAAAAAGATAAAACAAAACAAAAAGCTTGCTTTTCTTTCATTACAGCTGATCCCTCTCCCCATTGTATCAGTTTAGTAAATACCGTCTTGTAACATTCCCATACAGCAGCAGGAAAATAAGTCACAGTTAGCAAACCTCTTGACTCTTTCTGTTTACTGTTTTTCAGAAATTTCTCTACAATAAAATTCAATGCAAATAAATGAGAAAAGGATATTTTCAGTTTTGTTTCACTCAAAATCTCCAGCATCTAGCAGAGTTTATTTTCCACATTTAATATTCTAATAAGGCAATGATCAGATAAATGAATGCAGAATTCTGAATAAATGTAAGCATGAGGCTTTTTTATTAGAGCAATATTATGATATCTTCTTTATTTCAATTTCATTGGCCTTCCAAGTGCTGTAGATGCTGAGCTAATACGCATTTAATTACCAGGATAGATTAGCTGTTCCTTGGAAATCTTCTGTGACATCATAGTGTCCCTTGCCTTTGAACTATGGATCAATTACCCATTTCATTTATGTTTCTTCCTCTTAGAACCTTTCAAATTCTAATTTTGTCATTCAAAGAATGTATTACTAATATTTGAACATATTGTTTATATTTATCAGTAAGATAAACACAAAGCTGCAGTACATATTTTGCATCTTACCAACAACAACAAAAAAAACCTAGAATTCTAAAATTATTTCAAATGAACTTTGTAACTGTGTTAAACTTGATATGTAAGTCCATACAGGAGGAACCTCCAGGACCTTGCTATAGGTGCTGGAAGGATGGACACTGGGCTAGAGCTTGCCCTGCTCTGACCCCAGGCCCCCTAAGCGCCCGTGCCCTAAATGTTCCAAGGTGGGCCATTGGGGCGTTGACTGCCCAAGGCCCCGCAGGGGGGTTGGACCTGTCACAAACCCCAGCCTGTTGGCACTGGCCATGGAAGATTGATGGGGCCCAGAGGCTCCTTTCCTGACCGTTGACATTGCATTAAAGGAGCCTAAGGTTACCCTCCTTGTTGATGGCCGCCCTGTAAATTTCCTGCTAGATACAGGAGCCACCTTCTTGGTCTTGAGGGAGTTTTGGGCCCCACCACTATAGCACCGTCCCCTATAGTGGGGTAGAGGGAAATGCTATTCACCCCTGCAAGACTCCTAGGGAGTCTACACCACCATCCCTTCACCCACCAGTTCCTAGTAATGCTTCAATGTCTCCTGCCTTTACTGGGCCGAGACATATTGGCTAAATTTCAGGCCACAATTGTGTTCTCTGATCTGCCTAGCTCAGTTGTGCTCCCTGGCTCGTTTCGCTCCATCTCCTCCCCCATCTTTCTTCTTACTGTTTCAAAGGCCACTGATGACCATGAGGAGACCCCTCAACCCCCCGCTGATGCGGGAACCCCTCAACCCCCTACTAAGGCAGGAACCCCTCAACCTTCTACCAATGTAGAAACTCTTCAACCCTCTGCCGACGCAGAAACCTCCCATTACCCTGTCCCCACCAATCTAGTAGACCCCAAAGTTTGGGATACTCAGACTCCCTCCCTTGCTCATTTGACCCTGTATGAATACACCTTAAAGATCCTCAGTGTTTCCCCAACAGAGCCCAGTATCCACTTCCAGTCACTAGCCTTAGGGGTCTCCAACCCATTATCTCAGATCTTCTGCGGAAACGTTTTCTCAGACCCACCCATTCCCCTTATAATACTCCTATATTGGCAGTTCAGAAGTCCAACAGCTCACATCAGCTAGTCCAAGATCTTCGTCTCATCAATGAGGCTGTTAAGCCAATACACCCCGTGGTCCCAAATCCGTATATTATTCTCCTCTTAATTCCTTCCTTATCTACCCATTTCTCGGTTATTGACCTCAAAGATGCCTTTTTCACTGTTCCTTGAGCTCCAGAATCGCAAGACCTCTTTGCCTTTACTTGGACAGACCCAGATACTCAGCGGTCCCAACAGTGGACCTGGACAGTCCTCCCTCAGGGTTTTCGAGACAGCCCTCATATCTTTAGACAGACATTGGCTGCAGACCTCAAAGACCTTGAATTCTCTGACTCCACTCTCCTGCAATACGTAGATGACCTTCTCCTCTGCAGCCCTTCCTTTTTCACAGCTCATGAAGACTCTTACACCCTTTTAAATTTCCTTGCCTCTCGCGGGTATCGTGTTTCCCCATCTAAGGTGCAGCTTGCCCAGACCCAGGTAGTGGATTTAGGAATTCAGATTTACCATCAATCGAAGGCCTTTACTGTAGACAGAAAGGCCCTCATCGAGGAGCTCCCATGTCCCCAAGACAAAGGAAGATATTCTCTCCTTCCTAGGGCTAGCGGGATATTTCCGTGCCTGGCTTCCCAATTTTTCTCTTTATGCAAAGCCCCTATATGAGGCAGCAAAGGCGATTGAGGAAAAGTTCCTCCCCGAAGGCATTCAGACTGATTTTAAGCATCTGCAGCAGGCACTGTCATAGGCCCCAGCTCTTCATCTCCCAGACCTTCTTCAGCCATTCACCCTTTATGTCCATGAAATGAAGGGTTTGGCTCTTGGTGTTCTAGGCCAAGACAAGGGCCCAACCTTTGCTCCAGTTGCCTATCTCTCTAAACAACTTGACCCCACCATTCGCAGATGGGCCTCTTGTTTTAGGGCTCTGGCTGCTGCCAGAGGAATCAAAGAAGTTGACCTTTGGTGCCCAGGTCACTGTTGCCTCTCCTCACCATTTAAAAGAACTACTAATCTATAAGAGCTTTCAAACTCTCCCGTCCTGTCGTTTTCTCTCTCTCCTTGTTTCTTTTCTGCATGACTCCTCAGTCACTTTCCAACCCTACTCCTCTTTACACCCAGCTTCCCTCCTCCCAGTCTCCTCAGAGCCCCCAGAGCATGATTGTATAGAGATGTTTGAGGCTTTAATCCCCCACCCCTCCCACATTACACCCTTTTAAATTTCCTTGCCTAATTTGGTTCACAGATGGCGGCTCCTTCTTTAAGGATGGGCTGTTTACGCTGTCATCTCCCTGTCAGAGGTTATTCAGGCAGCACCCCTTCCCCCTAACACCACAAACCAACAGGCTGAATTAATAGCTGTTATCCATGCCTTCGAATTAGCTGATGACCAAAACCTCACCCTTTACACAGTCTCAAAATATGTCTACCATATTTTGCTTTCCCATTCAGCAGTATGGAAAGAGTGAGGACTCTTGATCACAAAAGTCTCTGCAGTTACTAATTCTAAATTAATATCAAAACTCCTGCAAGCCTCTCTTCTGCCCAAGTTAATAGGGATTTCCCATTGTCCTTCACACCAAAGTGTAGACTCTCCCATAATTCAGGGAAACACGAAGGCTGATAGGGCAGCAAGGGAAGCCCCACTATCTTCTCCTTCTCTCCTGGCTCCAGTCCAATCTACTACGCAGACCCCCACCTCCCCTTCCACACAATCAATCCTCTCCTATCTCCATTCTCTTTTCCATCCTAACCCTCAGGCCCTCAAAATGTTCACTACCTCCTTCCTCACCCTGACCTCAGAAAACACACAGTTTCTCCATCAACTCACCTCCACATGCATTGCATGTCAGCGCACCAACCCACATACTCCCCTTAAACCAGGAACATTTCCCTCTCACCAAGCTCGAGGTCAGCTTCCAGGAGCCAATTGGCAGGTAGATTTCACCAACTTGCCAGCCGTCCAGAAACACAAATATCTCCTGGTCTTGGTAGACACCTTCTCTGGATGGGTGGAGGCCTTCCCTAATTCCAACAAAAGGGCCTCCACAGTAGCCTCTATTTTAGTCTCAGAAATTCTTCCCCGCTTCGGATTGCCCACATACATCCAGTCTGACAATGGGCCTGAATTTGTTTCCCATGTCACCCAAAATATTTCTATTTCCCTTAACATTCCTTGGCATTTTCACATCCCATATCATCTCAAGTCCTCAGGGAAGGTAGAGAGGACTAATAGAACTCTTAAGGATATTCTGACTAAACTCTCCCTAGAGCTTCGCTTGGACTGAGTCAAGCTACTCCCCCTCACACTCTTTAGGCTCTGAGTCCTCCCAAAGAAACCTTCCTTACTCTCCCCTTTTGAGGTTATGTTTGGGCAGCTAGCTCTTCCACCTGGAGGTTCCCCAACTCAAGGACTCCTATCCAAAGATCTTTCTCTTCCCATCTTGTCCTTCATCAGACATCAGCTATGGAAGTGCCAAGATTTCATTCTGTCTGACCCAGGTAGACTAACTGCTTCATTTCCATTAACACCCGGTTCTTGGGTATATTTCTTCCCTCCCCAGGACACAGGAACAGTCTCCCTTGCCCCAAAGTGGACAGGCCCTTTCCAGGTTGTGCTGCGCACACCCACGGCTGCTAAGCTTCATGAAACTTCAGGAAATTTGACATCTTGGATTCATATCTCCAGACTGAAACCAGCTACTCAACCAGCTGAGGATCCACAAAAGGATGACAAACAACTACCTCAGTATACTTGCTCTCTCCTTCCCACTGATCCCCTAAAAGTCCACCTCTCTAGTGTCTCTAACACTGACCTAAAATGACCTTTTCTGTGCTTTTCATTCTATGTCTGCCTCTCTTTCCACTTGCCCCTACCAGTTCTGTGTCCTATTGCTCTACTCCATCCCATTACTTTTTTGAGGTTTGGCAACTAGATAACCATGGGCAAAAGACATGCCTCCTTAATCAATCATCCTGCCCTTTTAATAATTGCCCCTCCATCCTGCTTACCTTTGATGCGGTCTCTACATGTGCTCACCAATGCTTTTCTGAAATGTCACTATCACCAAAGTACCTTTGTTTTAAGGAGGACCAGATGGAGGATTGGTGCAATGACCCTAATGGATGGGTTGTATGTCCATCCTGGAGCTGTAATTATCACTGGTCCTATCCTGTTATGGGAGTAACAAATTCCTGAGGAATCACACCAAGCCAACTCCAATCCTGGAAGTACAGTAACAATGTGACTTTCAAGATTACTAACCCTTCTTCCTGGCAGAGTATGTTGCTGCAGTAGGGTTTGCTAATCATGACTGGGCCCATGGTCAAGGTAAAATCATTATAGAGAAAACTATAAAGGACTCTTCTGCTGCCAGAGCTCTTGAGATACTTAATGCCACCACGCAACAGACTCAAACCCATCTTCGACATTTGAATGAGTCTCTCTCTTTCTCCTGGAACTCCATCCTCTCTTTATCTCTCTCCTTATTAGCGAACTATTCCTCCTTTAATGACTCAACTTGTTTCCTCTGTGCGCCGCTTCACAAGTCTCTATTGGTCCCAGTCCCAGTTCAAGCCAACACCACACTGACCTCCTCATGCCATGATCGACCATCTCTCTCTCTCTCCTTCTTCCGACTATCCCCCCTTTCTTTAATGTTACATCTTGTTGGGCCGCTGCCAATGACTCTTGCCTGGAACACACCTGGCATCACATAACGGATAATTTGACTCTCCCTTCCCCTCTCCTATTTTGGTGCTCCACCCATATGTTCCAATGCATTGACGCTAAGACCCCAGGTCCCTGCTATCCTGTTGTTTTAATTCCAAGCTTGACTTTATGTACAGAGGCTGAGGTTGAGGACCTACTTACTTCCCTACAGTCTCAAGGGGGTCGCTCTAAATGAGCAGCCACTCTGGCAGTCTTAGTGGGTGTTAGCTTAGTCACCACAATTGCCTCTGCAGGCCTCGCAATTGGAGGAGTGGCTCATTCACTTGTAGTGGCCCAATCCTTTGGACAGGAGCTCTCTGATCTCACAGATAAGCTTACAACCAAGGCTGAAGCCTCCGCCTACTCCATCCAGGCCCTCCAGCAACAACTCTCATCGTTAGCGGAGGTTGTACTCCAGAACAGACGAGCTTTAGACCTCATCACAGCAGAAAAAGGGGGGTACCTGCATTTTCTTGGGTGAAGAATGCTGCTATTATGTCAACCAGTCAGGCAAGGTTGACCACAACGTACATCACTTGAAGAAGGTGATACAAGATCTAGGGGACAAGAAGATTCAGTGGCAGCAGTGGTCCTCATGGGAATTATGGGAAGGGATGGCCCATGGATCCTCCCTCTCTTAGGCCCACTTATAACCATATGTCTTGTCCTGATGTTAGCCCCTGTGTCATAAGATGCCTTCAAAATCAGATTTCTCAGATTTCTAATCAAGCCTTTAACCAGCTTCTCCTCAGGGATTATCAACTGCTAAAAA
Source organism: Tamias sibiricus (assembly GCA_025594165.1). Taxonomy (NCBI): domain Eukaryota; kingdom Metazoa; phylum Chordata; class Mammalia; order Rodentia; family Sciuridae; genus Tamias; species Tamias sibiricus. Next base: position 81,015,195 of record CM046660.1, on the reverse strand, counting down.
CCACAGATGACTTTCCAACCAAAGATGACTTCTCTCCACATTGGGACAGACTTACAAGTCTCTAGAGGGTTCAACTACACCCTGGACGACTCCTTGATGGCTACCTCCAAAGGGCCCTTACTCTCTATTGGCCTCTTCACTGTAAGTCCCTCCCGGTGAAATATAGGCAGGCGGACAATAATCCCTCTCACCTTCTTTCTCTTTGTTGTTTTCATAATAGTGTTAAGATGCTACCTGTAAACTCAAGAGGCCTACAATTTCTGCATGCTCTTCGAGAGGATAGCTGGTTGATTCCCCTGGTGACCTCTGCAGAAGTTTGGTTTGACACCCTCACTGATTTATGGCTTCAAGAAACCTTCATCCAACCTTCACTCCTGCAGAGATTCATCTTTTTGGTGTCTGCCTCCTGGGAATTTTTTTCGCCCTCAAGCCTGACCTACCTGCCCGCATCTTCCCCCTCATAACACCCCACATCACCCCATTTCAGCTCGAAGCAGCTGGATCGAAACACAATGCCCAGCTTCCTAAGAAAACAAAAAGTGGAGAATGTTAGATTCCAGGCAGGGAAGGCACACCTCCCAGGTAGCTCAACTAGCTACACCCCCTCCCCCAGGCACCTTAAGATTCCCAAGCACCTCAGGCCAGCCATGCTGCTGGCCACTCCCCAGGTGCCTTACTAAGCCAATTATGACATACGGGCTTGCCTTCTGACCCCCGGCAGCCTATGGAACTGGGGTTCCCTTTGGGGGGGTCCCTCAGTCCACTGGTTCACTACTTAAGCACTCTCCAGACTGAAACACGGCCCTTTTTCTTTTTCCTTTTTCTTCTCCTCCCACCACACATATCCTCCTTGTGCCGATTCTCCCTTCCCCCATGTGTCCCTTCGGCTGATTAATAATCCCCCCCCTCTTTTCTACATGGCGGTTCCAGCATGTGTTCATCTACCCTTCAGATGTAAATCTGACTAAAGAATAGAAGTGTTTCAGTAGAATTATTTTGTCACTTTCATATCAAGATATGTCATGTGATTATTAGGCAGTTTACAGTTTCAAATTTTATCTGAGATAGGTTAATTGCTTTTCCAAAGTTGCTAGTTTATGAACATAAATACATTAATTCATGTTAACTTTTTAAAGATCATTCATTAACAAGTATCTGTAATTACCTACCTTAAAAAGTTATGGTCACTCCATTTTAACACAAGAAGCTGAATTGTTGATTTCAGATTTTGTTGTTGTTGTTGTTGTAATTCAGCTCAAACAGAAAGTCCTTAGTTTTAATTTCTAGCCATTTTATATACAGAAACGAAAACAATATTTAGGTCATGCAGTCATTGATCCTCTGAAGGACAAATGATGTCAGGCGGTATTTATACACTACAAAAATTTCAATTTTGTTTACTTCTTCAGCAATCCAACTTGATGTCAGCTACCATTTAGCTGAGCCAATAATATTGATATTTGATGTCAGTTCTTATTCATTACTGCACCTAGATGATGCATAAGTCAAAACTTTTAGATGTGTGTTGAGAAACACTAAAGCAGGTTCTGTCCATCTAGAGGAATTGGAAACAAGAACAGAATAGAAAATTTAAGAACATGTAAAATGCCACTTTTATTTTATATAATATTTGAATTATTTCAATACTCCTATATATTCAAAAATTAATTTTATGTCTTTGAAGCTTATCCCATACAATATAATTTTTATACTAAATATTTTATGAAATAACCTCCTTACCCTAATAATTTGCAAAGAGAATAATTTCTGGCAGAAATGAGACACTTTGAAAAAGGTAAAGCAAAGCAAAGCATTTATATAACCAGATACTCAAAGTTTAATTAGAAAATTATGAAAGAAATCTAATAAATTCATAGAAGTCTTCTATTTTTATTTCTACTTTGCTTTGTTATTAGAAATTTAATTCTGTAAATGACTAAAAAATAGCACCACATCACCCCCCAATTTAAAACTCCAATAGCTCCTGGAGTCAGAGGTGAATGCATACGTTTGTATTTTTCCTGATGGGCACTTGAAAATTAGAAATGATTATATCGTATTTCCTGATACTTCAACTATAAAGTTAATAATTTGTTTTCGATTTATGTATCCTTTGGATGACTTAAGATATTTTACCACATATGAAAAAAGTTTAGTAATGAAGTTTTTACTCAGTAACCATTTACTAAGTACCTACTATGTCCTGGACACTACTCTAAAAACTGAGGGTTCGGCAATGAATAATATCAAGTTCTGTCTTCATTGGCCTTATATTATGGGAAGAACCAAAGGCAATAAGTAGACAAATGAATAAATATATGAATGCTTTCAACAATAAGTGCTACCTATCAAGAACAAATCAAGCTAAACCACAATAAGAAGTTCAGAAGAATAGACAAAGAGGAACAAAAGAAAGGGAAGGAGGATGGGAATAGAAAAGACAGTAGAATAAATTGAATTTAGTGATCCTAATTAGAATAAGATATATCCTATGCTTTTATAATTTATAAAAATGAATTCTACTGTCACTGGTTTTTAAGAATTGGCAAATTTATTTGATTGGTTAAGAAGAACCAATAAAATAAAATTTTCAAAAAAAGACTAAATTAGAGTAAATATGAGTAATGAGGTGATAATTGGGCCTTACAATGGAATAGTCAGGGAGAGACTCTGAAAATATGATATTTAAGGAAACATGCAAAGGCCTGAAGGAAGAAAACTTAGGCAAAAGCAAGAGCAAATGTCAGATGAAGCAGCAAGACCAGGACACATGGAGTGGGTTAGGGTTAGATTAAGCAGGTAGATTATCTTGTACCTAATAGATAAGCAATTTTAACTCAGTTGTTCTTTTTGGTGAAACATAATATAGTTGAGGCCATTTTAGAATAAGCCCATAGCATTATCTATGGACCTGTGGTTTCCAAAATGTTTATCTATCCAAAGATCCAAGACTATGAGAAGTGTAATAGTTTCTTTTGTGTATTACCTTGACCCTTGATCTTTCTTTTTTTAAGTCCATAGATCTTGGCATAGTTCTTGTTACAGAAACTAATCAACAGATATTCATTGATTAGGAAATACCAGAAAGGCACTGCAGGTCAGAACTCAATGGATATTTAAAAGGACAAAGTTAAGGGCATTGTTTGCTGTGACATGATTAAATTTGATTTCTACTATTGATTTTAAATTTTATTTTAAAATTTAATACATTTTAGAGTATCTATGTGATTGTTTTGAGTATATAACAGCCAAATTTGTTCAAAATACATTTTTTATTTTTATAAGAAATAATGTCTCTGCTCAGAATATTTGGCCCTTTAGGCAAATGATCTTCATGCACAAAAATGTCTCAAACAGGTTTTACATACAAAAAAATTTCTAAGTACTAACAAAATAGCAGTATAAAATTATACATTTATATCTTATTAGGATTAATTGTGATCTGTATTAACTTGCATATGATTTTTTTAAATTATGAAAACTACATATATAATATACACAATGAGTTTTTTAAGATAGTTGTAGATATAGAGATAAGGTCTAATGTATCATACATTGTTCCTGAATCACATAATAAGAGCAAAAAGAATTGTCACACCAATTTACTCATAAACATAATTACAAGAAAACCTGATTACCCCCTTTAATGTAATTTTCCCCACTTAATTGTGTGTTCTTGAATGAATGTGACCCTGTGAATCCACACTTTCATAAGTGACTACTGGTTAGCATGCTACTCTACAGGCAGAGCGGGAGAGTCTGCCCTTCTTCTGGAAGAGATTTAATTTGTTTAACCAGAGTGAACTTGCAGTGAAATGTAAAAGTTACATCTCTCTGCAGAATGGGCTGGAATTTCCATGGCAGCTTTTTCCAGGGTCTTGGTCTCCTCCTCATCACCATGCTCCATCTTTCACCCCACCCATGTCAAAGGCTACATCCAAAACCTCAACAGCCTTCTATGCTGCTGTACCTACACTGCATTCAGAAACCTAAATTTATTATATTTTTCCTAAAATATTTATTATCCAAACCCATACTCATGTCTTGCTTTTTAAGAATTGGCAAATATCCCTGATTTGCTGCTTGGGTGGTAGTGAAGCAGAAGGACTTTTGTTTCTGACTTATATACCCAATTGAGTCTAGATCTTTTTTTTACACCTGAGCTGGAAAAAATTAGGACAAAGAATATTAGATGTAGTCAGTTTCTTTTGATGGGGCTTTATATGAGAATTAGCAAAAGGCATTCAAAATTTTCTCTTAGGCTGAGGAATTATTTTTCTTAGAAATAATTTTCAGTTTTACTAACTGAAATACAAAGTTATGAAAGAAACCAAGTCATTAAATTAGGGGTTGTTCCCTGTCACATTGTGTTTTATATACCTAAAATGGTAAAACAAACTTTCACACATTGTTGAGATTATAATTTTGCTTTCTCCAAAGAGCATTTCCATGGATACGATTTCCTATCTTCAAAGAAATATGATTTTTCTCACCAGTGAAAAATAATGTGGAGTTTCAAAAAAATTAGGAGTAGCAAGCAGAAGAATAGCCTACTAGAGTATAGATCTTAGAAATAGTTTTTAGAGACACTATGAATTTACTTAAACATATAGTTTTATCCACTATTTTTATGAATTAAACTAGTTTTTTTTACCCAATTCCTTCAATTTGGTGATAGCCAGATATAGCCTATTGTCATGAACATAAACCTTAGGACTGTCAACATTGTGGGGACACAAACCTATTCATATTATCATCGGTTTTTATATAGTACAATTATTATGACTTTATGTCTCTGTACTTATGTACATATTAAAAGAAAATAAATCCATTGCAGGTTATCTCAGAAAAGTTATTGCAGTGAACACTATATTAATCAATAATAATTGGCCATTTTAAAAGATACTTTTGCCAAATAGTGTAAAACCTTAGGTCACAATCGCAATGAATAAAACAAATCTAAGATAATTTGTGGGGATCTACATGTAATATAGACTGCAATGATCAAAGAGTAAAAAGACTTGCTATTAAGACTAGTAATTAACATTCTGCTTCCCTCTTTTCTAGATAATTTGATTTATTTCTCCATGAAGTGTAAATATACCTATTTTATAAAGCTGTATCTAAGCACTTAAATGATTATTTTGAAATTACTCTTAAGTATGGTGTTATACATTTTTCATAGGAAGCTCTTTGCAAATGTTTGTGGAACTAAGGGGAATTAAAAATCATATCATTTTCCAACCAAGAAAGAAATAGATTCATCTGGAACATTGCAGTCTATAGTCAGCTACTGATGTGGACATCAAGAGTTCCACATCCCTCTTTGACCTCTAGTCCCTGCAATAGAAGGCTAGCTGGTCCTCTAATTGTCTTTCCCTGTCTTCCCCCTTAATTACTTAGGGAATATAAAAGGACTGACTTCCTCCCTTGATAAAAGACAACAGATTAATGAATTTAAGTGCCTGCATCATTACAATTGTCATCCCTGGTATACTATTTCAAGTGCAGTATCAACTGTGGCTAGCTTTTACTCTTCAGGGGGCCTAGTGAGCTTGGGTTTCTTATGTAAATTTATGCAAAAACTGCTCCTAGGATATCACATGCTATTTATTTCAAACCTCAAAAGGAATGCTGCATTTCTTGATTTGGTAATGAAAAGAGCAGAGAGGGAGGGAGCTGAGTTCCAGGTTAACAGACAGAATATTGGTCCAGAGATGAAGAGAATTTGGGAAAAAAAGCATAATGTTTGTTTTCAAGTATGTTGAATCAAAAATTCACCTATATCTCTTTTGTTCTTACTTATAAATATTCCTTACATGTGCAGTTACAGGCCAGTTCATGTCATTTTGAATAGGTGGTTTACAAATTAGCTTATCCAAGTTGATCCAGTTTCTCTACAAGTTCTAGTCCAATGTCTTGTCCTTCTCACTATCTCATCCTTCTTGTCTTCTCCATTACCACACTCCATCCAGTAGTCCATTTCAATAGGGAATTCTCATATGTGAGTACTTGAATGTGAATACTGGTCATTTTCATAAAGTTCTTTAAATAAAAAGATTTCCTCATATTTTAAAATTATGTGCAAATGTCTTTGGTCATTTTTGTTATGTTTTCATCATAACAAAAGAAAATTGACTAGTGGTTCAGTAGAAATAGAATATGCTCGAAATAAGATCAGTTAGAGCAGCTTGATTAAATGGATCAAAGGATTGTAGAAATACAGCAGTTGGCAAATTGGTATTTAAAAGCATTTGAATGTTCTTTAAATCTCAAGTTGGATCAGCCCTCATCATGGGCTGTTTCAGGAACTAAGATCATCAGTGCAGGCTCTATTCAACTGTAAATACATGACATAAGTACTTCATTTAAAGATAGTTGTTTAGAAGAAAATAAGTTCAGGAGCAGAAGCAAAAATGTAAGAAGTTATAATCATTTCAGAAAAATATATGCTATGCATGTGAATCTCTGTGTGAAATACCCTGTTGGACGACAATATCAATCACATATACATGTGATATTATGATTGCTGTAAGATCGAATAGGAAAGCTATTAGCTTGTTTTTGTTAATTTTTCTATTCCTTAGTTTAATGGGACAAGTGAAAAGAAAAATTGTAATTATAAGACTCTAAGCTCTACCCAGGTTTTCTTGGTGTAGCTATGTTCACTGATGGCCCATACCTCTCTGCTTCTCTCCCAGTTTCTCAACATTTTTTCACTCTCCACTTCAAGTAGGCCCAAGATCACTTGCCAAAATCAAACAACTTACATCAAAATGAATCAAAAAGCTCAGAATGAAGACCTTGCATCTGATTTACATATTAATATACACCTAACTTTCTACTTGTTTATCAAATGGATTTGAACTCAACCAGACTGAGTTTCAGATCCCAGCGGCCACTTACAAGTTGTGTAAATTAGAAGTAGCCTCAGTGTTTTTATATATAAAACAGAGACCTTACCCAATCTCTCATAAATCCATAAAGTTAATCTTCTTGGATGCTAGATGTTTTTGTAGTCCTATAAATATTGATCAGTTTTGTTCTGAGATGCTGCTAGGGTGCTTGAAAACTGTGCGGTTCTCTTGGGTCTACTTATAAGATTTGTGATGTGGGGCTGGAGCAGCACTCAGGGTAGAGCTCATTACCACTACTGAATGAGCTTTCTTTGTGTTTTGTTCTACCCAATGACTTCTAATCAAAGTTTTCATTGTGGCTTCTGGGAAAGGCAGTGTTCCCAGCCTAGTGTGGGCACCTGTTCCTGTTCCTCTAATTATTTCAGATTCCCCACCCCCATGTTTCTAAGTATTTTCCTTACTTATGCATATGCCAAATAATACCCATATAAATACTGGGTTGCTCTGAAGTCCTCCAGAGCCCTCTCTGGGAAGTCCTCTCCTTTCTTATACTTTGCCCTGCAAGCCTGAGCGTCCTTGTCTCTCCAAACTCTTAGTTTTATCTCCCCTCAATTTTTTCCTGTGTCTTGTTGATTATTGTTCTGTGTTGTCTGATACACCATTGTTTCCTCTATCTTGTTCATTTTTTGTTTGTTTCAGGAATGAGGGTACACCTGGTCCCCATTACTCCATGTGACTAGAAATGGAGGTCTTTTTACTATCTGTGTTTGAGTTTCAGCAGATCTAACTAGAAGATATGTGGTTGAAATAATAATAGCATTCTTTCTAAAATTTACAATTATCCCTTTCTCTTGTAAAAGATAAATGTTGACAATACATTTGCAGAAGACTTGAATCCTACTCCTGACTGGACACTGAATATCACTGAAGGCTTAAACAGTCCTGAATTTCTCAAACCTTCATTTTTCCAATTGATGGAAGTTTTCTATCTGGACAACGTTATATTCTCTTTCAGAAATGTACCAATAATCATTAACATTTTCTGTAGAAAATGAGAAAAAACCACAGAATATGAATGTACCACTTGGAAGGCTTTTTAAAGAAGCAAGAATTTCATTTCAATGCCTGATCTCTGGAACCAGAAAGCCTTTGGGACTCAATACTCACTAGCAGGCCCAGCAACAAAGCTGAAATCTTTGCTCAACATACATAGTAATGCCAAACTGAAAAGTTTAATATCATTCTCTCCTTAGATATGGAGTACTAAGCTTTAGTTTTTACTTCACATTTCTTTAGTTTATTCCTTCATATATCAGTAATCCTACTGCCCTACTTTGATGATACAATATGTTACTATGTAAATATATCATTAAAGATTACTCAATGGGACAAGCCACAACGGAAGAAAACACCAAGGGTCTAATAAGACAAAGATCCCATACAGGAATATCTGAAATCATGCCAATGATGACATTGAAAATGAAGTAAACTCACATGAAAGTCAGAAAATTTACCTTTAGTGCTGTTGGAAAGGGCTTGTTGCCAAAGGCAGAATGCATTAATTTCACAGGCCATGAAAGGATTTCCATTTCTCCTTAAATGAGATGCTAGTTTTAAAAACTGTCCTTTCAGTAGAAAGACTCTGAGTGATTTATTAAACCTTCTTCTTCCCTTTACCTTCAGAAAGACACTGATTTTATATGTATTTGTCACACAAGAAGTTGGAAGACAGGATCTACCCTCAATTCTTCCAGAAAAGTGTTTTCAGTGTATTTAGCATCTGTAAAATGAAAAGCATTATTTGAGATACTGTGAGAGACTCAAAGAATCCTTTTCCTTAATGAACCAGGATATAATTAAGAATAAAAATCTTATACATAAAGTAGAAAACTTTATATGGTAATGGGTTATAACTACCAAAGGTCTTATACTATCAGAGGTCTGACTATCAGTGTGGATAACTTATGTTCACATAGAAAACTACACAAGGATTGTTGTCGCCTGAAGCGATGGCTTCTTGGAGCAACAAAGCCGCGGGAAGAAGTTCAGAGGCGAACTGGAAACAAACAGTCTTTTTATTTTGATAACTTTAATCTCTGGCTCTAACAATGACTTTAACACACACACACACACACCACCAACCAACCAACACACCAAATGGCGCAGACCCGATCAGCAATCTCGCTCAAGTCCCACGAGATCCCGGGCCAAGTCCCGTGAGACTACGGAAGGCGGCAATGCCCAAACATCTCCATGGCCCTTAGTCAACCACAATCTTAGCCATCTCCCCAAACAGGGCTCCTGCAAAGGATGTTCATAACCAGTGTGTTCATAATTATCCAAACTTGGAAACAGCCACAATGTCCTTCAATGGGTGAATGGATCAATAAACCCTGGTAAATCCAGACCATGGATTACTATTCAGTGCTGAAGAGAAATGAGGTATACATCATGAAGAAAGCATGGAAGAATCTTAAGTGCATGATAATAAGTGAAAGAAGCCAATTTGAAAATGATATATATACTCTATAATTTCACCTATATGGTATACCGGAAAAGGCAAAAGTATAAAGATAGTAAAAAAAAAAAAAAATATGATTACCAAAGGTTAGAGGGAGTGAAGGATGAATAGGGAAAACATAAAAACATTTTAGGACAATGAAAATACTCTCTTACAATAATATAATGATGAATACATATACATATGCATTTGTCCAAATCCATAGAATGTGCAACACCAAGAGTAAATCTTAAACTATGGACTTTGGGTAATTGCGATGTGCTGTGTAGGCTCACCAAGTGTAAAAAAATGTACCTTTCTGGTGGGGGATGTTGTCTGCAAGGAGTAGGGAACACATGGAAAATCCTCTTCTTAATTATTCTGTGAACCTAAAACTACTTTAAAGATAAAGTATTTTAAAATATCAGTGGGAATATCCTATATAACTTTTGAGAGTTCAATCACAATCTTTAGAAGTCATTTTGTTTTGACTATCCTGATACAGAAATGATTCAGCCATTTATTTATTCAAATAGTAGCTAAGTATATAAGCCCACAATTGAATATAGGTGTTCTAGATCAGTACTCTCCAAAAGAACTTCTTACAATGACAGAAATATCTTTTATCTGAAACATCTAACATGGCAGTCAACAACTACATGAGGAAATTATAATTTCAACTAATTAAAATTAAACTAAAAATGCAGTTCCTCCGTTGCCATGGTTACATTTAAATTACTCAACTAGCCACATATAATAAACAATGTAGGTCTAGGAGGAAAAGACAGGCACATACACAAAAAATTAATTTGATGTATAAGTTTTGTGACTTAGTTCTATGAGAATAAGAGAATAAAAATGACATGTTGCCTAGAGGACTTTAGAAGTTATGTCTGAGCCAAGCAATAAATATATTAAATATTTACCAGAGAGAGAATGGGGAATGGGCATCTCAGGAAAAAGCAATCCAAAAACCACGTGGGCATGGTGTATTTAGGGAACAGCAAAGAGAGTAACATGGGGAAGACTTGGGAGATGATAGGCAGGAAGGAGGCAAGTTAGGAAGAAATTAAGTTTGCATTTTAAGAAAAATATACTCTGCCGTTAATGTAGAGGTAGGATTGTCAACCACAGCAACACTGATTTTATGTACCAATAATTCCAAATTGTGGGGTAGGGCTGTCCTATATAGTATATGATATTTATCATTGTCCCTGGCCACAACCAACTGAACTTCTATGACGTGACACTCATCCCAGTCGTGACAACCAAAGATGTCTTTAGAAATAGCCAAATGTTCTCTAAGGGGAAAAATTGCCTCCATTTAAGAAAACTGCTGTGATAAATCTGCAAAGACATAGGATCGAAAGCAGGGAATTTACTCCCTGTCCCTGTGTGAGATGATGAGGGCCTGAAATAAGCACTTGTGCAGAGGGGAGGCAGAATTCAACTGAACAGGCCTGGAAAAGACAGGGATGGGAAATGGGAAAGCAAGATCTGGCAATTACATGAAGGCAAAGCCTTTCATTGAAGTGGGAAGTAGAGTCAGAGGGTCAGGTCTTAAGAAGAAATTAATTTGGCTTTGAGTACGCTCACTTAGCGGTAACTTGGATAGTTGGAAATAAAGATCTGGAATTCAAGAGAGGTGTGAATTGGAAAATGTAGATTTAGGAGCCATAAATACCTTACTAACAGTTGAAATCATTGCAATATCTTCTTCTGCCCCTAGCCATCTAGATTTAATGACAACTGTCTTAATTTCCAATGACCTCCATATATATGTGTTTTCAATCCATTTAACATACAGAAATGGACTTGTTTTAGTTTTTTTTTTTTTTTTCTTCTTTTTTTTTCCCCCTGATTTTTCATGGTATCAGGGACTTTGAAGTCTAACTGTATTGGAGTATTTACTCTTTTCAGTGTTTTTTCCCAGTTCCCTTGACCTCACTCTTCCCTCTTCTTGGGTCACACTTCACGCCAATAGTGTCTAATGCCTAATAAGCTCAATAAATATTTATTTGATAAATAAAGCAATAGGTTTTTCTACTGGTTGAGACAAATTTGTCTTAATTCAACCTATCTCTTCTTTAGAATTATGATGAAATAGAATACCACAGATGTGACCATGTGCATCTGGAATGTCCCCCCCCCACCAAAAAAAAAAGTTCATGTGTTAGGCAACATTCAGAAGTGAAAATTGTGCATTATGGGAACTGTGAACGCATCAGTGCATTAATATGTTTGATGAATTGATAATCTGAATGGACTACTGGGGTTGATTGTAGGTAAGTGGGGCATGGCTGAAGGAAGTAGGTCATAGGGCACATGCCCTTGGGAACTCTATCTTGTTCCTTGTTTTCTTCCCCCACCCCTTTTTCTCCCCCTCCTCCTCTCCTGCCCTGAGCTGAGCAGCTTTCTTATACCATGCCCTTCCCCCTCCCCTATGAAGTTTCTGACTTGGAGCCAGACAATCATGAACTGAATCTCTGAAATCATGAATGACAATTTAAACTTTTCTTCCTCTGAGTTATTCTTGTCAGGTATTTTGATCACAGCAATGAAAATCTCACTAAAACAGGGAAGCAATGTTTGCTTTGTTTTTCAAGGACTCAGATACACAGTTTTGCACTTGATAGTAGCTGCTTAACTCAGAGACTACTGGCCTTCCATGTTCTCTTTAACATAGCCATATTTATGCCCAAAATACATGACAACATTTTTACAACATATAAAAACTTCACTTTCATCAGTGTAAACTTCAAAATCTCAGAACTTCTGTACATTGTTAAACTCATCTTAAATTCACCACATTTCAATGGAGTAAGATGTTAATTTCTGCTATTGTGTTCTGACATTGTGCCATTTTCAATACAAATAATGCCCTTCTTCCTTCTCTTTACTAATGCTTGTTCATAGTCTTAAATCTACCTAATATCATTTCCAGAAGCTGAATCCCCCAGTGAACCCAACCCTGGGCTACACTCCCAGAAGATACTTCTTAAATCCCACTGTCTTATGGTAGATGTTCAAGTTGTGCTGTAAATACCCCTTTACTTATCTCCAGCATTTAATTCTCTTATATTGTAGTTGCCTGATTATTTCTCTCTCTATAGATCACCATAAAGTTATTGAGGGTCTATATCTATTAGAGCTCTTCCTCCTGGCCTCAAGAGAGAGACACAATTGAACTCAAAAATTGCTTGTTCCTTTATGTACATTTTTTCTATTTCTTGTCACTTTTGCCTTTATAAAGTTAAATACCAGTTTGCTCAATTTATTCTTTGTTAATTCACACTTGTTGATATTCTCTAAATTGGATTAGTTATTTTGGCATGATCTACCTTAAGGAGAATGCCTTTTAGGCACTTAAATGACACTTCATTGGCTCTCATTCCCCAATCATGTACATCAAGGCATGCAGAATATGTATGTTCCTTATTAAGACAGCAAAAGCTTAGGCATTTAAGTCAGAGTGCCAGTGATTAAATCCTGCATCGGTTTCACTAAGTAAATGATTTGGAGAAAGTTGTGTAGCATTTTAAGCCTTAATTTTCTCATTTATAAAATGGGGTAGTATAAGCACCTAACAGCAGAGATGAAGAATTAAATAACATATATCACTTTTAATTTGCATAAAGTAAATCATGTGAAATGTCGTTTCTGTGTTATGTACATCAGCTGCTAAGTCATTATTTTGAGATTTCCAACCCCTATATTTAGGGGGCATGATTAGTGATACAATATTTAGTAATGCCTAATAGATTGATAGGGAAGAAGTATATTTGAAACAGTGATTTTATCCACTTTTTTCCAAAGCTTTATGTATTTCCTTCATCTTTATCCTTGAACTCCTTGAACATTACAAAACTTTACCTTCCCTTTCCATTCAAATTCCAAAATTTCTTCGCCTTATTTGTGCCATCAGGGTACCAGGGAAATGGTACAATGAGCTATTGCTTAATGCTGCATAGGCCTGTCCTAAGAGACATGCTAATGTATCAGTACTAAAAATGTTTGAAATACTAATTTTCCTCCTAATGAGCCTAAACATTTTATTATAGTTATACCTTAATACCAAGTTGCAGGTCATTACCTTCACATATTGAAGCAGCTGATGTTTTCTAGGGCCTAATGTTTCTGCCATTTTCTTGATGACCCCTCTTTCTTGTCCATTTTACCTAGGAGAACCATAGAAAATGAAAATGATGTCACTTGGCAGGTATTCTGTATGATGTTCTGATTTCATTAGCTATATGTTCAAAATATCTTATGATTATAAAAATGACCATATGCCAATTCCATAAAATCTGAATTTTTTAATTGAAAAATAAAAATAAAGTTAAAATTAATCATCCTACTACCTAAAGATATCAATTCAGATTTAATTCCTGCATCTGATTTAATTCCTGCATCTTATTTTCATATATGGGTTATATTTTTGTATCAAATAGACAATTTTTTTTTTTTTTTTGCTGCTTTTACATTGATCTACATATTTGTTTTCTCTGGCCATTAGTAACCTTTGGAAGTGCCATAATAAAAGTTGAAATAATAGTTTAATTTTTAATTTTATAATTACATGTTATTGTTTTATATATATATTTTATATATATATATATATATATATATATACGTGTGTGTGTGTATAAAATATTGATAATTATTTTCACATATTTACTGACCTTATAAAAAACAAACCAGGTGAGGTGGTGCATGACTGTAATCCCAGCAGCTTGGGAGGCTGAGGCAGGAGGATCACTAATTCAAAGCCAGCCTCAGCAAAAGCAAGGTGCTAATCAACTCAGTGAGACCCTGACTCTAAATAAAATACAAAATAGGGCTGGGGATGTGGCTCAGTGGTCAGATGCCCCTGATTTCAATCCCCAGTAACAACAACAAAAAATATATATATAAGGAATATTTATGTATGGCAAACATTTATGAGTTATTTACCAGTTAAATATATTCTAATGAGGGCATATCTTTAACATTTTTAATATTTGTGATATATTGTATTAGTTTCGAGAAAAAAAAATTGAAGTACAGTGGGTAAAATCTTAGACTCTGAAGTCAACCAAACATGTAGTCAAATTCTCACTCCAAATCATTCTATCCAAGTAATTTTAGGAAATTCATGCTACCTTTTTAGCCATTTTTCTTCATCTGAATAATGTTTTTGCACATAATGAATTAATACTGCAAATAGCATTGAGAATATTTCATTCAATAAAAACTGTTAAACTATTAATTAGTGTACCCACAAGGGATGTAAGTGGGATTGTTTTGCATCCTTAACAATAGCAATGTTATCATTAAAATATTCTAATTTGATGGAAAAAATAGGACATTTTAATTGAAAACTCCAAATTCAAACTAATTTAAGAAAAATTAAGGTGTTCATTGGCTCACAAAGCTAAGCTGCAGATGGGGCAGGTGGCTGCTGCTATTGGTATTAAGCTGAAGTCAAAACAAAAATACCAGCATACTTTCTGAAAGATTTTTATCTGATCAGTTTATTCATTGTACTGTACCTGAACATTAGAATAAGATTATGTTTGTAGATTTAAATTATACATTTCTGAAACCTTTTAATCAGAAAGAGCTTATGTTTCTCAACATTAGTTTGAGAAATATGAGGAAGATATTATAATTATTCTATTTTGTTGATTTTCTTAATCTCTTACTGTGACTAATAAGCTAAACTTTATCATAGATATGTATAGATAGGTGAAATCATAGTACATTAGGGTTCAGTTCTCTAAGATTTCAGGCTTCCACTGGGGGGTTATACGTATTGCCAGCAAATGAAGCATTTTTTGTCTACATCTTATTTAAAGAGCAGTTTTTCTATTGGCTTAGTGCTTTTCTTCTTGAATTCGTTTTCTCTTGTTCTATTTAAGATAATCTTTTCCAAAGTTTGTTGCTTAATTATTCATTTTTTCTTTGTAAACATTTCTCTATCTCCTTTTGACAAAAACCTTCAATTTGTTGTCAATATATTATTTTTAAAGACCAACTTTTGCTTTTATTCACCTTTATTATTTTTATCAACTTATTTTAATTCTGTTCCTATATAAATTTCTATCACATTTAGTTTTTGCTACATTTTTCTCTTTATTCAAATATCTTCAATTGAATATTTTATATATTTATTTTAAATTTATATTTTTAAAATGCATGTGGAATCATAAATTTTTATTAATGTTGGCTTCAGCTTCATTCAACACAGTTAATATGAATTCATTCATTTTGATTAATTCTAAACTTATAATTTACATTGTAATTTTCTCTTTCATCTTTCATTTTTTAATAACCTATTATAATTTTGAGTTTTTAATTTAATTGCATCATTGTGTGAAACTGTAGCCTTTGTAACATTTCTTCTTTCTGATTTTTTGAGACTTAGTTTGTGGTCTGTACTTTTTAACATATTTAAAACACTGGTTTCTGTTTTAAATCAGGTTTTTGTTTTTTATTCTTATTTTTGAATCTTATATAGCCTCGTTTTTTTTATTTTATTTATTTGTTTGGGGGGTCACATGATTCTGATGCAATAGTCTTTCTCCCTTTTTTGAAAAAATGGTAATTTTTATTTATAGTTACCTTTATATTTTGAGACTTCATTTGTAGTATCAGTTACATCTTATTGACAGTGTTTCTTTTATTACTATCTAGTAGTTAGCTCTAGATACTATTTTTTAATTTAACTTTTATTTTTTCAGGTATTGTTATAATCTACCAGCTTCTTATTAAATAAATTTAGTAATTTAATTTCTTTATTTTTTCTCTGAGTATTTTGATTTTGTTAATGTTGTTGCTTGTTTTAATATTTTCCACATAAACTGCACATCGTTGAATTTTTAAAACCAGTTGAGTTTCTTACTTTTAATTATTAATATCCCATTTGTTCACATATGCATTTCATTATATACTGACAGCTATTACTATTACAACTGCATTGTGTTTTCTGTTTATCTTTTTTCTTTTCTTCTTCTTTTTTTTTTAAATATTTATTTATTTGCTTTTAGTTGTACACAATGCGTTTTTACATGGTGCTGAGGATCGAACCCGGGCCGTGCCCGTGCTAGGCGAGCGCTCTACCGCTGAGCCACAACCCCAGTGTCTTTTCTTCTTTTTATTTCCTAACTTTGTTTAAGAATAAAGTTAAGAGGGTTTACAATGAGAATTTTCTCTCTTAAAGTCAATAATTAACTAACTTTGATTTAAAGAAATTTTGGACTTTCATTATTTGTGTTCCTCGTTGTATCTTCTGATGTATGCTGTCTTTAGGATTTTTCTCCCTTTGTAGTTAAACACAAACATTAAGATTCTTTCCATGAGGTATGAAGATTTAAACATTTTAGGTTTTAAGGGTCTGAAAATGCATAAACCCTGTGATGCTTAGCTAAGGACACAATTTTAGGTTGTTTTATTTTCCCATACAATGTGAACAATATTTCATGGGTTCTAGCATCTATTTTTTTGGTTATAAATCAAAATGACTTTCTTTTATAGAAAATCTGTCAATTTTTACTTATGGAAAAATTTTTCTTCATACTAATCATATTTTTCTCTAAAATGTATATGTGGGGTTTATTTTTATGCTTCAAGTTCAATACTCAGAGTGTACTTTTGTTCTTAATAAAGTTGACCCTCTATACCACTGCATTCCACATCCATGGATTCAGCCAACATCAGATAAAAAAAAAAATTGAGGAAAAATTTGCCTTTCCACTTAATAGTCTGGACATTTTTTCTGGCTATTACTCCCTAAATAATACAACTTAACAATTATTTATATAGCAGTTGTATTTTATATTAGGTATTATGAATAAATCTAGAGATAAAGTATATGAGAGGATGTAAAGAGGTTATATTTTTAAAATGCTATTTTATATAAAGGACTTGAACATCTGCTGATTATGGCATCTGAAGGGGACCCTGGAACTAATGCCCCGTGGATAATGAGGGACAATTATGTTATATCTTTCTTGAATTCTAGAAAAGTTTCAGTTATTATGCCTTCAAATAATGCTCTCTGCTTGTCTCTCCATTACTTTCTTTTGCTATGCTTTTTAGACAAATATTCAAACTCAACTCCACCCTTACTTTCAAGTCTCTTAATGGTTACATGCTTTCATCTTTTTATCTCATATGTCCAAAATCCAGTGGAATTTACCATATTATAATCCAAGTTCAGTAATTCTCTTTTCATCTTCTTCAGATTAGACAACATCCTATCAATTGAACTGTTTTCCTTCAATGACTGACTTTTCATTTCTGTTGGTTTTTCTGAAGTCATTTTAAACAATTTTTGTTATTTTCCATTTCTTGGATGAGATTTAGCTCCTCATTAAGATCTTGAGACTCTTATACTAATTTATAAATATTTTTCATTCTTTCATAATTTTAATCTACCCAATTAATTTCATCTTTCAATTTTTGTCTGTGTTTGCTAGCTTTGAATCTCTTTACCTGTTATAGAAGTTTTAGCTTCTTTTCAGCAATTAAGAGGACTGACTCTCTTTTACTCCCTTCTCTCCCTTTTGCTATCTATTTGTATTTACTCTTTCATAATGATCCAGCACTGAAACTATTTCCTCTGTCCCAGGTCTCCAGGTCTCCCATGCCAGTAGCCCCAGGATCTCCTAGGATAGGTCTTGCATTGATGATTCAGAAAACCTCCTCTCTGATATTGAATCCACAGATCCAGATCTGAGTCTGCAACCTCATTTAGGTCCAGATTGTGAGAAAGTATATTAAGGCCAGATTCTTTAAACATATAGCTTCTTGAAAATGGAGATTCAAACAACATCAGTCAGCAACCTCAGTCAGTACCATTTTTGTCAGGAAACTTTCCCCTGTCCATGATTTTAACAGTAAGTTGGCTTTTATCTCCCATCTGACAAAAAGCTATTTTAGTCTCTGTTATCTTTCCGTTCTGCTTCAAAATATATACATTTGAAACTTACAGAGCTTATACCATTCTTAGGTGCATAGTTGATATATGATCATTCATTCATTCTTCGTAAATAGTATAACTCTTTGAGAAGAGAACATTTTACATACATTTATCCTGTTTGAATCTCTTTAACCTTGAAGAACTATTGCAGAAAGGAAGCAATATGAGAGTCCTAGAAATATTTTATTTATTTAGATGTTCTATAAATTGTCTTTCCAAAAGAAGATGGGGAAAAAAAGAAAGGTATAAAGGTATATAAAGAATATGTGTGTATGTATTTTATATATAAACTCATATATAACATGAATGTGTGTGTATATGAATGTGTATGTGTATATGTGTATGTGTGTGTGTGTATTAACCTAGTGAGTTGAACCAAGAAAGTACTTACCTGACATACTTGACTCAGGATAAAGGTTCAAATTATAATTAAATTGCACCTGTTTTCTTCATTTGAAAACCTCCATATTTCTTCCAAATATGTAATACAATGATATAAGAACTTTTATATAGAAGATTATATGAACATATGACATTTCTTAACCTCTTTGAAAAATAGACCCTTAACCCCAAATCTTATGTTAATGCCCAACTTTGTAAGATCTGCTTTAAAATTATATAAGGTCATAACATGTTCTATTTGAGGAATATTATTGATTTAATAAAATAGCCTTTTAGTTATAATTTGCTTAAATTTTAATTATAATTCACTTAAATTATAAATTACCCCGTTAGGGGGTGGGATTGTGGCTCAGTGGTAGAGCGTTTGCCTAGCATGTGCGCGGCCCGGGTTCGATGCTCAGCACCACATACAAATAAACACATTGTGTACAACTAAAGCAAATAAATAAATATTTTTTAAAAATTACCCCGTTAGAATTCCATTTTTCTCCTTTGCTTTCTTTGTTTTACAATATATAAATATGCTAGGAACCTCTGTGCAGAGAGATAGAACTTCAGTTCCCCTGTCTACTGGCAGCAGGTTTGCATAAAAGAAACCTCTGGAAGTTTTCCGAATCCACAGTAGCACTACACTTATTTCTTCTGTGTTAGACTATCATTATAAATTTCACTTATGTTCATTTTTTATTTAGAAATAGTAATATGTTAATTTTTATTAAATTTGAGTTTCAGAAGTAGTAGGAAAAGTTTTAAAAATATGAACACACTTGTGATCCTTGCTATGGATTATTAAATTTTCCTATATTTTCTTCAGCCTAGGTTAAGCCCGTTTGGTTTGTGTTCTTCTACTGTATAGGTAACTTCATGTCTGTGTGACTTTTCCCAATATAGCTTCATTTTTGGTGATGGGGAGGCTTAACAGGGGCAGTCAGGATGGCAACATCTCAACTTTACCCTTTGTTCACTTTGCTTAATTTCATTTGCATTATTTATCCCATTAGAGTCTTGTGTTAAAAATTTTTTCTGAGCTTCAGCTCATTTAACATTTCCATATTTTTGAAAAAAAATGCTTCAAATTATATACAGTCAACATTGATAACTCTCTACTCCCTTATACTCATTCAGTTTTTTTTTTTTTTTTCTTTAATTCAAAGATGGAGGGCTAACATGAAACAGGAACTATGCTGGATACTGAAGAGTCAAGTGTTATAAAACAGCCACAGATCTGAACTTGGACTTCTTTGAGAGTTGTCTACCCAGCCACCCTTAGGACCTTCCCCTCCTAAGCACCAGTACTAGTACCAGTAACATAACCAGAACTAAATTTTAGAGAGGCTCCCAAAGCTCTTGAATCTTCACTCTCTTTAAAATTGCTGAGCGGTCCCACCTATCTTTAAAAAAACATTTTCTTTGAAATCTTTCTTAGTCTAGGGCAAGTACTTCACTGTAGCTCTCTCTGCTTTCTTACATATGTTCTAAATAAAATGATTTTCTCCCAGGCTATCAACTAATCCTTTTTCCACATCTCTGCACCTCCAGACTCCTCCAAACTCAAACCATGCAGTTTGGATTATCACTATTTCAGTTTTTTGGAAGGAGATTGGCACATGACCCTCCATATTGCCTGAAATGGAGGTGGAGGGATATTGGCAGGGTCTTGAGGATATTCCAAGTTTTGAGTTCTGGATTCTCTATCCCTTTCAACATTTTCTTTTGTGTAAGTGATTCAGAACCATCAGGGTTAGAATTGACTTTTCTCTCAAGATTGCTATGGGGGGGGGGGACTTTGATTAAAATAAAACATTTAGGTTTAAGTTTTGAAGAAGCATTGAGTAATTCATCAGTTTGATAAATATTTTTTGAACTGTATTATGCTCCAAAGCCTGCTGTAGGCCATCCCTCTGTTCCACCTGCTTAGTATAACCATGTCCTTTCATTACTGAATATCCTGCAGTCATTGTATCTAAATACAAACTGATTTCTATCACTCAGTAAGTTATTATATTCATTTTACATAATGCATGCTTTGTCATGGCAATGGAAAAGTCTATGTTATTAGTTATTTAAAATAATTTTTAAATTAGTATCTACTCTTTTTATTAATGAAGCATTTACCATAGTGCTTGGTTCATTAAAACATTTAAAAAATATTGAGTTATTTTAGTATTATTAAACTATTCAACTGATCATTTGAAAGCAAAGTTTCAGTATTAAACACAAAAATATTTAAACTATTTTAATATTTATTTTCACTCAAAATGATGAAACTATTTTTTAATTTTTCATGTACTCCTCAAATTTAATATTCAGTGGAATAAAGGATACTTTAAAATGATCCCTAATTCAGAGATGGCAGACAAGAAAAGCACATTAGGTCAATAACTTGTCTTTGGTAAAAGGTGCATCCAAATTAAGTTCTGATTAAAACTTATCTACTCTGTCTTCAAAATTATAACAGAGTTTCCATTTTGTGACTTTTAAAGACAATTGAAAGCCTTTATATTTGGAAAAGTTATTTTTTTCTAATTTATAACATTAATTTTCTCTGCTAATACAGATACCTATTCTTTCATTTTCTGAAATGAAATTCACTGATTCTTCAGAATTCTTACAATACATGTTTACATATCTGAAAACATTCCAAGTTCTCTATGTCCCTTTTAAGTCATAAAAAAGATTAAGTATCTCATTTATTAGATTGGGGACAAGACCGTTGTATTGCTTTGCCAGTGACAGCGGTTATAGAATTTTAAAACCAATGGCATTCATTGAATTACTGGGTGTTTAGGGAAAAACAAAATGTCCATTTTAACTGAAATACAGGATGTACAATTTTTATAGAAAGAATTCGGGAATTGAATGAGAAAAAAGTGAGCTAGATCAAAATGATAAGACAATAATTGCATAGTAATAACTTAATAGCTTTTTAACATCTTTAAAATTTAAGAATAAAATGAGAGGACATTCTTTGACATGACAGTTAAAAAATTAAGCTGGAGTTGAAAGTGAAAGTGTAAATCAAATTGAAAATAGAGTATTGACTTATGGTAAACATTAATGATGATTCTGATGTAGGCAATACTCATTCCATTTGTGAATGAGCAAGAAAACTAATGATGGAATGTTGACTCATGTGGATTATGAGGTGCTGGAGAGCTAAATCCCTCTTACTCATCAACGTTTCCCCAGCTACTGATAAGAGGTGAATGCTCAATGAACACCTCTTGACAGGCAGCAGGAAAAGTGTAGACAGACCTGAGCCCCAAACCATTGAGCCCGGATTGCCTCCACCCCATTAGAAAATTCCCTATCTTGCTTCCGTTACACTTATATCCTTCCACTCTTCCTTCTGTTTTGCGTCCCTTTCTCCAGGTACATCTTTTCTTGTTCTACCATATGTTGCCCAAACAGGCACAAATATTTCTACTGTGAATTTTGTCTAACAGACCACAATGGGCACAGTTTCATTATAGTCAATTTCACCTAGCTTCAGTCATTCTACCATCAACTGTGGCACATTGTGTCCATTTCTCTTCCAACCTCTGTTTTAATCTTTATTTTATCTGATATATATAAATTACCAATGCTAACTACTTACAAATATGTGGAGTGAGATGTACTTATGAGGTAATTTTTTTATGCATGTAATTTTTATTTTTCACATATATTGTTTGTATGATACATGATATGTGGGGTGTGGTGTGTGTATATATATATGTATATATATATAATATAGACAAATTACACAAGTGTATGTATATTTTTTTACTTTTTCTCATATAATTAAAATAATGATGAGGCTTTCCTGAAAATATTATCTTCTAAAAATTTAGTGTATGATTTCATATATTGAGAATAGCATTTTATATAATATTATAATCAAATAAGGATACAATAAATACTTTTTAGTTTAGGGGATTGTTTTTGCAGTATTAATAAAATTATACAAATCATATCTTTTATTTATGGCCTAGTATATGTATTTATGCATATTTTATACATGTATGTACTTTTTTGTTGCTTATTTTCCATTTTGAAGGGTCACATGATAGCATCCTGTGATGCTTGCGGGGTTGTAAAACTATGGGACTTTCGGAAACTCTTACCAATTGTGTCCATTGATGTCGGACCAAGTACTGGCAATGAGGTGAACTTCGATTCATCAGGTAGGATGTTTTTGTTTTAACTTTTGTAAGCAAGCTGAAAATGTTAATATTTGTTCTGAAACTATTTTGCTTCCCCTTAAATTTTTTGGTATTTCTTCATATGTAAATTTGTTAACATTATATTAAAATGTGTTACAGTATATTACATTTTATCCATGTTACACATCAAATATTATATCATGGAGAATTATATTAATCATATATTTAAAGAAATAAACAGCATGGGAAGTAGGTGTGTGTTAACATAGATGACACAGATTTACTAGTGGTGTCACATATGAGCATGGAGCCCACATCCAGTGGAATCACCATCCAAGGTAAGCAAATGGGGTTTTCTGAGGTAAAAGTAACTGAGAATAGAGAAGAACAAAAGTTTGGTGAAAATAAACTTGAAACATTCTTAATGGAATATTTTAGTCATAAAATTTAATAAATTGCCACATGTTGTCCAGATTTTATAAAATTTAATTTGAATAATGTATTTATCTGATTATTGCAATTCTGTGCTTGGCATTCTGTAACATTGTTGTATGACTGTTTAAAATATTTTTTCTGCACTGATATAAACATTATCAATCAGATAAAACATTTTATCCTTGCTGATAATGAGATATATAGCAACTGCTGTTAACACAATAATTCCAATGTCCATTTAGAAGATTAAAAATACAATTGCATCTATATCTTTAATGAAAGCTTTTGCTAAATAAAGAATATCCTTTGCTAGTATGATATGTTTTAAAAATTTTTAAGTTTTGAGAATTTTAAAAATTCTTTGAGAGTTAGATATTTATGGTAGATCAAAGTTGTAAAGATGGCAAAAACTTCAATTTTAGAAGAGTGAAAAAAGAATTTATATGAAGGAAATAATTTTATTTTAAAATGTATTCCATATTGGGCTGGGGTTGTGGCTCAGTATTAGAGCACTTGCCTAGTATGTGTGAGGCACTGGGTTCAATCCTCAGCACCACATAAAAATAAATAAATAAAATAAAAGTCTATCAACAACTAAAAAAAAAAAAAACCAATATTCCATATTGATCCTGTAGTCCAGAAATTATAAAGACACTAGGAGTAATTTCAGTCATAAGATAATTGCTTGGGACTAGTTTCATGATATCGTCCTCACATCTGAAATTTAGAAAATGGTAAGTTTTGTTTTCTTTAAAATTGAAGCTATGTGGGCTGGGGTTGTGGCTCAGTGGCAGAGAGCTTACCTTGCGCCTGTGAGGCACTGGGTTGGATCCTCAGCACCACATAAAAATAAAAAAACAAAACAAAGGTATTGTATTCGTCTAGAACTAAAAATAAATATTTTTGAAAAAATTGAAGCTATGTTCCCGTTATAAATCAGTATCTGAGCCACCCTAAGAACAATGGCTTCTGTTATTGTTGGCTATAAAGTGTCCCCCAATAAGCTTCTGCGACAGAAATGTTCATGGCTAAAATGATAAGATTATGAGATATGTAACCTAATCAGTGAATCAACACATTTGATGAATTAATAATTTAAAAGGAGTGGTAACTGGGCATGGCTGGAGGCAGTAGGTCTCTGGGTGCTTCATTCCCCCCCCACCCCCTCCTCTCTGCTTCTCAGCTTCCAAGAGCAGACAACTTTCCTCTGCCACACCCTTCTGCATGAAGTTCTGTTTCACTTTGGGCCCAGAGCAATGCAATCAGCTGACTGACCATGGACTGAACTTCTGAAACCATGAGTCAAAATAATTTTTTTTCTCTTCTAAATTGTTCTTGTTTGGAATTTTGTCCACAGTGACAAAAGCAGACTAACAGAGCTCCTTTAAAACAGTTTTAGAAAACTTTTAGAAAAAATGTTGACATTAGGACATTTATGGTCTGCCAGAATTCAAAAAGAAAACACTGTACAAAATAAAAGATTCTAACTATAATAATTTTATTTTATACTGTGAAAGGTTATTAATATTTAATTTATATTTCTGACATGGAAATCTACACTAACATTCATAGCTCTAAATTTCATTTGGTTCTCATAAGCATCTCACATCCCTTAATCTTTTTCTTATTATCTTGAGTAAGCACTTAACTATTCATACCTTTGAACTTGAACTCTGAAATTTTAAAACTTTCAGTTGATCTTTCTGATAATAATAGTTAAAAGCTGTTTTGAGATACTTGCAACTAAAATAGCTGTATATTTTATTGTCATTATTAAATATGTTGCCACTGGCTTTTTACTGACCTTGTTACCCAGCTGGAAGGTTCTTTGTAGGGTCAGGGAAACATGATTTTAAATAAATATCAGTATCCATCTTCTGTCATACAATGTTAAAATTCTTGGTACAATAAATATATTTTTTCTCTCCATGACTACTGCATTCCTGGTAAATATGATAATATTATGGAAAGTGCAGAAGATCAAGGGTGGAACAATAAGAAACATAAAAGACAAAGAGTGTAAACTAGAGACCTTGCTAATGAAAATGCTTTGTTGGTCTAAGGGAATAAAATTTCAACCTGACCTTCCTATCCTTCTGACCACTTCTTCAAGGAACATGCGATAATTAGTTTTAATTCTATGTGCTTGAGAAATTAGTGTCATAAGGCTTTTCTCATTGAATAATGAGAAATGTGTGCTTCTGTACAGTAATCCTCAATGACTCTTCATTTAAAAAGATTGAAATATATCAAAAGTGGGCAAAACTAAGGAGAGCAAACACAAGGTCTAATGAGAGCACAAGCAGAGAGGTAAAAATCACAAAGCACCAGAAATTATGTCTCAAGAGAATAAAGAAGACTGCAAACCCAGAGCCAAACAAAAGTGAAATAAGGATGGGGACACTTACGTCTCTTCTACTTGGTATTTATTCAGGAAAGGATTACTTAAGAGAGAAGTATAAGATAATTATATTATAAAAATATCTGGAATCTGTAAGTAAAATCAAATGGAAATTAGTAAATTCAAAATATGCATTCATGTGAACATACTTTTTCTTATTCCCAATAACAAACCAGTACAAGCCTATTAGACATAATAATTGTCCAAAATGCCAAAATACATTGACACTGCTGACAGTAATAAACAGTTTTTGAGTGCTCACATTAATCAAGTTGTGTCCAACCATGTCTCCTAGTAAAAATTCTTTGATGGAATTAAACTGTGTATTTATGTACATCTAGAACATTATTTGTTACAACTTCCTAGTGTGAGTGGAGTGTTTGGTCAACTATCTCAGCTGTGCTCTTGGACCCAAGTAAAAGTCATTGAAAACATACATGTAGTATCATCATAATATATCCTGGTAATACATGTGAATTTATGGATAGCATCCAGTTATTAGATATTCTAAGTGATCATCATAGTAATTAAAAATTTCTAATCATATTTCATATCTCTGGATCCATTTAATTGAAGGGCATATTGAGATTATGGGGCATACTCCTTAAAAAAAGTTTCCATGTATAATGACCAATTTTTATAAATAAGAGATTTCTTGTCACTGCAAATCCAGTACAATATAGAAATAAATTATAAATGAAGGCCACAAAAATATGAAACTATTGTCCATCATCTATCATTTCAAATTTTCTTGTGTATCAAAATTGCTTCATTATTTATTAAGCTCATAAGCAAATTTTCATTTTTCATTTATAAAAGTGAATATGCTCTACTGACTTGTACTTTATCTGTTTTAAAATTAATATTCCTAATAGCATATCAATTAGCTTTGACAAAAGTATTTGAAAACCAGAGGTATAGAAAAAGAATACAGACCATAATTCAGACCCTTAGGTTTAATCACATCTTCAGCACTTTTCAGACTTTAGGCAAATTATTTTCTCTCCAGAACTAACATTCTTCATAGAAATAATGGAGGAGCTAACTGTTGTGTTGTGTTTAATGTGGATTTAAATGGATGATGATATCTTACTGTCGTGGGGAAAGAGTATCTCCAAATAAGGGATTGAGGAGTTCCCAGAGAGAAGGAGGAACTAGATATATGTGATGGAAAAGAATTCCAGCACATGTCCGTCAGAGGCATAGACATTTATTTTGGAAAATAGATACACATTTAAACAAGAATGTGGGCTATTATCAAGAGAGAGATGTGATTTTGGGTTCCCAGCTCTTCTTTTAAAGGAAACTTGGTGAGGGGTAGGTATGGAAAAATATGTAGAAATAATATCAGTCTGGTGATTTCAAGATGATTCCTGGTGGTCTGATCAGCCTCTGGATCCTTAGCTGATGTGGTCTTCATTATCTGGTTAGTAAACAGTGCTGGAAATCCCTTTATCTCTCATAATCTATTCACTGGGAGTTTAATTTCCCAGGAATTTGGCAGTAACAGGGCTGGGAAAGCATGTGGAACTCCTGAATTAAAATCTTATTTCCCTGTCCTTCCTGTGTTTCTTATTTCTTTTATCCTATGTCATCACAGTAAAGAACTCTTAGCATAGTCATCTGCCATATTTTATCCTAGAGCTGGAAGAGCTCCGAGGGGTTGTCTTGTTCATTTTAAGAAAATTGAGTCAGCATATCAGTGTGCAAGACGCTTGAGGCTGTGTGTCCCTGTGGGAGGTTTCTATGGACTGCATGAATACCAGTAAATAAATATTAAAAGAAACAAAAGCCACAACCACATTCTCATGTAATAGTAAGTATAAATTAAATGGTTAACTAAGAAGTAAGCTACATATAATATGATATATGAATCACCATCTAAGGTTGAGTTCCTCTGTTGCTATATCAGTAGCTCACATATTTAAGTGAAGTTGCATGTGGCATAGCATTATTTAAGTAATGTTTATTTTCAAATACATTACTTGTGACAAATATGGATAATCTGTGTTTATAGATGTATACATATATTAGTACATATTTATAACTCTGTTTGTAAAGGGATAAGTGTTCTTTCTCATTAAACAAACAGCGTCCTAGTAGTATAAAGCCACAAATTTTGGTGAATATTCACTATCTAAATAATATCTCTCACTTGGCATACTCAAAATGCCATATGTTTTACCATTCAAAAATTTATTGCTATTTCAGAAAATGCTAAATGGAATTGCATAGTGAAAGTAATAAAAATGAACAGTGAGAATTTACACATATACTTTTACACATCTCTCATTTTACTCTGTTTATGTGGTTTAGCAATATTTTCCCCTCCTTTGTAAAAGGTAATTCCACTACATTTGTAAAGATGTCACATCCCCAGAAAATGCAGAGGCTGAAATTGGAGCCAGATGGGGACTTTCCAGTAGAAAGCTTATCAGTATAAGATCATTAAAATGGGCAAAGTTTCCCATCATTTGGAGAAAATCCTAAATATTTTCCACAGGCTGAACCACAATAGAAATGCTAAAATGGAAGGTAAATAATGACTCCATTGAAAAACATGAAAAGCATCAAACCTCCCTGCCCTAATATTTTGAAACAAAAGGAAATTACCCCCCAAATCTTTGGTTTGAATTTGATTTATCAGTTTCTATTAGGGAAGGCCAAAATGCATTGTTTTCTATTTAAAAGGCAGATTGTGGTTAATTCCCTCTGATAGAAGCAGTGAAGTATAGTGAAAAGAGTGCCCATTCGAAGTTAGGAGTCCTAGTTTTGAATTTTCTCTCCACTACTTTGTGGCTAAATGATTTGGTGAGATTTCTAAACATTTCAGTTCATTATATTTGAAGTATTAAAAAAACATAAGGACTTTTACTTCCATCCCTAATAGTGTTAACAAGGACTAACTTGATTTACACTCCACCTGGAACAACTGGGAAAAAGAGAGGGACAGACAGACAGACAAAATGAACAACAATGTTTCCTAAGAGATGGTCAGTAAACAAGGTTGGCCATAGGACTGCTCCAGATTATTGCCTGGAGACAGTCTGTAGGTCTCACAGGGAGAGACATACTGTGAGTTTGCAGTCTCCCAGGTGAGGAGCCTGAATGGGCAGTCTGGTCCCTGGAGGCCAAAGTAGACAGGGATTGGAGAGGTGAGAGCAGCAGGAAGATCCCTGGAGAGCTTGGATCCCCTCTGGTCTCTAGCTAAAGAAGAATGGATACATGACATCTTGAGCATTAGAGAAAAGCAATCCTGGGAGTTTACACAGGTATAGAAATAATTTGTCTTCCCATCAACCAGAGCAGGAAAACCCTGCAGTTCAAAAGGACAGAAGGCAGAGCAAGAATCAGCAAATGATGTCCATAGGCCAATTTGTCCTCTTTTTAGGTACAAAGTTTTATTGGAACAGAGCTTCACCCATTCCTTTACATATTATTTAAGATTGAAACACAGACTGAATGGCCTGCAAAACCTAAAATTCTTACTATCTGGCTCTTTAGAGAAAAAAAAAAAAAATTGCTAAGATAGGGTGCTGAGATAGGTGTTGCCTCCACAGTGAGGCAACATTAGCTCACACCTCTGGAGCTGGTCCTTTCGTTAATATCTTTTGAACCATATGGATTGTCTCATGTATTAATATATTTAATCCCCACTGCAACTCAATGAGACTGTTACTCTTGTCCACTTTTGAGAAATGAATAAACTGAGATTGAGAGATATTAATGCTCTCCTCTCAAAATCCCTACCCAAACAAAACTGGAATTGAAATTCCAAGCCAAGAAGTCTGAATTTAGAGACATAAACTTGATATTATGATTCTCATAGTAATCAGAGTATTTAGTTTTATATTGATATATTACATATGTTAGGAGAAAGGATTTATTTGTTGTTAACATTGAAATAATCCCATTAATGATGACTTGGAGATGTTTTACTCAAAGCTAAGACAGAATCCTGTTGTTGACATTAGTTATCAATTACTTGTCTCTGGAAGAAAAAAGGAAAAGAGACTCTCCTTGGTGTGATCTGCCAGGTTTCTTGTGTGTCTTACGTACAGGAGGCATCCTAAGTATCTTTATGCTCCTACAGGGAGCTGGAACTTCAATGCCACATACTAGTAGAAAGTCCTATGCAGGTAATTAGGGCTGAATTGTGTCAACCCCGGCAGGGCCCTCTCATTTTTTGTCTTTTATTTAAAGCTTGGCATGATTAAAAATAAAAATTAGAAATTTAAATAAGAAAAGAAGAACGCAAGCCAACTTCTTTTATCTCTAAAGCTCAGGAGGAGCTGCCCATTCTGCCACATCCCACTCCTTGGGACAGTATCACAAAAAGACAGGATAAAGAATAAGGGAGAAAAGGTGACTAGGTAACCCAATGCTATTATTTTATAGTCCCATTATTCAGTTCCCTGTTTCAGTGTTTCTATAGTGTGTGCAAATCAATATTGTTCTTAAGTAGAATATGTGTCCCTCTGATACTAAAGAAACCAAAGGAAATCAGGTCCTGAGACCCTTTGTATATGCAGGTCTATGACTAATACCTGGAATGAGGTATGCTGTGCTCTAGGAACTAGGCTCTTTCAACCATCACTAGGCTCTTTCAACCATCACAGCACTATGAGTTGGGTTTCATTTCTCCCATTTTAAAGAGTTTTGAGAGGATTAGTTACATATTTACATTAATACCTTTATATGCTTGTGCAGTTCTGTGAAAGCCTGAATTGCATTTTGCTTAATTGTTATAAATTCTAAATTGTAAAGAAAAAACTGGGGATTCATTGGGACTGGTTATATTTTCTTTCTGTGAAATTAACTATTTTCTCCTTTGATTTTGTCTTATTATTCCCTTGGCTAGAAGCAATTTAATTTACCTGCTGCAAGTATAAAAAAATAACATGCCACTAATAGTGGGGTTCTATGAAATATTTAATTAAAGACTTACTAACCAAAGATACATTAATTGTGGCATAGTTCATAGTAGTAGAGAGTGTTATGGCCATGAGCCTGTTCTAATAAGTCTAAATGCTCATTCTGATTGGTTGGTGACCATGCCATATCAATTATTAAATATTTATACTATCACCCCAGTGATGGATCATAAATTCCGAAAACTGAAATGCATTTGAATTTTATAATTTATGATAGATTAATATAAATGAAAATAACTGACTTCTACAAAATATAATTGAATTTATACTTGTAACTAAATTTTCTCCTTTTCAAATATGTTCAAAAGACTTTATACTTAATCTAATGATGACATCACTGTACAATCCCTGCAGCCTCCCTCTTGGTATTGTCCTCATAGCCTTAGGAGTAATGCTTTATGGTCCATAATTCCCACAAATCTTTTTTTCTGTGTCTGGATTGAATTTGTAGAAATATCTCATGAATCAGAAAAGGACATGAGTCAAGCACAAGGGGAGGTTCTAAAAAATAAAATTATTGTTTGTCTATGACTTGTAATATGAAATTGAGCAGGACAGCTAGCCTCTCTTGACCTTAGTTCTGTCATCTATAAAATGAGAAGTTTGGATTAAGTGACTTCATCAGGTTTACAGCCTAACTTTTAGACAGTTTTTATTGTAGTTTCCCATGTTCAGTATAACTAGAACATGGTATACTGGGATGAAAATAATATCAACACTTAAATGATATTTTTAAAAAATTAAAATGAAACATCAAGATAAAATTAAAATATTTCACTTCTCACTGGTTCAAAAGAGAAATAGAATTTGATACAAAAATCAATATTTTGAAAAATTGAGCCATAGATTTAAAAGACAGCTCTATTGTTCAGCAAGACTAAAATGTTATTCTCATGTATTTATTCTCTCTAGCAATAGGAATTTTGGCAAAAATTCACAAATTCCAACATTTTAATAATAAATTAATAGTTAGATCAAAGTCTTCCTATAGGATTCTATGAGATAATAAGACTGACCAATTGTGGTTAAATCAGAGAAGAAAATAACTTACTAGCCTTAAAAGTTGTAGTATTATACAAGTGCAATGAACTATTGCAGCTGCAGTTACATGAATGATACAAAGTCACACTTGTGTTAATTCCTCCATTTTTTGTAGTATTTTAAAACAAGTATAATTTTAGATGCAGTTGTACTGCATAGAAGTATAATTGTAACATTATGGGTATAGATAATTAAAAGGTGCATGGCATTCTTTTCTTACATAAATAAAATATCTTGTTGGAAGTTCATTTTTACAAACCTTATGTATATATTAATATATAAACAATTTAAATTTAGCACATGCCCAAATAGCAATGAATCCTAAATTAATGTCATCATGTTTCATGAAAATTTATTGTGCTGTTTATTTTTAAAAAATTGTTTCAAAGGTATTTAAAGTAGTTATAGGCATATAAAAATATATGTGCTAATGTCAAATTATTTTTCAACAAGTTTAAGTAAAATAATTGAGTAAGATTTGTTTCTATGTAGCAAGTATGAAAAATGAGTTGTATAGCTAGCCATTTCTTAATATCATCTAGGAAATAAAAGATCCCAATGCATATAATTAGCTATGCTGCTATGTTTGTAGATACAATGAAAATTATGTGTACATTTGAGCATAGGTCATTTTGAAATATGGCAAATGACATTTTTGTACATATCTTAATGAATAAAAATGCATTTATATAAAGAAATAAGGCACAATTAGTCTTTTGAATTTTCCTAAAGGGTACACATTTTCAAAACATAATCAAATAGCACACACTAGTTATTGGGTTAAAAAGTAATAGTTAAAATTTGCAGAACATACATACTACATGGCCCAAAGTCAGGAAACCCAAGAATTTGTCTCCTTTTAATAGTCTGTGTATACAAAATTGAATAGATAATCATCTTTAATCTGCCAAGCTGAGGTTTTTTAATAGGATAATCCTTTAAGAGAAGTTGCAGTTCAACAGATGTGCAAATCAATCCAGAACAAATAGCACACTACTCTTGGAGATGGAGCCTGCACAGTTGGCACTTGTGATAACCTGCAGTTATGTTTATCTAAAATTGAATTTCAAACAATATTAAAATATGATTTGCTCAATCTGATTGAACCCAGAAGTATCTTCATTCACTTGTAATGTAAGAAGAGCGTAAATAAAAATTGCTCAATATCATTATGCAACATTCCCTCCTATACACTCTACCACCCACAGAAAAGAAATTGAAATAGTGTATTGTTATGAAAACCAAAACTCTATAAATGTTTTGAAATGATGAGTTTGATAAACATCTTAGTATCATAGGTATGCCTTCTATCCAAGAATTTTATCATTCTCTCTCATTTTTGTTGGTATAATAATAGAAATTATGTTATTTCAATTGATGAATATTTAGTGGAAGCCTACCAAATACTGTTTACTAAATTCTGGGATTCAGTGATGAAGATATAGGTAAGACTCTATTTATAGAATAAATTAAAACAACAGTCTTGAATTTGCAGGTAATACCTGGGAATACTATAAACCATACATTAAACTCTTCTGTTTATAATATGCTACATGTGTTATTCCGGTGTTGTTTATAAGGAACAGTACCTTGTAGGTATGTGGGGGTGGAGAAATGTATTATTACAGTGTTGTTTATAAAGAATAGTATCTTGTAGGTATATGGAAGTAGAAAAAAAAGATGGGAGAAAACCCTATAAGGTTAGTTATGATCACCCATTTATGTTCTAATGGACTTAATTTAATTTATGAACTCGGTGCTCAGTTTCACTTTTGAGTACGCCTGCTTCCTTCTGCTATCCCATCAGTTAGTATGTCTCCCATAATATTTGACTTGTTCCTATATTCATACTGCATTAGGTGCCATTTATCTTTACCCAAATTAGTTGTAATAATGGCTGCTGCTTCTTCTTTTCCACTTCTCTCTTTTAGCTCCTTTCTCTTCATTCATCATCCTCTATCTCCTTCTTAGGTAAAAAGAGCTCAGTTAATCATAATTTTTTGCATGTGTTAAATAAATATCATCAGATTTAGTTATTTTTCTCCTTTCATGTCTCATCTTCGTGGACATTTTCAAATGTCTTTGATATGTTTTCTTAGATTTCCAAAGGTCCTTAAAGAATATATTTATAGAATTATTTTGTGTATTGTCACTTAAGATTTCTAAAAACTCTATTTTGCTATAAATTCCATTACATTTCTTATTTTTCCATTCTATATTATGTTCTTAATATTTATCCTATTAATATTTGATGATCAAGTTCATCAGTTCTCTCTACTGACTAGTACTACATTTTATTCATCTTTATACTTTATTTATCCATTGTGTTAGTGACAGATGCTTAAAAGTCCCTGCTACTTCCTGGTGTTCTTTGCTAAACATTCTCACACAGATCCCAGGATATGGGCTTCTTGGAGCCTTTCTCCTGGCATATACTCAGGGATGGAATTTCTATGCCATAGAGCGAACATCTTTCAAGCTTATTAAATCCTACCGCATCGCCCATTCACTATTTCTGAACTGGTTTATAGTTAAGAAATTTCATTCTCAATATTTGGTAGTGCTATGCACAAAATTGTGTCTTCCTTACCTCAACTTCATATATTTAAATCATAACCCTATATTTGGACCATATTTGGAGATAGGGTTTTTAGAAGGTAATTAAGAAATTAATTAGGTAATAAGGGTGGGGTCCTAATCCAAATGAATTGGTGGTTTTACAGGAGCTCTTGCCATGCATGCTGAAGGAAGCTATGTGAGGACACAGCCATAAAGTGGCTTTCTGCAGTCCAGGAAGAAGACCCTCACCCAGAACCTGAGAATGCTGGCACCCTAATCTAGGACTTCTAACCTCCTTACTAAATAAAGTAAAATAAATCTCTGATACTTAAGCTACCCAGTCTATGGTATTTTGATATTGCAGCTGGAGCAGGCTAAAAATAGGTAGCATTTGATCTTCTAATTCTTGCAATGTAGTGGGAATTGTGTACTTTTACATTTTCCTCATCACTAGTGAGGTTAAACATCCTTTTTATGTATTTATCAGTCTTTCTGGCTTCCTCATCTGTGAATCACCTTTGCCTGGTTTTGCTACTGGATCTCTGGGAGTTGCTGATTTTGCTATAAGCTGTATTTATAGTTGTTTTAATATTATAGATTTTTCTCAAACAGCTGCCTATTTATTTATTTCATCCATCATGTATCTTATTGAGTTGAAATCTTAAGACTTTATGAGATCATAACTATTTTCTTTCTATCATAACTTTTTTAGCACAGTATTGCTTTAGAATACTCTTCACAATGTTAGGTCACAAAAAATTCTTCTGTATTTGCCTGTCTTCACTTTCTTTTGGTGCCTTTGCTTTTTAGGTCTTTAATATAAGGTGCAAGAAGGTGTTATTAGCCAATACTTTTTGCAGTAACAAACAAACATGATCTTCCTTCTGGGAATATTTATATTTTGTTCACTTATGAAGGAACTTCAGGACAATAAACTTTGCTAGGCTCTGCCAATCCACATGTATCTTCTCATTCTAGATTTTAGGCCCTCTGTGTATGGGACATGTTGTCTTCATAGAAGGGCAGAGCAGGGAATAAAACACTGAACTCTGCAATAACATTTGATTCATTTTTAGATGTCACAAATAATGTCTACTTTTTTATTCTTAAAAACGATTGTTATAATAAATTATCTTAAGTTTTAAATGCTTGTACATTTGGTGGTATCTGGGTCAATTAAAATCTTGTCAAAAAAGAATAACGTGTAATTTTAAAAGAGCCAATATATTAGATGAAGTCAGCCACTAAATTGGCTTGCTGTTAATTATGGATGATTAAACCATAGTGAATTGTCCAAAAAAGTGTGTGACCTAAGTCACAGACTCAACTGCGTAAAATGTAAAAATCTAAATGCTTCAGTTAGCAAATGGTAATATCAAGATAAGGGACAATTACATAAACTATGTTATTTTTGCAACACTTTCTCCTTCCAAAAGCTAGCAAATTACTATATGAGTTGCTGAATTTGTTGAGAAGGAGATAGATAGTTCATGGATTTGCTACTCTTCAGGGTCACACCAAGAGACAATTTCCCCATCCCCTCAATGCAAACTTAAAGATTTTTGATATTGCTAACATTTAAAGGTCTTAATTTTACTATTATCTTCCTGACAGAAATTTCATGATTAAATTATTTCAAAACTGTCCTTGAAGATCTTTGCACCTGCATACGCTTGTTTGAAAAAACCATTTACATACATTTTTAACTTATTGAATTGGTAGGAATTTTGAAACATTTTGTTTATGTAGTCTGAAGCAATGTAAAATAGTGCTTAGAAATCTCATCTCAATAAGGAAGAGGTCTTAAATATAATAATATACTATATTTGTATAACTCTTTGTAGATTTTCATATCATTCTACCAGCATATCTTCTAATGCTTACTCCTGTAGTTGTTTTTATCATGATCAAAAATAACTTCTATTTAAAAATATTTTGTATCACTACTTTTATATAAAGCCAAAGTTGTTGAAGACAGCTGGACAAGGTCATATATTTCTAGAATCATAACCTTCATTCTCTCTTTGCCTAGACACAAACTACCCTGTAATTTTTCTGTTCCCCACCACCAAAATTGTAGTCCCAGTTAAATATTGTTACTTGTAAGAAAACACTGACCTGGCTTTTGTAGTTTGGAATGGCCAATTGATCATAATGTGATAAATATGTTGATGGTTGTGCTTAATAATCCTGTCATATGCCAGTCAACCAGATTTACACATTGTTCTGCTATTTTTGGTAGTGACAACAGAATTTGTTTTAACAAACCCATATTTGCTACAATTCAAAGTCAATTAGCTTTCGCATGTGATGATATTAGAGATTCTCATTTAGATGCTTAATGATTAAATAAAGAGAACATTATTCATATTAATTATAAAATAATCTTCAAAAATAATTCAAAAGGGCATCTTTGAATATCACTCACTAGATGATAATCTCTGAAGATATTCAAAAATAAATTAAAGGTCTCAGTATAAGGCTTGTCCAAATGCAGTACCTTATATGCATTTAGAATAATACCATGTGGGGGCTGGGTTTGTGGCTCAGTGGTAGAGCGCTCTCCCAGCATGTGCAAGGTGCTGGGTTCGATCCTCAGCATCACATAAAAATAAATAAATAAAATAAAGGTATTGTGTCCAACTACAACTAAACAAAATTTAAAAAATACCATGTTACTATTAAATAGCATAAATGTGTATATAATTAAATAGAAATGTTTTATAATACACACATTAGTCCCCTCCTCCTTATCTGCTGTTTCAATTTTCATAGTTTCAGATATTCCTGGTCAGTTCAAAAATATTAATGGAAAGTTACAAAGATAAATAATAACTTTTAAATTGTTTCCTATTTTGAGTAGCATGATGAAATCTCATGCCATCTTGTTTCATCTAGCCTGGAATTGGTCTCACCCTTTTGTATGATACCAGTTGAGACCATATCATGTAAATTTTATTAGAGTATATTTGTATGATTGTTCTGTTTTATTAGTAGTTAATTTCTTATGATGTCAAATTTATAAATTAAACATTCTCCATAAGTATGTATGTATAGGAAAAAACATAGCATATGTAGGGTTAGATAATATCCCCAGTTTCAGGCATCCACTGGGATCTTTCAGAAGACCCATGCATAATAGGGGAGATGATGTAGTAAAAATAAACATAGTGGTAAAAGAGAGTTTAGGACATGATTTCATAAGTATCTTGATGGACTGACAGGTGCATGCTGTGCTGCTCATTCTCCACTGGCCCTATCCCTCCCCTCATCCATTCCATGTTCTTCCCCCTCCTGTATTCCCTAGGGAAGCTGACTTGCCTATTGTTATATGTTTAGAAACGACAAATGGGAGACGCTGACAGGAGACACTGACAGGAGACTTGAGGGCAGGGGGAAAGAGAAGTGGGGGTATTTCCTCCATCTGCTCATACCCTGCTTGCTGCATTCATAGCAGTGGCTGCACTACTTTCTCTATAGCTTCAGCCCCTATTGGGCAGCCCACCTTCTGGGGCTCCAGTTATTAACCAGGATCCAGTTGGGTCACTTCTTCTCTAGTTCCCTTCAAGCTTAGTGTTGGTACTAACTTCCCTCTGCTTCTCATTTATGTATTTATTTTATCAATTATTTCTTTTTGTGTGTGTGTGTGTACCGGGGATTGAACTCAGGGGCACTCGACCACTGGGCCACATCCCCAGCCCTTTTTTTTTTAATTTATTTTGTATTTTATTAGAGACAGGGTCTCACTGAGTTGCTAAGTTCCTCGCCATTGCTGAGGCTGGCTTTGAACTCGTGATCCTCCTGCCTCAGCCTCCCAAGTGCTGGGATTACAGGCATGTGCCACCACACCTGGCTGTTCTTCTATTTTGTCCCCTCAGTAACTACTCCCTTCATTAATAAGTCTCTTTGAAACCTCCATCTGAGTATGCACTTTTTGTTTCCTGCCAAGACCTTGACTAACACAGATGCACATAAAAGGTCTGGTGTGACATCCAGCAAAATGAGTGTAGGAATTCTCTGTGAGGTGTCGTCTTCATGTCTAAATTTCATAAAGAAAATATATAATATTTTTAAACATGAAGAAAATAAGATAGAAATGTTCCTATATGTGAAAGAAGGAAAAAAAAACATGAAAATAAATAATGTTGATATGAAGCCATAAAAAGCTGGAATCTTTTGAACTTGATGTAATTGGCTATATTGTATAATAATTCCCTGCGTTCGCATTTAATTCCTACCCAGCTCCTCCAAAAATATGTTGGAAAGAAAGGAAAAATGCAGATAAGCATGTCTCATCAGAAACCAAGTGAAAGTTTACATCTATTAAAGGTGGATGCTTCATACCTCTAGCCTCCATTTATGTCTGGAAGGAAGAGAATTTCCACTCTACTGTCTCAGCGTTAACAAGTTTTAAGTAGACAACTTCTATCCCCTTTCAGCTCCATCTATGTCCCTTCTTCCTCCCTTCCTCTGTGAAAGGAGTGTCCCACTAACTGGCAAGTTCAGAAGGAAACAAACAAGTTTCCCAGAGTACCTTCTACTGGTAGACTTCGTCTAGGGACATTCTGTCCTTTGGTTACACAGTTTTTTTTTTTTCATCCATTGCTGCCAGCCCACATCCCCAGTAGTAGAGAAATGAGTTATTACAACTCTGCTAATAATTGAGTGGGCAGGTTAATTCATTGTCAGAAGTGTTAGGATGCCTGCAAGGCTGCAAATTCATGTTATGTTTTTAATTCAGTTAGATCTTGTTATTGCTGATATTTTGATCTCCATTTCTATAAATCTTGTGTCTAAGCCTCAAGTGGTTCCAAACTGGAGAGAAAAGAAGAAGGTATTGTACTAATGCTGTCAAATCACAATAACATTCAAATTTCTTTTATATGGCTACAGGAGGCATTAGTTATTTTTAAAATGTGTATTTTTGCTATTCTACATAGTAATCACTGCAGACAATTTTGAAAAACTATAAAATATATAAAAGAAAAATAAATCATACAAAACCACACTAATCAGCTTACAATTTATATATTTCTCATGAAACTATATGTAAAATTGCAATGTAATATATTTGACAATATAATATCTTTAACTTTATATTCATAATTGTTTTCACTTTAATTATGTATAGAGGCAGTAGAACAACTAGAAAAAAAAAAAAAACAGCCTTAGAAGTGACACTGACTGTTTTTAAATCCAGATTCCATTACTAATTAGTTCTTTAACCTTGGGCAAGTTTCTTAATCTTTCTATGCCTAAATTTCTCCCTCTGTAAAATGAGGATAACAAAATAGTACCTGTTGTGGTTTCTGTGGGCATTAATGAGATAATCCATATTAACATGGTTAACAAGGCACATTCTCTGCCCTCACTGTTTATGTACAAATGTGAGAAGCAGGAAAGTAACTGTCTCTCTCCATCCTTCTCTTTCTCCATTTCTCTGTCTCACCTATGAGTAGACAAAACACATACACACATGCATTCATAATATGTATAGGAAAAATAAAGCCATTTTCAGTGTATAGAGCATGTTATGGTTTAGAAATGAGTTGTTTCCCAAAAGTTCATGTGTGAGACACTGCAAGATTTTTCAGAGGTGAAATGATTGGGTTATGAGAACCTTAACCTAATCAGTGGGTTAATCCACTCATGTAGATTAACTGGTTGGTAAGTGTAGACAAGTAGGGTGTGGTTTCAGGAAGTAGTTCCCTGGGGCATACCTTTGGGGTCCCTGGTGAACAGAGCATCCTCTCTGCTTCTTGATTCTATATCCTGAGCTGCTTCCTTCTACCACACACTTCTGCCATGATGCTCTTCTGCATGATCTCCATCTCAGAGCTATGGAGTTGTCCAACCATGAACTGAACTTCTGAAACCACAAGCCAAAATAAACTTTTTCTCTTTTAAAATTTTCTTGCAATCTATTTTGGTTACAGTGACAAAAAGCTGGCTAAAATAGAGTGAAGGATTGTGTTGTTGGTATTTCAGATGGGATGTGCAGGAAAAGCCTCTGGGAGAGAGCAACCTGTGTGAAGTGAAGCAGCAAGTCATGCACAGGTCTCCGCAGAGAGCATTCTAGGCAGGGGACTCCCACGGGACAGGACAGACCTTAGTTAGTGTAAAGGTTGAGAAGGTGTGACTGTGTGACTGCAGTGGAATGAAGGCAGTAAGGTCTGCTGGACAGGTTGTCTAGAGCAGAGGGAAACAAGCTTCCCAGGCAGGCTCCAGGTTCTCTGTACCAGCCACATTCCAAAGGACGTGGCAGGACTGGTGGGAAAACACAGTTATGGGACATTGTGACAGCATAGCCTGAGCAACTGTTTTCATCTCAAATGCAGCTACTTCACCAGAGGATTTCTTCTGTGGGATGCTACAATTAAGTGTTGAATTAAACACTTTATTTCATTTGCAAAATTAAGTCATCATGATTTTGTGTGCTAAGTTCCAATTTCTTCTATTAGTGATTTCCAGAAACACCAATCTTTCTTTTGCAGGTTAGAACATTAAGTAAATTCTCATATGAAATAAGATGCTCAGAAAATAATTTGTTATATCATGTAACTCAAGATTTGATAATCCCTGGGTATTTATAATCATATTGTAAAAGTCATTATTCCTTGAAGTATCATAGTATTTGAGATGTAAATTAATGTATTTATTTGATGCTAAACAATATAATTTTATTTTGTGCTACTTGAACTCCGCATTTTGTATTGAGAAAGAACATGTTCATAATTTTACGCTTTTATTCTAAGAAAGCAAATTAAAATTCAAAGTGTTAAGCTAAGAAGTGCGTTGGTGAATGTTTATTTTAACTTTCTTTAGTGCGTTTCTGTCCCAAAAGTCAGGCAGTATTTTGCATTTTGGTCATTTTCCTTTTGCGGAGATAATGAGGGTGGGGACTCTTTGCAACTGCAGGCAATTGCTTTGAGCTCTACGTACGTTGAAGAGATTAGCCCCATTGATATTTTCTTCATTTTTTAGAGAGAAATGCTGCCTTCCCCTGAGTGTAGCAAGACAGACAGCTATTGAACAGAAGCTGCTTTTGTCTAGCAGATAGTATGGTATTATATATTCTCTTCTCAAAGACATACATACAACATCAGAAAGTTCTCCAAGATGATTGAGAGCCTCATTACACTGATTAACTAATTTGTTTGAACCTGTAAAGTTAAATTTGTAATCATTTGCCTGGAAAACATCTTTAAAAGGGTTAGAGACTGGATTGTGTTTTTAAGCTGCCAACTTGGCGATGAGCAAGATGATCATACCAGGGGAAAGAGCGGGGATGGCATGATCTCTGCCAACAAAACAATGAAAAAATACAAGAAAAGTATTTGGAGGCCTGTCCACCCAGCAGGACTAAGATGGCCAAATACCTGTCTCTCCTGTGTGAGTTCATCAAAGTGCCTTTCTTTGATTTAAAAATGTTACAAATGGCTAGAAGCCAGATGAAGCCATATAAACATTAAAAATTTTATACCACTTGATTCCAAATGCATTGTTGTTATTTCAGAGAAGTTCAGTTAGCAAAAATCTTAATTCAAATGATTGTTTTGTCATTAAAAATTACTTTATGTGGTAGAGGGATTATATATGTATATATACATACATATATATGTATATATATATGGGGGGGGAGAGAGAGAAATGTTATATGCATGTAACATGTAACTTCAGTATACAGTTCTATCTGGTGTCTGGATTGAATACAAGAGCCTCATCTACTGATTAGCTTGCTCCTGCAGACAATTAGATTGATACTGAAACCTTCTAAAGGTCAGCATATCCTTCCTTTTCTGACAGCATCCGTTGAAGTTCAACAGCTTAGCAAGTTCATGTTGTCTTTGTGTCTCTCGCTCTGTTGTACTTACAGAAAAAAGAACATTTATTCAGAGAAGGTAACAAAAACCTATGATTTAGGAAACAAGGTTATCATCAAATGACTCTTTTATTTATGCTATTCAGACTGCCCATCTCCAGGATATCACAAGTATCGATCAATTTCAGGTCAATTGAACGTGTGAAATAGAAGTGGCATGCTATAAGCTCATGATTATGTCCTGTGGTTTGAAGGAGCGAATTTGATTACATGACATGCTGAGGTACCTTCTTTGGTGCTGTGCAACTGTAGCAGCCAGTTTTCCTGGGAAATAACCTGTGATATAATTCTAGCCACTTCAGAGTGTTAGAAATTATACAATCCTACCACCTCTACCATTAGAACTTTCTAATTCCAGTTGAAACTGTATCATCAAAGATCCTGAACAGGCTCCCATGTGGCACAGGAATAGAGAAACAGAGATGGATGTGGATTTTCCTGAAAGACAACTAGGATCAGAAAATTGTCATTCTGCCTTTATATCAAAGAAGACTTCACAGGATGCCAATGTTTTGTGATCTCTTAACCCTGGAAACTAGAATCAGTGATATTTTTCCAAGATTGTTGCAACTTTAAGGAAATGAGATAAAAGTAAGGAAATTCTCATCTGAAGGTCTGACTTTTACTTGGGGATACCACCATAGTTATGTTGGACCTAAATTATGATGGCAAATACTTGAAAGAGCCAATTTTTTTATTCCTTTACAAAGAAATTGCTCATGGGTGTTGAGAATGTCCATACTCTCCTTTTTCAGTATTCTTTCCTCTGATTTACAGAACATATTTTGTTCTTCTGCTGCACTTTGCTGAGTTACTTATCTTCCTCTTATATATATTCTAGCATATGAAGAAGTATTCATTGATTGATAACTACATACACACAAAATGGCTTTTGAGGGCCTTTATCTCTTGTCATTATCAGTACTTTTGAAAAAAATTTTGGATAACTTCTGAAAAGTTCTCACTAAACTCGTTTAAAGTTCAAATTCTAGCACATTTCCTAGCAACTTTGCTTTGCTTTAAAAGTGAACATTGACTCCTTACACAAACATGGTATAACAGCAAATTAGCTCCACCCTAATGTAATAAAAAGAGATTGTCTCTTGTTTCACAGATTGAGTGGTTCCATAAATTATGAAAAAAATCAGGGTTCAACATGCAGATTTCCAATGTTTTCTTGATGGAAACATCAAGATTGAACTTCTGTAAGAATAATAAATAAAGATTATATATTTTAAGGAAAACTTATTTGTGTTGAAAAAATTCAGTTGATGTTACCTACAAATTTTAGCATAATTATACGTAGTAAAAATTAATTACAAATAGTTTAATAAA
The DNA here is from genome assembly GCA_025594165.1 of Tamias sibiricus. Taxonomy (NCBI): domain Eukaryota; kingdom Metazoa; phylum Chordata; class Mammalia; order Rodentia; family Sciuridae; genus Tamias; species Tamias sibiricus. Next base: position 80,971,742 of record CM046660.1, on the reverse strand, counting down.
CATCTACTTTTCACATACATCAATGTGAAGAGGACTCTGCTCCACACAGTCATTCAGTGGCCCAAGTAGCAAAGTTCTTTCATTTTCAATAAACAGCTTCAAAGATCACTGTGGGCATCAATATCTAGCCAGTAGACAGGAAAGGGGCAGGAAGAAAATGAAAACTTGCTCCTTAATCCTTGCACAAATGTAGTATAAATGTTTACTACCAGGGGCAAAGAGCCTCAATAAATATCCACTTCCTTCCGTTGAAAAGTGCTGGTGTCCTGGCCTCACCTATATATAGGAGGACTGAGAATTTCATTTCTCTGCGTAGCAGCCAAATTCCAGAAGCAACTTTACAGAAGGGAGTCTAGACCATTGGTGGAGAGCTAATAGTACCAACCATACTATATAGTTATAATTCTTGTGTTGTAACCAATAGAAACTGACTATGCCATCTCAGCTAAGCAAGGAATTGATTAGAGGAACATGATACAGTTTACAAAATTTAAGAGAAGGTTAAACTTAAGAGCCAATTATCTGAAATATTGGACTCAGAAGTTCTGGGCATGTACAAGATTGAATGAAGGAACATGGTCTTTAGTGTACTGTTTAGTGTACAGCACTAACTCTATTCAAGATTAGGATTGAGAGAAAACAGGGCTAATTATCAGCACTTCCCCTTTTGTTGGATAGTGGAGATTGGTATACCTCAGGGCATGGAAGACCCTAAAGGCTAAAACAAAAAGAAGTCACTTAAGAAAAATGATAGAAAGTAGGTGGATCAAACAATTTAAGTGCTTTTGAAAAAAAATCAGACATTCCAGACAACTTTTAGTTTGCTAAATACCAAAGCTAGAAAATAGTTTTTGATCTGAACAGTAAAAAAGAAAAAATGTTACATTAATATCATTAGTTCTGAGTGAGCTGCTTCTTCCTTTTGTTTGTCATTTGATGACTTTGCATAAAATTTTGTACTCCTTAATAGATAAGTCTCTTTATATATAAAAGTGCAGATGAGAATACTTTCTGTCATGAGGAGCAATTGTTTTTGAGTACAGGGAGTGGTAGGAAAACAACAATGAGAATTAGGATGAATGCCATTTTATATGGTGTGATTTCCTTGGAATATTCTATAATAATAAAAGATTACTATTATTTATAAATAAGAGTATGTTTTGTCCAGGAAATATTAGAAGATATTCGTTTGTATCCCACTGAAAAATACATTTGTTAACTATGTTTCTAGGCTGATTTCAGAATACATAGACACTTATTAAATATTTTGTTAATGACAATGTATTCAAATATAGCATTTACCACCATTCCCTGACACAGAACTATGAAGTGAAATAGACTCAAATGAACCATTTCAAAGTTGATAGTGTTACAAATAGATACTGTTACAAATGGGAAGATTTTTTAAAAAAATAAAACAGTATATTACTGGAGTTTGAGGGGCTATAGGTAGTCCTACCTGAAAAGGAATACCAAGGTTGGAAGTTATAGGTAATCCCTGTAGGAATTATAAAAATTACAATGAAAATAAAATCCTCCAAACAGATGTCCCTCTTATCAGTTCACTCTACCCTATAGTTTTATTTTTCCAAGTCGCTTACTAAGTTGTCTTTAAAGGTTTATTTTAGCAAATGGATATTCTGTCTATGTACAAAGAAAATGAAATAACCCTATAATTTTGTAGATTTTTAAAAAGTAAGCCAACAAAAAGATGTCTTAACTTTTCCTTTGATTCCAAAGAATGTATAGTTTTATATTTGTTTCCCTAAGGAGCTCTAAAAGAAAATCTTTCCCCAAATCTTTGGTTGAGTGTCTAATATAACAATAATACAGTAATGGTCAATTTTGGAAAGCTACCTAGGCTTTCTCACTGTTCCACAAGAGACTCTAGTTGGATTTTGTTTGAGTGTACACACACACACACACACACACACACACACAGAGTTCTTTATCCAAAAAAGAAAAGTATTGTCCAATTATTTTATGTTGTTCTTTTACTAGGCATTATTTTTCTAGGAGCTAAAATTTTATACTAGATATATTTTACACATCTATTTGTAGAATATCAATATTTGTTTATAATTAGTGCTAAACACTGACTCCTGGAATACTCAGAAATATGGAGCAATTATTAGAAAATTAATTAAGGTTATTTCAAGGATTATATTTGGAATGACAGTCTGTTAATGGCAGCTTCTTGTCAATGGATATGAATTGTTGTCCTGTTTGACATATGTACCCTGTTACCTGTAGAAAGGAGCACCACTCAAACATTGCCTGAGCTCAAAACCCCTGAATCATTTTGACTTCTTTTTCTTAACATATGGACCATTACTGAGAGCTGTCTATTTTGTTTGCAAAAATGCTTCAAAATCTACCTCCTGAGATGAACTGACTTTGAGAAGACTGATTGACTCTGGGAGCTTCCTTTTCTGAAATCCTTAATGGGACCTACAACTTTACCAGCCATATCTTAGAATTGTAGGCACTCCCTAGGATTTTCCATTGCTCTCCATCATTCACTATTCTGCCTGGAAAACTCTTATTCATTCTTTAATATTCAATCCAAATGGTAATTTTTCTAACATCATTCCCTTACTTTTCATCCACTTCGTCCCTAGGCAAAATAAATTCCTTTCTAATCTGTGTAAGAATTATGCCAGAGGTAGCCTTTTTTCAAAAAATAAAGCTTCTTATAGAAGTTATTATATTTGCTTTCCAGTTTGTATTGATATGTTGCTAGTATGACTAAGTATATAGCACAGTCGTTTGCCACATATTGATAGCATTTATACTAGAGTCAAATTAACATCAAATAAAGCTTTGCAATAATGAATAAAGACCATAATTTTATTTCTATTAGTAATTATTTTACTTACCTTAATTATGGATAAACACATGAAGATAAATTTTAAGTATTAAAGATAGGATATAGATGTGTATCTATATATTTGGCCAAAATTGAGATATACAATTTTGTAAAGTGCATGTATTTATGTTTTATTCATTTGTATCATATAAACTCAAATATGTAAGCATTTATACATATTTGCATATACACAGTAAAGAAAAAGAAGATAAGAGGAAATATACATTTTTATTTTTACTAAAAATCATTTAAAATGTTATTAATCTATTAGAACTAATTAGAATATTTTTGAAATAAAAGTTTCTTGTTTGAATTATCTCTCTTTAGACAGGAGGTATTAGGTTTTTGCAAACACTCTGCTATATTTTTATCACAAACCAATCTAGGAAATTGGAATGTAAGAATCTTATGGTTGCTATATTATGTAGTTAGTAAAGTAATGAAAGTGATAGTAATCAATGTGGAAAACTGCATATGTAAAATTGGAAACAGATGCTAATATACAGGTGGTTGAACAAAAAATAATATGGCCTTGGTTCAGCACTCTTGTGCTAAAGGAACATCTGGATATGTGTGTTTTATCCCAAAGCAAGAACTCGCTAACAAGAAAAAAAAAAATTCTTGAGTGGATAGAGTTGAATTAAAAATGAATTTCAAGATGATCTTTAAATGTGTTTTTCTTTTGAATGCCTAAAACATGAGCAGGTTGACTTATATGAGCCATTCATGAAAATATGTTAGAAAATATCTTATAGATGTTATCACATGTACACATATAACTGTTTGTTTTATAGCTAACACATTTTTTAAAACTATTATAGTAATATTACTGATTGCCAATTTCTAATACCCTAAACTTTCTTACAAAAATATTCTAATGAATTTTACTGACAAGAAACATTTTCTGGAAATAAATTCTTCTGAAATGTAGTCTTCCTGAAGTTCTTCTACTGGAAGTATTGTTTATATTATGTATATTATGTAAATAAAAGCACAGCTGTGACTTTTGTGGAGTAGAGTGATTATAAAGTTTACTTTGGACTCCTGAACATTTCTTTTGCAAACTAGGATGACCTACTATATAATCTTAAATTTCCACCAAAACAAATAATGTGTTTGCCCAGCTATAAGACCTAAATACACAAAATATCACCAAACTCCGAAAGCTTGTCTACTTATAGAAATATTTTGTAACACAAAACTAAATTGTATAAGACAGAGACAAAATCATCTGGTACCAAGGAGTTTTTTGCAATACTATTTGATCTTTATAATTTACCAAACTAGAAGAAATGGGTAACACTGCATTGGTAAAGAACCCATTCTCTGGTAATGTTTGTAAAGTTTGTGTTGTTTCCATTTAATTCTATACTACCAGTTTGTATAATTATTTTTTTCCATTTGGCCATAATGTTGTGAGCATATGATATGGGCAATATGTCACAAATAATTAGGCCCTCTAGTGCTGAAACCCCAGTGGATAAACTGCCTCTTTTATAGAAGAAACCAGATATCTGGAGTTCTGTCAGTTTTACTTAGTGAAGACCATCTGTTTGTAGCCACCTCTTTTCCTAGAGGAATGATTCTTCTTCCACAAAGAATTGCTCCATGATGTCAAAACACCTTTCACCATAAAATTGTCTCTCAGTCTTCACTTCTTTCTGCTCCTTCTAAACTGGTTTATTATACAATAAGTAAAGCTGGTAGTAGGTAACTTAAGAGGTAAAATAAAATAAGTCTTATAGATAATGCCTCTAGCAGAGTATATATATTATAAATGTTTTTAGATTTATGGCTACAGAAAACTTTCTTGAGGACAATAATTATCAGAAAATATTTACATGTACTGTGACACTATGTAGATTGGCAATAATTAGCCAACTGGTATTTGTCAATCACATATAATGGGTGCATTTAAGTTTAAATCTTATTTAAATTTCAGTGGAACAGAATAGAAGACACAGAGACAAATCCACATAATTACAGTTATCTGATAATTGGCAAAGGTTCCAAAAATATATGTTGGAGAAAGATAGCCTTTTAAAAAAACAGCACTGTGAAAACTGAATATCCATATGTGGAAGAATGAAATGTGACCCCTAGCTTTCACCCTGCACAAAAGTCAAGTCAAAGTAGATCAAAGGGGGCTGGGGTTGTGGCTCAGTAGCAGAGCTCTTGCTTCACACATATGAGGCACTGGGTTTGATTCTCAGCACCACATAAAAATAAATAAACACAATAAAGATATTGTGACCATCCTTAACTAAATTAAAAAATAATAAAGTAAATCAAAGACCTAGAAATTAAACCAGAAACTTTTTACTGCTAGAAGAAAAAATATTGGCATAAACACTGACTTCCTTAATAGGATCCTGAAAGCTCAAGAATAAAAATAAGAATCAATAAGTGAGATAGCATCAAATCAGAAAGTTTTTTCTGCACAACAGAGGAGATAATTAAGAACATGAAGAGAGAGCCTGAAGAATGGAAGAAAATCTTTGTCAGCTCTCATCTGACAGGGGATTAATATCCAAAATATATAAAGAACTCAGAAGCTTAATACCAAATAAATAAAGAAAGAAAAGAAACAAAAATGGGGGAAAAAACTAAACAGACATTGCTCAAAAGAAGATATACAAATACACATAAATGAAATGAAATATGAACAACAAATATATGGAAAAGTATCCAACACCCCTATCAATCAGGAAAATGCAAATCAAAATGTAATTAAGATTTCATTTTATCCAGTTAGAATGGCAGTCATCAAGAGTACAAATAATAATAAATGCTGGCAAGGATGGTGGTGGAGATGCACTGATATATCATTGGTTGGGGAGTACAAATTAGTACAACAACTATGGAAAGCATTATGGTGATTCCTGAAAAGATAGGAATGGAACCACCATATGACCCAGCTATCCCACTTCTTGGTTTTTATCCAGAAGAACTAAAGTCGAAATACTCTAGTGGTATAACCACATCAATGTATATAGCAGCATAATTGAAAATAGCCAAGATGATGGAACCCAGTCAGAAACCTGTCAATGGATGAATGGAGTTGTACTCAATCCTAAAGAATGAAATTATGTCATTTGCTGTTTAAATGGATGGAACTGGGAAGCCATCTTGCTAAGTGAAATAAGACAGATACAGGATGTCAAGTATAAAATGTTTTCTCTCATATGGGGCAGCTAGAGCAAAGTGAGGGGGGAAAGAATTAGGATGGGGGAACAGATTTCCTGAAAATAGAGGGGAGATCAGTGGAATAGAGGAAGGGGATTGAGGAGAATGGGGGAAGGAAGGGAAAAGGGAGGAACTGTGGAATTAAATTGACAAAATTATACCATGCACATAGTGAATATACCCAGTGAATTCCATGTTTACATCTACAAAGCACCAATTTAAAACAAATAATAACTAGAAGGAAGAACAGTAGAGCAGAGAGAACAGAAGCAGAGAGGAGGAGAGGGAAAGAGGATGCAGTGGGGACTAAAATGGAGCAAATCATATTCCATGCATATATGATTATGTCAAAATGAACCCCACTACTATGTATAACTATAATGCACTAATAAAACATTTTAAATATTTAATTTGAAATCATGAGGAACATTATGATTGGAAAAAATGATTTTATGTACCCAGAATTTAAGTTTATATTTAATATTATTTTTCAGGAAGAAAAAACAGAATTGGTGTTAGAATAGTTTAGATATCACTAAGCCATTTTAGGTTAGCAGTTATTCAGGAAAATACTGCCAATTTTATATACATCCCCATAGATAAGTTTAATGAGTGTATGTAAGATTATATAGATAATATTCTGTGTCCTTCATTTCCCTTCTCATGACATTAATATCTGTATAGCTAAATATAAGGATGAATATTATAGAACCACCAGAAACTACAGCACTATATTAGTCAGCTTTTTTGCTTCTATGGCCAAAATACCTGACAAGAACAATTAAAAGAGGAAAAGTTTATTTGGGGGCTCACAGTTTCAGAAGCTTTAGTTCATAGATGGCTGGCACCTTTCTTTGGTTATAACCCAATTATTTCATCTCTAAACTTTTATGCATTATCTTATGCATGAGCTTTTGCTGGCTACCCAATCGAAACTATAACATACACCCACATTTCATACAAGTGGAGTATAATTCAGAGGGAAATTGGAGACTTACCTAGTGGTTTGTGATCGAATTTATATTTCTGTGCATATATTTTTTAAAAATAACTTTATTTTATGTGTTTATTCTTTTATGTGGTGCTGAGGATTTAACCCCGTGCCTCACATGTGCTAGGCAAGCACTCTGCCTCTGAGCCACAATCCCAGTCTCTGTTTTATACATATCTTGAAGGAGAATGAAATTTACCTGACATTTCTGCATATCTCATGATACTTCAGGTTTTTTTTACAGAACTGAATGGGAATTTTTTGTCCTAACTCCATTCACTCACATAACAATGCTGTAGGCTGCAGTTAAGTTCAAAAGCATGGTATCCTAGTGCAAACAGATGGTTGACCATAAAGAACTCAGAATTAATATATAGTACTATTATAATCCATGAAATACTGTTCAGTGCTCATGCATTACCAAAATAAATTTGAATCAGCCATCACTAGATTATGGTTTCCATCTAATTCAATTATCAACAGACATTTTTTAAGACACAGTTTAGCCTCTGTTTAAATGACCAGTTAATTCAGTAAGAACAAAGTATCAGTCAAGAAACCAGTATGCCTATAAGTAGAATAAAAGACCAAAGTTAATAAAGAAGTGGATACTCAGAGTTGGACCACCTAGCCATGTATTATTACAATTAAGTACAAGATGTGAATGGTGGTTATGAAATGTGGGCTCTGATAATGGTCCTGGAATTAGGTATTTCATACACCAAGGAACTTCTCCAAAATAATGAACAAGTAAGGTTGAATGTGAAAGTTCTAATATTAGAACAAATAGGAGGCTAGATGCAACATGAGCTTTGACCTCTGCCTTGATTAAACTCACATCAAATCTACCTGGGGCCATCTCTGGTCCTGAGTAAATTTCATTAAAATTTGTGCTATCTCTCAGGTGCACTCATCACTGATTAGTTTATTATTGGTTTTATTATAGATACAAACATTCTGAACAATCTAAAAGCAAAGAAAAAAATCTGGATAATTATACTTACTTAGCATTAATTCATGTTTCCAACTAAATATAGATATACTTTCATTAAAAAATTACAAATATTAGCCAGGTGCGGTAGTGCATGCCTATAATCCCAGTGACTTGGGAGGCTGAGTCAGGAGGATCACAAGTTCGAGACCAGCTTGGGAAACTTATTGAGGCCCTAAGCAACTCAAACTCCATCTCAAATAATTAAATAAATAAAAAGAACTGAGGATGTAGCTCAGTGGTAAAGTGCCCCAATACTAGAGAGAGAGAGAGAGAGAGAGAGAGAGAGAGAGAGAGAGAGATTGTTTGCCACATATTAAATTGACAAAATTCAGAATATAGGTTAGGAGTGAACATCTGAGAAGGGGAAGTAATAAATGTGAACAGATGAAACAAAGGAACATTTAAAATAAGAAATGTGTTATTTACATTTTAAAGGCGTATGTTGCTGCCTGAAGCGATTGCTGCTTGGAGCAACGACGCCGCGGGAGAAAATTCGGAGGCAGGATGAAAATGAAAAAGGGTCTTTTATTCTTCTTCTCTCTCCGGGCTTCAGCAAACTCTCCAACTCCAACCACAAACTCCAACTAACTCCTTCCACACTCCAACCAGCTCCAACTACTTCCAATCATCCACCTTCTTCTTCCAACCAACCTCTAACCAACCTCACCTGGTTATATACATTTAGCTTTAACAAGGACAAGTGCTTACAGCTCGAGCTTACAGGTGCGTCACACAGTGTTCACGGGCATACAAAGATTCTTTGAATAATGTATGAATATCAGGTGGAACTTGAACATCTTTTATGGCTCTCAGCTAACCGCAATCTTAGCTATCTCTTTGATTAGGGCTCCTTCAGGCGTATACACATATCTCTTCTCATAGTATTGACAAAATATGTCAGGTGAACATTACATAATGAGCAAAGAGAAGGGAAGCCATAGTTCTTGGCTACTGTAGTCATACAAACTAAAGACCCCTGACTGGACATGCCAAACATTATGAAGTTTCATTTATTTACTTTTTCTCAATCTAGGCATTTCAAGGGGCTTTTAGACATAGATTCCTATCTTTTGATAGTCTTTTGTCTCACTTTCTGCCTCTGCTGGTCACTGATTCTGCTGTATGAACTCAAGGAACGTTATGGATGAACATGTAAAATCTGAGTCACTCACAGACATTCTCTATAATGGTCATAGGCACTTCCAGAGGACCGGGCTAGCACCAGGTGGTCCTACTTTTACATTTTTTTCCTTCTTCCACTTTTGCTATCTTCTGTGCATGTCCAATTTAAATTTTATAAAGCAAAAAGTCTTGCAATTCTCTGTCATTGTCACTTCCATAGGATGTAAAATTGTGTGTATTTTAGTCTAGGCAAGTAACCAAGAGTCAAGCAGGTGGGTATAATTTTAATATTAAAATGTAAACAACAGGAAATGTCTAAAAGATGGTTCTGACCTAATCAAGATTGTGGTTAAAATCCGCTTTCACTGTCATGCCTCCTGCATTATAGTGACTTGAAGTACAAATGTATATGGCTGCTAAGTATCACAACTGCATTGTATTAAATTCCATCCATCACCAACACACACATACACTTCCCATCCCACACACAAACTCATTGAGAATAGAAATGTGACTACAAGTTTTGAATGCTCCTTTAAAAATCTTTCTTGCTGTTTTTAAACAGCCCATTCTTATTTTAATTTCTGCCTGCTTCTCTGACTTTGAAAAATTTAAACATCTCCTACCTACTAGTCTATTTGTGGTTATCTAAACCCAGGTTTAACTACAGGCAGGTTCATTTCTATCTCCATATGGAGTCTAAATTTGTTTCTTGAGATTACTATGCCCTATTATCAGATAGATATTTGCTCACGAATAAATAGTGGACTATCTGCTGAAGAGAAGCGGAAGCTAACAGTTACTTTTATTCTGTAACATGAGTTCTTGAGACAAGTAGCTGCTAGTGTTGACTTAGAGTCTCAAAAATGTCAGGGTGCATGTGTCTGCAAGTCTTGGCCTTTCTCCCTTGGATAAAAGATGGCTTCAACAGCTTCAGGCTTGCTCAAGTCAGCCAGAGGCTTTTATTCCCCATTCACAAGGAAAGAAAAAGCTCTCCCAGAAAAACCCTAGCAGATTTTTGCTTATAAGAGTCTTTTGTTATCAGCACTTTTAGTTTCCCTGGTCAAATACACTCCAAAAGTATTAAATTAACTGTTCCAGAAATAAGCAGTACACAGGTTTTGAATTGTGTATTGTTCAAGGTGAAATCTTCCAATTTCACAAGGTCCCACCTGGGACTTGAACCATTCATTCCTTGAACCAACATATCCAAGCTGTATATACTACCCACCTGTTAGACAATCATTAGCCCTCTTGGTTGTTGGCTAAACATGGTGTAGTATTGTAGTGCATGTGTCCAAGTAACCCTTGTTTTACTTAAAAATTCCCCTCCCAAAGTACAAAAGAAGTGATACTAGAAATTTGGATACACCAAAGTGAAGCCATAAAGTTCTTCCTTTAAGCATCATCTACAATTATCACAAGAAAAAATGTGTGGGTATGATGCAATAAGATGTATTGAAAGAAAGAGGAAGAGAAACAGATCACTTTCACATAATTTACATTACAGTAAATTATAACTGTTATATTTTATTGTTGCTAAATTATTTTTTAAAAAAATATTTATTTATTTGTTTTAGTTGTACACAATGCAATGCATTTATGTTTATGTGGTGCTGAGATTGAACCCGGGTCTCGCACGTGGTAGGCGAGCACTTTACCGCTGAGCCACAAACCCAGCCCCTGTTGCTAAATTCTTACTGTGCCTAATTATAAATTAAACTCTATCATAGGATGTTTGTGCAGGAATAAACATCATATAGTTTGGTATTATTCATGGGTTCTTGGAACATGTCTGTGTTGATGAGTGGGGGACTACTGTTCTGCATTCACTTGGACCTTGCTACATGGCAGGCCTCCCTGAAAAAGAGGCAGGGAACAGGTCAGCCCTATCTCTCTTCTCTCATTTCATCTCAGAAAACTGTCCTTGCTGTTCGTTTTCTCTTCATCCATGTAATTCAAGCTTGTACTGACAGCTTTCAATGCCTAACCTTTTTACTCTGAAGAATGGAGGATTTTTGTCTTTTCCCCAAATAGAGTGTTTTGAAGACCAAAGATTTCACTGAAGCCTCATTGAGTATAGTACCTCATCTTTATAAAGAAACCATAGCCAATGGCTAAGGTAAATCTAAACCACATACATGGGAAGTACATCTCTCAAAAACATTCGAAGTTTTTCATATAAAAGCTGCCACATTATTCCAATAAAGTTTAGGTCCATGCTATTCTAAGTATGATATTTACTATACCTCAATTTACAGAACATATTCTCGAATGCTTACTTTCAATTTTTTACTTGCCTCATCATCGAGTAAGAAAGGGTTGACACATCAGAGCCAACTTACCAGCCACATGCCACATGAAATATCTGTGCTGAAAGTCTGGTATTCTGCTCTTCATTGACACAGGTAAACTTCTCTTTATATTTCTTATTCTAGAGGATAAAATGTATAATTCTTGGATGCCATTTGCATAAAATTTGATCATCATTATATGATATTGAAATTCAACAGGGATTATTTATGTCACATAAATGTAAATTGAGTTGAAATCCTTTCAAGCTTTGTTGATAATAGTATCAGTCACTCAGTCTTACTATAGTTCTGCATAATTGCTAATTTTAACTAGTTTATTTTAATGTAATGTAACTGGGTGACATGAGCTAATGCATTAGAGATTAATGTTAGACTCATTTCTTTGGCCTTACAGAATGGCAAAAGAGGAACACATTTCTTTTTTTCACCCCACACTGTTTTCAGGGAGAGCTGTGGTACATTATAGGCCAGTCATTGGTTGAATATCACCTGTGTGTTACTTAAGGGTGAATCAGCAGCCAGTTTTAGAGCCAAATCAAAAGGGCATAATTTGATAAAAATCTTATTGCCTGGTAACTTGCAGACATCTTTCAGCAGTTTTGGTTTCTTTTAAAGGGCAGCACATGGCTGACTGATCTCATACTAGAATTTATAAGTATAATTATTGCCACATAATTCAACAAATCATTTTTATAACTGAGAACCTAAAGCCTTCAAATTTTTGCTTTTCAGTCAGGCAGATTTTAGGGATACAGCCTTCTATAAAATGACTTTTAATTTAACTAGAAAGCCTTCACTAAAGTTTATAACAATCACAAAATAGAAATAATTTCAAATCTTCAAAAAACTGAATATTTTGCATCCAGAATATTTTATAAATATTAATATGGTAACTGAAGATTTTAGTATCACATGGTTTATTTTTTTAAATTATTTTTTATTCTAAGATGTTATAAATGACAGCAGAATGCATTACATTTCATATTACACATATAGAGCACTTTTTTACAAATCTCTGGTTGTATGCAAAGTATATTCACACCATTCGTGACTTCATACATGCACATAGGGTAATGAAATCCATCTCATTCTACCATCTTTTTTTTTCCTTCACCCTTTTGCCCCCTCCCTTCCCACCCTCCCTCCCCATTGGCCATTCTAGTATTCCTCTAATCCTCCTATGCTCCCCATCACAACCCCACTGTGAATTGGCCTCCTTATATCAGAGAAAACATTTGGCATTTGGCTTTTTGCGATTGGCTAACTTCACTTAGCATTATATTCTCTAACTCCATCCATTTTCCTGCAAATGCCATGATTTTATTCTCTCTTATTGCTGAGTAATATTCCATTGTGTGTATATACCACATTTTCTTTATCCATTCATTTACTGAAGGGCATCTAGGTTGGTTCCACAGTTTAGCTATTTTGAATTGTGCTGCTATAAACATTGATGTGGCTGTGTCCCTGTAGTATGCTGTTTTCAGGTCTTTTGGGTAAAGACCAAGAAGTGGGATAGCTGGTCATAAGGTGGTTCCATTCCAAGTTTTCCAAGGTATCTCCATACTGCTTTCCATATTGGCTGCACCATTTTGCAGTCCCACCAACAATGTATGAGTGTGCCTTTTTCTCCACATCCTCTCCAACTTTTATTGTTGTTTGTGTTCTTAATAGCTGCCATTCTGACTGGTGTGAGATGAAATCTTAGAGTGGTTTTGATTTGCATTTCTCTAATTGCCAGAGAGGTTGAGCATTTTTTCATGTATTTATTGATTGATTGTGTATCTTCTTCTGAGAAGTGTCTGTTCAGTTCCTTGGCCCATTTATTGATTGGGTTATTTGTTTTTTTGGTGTTGTGATTTTTGAGTTCTTTATATATTCTAGAGATTAGTGCTCTATCTGACATGCATGTGGTAAAAATTTGTTCCCAATTAGTAGGCTCTCTGTTCACCTCACTGATTGTTTCTTTTGCTGAGAAGAAGCTTTGTAATTTGAGTCTATCCCATTTATTGATTCTTGGTATTAATTCTTGTGCTACAGGATTCTTATTAAGGAACTTGGGACCTAATCCAATATGTTGGAGATTAGAGCTTACTTTTTCTTCTATTAGGTGTAGTGTCTCTGGTCGAATTCCTAGATCCTTGATTCACTTTGAGTTGAATTTTGTGCATGGTGAGAGATAGAGGTTAAATTTCATTTTATTGCATATGGATTTCCAGTTTTCCCAGCACCATTTGTTGAAGAGGCTATCTTTTCTCCAATGTACATTTTTGGCACCTTTGTCTAATATAAGATAACTGAAATTGTATGTGTTAGTCTCTGTGTCCTCTATTCTGTACCATTGGTCTACTGGCCTGTTTTGGTGCCAGTTCCATGCTGTTTTTGTTACTATTGCTCTGTAGTATAACTTAAGGTCTGGTATAGTGATGCCACCTGCTTCACTCCTCTTACTAAGGATTGCTTTAGCTATTCTGGGTCTCTTATTTTTCCAGATGAATTTCATGACTGCTTTTTCTATTTCTATGAGGAATGTCATTGGGATTTTGATAGGCATTGCATTAAATCTGTATAGTGCTTTTGGTAGTATGGTCATTTTGACAATATTAGTTCTGCCTATCAAGAACAGGGTAGATCTTTCCATCTTCTACGGTCTTCCAAAATTTCTTTCTTTAGTGTTCTGTAGTTTTCATTGTAGAGGTCTTTCACATCTTTGGTTAAGTTGATTCCCAAGTATTTTTTTTTTTTTTTTTTTTGATGCTATTGTAAACGGGGTAGTTTTCCTCATTTCCCTTTCAGAGGATTTGTCACTGATATATAGAGATGCCTTAGATTTATGGGTGTTGATTTTGTATCCTGCCACTTTGCTGAATTCATTTATGAGTTCTAGAAGTTTTCTGGTGGAATTTTTTGGGTCTTCTAGGTATAAAATCATATCATCAGCACATAATGATAATTTGAGTTCTACTTTACCTATCTGTATCCCTTTAATTTCTTTCATCTGTCTTATTGCTCTGGCCAGCATTTCAATTACTATGTTGAATAGAAGTGGTGAAAGAGGGCATCCCTGTCTTGTTCCACTTTTTAAAGGGAATGCTTTTAATTTTTCTCCATTTAGAATAATGTTGGCCTGGGGATTAGCATATATAGCTTTTATGATGTTGAGATATCTTCCAGTTATCCCTAGTTTTTCTAGTGTTTTGAGCATGAAGGGGTCCTGTATTTTGTCAAATGCTTTTTCTGCATCTATTAAGATAATCATATGGTTCTTATCTTTGAGTCTATTGACGTGGTGAATTACATTTATTGTTTTCCGTATGTTGAACCATCCTTGCATCCCTCGAATGAACCCCACTTGATCATGGTGTATTATATTTTTGATATGTTTATGTATCCATTTTGCTAGAATTTTATTGAGAATTTTTGCATCTATGTTCATTAAAGATATGGGTCTGAAGTTTTCTTTTTTGGATTTGTGTTTGCCTGGTTTGGGGATCAGGGTGATGTTGGCCTCATAGAATGAGTTTGGAAGTACTCCCTCTTTTTCTATTTCCTGAAATAAATTGAAGAGCATTGGTATCACTTCTTCTTTGAAGGTCTTATAGAACTCAGCTGTGTATCCATCTGGTCCTGGGCTTTTCTTCGTTGGTAGGTTTCTGATGGCATCTTCTATTTTGTCATTTGAAATTGGTCGTTCAAATTATGTATATCCTCCTGCTTAAGTTTGGGCACATCATACAACTCTAGAAATTTGTCGATGCCTTTGGTGTTTTGTATTTTGTTGGAGTACAGGTTTTCAAAATAATTTCGAATTATTTCCTGTATTTTTGTAGTGTTTGTTGTGATATTTCCTTTTTTATTGCATATATTAGTAATTTGAGTCATCTCTCTCCTTCTCTTTGTTAGCCTGGACAAGGGTCTGTAAATTTTATTTATTTTTTCAAAGAACCAACTTTTTGTTTTGTCAATTTTTTCAATTGTTTCTTTGGTTTCAATTTCATTAATTTCAGCTCTGATTTTAATTATTTCCTGTCTTCTACCACTTTTGGTGTTGGATTGTTCTTCTTTTTCTAGAGCTTTGAGATGTAATTTTAAGTCATTTATTTGTTGACTTTTTCTTCTTTTGAGGAATGAACTCAATGCAATGAACTTTCCTCTTAGAACTGCCTTCATAGAGTCCCAGAGATTTTGATATGTTGTGTCTGTGTTCTCATTTACCTCTAAGAATTTTTTAATCTCCTCTTTGATGTCATCTGCAACCCATTGTTCATTCAGTAGCATATTATTTAGTCTGTAGGTGTTGGAGTAGATTTTATTTCCTATTTTATCATTGATTTCTAATTTCATTCCATTATGGTCAGATAGAATGCAGGTAGAATCTCAACTTTTTTGTATTTGCTCAGAGTTGTTTTGTGGCCTAGTATATGGTCTATTTTAGAGAAGGTTCCATGTGCTGCTGAGAAGAAAGTATATTCACTTGTTGAAGGATGAAATATTCTGTATAAGTCAGTTAAGTCTAAGTTGTTTATTGTATTTTTGAGTTCTATAGTTTCTTTGTTCAGCTTTTTTTTGGAAGATCTATCCAGTGCGAAAGGGGTGTGTTAAAGTTACCCAGAATTTTTGTGTTGTGGTCAATTTGACTCTTAAACTTCAGGAGAGTTTGTTTGATGAACATGGATGCTCCATTTTTTGGGGCATATATATTTATAATTGTTAAGTCTTGTTGGTGTATGGTTCCGTTGAGCAGTATATAGTGTCCTTCTTTATCCCTTTTGATTGACTTTAGCTTGAATTCTACTTTATTTGATATGAGGATGGAAACCCCTGCTTGTTCCCTCTGTCCATATGAGTGGTAGGATTTTTCCCAACCTTTTACCCTCAGCCTATGGATGTCTTTTCCTATGAGATGAGTCTCTTGGAGGTAGCATATTGTTGGGTCTGTTTTTTTGATCCAATCTGCTAATCTATGTCTTTTGATTGGTGAGTTTAGGCCATTAACATTCAGAGTTATTATTGAGATGTGTTTTGTATTCCCAGCCATTTTTTATTTCTGGGTATTTACCTTGACATGGTTTCTCGTCTGTTTTTTTTTTTTTTTTTTTTTTTTTTTCCTTTAGTGTAATACCTCCCTCTGTTGATTTTCATCATCGTTTTTCTTTTCCTCTTCATGGAATATTTTGCCAAGGATGTTCTGTAGTGCTGGCTTTCTACTTGTAAATTCTCTTAACTTTTGTTTATCATGGAAGGTTTTTATATTGTCCTCAAATCTAAAGCTTAATTTTGCTGGGTATAAGATTCTTGGTTGGCATCCCTTTTCCTTCAGAGCTTGGAATATGTTGTTCCATGATCTCCTAGCTTTGAGTGTCTGAATTAAAAAATCTGCTGTGATACGAGTTGGTCTCCCCCTATGTGTGATCTGATTCCTCTCTTTTGTGGCCTTTAAAATTCTATCCTTGTTCTGTATGCTAGGCATTTTCATTATAATGTGTCTTGGTGTAGATCTGTTGTAATTTTGTACATTTGGTGTCCTATAAGGTTCTTGTATTTGGTTTTCCAATTCATTCTTAATGCTTGGGAAATTTTCTGATATTATCTCATTAAAGAGGTTGTGTATTCCTTTGTTTTGAAACTCTGTGCCTTCCTCTATCCCAAGTATTCTTATATTTGGGCTTTTGATGCTGTCCCATACTTCTTGGATGTTTTGTTCATGGTTTCTTACTATCTTCATTGTGTGGTCAACTTTATTTTCAAGATTATATACTTTGTCTTCATTGTCTGAGGTTCTTTCTTCCAGTTGATCTAGTCTGTTGGTGATGCCTTCAATTGTGTTTTTTATTTGGTTAATTGTTTCCTTCATTTCAAGGATTTCTGACTGGTTTTTTTTTTTCAGAGTTTCGATCTCTTTTTTGAAGTAATCTTTTGCTACCTGTATTTGCTCTCTTATATCTTTGTTGTAGTAGTCAATTTTTGCCTGTATTTGCTCATTTAGGTCATTCTTTGATTCACAGATCATTTTAATTATGAACCTTCTGAACTCCTTCTCTGACATTTCATCAACTTCGCTGAGCATGGGTTCTGTTATTGTAGAATCCTGGTTTGTTAGGGGTATTTTTCTTCCCTGTTTTTTCATGATGTCTATTTGCTTTACTTTTTGCAGTGTAGATCTGAGTTATCACAGATTCATCCCTATATTTTTTAATACCATTGCAGGTTGTCTGTGCCTCCCCTTAGCACTGGACTATCAGAACCTGCCACTGACCCTCATAGTATGCTACCTGAAGCTGGGTACACACTGGTTGGCACGGGCCGAACTGGTTGAGTCTGAGCTCCTGTGGTGGTCTGGGGCTAACTGCAATGGGGTGAAGGTCAGTGGGACTGCCCTGGGCCCACCTGGGCTCAGGCTGAGTTGGCAGGTCTGTCCTTGCTGTCTCCTGCTCTGGGGCGGAGGTCAGCAGGACTGGATGGAGCCTGGGCCTGGCAGCACTCTGATGTAGGACCCCGGGACTGCCCCGGGCCGGCCTGCACTCTAAGCAGAGTTGGCAGGTCTGTCCTTGCTGTCTCCTACTCTGGGTCGGAGGTCAGCAGGGCTGGCTGGAGGCTGGTTGCACACCAGTGGGCTTCGGCTGGACTGACCTGGGGCTGGCCGCGCTCAGGTGAAGGTCCGTGGGACTACCCTGGGCTGGCCTGGGCTCAGGCAGAGTTGGCAGGTCTGTCCTTGCTGTCTCCTGCTCTGAAGCGGAGGTCTCGGTGGGACTGGATGGAGCCTGGGCCTGGCCATAACTGAAGATTTTAGTATCACATGGTTTATTAACTTACATAATTAAAATACATGGCTGATTGTCAAGGTAAATTTGCACCAAACAAAAATTGTCTTTTTTTTACAAGAGACTGAAAAAATCCCTCACAGAGTGCTCATTCTAGAAGCAGTACTGCTTTCTAAGCACATTCCACAAAAATCTAGCATGTAAAGACAAGAAAATAACCTTTCTGAGCTTGGGTCTACCTTTTTCATGAAGTTATTATGTGCATAAAATGAGACATTTTATGTAAGTTAGTGAGCACAATTCCTGCCACATAATATGTACCTGATAACTTATGGTTATTATACAGAAGCTTATTTCTTAGTTACTAGGTGGAAGTACTTTGCATTTGGAAATGAGAGTACTAATTTGGAGCAAAATAAAAAAAAGAACAAAACATATTAGCATAAAGAGATACACTAGTCATAAATGTCCCTGAATGAATTCCTATATGATAAAAGGAATTTATTTAATGATGATGAAATTAATTAAATATCAAGAGAACTAGAGAAATTGTAGAGAAGCATTTACTTAAACATTAAGCAGATATTGAAAAAGCACATACATTATTTTAATTCAAGAAGTAGAAAGCTAAACCTGAATGGTAGTGTTTTGAAAAGTTTTCACACAAAAGGGAAATCTTGAAGGATAGAAGTAAATTGAGTTAGTGGACACCTGTCTAATTATTCCCATGTAGTGCATGATAAAGGGGTACAAGGCTGATTGGGATGGATATATAGTCATGTGGTAATCAGAGAACAGAGAGACCTCACCTCTACATTTGAGGAGCCTGAGAACACACCACCCAATCCCTTCATTGTTTCCTTTCTTTCATTTTTCACATATAATCATCATTTTCTATTTTTTGATGACTTACAACCTGCCGCTCCCACCCCCCCTCACACACACACACTAAAAAGTAAGTTCTATTAGGGCAAAGTCTTTGCCTTCTTTTGCATTCATTGAGCATCACCTAGTATGGTAACAGGTATGAAATAAAATAGTCGATGTTTGAAAAATAAAAATTGATTTGATAACAAAATTCTTTTCTTTAACACACTTAATAGGGTAAATTATAGAACGATACATATTACTCAAAGATTTCCATGAAATCTTCACTTACCACTTTGAACTATTCTCAGTGAACCCTCTATTGCTACATAGAGGAATAATTATGATGACTCATAGTGAAGCCAGTGTTTAAAACTAATCTAATGATTCTTACCTCTCAAGTAGAAATTTCATGGTCCACGCATAAGAAAAAAGGATGTATGAGAACCTAATTATTTTGGGTTTTCCTCCTTTACTAAACTAAGGAATCCATTGAGGGAATAGGGTGGGGAGATAGAGAAATAAAGAGAAGTTGTTGGGTTGAGACCAATGGTGACACTAATGTTGAAATGATTTAGTAAACTTTGGTAAAAATTGTACAGCCAGGAAATAAGGCATTTTCAGGTGAATCAGTAAATATTGCTATGGAGGATTGACAGTGACTGAGAACCACACAGTTATCAGCCCTTCTCACTGAAATATTATGTGAGTGCTCTGGCACCCATATATCACTTGGAAAAGAAGAGATGGATGAAGGAAATAAATGTTAAGCTAAGTCTACTATGAACTGTCAAATGAAGTTCTACCTGAGGGGATGAGAAGAGCTCAACAGGAAACATACGGTATGCACATAGTTCCAAAGGAAGGTAAAAGTAGAAGCTTTTCAAAGTTTACACTCTAAGAACCATTATTTTGAATATGATAAAGGCACAGTCTGTTTACAATAATGACTATATCACAGAAGAGGTGGTTTCTCCAGAGAAGGGTCTGAGTAGTTCCCAGAAAGAAAGGCGATTTCAACTCAGGAACAATGGGGTATCCTTGACTTATGTGACAAAAGAATTTCGGTACACAATAGTCACAGGCATAGATGGAGTTTTATTGAAGAAAGTAAGTACACATTCAAGAGTGGATGAGGGCAACCTCAAGAGAGAGATGCCTTTTTAGGTAAAGCCAAGAATACACATTCAAAGGAGAATGCAGGTCATCTCCAGAATGAGATACACCTTTTGGAGTTCTCAGCTCTTCTCTTTAAGGAAATTTGTTGAAGGGTGGATATGGGAAAGCATGTAAGAATGATATCAGTTTGCTAACCTCAAGATGGTTTTTGGTGGTCTGGCACCCATATATCACTTAGAAAAGAAGAGATGGATGGAGGAAATAAATGTTAAGCTAAGTCTGCTATAAACTATCAAAATGGAGTTCTACCTGAGGGAATGAGAAGAGCTCAACAGGAAACATACAGTATACTTTCAATTCTATATGCTTTGAAGCATACAGTTCGATCTCAGAATCCTTAGCTGATTTTGTCTTCATTATCTGGTCAATACATAGCACTGAAAGGTTCACCAAAGTTATAGTTTTCTTAAAATGTTGTATCTCTCTTTGATTAACCTATTGGGGGGAGTTGTTAATTAACAACACATACGTAGAGTTACAATTTCCCAGAAATTTCAAGTGACAAGCCTAGGAAGAAATTGGCATAAAGATTGACAGGCCTAGAAAAGGATGAGGAACTTTAAATTGAAATTATATTCTTCATCTGTCCTTTACTCTCTTTTCCACCTATTTTTATTTCTTATATTCTACCTATTTATATCTTAAGTATATGTTTACACACAATATATAATCCACACACACACTTCTGATATTTTCCTATTGTAATTCATAAGAATGACTTACTTTAAATACTTTTTAATTATTCTTTGATCTTGACTAAGGTACTTAACCCAGGTAAGAGGTGATATTTTGTGTATTATCTAACTGTATATTTTGTTATGAATGTTCATGTTAAATCACTCAAATATGGGAAAACACAATCTTGGCAAACAAATTTTGCCATTTGTTTTGATTTTAAAAGCCAAGTACTCATCTATCTACTCTTTCATTCATTCATCCCATAAATATCTGTTCTTTTTATCAGAAATCCAGAGGGTCTTTTTTTTCTTCAGAAATTATTAGCATTTTAAGGTTGTATCTTATACCCATGCAAACAATATGTCTCCCCTATTGCAAGAGAAATTGGGAATCCAGGAGTTCTTCCATGTTCTGTAAGGAAGATAAGGGCTGGAAATTGGACCATAAGCAATGATAAGGAAGGGGAAAGAACCTCTGGTTAAGGCCTAACTGCCTTAGCAAATCTCAGCTGTCTAGTTTTTCAGGCTACTCTTGTAACTCCACATCTCTTGACCTCACCATTTTCCTGCTGGCCGTGGAAAAAAATAAAATGAGGAAAAAAAAAAGTTCTCCTACATGTACATTTTCTCTATTCACAGCTCCTCTCATTTGTCATTGAAGTGTGTTACATATTTAAGAGACTTTCAGATCAGATTGACCTTGAAAGCTGAGGCTTTTTTCAGCCTACCCATTTAGAACTATAAGAATATAAGAGTAAAGTTTATGAGAAATTGAATAGTCAGAGTACTTGACCCTCTGCTCATATCACCCCTTTCTCTTGCATCTCCACTTTTGAATATCTGTGTTTCCCATAACTAAATCACCAGCTTGATTGGGTGGGATTGCCTCACTAATGTTAGAGAACAAAAGTCTACCACAGAAATTTGAGAGGCACTGCCAATAAAGCATTGATGAGACCTATCATTAAGTGTATTTGAAAACATAATAGAGAACTGAAGGGAGACTTATTCTTGCTCCTTATACCTTCTCAAAGATGTTTGTATGCAGTCATTCAATACAAGTTGATAAAGCACACACCTTGTGCCAAAAGCACTACATAACAAAGTATATGCTTCCTGCACCTAGTTTAGGCATAATTATAATGCAGTGTCTGAAAATTAAGCCTAGATGCAGTTATTTTAATTATGTCTGATTTTTCAAACCATAAATTAGAATAATTGAAATTCCACATTTAGAATAGAAAGTACCTATTAAACTAAGTACCTGGATTTATTTTCCTATATTTCAAAACTAAACATTCTTTGGTACTTAATCCACATGGAATATTTTCTCATATCCATAAAAATGCAAACTCTTTGAAAATATAAGTGCTTAGTCTTTAGAGACAAGAAGGCTTTACTTTTAACTCTGTTCTTACCCTCATTTTTACCTGCTATGCTCCTGAATACTAATTTTAGGAATTATTCTTACAGTATACTAAACTGCTATTTTTCAAATGTGAAAATCTCTGTTAATGCAATTAATCTCAGACTTCTTCAATAACATGTCTGTCCTTGTACCTCGTCCTTTACTTATGCTGGAATCATCAATGAATTTCATTATGATCATGCATTGATTCAAGCATAGGGTTCCTCATCTCTCCCTGTCCTTCATTGACAGCATGTTGTGACATCTGGGCATAATTTAGGAGAGAACGTGTAAGTAACATTTTATATGTAGCAACATCTCTTGACCAGGAAAAAGCTCAGATCTTTATAGAAAATTTGTAGTTTTTTTTTTTTTTTTTCTCTCTTAGCCACATGAATGCTCATTTTCAGAACTAACAATTCAATTCACATTGTTACCTTGTACTGCTTAGATTTGTGAAGTACTTCTCAAAATGATTCTCTGTGACTCCTCCAAGATTCTGGTTGGGGAGTGCTAGACTCCCTAGAAATTCTGCTTGTTAGATTAACATCAGAAAGCAGAATTTGCATCTGGCCACCAAGCCTTTAGTCATCAAATCAGCAAATGAAACTAATGTGGAATAATAACAGGAGAACTGGCTTTTGAGAACAGAAGACTAAGAATTTTTTATAAAACATTCAGTTCACATTAAAAAATTTCCAAAGCCATAAAATACCAAATGCTTCTTATTTTTCACATGAGTTAGGGTTATCAGTGTCTCTTCCAGGATATTTATGATTGTCTGCTACAAATCCTGATACTGAGAATTTTTTGATAACCATTTAAAATGCCAATCATGTAAACAGTGCCCCCACCCCCAGCCTTTAGATAAAGCCCTGTGCATTTAAACTTTACCTGTGCATTTTGAGCTTTTTAAATATAGGCTTGAATTGAGAGAAAATTTTAAGACTGCAGTGGTCTTATTAAATTGATTATTTCAGGTCCTAGGAGGCTATCACAAAAGCAGCAAATGCTAAATATGTTTTTTTCTGTGTTGAATACATAAAAGCCTCTTTTACATTTTTCTCCACGATATTTTGATAGAGTGATTGAAAATACTCCAGGGAAGAGAGAGGTTTTTCAGAGATTCAGAAAATCAACTTAATTATACAGTTAATTCCTCTACATGTAAATTAATTTATGTAACTACTTAAAGCAGATATCTATGCTAATCTGTCAAAAACTGAGCTAATAGAGATTATATTTTACATTATCAAAACTACCAACAATCTCCTTTAAAAACAATGTAAATGGCACTTAGAATTTTCCCAAATTAGGATTTTATGGTTAGAAATAATAGAATTACTAAGAATTTTAATTGAGTGAAACAATCTGCAAAATTGCATATCCCTGTTTGCATTATCTAGCTCTGTCTGACCTCTTCCCTTTCTGCTCTTCTACATTGATTTGTGCACCAAGTCACATACAGTTAGATAGGTCAGGCTCTAAACATTCATACTACATTGTCTTTCCTGTACATCTGTCTCAATAAGGATAGTCTCTCTCCTCCCTCTGGTACTCCCTTGGACTGAAAGGCAGATAATGAAGATGGAAAGTGAACATGTGTGGGGCCTTTACAAGCTTCTTCTCTTCCTCACTTGCCAGATTGTGTTGTTTTCTTTGGAATTTATCTAGGAGAGATAATGTGAACATTTTTGAGCCGTGTATCTCAATGTTTTTCCTCATATATGCTTGAAATTTTTGAAAAGTAATATATACTCTCATACAAAATTGACATCTAAAATTATTTCCATCAGTTTAAAGGGTCACAAAGGTCGTTACCTCCAGCCTGTTGTGTATTATACATCTTTATGAAACAGATTCTTGTGTCCCCCCAAATTTGTATGTTGAAGACTGTTAGTGTTTTGTCACTGTGACATAATTCCTGAAATAATCAATTTAAAGTGAGGCAAAGTTTATTTCAGCTCACAGTTTTAGAAGATTCAATCCAACAGCTTGGCCCTGTTGTTTTGGGCCTGTGATAGCATAGTACATCAGGAGTACATGGTGGAGGGGGCCTGTTTACCTCATGGTGGCCAGGAAGCAAAAAGACAGGAAGGATCCAGGGTCCCCAAATCCCATCCAGGAGCACATCCCTAATGACCTACTTCCTCCCACTAGGTTCTACCTATGGAAGGTCCCACCACCTCCCAATAGTGCTCTAGAGTAGAGACCAACCCTTGAGACAGGGGCCTCAGGGGATATTCAAGATCCAACCTATAGCAAAGCCCTCACCCAAAATGGGATTGCTTTTGGAGGTGGGGCCTTTAGGAGGTAATCACGTTTTGATGAGGTCATGAGAATGGGGTCACTGTGATGGGATTAGTTACCTTACAAGAAGAGGAAGAGAGCAGAGATTCCTGTCTCTCTACCATGAAAGGACACATCAAGGAGGAAGCTATCTGTAAACCAGGAAGAGGATCCTTCACAACTGGGGCTAGCTCCCTGCTTTTGAACTTCCAACCTCCAGAAATATGAGAAAGAAATCTCTAGTTTATAATTACTCATACCGTGGTAGCTCAGCAGATTTAGCTAAGACAGAAATGTACTATAAATACATTTTTCCAAAAGCTTACAGCTGCAGATTTAGATTATTCAATATAATGGCAAATGGTAAAAATTCTGTCATCATTATCAAAACAATTAGCCAAGTCAGACTATGTGTCAGAAAATTCTAACTTAATTATCAATTCAAATAAAAGTATTGATTTATATCCTCCAGATGACCGTTCTTCTGGACTATAGAAATTATCATGGGATACTAAACTGCAGAAAAGTAGAATTTAGATAATAGATAGATAAATAGAAAGGAAGGGAGAATATCTGGAAGAAGCATGGGGCCTTGCTGTGAGGGTTTTGGTTGCAGGGGGTTAGCTCTCTTTGCTTCCTCATTGACTCTTCCACTAGAAACTATGCATTTTCAAATTGCCTGTCGGTGAGTATAGCAATTAGGTCAGTCATATACTTCTCTTGAGCAATGTAGGGAGAATGTGATTAATAAAAGGGAAATTGGAAAGAAAAAAAAATAGGATTTTGTGAACAAATTTTAGGTAAGAATTCATGCAGAAGCTGGAGTTCTAGAAATGTATCCATCTACTCATACAAAATATTGTATGATCCTGATTGTACATGTTAAGTCAATCTGAAGACCATTGCTTAAAATGCTCTTAATGTGAAGATTCCTGAGCTTCAGTTCTAGTAGCTTCTTTTTGTTTATCTTATAAATGTTTTAAGCTTTCTGTTGAGCCTTAGTTTTAGATTATTTAAAATTTATTTTTATTCTAATTTGTTATACATGCTTGCAGAGTGCAATTCATTTCATACTACATATAAAGAGCACAATTTTTCAAGTTGCTGGTTTTACATATTTTCACAACAATTGTGTCTTCATACATGTACTTAGGGTAATGATGTCTAACTCATTCTACCTTTATTCCTATCCCCTTGCCCCCTCTCCTCCCCGCCCCACTTTGTTCTATTTAAAGTTTCTTCATTCCTCTCATCACCCCTCCCTTGCCTTTTTAAGTCAGTATCTTTATAACAAAGAGATCATTGGACCTTTGGTTTTTTGGGATTGATTAACTTCTAATTTAGCATTATTTTCTCCAACTCCATCCATTTACCTGCAAATGTCATGATTTTATTTTCCTTTAGTGCTAAGTAGTGTTCTGTTGTGTATATATACCAAAGTTTCCCTATCCATTCATCTGCTGATGGGCATCAGGGTTGGTTCCACAATCTAGCTATTGTAAATTGTGCTGCTATAAACATTGATGTGGCTATGTCCCTGTAGTAAGCTGTTTTTAAGTCTTTTGGGTATAGACCAAGGAGAGAAATAGCTGGGTCAAATGGAGGTTCCATTCCAAGTTTTCCTAAGAATCTGCATACTACTTTCCATTTTGGCTTCACCAATTTGCACTCCCACCAGCAATGTATGAGTGTGCCTTTTCCCCCACATCCTTGCCAGCATTTATTGTTGTTTGTATTTTTGATAGCTGCCATTCTGACTGGAGTGAAATGAAATCTTAGAGTTGTTTTGATTTGCACTTCTCTAATTGCTAGAGATGTTGAACATTTTTTCATGTATTTGTTGATTGATTGTATATCTTCTTCTGAGAAGTGTCTGTTCAGTTCCTTGGCCCATTTATTGATTGGGTTATTTGATTTTTTGGTACTAAGGTTTTTGGGATATATATATATATATATATATATATATATATATATATATATACATACATATATATATACACATATCCTTGAGGTTAGTGTTCTATCTGATGTGTGTGTGCTAAAGATTTGCTCCCATTATGTAGGTTCTCTATTCACTTCAGTTATTTGTTTCTTTTGCTGGAAGAAGATTTTTAGTTTGAATCCATCCCATTTATTAATTCTTGGTTTTAAATCTTGTGCTATAGGGGTCTTATTGAGGAAGTTGGTGTCTAATCCAACATGATGGAGATTTGGGCCTACTTTTTCTTCTATTAGGTGTAAGGTCTCTGGTTTAATTACTAGGCCCTTGATCCACTTTGAGTTGAGTTTTGTGCATGGTGAGAGATAGAGGTTTAATTTCATTTTATTACATGAGGATTTCCAGTTTTCCCAACACCATTTGTTGAAGAGGCTGTCTTTTCTCCAGTGAACATTTTGACACCTTTGTCTAATATAAGATAACTGTAGGTGTTTGGGTTAGTATCTGTGTCTTCTATTCTGTACCATTGGTAAACTGGTCTATTTTGGTGCCAATACCATGTTGTTTTTGTTACTATTGCTTTGTAATACAATTTAAGGTCTGGAATAGTAATGCCACCAGATTCACTCTTCTTGCTAAGAATTGCTTTGGCTATTCTGGGTCTCTTATTTTTCCAGATGAATTTAATGATTGCTTTTTCTATTTCTATGATGAATGGTATTGAGATTTTGATTGGGATTGCATTGAAACTGTATAGTGCTTTTGGAAGAATAGTCATTTTGACAATATTAATTCTACCTATCTATGAACAAGGTAGATCTTTCCATCTTCTAAGATCTTCTTTAATTTCTTTCTTTAGCATGCTGTAAGTTTTCATTGTAGAGGTCTTTCACTTCTTTTGTTAAGTTGATTCCCAAGTATTTTATTTTTTTATTTATTTTGAGGCTATAGTAAATGGGGTGGATTTCCTAGTTTCTCTTTCTGAGGATTTGTCGCTAATGTACAGAAATGCCTTCGATTTCTGGTTTTGATTTTATATCCAGCTGCTTTGCTGAATTCATTTATTAGTTCTAGAAGATTTCTGGTAGAATTTTTTGAATCTCCTATGTATAGAATCATATTGTATGCAAATAGTGATAATTTGAGTTCTTCTTTTCCTATCCATATCCCTTTAATTTCTTTCATCTGTCTTATTGCTCTGGCTAGGGCTTCAAGAACTATGTTAAATAGGAGTGGTAAAAGAGGGCATCCCTGTCTTGTTCCAGTTTTTAGAGGGAATGCTTTCAATTTTTCTCCATTTAGGATGATATTGGTCTGGGGCTTTGCATAGATGGCCTTTACGATATTGAAGTATGTTCCTGTTATCCCTATTTTTTTCTAGCGTTTTGAACATGAAGGTGTGCTGTATTTTGTCAAATAATTTCTCAGCATCTATTGAGATGATCATATGATTTTTTATCTTTGAGTCTATTGATATGATGGATTACATTTATTGATTTTCTTATGTTGAACCAACCTTGCATCCCTGGAATGAACCCCACTTAATTGTGGTGCACTATCTTTCTGATATGTCTTTGTATTTGATTTGCCAGAATTTTATTGAGAATTTTTGCATCTATATTCATTAGAGATATTGGTCTGTAGTTTTCTTTCTTTTATGTGTCTCTGCCTGGTTTTGGAATAAGGGTGATATTGGCCTCATAGAATGAGTCTGGAAGTGTTCCCTCTTTTTCTATTTCATGAAATAGTTTGAGAAGTATTGGTGTTAGTTTTTCTTTAAAGGTCTTGTAGAACTCAGCTGTATATCCTTCTGGTCCTGGGCTTTTCTTGGTTGGTAGGTTTTTAATGGCATCCTCTATTTCTTTGCTTGAAATTGATCTATTTAAATTGTGTGATTTAGTTTGAGCATATCATATGTTTCTAGAAATTTGTCAATGCCTTCAATATTTTCTATTTTATTGGAGTGTAAATTTTCAAAATAATTTCTAATTATCTTCTGCATTTCTGTAGTGTCCATCGTGATATTTCCTTTTTCATCATAGATATTGGTAATTTGAGTTTTCTCTCTCCTTTTCTTCATTAGCATAGCTAATGGTTTGTCAATTTTTTTTTTTTTTTTTTAAAGAACCAGCTTTTTGTAGACAGATGCCCAATGCCTCCACTCTCTGGTCCACCATCTTACCACTCCACGCATGTCAGATAGAGCACTGATCTCTAGAATATGTAAAGAACTTAAAAATCTTAACTCCAAAAAAAAAAAAAAAAAAACCCAAATAACCCAATCAATAAATGGGCCAAGGAACTGAACAGATACTTTTCAGAAGAAGATATACAATCAATCAACAAATACATGAAAAAATGTTCAACATCTCTGGCAATTAGAGAAATGCAAATCAAAAGTATTCTAAGATTTCATTTTACTCCAGTCAGAATAGCAGCTATTAAGAACAAAAACAACAATAAAATTTGGAGAGGGTGTGAGGAAATAGGCACACTCATACCTTGCTGGTGGGACTGCAAAATGGTTTAGCCAATATGGAAAGCAGTATGGAGATTCCTTGAAAAACTGGGAATGGAACCAGCATTTGACCCAGCCATCTCTCTACTGGGTTTATTCCCAAAGGACTTAAAAACAGCATACTACAGGGACACAGCCACTTCAATGTTTATAACAGCACAATTCACAATAGCTAGATTGTGGAACCAGCCTAGATGCCCCTCAGTAGATGAGTGGATAAAGAAAATATGGTATATATACACAATTTTACTCAGAAATAAAAGAAAATAAAATCATGGCATTTGCAGGTAAGTGGATGAAATTGGAGAATATAATGCTAAGTGAAGTTACCAATCTCGAAAATCCAAATGCTGAATGTTTTCTCTGATATAAGGAGGCTGATTCACAATGGGGTTGGGTTGGGGAGCATAGGAAGATTAGAGGTACACTAGAAAGGTCAATGGGGAGGGAGGGTATGGGAGGTATCAAGGGGACATAATGGGAGGGGAAAAAAAGATGGTAGAATGAGAGGGATATCATTACCGTAAATGCATGTTTGAAGACATGAATGATATGAATATACTTTGTATACTGACAGTGATATGTAAAAAGGTGCTCTTCATGTGTATTATGAATTGTAAAGCATACTACTGTTATATATACAACAACATTGAATAAAACAAAAAAAATAACCAGTTTTTTGTTCTGTCAATTTTTTCAATTGTTGTTTTTGTCTCAATTTTATTCATTTCAGCTCTGATTTTAATTATTTCCTGTCTTCTACTTCTTTTGGGGTTGATTTGTTCTTCTTTTTCTAGGGCTTTGAGATGTAATGTTAGTTCATTTATTTGTTGAGCTTTTCTTCTTTGAAGGAATGAACTCCATGCAATGAACTTTCCTCTTAGTACTGCCTTCATAGTGTCTCAGAGATTTCAATATGTTTTACTGGTGTTCTCATTTACCTCTAAGAATTTTTTAACCTCCTTCTTGATGTCTTCTGCAACCCATTGTTCATTCAGTAGCATATTATTTAGTCTGCAGGTGTTGGAATAGCTTTTGTTTCTTTTTTTATAATCAATTTCTAATTTCATTCCATTATGATCTGATAGAATGCAGGATAATATCTCTACTTTTTTATATTTGCTTGGAGTTGCTATATGGCATAATATATGGTCTATTTTAGAGAAGAATCCATGTGCTGCTGAGAAGAAAGTGTATTGTCTCATTGATGGATGATATACTCTATATAATGTCAGTTAAGTCTTAAGTTATTGATTGTATTATTGAGTTCTATAGTTTCTTTGTTTAACTTTAGTTTGGAAGATCTATCTATTGATAAAAGAGGTCTGTTAATGTCACCTATAATTATTGTGTTGTGGTCCATTTGATTCTTGAACTTGAGAAGAGTTTGACTGATAAATGTAAATGATCCATTTTTTGCGACATATATATTTATAACAGTTATGTCTTGTTGATCTATGACTCCCTTAAGCAGTATGAAATGTCCATCTTTATCTCTTTTGATTAACTTTGGCTTGAAATCTACTTTATTTGATATGAGGATGGAGACCCCTGCTTGCTTATGTAGACCATGTGAATGGTATAATGGTATATTTTATCCCATCCTTTCACCTTCAGTCTGTGGGCATTTTTTCCTATGATATGTGTTTCTTGAAGGCAACATATTGTTGGGTCTTTTTTCAAAATCAAATCTATTATCCTATATCTTTTAATTGGTGAGTTTAGGCCATTAACATTCAAGGTTATTATTGAGACATGATTTGTATTACCAGTCTTTTATTTTTATTTTTATTTTTGATATTTAGCTTAACTTGGTTTCTCCTTTGGTTGGTTTTTCCTTTATTGTAGGTCTTCTCTTTGCAGATTTTCATTGTTGTTTTTCATTTCCTCCTCATAGAATATTTTGCCAAGAATGTTCTGTAATGCAGGCTTTCTTGTTGTAAATTCTTTTAGCTTTTGTTTATCATGGAAGGTTTTTATTTCATCATCAAATATAAAGCTTAATTTTGCTGGATATAAGATTCTTGGTTGGCATCGCTTATCTTTTAAGCCTGGTATATGTTGTTCCAGTATCTCCTGGCTTTGAGTGTCTGGGTTGAAAAAATCTGCTGAGATCTGAATTGGTTTTCCCTTATATGTAATCTGATTTTTCTCTCTTGTGGCCTTTAAAATTCTATCTTTATTTTTGTATGCTAGGCATTTTCATTACAATGTGCCTTGGTGTGGACCTGTTGTAATTTTGTACATTTGGTGTCCTCTAGGCCTCTACTATTTGATTTTCAAATTCATTCTTCCTGCTTTGGAAATTTTCTGATATTATTTAATTAAAGAGATTGTGCATTCCTTTGGTTTGAATCTCTGCACCTTCCTCTATTCCAATAAATCTTAATTTTGGTCTTTTGATTGTATCCCATAATTCTTGCATATCCTGTTCATGGTTTCTTACCATTTTCACTGTTAGGTCAACTTTATTTTCAAGATTATATATTTTTTCCTCATTGTCTGAGGTCCTATCTTCCAAGTGATCCAAACTGTTGGTGATGCTATCTATTGAATTTTTTAAGTGGCTTATTATTTCTTTCATTTCAAGGATTTCTGTTTGTTTGTTTGTTTGTTTGTTTGTTTGTTTCTCACACTCTCTATCTCTTTCTTGAAGTAATCTTTTGCTACCTGGATTTGTTCTCTTATCTCTTTGTTGGTGTGATCGATGGTTACCTGTATTTGATCTCTTATCTCTTTGTTGGAGAAATCAATTTTTGCCTGTATCTGCTCACTTAGGTCATTTTTTAAATCCCAAATCATTTTAATTATGTATATCTGGAACTCCTTCTCTGACATTTCACCTACTGTGCTTTCTATGGCTTCTGTTGTTGTAGTATCTTGGTTTGTTTGGGGCATTTTACTCCCGTGTTTTTTCATGATGTCTATGTGTTTTCCTCTCTTGCAAGGTAAGCCTGAGGTATTACAGCTTCTGCCCTATTATCTTATAGCATCCCTACAGGTTACCCAAAAACTCACTTTTTAGGGAAAAATCAATATTACAGCATTTGATGTACCAAACATGTATCCATATATCAGTTAGCCTCTGTTTTTGTATTTACAGTTTTGTCACTATAAAAAGAATGATGAGATCAGTTATCTTTTACCATATAGTCTCTATGTTTGTGTGGTGGTTTATAGTATCTAGTGGTAGAAGGGAGGACTTAAGGCTTAGCTAAATGTTTATGAGGTAGGATGTGAGAAAATAGAGGTGTTAGATTATTTGACTAGTGAGAGTATAATCATAAGAATTTGCCTTTAGTAGGAGAAGCAAGAGATAGACATCCTCATGTAAGACTCCCTGTTAGTTCACAACAGGATAACTGGTAGCATCTCTAGTAGATTACCCTCTGGTGCAGCCTGGTCCACATGGACTTTAGTGATGTCTTACCAGGACCGTTTTGTTGTTCCTTGATAGTATCCTCGCTATCTCAGTTTTGTGGCAGTGGCAGCCTCAAGCCTATAATTATCTTGATGTTGGGTTGTGTAGCCATGGAACCCCAGTGGGTTGTGTCTCTCTGGGCAGATACAGGTTGCCTCTCTGAGTTTCGGGCATGGGGCAGGCCTCTCTCTAATCTCCTCTTGGCAGGAGCAGGCAGTCTGGCTTTCCTCTCCCCACTCTCCTCCTCCTGGGTCTTCTCCCAGTCTAATTGTGGTGGTGGGGTTCAGGCACGCAGGTGGCCGGGCCCTTCCTCCCACCAGTGCCTGCTGCTTCTCCTGGTCACAGCGTGGGTGGGTGGGGGTTGCACAGGCAGTGAGTGGGGCCATTTCTCTGGTTGGGCACTTTCTAAAGCTGGGACTTGCTATTCCTAGTCCCGGTGGCGGTGTGGGCCCAAGGCAGTTGGGCAGGCAGGTGGATGGGCCCTTCCTCCCACCTGTGCCTGATTCTTTTTCTCCTGATCGTGGTGTGGGCAGGTGGGCTCTAGTAGCTTCTTAAGCAGTCTGAAAGAATCCTTGGATCTTCTCTTGAGAAATCAGAACTAGGTTGAAATAATGAACTGATAAAAAAAAAAGACAGCAAATACTGCTCTAAGAGAAACTAAGGTGAAGAGTAAAAACTTTGAAAGCCCATGAAAGCAAGTGAGTGGATGATTCCCTTCTACATAGGGATTTACAATCATCTTAACAAAAATGAGAGGGTAACAGGAGACTAAATAGTTCGACTTTTCCAGTGATGGTGCTCATGTTGGTGATAACTTCACAAAATACTAAAGAAGGCACATTAGTGATGGAAATAGAATGATTTAGGCATTTTCTCCTTCATGTCTTTGCTTACTTTAATGTTTGTTTCTTTTTCCTGATGCTTTAAGAAAACAGCACCTGTATGAATAAACTAATGAATAATGTTCAACTTGCTACTGAGAAACTTTACAATGCTGGCAAAGTATTCTAAATTCTATTTATTAAAAAGAAATGAAGATTTGTTATTCTATTGAAGATTGGTCCTGTCATCTCCAGGAGCAAAAATCAAGGAGAAAATATAATTTAATTTGCTCAGTTTATTTAGCTACATTTAGCCATGTTCTTTGTAATACATTTTACCAAACGCTGTTTTCTTTCTTGTCATATACTATATATTTTTGCTGTTTATTGAACTTAATAGTATTGTATAATCTATATATCATTTTTTGGTGTTTTAATTTTCCAAAAACACATTTCTGGTATTTTATGGTATTTGGGATGGTTTTGTTTTTCTTAAATTTCCTTCATACAATATTTCTCTTATTAACAGAGACCTTGGGTAAGGCCAAGTTATGCCTATATGTGCTTATTGCTCTGCTGTTATAATACATTTTTAAAAATAAGTAGTGAAACAGCAATATGCTTTTGTCTTCCATCATGTTCCCTAGAAAAAGAACTTGTGACCTTGCAACTGGGTGGAGATTATTTGTGAGAGAGAGCTCTTAAGAGAAACATGTAATGGAATGAGAGAAGGAGGTCAGAGAATGGGCAGAAGCCAAACACTGATGAAGATTTAGCTGAAGTCTACCATCAGCCTGGTCCCACAGGGAGCTCTGGGACATGATTGACAATGGAGTTGTCCAGCCTTGAGGCAAAGCTTTGTACCTCTGAATCAGTCAGCTATTGGCTTCAAGGGTCACCTGGGGATAGAGAGTGAGGCATAATTTCTTAGAAATTTCCAGGAAAAATGACTTTTAGCAAAAGGTGTTTTTTTTTTTTTTTTTTTTTTTTTTTTTTAAGAAAATTGCACCTATGAACAGTTAGCAGCCAGCACTCCAGCAGCTGAGGGATGGATGCTACACTGGCCAGAAATGAGAGACCTGGGAGGGGCTCCAAAAGCTTTTCCCACAGCTGCTGCTGCACAAATATATTTGTCCAATTAAAATGTTGAGAGCTTTCATTAAAATTCATTAATATTCAATCCAAAATAAGATCTCTGTGTGTGTGCGCGCGCGTGCGCGTTTGCACGTGCACGCACATGCAAGAAGGAAAGTGAATGTGTGTATTAGATGTGTGTATTAACTCATTTGGTAGCACTTAGAACTGCTACTGCCAAGAATTCAGGCAGAGTGGTTCAGATGTCCCCTGGCAGTAATAGATCTGTGTGATTTACCTGCTGTGTAACCTTGGGTAGTTACTTAACTTTTCTGAATCCAGTCCATCATCTCTGCAATGCAGTCATAACACCTACCTGCAGAATATGTGCAAGGTTGCCAATGAGAAGGAGCGACTCACTAAATGGTGTTTCCTTTTTAATATTTAACACAGGTCACCATCCTCCGTTTCGTGTTCTCAGACTTGCTTGTAAACAAAATTAGGCCAAGTGAGAAAATGTAGCAATGTTGGTGAAAATGTCATCTCTATGGAAAAAGCACCCAACACTTTCACTTCTGTGTACAAAAAACCCAGAGCATTTAGTTTTACATTTTTACTTTAAATAATAAAACTCTCATATGTTAATAAAGTAATGTACCTTTCAGTTATACCATTGCATCAGTAAAATTGGTTGGCATTCTTTAGAGATTTCTAAAGAGATTTACTCTTTATATAATACTAAAATATTATAGTCAGCAAATGGCAAACACAACTTGGACAAGCAATGCATTATTTAAGAAGGTCGCTGACAGATTCTAGAGCAGTGCATTATCATATGACAGATGGGCTCAAATAGATGAATGGCAGGCCCTTTTGTTTTTTCTAGTGGTTACCACTAGATGGCGATGTATGAAAGTTCACTTCAGGCTTGTTTAAAGATAAAAGTAATGCCTGGTCTCCAAAGTCAGATGCAGTAAAGCCATCTACCTGGTTGATGCTAATCACAAAGTATATGCGCTAATACACAGTCATTTACTCATAGACAATGCCCCCCACATTTGACTCAGAAAACTTAACTTTATAAACTGTTCCCATAAGCTGTGGATATTTGGTATCTGAAACTACAGGAAAATTTAAAGCAGGAAAATGAGCTAGAAGGGTACCCATAATAAAATGCACATTGTCAAATTAGCATCTAATATCCCCAGGGCAATAATTTTTCAAATTTGTGTATATTCTACTAGTCTAAGACAAATTTATATACTTTATCACTTTAGATCTTTATAACACAGGAGTCAAATAAATATTCTCATTTCACATGTTTAAGAATGACTCCATGTTTCTGACTCTTGCAAAGTCACAAAGTTAGTAAGCACAAACAGTGGATCTCATATGCAAATATTAGATCTCTAAGGTTGCGTGCTTATCATGATGCTAGGAATTAAGGAAGGAAAAGGTTTTTTTTTTTTTTTTAGATTATTTATTTACTTATTCATAATGCACAAGTATATCATCTTTTTACATACAACTGCTTGTTGTTTGTTTTTGTTTTAGTCAGAAAGCTCTGCAACTGAATCCACTTGGTAAAGGAAAAAATTCTGCACATTTACTACTAGAACTGAATATATCTTTTAGCTAATACAGATTTATTAAACAAATTCCACATATGATAGCCATTGTACTAGATACTTGACATTGAGTAGTGAGTAAAACAAAGATATCTGGACCCTCTAAATCTTAAAGTTGAATGCAGGGTTCAGATGCAAAAACAAAATGCAAAAACAACTATATTATAAAAAAGTTTTAATGACATTAAATGAAGGAAGGACAATGAGAGGATAACCAGTTTCTTGAATTCAATATGAGATCTAAAATATGAGAATATTCAGCCAAGAAATAAAGTAACACTAGTAGAAAAAGTGTTATCAAGTAGCACAAAAAATGATGTGAATGAGGGTCTTGAGGGTGGAAAGTTCCCTGCAAGCTCTAGAAAGCTCTAGAAAGTATCAGAGAAATCAAGTGTAGGAGAAGATGAATGATTAATGATGGATGCTAACGTAGAGACATGAAGATGAAACTACAGACAGGAACCACATGAAAATATTTGGATTTTATTCCAAGTTCAAATATGTTCATACATATATTTGAAGAATTGTAGATTTGACAGCTCTAAAGCATAGGGGGCTTGTTATGATTCCATTTACATTTTTAAAATTCACCCTAGCAACTGTAGGAATAGAATAAGAGGTGTTGGGGAGGTGGGGAAGAGACCACTGGTGGCACTGTTATAGAAGTGCAAGACTGGGCTACAGAGGAGGTAAGGGGTGGAGGTGAACAAGCTTTGGAGGGAAGACTGAAAGGTCGAGGTGATGGATTATGGATGACGTGGGGTATAAGGAAAGTGACTACAGCCCTAGGTTTCTGGCTTGGCCCAGTGACTGAGTGGTGTGCTTTGTCACCCCTGAGGTGCAGGAGACTGGAGGAATGGAGACAACAGATTCAGGAGAGAAATCAGCAGTTCACACTTGGCAATTTTGAGATTATTTTTAGAAGATTCAAGTACAAAAGTAACTGTGTATATCTAGATTCTGAAGTGGAATTTCAATCTGGAATAATGAATTGGAAGTCACCAAGGTTACAATTCCATTTAAAGTCAGTAAATAAATAATATCTTCCATAATATCTTTCAGAACAGGAGATAGTAGCAAAAATACCCAGGAGTCAGCCTGAAGATCTGCAATACCTAGTATCTTTCCACTATGTCACACTGCTTTCCTATAAAAGTTTACGAAGTAAGTGCAGATAGTTATAAGGGCCAGATTCACCCATATTAATAATGAAAAAAATCAGTTTTGAAAGATTGTCACTGCTTTCCTAATTATAATCCATGTTTCATCTCAGAACCACCAGCATTATATGCTCAAGGAAGGTGAAGATATAGGATTGAGGGAAAAAAAGCATCTCAGAGAGACTGAAACCAATGTAGGCTTTCCCCTTTGTGAATTGAACTCCCTCCCTCCCCATTTCTCCTTATGAAGACTTGGCATCTTATTAACATCAGAATTTAAGCAGGAAATAACTTGACATTTTGATGCTACTATGACTTCCTTATCCAAAGGAGCTTCATGATGGTTTAGATTCCACTTAACTAGCATAAAAAGGGAAACTACCCTATCATAGGGGACATGGAGTTCGTCACTAGGTGACTATAATGGTTAAAGAAATGCAGAATAGAGATACCCATCATTGCCAAATTTACAATGGAAGAGAGGTAAAATATCACCCAGTCCCAGAACATTCTCCTAATTCCAACTTGAAAACACAATACAAACCAAGAAAAATGCAGAAGACGCTTGGAAATTGTGTAGAAGATCACTGAAGAAAAAAGTGAAACCCAAACCAATCTATAGGTCTATTGCATTATCAGGGGTTGAATAAAAACAAAATACATCATATTCAAATGAGGCAAATATCTTAATTTAATTGGATTTAACATTTAGGTACCAAAACCAGAGCATTAATTTAGGCTTGAGCTAAAAATAATGTAGAAGAAAGTTGAAAGATAGTATAATGCAGTGAATCATATAGCACAACATAATCCATCAAAACCACAGAGCCTATAATTTTCTGGCTTTATGTAAGATTGAAAAATGACTTCAGAGTATGTTCTCATAAGGATAAGTGATGAGAAATCTAAGTTGGGAGAAAACCACTTGATACTAGCTTTGTATGATAATGTGCAAATCCAACAGCCACAATTAATAATAGAGACATAAATGGCCCTGGGATCTATAGTTAACAGAAGACAGGTCTACCTGTCAATATGGAGCTTCGGAACATTACTTAGAGAAAGTTAGGGCAATTAAGCTGACCACGTTCCACTCAATTTCTGAGAACAGATGAATATTATAAAATAATGTAGGTCAGATATTGACTTGCAATGTTATTTAGAGTTCTGACACAACATATTTTAAATTAAATATTATTCAGCCATAACTTTGAAATCAATGAATACTTCTGAATGTGCAGTTTTTACAGACAAAATAAATGGAAAGAAGCCTTACTGAATTTATATTTACATTTTGTTGTTAATATCATTTGAAAAGACTGTTAGCCCTGTTTAGAAATCTCAGGGCTAACAGCCTGTTAGAATATTTAAAGTAATAAGATTCAATTCAAAATAAAACATCATTCTTTTGGACACAGTCTGTAATAGGAATGTACTAAATAGCAGATCTCCGTAGTGAGTAATCCTAAATTTCCTACACATTTACTAAAGAAGTTAAAATATCATTGCCAATGCAAATAACATATTATTGGCATTACCAGTAAAATTGTTCTAAATGTTCTGTACAATTTAGTTCATAAATCTTCTCTCAGATTTCATTAGATCTCTACTTGTGTTATTTATATTTTAGTACTCTTTATTTTAAGTCACATGGATAGCTATGTGATAATATCAGCTTGCTTGACAATCCCATTGTGTTTTTTGTGTGTTTCTTCCATGGAGTTTCTTCTATCCATTAATTGATAAGGTTCTAATGAAAATATTAAAGACCACAACTTTAAAAAAATCATGACATATTAAAAAATAAGTATGATCACATCCATTCTAATATCTTTTCTCAGTAAAATGTAAT
The DNA here is from genome assembly GCA_025594165.1 of Tamias sibiricus. Classification (NCBI taxonomy): domain Eukaryota; kingdom Metazoa; phylum Chordata; class Mammalia; order Rodentia; family Sciuridae; genus Tamias; species Tamias sibiricus. The sequence goes on along the minus strand of CM046660.1, from coordinate 80,932,671 downwards.
GTTTAGGTCAAATTAACTGTTTTACCTGGCCATTTGTTGGAAATGGTCCAAGGGTTTCAATTCTGTGATTCCACAAATGACGCTTAGTCTTTTACATCACTTATTTCCATTTCATTTCAAACATGGTCGCAGAATTGGCCTATTGTTTGATTATTTTAAATGTAGAATTAAGCCAAATACACAAGTGAAATCTAAACTAATATCCTAAGTAAAAATCCTTAGAAGCACTAATTAAATTCCAATTCAGGAGTAGTTCACATGATACTCCTGACAACAAACTTTTAGAAAAAATAAATCAATGTGTTTGTTGTCACTGAACTGTAATATCAAACTATAACATTTCTTATGACATTATCATTTAATTTGTTTTGGGGAGAAGTCATTTTATCAACAAAAGCAGCAATTTAGAATGAAATGTTTAACTGAGATATATTTTTACAAACCAAAGACATTAATTTGATGGTTGCTTTATGATATGTTGATATTTGAATTGAAGACAAAATTATCTGGGAAAAGAAGGAAGGGGCAAAGAAAGATTTGAATAACATGGCTGATGGCCTTTTAAGAGAATAAATGAATGTTTAGATTCAATTTGCCTTCATTCCTAGAATATAAAAAGGTAAGACCTTCTAATGCCGGAAAAGGCCCTCCTTGAGTACAAAGGAGAAGGATGAGTTCTCAAGGCAGAGGTAAAGGAACTGTGCAAGAGAAGGACCAAGGCCCATGATTTCTGTAGAGGCATGGGGAGTAGTAGCCAAAGATGATCATGAGGCCACAAGCACCAGAGGAAATTGAACCAAATTTAAAGAAAGACATTGTACTTCGCTCAAAGCACGAGTTTGAGCTAATCTTATCTAGATCTAGACACAGAGAATAGCATTTAGGATATGTGAATATATGGCCAGTGCATCAATATCAAAACACATTCAAATAGAAGAGAAAGGAAATAAATAGTCTCATTTGATTTTTCCTTTGGTGACACCATGGGAAGCATCACAGATGTTTTTCCTTCTATCTGCTAAGCTGTTAAAGAATATGATCCTGGGAAGCAGACCTGAGAGAATTGCCTTCTCTTTTGGTACAAAAAAAAAAAAAAAAAAAAAAAATCTAAAGTTCTGTTTTTTTAAATCTCACACCAGGTGAAATCAGTGTTGACTATCAAAACAGGTTTTCAGCTTTGGCAATCTAAATTATTCTGTTTTATGTTGTCAACAAAGATGATGTACTTACATTAAATGAAAATACAGTCTTCATTTTGCTCTGTATGAGAGATTTATTATTGAAGATGAAGATAACCATATCATGATGAAGATAATTGGATAATATCCAGTTTAAAAACAAATTTCAATATTATTTCCAATGTTGCATTTTATTTAATTTTCTGGCATTGGGATGTTACTAGAGTTTTTTAAAACATTTACATTGGTAACATATTTTGCTTTTGATCTCTTGTTGTCTTTATTAATTTGGGGGTTAAAAACTAAAAGTTTCTGACAAATATAATCTCATCTTTTCAACTTATACTTGTAAATTGCATATATTGGGTAATTTTATTAATAGAAGTATGACTTTAAACGATACAGAAGCATTAGTTGTACACCAAATTGGCTATATAAAAAATTTGGAAGCACATCTCATCTAAGGACACTTATACTTTAATTAAAGATCAAAAACTCCAAACTTAAAAGAATACATTGGTATGTGCTAAATAAGGCTACATATATTGATACATTTTGAGGGGATATTGAGAGATTGATGTTAAAAAAAAAAAAAAAAAAAAAGAATCCTAGACTATGTGGAAAGATTTAAGTCAGAGAAACCATTGCCAAAGGTTTCATCTCAACCTTAAAGCAGATTCTCATATAATAGCACATGAAAAGCTGAAGGGAGTGGGTTTCTTAGAATTGCTGGAAAACTTAAACCCCCAGTGAAAACAATCCCTCCAGAAGGATTTCTGTCACTTAGACCCTCAGGTACTCTAGTGGTTGAACTTCAACCTATGACATTTGAGAATTAGACCTCTGCTTTTTCTTTTCTTTCTTTCTTTTTTTTTTTTTTTTTCATCAGCACTTATTCTTTGAAATTGAGATACTTTAAGAACATACCTTAATTGCTTCAGAGCCTTACCACAAAAGATGGTTGAAATGTTTCTTAGAGCCTCATATCCAAGTGTGATACATGCCCAGATCAAAATAGTACTTTCAAAAAAGAATTTTTGTAAGTGTATCCTTTCCCTATCTCACCACACTGGGTCTAGAATAGTGATTCCAGTGATCAGATAGAGTGCTCCCAATTCAGATGCTTGCCGTTCAACAATTCCAGGGATTCATTGTGACTGTCCTCTGCCTTTCCTCATCACATTACCTACCCCTTCAATGAAGTTGGGATTATATTATACTTAGTAAAGAAACAGTGATTTATAATTCTGAAATTTTGACTTTTTTCTCCTTGGGCAATGGATCCTATCCCTTCACCACTGAGCTGACCACTCTATGTGTACCTTGGTGCTCTTTTCAAATATCAGCTTCCTAAGATAGCCTTATTTTCATTGAGGATCCTTATTTCTCATGCTTAGCTTTTCTTTGTAAATGTGCTCATAGTAAAGGCTTTAAGTGCTGCATCTCTTTCAAACTATTTCAAACTATTCTTTTGACCTGGTCTTCTTACCACATAATCCAGTTTCAGGTATTTTGCTTAATGCAGTCATCAGAATAATGGTTATAACAGAATATTGTAATGGTTAGGAATATTGATTTTAGGGCTAGAATGCCTGAGTCTGAATCCCAACTCTTCCACATGCTAACTGGATTGATAGCTATGTGACTATGGGCAGGGCACTTAATATTCCTGTGCCTCAGTGTCTTTTTCTGTAAAATGGGGATTATGGTAGCACCTATTCTGTAGTTTTGTGGTGAGGAAGAAATAAGTAATTATAGCATTGCCTGACACATAGTAAAGTTCAATAGGTTAATAGGTTTTTTGTTTTGTTTTCATGGATATGGTATGAAGTTTTCTACTTTTTGAACCAAATTTTTCTGTAATAATCATTTGTCTTTTACCATTCCTTTTCATGGCTGCCACTTAAAACTTTATTTTCCAAATGCTATGATAAAAATGCTAGATCCCGTTAGCAAAAAGGATCCTTTGCTATTTATAGTCCATATTCAAAATAGGTTTCAAGTGTCTCTCTACTTCTTGTACTCACTATGGTAGCTTAGGTTGTTACTATTTCTTTTCTTAATGCTCAAAGTCTTGGGGAAACACTGAAATTCTAGGTGACTCCAAAGAACAGAAACTCTCCCAACTAATTGTATAAAAACCATAATAGTATGAGAATTAGGGATTTCACTTATACCTCTCCCTCCCTTACCACTGTCTCAGAACCATAAGATAACAGTTGACAAGGCTTTGATTTATTTGAAACTTTCGAAGCTTTCATTAACCAAGAGATGTTTAAATATTCTGAGAAAACTATTTCAAGCTAAAATCATACCCACTCATGAATAAGCTACTAGGAGATGTCCTTTGCTCCTTTCTCTTGCTTTTCAACATTTTATGGACGATGGAAAAGTATGTATTTTTACAGCTAACCTGGTCTTCTTACCACATAATCTAGTTTCAGGTATTTTATCAATATAACCAATACTTTCAATTGGTTAATTACTAGCACATATGCCCATACCAATGATGTTTTGGCATTTCCCAGAAACCTTAGCCATTCCAACATATATTGAGCTTAATTAAGGTTATTTAACCTGCAACATTCCATAGTCAGTAATATTACTTGATTGATTAATTTGACAACAAGGGCCCATATTTCAGTAAAGTAAGTTTAGTTTTGGAAGTGGAGATAATCCCAAGGAACCTCCTAAAACCCAGCTACAGTGTTTGCTACCCAACATTTACCAACCCCAATCTTGCACTCATCCTTTTTGTCAAGAAAAATGGGGAATTTAATGTTTGCAACACATACCAGATGTTGAACAAGATTACCATCTGAAATCAATACTCCCTCCCACAGTTTTCTCGAATTGCTTGATCAACTTGAGTCAGCTGTGATTTATATCAACTGAAACTCCAGGACAGGGTTAGAGGGTGATGGAGAGAGGTGGGCAAGTGTCATATCTCCCAGTCAGTATCACAAAGAAAACACTTTTTAAAAGGCATTCATGACACACTGTGTTTTTAGATCCTCATGGTAATATTGAATATTTGATAATACCATTTGGTCTAATACATAATAAGATATTATCACTATTTAACACAACTTAAAATTGATTTCTAAGATCTAATTAAGCATTTTAGAAGTGTGTATTTGATTGGGGGTTAACATGTTTATATTAGTCTAAAAAACACACCTCCTGAACATTGTAAATAATTGAGAAAAGTAGTATTAATCCAAAATGGTTGCCCCTCCACCATGGCGATGATGACTTTCTACTTAGGCCATTAACCAAAGGAAGTACACTGAAGACTAATGTGGTAGTCTTGAGATTCTTGGAAGAAAATAAGGTGAAGAGTCATATTGTCTTATGCTGGTTATTATTAAAAACTTGGAGTAGACATTTAAAAATATATATTGACATCAATTAAAGCTAAAAGTATTTCAAACCATACAATCAAAATAAATTTTAGAGCAAAAGATGTTCTGAGGGGAAAAAAACACTTGCAATATATAATAGAAAAAGTGACAATTCTTAATATGTAAAAGATGAATATTCTTAATCTGTAAAGAGCTCTTATAAGTCAATGAGAAAGAAAAATACAATAGAAAACAGGGCAATAGACAATAGGTCACAAAAAGAATGCAGCTGATGAGAAGGATAGATACAGAAAAACTTCAACTTTTATGTTAAAAAGTCAGTCCCAATCAAATCATAACACACGGTTAAAGAATAATGATAGTCTCTCCCTACATAGAAAAGAGTATTTTATTCAATACATATTAGTGAACACATAAGATAATATTTCTTTGGTGGATGGAAATCAGTAAATATCAAAAACTTTAGAAACATGTATACCTTTGACATATGAATTCTGTTCCTAGGAATTTTTTCAAAATGAAGTAATCAAGCACAGTTCAAGGTTATATGTAAAATAGTCATTATTTGTAATAGTGAGAAACCCAAAAGCTCCACAATTTGGAATTGGTAAATATGTGTGTGCATACATACATATAAATATGTTGACATTCATGTAATAAAAGCACTGTGTGCTTGATAGAGTATATTTGACAATGAGGAAAGAAGTAATAATATATTTAAGTGATGAACAAGGCATTAAATATGGGTTACATTGATCTTGAAGCTGATAATGACTGTATAGATGATGACATTGCAAGTAACTTATTTTATTTTTTGGCTCTTATGCATATTTCATTTTTCCTAGGGTTGACATGCAATGATTTAAATCAGGAAATGACTATTTTTTTAGCAAAGAGCCCTCACAAAACCCAATATTAGATATATTAGCTTAGATCATTTTGGTTATTTATTAGAATCACCAGAAGAACATTTAGAAAATATTCTGAGACCCATTCTGATTTTCTGAATCAAAATGTGGTTATTTTTGTTGTTGGTAGTGATGTTTTTCACATGGTTCTCAAGTGATTCCTAAGTAGACAGGCCAGTATCAGTTCATGAACTGGCATTCGTGTACAAATGAGGAAAAATCCTGGTAAGTTCTTAGGATATTCTGAGAAAACAGTGAATTAATGTGAATGATCAAAGAATGATAGATGGTTAATCCATTATGGCCCAGTAAGATACTGACTTTTTTTTTTTTTTTTTTACTTCTTTTGAGCAGGAACAGGTTGGTAGAAGTAGTAGTATCCCTAGCACTTCTTTACTCTCTTCTTTGGTGACAAACCTCAGCTCCCTGAGTATACACCAATTGTGGGAAAGCTATAGTCTCCTATCTCCTAATACTCCAAGAAGTAGTCCAGGATTTGCTCAATGAATCATTACCATGGGTTTTTCCAAGAATGGTGATCAGACTGTAAATAAAGCCTGCTCTATCCTGTTTTCCATGTCTAAACAATAGCATCAAAGGAACATGTGATCAGAGTCAAAATTTTCTTATCTTTTGTTTTAGTCAGCTTTTTAGCTGCTGCAGCTAAAAGGATCTAAACAGAACAACCATAAAGGAGGAGAGGTTTACTTAGGGGCTCACTGTTTCAGAGGTCTCAGTCCATAAATGGCTGGCTTCATTCCTCAGGGCTCAAGGCGAGGCAGAAGAACATCATGGCAGAAGAGTATGTCAGAGGGGTGAGGTACTGAGTTCCATCCTCAGCACCACATAAAAACAAATAAATAGAATAAAAAGTTATATATTAAAAAAAAAAAAAAAAAGAGTATGGCAGAGGGACCTGGCTCACAAGCTCACATGATGATCAGGAAGAAGAGACTCCAAGTGCCAGATACAAATATACACCCCAAAGCCACACCCCAATTCCCGCCTCCTCTAGCCACACCCTACCACTTCACTTATCACTCAGTCAATCCCTATCAGGGGATTAATTCACTGATTGTGTTAAGACTCTCACAACCCAATAATTTCTCCTCTAAGCCTTCTTGCATTGTCTCACACATGAGCTTTTGGGGGACACCTCACATCCAAACCATGACACCTTTCATTTAATCCATCAATAGTTCCTGCTGGTTTTCCTTTGCAGTGCATTCCAAAGCTGAGCCACTTCTGACCTCCAATTTACCACTCTGGTTTGGGGCAATCCCTGCCATGTAGTGCCTAATTGTTCTTCATTCCCATTCATGTTTGTCCAAAGAGCCAATCACATTCTTTTTTTAAATGTAAATCACATTATGTAACTCCTCAGCTCAAAATTCTCCAATGAAATCACATTACATTTAAAATAGTATTCATACTTCTGTGTCCTGAAAAGCCCCTACTTGGTTTACACCTGGGTTCCTTTTCCAGATTCATTCATCATTTCCCCCTTACTTGGTTTGCTCCAGCTTCTTTGCTGTTCCTTGAACATGGCAAGGGGTTTTTTTTTGTTTTTTTTTTTTTTTTTTTTTTTTTTTGTTGTTGTTGTTGTTTTTCCCCTTTATATTTGCTCTTTCTTTTGCCAGGACTGCTCACCACCCAGGCATCCAAATTACTTTCCCTTATTTCTTTCAAGTTTTAGCTCAAATATCACCTCCTTAGAGAGGTAACTTCTTTGTCTTACCCTTGAAAACAATTTCTCCCTCCCACACCAGCCATCTGTCTGTGCCTTTGCCTGCCATTTTGGTTTACAGCCCTTGTTACTGCCTGGTATATCAGTTATATGTCATTGTTTGGCTCCTGTAAAGTGGAAGCTCCACAGGGGCCACAGCGTCTCTGTGTTATTTACTGGGATTATGCCCTGTACCTGTACATAACTGAAGGTGTGCCCTAGGTCATCACTCTCAGGCTATAGAAAGACAGCCTGAAGCCACCAAGTAGAGGTGCAAGTAGAAGTGATAGTCTATTCCCAAAATTATCACAACTTGCTCTTTTTCATCCCTTGGTCAGGTGATTTTGAGATAGTCCTCTTCTCTTTGGTCAGTTTGAATCTGATTTCTGTCACTTGAAACTAAAAGATCCTGAAAGATTCCTGATGAATAGCCAATGAATATTGAATCTCTGGATCTCAGGAATTTGGAGGGAAGAACCATGAAACACAATGACTTTGTGCTTAAATCACTGGAATGGAAAACTCCCCAGCACGAATGTTTCATCTCCTGGATTAACCTTTGAAGTACCATTGGCCACCAGTATTTTCAGTATAATCAAAAACGTTTTCCCTCCCCTGCTGAACATTCTGTTCTTTGTGCAATTGTGTATTCCCTTCATCTGCTTCCTGAACAATGCAGCCTCAGCTGCATCATTACCCTTCTTGACCTTTCCTTTACCCTTCCAGATTTCCAGATCATGTCAGAGTCGTGAAGAAAATTCTTACATTTAAAAATTGAGTTCTTTATATATCAGATAGATCACTAATTTCTAGAATATATAAAGAACTCAAAAAACTTAACACCAAATAAACAAATAAGCCAATCAATAAATGGGCTAAGGAATTGAAAAGACACTTCTCAGAAGATACACAATTAATCAACAAATACATGAAAAAATGCTCAACATCGCTGGCAATTAGAGAAATGCAAATCAAAACCACTCTAAGATTTCATTTCACTCCAGTCAGAATGGCAGCTATCAAGAACACAAACAACAATAAATGTTGGAGAGGATGTGGGGAAAAAGGCACACTCATACATTGCTGGTGGGACTGCAAAATGGTGCAGCCAATATGGAAAGCAGTATGGAGATACCTTGGAAAACTTGGAATGGAATCACTTTATGACCCAGCTATCCCATTCCTTGGTCTTTACCCAAAAGACCTGAAAACAGCATACTACAGGGATACAGCCACATCAATGTTTATAGCAGCACAATTCACAATAGCTAAACTGTGGAACCAACCTAGATGCCCTTCAGTAGATGAATGGATAAAGAAAATGTGGTATATACACAAAATGGAATATTACTCAGCAATAAGAGAGAATAAAATCATGGCATTTGCAGGAAAATGGATGGAGTTAGAGAATATAATGCTAAGTGAAGTTAGCCAATCCCAAAAATCCTAATGCCAAATGTTTTCTCTGATATAAGGAGGCCAATTCACAGTCGGGTTGTGATGGGGAGCATAGGAGGATTAGAGGAATACTAGAATGGCCAATGGGGAGGGAGGGGAAGGGAGGGTGCAAGGGGGGAAGGGGGCAAAAAGTGGTTGAATAAGATGGCATTATTCTAAATGCATGATTGAAGACTTGAATGCTGTGAATATACTTTGAATACAAACTGTTTTATGTAAAAAGATGCTGTATATGTACAGTATGAACTGTAATACATACTACTATAAATAAAAATTTTTTAAAAAAGGGAAGGGAGGAGAAGGGAGGGTGCAAGGGGGGAAGGGGGAAAAAGTGGTTGAATAAGATGGATATCATTATCCTAAATGCATGATTGAAGACATGAATGGTATGAATATACTTTGTATACAAACAGTTGTATGTAAAAAGATGCTCTATATGTGCATTATGAATTGTAAATATTTTATTTTATTTTATTTATAATTTTTAATTTATTTATAATTTATAATTTAATTTTATTATAAATAAAAAGGCAAAAAATTAATAAAATAAAAATAATTCAATTAAAAATGGAAAATAAATAAAAATAAATAAAAATTGATTTTACCCAGTCTCTATTTTGCACACTACCAAATAATGCATTGGACCATAGTCTATACTAATACTTTTATCTTTAATCATAAAGCAGACTAATTATCCACTTATCCCCATCCTTGAATTTGTCTGTGCAAGTCTTCATATGAAACTGCCACTTATTCCTACATTTTAGGCAAGGAAAGATGACAACTTCACAGAATTCCACAGCACTTGAGCACACTGAAACTACTCCCTTAAGGACATAGGCAGGGTGAACCAGCAGGGAGCTGTGTTGGGGCTAGGACAGGAGACAGCGGGCAGAATTCTTCCCCAAAGTCCAGGGGCAGGCATAGGTTACATGGCAGAACTATTATTAACATTTTAAGTTGAATATTCAAGTACAGGAGCTTTCCTCTGCAATGTGTAATGTTTAGTTGTTTTAATCCACTAGATAATAGCACCATCCCAGTATGACAACAAAAAAAATTTCCAGAGTTTGACAGTTGTCTCTGGAATGTGTGTGTTGAAAGAAGCCCTCCCAAGAAAAGAACAGATTGTCCTCAGGGTAAGATATCCTCCCTCCTGCTCTTTCATCCCACTTCCTCATACCCAATTCTGTCTAGTTTTGTTAACTTCTTTCTTGAGAAGCTTGAAGATCTTGTCTTACATTTTTCTCACTATTGTCATAGCATCCCTATTGCCTCAAGACCTTCCAAAGTCTTGGATGAAGACTTTTATCACAGACGTTCAAATAAAGTCTCTCCTTCCTGTCTGATTTTTTTTTTTAATTTGATGATGGAATTATTGAAGAAAATGAATGAATCAATGAATGAACATGAACTACTGTCACAGCAGCCAGCTTCCTTTGTAACTGTATTGTGCTGCTGCAATGAGAATGCTATTGCTATCTCGCGAGACAGTGCGGGCTGGTTAGGACTCTGTTCCTTCTGCCTGCTGCAATCCACCTCCCTGTCAGCCATCACTACATGCTTCATCTGTCAATACAGCTGAGCAGTTTTGATCACTGCTTTTATTTTTGCTTAAATTTCACCTTTGTTGTGGCTCACTCTAGATCCTAGTTCCTGGCTTAGTTTCCAAAAAATACCTGACACCCTTTCTTCTATTAAAATTAAGAAGGTGAAACAATTTTTTAAAAGTACAAATACATGGCATTAAGGTTCAGGACCTAATACAGGCCTGATAATCAAGTCCTTGTTTTCTGGAAGAAAGGCCTCAAGTCCCAATCAATTTCCAGTAACAATGTTTTTACACATCAACTTAATAAGGGGTTTTAATTTCCTTCAGATTTTTGTTTTCAGCATTCTAGTTTTAAAGGCTAGATTAGAAATTAGCTGAATTCTCCAGAAGGCAAATTTCTTTCCTTTACAGTGTGAAAGAATCCAGAAAGACCTCTTCCCCAAGCAGATTCCCAATTTCTAATCTGTGATTAAAATAAATCTTTTTCAATATAATGTAAAAGGTACCTTAGGTAAAATGTGCTCAATAACATTAAAAACTAGTTGTTAGGAAGACTTAACTAGCTGTATAATTTAAGTTTTAAAACATAAATATTTGCAGCTTGATCTCCTGCTGACAATGATTGTCGGAGCCTATAATTCAACATTTATAAATTCCCATGCATACACACTAATAGTAATTGGAACTTCTGGTCCAGTTGGGAGTTCTTCCATTTGAAAAATGTGATATTTGCATGGAACAGTTTGAATCTTTGTAGTTTCTAGTGTCCTCCCCGCAATAGAATTGAAACTAGAACTTTGTCTCTTTTGATAAAGGAACAATAAACATGTTATTTGTAAATTGGTATTTAGTAACTAGTGGTAAACTTGAAATACTAGAATGCATTATAAGCCTAATCCTAGATAGACATGAAATTCTAATTATTTTTGATCCTGTATTTCCATTGGTTTTCGAGATTTTTAAGTTATATTTTTCCTCTTTATCAGAGCTGCTTATTTGGGGGCTTCTTTTATTTTTATTGAGGTGTTATTCATAAGGAGCTACAGTTGTTTTGATAAGGCTTCTTTATAACTGTAGCTGGATGTTTTGCTCTAGTCTTCCAAGAAGGGCCATTTTATTTTTTAGAGTTGCTTATAAAGGCATGTGGTCATTGACTTTGGGGGCCATTTGCATGAGTGCTGATACAAATTAAAACCCCAGTTAACCTCATCACATGTCACCCCATGAATGTTGATGATGGAAGGAATACCTTGCCTGTAGTACTGTCACTTCTGGACTGAAAAGCTGGGGAAGGAAATTTGCATACATCAGAAAAACTTAAAGCCAGTGTGTCAAGTTTCATTGTTGACCTCAGCAGTTGATGAGAGCTGATAGTGTTAATTCAGATTTAAGAAATTATCTGAATCTTGGTTTGTGTAGATTTACAATCTACATACTATATTAACTAAATCAGATAGCTTTTACAGTACCACGTGTGTACATAGGCACCCTCCCATCCCTTTCTTCATCCATTAGTTACTGAACTTTCTAAACTGGCATTGTAACATAACAACAATGTTTTGTTGCACCAATTTTATAAACTTTTACAGTGCATTACGTGTTATTTTTCTGAGGCAAACCAAAGGTATATTTCTCAAGGTTCTTGATGCTTTCTTTAGCAGCATTTGATGGTGGATCTTTTATATACATTTGTCATAGATAAAAATAAGCCAGACTGAAAATTCTTTTTAAAATCTTAAACCATGTACCAAGTTTTTTGTTGAAATTGTGTAGGATAAGTTAAACTTAAATTGCATTCTATTAACCAATGTGAGTGTATTTCTGTAAGCATAGTTATGTTGAAACAAAGTTTTAAAAAGCAAAAAAAAAAAAAAAAAAAATTAAGAAGGTGAAAAGGCCTAATAGATACCAATGCCAAAAATTAGAGAAAGACCATTCTGGATGCAAAGAATTATATGTTAAATCATAAAATTCTTATAAACATTGGAAGAAGTAGGAATTGGAAATTCATGTCTCAAGACAATAAAATTAGCTACGCTTTAGTGTAAATTGACAGAATAATGAGGGAAGGTTGGAGATTCAGATGTTAACCTTACTTAACAGACAGATGTGATTGAACTTGATACAAAAGACTCTGCTTGATCATGGTAATGACATGACAAACCTGTTTAGGACATTAGGCTTAGTGGAGGTAGGAAGAACTTGGAAAGCAGGTGGGAAAAAAATTAAAATTATCCAGAACACAGACTGAGGAAATAATGCTTCCTCAGGTGATCAGTATTCTGATTTACAGGGATGCTGTAAAAAACGAATCATTTTAGAAATTAGTATCGATTGAGAGGAAGATCGTGAACACTGTTTTTTATGTGTGAAATTTCAGATATTGGCAAAATGCACAAACAGTACTATCTTACAGTGAATGAAAAAGTGTTAGAACTGTAATTTGGGAGACATTTGGGTTTTGTCATTCAAAAATCTTTGAGGGAGTTCTTTGAATCTCAAGCAGAAATTCTAGAGCACAGGAAACTCTTACAGTACAAATGCATTTTCCACTTTCAAGTAAAAACTGTAATATTTTGTCACTTTTACAAAATACATTAATTGAATTCTCAACTGATTTTACAACTTCATTTTAATTATAGGATGCAAGCTGGCATATTTAAAACTTTCAATGTTTTGAACACTTAGAACAATTAACATTTAAGAACATTTTAATACAGTTTAGTACAGTTTGAACTTAATCTTTCATTGGTTGAAGATATTGTGTTGAAAAGAAATGAGCATGTAATGAGAATTCTCTATTGGCACCCTGCACAGGCACAGGTATATAAAAATGTGATTAAGATAATGTTAAATTATAGGGTCATTTTTACAATCATTATTTTATAGATTAACAAATACAAACTTCCATCAGACATTAAAATCCATTATTTCAGATAAGGAACATTGATTTATAAAAGCAAAGTGGCAGATTTAACACAACCTCACATTTTAATAAAAGTGTTACAAAGTTTTAGTTATTAAAAATTCATAAAGGTTAACATTTTAGATATAAAAAGAGCAAGGCACCAATCGATTTAATGGGAGATAAAGGGTAAAGCATGCAATGCTTAGGCTTTAAAAATCCAATTATTCCTATTACTCTGCATACATTAGCCAGTCATATTTTAGTGCTATCCCATGCCTCACTTGTCTTGCTGCGTCTTATCAAACCTCCTGTTTGCATTTTAATTGACTTGAGGAAGAGCAAAGGGAAAAAGAAAAAGAAGTTGTAAAATTAAAGGAAAGACTCTGCATATTTAAAAGCACATAAGTGACCCTCTCTGACTAGGTTATCCCAATGCTTTAAATACCATGATGCTCCAAAAGTTGGTCCTCCATCAGTCTGGCTAGTTTGAAATGATCACTTCCAAATCTAAATGTAGGAAGGTTGATTATCTTACCACTCTTAAGAGTGCTTGATAAACACAGGAATCATGATGGACTTACTTGCATCAACTCCACTAGGCTGCACATACTTCCTACATGCTAAAGGAACAGGCCACATTTTTGTTGGGGTATGTTTCACCACCATCTAACATGTATAAACCTCCATCTTTTCATCTGAAAATGGGAATGGCGAGAGCTACTTGATGAGAAAGCAATGAGGATGAGGGCAGAGGTAGCATCTGCTGAGTGCCAGGTAGCTTCAATGGGGTGCATATGTTTTGGGGGAACTTCTGAAGTGGTTTTGAAGCTGCTTCTGTCAGGGCCTGTCGTTCCCAACTTTTCATTCTCCAAACCTCTTTCCACTCTTAAAAATTATTGAGAACCAAGAAGGCCTTTTGCATATTTGGATTATGTCTTTTGATAGTTACTATATTTTAAATTAAAATATGTTAAGTTATTCAGAGTAAGTATGATAAGCTCTTGACATCCTAGCATAAACACTTCAAGAAATCTATAATTTAAAAAATAAAGATAAATGTTAGCATTGTTTCAGTTTTCAAATCTTCTAAATGTGTAACCTGAGAGATTCTCATATCTGCCTTTTTAGTCAATCTTTTGTGATATGTTGTTTTGATGGAAAGAGAAAATTAGACTTCATACTGATCAGACATGGGAATATGGAAGATCTCAAGATGCCTCTAGAAGGGTCTAGGGGACACCCCAGCAGTCCTGAAACTACACTTTGAGAATTGCTATTCTGGGGAGTAGAAGCAATGGAGAGCAGAGCAGACTCCTAAAGCATTGGTGTTGTGTCAAATCTAGAGGAAATGTCAGGAAAATACTAGGAACTGAAGACCTACCCTTTTGCCTTCAGGCTATCTTTAATCTGGTTGTCTGTCATTATCCTGCTTAGCCACCCCACCTTGCTCCTGCCAATGAGATCAAAACTGCAGCCTGCACTCATGTGACAGAAGAAGCTGGGGAAAAAGGATTAGAGATAGAGCATGACACATTCCTATCGTGGAGATTTTAAACTGCACTGTATTTTGGGTTGGAATGTCCTTTGATATGTCATTATGTACTATAGATCCTTGAGATAGAAAGACAGATCATTTGCAATTTCACAAATGACCATGAAGATGAATGTGTCTGATCATTTGTAACTTTGTTGAGTCATGAGTTTAGAACAAACATGCTGCCAGGCTCCTATGTAACATGTAATTGACAAGGGTTTAGCTGATCCCAAGCACCTCTAGTCCTTTGTAATTTACCAGTGGCCACTCTTCTTGTGTGAACTGGTACTAGAATAATTAAAATCTTTCTTGGGAGTCTTGAGACTTGGATGAGTATTATTGTTTGTTGAGAAATGGCCTTGGGAAATTAAAAATCCAGCTATCAGTCTTGGTAATGGAAACAAGAAAAAGTAAAGCTATAGTGCTTGTCAAAAAGTAACTGTTTTATTTTTGCCTAATACTTATGAAACAATTAAGGATCCAAAGATATCACTTAAATTTAAGCTTTACTGCGTTTTATGAGGATAATTAGATATAATTGTGGTATTCACAAATTTGGGCATTTGGAAATGTCAAGAGTCTCCTATATTAAGTCAATATTTAAATTCAATCTCAGAATAACCAGGGTTGTTTTTATTTCTCAGCTTGTATGGTTTTTAAATCATTGATTTTAGGAGAAGTTAGAAAGTATTGATTATTAGTTATAATGGATAGTATTTACTAAAATCTTTATAAAATAAAACAAAGAAAATATAAAATAGGGATTATTTTTGTGTGTATAAAATTTTACCATATTGTCTATAACAAGATGATAAACAAAAGGCTGTATTTAGGGGGCTTAAGATAATTCCCTGGCATTTATAAAGTGCTATATAAATATTCACTAATTAATTTTATACTTTTTATTTTACAAACATCAATAAAAATGAGAAAGGAAAAATCAAAATAATTTATTTAGACCCTTCTGTGTGCTAGCTTCTCTTTAGACATCAGGGATAGAGTGCCTAGAACAGAGCTATTGTGTTTCACAGCACATTTGATTTCATAAAAGTCCCCAAATTCTTAGAAAAACTTCTTCCTATTTTCCCGTGTGTTTGCTGTAACTTACATGAATTTTCTCACACTTAAATAAATTATTGAAATAATTTTCTGTATGTGGGAAGCTCCCAGATGTTTATTTTCCATCTGAAATGCTAAACCAACTATTTCTTTAGTTGCTGTTAAGTGATAATTGAGGCTAGACAGCATAAACCTTATGAATAAGCTTAAGCATGAAGAAAGACTGTGTAGCAAAACCTACTGGCATGTTCACTCTCTAAATAATTGAATTGTTTTTCAATTTATTAATATTCCATTCCTGATGGTTTAATTAAGGACATTTGCCTATATAGATGAAAAAACTAAATATATCAAAATATTGATTTTAATAAAATGTATAAAAATAGAAGTTTAGAAATATGATTGTATGCCAATGTTAATTTAAATTTCATAATTGGTAATAGTTTAAAATGTATTGTATAAGAAAGCTAACACATGTTTTGAAAGCCTGAATCCTTGAAGCAGATGGTCTTCTATCTGAGCTGCTAAGAACTTTTATCTAGAAAATCAGCTCTTCCTCCAAGCCTGCCCACAGCCATCTGAAAACCTGCTTGTCTTCAGGTTCTGGGTATATGCAGTTACAGACATTGGGGATTATCAGGGAACTGACTACCTGAGGCATAGAAATACTTAAAATTTGGCAAATTTTAATTGAATTTAAGATTGTTATTTTTTAATCAATAATATACCGCACATTCTCAGTAGGACACTTTGTACACACCAGTGTTATGGAATTTGTTAGAGTTGAATGTGTTCAAACTGGACTATAGACTTGGGGCACCAAGGCTTCTGTTTGGTTTCTTTCTCTAAGCTTCAGGTAGTGCCAGGGAAATATGAAACCCTTAAGAGCATAATAAAATTAGCACAGTAAAAAGATTTCTAAAGTGTGCAGTGTAGAACCCTCCTATTACATATTTATTTTCTAAACTTTGCCTTTATCTTTTTGAGAAGCCCTCCTACTACATTTTCCCCATATTGCTGGAAAAGAATAAATACAGATGGACAACAAATATATGAAAAAATATTCAACACCTCTTAAGGGAAATACAGATCAAAACTATGCCAGGATTTCATCTTTCTCCAATCAGAATAACAATTATCAAAAATACAAGTAATAATAAATGCTAGTGGAGATGTGAAGAAAAAAATGTACTCATACATTGTTGGTGGAACTTCAAATTAATGCAACCACTCTGAAAAGCTATATGAAGATTCCTCAAAATACTAGGAATGGAACCACCTTATTACCCAACTATCCCATTCCTTGGTATTTCCCCAAAAGATCTAAAATGGGCATACTATAATGATACAACCACATCAATGTTGATATCAGTGCAATTCACAATAGCCAAGTTATAGAACCAGCCCAGATGTTCATTGAAGGACCAATGGATAAAGGAAAATGTGGTATATATACACAATGAAGTTTTACTTGGCCATAAAGAAGAATGAAATTGAGGCATTTGCTGATAAATAGATGCAAATAGAGAACACCGTGCTAAGTGAAATAAGACAGACTTAAAAGTCAACAGTCAAATATATTCTCTTGTATGTGGAAACTAGACCAAACTGGGCAGGGGTGGGCACAGGTGGTGGTGGTGAATCCTATGAAAATAGAAGAGAGATCTGTGGAATAGAGGAAAGGACTTAAGGGGGAGGCCAGAGGGACTGAAAAAGAGAGGAATGGTAGAGGAAACTGATCAAACTATCCTATCACATGTACATATGTGAATATACCTCAGTGAATTTTACCTTTATGTATCTCTATAATGCACTAATTTAAAAATCTATAATAAATAGAAGAAAGACCAGTAGAGGAAAGGGAACAGGAGGGCAAGGGGTAGGGGGAGTACTGGGGACTGAATTGAAGCAAACTACAGTCCATGATTGTTTAATTATGTCAAAATGAACCCCAATAGTATGTATAAATTTAATGCACTAAAACAAAATTTTGTGTCCAATGAAACAGTTGTATAAAAATGTTCAACATATCCAGCAATTAGAGAAATGTAAATTAAAACTACACTGACATTTCATCTCATGTCTTAAGAATGTCTCCATCTCTCTGCCTTAGTGGTGGGCATATGACTCAGGACTAGTAGAGTTTCTTCCCCACTTCCTTTGGTTTGAATTTCTCCCCAAAAGTCCATGTGTTAGAAACCTAATCCCCCAGTGCAACAGTTTTGGGGGTGGAGCTTAATAAGAGATGATTAGATCATAAGGACTTTGCCTTCATAAATAGATCAATGTCATTATCACAGGAATGGTTAGCTACTCAAAGAGTGGATTTATTATCAAATCAAGTTTGGCCTCCCTAGGCTCTTTCTTGCTCTTTCTCTTGCCTTTTTGCCATGGAATGATGCAGCAAGAAGGTCCTCCCCAGAGGCTAGAACTTTGATGTGGGATTTCCAAGCCTCTAGAAGTATGAGAAATAAATTTATTTATGAAATACTCTGTTTACAGTATTTTGTTATGGAAAGAGAAGCAGACTAAGACCCACATAATTTCTCTATTATGAGATCCCATATTCCTTCATTTTGCTTTAGATATTTTCAGTTGGGTGTCATGCACATTCAATACATACTAGATAAAATACTGTCTTTGTTTTAAAATTTCCCTGTTCAAAATATTCATCAGTTTTAATTTCTTATCAACTACAGCTTGATATGCATATTTTATTACCTCTTATCCTACCTAAGTTTTCAACTCTCACAGTTTTATACACTTATTACTCATAGTATTTCAGATGTTTTGAGAAAAGCAAAATTTTAATAGTAGTAAGGATCAAATTCAGGGACACTATACTATTGAGTTTTTTTTAACTTTTTATTTTTTATTTTGAGACCAGGTCTCTCTAAGTTGCTGAGACAAGCCTCAGACTTGTGATCCTCCTGCCTTGGCCTCCTGAGTACCAGGGATTATAGGTGTGCCACTAGGCCTGGTGCACAGAGCAAATATTTTTAAACATAGTCTTATAGAATGATTATTTTTTGGACTCATTTCCTTTCTTCCTGGATTTCTAGTTTTGAGGATCCCACGCCCCACCCATTTTCTTTCTCTTGCTTTTCATTTCTCTGTTTTCTCCAATGATTTTTCTCTTCAGGCTATTTTTCTTACTTAAGATAAAGAAATACAAAAGCACAACTACATAATATTTCAGAAATATTAACCCTTCAAAAAAATCCCACACAATGTTAGAGGTCCCACTGTACATCATAAATATTGGTAAAAGGTTTGTATTTTCCTATTTTAACCCTCTCTATTAAGAGACATTTATTGCTGAATATTCGTTTGTTTGTTTCTTTTTTCTTTTTTACTTTAGTAACAATTACATGCTTAGTGGTGTATATTTTTCTCATGTCTTGGTTTGTTTTTGATAAGTGAAGTACCATGATTGTTTTTATTTAGGACATTAGTTTGATTATAAAATCAGCCAATGCTATTTAAGAACTACATTAGAATTAGTAAGGTGTCAATTGGAGAAAAAAATATATTAAAAGAACCAGGAAGTATCTAAATAATCATTTTAAATAAAGATATTTATGCCTTATGACATCCATATTTATTGAAAAGTGATTGTGACATGATATATCATCTATAATAGCTAATAGCTATGATTATCAATTAAGGCATTAATAGGTGTTGAAAATTAGTTTCCTTCCTATTCTTTAACATAGTGGGTAAAATGACCAATTTTCAGTCAGGAATAATCTAGACAAACAACACAAATCTTGTAATCCTTTTTAGTCAAATTGTAACCTGATGTTTTTATTTTAGAAGAAAAACTTTATTACCTAATCTGTGAATCACAAGGTCCAATCAGTGTTTTTTGTTTTAAATAGCATTTTTTGTTGCATATCTCATGACATAGTTGCTCAACATAAGGAATACTTATTGCTATTAATGTAATTATCAGCAACAGGATAAGTAGTATCCATTTTTAGTCAAGTCCTGTGACTAATTTAGCTAATACATACATTTTCAAGAGATGCACTGTAGGATTAACTATCCAAGGATTCTCTACTGTGCTGCACTTTAGAGTTACCTTAAGACCTTCTGAAAAATGTTCACTGGACATGCCTCATACAGATTAAACAGCAATCTTTGAAGGTGGGGCTTATGTTGCATTTTTAAAAACTCCTCAGGTGATTTTAAAGAGCAAGCAAAGTGAAATACCATTTCCTTGGATGAAATGGATGTTCAGAATTGCATTATTAAATTTCTAGTCATTTGTTGAAAGCCAGTTTCTTGACAAAAAAAGACATTCACTTGGTGTTGATGGATAATGTCAAATGTTTTTTCCTTTCATTTTTAAATATGAAATATGTTACAGAAACCGTTGGTAATCACAAACATCTGCATCTTAAAAGATTTCTATTATTATGAACTATTTCTGATCATTTGGATCTTCCTGGGGGGACTTTATCACACTGGGAGGTAATCTATATTTAGTCTTTACTCAAAAACCAAGCGCTCTTGAGAAAGGCTTGGAGCATACAGGTCATTAGTAAAGTGCTAAAATTGAAGTGTTCACTGAAGTATCCATTATAATAATGAATTCTACATTATTATGAGATTTATTTTCTTAGAATAGTAATTTTCCCACGTAGGCTCTTGCGATATTTTATTGTAGCAAGCTCACTTCCAAATTTATTTCTAAATGACATGGTATATAAACAAAATCAAACTTGAAAGGAAAAAACACAGAAAAGAGGGATATTCTTTAAAAAGACCCCAAAATTTAAGTCTAGCATTTTGCTTCAGAACAATAAAATGCAATCTACTGGAATGGGATGTTCAATTAACTTAAGAGGTAATATTTAAAGCAATAGAATCATTTAGATAATAGTTTTTGAGGTAACAAAATTAAATATTTCCTCCCATCAAGGTTTTTCTACTGTAATAAAATATCTATTTCTAATTGCAATTTTTAAAATATTTATTTGGTGTCATATTTATCCTAATAATGTACCAGTGTTATCAATATGAGTCAGAGATAGTTCCCACCTCTACATGGTGAACCATGTGGTGGATGACAAACACATGCATAAAAATTGAAATAAAGCATGATGATCAGCAGAGGGCACAGTTTGGATCACTGAGGCATTAAGCAAGCCTACCCATAGGAAGAAACATTTCAAATGGGTTTGAAAAGATGAGGAGCTTTCCCATAGAGAGCAGAATGAGTAAAGTAAATTAATAAAAGAGTATTCTCCAGAAAAGCATGCTGTTCAATACTATATATACTCTAGCTAGAACCTAGAGTATAATTGCAAAGACCATCTCTTAGTGTGGCTACTATCTCACTGGAAGCAGGCCGTACAGAACCTGAATATCAAACTATTGTTTCTGCCCTACTTCTCATTTCCAGAATGCAATTTTAGTTTCTTAAGACTCCTTATTTTTTAACCACCTTGCTTGGCATAACACAAATCTGTCTACCCAGAGTCATAATTATTCTTTCATATTGATCACTTTACTAAATAATTAAAATGTTTTGCAATGACCTAATTTCTTAAAATTAAAACAGTGAATGTCCCATAAAGTTATATATTGACACATATTTATTATATCCTATTAAGAATAAGTCATTATGATTGAGGTTCATGATGGAATCCTTTGGTACAAACACTATAATTGTGCTTACCATGTATCTAATACACATTTATTTTATTATAAAGACTCAAAAACGTTTTGTGATTTTCCAACCAACAAATACTATGTACTTCATCTGAAAAACCTGAGAGTTAAGTCAGCAGGAGAAGTTGCAAGCTAAGAGATTTCTGATGAAAAGCTACACAAATAATTATTCTGAAAACAGAGCTTAGTTTGTTTATTTCTTGTATAAGAAGAATGGCTTTAGTCTTAAGATTTACTGCACAATCCCGGAAATTTTGACCTCTCAAAACATTTTGAAGAAGCCCTAATCAGGGAGATGGCTATTGCGGTTACCTGGGAGCCATAAAAGATGTTCTAGTTTCCACCTGATATCAATATATCAATACATTATTCAAAGTATGCACGTGACGCATCTGTAAAGCTAAAGCTATATAACCGGGTGAGGTCGGTTAGAAAGAGTCAGAAGAAGGTTAGACGTCGTCAGAAGAAGAACGCAGTCAGAAAAAGAAAAAAGAGTCAGAGTGGTTTAGAGTTCGAGAGGTTGCTGAAGCTAGAAAAAGCCAGAGAAGCTAGAGAGAAAAAGAGAAAGCCAAAGAGAAAAAGAAGAACATTATAAGGAAAAGAGTTTAGTTTAAAAGAGAATAAGAAAATAAAAGATCCCTGCCACCGAATTTCCTCCCGCGGTGTTGTAGCTTCAACAGCAAAAAGAATAATAAGAATATTATCAGGCAGCTACAACATTTCACTTGTTGAAAGCAACCAGCAATGAATATGACAAACAAGCATTTATTCATTTATCAAACAGTTATGAAGCACCTAATATGGTGAGGCAACACTCTAAGCGCAGTACATGCAGCAATTGAAATAGAGTGGAACCAACCCTGACCTCATGGAGCTTACATTCTAGTGAGGGTTGTCATAATGGGGTGGGGTAAAGTGCAATAATAAGAAAATAAACTAATGGACGTGTAATATATCAGATGACAATGGTTGAAGTTGAAACAAGAAAGGGTATGGATTACTGCGAGAAGGAGGAGTTTACTAATTTTTATGAAATAATTGGGGAAGGACTTATTAGTAAGGAAACACTTAAGTCATGCAGAGAGACAGGGTCAGCAATAACAAAATTTTAAATTGAAGCATGTTCTGCAGTGTTCAAGGGGAAGGAAGGAAGCCCAACATATCCAGGAGAGAAACAGCTAATGATAGGATGAGTAACAGGAAATGTGGACATGATGGTGTTGTTCATGGGATAAGAGAAGGGGCCACATCTAGTAGGGCCTTGCAGACTATTTTCAGGACCTTGTGTTTTTACTGTCAGGAAGGTGGGAATCCACTATATGTTCTCAAATTTTAGAATAACTGATCTAGCTGCTCCTTAGATTAGACAACAGGGAATGAGGATATATGGAATCTATCGTGATAACCCAGGGAAGAGATATTGGAATTTGGACCATGTGGCTGCAGGGAAGGCAGTGGCATAGGGCTGCATTCTGAATATACTTTGAAAACAGAAGAGGCATGCATATCAATATATGAAATATCAATGCATGAATTACAATTTACCTGTGTATTAAAACTCTCTTCATGCATGTGGGAGAATTTTATTGCTACCCAAAACAAAACAATCACAAACGATTCCTCATATCTAGAACTGACCACACATTATTTCATATACTTTTCATTGACTTCAAACATTAACAAATAGAGAAGCAAAATGGTATTTGTAATTTTTGTGCTTTCATATTTTTGATGGCCCACAAATACCTTTGTTTCACTTGTAATATAGTATCTGATTTTCTATAAAGACAATTAGGATAAAATGTGGAGGTGTGTTTCATTTCATTCACTTCAACTGGGTATGTTATCAAATTAAATTTACCAACTAAGTGTCAATGTAGATAGATGCTCAGAAGCAATTACAAATGAGTTAATAATGTAACATCTTACATTCTGGTTCAATACAGTTTAGAACTTGTGCTTTTTTTTTTTTTTTTTTTTTTTTTTTTTTTTTTCCTGGCTAGTAGACCTCTTGAATCAATAAGCCTGATCACTTGGGCTAGACAGCCAACAGTGGGACTTCAGTTCTGAGCTGGAAATAGCATTTGAAAAGGATTTGATTTGCAAGTCACTGTGTAACATCACTCCAAACTTATTGCCTCCAAAATGAGACATTACTTCCTGAAAGTCCCACCGGATCTCAGCTGTGCTTCTTTACTTGCCTGTAGCTTATAAGTAGGGTGGTTGAGGCTGTTCACATAGTTTAGCATAGTCTGAGATGGGTCACTTAGCCCTGTTCCATGGTCTTTCATTCTATGACAGTTTATCCTGGAATTCTTCTCAGGATGATAGTGAAGTTGAAGAGAGAAAGTCAGAGATGTACACGCACTTCTTCAAGCCTCTACTTGTGTGAAGTTTAATAATATTTTATTGGTCAAATCAAGTCACATGGCCACACCCAGATTTAAGGAGTGTGGAATGGGACTCTGATCATTTAGTGAAAAGAACTTGAGAGTCAAATGTAAAAGGTAAACAAAACAGCCTCTGCCACAAACACAGAAAGTGATCACAGCTACAGTTTTGAAGTGTCAGGTTTGAAAGAAAAGAAACTTTGGTTAAGGCTTCACTCCAAATCTTGGTCCTTTGCTATTCAGCAAAACATGGTTGCTGTGTCCAGGAGAGCAAAGTAATTCAAAGGCTGTTTAAAGGACTCCCAAGGACTCTCCCCAAACCTTATTCTGGTAAACACAATAAGAATCACCCAAGTTCGTATTTTCAGCACTTTGAAAAATGAGAGATAACAAAACATGAAATTCAATGATTGCTCAGATAGTATTTCAGTCTTTGGGAAAAGAAAAGGAGCTTTCTGGCTGGAATTGATTCCCTGGCTCTTCAAATATGCTTGATTTTTTTCAAATTTCAATAATTACAACCTTGAAAATTTCACACTACATGCTCTGATTTCTTTTACTTTTGATCTCTTATTAATATAAGACAACAGATTAAGTGACAATAAAGTATGGATAACAAAAACTCAAAGATAATTAAAATGTTAATAGCATCTCAAAGGCATAACAATTCACCATTCTAAAGAAATAGTACAGAAAATATAAATAGGTCTAATATAGTGGTTTTTACAAAGGTCTTTTAACATAAATTATTAATTATTATTAATTGAGTAATAAAATTCATATAGACTTCATGCCTCAAACATGTAAAGTTCTTTATTCTTCCTGATAATTATTCCAACTAATTTGTAATCCAATAATAATGATTATGGAAGTTGTAAAGATTCTACATCTTATTCTGAATATAAATCATGATCAGGTAATTTGCTGCCTCACTAATGTCAAAATAAATAATCTTATCTCAATATTAGGAGTAGTTTCAACATTTTATGCCAGATGTACCTAAAAAATACTTCAGGACAAGAAAGCAATAAATAAATAAAAGCCAGGAATATTAAAAATTTAATTCACTATTCAAAAAGCTACATATATCTTCCTTCCAATCATTCTTGCTTCACCCTTTTCCCAGTCAGTATTGCAATATGTACTTACCCGTCTCCCAAAACAAACATGTCTTCTGACACAGCCCCACTTTCCATATATCATGCAGCAATTTCCTCTTCTTTCCTGGTTTACACTAATACTAGCTGCACCTGCTGAAGAGATTCTATTACAGTTCTCTCCTTTCTACCGTAAATGGTAGCCATTTTGAAAATCCCAACTTCTCCTCGAGTAGCCAGGCATTTGTGCTATTAACAAAATTTGTTTCTTATGGAGACTACCTTTGTATGTATGTACATATACGTAGGTGTACACACCTAAAGTCTTAATCTTCCTACCTCACTATCTTCTCCCCCTGTAAACTCATCTTAGATTGCCATTCTTCTATCTGAACTAGTAGCTAAGAATAACAACTCTTTTAGAGGTAGAAGTCTAGAAAATTCCTGCATTTAAGCACTTAGCCTGAAATGTCCCTTCTTTCTACATGCCTCTTGCTAAAATTCTGTTCTGTGGCTATTTGTAAATATAAAAGCTGCTTCTTGAGACAGATGGTTATTTACAATGTTTTCTCTATTATGCAGGATAAATTATTAACAAGAAAATAATTGAATATTGAATATGCCCTGGCAAAGAAATAATCTTTCACCAAGTCTGTCACATAGTATGCTGTAAGCATGCACCCCAATTAGTAGATGGGGCTAAGTAGATTAATGTATCAAATTGTCTAAATTCATGATCCAAACTACTTTTCTTAAGAACTTAGTACTATCGTTAATCAAATTTTATTCAAGTTTGTTAACTTTCTTCAAATTTCAACTTATTTTATGACCCATGGATTTCCATAATTCAATATGCATACCATTGAATTTTTTTCTCAGTGCATGTTTTTTTTCACTTTTAAAATTTTGATAGCATTATGTCACAGCTGATCAAATGATTAATGTAATGTCTGGGTAGGAAATATTTTACCTCATTTTGCATAAATAATTTTTGAAACTACTGAAGGTTGGAAAGAAAAGGACATAGCTAAGACAGCAGAATGACTAAAATATTTGAATATTACAGGATTATAAAAACAAAAAAAAGCTATTTAACCATTTTATATTAATAATGCACTCTGTCAGTGGTTCTCAAAAGTGTGGTCCCCACATTGGCAGCATCATGAGCATCTGGGAGCTAGTGAGCAAACTCGTAGTCCCTGTCTCCCCTGAACTCCTAAATCAGAAACTTGGGGGATGGGGCCTGACCATCAGTGTTCTAAACTCAAAGTGAATCTGAGGATCTCTAACATTGGACAACCACTGTCTTATATTTACCTTTTCAAGAACTCTCACTATCATAATATCACTTAATCTGCATTAAAAAGACAAAGCATCATTAGGAAACTTTAACAAATAAGGAAAGTAAAACTCAGTGAGATTAAATTGACTTCTTCAAAGTTTCACAACTAAGTCGATGGCAGAACCAGTTCCTGATTTGACTTCCACTAACATTTGTCTCCATTAACAAAAAACAAACTCATAATATTCACCTTAATTGGACAGAAAACTAATTGGAAAGAAAAGTCCAAGATAGGCAAGGAGTTGGCTTTGGAATGATGCTGAGAGGAGGGAAAAGATGATTGATGTGCTAGTTGGGCAATACTAAAGGATGTTCATTCCCCTAGTAGAATGAAAATCTGCAAGGAATTATGTTACTTAGTTCCCACCACAGAACTTTCCTTCACTCTTAGCAGATACTTTATTAGTCACTATGGTAGGCACAGTTGGGAAAACCATAAGTAAAACAGCATTGTCCTTCAAGATCTTGGAGTCTATTGGGAGAAACAGACCAACCAAAGATTTATCTATCTATCCATCTATCTATCTAGATATAGTAATATGTATATTACTATATATAAAAGGCACTATTATACTTTGCGCTATGTATAAATTGTGCTATATATAAAAGATGCCATATATAAATTATGCTATATATAAGGGGTGCTGTATATAAATTGTCACATATATAAAGGTGCTATATAAAATTTGTGCTCTGTATAAAGGGTACCAAAATGATCACAAAGAAAAACTGTTTATTCTGGCTCTATGTTTAAGAAAAGGGGAGACAGTCAGGTCAAAGATGACTTCCTGGGAATATGTGATACCTGATCAGACAGGTGGAGTAAATATTGTGGAATAAATTATGATAAAAGTAAAAGATCTTAACCCACAAAAATAGCTACATATATATGAGAAAGAATAAATGGGCATGAATTTTTATTGTTTTGCCATTTGTTATCTAAAGAAGGGTACAGACATTTTCAAGAATCTTTTTTATAGATATATTTGAAATACAGAGAAAAAGTTTTAAATTGAGTTTCTTTATCAGAATGCAGCAGTTTAAATATTTACAGCGTAAAAATTAAGTGTATACTCATTATGTTTAAAAAACTCTCTAATTTGGAAAATAGAAAAATAATGGCCCAGTGCTTGTTTTATATTGGGGGGAATCAGATACAAAAGGTGACCTGAGGCCACTAAAAAATCTTTGCACAGTCAATTTAGAAGTAGAAGACAACCTTGAACATATTGTGGAATGAATTATAATAAAAAAAAAACCTATTATCTATATAACCTTCTGCTCTGCTGCTGAGTTCGTATAGCATTATGAAATTAATCAAAATATATCCTTTTCATAACAATCTCAGCTAAGTTCAACATTGTAATGTTGAACCATTTCATTTTTGCAGATTTGAGTTCATATTGAGTTTTCTCTTACCTTCCAACATTATGTATGATGCATGTAAAACAGACAAACACCTAATATATTGGAGCAGATGGAGAAAAAATAGCTAAGTCGGAATCATTTCCCTAAATATTCCGTATGTGAAGCAATGAAAATGAAGATTTAATATGCAGCAGTCTTTTTATTGTAATTATTCAACAGCAGTGAACCATAGTGATTAGAGTATTTTGTGTATTAAATTATATTGTGTGGCATTATTGTTACCTGATTCTGGAAAATATTTTTTTTAATCAGCAAACTAATTTCTACATTAGCCAAAATGTGTAGCTAATAGACAAATAAACATGACAAGGTAGGAGAGGCATTACCAGTCCTTTGTGAACCTACAAATTACTGAGTTCTAGAATATATGAAAGATACATTAGTTTCACTATTAGTCAAGTAATGTCTATGTTAACCACAATTATGACTCTTCCTCAAATTCTTTTTACAACAAGATGAGAGATAAATAAATATATTTTCAGTGATATTAAATATTTATTATATTAAACTTCTAAGTGTTGAAAACAATAGTTAATCTCAGGAAGAAATATTATGATAGTTTAGAATAAGTTCAAAACTTATTGGATATTTATAAATACAGTAGTTTGCTTTCAGAGTTTTCTTTCAGCAGGGAATTAAAATATACCTCTGTGCACATGCTGGTACAGAAGGAATGAGATTTAGAAGAGAAAACTGTAGCTGGGTACAACGGTGCACACCTGTAATCCCAGTTACTAAGGAGGATGAGGCAGGACAATTGCAACTTTGAGGCCAGCCTGGGCAACTTAGACTCTGTCTCAAAATTTAAGAAAAAATGTTCAACATCTCTAGCAATTAGAGAAATGCAAATCAAAACAACTCTAAGATTCATCTTACTCCAGTCAGAATGGCAGCTACCAAAAAAACAAACAACAATAAATGCTGGCGAGGATGTGGGGAGAAAGGCACACTCTTACATTGCTGGTAGAACTACAAATTGGTGAAGCCGATCTGGAAAGTAGTATGGAGATTCTTAGGAAAACTTGGAATGGAACCACCATTTGACCCAGCTATCCCACTCCTTGGCCTATTCTAAAAAGACTTAAAAACAGCTTACTACAGGGACACAGCCACATCATTGTTTATAGCAGCACAATTCATAATAGCTAGATTGTGGAACCAACCCGATACCCATCAGCAGATGAATGGATAGGGAAACTTTGGTATATATACACAGTGGAAAACTACTCATCACTAAAAGAGAATAAAATCATGGCATTTGCAGGTAAATGGATGGAGTGGAGAAAATAATGCTAAGTGAAGTTAGCCAATCCCCCAAAACCAAAGGTCGAATGATCTCTTTAATATGAAGATACTAACATATAAAGGCAAGGGAGAGGAATGAAAGAACTTTAAATTGAACAAAGAGGGGGGAGGGAGGGTGGGGCAAGAAGATAGGAATAATGGTAGAATGAGTTAGACATCATTACCCTAAGTACATGTATGAAGACACAATTGTTGTGAAAATACTTTATGTAAAACCAGAGACTTGAAATATTGTGCCCTTTATACGTAATATGAAATGAAACGTACTCTACAAACATGTATAACAAATTAGAATAATAAAAAAGAAAAGTTTAAAAAAACAAGAATTAAATTGCTGGGAATGCAACTTAGTGGTACAGTGCCCTGGATTCAATCCCCAGTACCAGAAGGAAAAAAGAAAAAAGAAAAAAAAAAGAACTCTGCCAAGGACAACAATCATTCTTAGGCTAGATCCAAGTAGATACTTCCAAGTATAGGCTGGTTTTAATTTGATACCCGACACCCCAGAGAGGTTACTGTTGTGCATATGGTGAATGAGAAGACAATAAGTAAAGGATATTACTGAAATAGCATATGTGGTACTGATTGTAGGTCAAGTTTTACAAGAATATTTTAAAAACAAAATGGGATAGGCTGGGCATGGTGGCACATGCCTGTAATCCCAGCAGCTTGGGAGGCTGAGGCAGGAGGATCATGAGTGCAAGTTCAAAGCCAGCCTCAGCAAAAGTGAGGCACTAAGCAACTCAGTGAGACCCCATCTCTAAATAAAATACAAAATAGGGCTGGGGATGTTGCTAAGTGGTGAGTGCCCCAGAGTTCAATCACTGGTACCAAAAAGAAAAGAAGAAAAAAGAAAATCAAGAACTAATGAGCCTGCACCCCTTCACCCCTTTTCTTTAATATTGAAGTCACAGTCCTGAAAATTACAAAAAAAAAAAAAAATTCTTTCAAATAATGATCCTTTTGAAAGTAATTTGGAAATATATTTATTTTGCATCTGACTGCCACTATTGATTAAGAAATTAATGTATATCTAGATTTTGTGGTTTGTAGAAAGACTGCACATTAATGTTTATGTAGTTGATTTAGTCACTTTTAACTGATAGCAAGCTAAAACATCAATGACATATTAGACAAAAGCAAACTGGAATAAAATGTAAGGTGATTTTATTAATAGAAAGTCCAAAATTAATGTTTCAATGATTTCAAAAGTTTTGAATATCATGGTAGACCTTTCTCAAATATTTATTTCTAAAATACATATGGCACACTATCTTTCTCAAATTAATACTGAGCTAAACTTGTCCTCTGAGTATGGAGATGTTTTGCACTAAATACCTAAAGCTCTAAAGACACTTTTTAGACACCACTTTACAACTGACTCAATAAATATGTGTTGAAAGGAGTTTTAACAGGAGTTTCTTCCTTCCTATTTACTCCACTAATAATCTTATCACTTGTGGAGCAAAGGAATGGCCAATTTTCACCAATGTTTTCTTAAAAATTACTAGAAATTCACCTTTCTTTCTGCCTCATGCCAGTGTGAAAGCAATAGCCAGTTGCAATGTTTAAACCATTCAGATTTTGTTTCATTTCCTTTTGGTCATAGCAATAACATTCATTTCCAACACTACAATTGACTTGTTGGTTTCTACGTGTTATAGCTGCCATATCAGCATAGTCTATACCCAACCCTGTAGCTGCATATTCTGCAAGCATTAGTACAATTAGAATTTTTACCAGTCTATTTTTAACTTTATTAAATTTTTAAGCTAATTTTAAAGATGTAGTAGTACAGTGGGTAGTGTTAAGTGAGGTGGGAATCAATTGTTTTTTTTTTTTTTTTTTTTTGAGGAAGAAAATGTACATTAAATTCTCCATGTTGTATTAAAAGAATATGCTAAAGGTATAAATATACTTATTACATTCATGATAACTGGGCCCTAACCATCTGCCACACCATATTATTGTGTAAATAATTCCCATCAGGTGTCCTGCTAGCAAACTCAAATCAATTAGTACTTGTAATTGAAGCTCAATAGTAATTACAGCTGCATCTAGTGAGCATTTATTTCTTGGGTACAGACATGGTGATAGGTACAGTTTAAGCTGTTTAAATTGAACACAATGAAAATTATAAAAGCTTAGGTGCTTATAAAGAACCACTAATATAAGGACACTGTATTAATATAGTGAAAGATATAGTTTTGCATTCACCCTCATATATCTGATTGTTCAGCATTTATCATCATGACTCACCAAATAAGGTGACAATCACACATAGAGGTTTTCTAGATTATGAAACCTTAAGTGTCGTCTGGATTCAAAGGAGTTCCCTGAACACATCCCAATCCCCAAAATGACTGTGGAATAACAAATAATCATAAAGCTTATAACTAAGCTGAGTGTCAAAGAGCTCATGCCCTTTTCTTTAGGAAAGCTGTATAACGTCTGTTATGAATTTTCTACCTGGTATTTCTCCATTTTATCCAAGGAACACATTCTCTCCAAAGTGATTCCTTCTCTCCATATCCATAATATATACTTCTGATCCTTAACCTCATTATTAAAGAACAGATAGAACATTATTTTAAGAATGAATTTTTTTCATAAAAATCAGGAGTATTGTGAGCCCTGATGGATGAGCAATAATGCAGTCATAGGAAAGCACAATTTTATAACATTTGCAAAAATATCATTATTATTCTTCTTATGCTCTGAATTTAGGGTCTGTTCTAATATTATATAATATTTCTACAGATAAAACACATCTTAAGAGAATTCTGAGATATGGTCTATAAGGGCTTTGGAAAAAAATTTAAATTCATAGCATTAGATGAACCAGGTACCAAACATTAAAAAGTAAAGGATCTTGGGGCTGGGGTTGTGGCTCAGTGGTAGAGTGCTCTCCTACTATGTGTGAGGTACTGGGTTCGATCCTCAGCACCACATAAAAAAATAAATAAGCAAAATAAAGGTATTGTGTCCATCTACAACTAAAAAAACAATTTAAAAAAGGATCTCAATTCACTAATGGCTGTTAATATTAATTCATGAGATAAATGGCATACATGGAATCATTGGTGACTTCTCTCGTGGAGCATGTATTTTCAGGTATTTCAGAGATGCTCTCACAATTCTACATTACTGGATTTCTGAAAAGAACTATGAATTTCCTTCAAATGTTAATAAATTTGCTTAGATGATTAATGTACATTATCGTCCTGAAAAGTGGGAGAAATTACATTGAAAATTGTGCTTATTTCTTTCATTACTTTAAAATGCACTAATAAACTAGGGAACAAAATTTTGTTGATTCAATATTTGTCACTTGCTAAATCAAATTATAGTATGCATAATGTGAAACATAAGTCCATTTCTAAGATTTGATAATTCCCTTTTGGGGATATCTTATTTCATCTCACTTCCTTTATAAAAAGTCATCTGGGATGTGAAAGTACAGTATAAAGTACATTTTTGAAAGAGCATGAATAAGAAAAGGAGTTTCACATGACTTAGGTTCTATGTGTGCAGATTAAAACTCACAGTTACAATGGTTTTAATTCCTGTTTCACATTTAGACATCACAGTATCATTCTTATAAACCTATAGGCTAGTTGCTATATATTTAGAAATTAAAGAACATATAATTCTAAAACAAAGATTTGAATTATAATAAGAACTTATGCTGCAGAAATTTGTTTTAGATTGTAATTAAATCAAGAAAATTTATCACATTAGCAACCTTTCATTTAGCTAATCATACAATTTGTTTTTATTTTAGAGATACAATATTTCCATGTAGGCTAGCAACTCAAATATTTATTGTTTTAAGCTTTTTGTGCTTCTGCAAATTCATCTTAGGACTGTATAATATGAATGGGTATGGTAATGAGATAATTATGCCTGTTTCCATCTGCCTGGATTATCACCCCC
This sequence comes from Tamias sibiricus, assembly GCA_025594165.1. Taxonomy (NCBI): domain Eukaryota; kingdom Metazoa; phylum Chordata; class Mammalia; order Rodentia; family Sciuridae; genus Tamias; species Tamias sibiricus. The sequence goes on along the minus strand of CM046660.1, from coordinate 80,899,806 downwards.
TACCACTGTTTATTTCATACTGCCCAATTTCCATTGCCCTTTTAATCCTGCCAATCCCTTTAGATGAAGCTGTGCTTTATTCAGGAATTATTTTCATGCCCAGGATCATCTTGTGAATTATTTTATGTCATTATAAACAATCCTAATGTCACCTTTTCAATGGCATAAGAATTAGATTTTCCAGTGTTAATGGGTTCCGTCAGTATCAGTGCCAAGTTCAGATGATAAAACTGTAATTGCATTTTAATCAGAAAAATTAATTCAATATATGCTAATGATATTTTGTCAAATTAACACTATATCTACTATTAACAAGGCCCAGTTAATTAAAAATTATATAAATTAAATAAAATAATAAATAGCTGAGATAGTTTAGAATTTCATGTTTTCTAGTTGCCTTTTTCCATATATTAATTTCCTTATGTGGTTTATGTACAAAAATGTAATTCATAAGGCTAATAAACATTGTAAACAACTATTTTCCTTGATATAAATATCTTTGTTCCTATCAAATATATCTACAACTAACATTTTCTAGAAGTAATATTTGTTGTAGGAAAACTGGCATTCAGGGGCTGGGGCTGGGGCTCAGCGGTAGCGCACCTGCCTGGCATGTGTGAGGCAAAGGGTTTGATTCTCAGCACTGCATATAAATAAATAAAATAAAGGCCCATCAACAACTAAAAAATTTTTTTAAAAACTGGCATTTAATTGCTACACATGGTTACTTATCATAAAACTCCAGTTAGAAATCTAACTATGAGGTCTTCTTTGAGAGGCTACTGAAGTCATAACTCTGAAATAGTTACTCACTACTGGTTTATTTATTTATTTAAGTTGTGGTAAAACCATAACTTGACATTTACAATCTGAACTATTTTTAAGTGTATGGCTTAGCAGTATTTCCCACACACATGCTGTTGTGCAACTGATATCTAGAATCATTTACTTGTAAAACTAAAACTTCACACCCAATAAACAAGTAATCCCCATTTTAAAAACTAGATAGCCTCTCTCCCGCTTCATTTCTTTTATTTTCCATGAAAGAGGACTTTGAGAAAAAAATATAAACACTCATTTTTAATAGGTGTACATTAAAACAGTTTTAATAATTAGAGAAAACTTTGATACATTTTTCTGTTTTCAGTTTGCAGGATACCTTAACAGACACGTCATTGCTCTTACTTCAGGACTTTGACCTAGATGGCACAGTATTAGACTTGTGCTGGGACAGGGTTAGAGGGTACTTAGAATCCCTGAGAGGAAAGTGATTGTTACAAACAATGGATCTAGTTATTAAAGTGTCTAAAATCAGCTACATAAATTGGGACGCACAGGTACATTTCTTCTTCACTATGAGAGTTTAAAAATCTGAAATTCTCATTTATAATGGAAACAACAACAAAAAGGAAGTGCTACCCATATGTTTTAGTCAGCTTTTTTGTAACTGTGACCAAAAGATCTGACAAGAACAATTAGAGGAGGAAAAATATATTTGGAAGTCACAGTTCGAGAGGTTTAGTCCATGGTTGGCTGAATCCACAGTTCTGGGCCTGAGGTGAGGCAGAAGGTGAATGAAAGCAGTTCAGGACATGGCCACCATGAATGAGGAGCAAGTAGAGAGGGAGAGCTCTTGCTCACCAGAAACAAAATATAAACCCCAAAGGCACAACCCCCAGTCACATCCTACCTGCCTACAGTTACCACACAGTCAATCCATTATCAGTGGATTAATGCACTGATTATGTTAAGGATACCATAATCCAATCGCATCACCTCTGAACTTTCTTGCATTTTCTCACACATGAATTTTTTGGGGACACCTCATATCTAAACCATCGCACCATAGTTATACCCTCCACCATAAAATTTGAATAGTCAGTATCTACTCAGGATAAGCACTGTGTGCCTCTGTGGGATGGCTGTTAAAGAAAAATGAACAAACAGAGGCATATAAATCAACTAGTCATCCCCAAGTCACATGATCACTTGGGGAAGGTGATACCTGGACTGAAGTTAGGTCCTTCCCTCATGTCTCAATGCCCTTTCCATCTTGCTCTGTTGGAAAGGCTTACCCCTATCACTGCCATTCCAGGGGTCTCAAAGCAATCCAAAACTATCATCAGAAGACTAAGTTCTTGAGGATTTAAGATGGTAAATTAGAAGCACAGAGCACATGCATAGTTCTCCATGAGATAGAATCAATACAACTGGAGAGCAGCTTTGTATTGAGGTGGGTGAATGTGGAAGATGCTGACATTCAGTAATGGACTGAGAAACCCTGAGACTTCTGGGAGAACAATGGGGTAAACTGGAATGCCACAGTACAGATCACATGGAAGTGTGGCAGAGGACTGGGATAGAGGAGACAGAGGGAGAGTCCCAGTGAGCACCACTAGCACAGGAAATGGCACCTTGCAGAAATACAATCTAAACAGACAGTAGACTTGGAATCTCCATAGCAAACTGGCTTTGGAGAAGTTCTCTGCACTTTCCAGCATAGGCTCATGGTGTTGGAACAGGGATCTATCCTGAGAAGATCTTGTCTGAGCTTACTGCTCTGGGAGTTAAAGTAGCCTGCATTTTCCTGTCTTCAGTCCCATAGCAATATTATTATACTGTCTCAGAGGGTGGCTGCCTTGAGGTCAGCTTGGCCCTTGGAAGAGCCTATGACACAAACCTGCTGATAATTCTATGTTTTGGGAAACTGGATGACATGTAAGGGAACAGAGGATGTTTCCTTGCTAAAAGTGATGGTTTGGGTGCTGGGGTTGTGGCTCAGTGACAGAGTGCTTGCCTTGCACATGTGAGGCACTGGGTTTGATCCTTAGCACCACATAAAAATAAATAAACAAAATAAATATATATTTTTAAATAGTGATGGTTTGGGAAGCCAGGTAGAGGAGTCCAGAGAAATGAGCACTAGAGTATGATTTTAGTGGGAGCTAAGCTCCAGAGCAGAGTCACCAGTTACAGATCACAAGTGGCCTGTGGCCACCCTTCCCAGCACAGAGTTGTGACTCTATAACCTCTCCCTGCACTGACAGTACACAGCACAAAAGACACCTTTTTCCGCATAATTGACATGCTGTAGTGTTAATGTCTGCCCCACTCAAGGAGTGTGCAGCCCAAATCTTTACCAGAAGAGCTATGAGTTCTGTCCCAGCTCATTTGGGCCTGAGAGGCAGCTGACAGGTATTCCAGAGAGCTCAGGCCACAAACTACCCCTGCTGGTCTGCTGGTGAGCACAAGAAAGGAAAGAAGAGGGGTAAAGAACTTCCAGCCTTTGCTCTCTCCAGTGGGCACACAACCTAAGAAGATCCTGAAAGAACTTCTGATCTACATAGGGCATAGGTTGTGATCTTCTATTCTTGATGCATAATTGAGCACCTCTGTGGAGAGAAAATTTTTATTTTTCTGCTATTGCTATCTACACACACACACACACACACACACACACACACACACACGTATACTTTTTCTCTTTTTTATGTTTATTTTTTTCTATTTTCCTTTCTTCACATTTATCCTGATTTCTCCTCCTTCTTTACTTTTTAATATTTTTATTTTTCTTAGTCCTAATGTTTTTATTTTAAACATTTTTACTCTTTCTTAAAGTTTTCTATTTTTATTATTTTTTAAACTTTTACTTTATTCTGTAATATTTTTGAACCTTTCTTTTCTGTTGTTGCTGTTGTAGTTGCTTTTTTACATTTTTTATGTTTTGTTATTAGTTTTGCTATTGTTTTCTTCTTTCTGTGAAACGCTGGGGATTGAGCCATTGGAGCACATTAGGTAGGTGCTTTACATCTGAGCTATGCTCCTGGCCTAGATCAGAGAAACTGTATGTTACTCCCTATAGGACCAAATCCTGCTCAAACCTTGGCAGATAAAAACCCTCCAGTTGTTAAACCAGCCTCAAGTATGCATGGTTGGGTGGCTGAACACTTGTCCCTGAATAGTCACCTACTGGACATTTACCCTCATAGCAACAACAAAGAAATAACACAACAGTTGTGGCTACTTCACCTGCTACAACCTCAGTATAGGTCAATCTCATATCCTACAAGAGCATACATTGCTGACAAAACTGGAGGAGGTTGCACCCTATATTCTGCTATCAACACTATACCTGCCTGAACTTCCAGAGTGAACCCTACTCATGTGAGACTTCCAGAGAAAAGAGGACCCTCAGCTTCTGACATATTATGTATTGTTTCAAAACCTTCAAATCACAATCAAATAAGGCACAGAGAAAAAGTCCAATTAGGATTAAATTCAACATTATACAACAACTCAGTATCACAGGGCATAACATCAAGAGAAGGATGTTTATTAAGAATGTCCTCATATAAAAGAAGAGGTGATATCTATCTTATCAGATGCTAAAAATCTCAACACAGAGAGACAAGAAATATGAGGAAAAAGGCAACATAACATTTCCTAAAGTTTATGACTCTCTGGTAACTGATTCTGAAGATTTAAAAGTAAATACAATGCCAGACAAAGAATTCAAAAGAACAATTTTTAAAAAGCTCAGTGAATTCCAAGATGATACAAAAATGAACAAATGAGTGAATTAAGGAAGATAAGGTAGGAAATGAATGAGCAATTCAATGAGGAGATAGAGATTTTGAAAAAGAACCCAGTAGAAACCTTGGAAACAAAAGGCTAAACAAATCAGATTAAAAACTCAGTTGAAAAACTAACCAATAAACTAAATCAAGTGGAAGAAAAGCTGTCAAGACCTGAAGACAAGATTAAAGAATTATCACATTCATAAAAGCAACAAAGAAAAAAATAAGAAAAAATGAACAGGAGATGCAAGATCCCTGGAACACCACTAAAAAACCAAACATATGCATAGTCACAACAAAGAAGAACTACAGGATGAAGGCATAGAAAACCTGTTCAGTGAATGTGTTAGAGTTCTCTAGAGGAACAGAATCAACAGGAAGTATGATTATAAAAAGGGTATTTATTAGATTGGCTTGTATGACCACAAGCTGGAGAGTCTACAATGGCCATCTGCAGGCTGGAGAGCTGGAAGAACCAGCAGCTGTGCGGTCCAAGAGGCTGAAGCCTCAGAATAAGAGTGATCAATAATGCTACCCTAGTCTGAAACTGAAACTTTCTGGAAACTCCCTGTAGAATTACTGGCAGAGTCTGCTTTGAAGAATGAAGGAGTGAAAGTTTGATGTCCTCAGGTGATTGCAGCAGCAATCAGGAACCCATTCAAGAAGAATTGAGATTGCATCTGCTTCTACTTACTTGTTCTTCTGATTTTTATTCCATTCAAGCCACCATGCTGCCTACACTTAGGGAGGGTGTCCACTTCAGTTTGCTACCCACATGCCAATCATTGCTAGACACACCCTCAATGACATACCTAGAAGCCTCTTAATCTTCAGCATCTCTTAATCCAATCCAGTTGACAATTCAAATTAACCATCACAGTGAAATGATAGAAAATTTCCAAAATCTTTGCAAAAGGATGGGCATCCAGATCCAGGAGGCCTTTAGAAACTCAAATAGACACGACCAGAAAAGTACCTGTTCATGACATATTGTTAAACTTCCAAAAGTACAGAACAAAGAAATAAAGGAATAAGCTGAAGGAAGGAATACTGTCGCATTTAAAAGCAAAGCCATCAATATTTTAGCAGTTTTCAAAGCAAAACCTCAAAAGGCCAAGGGAGCATGGGGTGATGTCCTTCAAGTATTGAAAAAAATCTTAGATTACTATACCCAACAAAGTTATCCTTCAAAATTGAGGAAGAAAATAAAGACTTCTGTTAAGCATAAACTAAAAAATTCCTTAACACTAAACCAGCATTACTGATGATATGTAAAGGAATCCTACACCCAGAAGAGGAAGAAAGGTAAGCACAATCATGTGACAACAGGAAAGAATAAGTCTCACTAAAATGATAGATAAGAAAATAAGAATTATTAATAAAAGGAAGAAATGATGAAAAGACATGAATGGTGTAAATATATATACAACCAGAGATATGTAAAAATGTGCTCTAAATGTGTAATATGAATTGCAATGCATTCTACTGTCATATACAACAACTTCAAATTTAAAGTAAAAAGCTGAAACATTGAACAGTTAAACAATAAAGCGAATAAAAATTTTTTAAAAATGAATGAAAAAAAGAGGAAGAAATGAACCTAGAATATTTTAAAAACAGAATGCCCATAAAATGTAAGACTATATGCCAGTAAAGTGGAAAATCTAGAAGAAATGGTCAAATTTCTGGACACATGTGACCTACCAAAACTGAACTAATAGGATAAACATCCTAAACAGATCAAGAACAAACAATGATCAATAACACAGTAATAAAGTCTGAAAACAAAGAAAATCCCAGGACTAAAGAAAGTCACTGCTGAATTTCACCCAACTTTTAAAGAATATCAATGCTGCTCAAACTAATCCATGAAATAGAATGGAAAAGAACTTTTCCATGTTTATTTACAAAGCCAGTATTACCCTGCTACCAGAACCTGATAAGGAAACAACCAAAAATCAAAACTATAGACCAATATCCTTGATGAGCATAGATGCAAGTTGAATTCAAGACCACATTAAAAAAAAACCATACACTGTGATTAAATGGGTCTAACTCTAGTGATGCAAGGATATTTTGACATTTACAAAAAGTAAATATAATACAACATATAAATAGAATCACAGATTAAATAGAATCACAGATTAAAATCTCATAATCATTTTAACAAGTACAGAATAACTCTTTGATAAAATTCAACATCCCTTTATAATAAAAGCCCTGAATAAATTAGGTGAAGAATTGTACCTCAGCATAATAAAGGCTATATGTGGTAAACCTATAGACAACACAATACTAAATGGGGGAAAACTGAATGCATTTCCTCTAAAATCAGGAACAAGACAAGAGATATATGCATGTATGCAAATGTCACAATGAAACCCATCAATTTGTATACCTAATATGCATTAATAATTATAATAAAAAAGGAGAAAGAAGACTGAATTATTTTTTGTAATTTCCTTCATATTAATTCCAGGGAATGAAGTCCAAGCCATTTTGCTTTTAGGCACACTTCCAAAGAGAATGTCTGCTCTTTAAGGGTAGAGTCTATGATGTCCAACTCATCATTGTACACCTCAGACTTTTCATTGCCTGGCATATGTAGGATGGATAAACAAGTTTGAACAATGATGAATAATTGACTTTTAGATAAAGTCCCTGTAAAACAATCTTATTCCTGTTCCAACTGCACAAGCTCATAAGCTAAAGTATACAATTACCAAAGCAATGTTTAGAAAGTATGTGTGGAAATGAGAATCAAATTGAAAGCCTTAATTACAGTTTCTTTATAGAAGTTCTTTAAGGATTTATATAATTTACCTATACAATCTCTTTCACATAATGCCTTCTAGATACTTTCAGTATCTTCTTATTACTTGGTCAGTTGTGCCAGATAAAAATAATCTGAGATCATAATTCAAATCATTCATCATCAGAAATGTATGTAGAAACCTAGAATTTATATAAGCTCTATTAACATTTATTTTATATGAAAGAGTGATACATTCCACAGCACATATATAATTAAATGTAAATGTATGCTGAAAAATCTCATAATCATGAAAAATACATATCTTGATGGATGAATTTTATTTGGCAAATTTTCCTTTCAATATCTATCTTAATATTCAAGAGTAGATTAGAAATTATATCTACAGGCTCAACTCTTTGTATGAAATATGTATATGAGTAAGAATAGATAATTTATTTTCTCTCATCTATACATTGACTTGGAAAATGCATCTTTTGGAAAAAGTGAAACCATTAGATCTTTTCTAGCTTAACTTTGTCTTTGTAGTCTTTAATATTGTTAGCTAGTACATTGTTGTGTACTGTTATTCAAAGGTGATCGCTCCAATTTCCAAGCATCTTTAGTACATAAGGCTTAATTATTGACTCAACATTCTTCAGTGAACACATTTTAAAAGTAGGAATTTTGCTATTTAAAAATAAATAAATTGGCATTAAGAACTCTCCATAGTCTATGTTCATTTTCTATCAATCTATAACTGCTCTAATAAATAAAATCAATTAATAGAAAATATCAAGAAATAAAGTAAGTTGATGTAACAGAGGCTTAAAACAGTGTTGCTTCAACTGGAAGAGAAAGTGATGGAGAATGCTTTAATAACCTTGAAGTTAATTATTTTACAGAGCATACTAACTGCCCTTCATCTTCCATTATTATAGGACAAGGAAGCAGACTTAAATTGCTATAAGAAAGATGTTAAGTTGTGTAAGCAAAACAAAACAATGAAAACACTGTGATGGTCAGAGTTCAGATTCTTAGAACTTTGGAGTTTCATATCCTAGAGATATTGTTTGGTACAGTTTAACAGTATCTTGCCTAGGGGCAAGAAGGTAAAGTAGTAGACATTAAGAAAGAAAACTGATCCAACCTTCTATAACTACATTCCTGTATTTCCTAGACTGTTTTGCTCAGCCAGTTAGAAAATTAGGACTTTATGAATTTAAGGTCACAGATCTGATTCTTATTTCAATCTGTTAGCTTTCTTTGCTTTTGAGATCAGGGACTCTACTCCAAATCTCAGACAATTAGCTTGTATCTTTCATCCAGTCAGGAGACATGCTATTCTGAGTGTACAGGCAGTTAATCATCCCACAGATCTATGAAAATGTGGGCTGGACTCTCAATGCCCAAGGAAAATACATGCAAAGGCAGAGGTAATTCATTACAGTTTTCACTTGTCAAAATCACAAGAAGACAAGGATTATCAAATTCTGATTCAGCTATATCAAGAAAAGGGAGAAAACTTCAGAGACATATCAAGTTATGTTGAGTTTTGCTTCTTTTCTAATTTCTAATTTCTGATTAGGAAGAACCCTCTCAACTCCAATCACTGAATTCAACAAAATATTTTGTTTCAAATATAAATAATTGAAAAAATAAATAACTGCATTTTCCATTAGTTTTGAATAGTATTCTAATTCCCAGCTACCAGAACATGAAAATATGCCACGATAACTAATTTATATTATAAATAACAAAATAAATCCCCACTGTGTGAAAATCAGGTCACCATAATTCAAATACATAGGTCTCTTAAATTAAAAATTCAAAATATGTGACGACTTGTGTCAGGACATATTTATCATCTTCTAATCAGATGCTAATGTGATCTATTAACCATCATTTGAGTAGATGCAGCCCTGCATTGATTGTTTTATCCTGTTGATAAAATAAAAACTTACCTCAGGAATGACTTTCTGATTAGTATAACTAAATTCTCTTAAGCTTAGGACTGGGGAAAATCAATAATGAGAGAGATGAATGTTTTAGGTTATAATGAAAAACAGGTATAAAAAGCCCTTTATAAAAGCTTGAGGCATCATACAAATTTATAGAAGTGGTAACTAAGTGTCCAAAGAAGGAGAAAAGAGAAGGGAGCCTGGAGTCCTGATGCAAGGTCTTGAAAAATTTCTGTCTTTAAGGTGATACATGAGTTTTAATCAATTTGACTGTAGAAAACAGAACCAAAAGGAGCATTATTCTAGTGGCATTCAATAATCAAGGAAGAAAATCCTGGTATTAAGTGCTTACTATCTTTTCAGTAGCCCCTTGAGATGAACTGAAGATCTGAACAAAAAGAATATAATTATAACATACAGATTTCCCATATAAAGGTACAAAATATTCTCAAAGTATAGCAGTTTATTTTTGGATAATCTTGCCTTCTTAGAGCAAGTGTTCATAAAATTAATTTAAAGAACCTGGCTGAATGTTTCATGGAGTTATATGTTAATATGAATCATTAATTAGTCTTCTGTATTGATGAATATGCTAAACTATCTTTTGGTGACATCTTTGATATAATCACACAAAGATTATCACATAAAGTTATTAATTTCAGTCTATAAGTTAGATGTTACAAGTGTTTAATTTAAGGATATGCATTTATATACTTCTTGTTTGGGAGCTAATGTTTATGCTCTACTTACATGTCAACAATTGTCTTCAAGAGTTATCAATCATATACAATCAATACATAGGCACATAGTTTACTAAGGCTTTAAATAAAATGATTTTTAAATTGTATCTTACAAAGCATCAAACAATGCAGAGTGTGGACCAGGATCCCAGAAAAAAGGAAAGATCATCTCCTCATTTTCATGGCCCTTTTCTGAAGGAGAAGGGTTGTGTGTAGGGGCCAGTGTACTGACTCCTCTGGACAGATTGTGAATTAAAATTAAGGGATTCCTCAAATCTTCACAATCACCTTAGGATCTGGGACAGGTTTTACCTCTAAGACACCTATCTGACAGAAAGACAGTAAACTATCATGTGATCATCAGTTATATTTCTGAACTTAAAATTTAGAAATTTCATAGCCATTTATACCTACTTTTATAATTTAAATCTTAATATACTTTGTATCATACAAAATTCTATTGTAATGGTCTTCTTGACAATATACTTAACCAGTAATATACACACAGGAAACAAAAGTATGCCTTCAGATAATAAAAAAATACACATTTAAATTGGATATATGTAAAATAACACCTTTTTTATATATGTTATCATGGATCAGAATCCACAGGAAACTTGAACCAGCTGTGGTGGTACATACCTGAAATCCCAGTGGCTTGGGAAGCTGAGGCAGGGGGATCGTAGTTTCAAATCTAGCCTCAGCAATTTAGTGAGGTGTAAGCAACCTAGTGAGACCCTGCCTCTTCATAAAAATGAAAAAAGGGTTTGGGATATAGTTCAGTAGTTAAGCGCCCTTGGGTGCAATTCCTAGTATAAAAGAAAAATCCATAGGAAAATTGGAGACATGACCTATTATTTATCAGCTTCTGATGCAATTATAAATAGATTTAATTGGCATTGGGATTAAAGGCTTACTTACTAGTGTGTAACTAATTAATAGAATTTTCAGCTCACTCAGCAGGTGACTTCTTTAACGATAAGCTGAAGTTATGAAAGGAAATGAAGACTTAAAAGGACTATTCATATAATTTTTAAATTTTTCTACATATGTTTGTAGAATTTGAAAAATAAACTTAGTAGTTTGTGAGGCTCTGATATAAGCAAAGTAGACATGATATAATTAAATAATAATGATCATATATAAAATTCTTATATATGTTAAAATAATTATTATAAGTGAAACTGTTGCCACCTGCAGCAATTGCCGCTTACAGCAAGATACCGCGGGAGAAAACTCAGAGGCAGACTGGAAATGAAAAAGTTCTTTTATTCTTCTTTCTTCTAACTTCTCTCTCCGGCTCCAACAACCTCTCCAACTCCAACCACCTCTCTAACTAACCTCACCCTGGTTAAATACATTTTGCCTTAACAAGGACAAGTGCTAACAGCTCGAGCTTACAGGTGCATCACACAGTGTTCACAGGCATAAAAAGATTCTTAGATAAATGCATGAATATCAGGTGAAAATACTTGAACACCTTTATGGCTCTCAGCTAACCGCCATCTTAGCTATCCTCAATTAGGGCTCTTACATGAAACAATTTGAAAACATTTTGAAACATAATTAAAATAATTTTAGATAACTTTAAAAATAGTTAAATAAAAAATTTATTGCTATTTTGAAAAAAAAAATCCAATGACTACCAATGTTCTGTTTTCAATAAATAACATTGAAGTTCTGTTTTTATTATAAGATCTTTCCTACTGACTATGTAGCTAATCATCATTATACTTTCATCAATTTTTTGTTATATAGAATTTATTTTTATTCTTTGTACAGAAAATAAGAATTATGTTTAGAAATTTCTGTAGTCTTATCTTCCCCACCACTTCTAGAAGGTTCTTTATTCCAAACATCTCTAACTTAAGCTTTCTTAGCTATTTTTTGAAATCTTACACTATGCTGAGACAGCCTGCACTTTTCCTGGTACCACTGGTTGCATTTCTTGTGTTCCAATGTGCTTGAACTACTATCCTCTGGACCTGCATCCTAACCATAAATTATGCATGCTCCTCAAATGCCACCTGTAAACTTCTGCTCTGCATGCTGCTCCATAATTGCCAAATTACTGCACAGAAATATTGTTCTTACTATACAGCAGCACTCTGAAACCATAGATTTAGGATTTATGTGGATGCTTTTAATCTCTCTCTACCCCAGCATGGTTCAGTACTTATCCTCTCTATATTCTGTTCTTCCCCAATGAGCTCCTGTTTCTCCACCAACAGCCCTTTCCCCTAATCCCCAAATATGACTCAGTTATCTTAGATGAAAGTGCTTCCACACTACATTTTTAAGAGCCTGGGCCCTGTATTATAATGATGCATTTTTATATTTTGAAAATCAAGGTTTTTAAGGAAAGCAGATGTCATTGAACAGTTTTTCTCTATAAAATTAAATGAATTAGTAATGTATTGACTAGCAGCTTTAGAGAGAAACTTGGGAATAGTCTAAAATTTTTTATTAAAAAAACTATTTTGGATTTTAAAAGTACCTATTCATCACACATAAGAAGGATATCCTTTCATTTTTATACATTATACTGAACATGCATAAATTCAAGCATGTACATATAGCAGCATCTGACCTCTACTAGTAGAATCTAAGGATATTTCAGATTAACTCAAGTAAATAATTTTCAGATCTTCAAATTAGTTGTTCCTGTCAATATATTATATCAGACCTTTGTACTTTTTAAAACTTGGATTAGAACCCTATATAGAAGTTACTTTAACTTACCTGATAAATGTTCCAGTATCACCAGCTTTCTTCAAAGGGCCTAAAATATAAATTTTGAGTTAATAAATAATCAAATGCATGAATGTGCATTATATAATTTACGTGTACAGAAAGACATTCCATGTACAGATGAACTTCTAGTATATGCCCGCATTGTATGTGTTTTTAAGTCCTGAATTTTCTTTTAGCACCCTCAAGGAGGCCCTTTGTTGACAAAGGAAAAAATGGTGTCAGTATATTTATTTTCTGTTTCTGTTTCTGCCACTAACAGAGGGACTTCTGAGGAATCAAGAGATTTCTTCATTTCTCAGTGGCAATGGTAGATTATATTTTCCAGAGATGTTGATAACAATAGCTCTCTACAACAATGTAGCATAATGTGCTTTCCCACAATGTGATCATGCAACTCCTTCCATCAAGGGGTGAGATCTGGGATGCCTCCCCTGAGCATGACCATAGTAACATTGGGTGACTTTGAGGCTTTGTCAAAGGGGCCATACAGTTTAGGTTTTGTTTACTGAAGCACTCTTCATGGAGCATGGAGCTGTCCTATAAGCTTTCAACTGCTCTAAGTCCACCATTCTGTTAGCAAGCTCTAAGTGGACCCCATAAAAGACTAGCCAAACCCCCAGCTTCCCCAACTCCCATTGTTTCAACTTCATTTAACCTTTCATGAGAATGAACATGTATAAATTCAAGTCACATGATTTGAATTAAGAGTCACAGGAGAGACTCTTAAGCAGAAACTTCTCCCACTGTGGCTTTCTTGAATTCTACAGCCATGAAAAATGTGAAATAAAATATGACATATTTTGTTTTACATAACTATTGTTTGGGGGTAATTTGTTATGTATATACAATAGCTTTCATGAGGTAAAGGAAAATAATTTCATGTCACAAATTCTATATTTTGTGAAAAAGCAAAATCCTACTGTTATAGTTTGGATCTTAAATGTCCTCCAAAGATTCTTATGTTGAAAGTATGGTCTTCAGAGTACCAGTGTTCACAGAGAGGGCTTTTAGAAAATGATTGGGTCATGAGGGCTCTAACATCATTAGTGGATTAATCCATTGATGATTTATAATTTTAATTAACTATTGGGAGGTGGAACCTAGTTTGAAGGGAGTAGGTTCTGGGGAGAAGGCCTTCCCCAACTCCTTACTGTCTTTCTCTCTTTGCCTCTTGGCCACCATGAGGTGAACAGCTTTGTTCCATCAAGCCTTCTTCAACATGGTATTTTGCCTCCCATAGACCTATATCAATGGAACCAGCCAACCCTGGACTGAAACCTCTAAAACCATGAACCTAAAATAAATCTTTCCTCTTTTAAGTTAATTTTCTCAGGTATTTTGTCACAATGACAAAAATCCAACTAACATACCTGCCCTTTTAGTTGACTACTGAAATGTTTTCAGGAAAGATATGTTAGCTAAGCACCATGAGTTATTTCAGGTCAACATGTTATAACAATAATCTTGTTTATTATGTCATAAGCTCTTAAAAAAAAATAGACCGTATATTTTCTTTTCTTTTTAAAAAAATTCCTATTATTCTAATTTGTTACACCTAATTTGTTAAACCTTTGCAGAGTACATTTCATTTCATATTACATATAAACAGCACAATTTTTCAAGTATCTACTTGGATCTAGCCAAAGAATGATTGTTGTCCTTGGCAGAGTTCTTTTTTTTTTCTTCTTTTTTCCTTCTGGTACTGGGAATTGAATCCAGGGCATTGTACCACTGAGTTGCATTCCCAGCAATTTAATTCTTGTTTTTTTAAACTTTCTTTTTTATTATTCTAATTTGTTATACATGTTTGTATAGTACATTTCATTTCATATTACGTATAAAGGACACAATATTTCAAGTCTCTAGTTTTACATAAAGTATTTTCACAACAATTGTGTCTTCATACATGTACTTAGGGTAATGATGTCTAACTCATTCTACCATTATTCCTATCCCTTTGCCCCACCCTCCCTCCCCCCTCTTTATTCAATTTAAAGTTCTTTCATTCCTCTCCCTTGCCTTTATATGTTAGTATCTTCATATTAAAGAGATCATTCGACCTTTGGTTTTTTGGGATTGGCTAACTTCACTTAGCATAGCATTATTTTCTCCACTCTATCCATTTACCTGCAAATGCCATGATTTTATTCTCTTTTAGTGATAAGTAGTTTTCCACCGTGTATATATACCAAAGTTTCCCTATCCATTCATCTGCTGATGGGTATCAGGTTGGTTCCACAATCTAGCTATTATGAATTGTGCTGCTATAAACATTGATGTGGCTGTGTCCCTGTAGTAAGCTGTTTTTAAGTCTTTTTGGAATAGGCCAAGGAGTGGGATGGCTGGGTCAAATGGTGGTTCCATTCCAAGTTTTCTTAGGAATCTCCATACTACTTTCCAGATTTCACCAAATTGCAGTTCCACCAGCAATGTAAGAGTGTGCCTTTTCCCTCACATCCTCGCCAGCATTTATTGTTGTTTGTGTTTTTGGTAGCTGCCATTCTGACTGGAGTAAGATGAAATCTTAGAGTTGTTTTGATTTGCATTTCTCTAATCACTACAGATGTTGAACGTTTTTTCATATATTTGTTGATTGTATAGCATCTTCTGAGAAGTGTCTGTTTAGTTCCTTGGTCCATTTATTGATTGGGTTATTTTTTTCTTTGTTTGTTTTGTTTGTTTTGTTTGTTTGTTTGTTTTGGTGCTAAGGCTTTTAAGAGCTTTATAAATCCTTGAGGTTAGTGTTCTATCTGACGTGCTTGTGGTAAATATTTTTTTTTTTTTTTTTTTTTTTTTTTGTGGTACCGGGGATTGAACTCAGGGGCACTCGACCACTGGGCCACAATTTTATTTGGGTCTCACCTAAGTGCCTCGCCACTGTGAGGTGGCTTTGAACTCGTGATCCTCACCTCAGCCTCCCAAATGCTGGGATTACAGGCGTGCGCCACCGCGCCCGGCTCTTGTGGTAAATTTTGCTCCCATTCTGTAGTCCTCTATTCACCTCACTAATTATTTCTTTTGCTGAGAAGAAGATTTTTAGTTTGAATCCATCCCATTCATTGATTCTTGGTTTTAGTTTTTGTGCTATAGGGGTCTTATTGAGGAAGTTGGAGCCTAAACCAACATGATGGAGATTTGGGCCTACTTTTTCTTCTATTAGGTGCAAGGTCTCTGGTTTAATTCCTAAGTCCTTGATTAACTTTGAGTTAAGTTTTGTGCATGGTGAGAGAAAGAGATTTAATTTCATTTTATTACATGAGGATTTCCAGTTTTCCCAACACCATTTGTTGAAGAGGCTGTCTTTTCTCCAGTGAACATTTTTGGCACCTTTGTCTAATATAAGATAACTGTAGGTGTGTGGGTTCATCTCTGAGTCTTCTATTCTGTACCATTGGTCAAGTGGTTTATTTTGATGCCAATACCAAACTGTTTTTGTTACTATTGCTTTGTAGTACAATTTAAGGTCTGGAATAGTAATGCCACCCACTTTGTTCTTCTTGCTAAGAATCGCTTTGGCTATTCTAGGTCTCTTATTTTTCCAGATGAATTTCATGATTCCTTTTTCTACTTCTATGAGGAGTGATATTGGGATTTTGATTGGTATTACATTGAATCTGTATAGTGCTTTTGGGAGAATGGTCATTTTGACAATATTAGTTCTACCTATCCATGAACAAGGTAGATCTTTCCATCTTAAGATCTTCATAAATTTCTTTCTTTTGTGTGCTGTAGTTTTCATTGTAGAGGTCTTTCACTTCTTTTGTTAAGTTGTTTCCCAATTTTTTTTTGAGGGCATACCTGTCTTGTTCCAGTTTTCAGAGGGAATGCTTTCAATTTTTCTCCATTTAGAATGATGTTGGCCTGGGGCTTAGCATAGATGGCCTTTATGATGTTGAGGTATGTTCCTGTTATCCCTATTTTTTCTAGCATTTTGAACATGAAGGGATGTTGCATTTTGTCAAATGCTTTCTCTGCATCTATTGAGATGATCATATGATTTTTATCTTTGAGCCTGTTGATGTGATGAATTACATTTATTGATTTCCTTATATTGAACCAAACTTGCATCCCTGGAATGAAGCCCACTTGATCATGATGCACTATCTTCTTGATGTGTTTTTGTATTCGATTTGCCAGAATTTTATTGAGAATTTTTGCATCTGTATTCATTAGAGATGTTGGCCTGAAGTTTTCTTTCTTTGATTTGTCTCTGTCTGGTTTTGGAATCAGGGTGATATTGACCTCATAGAATGAGTCTACTTTTTCTATTTCCTGAAAAAGTTTCAGAAGTATTGGTGTTAGTTCTTCTTTAAAGGTCTTGTAGAACTCAGCTGTTTATCTATCCGGTCCTGGACTTTTCTTGGTTTATCTATTCCATCCTGGACTTTTTTTATGGCATCCTCTATTTCTTTGCTTGAAATTGACCTATTTAAATTGTGTATATCATATTGATTTAGTTTAGGCATATCATATGTCTCTAGAAATTTGTTGATGCCTTTGTTATTTTCTATTTTATTGGGGTATAAATTTTCAAAATAATTTCTAATTATCTTCTGTATTTCTGTAGTGTCCATTGTGATATTTCCTTTTTCATTGTAGATATTGGTAATTTTTGTTTTCTCTCTTCTTTTCTTTATTAGCGTAGCTAAAGGTCTATCAATTTTACTTATTTTTTCAAAGAACCAACTTTTCATTCTGTCAATTTTTTCAATTTTTTTTGTTTCAATTTTATTAATTTCAGCTCTGATTTTAATTATTTCCTGTCTTCTACTTCTTTTGGGGCTTATTTGTTCTTCTTTTTCTAGGGCTTTGAGATGTAATGTTAGTTCATTTATTTGTTGACTCTTTCTTTTTTGAAGGAATGAGCTCCATGCAATAAACTTTCCTCTTAGTACTGCCTTCAGGGTGTCCCAGAGATTTTAGTATGTTGTATCATTGTTCTCATTTACCTCTAAGAATTTCCTAATCTCTTTCTTGATGTCTTCAGCAACCCTTTGATCATTCAATAGCATATTATTTAGTCTCCAGGTGTTAGTGTAGCTTTTCTTTCTTTTTTTTATCATTGATTTCTAATTTCATTCCATTATGATCTGATAGAATGCACGGTAGTATCCCTACTTTTTTATATTTGCTTAGAGTTGCTTTATGGCATAATATATGGTCTAATTTTGAGAAGAATCCTTGTGCTGATGAGAAGAAAGTGTATTGGCTCATTGATGGGTGATATACTCTATATATGTCAGTTAAGTCTAAGTTATTAATTGTATTATTGAGTTCTATAGTTTCTTTGTTTAACTTTTGTTTGAAAGATCTATCCAGTGGTGAAAGAGGTGTGTTAAAATCACCTAGAATTATTGTGTTGTGGTCTATTTGATTCTTGAACTTGAGAAGAGTTTGATTGATGAATGTAGATGCTCCTTTATTTGGGGCATATATATTTATAACAGTTATATCTTGTTGCTCTGATTCCCTTAAGCAGTATGAAATGTCCATCTTTATCTCTTTTGAATAAGTTTGGCTGTAGTCTACTTTATTTGATATGAGGATCTGGAGACCCCTGCTTGCTTATGTAGACCATGTGAGTGATATATTTTATCCCATCCTTTCACCTTCAGTCTATGGGTGTCTTTTCCTATGAGATGTGTCTCTTGAAGACAACAAATTGTTGGGTCTGTTTTTTGTTTTTTGTTTATCCAATCTATTACCCTATGTCTTTTAATTAGTGAGTTTAGGCCATTAACATTCAGGGTTATTATTGAGACATAATTTGTATTACCAGTCATTTTTATTTTTTTATTATTTTTGGTATTTAGTTTGACTTGGTTTTTCCTTTGGTTGATTTTTCCCTTTATTGTAGTACTTCCCTTTGCAAATTTTCATTATTATTTTTTATTTCCTCCTTGTGGAATATTTTACCAAGAATATTCTGTAGATCAGGCTTTCTTGTTGTAAATTCTTTTAGCTTTTGTTTATCATGGAAGGTTTTTATTTCATCCTCAAATCTAAAGCTTAATTATGCTGGATATAAAATTCTTGGTTGATATCCTTATCCTTTAGAGCCTGGTATATGTTGTTCCAGGCTCTCCTGGCTTTGAGGGTCTGGATTGAAAAACCTGCTGAGATGCAAATTGGTTTTCCCTTATAGGTAATCTGACTTTTCTCTCTTGCAGCCTTTAAAATTCTCTTTATTTTGTATGCTAGGTATTTTCATTACAATGTGCCTTGGTGTGGACCTGTTGTAATTTTGTACATTTGGTGTCCTATAGGCCTCTTGTATTTGATTTTCAAATTCATTCTTCCTGCTTGGGACGTTTTCTGATATTATTTCATTGGAGAGATTGTGCATTCCTTTGGTTTGAATCTGCACCTTCCTCTATTCCAATAAATCTTAAATTTGGTCTTTTGATGGTATCCCATAGTTCTTGGATATTCTGTTCATGGTTTCTTACCATCTTCACTGTGAGGTCAACTTATTTTCAAGATTATATATTTTGTCCTCATTGTCTGAGGTCCTATCTTCCAAGTGGTCCAATCTGTTGGTGATGCTTTCTATTGAATTTTTTAAGAGGCTTACTGTTTCTTTCATTTCAAGGATTTCTGTTTGTTTTTTTTCTCAAACTCTCTCTTTCTTGAAGTATTCTTTTGCTACCTGTATTTGTTCTCTTATCTCTTTGTTGGTGTGATCAATGGTTGCCTGTATTTGATCTCTTATCTCTTTGTTGGAGAGATCAATTTTTGCCTGTGTGTGTTCACTTAGGTTGGTTTTTATATCCCTTATGATTTTCCTTATGTATATCCGGAACTCCTTCTCTGACATTTCATCTACTGTGCTTTCTATGGTTTCTATTGTTGTAGTATCTTGGTTTGTTTGGGGCATTTTCCTCCCTTGTTTTCTCATGATGTCTATGTATTTTCCTCTCTTTCAAGGTAAGCCTGAGGTATTACAGCTTCTGCCCTTTTGTCTTATAAGTTCCCTCCAGCTTACCCAGAACCTCACTTTTTAGGGAAATATCAATATTAGATCTTTCAATGTACCCAGTGTGAGTCCATATATCAGTTAGTTTCTAATTTTTTATTTACAGTTTTGTCGCTATAAAAAGAAATGATGAGATCAGTTATCTTATACCATATAGTCTCTATGTTTGTGTGGTGGTTTACAGTATCTAATGATAGAAGGGGGACCTAGAGGTTGTCTTAAACGTTTATGAAGTCAGATGTGAAAAAATAGAGGTATTAGATTATTTGACTAGTGAGAGTATAATCATTAGAATTTGGCTGTTAGTAGAAGAAGTAAGAGATAGGCAACCCCATGTAAGATTCCCTGTTAGTTTACAACAGCATAACTGGTTGCACCTTCTGGTGCATCCTGGTCCCTAAGGACCTTAGTGATGTCTTACCAGGACCTTTTTGTTGTTCCTTGATAGTAGTGTAGCTAACTCAGTTTTGTGGCAGTGGCAGCCTCAGGCCTATAATTATATTAGTGTTGGGTTGAGTAGCTACAGGATCCCAGTGCAGTGTGTCTCTCTGGGCAGATGAGGGTTGCCTCTCTGATTTGCATGTTTGGAGTGGGCCTCTCTCTCCAGATCTCCTCCTGGCCGAAGTGTCATGGTGCAGGCAGTCTGGCTTTCTTCTCCCCACTCTGCTCCTCCTGGGTCTCCTCCCAGTCTAGTTGTGTCAGTGGGGGTTGGGCAGGTGGGCAGCAGGGCCCTTCCACAGGGTGGAGCCTGCAGTTTCTGTTCCTGGTGATGACGTGGGCACTCCTTCTGGCGGGTGTCTACCGCTTGTTCAGGAGGCAGCTGGGCAGGTCTCAGTTCCCCAGGGAATGGACAGGGGTCCTTCCTCTGGTTGGGACCTCTTTGCAGCAGGGACCTGCTATTCCCCTAGACCATATATTTTTATTTAATTAGGATCAAGAACTGATACAGTTTCAGAAGAGTTGCTATGATTTATATAAGTGCCCTTCTGAGCCCTCTGTGTTAGAGACTTGGTTGCCATCCTATGGTGCTATTGGGAGGTGGTGGAACCTTTAAGAGATGGGGCCTACTGGAAGGAAGTTAGGCTACTGGGGGTGTGCCTTTGATATGGCTTTTGACACTTCACCCTTTTGCTCCATGCTTCTCTCTTTGCTTCTTTGCTTTCATGAATTGAGCATCTTGCTCCATCACACACTCTCATCCATGATATACCACTGATTTACCACCAGCCTAGAGACAATGAGGCCAAGTGGCCATACTGATTCTTTTGAAACTGTGAGCAAACATAAAACCTTCCTTCTTAAAAGTTAATTTATTTCAAATATTTTGTTCCAGTAATCCAAAGCTCACTAACATAAAAGTATAACTACAGGAAAATTTCAATTGACAATGTAATTTCTGAGGGCTAAAAAAATGGGTATACATAGTGGCTTTCTACCAGCCTCCCTGAATTCTCACCAGTGAAATCTCTGTTAAGAATTTCATCATGGGGTTGAAGCTATAGCTCTTTGGTAGAACATTTGCCCAGCACATGCAAGACTATGAGTTTGATCCCCAGCACTGCAAAAGTTTTTTTCATCATGTATCTCAGAAAAATCATATGTTAATTATGATGGAAATGATATATTCCTTTAAGCCCCACTTCCCACAAAAAAAAATAAGAATCTTGAATAGATTTATCAAAGGTCCAATAGTTTTTATTTCTAGTTTTCATATTGCATTAGTGTAGATCTTTACTACATGAAGAGCATCTTGAGTGAGAGTCATGAACGGATTTTTCACTCTTTCAAACATCTTCCCCCAAATAAATAATAAATGTTTGATTACTGAATAAAAGCCTTTAAGAGCCAGGTGTGATGGCACATACCTATAATCCCAGGAGCTCTGGAGTCTGAGGCCAGAGGATAGCAAGTTCAATGCCAGCCTCACCAAAAGTGAGTCACTAAGCAACTCAGTGAGACCCTGTCTAAATAAAATACAAAATAGGGTTGGGGGTGTGGCTCAGTGTGGTCAAGTTCCCCTTAGTACAATCTCCAGTACCTCACCCCAAAATAAGCCTTTAAGAAAAAAATGAGTAATTAGGGTATCAATTTAAAAAGTAACCATGTAGAATACTTCTTACTACAGTTTGATAAAGCATATACAAAAGCTTATAGTTTGAAACATTACTTCTACTCCACTGCTGGGATCCAGCCCCGGGGGGAGATCCAGGGGGTCCTGAAGGATGAGTGGAATTGGCTAAGGAACGGGACAAGGACTCCTTCTCTTCGAGCAATCTCCAGAGAGAAAGCTAAACCTGCTTTCTCTGGGTCTTTATTGATATGATTTTTTCTTTCATTATGGGTACAGAATCATTCTAACAAAATATGTCACTGATTTATAATTTCCAGATATGTGTAATTCTCCCAGAATGTAACAGTTCCTTGTTTAACAGGTGCCAGACTACATAACCAGATTCTATGTGTCCTAACCTATTATTAATCTTTAACTTTAAATACACCTGTACTTTATTTCTAATCTAAGGTTCCCATCTAAAAGTCCCCTTAAGTCTTATGCTTATGATAACCTAAAAGTTATAAACTATAACCTAAAATCTATAATCTTAAAGCATCTAAAAACCCATACACCTAAAGACTTAGGAATATGAAAATCTTTCTAACATTACTCTAAAAATATATCTTATAAAACTTATTTTAATTAGTGCCTACATTTATTTTCTCATAAAACTAGTTGAACTGCTTTCTCAGAGTGTTTCTTTATTCTTTTGTTAAAGTGCACCAGGCCTTAAATCTTTGTAATCTTTGACTAAAAGGTAAGTTTTGTAAGTCAAACCGGTATGTCAAACCATTTGCCATCCATATTAACTATGTGTTTTTCATCCTCATCATAAATCCCTGTGTAAAGTAAAGGAGGGTATGTTGGAGGATACCATAATTTTTCCCTCAATAAAGTAGGCTATGTATGGTGGGCCCTGTACTGTGGGTAAAATGATTCTTTCTCTGTAATTAGGCCTTTGCAAGGATTGTGGCCCTAGAACAAAAGGCTCAGTAGGAATTATTAACTGAGGGACAAACAACTCCTGTTGCCCAAGTTTCTCCCAGAAATCTTGATCTGTAATTTTGTTTTTATGAACTTTAAAAAAAAAAAAAAAAAAAACATTGTTGTTATTCATGAAACATTGCACACCTGTGGACATTTTTTAATTATGTTTTTTAGTCCCATTCTGGGAATATTCCTGCAGGTCCAAACAACATGTTTTCTCCCTTGGAATTGGCAAATATATCATCATCCACATCATAAGTATCAATAATAATAAAAAAAAAAAAAAAACATTATTAAGTCAAATGGTTCTGGTTTCCAGATACAACGGCCTTGTGGCTGTATTCCCCATGCTGTGACCTTGTCAGACAGCAGGTGCTGGAATGCCTTTGCCATTTCCCCCTTTATTTATTTATTTTTTTTGTTTGTTTAAATGAAGTGATTGTAGTTCTAGATGATCCAAATGAATTCCACGTCTTAACACTCTAAAGATGACTGGAAGAGTAAAAACAAGGACAAGAATTATAAATATGCTAATGCTTCATTGACCAAGAGAGAAAACAGGGTATGTCCTGAAACCAAAGAAGAAAGTTTGGACATAAAAGCATCAGCAACCTCCGGAGCAGTTATTTCTGAAATATGGGCTTGACTAATGTCTGTTATCTTTTTTTGTAATTCTTCTATATCTAAGGTTAAATTAGTATCACTCCATAAACCCCACAAATGATTTTGTATTTTTAATCAAGATTTATCTGAATGATTGTATATATGAGGAGTAACATATATCCATTTAAATTGAGAATGGCATATGGTTGTTATATGGGTTCTTATATTTTGAATCTGATTACCTATATATAGTATAGCTTCTTCTAAAGCATTAACCCTAGCCTCTAATTTTTTATCTACTTGTTCTTGAATCATGAGAGCAGTAGAAATGTTTTGTAACAGTTGATTTACATGGTGACCACAGTGAACTTCTTTAACTAGTGCAGCAGTAGAAGCTGCTGTGGATCTTATTATACCTATTAATGCTGAAATCCCCAATATTAAAGCTGTTATAAATCATTTAGGTCTATCTAGTGCTTGATTAATTAATTTTAATGCTCATAGCCCAGGATTATCACACCAAGGAGAATATAATTTAACAGGCAACATAATATAAGAAGGTTGATGTACAATCAAAATATCATTGGGTTTTGAAATACTAGGATCAATACAATTTGTCAATGTACAACCATCACAAACAACATCATAAGTTTCATCCTCTAGTCTGCCTGCTGTATGCAACTATGGTTTTCTAGCAAATGTTGAAGGAGGATGGGTACATTTTTATAAGCTGAAGCTGAAACAAGACAGCATCTGCAATAGACTCAGTATCATCTCTGGACAGTAGGTCTAAAGTGACATTTAAGACCTAGTTTCAAACAGGAGGCTCAAAGGACCAGGCAACTTCAAAAGAACTTGAATGAGAAAATAAACATAAGAGAAAAAGACAAATGCTAGAAGGGGAAATCAAATTAAAAATGAATGTAGAAAACAAAGTTCCAGAATGCTTGAAAAAATATAACATTAAGGAAGACAACTAACTAAAACATGCCAACATTAGATAAGAACAGGATGGTATACATTTTTTAAAAGATCAGTAAGAGTATGTGTGAGGCCCTGAATTCAACCCCGCTGCATGTGTGTACATGCACACACACACTCAATAAGTCATACAAATAAAATTTATAGGCATCAAAATTAAAAAAAAAAACACAAAACAGAGTAAGCTCTAGATAGTATATAAAAGGGTACTGAGAAATTCACTCAAAATATTACACACAGGCTAGGGGTTTAGCTCAGTGGTAGAGGGCTTGCCTCATATGTGCAAGGCACAGGGTTCCGTCCTCAGCACCACATAAAAATAAACAGATAAAATAAAGGTATTGTGCCCATCTACAACTAAATATATTTTAAAAAACTACCATGATATAGAAACATAAAAATATTGAGAGGTCTGATATACATCTAACAATAATACTTAAAGTAAGAGGTTAAATGAAATTTCATTGACTCTGCAAATATTTCTTAAATAGCTGCTATGTGCCATGCAGGCACTCTTCTAAACATTTGATGTAACAATGAAAAGCTAACAACAAAAATCTCATTTAATTTAAATTTTAGAATTTATTCTTTATTAAGAGAATATAATGATTGAGTTTTGAATGTTAAATCAACCCTAAATAAACTCAACAAAAACAAAATCATGATATATTGTAATATATTATTCTTTTCATACATTACTGGATTTTTTAGCATTATTTTCAAGGGATATGAGGGGCACTATAGCTTGTGTCTTATAAATTCTGTATTATGAATTTGTTGCCTTCATAAAATCAGTGGGAAGTGTTTTCTCCTCACTGTGTGATGAGTTTGTGTAGAATTGATGTCATCTGTTCCTTAAATGTTAGAATTCACTACTAAAACCATATTCTTAATGGAAATGTTTATCTTCACAATATTATATATAACAGATGTAGACTTAACTAAAATTTTATGATTTGATTTATTTTATGTCAGTTTTTGTAAATTTGGTTTTTCAAGCTATTTGTTTATTTCACCTGTGTGGTTGAATCTTTTGGTGAATTGTCATGGTTTGGATCTGGAATGTCCCCCTGAAAGCTCAGTTTTTGAACCCATGATCCCTAGCACCATGGTTTGGAGGCAAAGATTTTAAGCAATGTTTATGGTTCTGACCTGTATTCAGGGTTCTAATCCATCTGTGGTATTAATCCATTGATAGATAAATGGATTTCTGGGTGGTAAGTATAGGCAGGTGGGGTATGGTTGGAGAAAGTAGGTCACTGGGGACATGGCCTTGGACTGTATCTGTCCCTGCCTGCCCCCCTCTCTGCTTTCTGGCTGCCATGAGCTGAGCAGCTTTCATCTGCCATGCGCTTCCACCATGATGTTCTGCCCCAGGTCCAGAGCCATGGAGTCAGCCAACCATGGACTGAGGTGAAATAAACATTTCCTCCTGTAAGTTATCTCATCTGTATTTTGGTTTCAGTGATGCAAAGCTAACCAACTACATTTTAGCATTTAATACTGTTTGTTACTTTTCATTCATTTAAGGTTTTGCTCTTCAGAATGGATTATTTATATTTGTTTGTCTTCAGACACCATCTTTTATCCAGCCTTCTCTTCCTTTTGTCATCTTCACTCTGCTATTAATCCTAGCTCAGATCCCATTCACATATTTTTTATTATACAATTTCCATATTTTCTATAATTTCAATTTCTATACTGGAACTTTGTATATTTTTTCTATGTGGACATATTTTTTTCTTTATGACTTTAGACATCATTATCATAGCTATTTCAGACACCTTCTTTGCTGATTTCACTATTTAGGTCTTCTTATGTTTGTAGTCAGTCTGTTTTTAATTTTTCTCAAAAAATGGATCACATTTTTTTTGTCTTTGTATGAGAACTTATTTTGCAGTGTATATTTCTTGGATTTCCCTAATAAAAGACATAGATACTTGGATTTCTATATTTTTTTTCCCTTAAGTGTGTTGATTGATTTGACTTCAATAGATTCATACTACAA
This sequence comes from Tamias sibiricus, assembly GCA_025594165.1. NCBI lineage: Eukaryota > Metazoa > Chordata > Mammalia > Rodentia > Sciuridae > Tamias > Tamias sibiricus. The sequence continues at coordinate 80,873,414 of CM046660.1, read as the reverse complement.
AGTATGACTCCTCTGAGGTGACAAGCAAACTCAAATTTCAGTTTAGTTGTTTTAACTATAGCTGAGTTGCTTGAAATCTGTCTTGTGGATGCTTGATTCGATATCAACCAGATATTTGGGAAGAGTTTATATACTTATGTGTAACTGTGCTTGGATAAAAAAAATGTGTGTTTATGTATACTTTCTGGCTCTCTCCTGTGTCTATACACACAGACACACACACAGACACACACACACACACACACACACACACACACAGACACACACAAACTTCTTTTCACTAGGCATATTTGCCCCAAATTCTACCCCTTGATTCTTTCTTAATAAGACTACACATTTCTGCATTAGTGTTTTCCTGTCTCCATGATATACAGTGAGGGAGGCTTCCCTCTGGCTAAAAGCTAAATAATGCACAACATACCCTGAGCCATTTCCCTCTTCAAAGTGTTCACTGTCCTTCACTTTTTGTCTGCCTATTTGTTTGGGGGGTTGTGTTTGGTTGTTTATTGTTTTGTTTTGTTTTGTTGTTATTTCCAGTGACTTTGGATATGCATGTGTATATGTGTTTTCTCAATTAATATGTTTTGATAGGAGTATTTGCAATACCCAAAGCAGAATTCTCAGAATGTGTGCTTATATCTGTTTTCTGAGTGAATTCCTGAATTATCCAGATGAGTTACCTACATGGGGAGTCACATAGAACTGGAGCAGTTCTCCTACTGACCAAATATTTTTATTATGAAATTTCAGAAACAATAAGGTGTTCTAAAACCTTTGTTAAAGAAGGGTGCCATTTTACCAAAATATGTAATTTTCAATGCTTTAATGCAAAGAAAGAAAACAAATTCATTTAGCAGAGAGTTAAACTACTCTGCTATGACATTAGAACTAAAGAAAATAAATTAAAAATTACTTACAATAAAGATTTTGCTTTGATTTGGGGACAGTGTTATCTTTTATAAAGCAGATAGAATCTCAGCCTCAGGGATGAAGAAAATGTAATTTTAAAAAATTTTCAAAAATACACTTACTTTTTATTATAAGCTGCTGCTACCAGGTAGGAAAACTTAATCTCAATTAATTCAATATCGTCTCCATCCTCTTCCCAAAGGTTATTTCCTCAATCTCATGGGCTTACAGGTGCCAAAGGAGAGAGAAAATAATTTATTCCTTGGTTTACCTAATTACACTGGCATTCACCAAAATGTCAATTATTTTATTGGGTATTTGCCATCTGTGTACAGCTTTCTTCTCATCCTCTGGACCCCTTTGGATTCTTGTTGTCTCCTGATTGATTCCCAGGATCCTCTCTAGAGCTTGGGTCCTTGTTCTACAGTTCCAGGATCTGTTATCATTTTCCCCATTTTCTGGTGCTATGTTCAGACACACAGAGCCTGAGAACAGCTCCAGAAAATCATCATTTTTGCCTTTCTCTTGGCACTACAGAGTGTGGAAAACTGGGATCTTGGTGAACCCCGCACAACACCATAATCTCTCTCTCTCTCTCTCTCTCACACACACACACACACACACACACACACACACACACGTACATACTTCTAGCTTTTCTCAGCATTTTAGCAATTACTAATCTCTGTGCACTTCTCTCTTTAGAGAAGAGACTCTTCTTGCCTGATGGCTAGGGAAGCTTTGTTTTAAAGCAAAACTCTCCATACTCAGGATTTAGACTTCTGAAACCCAAAAGCTTTGCTTTTGAAAAGCATGGGATAGTCAAAATCTAGCATAAAGGGAATAAGGTTATAAGATGGGTAGGATTTGGGATTGGGAAACTAGAGAATATTAGTTAATATTTTGGAATACTATTTTACCATATGCATTTGTCTTTTATACATTTATAATATTTACTACTCAGATAAAAATGATAGAATAATATATAAATATATAAATATATAAATATATATATAAATAATATAAATAATATAAATCAAAATATAAATATATATGTAATTATATTCAAGAGTTTAATAGATTACTTTCTAAGTAGTCTCATTTATAACTTTTATGCTAAAGAACTTGAACTCATTTCATGAGAGATTTCTATGCAATTTTTTAAATTTTTATTTATAGTAGTATGTATTACAGTTCATACTATACATATATAGCATCTTTTTACACAAAACAGTTTGTATACAAAGTATATTCGCAGCATTCAAGTCTTCAATCATGCATTTAGAATAATGATATCTGTCTTATTCAACCACTTTTTTTCCCCCTTTTCCCCCTCTATGCAATTTTGAAGCAAATACCAAACAAAAAATTTTGGTAACATAGACCATCTGCCTAATCCAACACATATGCTGAATTATGAGACAGGAATCTCTATAAGTGAGATTGTTTCATTTTTGTCATGAATAAAGGAAATTTTCATACAGTTCTATTTTATTCTACTTTAGACACTATAGTTTAGTGTCTTAATATCATAAACTTCAAATATTGTAACTTCTACTATAATTACATATCTAACATTTACTAAATAACTACATAAATTATCATTGTTCTTCTTCTATAATGTTTCTTATTTCTAACCACCTTCTGTTTTTAAAATTTTCCTTTTCCTATTTCAACTTTCTCTGTGTATTGTTAGGAAGACTTTTTTCAAACTATCCTTACTATGAAAATATATGATTGTCCAAGGAAACAAGAAATGAGAATAGATAAATCAAAACTTTTGGAATCAATTTCTTGAAAGTATTCTTATATTAAAAACTGTACCATAGGGGCTGGGGTTGTGGCTCAGCTGTAGAGCACTTGCCTAGGATGTGTGAGGCACTGGGTTCAATCCTCACCACATAAAAATAAATATATAAAATAAAGGTATTGTGTCCAACTACAACTAAAAAAATAAAAAATTAAAAAAATACTGTACCATATTTGGAAAGTCTCTTGAATTACCTGTCATATACTTTAACTGATTTTAGCTTGATGTACACTCACTTATTATTTTTAAAAAAGACATTTCAAGTACTTTGAATAAAGTAGTCTTTCTTTTATCCTTGTCTTGATGTGGGTATATTTCTGTTTTAATCACTCAGAATCAGAAACCACAATGAATTATTTGGAATGAATAAACTTTTCATGATTCCGATGTTACACATAAACTGGTCATTAAATATTTTTAAGGTGATAATATTTGAAAAGAATCATGTTAAATTAACTAAACTTTTAATAGTATATCATGTCAGTGTAACTGTTTTTTCCTTCACTGTCAGCCTCTGTTTTTATAAAAAGGGATTAACTATCTATGTGATCCCAAGCTTTTCTGACTCCAAAAGTACTTGATTTTGGTAAACATTTAAATAATGACAAATACAATGAAGTAAAATCAAAAAGTGTAAAATTATTAATGGTGATGCAGTGTTCCACTATATAATCTTTCTTTACTGCAATCATTCTTGACCTATTACTATAAATCAGCAATTTTAATGTTAAATTGTGCTTCTTTTTTAAAATTATATTATTTTAAATAAACATTTTATTTAAATATGTTTCAATTTATTTTATTTTCCCCAGATTTATTGAGATTTAATTGAGAAATAAAAACTGTACATGCTTTAGGTATGCTATGTGATATTTTGATAAATGCATGCTTGTGAAATTATTACCAAAATCAAGCTAAACATATTCATTATCTCACACAGTTACATTTTTTTTTCCCTCTGGTGAAAACAATATCTACTCTTTCAGCAATTTTTACACATACACTATATTATTAACTATAATCACTGTGGTGTACATTAGACCTCCAGAACTTATTCATCTTACAACCAAAAGTTTGTTCTTGATTGAATGGTTCACGGAGGGCACAGATGCAATGGCTGCACACATGAATAAGTTTCACATTTGCATTTCAGCTTCTTGACTCAGCATAATCCCCATGTCTATCCTCTCAAGTGAATTCTTAATTACTGATTATTTATATCTTTACCTGCTTTAAATTGTTCACAAGGTTTGCAGTAAATTTTGATTATGGTTGTATGTATGTGAATGCATAGGTCTACAGCAGTGAAATCATTTATGTTCTGAGCATTTGATAGAAACATATGTTTTTGTATCAGCTTTGCAATTCAGGGTACTTTTGCATATTTGGAAGATCTGCTATAATTTATTGCATCACATTGCAAAATAACCTTGGCTGTTATACTTCAAGGTCTCAGGTGTTGAGTCATTAGCAGCTATGGAATAGATCAGAATTGCATTACAGCTGCGCAACTACAAACAAAGGGTAATCCAAATTCTTTCAGGCTTAACATCGACATATGGAGGACTCCTTAGCACTTGCCTGGAAAGAGAGTTAATTTGGGAATTTTGAGCTAAATTCCCTCAGGATGACTTCTTCAAAAGCTCTTTAACTTCTAAAATGCAAATAGAAAGACATGTGAAAATAAGTAGTGTTCAATTAAAATAGAAACAATAACAGACATTTATGCCTATACCTTTAAAAACTGGTCATTTTATAGAATTGTATTTTATATTTTAATAGATTTGATTTATACTTGCATGCATTTGAGGAATATTTAGTTCACTGACATCCTGGATATAATTAAAGGAGTAATGGAAACAGATCTATGAACAATTTATCAGAATTATGAAGTCGGTACTTTAAAATTGAGCACAGAATGGCATCTATCATAATTACAAACAAGAAACTAAGTTGCAAAACATTTAAACAACAGAAATGTTCATGGCTGCCTGGACTATTGAAATCGCTTCCTGTTTTCCCTGTTAAAATCCTCTCCTTGCCTATAATTCCCCTCATATCCTCTAAATCCATGCTTCTCCCAATAACCAATTTGGTCTCGTAGATCAAATATCCTGCATGAAAACCCAGAATAGTTTTCCATTACACTTGGGATACATTAAAAGGCCCCCCATGACCTCTGAGAGCTGCATGACCTCATGACTGCATCTGACTCTAGGACTTCATCTCCTCCCACTCTTCTCTCCCCTGCATTCCAGCAAGGATCCATAGATCTATGGATCTTCTAATGGCTTTTTTTTTTATTAATAGACTATTTTTTTCAAGTAGTGTTATATTTACTGAAAAATTGGACAGAAAGTACAGAGTTTCCATATCCCTCCCTCCACATCTCCATACTCAGTATACAATATCCCCTGTTACTAATATCTTATAGTGTAATAATACATTTGTTATAATTGATGAGTGAATACAGATACATTATTAAATGTCCATACTTTGTATTAGGCGCATTCTTATGCTGGACCTAAACACAGTTCAATGTGTTTTCACAAATACATAACATCATGTATCCATCATTACAGTATCATACAGAATAGTTTCATTGACCTAAATTCTCCCATGCTCCATCTTTTCATCTCTCCCCCCTCCTCATGAACCCCTGGCAACCACTGATATTTTTACCGTCTCTATATTTTGCCCTTTCCAAATGTCATATAGTTGGAATCATATAGTATGGAGCTTTTGTAGACTGGCTTCTCTCACTAAGCACTATGCATACAAGTTTTTTCCATGTCTTTTCAATATCTTGATAGCATATTCATTTTCAGCACTGAATAGTATAGTATTCCATTGTATGATTGATTATTCCACAGTGTGTTTATTCATTCATCTATTGAAAGACATCTTGGTTGTTTCCAATTATGAAAAACTTGCTATAACCATTCATGTACAGGTTTGGGGGAGACATAAGCTTTCAATTGCTTTGGGTAAATACTAAGAAGCACTATTGATGAATCTCATGGTAAGTGTTGAGTTTTGTAAGAAACTATGAAGCTGTCTTCCAAAGTGGCTGTACCATTTCCACCAACAGTAAATGAGAGTTCCTGTTACCACCAGACCCTTACCACTATTTGCTATTGTCTGTTGTGGAATTAGGCCATTTTTAATAGGGGTATGGTAGTATATTATTGTTGTGTTAATTTGCAGTTTCCTGATGGCATATGATATTGAGCCTCTTTTTCATGTTTACTTGCCATCTACATATCTTCTTTGATGGCATGTATGTGCACGTCTTTTGCCCAGTTTTTAATTGTTTTCTTATTGTTAAGTTTTCAGAGTTCATTGTATATTTTGGACACAAGTCCTTTATCATAAATTTTTTGTTAATATATTTTCCATGCTGTGGCTGATCTTTTTATTTTCTTAATGTCATTTGCCGACATATTTCATCTTAATGAAGTCCAGTCTCTCAATTTTTTTTTTCTTTCATGGATCATGCTTTTGTTGTATGTGTAAATTGTCACCACGCCCAAGGTCATCTAGATTCTCACCTATGTTATGTTATAGAAACTTTAGTTTTGCATTTTACATTTAGGTCTATAATACGTTTTGAGCTAAGTTTTATGAGTTCTAATAGTTTTTGTTTTCCTTTCTACTCATTTATATTATGACTTTAATATTCTCCCTCAAATGGATCTTTCCTGACCATGCTAGGTAAAGCATTCTCTACTAACCAGTCACTGTCTGGTTCATTCTTCTTCTTTTTCCCTAGCACTAACATTATCTAAAATCATATTTTTTTTTTTGCATGCTTACCTTTTCTTTGTCTATAATACAAGTTCCCCATCTGCTGCTCCATCTCCAGTGTCTAACAGAGTATGTGGCACACATTATTTAATGGCAAATATTTAATGAATAAATGAATGAACAAGAAAAACATTTAACATTTCAAGCATAATGATATATGTTAAAGTCCTAGACTATGAGTCTCTTTACAAGTAACTAGGACAGGAAATAAAAAAGGTGCATATAGAAGAAGAAGCAAGATTAGAACAAAAGTGTAACTATTTTTCTTGTTCTGTCTTAACGTATATTAAGCCCAGCTGAATTTAAAGCATGATGCCACAAAAAGAATGTGACCCTTATGAAAATTAAATGATTTTCATGGAAGTTTTTAGAGCCCCTGGTCTATTACCAATAGACTTTATTTCTAAAGAAGATCTATTTAATCATTTTGAACAGTCAATAGAGAAGTCAGATATGATTGCTTTGCCTTTCTACAAAATGCAGATTAGCTTCAACTAATTTTACTTGTGTTTCTATTAAGCAAATAATGGGAAAGAATGTATTGCAATCCAGGTTAGATTAACTGATAAATTATCCTTTCTCCTACATAGGAAAATAGTCATGTGACCTTATCTTTTTATAGCTTCTACTGAATCTTGGAACAAACCAAAAGTCAAGGAGTCTTTATAATTGATTCCTTGGCTGCTTGCAGGCCATTATGTAAAATTCTTGAGGTTTGAAATATCTGTACAGATTTGCCTGCCACAGACAAGAGATGAGTGCTCTTGTTTAAACACTATAAACATTGTCATCAGAGAGTTATTATACCTACTGGGGGAATTGGGAATAGCTTAGTGATAGAGCACTTTCCTAGCAAGTTTGATCTTGAGTTTGATCCCTTGTAACACACACACACACACACACACACACACACACACACACATACACTTAATAAACCCAATGGGACCAAATGATCTTCTACCACTTAAATATTTCTATCTGGTCATTTTATATGGTATAATCTATTTAAAAATTTGAGATAATTTTGGACTTTTCTACAAACTCTGATGGTCAGTCATTTACATATGTTTACGAGGGAAGCAAGGGTGAAATGTTTCTTTTTTCTAAGGTTTGGTGAAGCATATTAGAATCAACAACAGTTGGAGGGCAAACTACTGTATGACTATTACCGCTTGAAGCACTGTGGTAGTTAGGAAGAAATACATGACACAGTTTCTGCATGCCAGAATTGTTTTATATTTTGGGGACATAAAATAAAAGTACTTCAAAAGTTAACAGGAAAGGGGTTGGGGTTGTAGCTCAGCGGTAAAGTACTTGCCTTGCACGTGTGCGGCCCGGGTTCGATCCTCAGCACCATGTAAATGCATTGTGTACAACTAAAGCAAATAAATAAATATTAAAAAAAAAAAAACCAAGATGTCATTTAAAAAAAAATTAACAGGAAAATACACACACACACACACACACACACACACCCAAAAAACACAATAAAATAACTGCAACTTCTTTAGCATTAAAATTAGCCAGTTGCGTTCAATCCATTGTTTTATTTAATTCTCACAATAACTTTTGAAGGTATTGTTACACTGATTTCTAAAATGGATAAAATGAGACAGAGACAAAGTGATGTTCATTCAAAATCATTCAGTGGATAAATCATGACTAGACCTAATGGTAGATTGTAATCTTTTTTTTATTTTTATTTTTATTTATTTGTTTATTTATTTATTTATTTATTTATTTATTTGGTACCGGGGATTGAACTCAGGGGCACTCAACCACTGGGCCACATCCCCAGCCCTTTTTTGTATTTTTATTAGAGACAGGGTCTCACTGAGTTGCTAAGTGCCTCGCCATTGCTGAGGCTGGCTTTGAACTCACGATCCTCCTGCCTCAGCCTCCCAAGTACTGGGATTATAGGCGTGCGCCACCGCGCCCAGCTAGATTGTAATCTTTATCAAGGAAGAAATTATGTGTACATAGATCAGAACCTGGCACATCATAGTCACTGAATAAATATTTTATAAATATAAAATATAAAGGTCTAAATAGATCCGACCTGAGTTTCACCCAACATCGTGCTACCCAATTGATTATACATCTGCTAGATGTGTAGACACTGTTTGTATTTGTCTTACTTTCCCCCACTTTTATCATGGGTGGTTGTTCTATAGAGGGATACTCAAAAGTGTTAGGTGATATGCCAAGTATTGTGGCTTTAAGCCACTTGTCAGAATAAAACAGAGAAAATTCTAGTATAATTTTCAATAGGCTTTGTAAGGGAAAAAAAAACATGGATAGAGTTTTAGGAAGTGGATGGAAGATGAGAAGTGGGGTGGGGAAAGAGCCTTCCAGGTAGAATGTGATAGAGGAATAAATCATAAAATTCCAAGAAAATACTTTATCTCCCAGAACCTGGAAAGAAAAACCAGTTTGACTGCTTTTATGTTTTTACAAAAAGTAAAAATGGAGAAATCATGGCTTAATGAATATAATGTAAGACACTTGTGAATGAAGGGGTGTGTGTGTGTGTGTGTGTGTGTGTGTGTGTCTTTGTGTATAAATTGGTGTGTATTCTTCATTGTGTACTTTTTTACTGTTATGTATACCATTAGCCTCTGGTTTTCTGCACAGATACATCTATGCATATCAGACCAATATAGAACTTTTTTTTTTTTTTTTGCTATGCTATTCAGCAGTATTTTTTCCTTTTTATTCGCACATTATAATTATACATAACAGTGGGATTTGTTATAATATATTCATATGTGCACACAATAAAACAGTATGATTTGATCAGTTTCATTCCTCAGTACCTCCCCTTTCCCTCCCCTTCCTCCCCATCACCTTCTATTCTATTGCTCTCCCTCCTATTTTTTAAATTTATTCTAATTAGTTATGGATGACAGTAGAATGCATTTTGATACTTTGTACACTAATGGAGCACAACTTCTTATTCCTCTGGCTGCACATGTTGCAGAGTCACACCAGTAGTGTAATCACACATGTATATAGGGTAGTAATGTCTGTCTTATTTTACCATCCTTCCCATCCCTACAGTCCCATCCCTCCCCTCATTGGCCTCTGCACCATCCAAACTTCTTTCATTCTTCCCTACTCCCTCCCAACACGAATCAGCATCTGCTTATCAGAGAAAACATTCAGCCTTTTGTTTTTGGGGATTGGCTTATTTCACCTAGCATGATGTTCTCTAGTTCCATCCATTTACAAGCAAATGCCATAATTTAATTTTTCTTCAAGGCTGAGTACTATGCTATTGTATATATGTACCACAGTTTCTTTATACACTCATCTGTTGAAGGGCATCTCGGTTGATTCCATAGTATAGCTACTATAAACATTGATGTGGATGCATCATTGTAGTGTGCTGATTTTAAGTCCTTTGAGTATAAATCAAGGAGTGGGATAGCTGGGTCAGAAAGTGGTTCCAAGCCGGGCACGGTGGCTCACGTCTGTAATCCCAGCATTTGGGAGGCTGAGGCAGGAGGATTGTGAGTTCAAAGCCACCCTCAGCAATGGTGAGGCACTTAGCAGCTCAGTGAGACCCTGTCTCTAAATAAAATATAAAAAAGGGCTGGGGATGTGGCCCAGTGGTCAAGTGCCCCTGAACTCAATCCCCAGTACTCAAAAAAATAAGTGATTCTGTACCAAGTTTTCTGAGGAATCTCCATACTGCTTTCCAAAGTGGTTGCAAATTCGAAATGTTTGAGTGTACCTTTTCTCCTGCATCCTTGTTGACATTTATTGTTGCTTGTATTCTTGATAATTGCCATTGTGACTGGAATGAGTTCAAATCTTAGGGTAGTTTTGACTTGCATTTCTCTAATTGCTAGAGATGATGAACATTTTTCCATATGTTTGTTGATCGATTGCATTTCTTCTTTAACAGACACTTTGTGAAGTGTCTGTTCAGTTCCTTAGCTCATTTATTAATTGGGTTACCATTTATTGATTGAGTTATTTGATTTTTTGGTGTTAAGATTTTTGAATTCTTTATATATCCTAGAGATTAATGCTCTATCTGAGGACTGTGTGGTAAAGATTTTTTTGTGTGTGTCGTCTCTCTCTGCATGTTATTTTTTCCTTTGCTGAGAAAAAACTTTTCCGTTTGAATCTATCCCATTTATTGATTCTTGATTTTACTTCTTGTGCTTTGGGAACTTTGTTAAGGAAGTCAGGTCCTAAGCCAACATTATGAATATTTGGTCCTACTTTTTCTTCTATTAGGCATAGGGTCTTTGATCTAGTGCTGAAGTCTTTGATCCACTTTGAGTTGATTTTTTTGCAGGGTGAGAGATAGAGGTTTAATTTCAACTTGCTACATATGGATTTCCAATTTTCCCAGCACCATTTGTTGAATATGCTATCTTTTCTCCAATGTATGTTCTTGGCACCTTTTTTTTTTTGTTTGTTTGTTTGTTTTTAAATATTTATTTATTTGATTTAGTTGTACACAATGCAATATTTATATTTACGTGGTGCTGAGGATCGAACCTGGGCCGCGCCCGTGCTAGGCGAGCGCTCTACCGCTGAGCCACATCCCCAGCCCCTCTTGGCACCTTTGTCTAGTATGAGATAACCATATTTATATGGGTTTGTCTCTGTGTCTTCTATTCTGTACCATTGGTCTACATGTCTATTTTGGTGCCAATACCATGCTGTTTTTGTTACTATTGCTCTGTAGTATAATTTAAAGTCTGGTATAGTGATGCCACCTGCTTCAATCCTCTTACTAAGGGTTGCTTTAGCTATTCTGGTTCTCTTATTTTTCCAGATGAATTTCATGACTGCTTTTTCTATTTCTATGAAGAATATCACTGGGATGCATTAAACAGGAATTGCATTAAATATGTATAACAGTTTTGGTAGTTATGGTCATTTTGACAATATTAATTTTTCAGCAGTAACTTTTATTTTAGTAAAAGAGTACTGCATGTAGCCGGGCGTGGTGGTGCATGCCTGTAATCCCAGCACTTTGGAGGCTAAGGCAGGAGGATCATGAGTTCAAAGCCAGCCTCAGCAATGGCGAGGCACTTAGCAACTCAGTGAGACCCTGTCTCTAATAAAATACAAAAAAGGGCTGGGGATGTATCCCAGTGGTCAAGTGCCCCTGAGTTCAATCCCCAGTCCCTCCCCCCCAAAAAAGAGTACTACATGTAAATTTTACAATTTTTTTGAGTGATACTGATCCACCAAATCAACTACTGTCTTTGCCTCAGTGCCTAAAAGGGTGTCTGGTCATTAAAATAATAGTGTCACTCCCTAGGAATTGTAATTAATAACTATTTTTGAGGTTCATTTGTAGAAAGAAATAGTCACATAAATACAACCACCAGCCACTTGCCTTTTCAAGAAGATATTTTATGAGAACAATTTGGGAAGTTTCTAAAGTCCACTATAAATTTGAATCATAAGGTTGAATATTTATGTTCTTAGAGCATCCAGGCAATATATAGATAGTAAAATGTATTTGTTTCCATTTAAACATGTGAAAACTAAATTAGCAATATCATAATCAAAGTAACTGCCTAATGGTATCTTATTGGAGAGAAATTACATTTGAATTTTTTATTATAAAACATGATGACATTCATAGGATTTTTAGAGTGGAAAATAAGTCACACACCCTAATCCCCCCTTCAAATATAATATTTTTTTTCTGTTTTGGGTCATTTACTTTTGCTCTTTGGACATAATGCCTGTTTCTTTGCATAGTTATACTGAATTACATATGCTTACTTTTTGTGTGTGTGTGTGTGTGTGTGTGTGTGTGTGTGTGTGCGCGCACGCATTGTTTTAATAAATCACATTTATTATTTAATTAGTTAAATGTCTATATTTTCTAAAGCATACATATTTTACTTAATGCAGTAAATTTAGTATACATCCAATTTTTCAAGACTATTTTAATCCACTCTACACCAAACTACAAATTATAATGTCATAGAATTATATTAAATACGTTTTATAACTCCAATCTTTTTATTGGGGGGAAGGATGTAAAACATATATCATGTAGCTATAACAGAAGATTCTTTTTCCCCAAGCATTTCAAAAGAAGATCTTCATTCGGGGGAAATAATTGCAAAATCAAGAAAGTCTGAGAGACAAGAATCTATCTCAAGCACTTAAGCTGAAAGCAGAAGTCCAGATAACGACCTCTGAGTCACAGGAGGGATCTCTTAACCTCTAGTTACTTTCAAAAGTAAGCTTATTTTGAAACGTTTGCTTAAGGGCAAATGTTATTTCCTCATCAAGATCCTGCAATGTATTAGTTGCAGAGATTAAACTTGGAAAAGAGAACAAAATGCCTTTTAATTTTCAGGTCCACTCTTTTCAGTGTGCTTGATGTTATATTTGACTTCCCCCATGGAACTTTAAATTTCATTAAAATGAGAACTCTATCATATTCATCTTTGTGTTTCCTAGAACACCAGGCAAAATATTATGCACTCAAAAATGTGTTAAATTGAGTAACTTTCCAATAGTGTCAATTCATCTAGATAAATATTAAATTGCCAGATTAGTTAGACATGACATAGTAGCATTATTGACCATTGGCTGCATCTTAACAACTGCCCTGTTAATACAGCTGCATAGTCTTTATTCAAGTATTTAACAGTTTAGAACTTTCTCTTGAATCATAATGTAAACATATTTAAAAAGCAAAACTGAAGACCTTTGAAATCCTTTGTTGGCAGTTTGTACTTTTAAAAGAGAAAGTGTGGTTTTGTACCTGTTGATTGATAAAACGACAGAAGTATCTTGGAATCTGGATTTTCGTTCTAGATATGAACATGAGTGTCCTGTCACTTTCGGCTTTCAATGTATTACACTTAGAAAACCGAGCTCCTCAAAATGCACATGTAAGTCTCTATGACATGGCTCCTGACTACATGTCCAACTTATCTCCAGTCAATGTGTCTTTTATTAAGATTCAAGAGTATTGGCTGCCTTTCTGTTTCTACGATATCTTAACTCTGCCATTTCAGGACCTTCCATTTGTTTCCCCATGTTCACAGGATTCTTATCCTTTCATTGGTTTCATAGTTGACTCCATAATTATACAGGTCTTGGATTAAATACCCTCCTCCAGGTCATGTTTTCTGACCCGCTCATCTAAAGCACTTCTCCAGAGTTACTTGCTGTCTAATCACCTCTGCTATTTCTTTCATAGAACTTATCACAACAAAGATTGCATTATTTGAGGATCTTCTCCAACAAAGTATGAGGTCCATAAGCATGGGAACCTTTCTCTATCTTATACCCACTATGCAGAAAACAATGGATGACAGACAAGAGAAACTGGCAAATACTTGCTGAATGAATATGCACACAATTGCTGAAAAAAATGTTAACAGTTGAGATATTAATATGACAACAAAATAATTTGAAGGGTGCAGTATAATTCTCTTGTTCTTTTACATTTTTGTTTACTCTGAAACCAATGAGTAAATAGCATCCATAGCCAATGTGCATTATTATTTCAACACTTGGTTCTGTGGAACATAGGGAGGTAGATTTTCCAAAGCTAATGATGGGGGTAGATAAAGATTCCTGCAGACTTTGTTTTTATTTAGAGAAGAAATAAGTATTTTAAAATATTTTTTCTGAATGTAGGCAGGTTCCTTGTTATATCAATTATTTTGAATTTAATATTTATATATACTTTAATAATTAGTTTGAAGTAAAGCTCATAAATTTTGAAGTTCGTTGGAAAGTTGTTACCTTTAATATTCTAACGAGTTGGAAGAAAATGACTTCAAACAATATATTGAAACCTTATTAAGAAAAATCTTAGGGGACCAAAAAAAGAAGAAGGGAAAAAGAACAGTAGAATTAATTTAGTTTTATATGAATTTCATTGAGCTTAACAAGTCTAAAATTTGAACTTTGAATAATTTTCGTTCTACATGTGATTCTCATAGTATCTGTCTCATTTCAAAGGAAATCAGTGAGAATAATTTCATACAAAATAACAAAATTAGGGATGCAGTATAGCTCAATGGTAAAGGACTAGCATGTATAAGGTTCTGGGTCTGATCCCCAGCATTGCAAAAAATTTTGTAATATTAATACATAGTGCCATATGCATTTGATATTTCATAGAAAAAATTCTATTTCTTGATTTTCTTTGAAAATTTTATATTGTTTCATTTATGTCTGAATAGCTTTTAAATCATGATTGATGTTGGCCAATCTGTTTTACAAAGTACAGGATATGGAATACTATCAACCTTATTTTGTTAAAGTAGAGGGACTATATCATACAATAGCATAGTTGTGCTACTATGGTACTAATGCATTCCTTCTATATATTGTTCAAATGTAAGGAGATTATCAAAATGCATTACAGACCTTGATCCTTTTAAAAGGCACTATTTTGGGGAAAAATTATGTTGTGTTAAATAAAATGAGGGAACATAAACGGCAAACATGAAAAAATTTTAGCTTTCAATTATTCCCTTTAAAGCACATATTTGTTTTTGGGTACTGCTACAGTACATATACACTAATATCACTTTCCAAATAGAATAATTTCTCTTAGTGTCTGCATTCAACGTAAAGCAATTGTTTTCATGGTTACATTTTGAACTTCAAAAAACAAGGTTTATTGAATACCTAAATATGGAACTGTGATTATCACCATCACTGTAAGCAAATCATTTAAACACTGCTGTTCCTGTACTGTATTTTATACAACCTTGCAGATTTTTCGTTCTGGACACAGTGCCTAACTTCTGTTTCCATCTAAAATCAAGGACTGAATTCACCCTGCTGTCAGAAAAAAAAATAACAGCAAAAATAACAAAAACAGAACAAATGTATAAAATGAGCATTTTCAAGACACTGAACATCAGGGGAGATACTACAGTTATCAGAGATGATAAACTAATAAATTAAGCCTTATATTTGTATCTGTTTACTACACTGAGGAAGTTTCTGGGCTACAACTCAAGGAAGAAGAGTCCAATGGAGCTTAGTGAACTCTAAATGATGAAATGAGAATGCAGGCATAGCAAGGCTTCTAGAATTCAGAGATTAGAGTTCTGGAGAGGACAACTCTCCAGAAAAGAGAAAACATTGCATAACATGACCCTCAAGTATTCATCAGAATACTGATCTGGACATATGAGGAAAATACGTAAGGCAGGAGAAAGGACATTTGAGAGGATTAAAGGAAGTTCCCAACACTCATGCAGGGTTCTGAATAGTTTCAACCAGAAAGCAAAAAATATCAAAATTCATGGAGCATTGAATAGAGTACTTGGAGAGGATTTGGAATGATTTTGTCTCAATACTGGGATAATCAGAACTAGATTAAATGCTGCTCTGAATCTTATTAACAGATATTAAAATCTAGATCAAAAGTATCAAACTATTTCCAAGTAACTTAATTACATCCTGGAACAAAGCTCAAGAATATTCACAGGAATGTTTTTAAATGTCTAGCATTTAAGAAGATAATAATCCCAATGTCTGCCATTGTGATGAAAAGATAAACAGATACACAAAGAAGGACAAAAACATCTATACTTCAAAAACTTCCTATACTTAGGAAGAAAAAAACCTCACTTGAAAGCAATACAGAATGGAGGTAGACATTAGAATTAGCAGATAAGGATTTTTAAAAATTTGTTACAAATAAATTTCCCTATGTTCAAAATATTAAGGCATAGGGACTATAAGAGAGACCCAAATACAAATTTTAAATATAAAAATGACAGTGTTTGAGGTGAAAAATAACTGGAGGAGATCAATGGCAAATTGTATATAAAAAGGAAAGTTTTGAGCTTGAAGGCAAAGCAGTGGGAACTATCCAAAATGATTGACAGGAAATTGAAACTACTGAGTACAAATACAATGATACTCAGCTTCTGACACACAGAAAAGAAAATCTCATCATCTCAGTGAAATCTTGGACAACTTTTAATATACATGCATACATTAAAATGGAGGAAGGAGGAACAAAATTGAAGAAATGCTGACCAAAAGTTTTCAAAATTTGATGGAAGTGGTAAGCCCAAAAATCTAAACTGCTCAATGAAGCCAAAAAAAAAAAAAAAAAAAAAAAGGAGAAAACTATACTAATTATACATCATAATTAAGTTTTCAAAAACACTAGTAAGGAGAAAATATCTTAAAACATCCAGAACAAAAAGGTATTTTATGTACAGAGGAACAAAATTAGGGATTATAGCAAATTTCTTGTCAGCAACATTTTGAGAAGGCATTAGAACCTTTAAAATATTAAACAAACAAAAACCTTATAATCCTAGAATTCTATGCCCAGAAAAAAAAAATCCACTCTCAAAAATAAAGGCAAAATAGTAAGTTTTTCAGATATAAATAATTAAAAGAACGTGTGTCTAGAAGACTCCAGAAGTCTACACTACAAAAATAAGTGTTCAGACTAGAATGGTCAAAGGGGAGGAAGGGTAAGGGAGGGAGCAAAGGTGGGGGGATGGAGGGGAAAAAAAAAGAAGAGGTGGTATAATAAGATGGATATCATTATCCTAAATGCATGATTGAAGACTTGAATAGTACAAATATACTTTGTATACAAACAGTGTTATGTAAAAAGAGGCTCTATATGTGTATTATGAATTGTAATGCATACTACTATTACAAATACAACAACTTTGAATAAAAAAATAAGTGTTCAGCTTTTTTTTTCTTTTTCTTTTTTTAGGAGACTACATTTCACTTTTTTCAAGCCTTGTCTCAAACACTGCCACAGCCTCCCAGTATCTGGGACTACAGGTGAATACCATAGCACCAGTTAATACTTCTTTAATCAAAAGGAAGTGACAAGCCAGGTGCAGTGATGCACACTTGTAATCCCAGTGGCTCAGGAGGCTGAGGCTGGAGGATCACAAGTTCAAAGCCAGCCTCAGCAAAAGTGAGACACTAAGCAACTCAGTGAGACCCTGTCTGTAAATAAAAATACAAAATAGGGCTGGGGATGTGGCTCAGTGGTTGAGTGACCCTGAGTTCAATCCCCGGTACCCACCCCCCAGAAAAGGAAATGACACAGAATATAATATATACAACAAAAGAAATTAATAACACCAGAATTGATAATTACACAAGAAAACATAACATTTTTTCCTTACTATTTAAAGCCTTTAGGAGATAATGGACAAAGTAAAACAATCTATTGTTATCTTTATAAAATATGTATGTGTAGAATGTATGACAATAATGACAAGAGATCAGGAGAGGAAAAATAGACATTTATTCTTTTAAAAAAATTTATTAGTTTTAATTAGTTATACATGACAGTAGAATGCATTTATGCACTTTGATATATCATACATAGATGAGGTATAATTTCTCATTTTTCTGATTGTACATGTTGTAGAATCACATCGGTCATGCAGTCATATATGTACATAAGGTAATAATGTCTATTTCATTCAACTATCCTTCCTGTCCTCATATCCCCTCCCCTCCCTTCCCTTCACTCCCCTCTACCTAATCTATATACTCTTCCTTAGTGCCCCACTTATATTGAATTAGCATCCACATATCAGAGAAAACATTTGGGACTTTGGTTTTCTGGGGGATTGGCTTATTTCATTTAGCATGATATTCTCCAACTCCATCCATTTACTGGCAAATGCCATAATTTCATTCTTTTTAAAGCTGAGTAATATTCCATTGAATATATATACCACATGTTTTTGTCCATTCATCTTTTGAAGGACACTTGGGTCAGTTCCATAGTTTAGCTATTGTGAATTGAGTTGCTATAAACATTGACATGGCTACATCACTTATTCTTACATGTGAAATGACAATATAACTTGAAGATACAATGTGTTAAGTTAAAGATGTGTGCTGTACATTCTAAAGCATTCATAAAACCAAAAGAATTTTAGCTAATAAGCCAAGGAATAAAATATAAACTTAGAATCTGTTTGCAGTTTATTTAAGGGAAGGGAGAAAAATATCCAAGGGGGAAACAAATGAAAAATGAATCATAAAGATTATAGATTTAAAACTAACCATCATGGGCTGGGGTTGTATGTTGCTCAGTAGTAGAGTACTTGCCTAGCACGTGTGAGGCACTGGGTTTGATCCTCAGCACCACATAAAAATAAATAAATAAATAAATAAAATAAAACTAACCATCACACTAACTATAATGAGATCAATATAATTCACCATATAAACTAAGTAAATGCTATATTTTGTTTGTCAGAGACATACTTTAAATAAAATGTTACAAATAGTTAAAAATAAATTCATAGATGGAAAATGATATACCATACAAATATTCAAAGAAAGCTAGATTCCTATATTAATATTAGACTACTATTTTGTAAGAATGAAGAACAACATGAGGTTACTTTATAATATTATTAACAGATACAAATTTTAATAATAAGCAATTTATTAAGAAGACATGATAGTGTAGAACCAGTGACTTGAAGAATTGTGCTCTATATATGTAATATGAAATGAATTGCATTCTGCAAGCATGTATAACAAATTAAAATAAATAAATAATTTAATAAAAAGAGAAATTACAGATTTTTTTTGTACAACATGGAGTTTGTGGGAGGTCTTACAAATTAGGATCCATGATCACTGCTGCTTTGAAATTATAGTATTATCAGATCTACTTGGATCTTGATATTTACTTTTATGAAGAAACATATGTACTACCTTATCATAAGTTTATTTTAAAATATTTTGATAACTATACTTAAAGATGATTAGTTGTCTTTGTAATCTTTTAAAATTTAAATAAAAAAGAAGACATGATATTAAGTATATAACTATCTAATAGAGCCTCAAAATACATGAAGCAGATGATAGATATGAACCTACAATTATATTTTCAAATGCAAATATGTCTTTCTAAATAATTTAGGGAACCAGAGCTGATAGACTGAAACTTAGTGAGAACATAGAAAATATGAACACTGTCAGCCAACTTGACCTATACGATATTTATGGAATATTCGACCCACCAAGACCTCAATACACAGTCGTGTCAAGTGTATACAAAACATTTACCAAGATATATGACATTCTGGACCATAAAATGAGCTTTAACAAATTCACAAAGTTTCAAACCACACAAGTATTTCTCTAATGAAATTAAATTAGAATTCGCTCAATCCCCAAATACCTAGAAGTCAGACGAACCACAGCTTAAAGATAAATCAAAGGGGAAAAACTATATTAAAATGAACAAAAATGAAAATGCAAATGTATGGAAAGCTACACAATGACACTAAAGCAGTCATAAAGGATCACAGGGAACTTTCACAGTTGTTAGATTTGTTCACTCTCTCCATAGTGATAATGGCTTTGGAAGTGTATACATATGTTTAAATTTATCAGATTTTATATACTTGTCATTGTAGATCAATTCTACATCAATAATGCTGTTAAAATTTGAAATGCATGTTTAAAAACTTTAAGGAATTTATGAATTCAAAATGAAATAAAACTTTAAAATGCTTCAGATTGATTCAATTCTAGTAAAATTCATTAAAAAAAATAGATTATAACCAAAAAAAGAAAGGAAGAAGAAAATGCCACTTTAATGTGGCCCCAATAACTGCAGTGAGAAAAAAAAAAATTTGAGTATCACCAACAAAGACCAATGGGTTTTGTTTCTGATTCTGTAATCTTTATTCCTTATTCCTTCAGATGTGTATTCAGCTTTCTATAAAACATTTGTGTTTAGTCAATTGGTAGGTTATTTCTAAATTTAGGGGAAGTTTTGTGTTGATATTGTGTAATTTTGTATTTCTGGCTACATATTCTAACAGGACATGATTTTTTCCCCAGATGTATCCTTCTTGACTTTGTCTAGAAATAAAGAGACACAGTTGCTTAATTTTTAAATTTAATATTTTCACAATCTTAGAATCTAAATTTTAGAGCTGAAAAGTAATACATAAATCTTGTAGTCTATTGCATCAATATGTAATATACAGAGGGCAAATCAAAGGCCCATTTAAATGACTACCTTAGGATCTAATGAATAGTTATTGATGGGGAAAGAACCAGAATCTAAGTCTCATAATATCCACGCTAAAGCTGTGGGACATCATGCAGGCTACTTCAACTTGATATATCATGTTTGGTAGCATAATGGATTATCTAAAGAGGTGTAACAAGCAGATTAGTTGAGAAAAGACAAAAAGGATAACCACAGGTTCAGATGCAAAATTTATAATAGCCACCGCCTAAATGTGCTACTGACTCAGTGTGAGACATACAGATAGCAGCAGCCAATACTCTAAAACATTGATAGATGAGCAAAACAATGCAGCTGAATGAGTAAAAGTACGCAAATGTGGTAATTATTAACAATTCCCAGACACCAGTATTGCCAGTCTTTTGTCTGTAAATTGTACACTGGTTTATTGACTGGGTAATTTTTTTGTCACTCCTGCATCAGTTATTTTGTTGAATTATCATAATTATATGTGTGAACCATTTGTTAAACTTGTAACAACATTGGTTTCTTCCTTTTAATTTATGGTTTAGCACTAATAGAGACAATGGCAATAACAAAAGAAATAACAAATACTTAAGTAACTGCCTGCCACATATTAACACTATATAACGCTTTACATATTTGCACTCCTTGAAATGCTTCAGATATTCCTAAATAATTACATATTAAACTCCTTTATTGTCACACACAAAAAAAACTTATATTTGAAGCTATTATTACCCCCATGTGATAGAAGTGAAAATTGAAGAAGATACATTAAGTTGTGGAGCAGGAAGAAAAAATCTATGGATAATACTTTTAGCCAGCCACCTTTTTAAAGAATAAAATTAGCTCAAAACTTGAAAAAGCTCACCAGTTTGGCCAAAAATAAAAGTAAAATTGCATTCCAAACAAATACTTTCTGCTGATATTGGCAGAATTTTTACTGCTCTATTAGTTTCTGTTTAATGAGCAAATTGCCTTAAGTACACATAGAACAATGAGGAGCTAAGAATAAAGATTTTATCCAGTTTCTCTCTCATCTGTGATGATTTCAACTCTTTCTATTTGTACAGCAGCACTTGTATTTTAAACTAAAAATAGTAACACTTGAGAAATTAACATTATAAAATTTTAAAATTACCAATAAAAAAGGAGGCAATAAAATCAGTAATTTATTAAATAAAGTACAATGGAAGCATTCATTAAAATGTTGTCCTGAAAACACTAATGATAAAAACTTATCCTATTGATTTGAGAGTTCTTCAGAAAGGAGACTTCCAAACAGCATTTAACAATGGTGCCATACATACTTAAGTAGGGATTGCACAGCCTCTTATGGTATCCCTCTTTTTCAGGGCGAATGGAACCCAGTAGTGAAAGTCCTTTGAAAAGGACTGCTCTTTTGAGAAAACAATAAAGATCCTTTTCCGGGTCCCTAACAAACACTCACTATTTTATATCATATTGTTCTTTTCTCCCCTTTGTCTTAATAGATTGTATCTGTCGTCCAAAGCCCACCTTAATAATTTCATCTCTTTAAATGACCCTTTTCCATCTTCTTCAACCATTCACAGCACTGTAGTCCATATACCACATTTAGCTTTTGGTTTTAGGGTATTTGTGCTATTGGTTATTGATTCCAGCTGTGAGGATGTGTATTAGATATGTACATCTTGTGAGTGGGCATCTGACTCATTTTTCTCTACCTCCATCATCCCTATCACAGAATGGAGACTCCCAGGAGCACTCTGGTCCTTTTTTCTACTCAAAAAGTGCATATTCATTTGGAGATGGGCATGACACTAATTTACATAAAGAAGCCACAGCTGAAGAGTGTTCCCCTTTGAAGTTCTTTACATAGAAGTCAGAATTTAAAAATCTAGCCAAATATTGTTTAGGTTGAAAAATGAGTCATGACTTTGTTGGCTAAAAGTATCTGTAAGTTCCTAATCAAGCGTCATTACAAGAATTCTCTTTATATTATGCTGAATAACATTCTTCAGTGTTGTGTGTGTGTGTGTGCACGTGTACATATGTGGGTAAATTCTCTCCATATATTCTTTATTCTTTATCAATGAATATTTAGTTTGTTTCATCATCTCAGCTACTGGGAATAATGCTATAATGAACATAAGGATTCAGATATCTGTTCCAGATACTGATTACATGCCCTTTGAATATACCAGAATCTCTGAAATTGCTGGATCTATTTTAAAATTTTTGAGAACCTCTATACTGTTTTCTGAAATGGCTGCACCAGTTTACTTTCCCACTGACAGTGTTCAAAGTTTCTCTCTTCTCCACATCTGTGCCAACACTTGTTATCTTTTGTCTTTCTGATAGGAGTCATTCTAACAAGTGTGAGGTTATAACTCATTGTGGATTTGAGCAGCATTTATCTGGTGATTAGTAATGGTGAGCATCTTCTCATACATCTCCCATTGGCATTTGTATGTTTTCTTTTGCAAATGTCTACTTAGGTCCTTTGCCTAAGGATTATTTTGTTTTTTTTTTTTTTTTTGGTTTGTTTTTGCTATTGAGTTATAAAAGTTTCTTATGTATTTTGTATTATGTATTTTGCACGTTAATCCCTTATCAGATATCTGCCTTGAAAATATTTTCCCATTCCAGAGATTGTAATTTTGCTCTGCTGGTTGTTTCTTCTGCTGACAGAAGCTTTTAATTTTTATGCATTTTTCACATGTAAAAATGATTTTTTTATATTTTTTAAAATGTTATGTCCAAAAGAAATCACTGTCCAGAACAATATTATGAAGATTTTTACTCTATATTTTCTATCAGTCTTATAGTTTCAGGTCTTATGCTTATGTCTTAAACCCATTTTGAGTTGATTTCTCACATCATTTGACATTATGCTAAATGAAGTAAGCCAGATACAAAAAGATAAATACTACATGATCTCATTTATTCAACTTCATGGAAGCGGAGGATACAATGATAGTTGCCAGGGACTGAGGGGGAAAAGGGAGAAATGTTAGGCAAGAGGTACAAAGTTTCAGTTATGCAATATAAACATGTCCTGGATACTTAATAAGTAGAGGTGTGACTATAGTCAACAATATTGTATTGTATACTCAGAATTTTATATGAAAATAATAACATAATATTGTTTATTTGGAATTTTCAGAGAGCAGATCTTATGTTTTCTCAACACATAAACACGCATGCACACACATGCAGAAACAGACACACAAACACAATTTCCAGAGATCCCAAAAGTTTCTAAAAATTCTTATCTAATATATTTTCCCCAAATCTACATAAAGCTTTAAATAATAGTATAATGAAGGAAATAGTGTTTTTAACATGATAATGATATCCTGTTTTAATGTTCCTTGACTGACTGCATTAGAATGCTTAAAAAAGATTGATATACCCACAGAAGTATTAATGCTTCCTATAGTAGGCTAACAGTGGATCCCATCTTCTATATTTCTTATATTGAATTATAACTACCTTGAAAGACTGTGTAATAAATTAGCTGATAATAAAGACTTAAAAGATGAATTCTGTAATAAGTAAATAAAGTTCTTCATAAAGGGTATTTTCATCACAGATCTATTTTGGTATAAGATTCCCTGGATCTGGTGATCACAACATCAGAAGTACAATCCTTATTTGTCTTTCCTCCTTGGATATTTAGCTATGCTGGCACCCTGCACTGTCAGCTATTACCTTCCAAACCACTTCCTATCGATTACATTGATTGAAATGTTGACTTTGAATGATTGCTGAACTCCATCCACATAAGCATTGAAAGTTCTTGAAAGCAGAAATAACTCTACTCTTCAAATTTCATTTCTTTTATCTTTTTTTCTAAGAACTTATCGGTGATTTCTTTCTGTATCCTATTATAGGAATAGCGTCATGAAATAAAATATAAGCCGACTGTTCACGGATTTATTATTGTATTTGATATATTCACATTTTAAAGAATGATGTTCTGCAGTTACATGAATCCAAGGAGATTAAATCTCCTTAAAAGGAATCAATCCTCTCAGAGTGGGATTTTCTTGCCAATGTGGCTTGATCAAACCATAATTGGGTATGGGCTTTCAGAGATTGCAACACTTTCATTTGCTCATATACTTGAGGTAGAATTATTTTTTTAGTCTTAATATCTTAAACTATTGATTTTTCTGTCTAATCATTACAACTGAATGCTTTGCATTAGTGCATTTCAATAAAAATATCAACACCTATAGAAAATTACCTTTTGGAAATGAAATTAATTCATGTACTTAAAAAAATCAGTGGATATTAAGATTAAAATGTCCAATATTAATGAATATTAGCTTCAAGTTTTCTAAATAAAATGGCAACTAAATGTATGGGAGAGCTGAGCTTTGGTATGGGCAGTTAATATCTATCCTCTTGAGTTCATGAGTTGTCACAGCCCACTTGCCACCTGTCAGTCTTGACTCTGGGTAAGACTCAGGCTTTAAAGCGGCCCCAGGGAAGGGGCGTCCTTACTTGTCCCTAACAGTCTAATTTATTCCTGTACATGACCCTCCTTTCTACAAGTTTATCAAGAGACAGTAATGCTCATGATCTTAATGTCATTCCCTTGATGCGTGTCTGATGTCAAACTACAAATCTAGCTCCACTGGACCCTTGAGCATGTAACCAACATTAATGACTGTCCTAATACACACTTGGCTTCTATTGGCTCACCAAATGGAGAACACTTGGTTAATGGAGAACAATGGTTTTGCCTTCATCCTTGTGTGGGCACTGGATCTAGTCATGATCACAGTGAAGTCTGCCCAGGGTCTAGTGAAGTGAAGTCCACTTAATGAGATTAAGGAGTAAAAGGAGTGGCACCTGGAATTAATATAAAGAATTAGATCTTGTACTACACTCAATTTTTGACATCAGAATCTCTGCTTTAATTATTATTTCTGACAAGTCAGAGAGTGGGCAACTAAAGAGCAAAAGTAGGCAGGCTATTCTGCAGCTAATGAATCCATGTGATAGTTCTGATTAATGCGTGCTCCATCACACATCCAATGCTCTGCTTACACTCATACATGAGGAATAATTTTAATAAAATTGAAAATGTATTCCACACTCTAATGAAACAACTTTTGCTAACTATGCTAACATTTATTAAGCTTTTAAATTTTTTTTTTTGTATCTTACTCTTAATAAGCAATTTATGGAACAACAGATCCTTAAGGGATTTTGCATACCTTCCCTCCCTTAAACACAAGTTCCAAGCTAGGTTCTCTTAATTGCAATGGGAGGAATATGAGATCAGACCAGGCAACCAATCTCTTACATATTCTCAAACATTTTCTTGGTCACCTTCAGTAAATTCATCTTTCTAAATGTTCCTCTTTAATTAGGTAAATTCAAAATGTGATGTTCTCCAGGAAATAATGATATCTCTGCTGGTATGTGGCTGAAATTCATAAATGAAATTTCTTAGTCCTGCACAGTATACTTAGAGAAGATATAGATCCTACCTTCATAAACCCTTGTTATTATTTTTAAACTAGAGAGAATGAAATAGAAAGTATTATTACATGAAAGAGATTAATACAAACTATGTACATTTGAAAATGAAAAATTGTAAATTCATAAGCCTAAAAGTATTTCCATGCCTACAAGATGAATTATTCAGAGAAAAAAATAAAATATTTTACATGGGTTTTAGGGTGTGAATCATTTTCTTTCTTATGAAAATGATCATGTTTAATGATGTGAATCATATCTTTTAACAGTTATGATAAATCTCCTGAATCCAAACTGAAAATTATATATCAGAGTCATCCAAATTAAAAACAAAAGTAAAACCTTCCCAGGGTGAGTCAATAACTTTTAGAGATGTACTATCTCTGTTCATGCACCTGAATACCACTTAGTAAATTCACCTTCTGCACTAAGATGTATTTGGTTTCATGCAGAGATAAAGAAAACTCATTATATCCTTTTAATAATTTCAACCCAAATGGCTATAGAAAAGATAGTTTTCATCTTGAGTAAATTTGTCGTATCCCCAGGTGTACCCAGAGCTGACTTTGAGCCCTTTTCATAGAGTTATTGTTTGGTATAAGTCCAGTGCATTCCTGAGCAAATTAATCTTCCTCCAACTGCTCATTTCTCATGGATGAAAACTATGTATTGACCTCTGTGTGCCTTAACCTTATGGGTTGTGCTGATTTGACTTCTAAAAGGTTGATCATTCACACTAATAATTTTTACCACTTTATGTATGGGGTAAAAAGACATTGGGTTAGTATTTGGCTTTAGCTGCAATATATTTTTAGAACAGAACAGTGATATACTTATTTTCTGAAGTATCATCCATTTGTTCTAAGAAAAAAGTCCAATACACTGTAAAATAATTAGTGCTTTCTTGTGTACTCTATTTCTTGATAGTCTTTCCATTACTTGCTTTCTTTGAAACAGATTATCTAAGTTCTATTTCTGTTGAGACAGATCTGCTGACAAAGCATTCAAGTTAGGGTCATCACTGTCAAAGCAAAGTGGAAAATGGAAGCAACTCCTTTTTTTTTTTTTTTTATTACAAGCCAAAACAACACAAATTCACAGTATAAAAATATCAGGACTACAGAAAGGAAAACCAATAAAACTACTTGTAAATTCTTTGTTACATAGGTTTAAATGAATTAAATATTGTAGAAACATTTAATTATTATGAGTAACCAAGAACAATTTTAAAAAATAGGTAAATCAGATCAAAATTTACTTTAATGAAATTGAAAGCATGATCTACCTACCTAAACATTATCATCAAGAAAATGAGAATCACTCTCAATATTCTTAAATGGTGTAATATACACTAATTGTTCCAACTAATAGTAATATTAGCTACTAAATTACATGCATTTCTAAAAGAATTTTGTGAATTTAACTCTTTATTTTAAGGTTTTACCACCACCACCACCAACCTAGATCTTTCATTTACATCTGCAGAGTATTCCCAAGGATTCAATTATTTTTTCATTTAATTCAGATATTTCATGATATATTTAAGGAAACTTCTTCAAAATGCCATTTTATTTTTACAAAATTTATGATATAATCTTGCCAACCTTAAGCCTTGTTGTAAGACTTAAATAATACACTACACAGCCTCGGCATACAATTTTATTTTTAGTAAACCGGATATAATATTGCTAACACTAAGCAAGGCTCGAACAAAACAGTATTCAGCTCAGTCCATAGTAAATGTTCCATTACTATTGGCTATTTTGAAAAGTTTTTGTTATTTCTGATGATTATCTCTATCACTCAAAGATTAGCTCTTAAAACTAAATAATTTCTATATATTTCTCTTATTTCACATTAACTCTTTGCAATTTCTAGAATCTCTTTCCTCTACCCATATCCTACTCCAGGTTCTTTTTATTTCCAAAATAAAATTCCTGAAATGAACAACTAAACATAAACACCATATTCATGGTGACTACCTTTAATAATGAATTGTAGCATAGCATTTAATGATTTTTTTCCTTTGATTTTTAGTTTTTAAATGATTTCTTTTTCTTTTCTACTTCTATACTACTAAACAATGTTTCATATCATCATTAAGCTGCTGATAATAATTCTTTCTTAAGTATTTTAAAGAGATTATTGCTGATTCTAAATATACCACTCTGCATTAATAATTTTGCAAAATGAAACTACTTAATGGTAGCATTATTGATTTTTCTACCTGAGGTGTTGTGTTTGTATCTAGGACTAATAACTTTGTATTTACTTCCTACTTTCCTGTGGTTTAGTGACTAACATTATATTGTTACTGCATAATAGATGGATAATTTTTAAAATCAGCAAACACATGACAGTTTATCTTATTTCACTTCTAAAAATAAGTACATAACTTTAATTTTGCCTTGAATTATGTTTTCTTAGGGAATCATTACTATCCTATGAACAACATCTTTTACATATTAAAATATTATTTTCTTCTGAAGTTAGTTCCATTTATGTAATTATGGCTTTGGTTGCATAATGTTCAAACTTAGGATGAAAATTAGCACTAAAATTGAGTTCCACTTATTTATTCAGGATTTCTGAAATTGACTTGAGAAACCCCAAGTTTATACTAAATGCTTACATTAATCAGCATCTCCAAATTCTACAACATGAATGAAATTATTAAGTCCCATTTCAGATTTTTAGATTGAATATTCATTTAACAACAGTCAGGAGCAAAAACCCTTGAGTTGATCTTCCAGAGTTTGAATCCCACCTTCACCACTTGCTAGAGAAGTCATAGGCAAGTGACTTAAAAGCTTCTTATGTGTTTTTGAATTTAGAAGTAGGACTGCTTTTAAGATAAGCAGAGGTGAGAAGAGATAAAATTCCAATAAAATGGAATAGAATACTTAAGACATGACCAAGAAGTAGTCAAGAGACCCAGAGAAACAACTGACTGAGGTAGCAAATGTACACATTGGGTTGGGTAGTATTTAGATCAAGTGGGTTCACATAAGGGGAGACCTTGAGCCTCAGGAAAAATATCAGTTGGACAGAGAGTTGTCGTGAGGAAAGCTGTTCTTAGAACACTGTCATGAGAGTAATTCATGCATGTGAAAAGAAGAAAAGATGAGCACCAGGAAAGCAAGAATGCAACTACTAAAAATATAGATGGGTCATTAAGAAGGTTAAATTGAATATGATAGTGTAAAAAAAAAACAGAAGGTACTAAAAACATGTTAATAAAAGAAGTGCCTAGTCATCTTCTCGTCACCATTCCTGGTTTCCTGATTTCACCTTTTTTCCCTGGCCACTTTTTCCAATAGCAGGAAAGAAATTAACATCCAACTGAGGCAAGCATCAATAGAGGGGCAGGAAGCAGTTAAGAGTGAAGTGGTCAGGGGACAGGAAAATGGCAGGCCATCCTGAGGGGCCTTCTTTTGTGCAGACAGGCACCAAAAAAAAGAAGAAAAGAAAAAAAAGAAAAAATGCAGATTCATACTATTTTCTCCACCTTTTAACCACAGTTCTGCAAATCAAGCTTGAAGTTGAACTTGTGACTAGGTCTTATTTATTACTAAATATCTTTTTAACTGGTTTAGAGACTATTGTTTCCTATTGCTCATTCAGTTGTCATAACCTCAATTTAAAAAATTCAAAATGGTTCTGTGTTAACACTCAAATGGAAGAGAAAGCATAAATATGAGGTCATCTAGGGAGAGACTGGGGTTCACTGGGGCAGACGTGTTCTTTTACCAGATCATGCCTAAGCATTTCCCTGATCTGCTTTGGCTGCTCAGACTTAGTGTAATATGGAAATGCATGCTTCATGGTAGTGCAGACCTCATGCTCTAAGCCAATGACAGTGGTGAATAAAATGAGATTTGGAAATACTTGTCATCCATCTTCACTCACTTGTTTTGTTCATGGAGTATTAATAAAGAGGAGGTGATTGTAGTGATGTTGCAGTCTTTTGTATAACGAGCTTCTTTAGTCTATCACCCAAGCCTTAGTCACCTTGGTGACCACATTCTCTTTTGAACTTTTTAAAAAAGATTTTCTTTGCAGCTTATGATTCTCAAGTGGGTTAATAAGTGCCTCTTTAGATGGCCTATTGTGCAGAACTGAAGGACAGCAAAACCATGCACTAGAAATGCAATACAACAGAAAACCCATTAACAAATAGTGCTAGCATCAGAGATACCATCAAAAGCAGTTGCAGTGAGATGCAAGACATCCCACTTTATTCATGGGCTGCTGGTCAAGAGACCCTTCTTAACCTTATCAGCAGAAAAGCTGAATATGGATCCTAATTTTCACTTAGGGACAAAGTCTCTTACTTATGGTACAACAAGCCACTTTAACTCTTACCTGCTTTGTTGCTAACACCTTATGAGGGGCTCTTTTTATAAAAATCAGTAATGCAAGTTACAGGTAATAGCTGTGAAGAACTTGTCATTCCCTAGAAGATCCTGAGATTTGATTGTAAGATTTTTATATTTCCTACATTAACTTTTATAATTCTGGATAAGATTTTTAGATCCTCTATGTTAAACAAAAAGAAAAAATGGCTTTTTTCAGTTTTCAATTTGGATATTTTGTCTATTACTAGTGTTATATGATGCAAATTACTAGTGTTATATGATGCAAATATTTGTCATCTGACCCTCACCCAGGTAACTTCAAAAGCAGCTGATACACTGGCCTAGTATCAGCCAATGTCAAAGTCCCTACTTTCATACACACTTCTGCTATGTCCAGGACTTCACCAAGTGGTCAATGGACTGCATTTTTGCAGACCCTGGGCACACAGAACTGTGATCCAAATCAGTTTATAAGGAAGTTCTAATCATTGTATTAATAACAAAACTATACACCAGGAATAGGAGCATCCCCTTGTTTGAAATACCCCAGCTCTAGTGCCTGCTGCTAGTTCCTGGATGAAAATGGCATGTAAGTTTGAGCTTTAGAAAATTAGAACCAGAACCTCATTAGAGACAACAAGGTGAGATTCTTGATTTAGGAGTAAAGAAAACCTCATGCCAATGTTCAATTTTCTGACCAAGGTCACCAGGAGACTTTGTGTCAAAGTAAGGCCAAGAATCAAAGTCTTCTGACTTCCAGCATAATGCTCTTTCCACTTCATTTTACTGCTACAAATTGCAAGTCATTAACATTCACATTAACATAAAAATAATTTGAGCACATGCTCCATTAGAAACAGGCCATATTATAGCATCCAAGATGTGACTGAAACAGAGGTCTTTCAAATGAACGAGCACAACTCTTGAATCATTGAGACACCTGTCCATCACTTAGGACTCTTAGGAGTCCCAAACCCATGTTAGTAAATTTCCAGAATAGTCTTGATGCATTAGACTACAAGTATAGTTGTGGTTACTTCTAAAAGTGATGTAAGCAACAAGAGTTTCTTTATGCAGAAAACAAGTAAGTAGACCAGAGGGAAGGTAGAGTCAAAGGCAGTTAATTCATCAGTTTAAAAATTCTGGTTCTCCTGCTAATTATTATTTCAGTTGCGGAAGATTTCCCCTTAATTTTTGCGATACCTGTCAGAGACAGAGTTCTGTGTGTTTGAGCTTTACATTAAAGTGTATCATAAAATAATGTATTGCATTGTACATTATGATCCACAGATTGAAAAATAAATCCAAGCACTACAAAAAATAATCTGGTTCTCTGTGATACTCTTGGCTTTGCTTTCCAGATACCACTCTCTATCCAGGTGTCACACATGTGCCTTTTTTCAGAGTGGAGGAAAACTTTCCCAGTTATCCTTCCCACGGTATTATAGCTCATTAGTTATAATTGCATCATGCTACTTTACCTAAACCAATCACCATCAAGGAAATGGAATTACTGCAACTATTTGGAGCAATCAGCATGCAATTCCTATGAAGCATAAAGCCTCCTAGTATCTGGACAAAATCAGAGTTCTGATGGTAAAAAGGAATTAGGAAGTGACAGGGAAGGATAGTGATAGATTATATAATTGGGACATATTTTTTAATTACTAGACATGTGTTTGTGTTTTTTCAAGATATTTAGGATGTAATACATCAGAACCCAGGATTCATTGGCATCTGACAAGTTCCTACTGCTTGCCACAAATATGAAAGCATCTGTTGCATGCAATAACATGGCACCTGGGAAAATGTCCTTCTGTGCAATTATGATTGATATGACACACTTGGAAGAATAGTCAATCTACTCACAGACACAGGAATCCCAGCGATTAGAGAGTCAGACTTTTAATTTGGGCACTGATGGAAGATTTGATTCACTGTCTTCTCCTTCCCCTCTCAGACTGCACTTGAAGATAAGGGTGAACTTCATAACAATCAGGCTTCATAGAGCCTCAGAGTTTAGACAAGATCTCAAGCAGAGGATGATGCTTCAAGTTCTATAAGTGGGGCAGGTAGAAATAAGAGCAGACAGCATATCTTCAAAGCACATTTAGTGGACTGGCTCCAGCAGAGAGTTACTTCTAAAAGTTTTGCTGCAACCAAACCTGAAGGGGAGAAAGTCTAGACTGAGATGCTATGTAAATTACTGAACAACTAAAAGCTTTGCAGGAGCCCTGTTTGGGGATTGGCTTGAATTGCAGTTGACTATGAGCCGTGGAGATTTGGGCATTGTCTCCTCCCGTAGTCTCACGAGACTTGTTGCGGGATCTCGAGTGACTTGGCCGAAATTGCTGATCGGGTCAGCGCCATTTTAGTGGTGTGTTTGGCGTGTGTTAGTTGTTGTTAGAACCAGAGAGAAAAGTTATCAGAATAAAAAGCTCTTTGTCTCCAGTTTGCTTCTGAAGTTCTTCCCGCGGCTCCGTTACTCCAAGCGCTTCAGGCAGCAACAGGTGGTGGCCCGTACGGGGAGCTTCGGAGCGGACAGGTAAGAACTGAAAGGTCTCTAAAGATGGGTTCGAATATAACTGAATCCCAAGTGATAGAGGCTATGCAAAGACTCCTTGATATACCTGACTCTGTTCTCAGTGAGGAGTATATAGACAAAAGTGAAAGTGATCAAAAAAGTGTAGATTCCACTGGGCCAACTGAGACCAGTAAAGAGAGTATTAGAAGAGACCCCAAAATGACAAAAATCCAAGCTATTAAAGCTATTCGGGAGTTATTGGCGAAAGCTGAAGGATACTTGCTCTCACTGGAACCTGGGCCTCAGGATATTGCTGTCAGTGAAATTAGCAGTGGTGAGGAATCTAGTAAAAGTGATCCTGAGAAAATGAGGAAAAAGAAATTTAAAAAGACCGAGAAAAAGGTCCGTCAGGCAGAGGAGTCACTTGTGTCCTCTACTCCCCCATGGGTGGAATCCATTACAGAAAATATGAAGGGTATTACTAGGCATTTGCATACCCTAGAAACAGAAATAAAAAGTCTTTCTGATCGCTTATGCGCTCTCGAGGACAACTCACAATGCATTGGGAACCGCCAGCATTTGAAAAGAAAAATGGACAGAGTGTCCATCAGTCAGTAGATTTCAAAACAATAAAAAATCTCAAAGAGGCAGTAATGACTTATGGGCCCCAAGCTCCTTTCACGTTGAGTATGCTGGAGTCCCTTAACACCTTTAGCTTAACCCCCTCAGACTGGAAAAGTCTATGTAAAGCAACATTAAGTGGGGGGCAATTCTTGGTTTGGCGATCGCAATTCCAAGAACTTTGTATAGAAACGGCTAAAAGAAACGCGGCTGCAGGGTTTGAAAACTATAATATAGACATGCTCACAGGAGAAGGGCAATTCGCAGACTTACAGGCTCAAACAGATTATGACCCAGATATATATGCTCAGATAAATGCAGCTGCCTTAGAGGCATGGAAAACTGTACAAGGACCTGGGGATCTACAAGGTAGCTTGTCAAAAGTGATTCAAGGACCTAATGAGCCATATGCTGACTTTGCTGATCGACTTTTGAGAACTGCAGGTAGTGTGTTTGCAGATGTTGACCAAGCTATGCCATTAGTTGTTCAATTAGCTTATGAAAATGCAAATAAATGGTGCCAAGCAGCCATCAGGCCATGGAGAACTAAAAAGGATCTTTCCATATATATACAACTATGTAAAGATATAAATGACGCCTTTGTCACAGGAAATGTGATTGCAGCCTCAATGAGAGGTGCTTCCTCTCGAAATTTCACAAAGGCTAAACGTAGATATTATAATCAATCAGGATATTCCAGGCAAAATTATCATAATCAATCAGGCAATTCTAGGCAAAATCCCAAAAGAGAAATAAGACCAAGCTCATATCGTGCCCCAGGCCACTGCCCCAGGTGTAAAAAGGGAAATCATTGGGCCAATAAATGCCATTCAAAATTTGACATCCATGGAAATCCTTTGTTCAGGAATTCAAAAAACGGGGCACGGGGCCCAATACCCTGGGGCCCACAAATGTACGGGGCATTGCAGAAGGAGTATCCTCAAGCATCCACTCAGATGCTTCCCCGACACAATCCCTACTACCCATCCACTCCCTCGCCAGAGGAACAAGAGGAAATGCAGGATTAGACCTCTGTTCCACCGCCCGAATAGTGTTAACACCTGAAATGGGGGTTCAACTGATTCCCACAGGAGTCAGGGGACCTCTTCCCTCAGGGACTGTAGGACTTATTATCGGGCGTAGTCCTAAAAGCTTATTAGGTTTGCAAGTGACCCCAGGTGTAATAAACTCAGACTACAAAGGGGAAATAAAAATAATGCTTAGCTCACCCCAAAGTATAACTTCTGTTAATCAAGGAGATAGAATTGCTCAGTTGCTTCTCCTTCCCAATTTACATAATTTATTTAAAATGGGTATGCCTCAAGAAGGGAACAATAGAGGATTTTGTTCCACTGACTCAAGTCCCATGGCTTGCTGGGTTCGAGACTGTTCAAGGAGGCCTATGTGTAAAATAAAAATCCAAGGAATAGAAATGGAGGGATTAATAGATACTGGAGCTGACTCTTCCATTATTAACTTATGCCAATGGCCCAAGCACTGGCCTCTGCAAAAAGCTTCAACCAGTTTAAGAGGCTTGGGATATAAAATAACCTCCCAGATAAAAGTGCAGTAATTTTAAAATGGGAGGATGATGAAGGCCATAAAGGAACATTTCAGCCTTATGTTTTACCTAATCTACCGGTTACTTTATGGGGAAGAGATATTTTGCAACAAATGGGAGTACACCTTGCAACCAAGCCTGCAGATGTTAAATGTGAAAACCTACAGGGTAATCTTAACCATAAAAGAACTCATTATCAAAAATTACAGAGTAATCTTAACCCTAAAAGTAATCATTGTCATAAAGGAAAAAGATATTTTTTTTCGGGGCCACTGAGAAAATAATTTTGAAAATACCATGGCTTTCTGATAAGCCAGTGTGGGTCCCTCAGTGGCCCCTATCTAAAGAGAAATTACAAGCGGCCCACCAATTAGTTCAGGAACAATTAGAAGCAGGTCATATAGAACCTTCCACCTCTCCCTGGAATTCCCCCATATTTGTGATCAAGAAAAAGTCAGGAAAATGGCGATTGTTACATGATCTTAGACAAATCAATAAAACCATGCAAGTTATGGGGCCTACTCAACCTGGACTTCCTAGTCCCGTAGCTATTCCAAAAAATTTCCATCTTATTACTCTTGATATAAAGGATTGCTTCTTTTCTATTCCCCTACATCCTCTGGATGCCCCCAGGTTTGCTTTTTCCGTTCCTTCTATGAACAATAATGGCCCTGATCAGAGATATCAATGGAAGGTTTTACCACAGGGAATGGCTAATAGCCCCACCATATGCCAAATATATGTGGACAAGGCTATCCAACCCATTAAAAATAAATATCCAAACCTCATGTGTCTACATTACATGGATGATATTTTATTGGCCCACCCTAATCAAAAAATCTTATTTAATATATTCAGTGATGTGGTAGAAAATTTAAAAAAACATGGATTATATATAGCAGAAAAAAAAGTTCAAACCAGATCTCCCATATTATATTTAGGATTTAAAATCATGGATACTTTTGTTAGACCCCAAAAATTTTAATAAATAAAGAACATTTGACCACCCTCAATGATTTCCAAAAACTACTGGGAGACATTAATTGGCTTCGCCCTACACTAAATCTCACTACTGGCCAACTAAAACCTTTATTTGACATCCTTCGTGGAGATCCTGATCCATCTTCACCACGAACATTGACTCCTGATGCTAGGAAAGCTTTAAAGTTAGTAGAAAAAGCCATCGAAGGAGCTCATTGTGATAGATTTGATTTAACTCAACCGCTGATGTTGATTATTATTTCTTCACAATATACACCCACAGGAGTATTTTGGCAACAAGGGCCTTTATTATGGATACATTTGCCCGTCTCTCCTAAAAGTATAATTGAATCTTATACCTCCATGGTGGCTAAACTTATTCTTCAAGGACTTAAGACTTCTATTAAAATATTTGGCATTCACCCTGCTACTATTATTACTCCCTATTCATCATCACAGATTGAATACTTATGCTTCAATGATAATGATTGGGCTATAGCTAAATGCTCTACTTCTGCAAATTTTGATAATCATCTTCCTAAGTCCCCTATATTATCTTTTTGTATTAATCATCCTATTATATTTCCACAGGTAATAAAAAATCAACCCATTCCTAAGGCATTTAATGTATTTACAGATGGGTCCTCAAATGGTACTGCTACAGTAGTCACTAAAAAAGAAAATATGACTTACATAACTGCACACAAATCAGCTCAACTAGTGGAATTGGAAGCTGTGGTAAGAGCTCTGGAAAATTTTAGGGACCAGCCCGTAAACATTTTTTCAGATAGCCACTATATTGTACAAGCCATCCCAAAATTAGAGTTAGCAGGACCAATAGCACCTCATACTCCAGCCTTTAAATTGTTTTATCAAATACAAAAACTTTTGTGGGCAAGAAAAGAACCTCTATTCGTAGGCCATATTAGAGCACATACTAATTTGCCTGGTCCCCTCCATGAAGGTAATCAAAAGGCTGATGAACTTACAAAAACAGTATTTATACTTTCAGCGCTACAACAAGCTACTTTATTTCACTCCCAGTTTCATGTCAACAGCACCACCTTGCAACGTAGTTTAAAATCACAAAGGAGCAAGCCAGAACAATTGTAAAAGATTGTAAATCTTGTATGACACATTTGCCCAATCCTCATTTCGGCGTTAACCCTAGAGGATTAATGCCCAATCATTTGTGGCAGATGGATGTTACTCATGAGCCAAGTTTTGGAAAATTGCGATTTATTCATGTGACCATAGATACATGTTCAGGCATGATTTTTGCTTCCTTACATTCTGGAGAAAAAGTTAAAGATGTTACATCTCATTGTTTGCAAGCTTTTGCTGCATTGGGCATCCCCAAAATGCTTAAAACAGATAATGGCCCCGCATATATGTCCTCATCTTTCAAACAGTTTTGCGCAAAATTCAATATATCCCATAAAACAGGCATCCCATACAATCCTCAGGGTCAGGGCATTATTGAAAGAGCAAACCGAACACTGAAAATTATGTTATTAAAACAAAAAGAAGGAAATTGGAAAAGTCCTAAGGACAGATTGGCAGTTGCCCTGTTTACCTTAAATTTTTTAACTTTAGACTCTAATGGTTATTCTGCTGGAGACAGACATTGGAATCCACACCAACAACATAAACCTTTGGTTTACTGGAAGGATGTTCTTTCAGGTACATGGAAGGGTCCAGATCCAGTATTAATTTGGGGAAGAGGATCTGTTTGTGTTTTTCCAAAAGTCGAATCCTCTCCAATATGGATACCATCTAGATTAATAAAACAGGTACCACATCAAAATGATCAAGATGAAGTTATTGAAGAATCAAGATTAATAAAAAAGGTACAAAATCAAGAGGACCAAGATGAAGGTACAGAATGATTCCTTCAAAAGAGTCCTTCAAAATATTTCACAACTTAAGTGTCATTTCTCCCGGCCGGGACAAGGAGATCTCTCTTTAGTGTGCACACAATTGTATTTTTTTTTTCTTTTTATACATGTCTTTATGTCTGTACATTTGTCTACATTTCATGTTAATGTGACGTCACAAATATATGTTTGTATGCTTGTTCGTCTGTCCAGTGTGACGTCACAAAGAACAAAGCGCTTATGAAAAAGAATATATATATATATATATATATATATATATATATATATATGGATCCAAATAACTTTAATTCATTTTAGGTTAAGAGTATTCAATTTAGGTAAATAATTTTATAAATGAAGGTACTTTCAATTTTGATTTATAGGTGTCCCTGGGACTTCTCTTTAGCAAACAATATGACTAGTGCTATATAACCTGATATTTTGGTGTTTTGACATAAGATTGTTTATTTGTTAATAACTTCATTTGTTTAATAGCTCATTAATTTCAATTATCTCAACAGGTAAAAGATTGCTCTGTATACAGAGACTCAAGGGTTCCAGCTAACAAATTATTTCTCTAAAGTGCCTTTACCTTTTCTTTAATCTATCTTTAATGCAGTAATTACCCTCAGTCTTTCTTTGTTTTGTTCTAAATATGATATTTTTCCAACTTATGTTTGTAGAAGCTCAACCAGCAATGTGTGTGAACAAAAATCAACTTTAATTTTCTAATCTAATTATTCTATTTTGTAGTTTGACAACTCGCCTCTTGACTCAGTGCTGCAATAGCACTGCCTTTCCTTTAATAATTGATGTTTGAGTTTCTAGGTAGCGGGCCCTGAAGATTTGCCGGTGGCATTGTCTAAACATAAAAAAGACGTCTGCTGCTACAGCTGCAGGGATCACGGCCGCCGCAAGCATCCCTGCTGCTCAAACATCAAACAACCTCACCAACAGTGTGGCCTCTGCTCTACATGCATGGGGCCTCCTACATCAACATGTTACAACAAATGGACATTTTGATCTTTCATTGTTTGGGACTTTACGGGACAATGCCTTGCGGGTATTTGTCTAGAGAATTCAGTGTGTTACTTGATGGAATTTAGGGCAGCTGATTTGTTTAAACAATTTGATATGCTATGCAATTTGGCTCATCACCAAAAGGCTTGTCGCCTTAAAGCAGCAACATCTCCTCACAATTGGACGGCTGTTAGTCATCATATATAGTCGATCCTAAAGGGCTCCATTGGATGGCTGGTTAGCCAATGACGGGTAAGATCCCCAGAGGGGGACAACCTAAGACAGGCACAGTCGCATGGGACAGTCTCATGTGGCCGACATATCAACCTAAGACAGGAGTCAAGGGCACAGCCTTGATTATCCGATGACGGGTAAGAATGTTGGTTGCACATAGACGTCCTAGAGCATTACCTCTTTTAAAACAAAAAGGGGGAAATGCAGGAGCCCTGTTTGGGGATTGGCTTGAATTGCAGTTGACTATGAGCCGTGGAGATTTGGGCATTGTCTCCTCCCGTAGTCTCACGAGACTTGTTGCGGGATCTCGAGTGACTTGGCCGAAATTGCTGATTGGGTCAGCGCCATTTTAGTGGTGTGTTTGGCGTGAGTTAGTTGTTGTTAGAACCAGAGAGAAAAGTTATCAGAATAAAAAGCTCTTTGTCTCCAGTTTGCTTCTGAAGTTCTTCCCGCGGCTCCGTTACTCCAAGCGCTTCAGGCGGCAACAAAGCTTTATCAAAATCTTATATTTTACATGGTTGTTTCTATAATCCTTCCATTATGTAGCCAGTCTCATCAAGGTACATATTACTTTACTATCTCTTGAAACAATGCCAGAGAATGTGTTTGGGATCCTTCCCCTTCTGGTTATGCTTCACAGAAGTGGAGAAAACATCTGAAAGGCAGAGTTGGGTTTAGATTCTGAAGAGTTCCTTAATGTCATGCTTAATTACCTGGATTCTATAAAAACCAACTAAGGCAACCAGAGGAAATATTTACAAAGACATAAAAGTACAATCAGGGTGTGTCCTGTGTGAGACAGGGGAGTGGGACAGAAGAGAGACTAGTACTGGAAATCAGTAAAATACAGAAGTGATAAAATCCCAAGCCCAGGAGATTACTGTGGCAGAAAGAGCATAACAAAGGAATAAGAATGGAAATTAATGGAGTGCTATACCTGACATGGTGAACTACCTGGAAGTAGTGATAGAAGTTGACTGCAGCGGTAAATCAAGACAAAACTTAATTTTGTATGTCATTTTTCAGGATATACTCTTTAAATTTTTTTTTAATTTGTTCTTTTTAGTTATACATGACAATAGAATGTATGCTGATTTTAAGCCCTTTGGGTATTTGCTGAGGGGTGGGATGACTGAGTCAAATGGTGGCTCCATGCCAAGTTTTCTGAGGAATCTTCCTATTGTTTTCCAGAATAGTTGTAAATTTGCAATCCCACCAGCAATGTATGAGTGAACCTTTTTCCTCACACCCTTGCCAACATTTATTGTTATTTGTATTCTTGATAATTGCCGTTCTGACCAGAGAGAGATGACATCTCAGTGCAGTTTTAATTTGCATTTCTGTAACTGCTAGAAATGTTGAATATTTTTTCATGTTTGTTGACCAAATCATATTTCTTCTTCTGTGAAGTGTTTGTCCAGTTCCTTTGCCCATTTATTGATTGGGTTATTTGTGGTTTTGGTGTTAAATTTTTATTTATATATTCTGGGGATTAATGTTATATCTGATGTGCAGGTGGCAAAGATTTTCTCCCATTCTATTGTCTCTCTCTTCACGATTTTGATTGTTTCCTGTGAAGAAGCTTTTTAGTTTAATATCATCCCATGTATTGATTCTTTTGTTTTGCTTCTTGCACTTTAGGAGTCTTGTTAAGGAGGTCAGGTCCTAAGCTAACATGATGAAGATGTGGGGCTACTTTTTCTTCTATTAGGCACAAGGTCTCTGTTCTAATTTCTGGGTTCTTGGTCCATTTTGAGTTGATT
Organism: Tamias sibiricus; assembly: GCA_025594165.1. Taxonomy (NCBI): domain Eukaryota; kingdom Metazoa; phylum Chordata; class Mammalia; order Rodentia; family Sciuridae; genus Tamias; species Tamias sibiricus. The sequence continues at coordinate 80,832,481 of CM046660.1, read as the reverse complement.
TTTGTGCAGGGTGAGAGATAAGGGTTCAATTTCATTTTGCTATATATTTATTTCCAGTTTTCCCAGCACCATTTGTTGAATAGACTATCTTTTCTCTAATGTATGTTTATGGTGCCTTTGTCTAATATGAGATAACTGTATTTGTGTGGGTTTGTCTCTGTGTTTTCTATTCTGTACCATTGGTCTTCGTGTTTGTTTTGGTGCCAATACCATGACATTTTTGTTACTATAACTTTGTAACAAAATTTAAGGTCTGGTACTGTGATGCCTCCTGGATATACTCTCAAAATGGGTATCATCAAGTATATATACCAAGGGACACTGTCTTGTATATTTCTGTTGGCCAATAGTTAACATTGCTTTCAAGAACCTGTGTGATCCAGCCCTGCCATGCCATCTATTCTCATCTCTCACTACTTTACCTTAGTGCTAACCCTAAATTTCTCTGCCAGCCACAGTTATTCTTTGGATTTCTCAGTGCCATGTTCTTTCCTTGGGGTCTTCATGTATCAGTAGGCAGCTTTGCCTGGAATTTTTAATTCCACTTTTCCTGTCCTAGTCCTGTTCATCCTAAGGAATTCAGCAGTTACCTCCTTTCAGAACTCTCATGTGTTACTCACCTTTGTGACAAAATACCCGAGATGAACTATGTAGAAGGAGGAAAGATGGATTTTGGCTTGCAGATTTAGTTCATGATCCCTTGGTTCTGTTGTTTCTGGGCCTGTGATAAGGCAGAACATCATGCTAGGTCTGTGTCCTGGAGCAAAGCTGCTCAATTCATGGCAGCAAAAAAATCTAAGAAGGGAGATAGGAAGGGGCTGGGATCCCAATATCCTTCCAAAGGTACACACCCAATAGCCTAATTTCCTTGCACTGGGTCCTACCTCCTAAAGGTTCCACTACCTCCTAATAGCATGATAGACTATTATAAGCCTTTGGAGGATATTCCAGATCCAAATTATACCAAATCTTCATAGCCACATTCTTGGCCTCTACTCTGCTCCATGACTGACTAGACTTTGTTTTCATAATATTCATTATACTACTTAATTGCCTCTCTGTAAGACTACATTTCTTTCTCGTTACAATGGTTTCAGCCATAGATCTGTGTAACCTTGTAAGAAGGCTCAAAAATGTCTTGAATGTAGCCTGGTACCTAGAAATTGCTCAATAAATTTTTAAAAAATTAATATATGTGTTAATTAATGAAGAAAAGTAATTTAAAATATATTGCTTGGCAAACTTATGAGTGTTTGTTTAAAAGTCCATTAATCTCTTTAGAGCCTCTTGATATGCTAGTAAATAAAAATATTGCCTACATATTAGAACATACTGAATGTACTATAGTAAGCAGCATTTTATCTATTTTGTGCACATTTTTTCCTAGTGAAAGAGAACTTGCTCCTTACCAGGAAGAATAATATGATGGTTATCAGAGAAAGAGTAATTAAAATACCTTGATATTAAATAGGTTTATGTGATAAGAGTATGAATAAAAGAATTTCACATTGGGGGTTTAATAAAGCAATAGCAACGAAGGATATATGTCTTCATGTCTCAATGAGAAGAAAATTTTGTAAAATTCATGAGTAGACATGAATAAAACTATATTTGAATATTTATTCTTACCAGTGAAGATATTAATAAGTGTTAGCATGTAAGATAAAGGAAGTATTCTTTCTCAATGTTAGCATTCAGATTTGCAAATGACAATTGTAGGCACAATTCATACTAGAGACATCATGTGTGCTGCCAAATTCACACAGTTGAAGGTGGTGGCTCCGGTTCCATCCTGCTTACAAGGCTATAGGGCTCTATGGCTGAAACCATTGTAATTTACTTAAAGCCAGAATATAGTCAAAACTATTACTTCATGAATTGTAATACATATCTTAATTATTTTAGAACATTCTAATGTGTCAAAATTCTAACAGATTCTAATAATAAATCTGGAACATAATTCCTTTGTATTATTAAATTATAATTATTTCCTAACTAGAGTGAAATATTATTGGAAATCAAATAAATACTATAAGGGAGGTCTCTTTTTATTTGTGTAAATAGTATTTTATTAATAAGAAAATTGATAGAAAGATATATTTCCAAAAAGTAATTGCTTTCTTATAGAGTTCTATATAAAATTGGGTTATTTTTGGATGGAGGGACATTTGTCTATAAAAAGTTAAAATTATAAATTTTATTGACTATTTCAAATGAAATTAAAATATGGTCAAAATGTTAACCCTCCCACTGATCTGCCACCAAAAAAGTCCTAGCCATTATTTGGGAAAACTAAAAGTACTCAGTATGAGCTACTTCTCCAGGAAAATGGTGGTTGAGTCGGTGATAAGCCATGGTCCACTGTAGCCTTATAATTACACTGTGAATCAGTACCCAACTACTTGTTGGTGGCACTAACACTTGTGGGATGGATCAAGCTCATGATCCCAGTTTTGTTTCAAGTTTAAACATAGAGGATTCCTACAAATCCAGTTACTCACTGATTTAAGAATTCATTTTTTTCCCCAATAAACCAAAAGCTATGAATTATTTCTTTGGCATGCTAGTCAGTTATTTTTAATTCTTTGGTCTAAGGAATTTGTCCTATTCTTTGTTAATTCTTTCTTGAATATTTGTAGAAGGGTACCTGTCCTTTGAGGGCAGTTATTTGGGTTCCATTCCATAGTTTTTATCCTAATATAATAAGTCCATGCCTCCCCTTCTCTCTACTGCAATGAGCTTCAAATTGCTTTAAATAGATGATCCAGGCCGGGCATGGTGGCACACACCTGTAATCCCAGCACTTTGGGAAGCTGAGACAGGAGGATCACGAGTTCAAAGCCAGCTTCAGCAACGGAGAGACACTTAGTAACTTGGTGAGACCCTGTCTCTAAATAAAATACAAAAAAAGGGATGGGGATGTGATCCAGTGGTCGAGTGCCCCTGAGTTCAATCCCTGGTACCACAAAAAAAAAAAAAAAAAAAAAAAAAAAAAAAGTGATCCAGCACCCTTTAAAAAACACACTTTCCGGCCTGGCCTCCAGGGCCCAGAGTAGGATTGCTGAGTGGACATCATCCGGGTCAATTGGCTTAAACTGGAAGGGAAAAAAGAAGGGCTTCCAAGGGTCCATTTTGTTTGAGACTTGTTCTTGGGTTCAATGTTTTTGTTTTTGTTTGTTTGTTTTGTTGTTTCTTGGGGGGTTTTTGTTTGTTTTTGCTTTGTTTTTGTTTTGATTGACAGTGTGTTTGCTTCTGCTCCTCTTTTCTTTCTTTCTTTTCTTCCTTCTCACTTTTGTATTTTTGCTTCTTCCTTCATCTTCCCTATTTACACCCTGCCATTGCATACTCAACAGAGGCAAAAACAACTTATATGCAGAAATTGGGATTTTTAGAATGGCTACAATTGAAATATATAGCAAAGTGGTGTTATATATAGTTTATTTTCTATTTTCTAGACTCACTCTCTCTCCTCTCTCTTACACTAATTTCTACTCCCTGGTCATTTTTTTTCTTCTCCTTTTTTATTTTTTTCTTCTTCTGTTTTTTTTTTTCCATCTTTCTTTATTTCTTCTCTCAACCGCTGCATAAGTTAGGTTTATATATAAATCGGTCTTTACACCTAATCATTCACTCCATTATCTTTCCTCTCTCGTCTGCTGATACTAAACCACTTCCATAGAACTCTATTTTCATACTTTCTAAGAAAGAACAAGTCTATACACTCATTTCCTTCTTCCTAAATATATCACCTCTGTGTCCATTACTTGAAACTATAAAACCCCATCAGAAGCATACAGAGTAAATTGGAAACAATATCTGGGTTAACTAAATCTGTACATTGTGATCAAACTGGGATTCTCTGAATAGAAAGTGTTTGATTTTAAAGTGTAAAGGAAATATAAGGGGATCTGATAGCATTGTACTACAGGAGCAACATAAGGTTTTAAGGCAAAATCAAAATAGTCAAGGTCCCACAGTGCAGGAAGAATAGACACACGAGCAATATGAAGAAACAAGGGAAGAAAGTGACACAAACAAATCAATATACCTCCTCAGTAGATTCCATGGCATGCACAGTTGGTGAAATGCCAGAGATGGAATTTAGAAATTACATATTCCAAATGTTTGCGGAATTTAAGAATGAACTCAAAAATGAGATGAGGGAGCAAATACAGGTGGCAAAAGATCATTTTGACAAAGAACTCCACAAACAAATACAGGAAGTAAAAGATTACTTCAATAGGGATATAGAGGCTCTAAAGAGAAACCAAACAGAAATTCTGAAATGGAAGAAGCAATAAACCAAAATAAAAGCTCAATCGAAAGTATCACCAACAGAGTAGATCACTTGGAAGAAAGAACCTCAGACAATGAAGACAAAATATATATCCTAGAGAAGAATCTAGATTACACAGCAAAAATGGTAAGAAACCAAGAACAGAACATTCAAGAATTATGGGACAACATAACCAGACCAAACTTAAGAGTGATTGGGGTAGAGGAGAGGGCAGAGTTTCAAGCCAAAGGAATGAGTAATTTAGTAAATGAAATAATTACAGAAAAGTTTCCAAACTTGAGGAATGAATGGGAAAACCAAGTTCAAGAGGCTTACCGAACACCAAACATACAAAGTCAAAACAGATCCACACCAAGACACATTATAATGAAAATGCCTAATATACTGAGCAAGGAGAGAATATTAAAAGCCACAAGAGAAAGGAAGCAGATTACATATAGGGGGAAACCAATCAGACTATGTTCAGATTTTTCTATCCAGACCTTAAAAACAAGAAGATCCTGGAATAGCAGATTTCAAGCTCTTAAAGAAAAGGGATGTCAACCAAGAATCTTATATCAGCAAAATTGAGCTTTAGATTCGAAGATGAAATAAAAACCTTCCACAACAAGCAAAAGTTAAAAGATTTCGCATCTCGAAAGCCAGCACTTCTGAACATCCTGGGCAACATTTTTCATGAAGAAGAAGAGAAAAATAACAATGAAAATCAACAAAGGGAGATATTAAACTAAGGGAAATACCAACCAGAAGAGAAACCAAATCAAGCTAAAGACCATAATTCAAATAAAAATGGATGGGAATAAAAATCACATCTCAATAATAACCCTGAATGTTAATGGCCTAAACTCACCATTCAAAAGGCACAGATTATCTTAATGGATTAAAAGAAATGACCCAACAATTTGCTGTCTCCAAGAAACACACCTCATAGAAAAAGACATCAATAGACTGAAGGTGAAAGGCTGGGAAAAGTCTTATCATTCACATGGCCTGTGGAAGCAAGTAGGGGTTTCCATTCTCATTTCAAATAAGGTAGACTTCAAACCAAAGGTAATCAAAAGGGACAAAGATGGATATTTCTTACTACTTAAGGGAACCATTCATCAACAGGATATAACAATCATAAATCTATATGCCCCAAATAATGGAGCACCTACATTCTTCAAACAAACTCTTCTCAAGTTCAAGAGTAAAATTGACCACAACACAGTTATTCTAGGGGATTTCACACACCTCTCTCACCAATGGATAGATCATCCAAACAAAAGCTAAACAAAGGAAGCTTAGGCCTTCTTAAAACAATTAATAACTTAGACCTAACAGACATATATAGAATATTTCATCCCTCAGTAAACAAATACACTTTTTTCTCAGCAACACATGGCTCCTTCTTCATAGACCATATATTATGTCACAAGGCAACTCTCAGCAAATATAAAAAAATAGAGATATTACCCTGCATTCTATCAGACCATAAAGGGATGAAATTGGAAATCAATGACAAAACAAGGAATAAGAAAAACTACTCCAACAACTGGAAGCTAAACAACATGGTACTGAATGAACAAGGGGTTGAAGACATCAAGGAGGATATTAAAAAATTCCTAGAGGTAAATGAGAACACAGATACATCGTATAGAAATCTCTGGGACACTATGAAGGCAGTAGTAAAAGGAAAATTCATTGCATTGAGTTCATTCTTTAAAAGGAAAAAAAAAAAAAAAACAACAAATAAATGACTTAACATTACACCTCAAAGCACTAGAAAAAGAACAGACCAACACCAAGAGCAGTAGAAGACAGGAAATAATTAAAATCAGAGCAGAAATTAATGAAATTGAGACTAAGGAAACAATTCAAAGAATTGACATAACTAAAAGTTGGTTCTTTGAAAAAATAAACAAAATTGACAGACCCTTAGTGATGCTAACGAAAAGAAGAAGAGAAAAAACTCAAATTACTAACATTCATGATGAAAAAGGGAATATCACAAAAAACACCTCAGATATACAGAAGATAATTAGAAATTACTTTGAAAATTTGTACTCTAATAAAATAGAAAATACTGAATGCATTGACAGATTTCTAGAGTCATATGATTTGCCTAAACTGGATCTGGAGGCTATACACAATCTAAACAGATCAATTACAAGCGAAGTAATAGAAGATGTCATCAAAAAGCTACCTACAAGGAAAAGTCCAGGACCTGATGGGTTTACAGCCGAGTTCTGTAAGACGTTCAAAGAAGAACTAATACCAATGCTCTTCAAACTATTTCAAGAAATAGAAAAAGAGGGAGCTCTTCCAGACTCTTTCTATGAGGCCAATATTACATTAATTTCAAAGCCAGGTAAAGACGCATCCAAAAAAGAAACCTTCAGGCCAATATCTTTAATGAACATAGATGTAAAAATCCTCAACAAAATTCTGGCAAATCGGATACAAAAACATATCGAAAATATAGTGGACCATGATCAAGCGGGGTTTATTCCAGGGATGCAAGGCTGGTTCAACATTCAGAAATCAATAAACATAATACATCACATCAATAGACTTAAAGATAAAAATCATATGATTATCTCAATAGACGCAGAAAAAGCATTTGTCAAAATACAGCACCCCTTTATGTTCAAAACACTGGAAAAACTAGGAATATCAGGAACATATCTCAACATTATAAAAGCTATTTATGTAAGGCCCAGAGCTAACATTATCTTAAATGGAGAAAAATTGAAAGCATTCCCTCTAAAAACTGGAACAAGACAGGGATGCCCCCTTTCACCACTGCTGTTTAACATAGTACTGGAAACTCTGGCCAGAGCAATTAGACAGACAAAAGAAATTAAAGGGATCCAGATAGGAAAAGAAGAGCTCAAATTAGCACTATTTGCTGATGACATGAAAATATACCTAGAAGACCCAAAAAACTCTACCAGAAAACTTTTACAACTAGTAAATGAATTTGGCAAAGTAGCAGGATACAAAATCAATACCCATAAGTCAAAGGCATTTTTGTACATCAGTGACAAATCCTCTGAAAGGGAAATGATGAAAACTACCCCATTTACAATAGCATCAAAAAAAAAAAATACCTGGGAATCAACTTAACAAAAGAGGTGAAAGACCTCTATAAGGAAAATTATAGAACACTAAAGAAAGAAATCATAGAAGAACTCAGAAGATGGAAAGACCTACCTTGCTCTTGGATAGGTAGAGTCAATATTGTCAAAATGTCCATACTACCAAAAGCATTATACAGATTTAATGCAATTCCAATCAAAATTCCAATGTCATTTTTCAAAGAAATAGAAAACGCAGTCATGAAATTCATCTGGAAAAATAAGAGACCCAGAATAGCCAAAGCAATCGTGAGCAAGAAAATTGAAGCAGGGGGTATAAGCATACCAGACTTTAAATTATACTATAGAGCAATAGTAACAAAAACAGCATGTTATTGGCACCAAAACAGACTGGTGAACCAATGGTACAGAATTGAGGACACAGAGACTGATACATATAATTTCAGCTATCTTATATTAGACAAAGGCGCCAAAAATGTACTGTGGAGAAAGGATAGCCTCTTCAACAAATGGTGCTGGGAAAACTGGAAATCCATATGCAACAAAATGAAATTAAACCTTTATCTATCACCATGCACAAAACTCAATTCAAAGTGGATCAAAGACCTAGGAATTAGACCAGAGACAATACGCCTAATAGAAGGAAAAAAACAAGCTCCAATTTCCAACATGTCAGATTAGGCCCCAAGTTCCTTAATAAGAATCCTGTAGCGCAAGAACTATTACCAAGAATTAATGAATGGGATAGATTTAAACTAAAAAGCTTCTTCTCAGCAAAAGAAACAATCAGTGAGTTGAATAGAGAGCCAACTAATTGGGAACAAATATTTAATACATGCACATCAGATAGAGCACTAATTTCTAGAATATATAAAGAACTCAAAAAATTTAACACCAAAAAAGCAAATAACACAATCAATAAATGGGCTAAGAAATTGAAAAAGACACTTCTCAGAAGATATACATTTAATCAACAAATACATGAAAAAATGCTCAACATCGCTGGCAATTAGAGAAATGCAAGTCAAAACTACTCTAAGATTTCATTTCACTCCAGTCAGAATGGCAGCTATCAAGAACACAAACAATAATAAATGTTGGAGAGGATGTGGGGAAAAAGGCACACTCATACATTGCTGGTGGGACTGCAAAATGGTACAACCGTTATGGAAAGCAGTATGGAGATTTCTTGGGAAAATGGGAATGGAGCCACCCTATGACCCAGCAATCCCACTCCTGGGTCTATTCCCAAAGGACTTCAAAACAGCATATTACAGTGACACAGCCATTTCAATGTTTATAGCAGCACGATTCACAATAGCTAGGTTGTGGAACCAACCTAGATGTCCCTCAGTAGATGAGTGGATAAAGAAAATGTGGTATATATACAAAATGAAATTTTACTCAGCACTAAGAGATAATAAAATAATGGCATTTGCAGGTAAATGGATGAAGTTGAGAATATAATGCTAACTGAAATTAGTCAATCTCAAAAATCCAAATACCGAATGTTTTCTCTGATATAAGGAAGCTAGTTCACAGTGTTGTTGGATGGGGGTACACAGGATTAGAGGAACACTAGAATGGTCAAATGAAAGGGAGGAGAAGGAAGGGAGCAAGAGGGGGGGAGGGAGGGGAGGGTAGGAAAAAAAATTGGTGGTTGAATGAGATGGAAATCATTATCCTAAATGCATGATTGAAGATCTGAATGGTACTTATATACTTTGTATACAAGCAGTTGTATGTAAAAAGATGCTATACTTGTGCATTATGAATAAGTAAATAAATAATTAAAGTTAAAAAAAAAGATATTCTGTCATGCAACATGGTTGAGTATTACCTGTATAAATGAGGCTATTACAAATCAAAACAAAACAAAACAAAAAAATCATACTTTCTTCATTTATTTGAAATGTATTTTAATGAATTTTCTTTACATGGATTGTACATCTACTTAAGAATTTGAAACTATATGAAGGGATATCCATATAAAGTATTAGGTCATATTTATCCCAAGCAGGGGATAAGGACACATTTTAACTACTTGAGTGAGTAGAGAAATAAGCAGTTTAAACTGTTGTTTTTGAGCTCCCACACCTGCTGCCCCTAAATGTATTAAACCAAGATTTTTTTTTTCCTAGCCTAGAAAGTTAAATAGCAGGTGTAGTACTTAATGAACTGCAGCAACTTGGACTTATTGGTGTGGCAAATAGATTGTGATATTCATTTCCAATTAAAGTTCTTTTGCAAAGATCAATGAAGCACATTTTCACAAATTGAATCACACTGAACTAATAAACAAAATTCTCTCATCCCTGTTGATAGCAAATTATTATTTCCTTAACATTTTAAATCCCATCACACTATTAATTATGAAATGCATGGGGTAGGAAAGATCAAATATTTATTTACTCATGTGTTTGTGTTTTACTTTCAATTTTATAAGAAAGGTAAGGAACATTAACTATTTGTAAGGAATTCACATAAGAATAATTTCCAGACTTGAACTTTTTGGTCTTTGATATAAGAAATTTTTTAATATTTACTAAATAACATTCTTGTCCTAATGATTAAAAGATCTGATCTTTAGTAAATTAGAAAAGAATCTGTTATAGAGTAACCTTTAATTAATGAATGCGTGGTGTATATTTGCATTAAAAACAATGGGGATTGTTGGGAAAAGGAAAATAGCTTAAGACTTTTCCTCTAGAATCATTGAACTGCTTTACAAAATTAGAATGTTAATTTAGTCACCTTAAATGTCACCAATTAATTCAAAGAATGCACAAATGTTTTTATATTCATTTGCAAGAACTTCATAACCTCTCACCTACCCTTGATATTTCTTTCAAAGACTACTTTTGAAGAAATGTTATACATGTGCATAGTTTTCATTCTGAGTTTTAGATATTTTGATATTGATAAAGAATAACAGAAATGGTGTCATCTCTGAATCACAGGGTAAGTTTCCAACAGGACCCTCTATTTTCAGACAACTAAAGGAGACATTTGATGGATATGTACATGCAAGATTTCCTGCCCAAGGAACTCTAGGTCTTAATACTTTTCCACACCATGGTCTACTACTTCAAAAGCAGTTTTCTAGCTGCTAGTGAGATGATCTGTCTTTTGTGAACATTTCTAGCATGAAGAAGTGTCTATCAAATAGCACTACCAAGCTGAGTGCATTATGGTTATTTTCCAAGCCATGTCTGTGTGATCTCTGCAAAGAGGTTCAGCCTCAGAGTGGAGAAAAGGAAGGGAAAATATATTTTAAATGTAAAAAATAAAGGGAAATTCCTCTCTGATATTCTGCCCATTTCCCTCTTTTCTCCTTTTCTCCTAATTTTGTCCTTTTCTTCAGTGGCTCATCTTCTATCCAGGTTACTTGTGAATTTTATGGGTCAGTAATATCATCAGAAAGATTACAGTAGGTGTTTATCAACTTTATTTATTAAATTAATAAAATAATGAAACACATATATGCATGTGTATGTATATGTCACAGATGGCCATCTGCTACCATTACTTCATTAAAAATGACATTTTAATACAAAATATAATAGAAAACTCATTTTATCAGAGAAAAATACATTTCTTTAAATTGAATAAGTTTAGCTTCATAAACTCACGAAATAAGCTTATTTTTCTCTTTTTGTCTCACACCTTGTCACATTCCAACTCAAGTCTGTAGTTCAGCTGTACCAGATGCCTTGTTTCAGCCTATTGTATTACTTGAGAAGAATCATACTAATTTCTCAAAACATAATGTGCCTGCTACTTACTATGAATGTTGCTGAGTGTGTTGGTTTGGCAGCCTTGGGTGGTCCCTGAGAGCCCACCTGTCTAGCAAGCTGCCAGGTGATACAGAGGATGGTGATCTGTGGACCAGACTTTGAGTATCAAGAAATAAAACTACTTTCTCCCAAGTCTTGATAGCTAGCCTGTAAGACATTATTCTTTCCAGACTTTTTCAAGTGGGGGTGAATGGGGAGGTATTATAATAAATATCCTTGAAGATTCAAAGAAATTAATCTGTAAAATAGATGAAATTGAGGCATCATTTGAAGGGACATTAAATCTGACAATTTAAGCCAAATTAAAATTCATTTACAAATTATTTTGCCTTTGGGTCAAATCTTGCCACATTAAATACTATTATTCTTATTCTACTTGAAAGATATTTTCATCAACATGTCTGTCTTTCTTTCTTTCTTTCTTGGTACTGGGGATTGAACCTAGGGTCACTGTACCACTGGGCTACATTCCTAGCTACTATCCTCCCTTTATTGTATTTTTTTTAATTAATTAATATTTTAAAGTTTATTCTTTTAGTCAAATACAACACCAGGACCTGCCCCTTTTTCTTTTGAAAAGGTGCTCACTAAGTTGCTTAGGGCCTCACTAGTTTGCTAGGGCTGGCCTTGAATTTGTGATCCTTCTGAGTCAGCCTCCCAAGTCACTGGGAATACAGGCTTGCATCACCATGCCTGGCTACCAATGTGTGTTTCTGATTGATCCTTTCCTTAAGTTATACCTAGACAATTTCTTATTATTAATCAGCTTCCTTTTACATGTATTCTAGTCACAAATGAAGAGTAATGTTTGTATAATATTCAATTATTTTTCTGAGATAAATAATACTGAAAAATAAAAAGCAAAAAGAGAAATAGTAATATTAAAGAGATAATAATGTCCATTATTATAGTATTGTGTAATTACCAAAGTGTTCACAGCAATTGAACTGCCCTCTATGAGTGTAAGGATTGTACCTTTTCCTCTAAAGTAAACAAGAAAACAAACCCAGTGCCTGGCAAATACTAATAAGTGTGGTGGGTTCAGTGGCCCCCTCAAAAATGTCTGCATCCTATAACCTGTCGATGTGAATGTATTTAGAGAAAAGGTCTTTTCAGGTGTAATTAAGTTAGGAATCCTGAGAGGAGATCATCCTGTGTCCTACCCAGGTGAGACCTAACTCCAGTAAGTGTTCCAAAGACAATAGCACAGACAGAGGAGACAATGTGAATATGGAAACAGAGGCTGGAGGGTTGTAGTCACAAGCCCAGGAAGGCTAACAGCCACAAGAGTATGAAAAAGGCTAGGAGCAGAATCTCCCATAGGAGGGAGTACAGCCCTGGTGACATACTGATTTTGGACTTCTGGCCTCCAAAACTGTGAGGGAGTCAACTTTTATTTTTTTTTCCAGTACTGAAGATTGAACCCAGGGATGCTCTAACACTGAGTTGTATCCCTAGCTTTTATGATGATGAGAGGAGGAGGAGGAGGAAAAGAAGGAGGAGACAGGGTCTTGCTAAGTTGCCTATGCTGGCCTTGAAAGTGCAATCCTTCTGCCTCACCTTCTGGTCACTGGGATTACAGGTGTGCACCGCCATGCCCACTGTCAGTTTGTATTATTTTATGCCACGGAGTTTGTGGGAATTTGCTATTGCAGCAATAGTCAACTAACAGAATAAGCAAAATGCAAATATTCATAGAATGATTGAATAGCCAAAGGAGGACAGATACTAAAACAATCTAACTTCAAAGATGAAGACAGAGAAGTTCAGAGTAGTGAATGAACTTGCCTAGTGACAAATATCACATCTCTTTCATATCCTATTGTTGGAGTATTAACTTGACTAGTTTTCTACTTTTACAAATAGTCCACAGAAGACAAAAAGTTAGATGCAAATGTTAAATATTGTGTAGTAGCAATAAGATTGTGAATATCTTTCTCTCAAATAAATTCAGCATCCTTAAAAATACTTTCATAACCTCTAGTTTTTAAAGTTTAAGAATTAAAAAATGCCTATACCTTAATCAAACTAGACTATGTGTGTGAGATATAGCATTCATGATCAATTCAGCTAGATCAATTATTCCAATTGCATGATAAAGAGAGGAAGCAGATGTGAATAAAGCTTAAGGAGGCAGCTCCTACTGAGAGACAAGGGTTTGACTCCTGACTCCATCATCTGGGTACATGGAGAACTTAGGCCAGGTCACTTAATTCCTTTGTGTCTCAGTTTCTTGATGATCAAAATTGTAATTCTTTTAAGAAATGTGAGCATCAGGGCTGGGGTCGTGGCTCAGCAGTAGAGCGCTCGCCTAGTACATGCGGGGCCCGGGTTCGGTCCTCAGCAACACGTACAAACAAACACATTATGTACAACTAAAGCAAATAAATAAATATCTAAAAAAAAAAAAAGAAATGTGAGGATCAAAGAGACTATACTTTATAGCACAGAACACAGACCCAGTCACATGGTTGTCATTGCTAAGTAGAAATTGGCACACAGTATGAATTCAATCAGTAATTATTCAAACCTGCATTTGCACTCTAAGAAGATGTTTTAACAGTCTTGATTGTTCAAGTAGTCCCATGGCTATCATATACATTTTTTTTTTTTTTTTTTTTTTTTTTTTGGTACCAGGGATTGAACTCACAGGCACTGGACCACTGGGCCACATCATATACATTTTAAGTGCAATGCAAGGTATTAACTTATCTGAAGTCATATAAGATACAAATTTTAGATATCAAAGAAATAATATTTTTCTTTGCATCCCCTCTAAGACTGCTATTAAGAGATCCTGCATTTTCTTGAGAGTAAAAAGGGGAGATCTAGGATAGATTTTTTTTTTTTCAAATGCTCATTTTTTTTCTGAAATTGATTTCTCCTTCCTGATTGAAAAGTCTGGAATTTGTCGGTCTGCAGGGGACCTTGCAAAAGGCCCTTCTGGCTAATCAGTCACTTGCCTGATTGATACTAGAGCATCAGCAGGGTAGATTAGAGATCATGGAATAAATGATCTGACAGTTAATTCTGTGTCATCTGTATGTACATTATTGGAGCTTCTGTGATAGAAGCATCCATATAAATAAGAAAGAAATAAAGAGAAGCTATGTGTCTAGATTATAATTGTCTTCATCCTGAACTCATGTTGGATAGTAGTTCATGAGCATGAGTTACCTGGTAATGTTTAGAAGTGTTTAGAAAAAATTGTTAAAGGACATCATGTTGTATCCTAGTATACTTTGGGTCCTCAAACTCCTATAATTTTCTTTCATGAACTTATTGAAAGGTAGAAACTACACAAGGGGGCAGTCCAGTTGGATACAAGTGTATTTCAATCAGACATCTCTATTTTTAAATCCATTATTTCATCAAATTTTACATAAAAATTATTTATAATAATCCAAGACTTTTCTATTTATCTTTTGATGATATCATTATTACGAGTTGGTATTTCTCTTAGAACTTCTTAATTTTGTGAAAGCTTAACTTCATGTAATTATTGCTATTATAATTATTGCTATAAAGGTTAGCATCCATTGATTACTTATTACATTCCAGGCGTGGTGGAAAGGACATGGTGTATTTTTAAATTTAGTGTGTTTTTTTAATATTAATGCTGATTAATTATACTGATTAATGGGATTTACTGTGATTTTCCATAGATATACACATTGTGCACTGATCATATACATTCACCCCTCTACCCTTACCTTTCTCCCAGCAAACTTGCCAGTCCCTCTTCTACTTTCAGGTCTACCTGTTTTAGTTTCCACATATGAGAAAGAACATGTGATACTTGTCTTTCTATGCCTGGCTTATTTGGCTTAACATGGTATCTTCCAATTACATCCATGTTGCTGCAAATGTAAGGATATCTTTCTTCTTCATGACTGAATAATACTGTGTTGTGTATATATTTATCATATTTTCTTTATCCATTCATTTTTGCAGAGGCACCTAGGCTGATTCCAAATCTTGACTATTGTGAGTGAGACATAGTAAATATGGGTGTGCGAATATCTTTTTGTATGCTGATATCATTTCCTTTGGACATATACTGAGGAAATGTATAGCTGAATCATATGGTAGTTCTATTTTTAGCTGTATGAGGGACCTCCATACAATTTATCATAGTAGCTGTATTAATTTGCATTCCTACGAACAGGTGTATAGTGTTTCTTTTCTCCACATCCCCCACCCAGCATTTGTTATTTTAGCATTCTAACTGGGGTGAGATGTTCTCTCATTGTAGTTTTGCTTTGCATTTCCCTTATGGATAACCTAGAGAATGGGATAAAATATTTGCCAGCTACTCACCTGACAGAGAATTAATATCCAGAATATATTTTTTAAAAATCAAGAAAAGTAATCCAATTTAAAAATGGGCAAATGATCAGAGTAGACACTTCTCTAAAAAAGAAATACAAATGGCCAATAAATGTCTGCATGGTGTTTTAATGCTTGAAGTGACCTTTCAGGAAACTAACCTAAATTGTTCATCATGTAAATACGAAAACTGGGGCACAGAGAAGCTAGGGTACTTGATTAGCCAAGTATACAAAGACGGTTAGAAATATGTCCTTGTAGCAGTGCGTCTTTGTGACAAAAAGAACAATAGCAAATCTGTGATGCAGAAACAAAGGAGGTTTCTCATTCCATTCTGAGGCAGAGCTGCTTACAGAACAAAGCTGCCTTTGAAGCCCAGGATTGCTCCATCTCAAATCAGCTCTGTGGGACACAGAGTGCAACAGGATGGGGACAGCACAGCAGAAAATAAAGTTGAAAACCTCTAAAATTATTTACAGTTCTTTGGAGCCAGTCCTTAAAGGATCATCACTACATTTTATGTATCTCTCTGCCTTGTCTTTGTTTGCTTCTCTTTGATATTTCTGGCAAATCAGTTTAACCTTCAACATTCTTCATTTATTCTACTTGATTAAATTAAACCAGTAGAAAGCATAGAATCAAATAACATTTTCTGTGATGAGAAAGAGCAACCTAAAGAGGTTAAAAAATGCAAATGAAATCGGTGGATGTTTGTATGCATTACTTTGCTGAATGTCCAAAATCCATTCATATTTGGATGGTGGGAGAGAAATCAAAAATTTTCTAGAACAGAGAGTTAAAAATTTACCTACTGTGCATGGAAGTGTAAAAAAAAAAACCAAACAAACTACTTTAAAAAAAAAAAAAAGATGGAAAAGGAAATTTCTGACTGACATTTCTGTCTTTTCGTTGATTCCTGCTGAAGCCTTGCCTTAGAGTAGGATTTTCTTCCAAGAACTCTCCCTGGTGTATAGAAATCAATGCAACACTGCCCTGTGATGTGTCCTAACCTGGTGAAATATCACAAGACTATAAAAGAATGAATGCTTTTAGCAGAGGTCTCAACTTTGCCCCTGCATCATCAATGAGATGTCAAGTTGAAAGTCCAGGTATGTGGAACCATTAGAGAGAAAAGGAAGGGGAAATAGATGAAAGAGGTCAGAAAGTGGACAATTGAAAATAAAAAGTTTATGGGACAAGCACAGCTAGATCTCTTAGCTCCATAGGAAAAGAGTTGGGAATAAATTGGGAAGATGGAAGTGTTACAAGAAAGTGAAGGGGAAATGCCTTATCATCAGCTCTCCAAGCAAGACTAGGAGATGGAGATCTGCATCTGGGAGTCTTATTGCAAAGCACTCTTATGAACACTTGAAAGAGAATGAGAGAAACAGATTGGATAGAAAGAAAAGTTCAATGCAGTGGCAAGAGAAGTTCAGTGGATCCTACAGGAAGTTCTAGGGATGGAACGGCTTTTCAAACCTGTCCCAAATCACATCAAGAACTTGGGGCTTTTAACGCCTGTATCAACTAATCATTCTGTACTAGCTGGCCTTTGGAAGGGGGTGATTCTTGATAAGGAAGCTTCTTTTAGCTGAAGATTACTGCTGAAGATGGACCCAGCTGTGCTCCAAAGGAGCCAACACTCCTGCAGCTGGGAGAAGGAGTGGCCCAGAATGGGAGGTACAGATGAGGTATCGTATCGTCCTCTGGAACTTACCCTATGCTTTTCAGATCTACTTGCTTCATACCCTATTTGGGAGCAGCATCTTGACTATTCTGGTCAATCTCTTTCCTGAAGAAACTTAGAGGAGAAGGTTTCTATTAGAGACTGCAGCTCCAATACTGCAGTTATTCCTACACTCTCACTGATTCCTACACTCTCACAGATTCCTTTTACCATCATTCCATGTTTCCATCACCCTTGCTCGGCATCTCTGTAGATCTGGTGGGGTGACCTGGCTCGTTGCTGAAGTATCTGTGCACCTAGTCACCATGACTTTTTCAGGCTGCAGTAGCCTTGCTTGTCTCTTTACTGTCAAAACTGGGCAAGTGGGCAGAGGGAGAACCACATAATGCTAAAGTGGGTCACCTGAGCCCCAAACATACTCTTTGCTGATTGCTTTTATAAGACCCTAACCCCTTTCTGATCATCAGGATTAATTACTCTAGCCAGGTTAATGAGTCCTCTGATTACCTTGTGACTTCCTGTCTTGAAGAGCCTGAAGTGACCAGATGCAACCAGAGCTTAAAATTAAATATAATTTTTACTGTGTCCCTAGTTTAAGAATTTTCCTCTGAAAACTACATCTAAATTGCATAAAGTTGCAGGCCCCTTGATCCAGTCCTTTATACGCTCTTGCAGTACTGGCTGATACATGTTGGCTAGGTCATGCATCTCCTTCAGTATACGGTTCCTTTTCTCTTGTAGCAGATCTAGAGCTTCTCCAGGTGGGTCATCCCGTGATCCAGCTCCAGTTATTGGCCAGATACCTAGAAGGGAGAGTGAGAATATATTCTGATGGAGGTAATTATTGCCTCCTCACAAGACTCAGGACTTTGAATTATCTGTAAATAAGGAGGAAGTACTAAAATTTAAGGAAGGCGAGGTCCACTTTCCATCACCCAGAAGGCTCACAGGAATCTGGAGAATCATTGAAAGTGAAAGAACTGCCCAGGTAAATAAGAAAGAACTCCAAGTTGTTTCTTCAAGTAATCATTTCAAAATAACTCTGTGAAAGAAGATATAAATTTCTACCTTTCATCATTTAAATAAAAATAAAAACTGCATATGGTTATTCAAATGATGATTTAGGCAGGTGTGCATATTTAAGGTATGCATTTCTCACATCATTCTGGCCTGTGGTTCAGTGATAAGCACTGACTTTGGATTTAAATAGCTAAACCCACTGACCAATGCTGTCATATAACATTTTCTCCCCTATGATACATTTAGATAGAAGGCCTCCATAGGTATATTTTATTATTTTTCTGGGTAGATACTAGGGACATGGACTGCTGTGGTTGGATCACAATTGCAGAATAGTTGCATGCCAATGGCAATCCTGTGCTTTATACTTCAAAATAATAAGGAGTACCTTTAAGATATAATGTTGTCTGTACCCTGTCATATCAGCTCAACCATTCCTATATTGTAGGGAGGTGAATACAACAACAGACCCCCTGTGGATATTATTTACAAGGAAACACATAGCTGTAGAGAATGATCCAGTGCTGGTTCACACTGGCTCATGAGAGTCCCCTGTGCATATCTGTTCCCAGTCCTCCATTCAGTGGTGTTATATTGGTAGTTTGATTTTGACCATAGTGAAAATACATGTACTTTGGAAATCAACAAACACTATGATTCAAGGTTTTTGGTTTTTCTCTTATTTCTTTTTCTAAGCTGAATATTAAATGTTTCCACTTAAAAACAAGAGGTTTAGAACCAGGTGACTAAAGAATTACTTGAGGCCTTAAGATAAACTTTCTTTCTAGCAAAGAACTTGGATTACTTTTAGAAATTAAAAGCCTATTTCTTCCAAAGGCACATAATTAGTGCCAGAGATTATGTGATATTTGCCTAAACAGGTGCAAATGCAAGTGTGTTATTCATTTTTTATGATTTGGAGATACCACTCACTTTAAAAACTATATCTGGGTGAAAACCAAAATTACATTTCTTCTATTTATAAATATTTTATTTTAGTCATGCACTCTGAAAAGAGAATAAATGATATTGATATCATTCATAAAATCAGTAGAATCCATTTTTAATTGATGGTATATCAGTTTCCTATAATGTTCAAGAATAGTTTCTCTAATAGAATTCTTGTGGTTAAGAGATTAGGTTATTGGTCCTATCTTTCCTTTCTCTTCTCTTGCTTATCTCTGGAATCTTTATTATCAATTTACTTCTGAATGAGGATGGGCAGGAATAAGAATAATGAAGCAAATCTCAATTCTGTCAGCTTTTTCTATTTGTAATGGGTTCAAATGCTTTGGAAGAAATAATGTGAGATGTTTTAAATTTTATCTGTAATTAACTAAAAACTGTTTATGATTCTCCTAATTCCCTGCTCCTAGAATACAGTATTGCCATTAAAGAATAGTTGCTTTTATTTTTGTTTTTAATGACTTCCTTGGACAGCTATCAATTGAAGTAGTTACTTGGATCATAACTACTATTATCAGTGTCAGTGGTAATATGATATTTCTGCCAACACAGAACTGTTCTTAATTCATGATAGATAATACAACAATAGCAATCACAAGTTCTAAGACTATAGCAGCAATACACACTAAATCAAATGAAGTTTGGGTGATTGCTTCTGCTCAAAAAGGGCTAGATTTAAGTAAGCTGTTATTTGGAGGTTGATGACATTTTTCAACAATTGTCTGAAGTTTGGGTTAATGGGTAAGAAGTGACTTGTGGCCTTTTTTGGTGATAGCGAGAGGAAAGGCTACTATTTTTTCATCACAGAAAACTGAAAAGCTGTCTTTATCCAAAACTGTTGACTGTAGTATAAAGGTATATGTTAATGTATTTACTCATTCCTCAATGTCTCTTTATCTATAAATAAACCAGGCATTAGATCAAAATATGACAGTAAAGGAAGAATGACCAAGCTGACTAATTTTATAAAATAAGTACAGAGCTTATGCTGGATGGGCCTCCCATTGATAGGGTCAAATAATATTGTAACTTAATTTTACTTTAGTATTTCATCTCTCCTCAAGAACATCAAGCCATTCTAGGGAATTGTTGACAGGAAATTTGTTGTAAGAAGCCTTTTCAGGGCTTTAACATTTCTATTTCAGCCAGCAAAATATTTGGCTCAGCTTGTAGTATCTGAAAACCATGCTTACTGGTTCTTTCTTATACCTAACCTACCTGTCTTTTCCTGCAAACTAAATTTCTCAATCCAGAGTCCTCCCTCTTAGGAACTGACACGTTGTTATTAAAATCCCACCCTATCTTCTTAAAAGTTATACCTGGCTGTATGTGGCAGGTAGAATTCTAAAATAACCTGCAATGACACTTACCTTCCATAACTCCCTCCCTCAAGTGTGGGCAGAACTTATGATTATCATGAGAGATCACTCCCTCAATTATGCTTTATTTCTTGGCAAAAGGAATTTTATAGATGTGACTTAATAAAGTAAGTTGACATTGAGTTAATCTAAAAAGAGATTATCCCAGTGGGCCTGACTTAATCACATGAGCCTTTTGCATCTGGGTCTAAATATCAAAAACAGAAGTAAAGATTCAAAACAGCAGATCTACACTCCTGTTGGTGTTGAGGGCCATGTGGTAAAGAATTGCAGGTGGTCCTTAAGGGGCTATTAACTACCCCTGATCTATATGTGGCAAAAATTGATACAATAGTCCTACAACTGCAAGGAAGAGAATTCTGTTCAACAACCTGGATACACCTGGATGAGGAGCCCAAGCCTCAGATGAGGTGGGAGCCTCAGCTAACACCTTGATTATGACCATGAGGACCCTGAGCAATGAATCCATCCATCCACACTATGATGGGCTCCTGACCAACAGAAATTGCAAAGTAAAATGTTTGTATATTTAACTTCTAAGTTTTTGATAATTTGTCACATAGCAATTGAAAACTAATGCATTCTATATCCAACGGAAAGGACTGAAGCAAAAACAAGGAGGCAAGAGAATAAGAAGCATGTGTAACTGGTTATTCATAGGTATCTCACCTCCAGTTCTTTGTTCTTTAACTTTCCCTGAAGACAGACACGCACCCTTTCATTCTTCTGTTCCAATCATTTGCTTTCCATTGTACAGTCTGTGGGGAAAGGGTACACATTGGTACCTGCTTTCTTCAAACATTTCACACACTATTTTACTTGTTCCAGCATCATCCATTTTTGCATCGTTAGCCTTTAAAACCATAGTTAACATATAGTCCTAGAAGGATACACATTTCTTCTTAAAATAATTTATAAAATCTTAATTTGAAAAATAACAAAATATAGCAGTTTTCAAATATATGTAAAATATTTCAACATTCTTAGAAGAGGAGGAATGTGAATGTGAATGTGAATATTGGAGTCTTCCCTGCCAGATTGCAGTGCACTGCCCCAGACCATGACGGGCCCTGGGGGAACTGCACTTCTGTCATTGCCGAAGCAGGCCTCCTAATTCTCACAATTAGATTACAAGAAGTATAATCTAATCATTGGGTTATCTACTAATATGGATTAACTGGGGGGTAACTATAGGCAGGAATGGTGTGGCTGGAGGAAGTAGGTCAATGAGTTCGAGCTTTGGGGGTTTATATTTTGTCCCTGGTGAGTGAGAGCTCTCCTCTGCTTTCTGGTTGCCATGCCATATTCTGAGGTGATTTCCTCTGCCATGCCCTTCTACCATGATGTTCTGCCTCACCTTGGGCCCAGAGCTATGGAGTATGCTACCTATGGATTGAACCTCTGAAACTGTGAGCCAAAATCATCTTTTCCTCCTTTATGTTGTTCTTGTCAGCTCTTTTGGTCACTGCAATGAAAAGCTGTCTAAAACAAACATGAAAGGAAAATATCAAGATAATAAACAAGACCTATCTCTAAGGAACAGAAGAGACTTTTAACTATTTTAATTATTATATCCAGGATGATTTGTGAATATACTATATTCATTTTCTTGCTTAGTATCACTAAGAGAACAATTTGAAAAAGAAAGAACAGTTTGAGGTTGAAAATTGTGATTGCTAAATTTAAAAATTTAAGTAGAAAGAGTGGGAAATAGTATGTATTTGTAAATCTTTTAGAAGATAGTAAGAGAAGAGGCTGTGCAGGAGGAGAGAAAGAAAACAAGAGATGGAAAATACAAGAGACATCAGGATCCACTCAAGGGATCTCATATTCATTCAACAGCAGTACTAGAAATAATAAATTAAATGTCAGAGAGGATAGCAAATAAATGATAGAACAAAATTTCCCACAATTGATAGATCCAAGTCTTTAGACTCAAAGAAATTACTAAAAACTCAGCACAGCATATGAATAAGAGACCCAGAGATAGAATCACCCTTGAACTATAAATTTTCAAGGAGTCTGCAGAGAAGAAAACTTGTAAATGAAAATATTATAAAGCTTTTGAGATTAAAAAAAAAACACGTAGAAAGAAATGTGAATCAGATTAGAGTCTTGACTTCTCATCAGCATCTGCAGATTGTGGGTGAAAAAAAAAAAAGAATCAAAGTTTTCAAGTTCTGAGAGAAAATACTTTCCATGTAGAATTCTTTAGCTAGCTAAATTATCAATCTGACAGTATGTCAGAACAAACACATTTTTAGACATAAAAAAAAAAGAGTTTACTTTCACTGCATCTTTTAGTGGCTTCCCACGGAATATCCTAACAGGGAAAAAAAAAAAAAAAAAAAAAACTTTCTCTTAACCACAGACAGAGAAATGGATTGTCCAGAAAACAACCATCCCATCCCTGGACAGAGCTGCAGGCATGCTCTAGATTAACTCTGTGCAGACCTGGAAAACAAGTTTCAAAGTCTAAGGGCCCTGGCAGGGAGAGCTCCCTGGCATAAGGCAGAGTCAGTAGAAGACTAGACAATATAACCGGAAGTTTTCTCTTTTAATTGGGTATATAATAAACAAAGTTGGGGCCAGAAAAATAATAAGGAAAATTAGAAACTCTAAAAGAAAAACAAATTGCTCAAAATCTCATGGTCTTGTGAGATAAACTAAAATAATTTTATGTAACTCACATATTAATAAAACAAAACTCCATTTGCCCTTCATGGTAGGAATACCCTTCTGCAAGGGTGTCCCAGAGGTGGCAGCATCCTAGGGACAGGATGAATCTACCTGGCCTGTCGTATAATACTTGTACATTCATTGTACAAATTGTATATAATAATAAGCATATAAACATTCTCCATTTGTTATCAACAACTCATGAATAAAATTGTGGATACTCTTTGAAGCCAAAGATAGAATGTGACTCTCAGCAACACTGAGGGTAATAAAAGGATAGCTGGCTAATGATGAGATTTGAAAGATGTCAGGTGGGAAAAGGGTAAAGGCGGGGAAAAGTGTAAAGGCGGGGAAAGGGGTGGATGCGGGAGGAAAATTGAAGGAAAGTGCAATTGTTAAAATGTACATCTTACAAAATGGCAAGTTGAAAGATATTGTCCAAAATACTGTTGAGATTGTATCAAACGTTAGCAGGGGGAAAAAGAAGAAAAGGGTATGGTAAGAAAAGTCCTCCTCCATCTTATGGAACAAGTAACAGATATTGCCTTAAGAAAATAAAGCAAAAAATGGGGTTGTACATATTCACTAGTGTTGTCAAGCTAAATATAGAAGTAAAATCAGAAACTAGAGAATCAGGTTTCTGGAAAAACGTGTCAAGAGACATTCTTTTAATCACAGATTCTTCTGTTAATATGCGTGAGTTAGGAGGATAAAGCAAATTATTTTAAGCTTGACTGTATTGGGTCATTAGAAATGGATAGAAAAAAAATGAAATTTGAAAGTCAAAATACAAAATACTTGGCCAAGTACTGCAAATCCTGAAATGTTTAGACATGTTTTCACAAATAAGTTATGTTAGACAAAATTTTAGTTTAGGAGTTACATGTTGGTAATTATACTCCTGTTCCTGTCAGGTTATGGAGCTCACACACATTTAGGCCAACTAAGACATACTTAGATACAAGAGGTGATAGTTTTAAAAATTAATTAAATTCTCTTTCTATTTAGTCAACTTATTTTCTACCACAAAATGCCCTCTAAATTAACTTTAAAACTTCAAATAAACCTCAAGTGAAATAACTGAATGACCCCCATACTGCTGAGCACAGTTAATAAAACTGAATATCTGGCTTACTGAGCTTAGAGTAAGGGAGAATGAACAATGATATGGACAAAACCCAGCAATGACACTGAGATGAGTATATTCAGAATGCAGTTCTGAATCCCAAACCCATATGCAAACGAACTTGTGAAGAACAAATGAATGTTTTTGTTCTCTTACCTTAATAATTGTGGGTTTCCATTTCCACCATAGAACTTTTTTTTTCTTAATACATATACTTTTGCTAAAAGCACATTTATCATCAAGTACCATTTATTGAAAATACTGTTCTATATTCAAGAGAGTATCAGTACATATTGAAAAAAAGAAGATATGTGTAGATGCTGTGCATTTGAATGACCTTTCAAAACCTTACTTTCTTGTGTGGAGGAGATAACACTTAATAAAGTCAAAGTCCTCTCAATTGTTTAACTTTTAGAAAATCAGAATGTCATAGCTTTGAAGTATTTGAAATAAAAACTGGCTTTCCTAGTACTGTGGAAGCTTCAACTTGACTTTGCTTTTAAAGGTTTAAAAATCAAAAGACTTTTAGTTTGGGTATAGAATTCCTAGCTTTTTATAGATATGAATTGCTTGGAGAAATTATCATTTTTACTACTGTAATATGAACTTTTGACAGGTTCTTTTGAAAATCTTCTTTATTGAATAGGATTCTATGCCCTTCTTTAGTATTAGCCAGAAGCAAGGTCAATATTTTTAAAGTTTAATTTTTCTCTTATTTTTAATAAATAATGGAAATCAAGGTTAAACTTGGATTTTTCTAACATGATCTTATCTAAGTGTCATCCAAACCATAATTCACGTAGTCTATAACATAGGGATTTAATATAAGCATTTCTGTGTGCATGGCTCTGTTCTTCCAGTTGAATAACATTCAAACCTGGAACCACTTGAAAATTGCTTGCAATTTCAGACTAAAACTATACTCTGACAACATCCCTGACAACCAAGAAAACAGATAATCTTGAGCTACCTGTTCCAAATGATATTGCTCCTTACTCTTGTAGTACCTTTGTTCTAGTACCTGGAATTTTACTTTATGCACATTTGCCTAAACCATCGCCTTACTCCTCAGTTGAAATGAGGGGTCTTAGCTTATGCCTAGTCATTTATTTATTCACTGACCCTTTATCAATATTTATCGCATGCCTATTATATTCCAGATACTTGCATTTTGCTAAACTGTCATGGGGAACAATAATCCTTTTAGTGAACTTAAAGTCCAATGGAAGAGGGACTTGAAAGTTGCTAGTCTTATTTGACTAGTGAACCCAGTGTCCCGCCTTTGCTTCCTGAACCAAGTCCTTCTAATGCTTCTAGGGCTGGAGTCCTACCCAGAGCCCAGTCCCTCCACAGTTGGGTTTCGACAGCTTTTTGGCAGACTGTTGAAGGTGACTTACCATTTGTCTGGCCTTGACATTTGGCTGTTATCTGCTGTTAGTCCCTGTCTTGATCACAGAGGCAGATCCTGTGAATATTTCTGAGTTCTTGGATGTGGTAATTCCCATTCTGTCTGCATTAGTGACAAGCAATTAAAGCAGCTTCCATCAGAATCTTTACTTTTCCTTTGCCTCCTTTCCCACTGTCTCTGCCTCAACTCATACTCATACTCTTGCCTGGACAAAATTTTCTCTTGAACAGCTTGCTATTTTGCACTCCAATGTATAATAATCTTTCTGTGCTATTAAACAACTTGCTATAACTCAAATAAAAAATGCATAGATCCTAGTGTGCCATTTTCTTAATTATTAAAAAGTGAATATATACCTGCAACCTGTAGTGTGCCATTTTCTTAATTATTAAAAAGTGAATATATACCTGCAACCTGTACTTAAGTCCAGAAATAAATATTATCAGCATCTCAAAAGCCACCCACAGGCCCACTCCCAAATTCATTCTGCTCCCTCTTCTCCAGAGGTAATACTATCCTAATTACTAACACCATATATTAGTTTGGCTGGGTTTTGAATTGCAAACAAATATATGTGCATCATATGCATTCTGTACTCAACTTCTTGTGTTCAATATCACATCTGAGAGATTCATTCATGCTTTTGCATCTAGGTGTAGTTATTCAGTTTTATTGCTATTCAGAGTTCTACTTTATGAATATGCTATGAATTATTTATCCACCATGTTGTTCACTTTTTAGTTGTTTCCAGATTAGCTTTTAATAAATAATGCAACTATGAGCATTCATGTGCAAACTTTTTATGCACATATGTTGGGTAATGATTAGATGTGACATATTTTGACATAGGGTATGTATAGATTTAACTTTGATAACTGATGCCAAATGGTTATATAAAATGAGTGGTGCCCAGTATACAAAACCAGTATATGAAATTACCTATGTGCTGTTAAGCACTTAGTCTTGTCACTCTTTCAAATCTTAGATTTCCAGTAGGTGTGTATTAGGGTTTCATTACAGGTTTTAATGTTCACTTTTCTTTTCTCTTCTTTTTTTTTTTTTTTGGTACTGGGTATTAAACTTAGGGGCACTTAACAGGCGAACCACATCCCTAGCCTTTTTATATTTTGTTTAGAGACAGGGTCTCACTAAGTTGAATTAGAACCTCCCTAAACTATTGAGGTTGGCTTTGAACTCATAATCCTCCTGCCTCAGCCTCCCAAGCTGCTGGAATTATAGGAGTACACCACCATGGCCAGCTTAATATTCACTTTTCTGATGTGGTAGTACATGTTTTCAAATTTAAATATCTTGTTTATATTTCTTTTGGTTTTCTTTGTTTCCTTCTTTCTTTCTTTCCTTCCCTCCCTTCTTTCTTCCCTCCTTTCTTTCTTTCTTTCTTCTTTCTTTCTTTCTTTCTTTCTTTCTTTCTTTCTTTCTTTCTTTCAGTGGTAGGGATTGAACCCAATGCTTCACACATGACAGACAAAAGATCTACCTCAAAGTCAGATCCCTAGACCTTTTTGCAATGGTCTTATAGCATAAATTCTTTGATACTGCTATGAAAAGATGGGGCCTATATTCCCTCTTTCAAAATATCTACAGGCTTGTGATTTCTTTGATAATGGAAAACTGAGGAAAGACATGCATCGTCCACATTATTCAATAGAAACCTTGCCTTTGCAGTCCTGAACCACAGGAAAGAAGCCTGACTACCCTGACACTACCATTTTAAATAGGTTGTTCATAGATAAACCAACTGGCAGCCAAGTCCATCTTTTCAGCCATTCCCATCAAGCTCCAGACACTTGAGTGAAGCTATTTTGGGCCCTCAAGACTAGTTCATTTACCAAATAACACACTGAATAACCTCCACTGAAACCACTTGAAACAAAAGAATCATCTAGAAGAATTGTCACACTCTGCCTAACTTCCTGATTCATAAAAAATCATGAATCATAAAATAGTTATTTGAAGACATTCAGTTTGGGGTTAGTTTGTTATACAGCAGTAGATAAACAGAATTTGGTAACTGAAATCAGTGAGAAGGATATTAAAATAAAGCCAAAAATATGTGGCATTAGTTTTGAAAATGGCCAGCAGTCTTGAAGAGTCTATTGATGAAGATTCAGAGGAAAATGAGGAAACTCTAAGAATTATTATTGGAGCTGTAGGAAGAGTTGCTGGTTGTGCATCTGAGGATAGTTTGACAATAGTGCTGCCAGTGACAATGTGACAAAGAGGTAATGTACTAGTAAATCCGGTGATCAAGTTGAGGAGACTTCTGGACAGGATGTTGAAGATGCTGACTGGACTTGTTGTCCTGCCTAGTTTCCTGACTTTCCTGAATCTATAGTTTGTATCTTCCTGCAAATTTGGGAAAATGCCAAGCAATATTTCTTCAAATACTTTTCCTGCTCCATTACTTTTTCATCTATTCTGCAACCCCACCTGCAAAAATAATAATAGGTCCTCCAATATTGTCCCACAGGTCCCTGAAGCTCTGATATTTGGGGAGCATTTTTACTTCTCTTTATTTTTCATATTGGATACTTTTTATTATTCTGTCTTCACTGTTCCTCTCTCTTTCCTTTGTCAAGTCATTTCTGCTGTCAAGTATATCCAGGGAATTTTTATTACAGATAATACTTGCTCAGTTCTAGAATGTTCCTTTCTTCTTAAATCTAGTAGCAGGCTTCAAAAGAACCATCCTCAGTGGGCGATAGATATTTTGTTATTTGAGGGACACAGGAATTATTTTCTGACTTATACTTGGAAAAATTTGAAACCCAGAGGTTATATGTAGTTGACAGAATAAAAGGAAGAAGAAAGAAAGAAAGCTAGCTAAAAGCTGGGCTGGGAGTGAGATTCACTCCCATAGAAAGAAGCAACAGTGTGTATTTCGCTGGGTCTACACGTTGTCTCCCTGAAGGACTCAGATTCATTTTAAGAGCTACCATACCTACAAGAATCTTATGGATACCATGTGATCCTGATATAGTAAGAAACTTTTGGAAGCCCAAAGACTGAAGAGGACTTTGTAGCCAGGAGGAATAAAGGCAGTGTCAGGCCACTGGATCTGCAATAGGCATTCCAAGCCCAGCAAGAGACTTCTAAGAAATCTCCAAAGGAAACCCATGACAGAAAGAAATCTTCCTCTGAGCTCATTGTGGTGTTGTCTCCAAAACATCAGTTAAAAAAAGAATTAGGGTAAGGAAAGAAAACAGAATTGGACCAGACACCCTGTCTTAGTCCATTTTCTGTTGCTAGTACCATAATATCATAGATAAAGAAAGTTGTAAGGAAAAGAGGGTTATTTTGGCTTATCATTCTGGTTCAAGGTCACAGTGCTACACCAAGTGATGTTCTTGTTGGCAAAGTCTCTAAGTAGTACACAGCTTTAGAAGTCCAGAGACAGGGAGATCATGCATATGTGTTCTGGTCTCCCTCTTTTTATAGAGCCACTGGTACTCAGTCATGGGGTCTTCACCTTGATGATATTATTTGATCCTATTTACCTCCCAAAGACTCTACTTCTGAACACCATCATGCATGACACATTATTTTAGGATCACTTCTATTACTTCTATCCTGGAGTGTAGAAAGTCCAAGATTAAGGCACCAGCAGATTTAGTTTCTGGAGGGTCCATTTCCTGATCCTAGATGGCTGCTCCTTGTGCCATATGTTGAAGGGGAAAAACAATTTCCCTTGGGTACCTTTTATAAGGGAACTAATCTCATTCCTGAAAGTTTAGCTCTAATGAGGCAGTCACCTCCTGAAGGATTTACTTCTTAATACCATCATATTGGGGCTTGTGATTTCAACACATGAATTTGGAAAGAATACCAACATTCCAAACCTAACAATAAGTTCATGTTTATCCATTAGTAAACAAGTATCCCAAGAATTCTAATAGGTTCTTGAAGGTCTTTTACCATGTTTGTCATTTTAATTTTGGTGATACAACACATTAAAAAGACCAAGTATTTTATTATGTGATATACTCGAAAATTCCAAATGCTTTCATAGCATTTTTCTTAAAGAGATTTTGCCTTTATTGGGACTTTCCTTAGATTTTAAATCCTGTCTGGGTACTCAGAGCTCAGCAATGTAACACTAGTTACCCACAAGATTTAATTTCTTCCCCCTAATTCTTCCTCTGTATGTGTAGTGTGTGTGTTATGTATACAAGTGTGTGTAATTTAGTACTCACCAGCATTTTCTTCTTTTTTCTTCTTTGGGT
Organism: Tamias sibiricus; assembly: GCA_025594165.1. Classification (NCBI taxonomy): domain Eukaryota; kingdom Metazoa; phylum Chordata; class Mammalia; order Rodentia; family Sciuridae; genus Tamias; species Tamias sibiricus. The sequence goes on along the minus strand of CM046660.1, from coordinate 80,802,469 downwards.
CTTGCTTACAGCATTTTTTTGTCCTCTAAAGTTTGTATTATTTTAGACTGTTTGACATTTTAAAGTATACTTTTTAAATCCTGGTAAATATATGAGCTTTGCTTCTCCCTTTTTATTTATATTTTTGCCCTTTCACTGCTGGCTATATAAACTATTTATAATCCTTCAGTTTTTATGCTGCCTTTGGGCTAATTATTTAATTTTAACATACTTTTATATTGTGATTGAATTTGCTTTCAATTATTTTCTCATAACATTGACCAGGCAGCCATTAAAGGTACATGTAGGACTAGGGGTATGGCATACTGGTAAGGTACTTACCTAGCACATGTAAGACCCTGGCTTTGATCCCTGGCACCACTAAATAAGTAAAGAAATAATATAAAGGTCCACATAGGTACTGTTCTATCACTCTCGTGTTCATAGCTCTTTTGGATGGTTTTAGATATAAATGGATATTTTAGGATCCTAAACTTCTCTATTTTAATACACTTAATATTCAGTATGTAGTAATTGTCCTTTCTATTCGCTTCTTCCCTGGTTCTTTTTCTGGGGTGGGGGGTCTGTAGAACTCTTTTACATCATCCTCTTACAAATGGGACATGATATAAATATTGATTTAATCCAACTATCAGTGTTACTTTATTGCATAAAGTTCACATTAACCTGTAAAACCTGCAGATAAGAAAGAGGGAGATAATTTACCAAAAAGGATGAAAATCAAGCTGATTAATTCGACATTTCTTAAATTTACTACTAATTATATATGAAATTATGGAGGGGGAAAAATCAGCACTGATTTCATTTTCTAAATCCTGTGATAATACTGTGCCTGGAGAGATCAGTATAATAAATTTCCATACCCTAACTACCATGCTCAGAGGCTCATAGGATAATCAAGGATTAAAAAAAAAAAAAAAAAGAAGAAGTCACATTTTCAAACCTACAATTTAGGACTTAAATTGTGGAATGTTCCAGTACCTAGAATCAATCTGCAAGAGATATGGGCAATCCTTGATGAAGGTCTCAGTAAATTCATTCTTTTCTTCAAGAGGGAGGTCAGCAGATCAGATACTCCCTTTATAAATTAAGTCGTCTGTTTCATAGATAACAAAATACCTCAGCCAAGGATCAAATGCTAATAGGAAGAGCTGAATCACTCAGGAATGAAAGATGTAATTGCATGAAGATGTGATGCCTTCCTTAGATTTCTAAGATATTTAATTTTCCCCTGAATCTCAATTCCCCTTTAATCACATGAAAATCAACATATTTATATGGTCAGGGATAACCTGTAATTGCAGTTATTATCATATAAAATACATCAAAGCTCCTAATTTCTAACTTGTTTCTGTTGTATTTATATTAGTATGGGAGAATATCTCTTAGCTGTGATTGAATTAGGATGATGAGAAATGTACATCTGAAAATAAGGGCTGGAGAAATCAATTATTTCCACTGACAGTGGTCTCTGCCCAATCATGTTCCTTATGAATAATACACATTTCCTCCTATAGAGTAAACGTCACATAAACACATTTCCTATTCTTTTGAACAAAGTCAAAAATTATGGGGCCAGGGGGTACAAAAAATCATGTGCACAGTTAGATTTACATGCAAGTGTTTCTAATTTGCATGAAGTGTAAGAAATTTTAGAAATATCTAGGCCCCCCATAATGTATCAACATTCTTTATAAAAGATATTTGGTGCCTATCAGAGAGCAAAACAATACACAATACTTGTTTAAAAACTTTAATATTTTCAAATGCATTTTAAGTTTTTCTTTTGTAATTCTTTTGGATGTACTAGAAGTCCCATCTCAGTCCATTTTTCTCTTTTTAACTCAGAAGTTATAATCTCTATTTCTATTCATTGAATAGTAACTCTAGAAATTTCAACATAGCTATTCACCATAAAGATAATCTGTGGCAGAACAATACAAGGACCTGCAAGCAATTTAATTCAGGACTCTGTTTCCTCTCTCAGCTAAATTTCTGTAAGGTGGTATTTTCAGTAACAGTATAAATTATGTTGAAATTTTAGTAATGATGTGGTATTATCCACACAATTACTATATTCTTAGCCAGGTTTTCTTGTTCCATCTCACACCTTTCTTTCGTGGTCATTTTCATTCTGCAACATATTATTGGTGATGTGCTCATCCTAAGTACTCCCAATGCTTGTCTCTAATACCGTCATATGTCTATGGTCATGGAAATGTTATTAGTACAGATGTGCAGGTCAACAGCTTTTGCTCAATACTTGGAGGACATTCCTTAGTCTTCTGGCTCTCATTGTTATAAAGATATCATTTTCAATGTAATAGTCACACCTTGAGTGATGCCTGTCTTTTTCCTAGCTGCCTTATGATCTCCTTTGTGTCTTGGGTCCTTCAAAACTTCATGTTTTGTGCATAGTATGGATTTCTTTAAGTTTATTATTTTTAGAATTGGTGCTTTTCAACTGTTCTGGAAAATTAACAGTCATTTTCCCCTGAATGCTTTATCTCCCCATCCTTTCTATTATCTCTTAGTGGAATGCCAATGAGAGATATGTTAGGTCCTTTCACTCTGATCTCCTCTGTTGATTCTTTTGTTTCCAGCTATTTGTCTGTCTGTGATGCATCCTATTATATCTTCTAGTTTATTCCATTTCCATTCGACTGAGTCTAATCTATTCTTTGTCCCACCTACTGAGTATCCAATTTTAATTATTCCATTTTTAATTTATGAAATTCCATTTGGTTATTTTAAAAATATGACTAGTCAATGTGTATAACCTTTGTTTTGTCATCATATTCAGATGCTTTTACTTTTTAAATTCATTCAACATATTTATTTTATATTCTGTATTGATAATCTCATTATCTGAAGTTTTTGTGGGTCTGATCTGCAGCTTGTTATTTATGCTAACTCTCTCTCATGTGGCTTGGTATCTGATTTATTTTATTTTATTTTTTTATGTGACCTCTGTTCCAAAGGAATTATTTGGGAGTTGGATTTACAGGGATTCCTTTAGGGAGAAGAATCTGCTTGTGCTTCTGGCAAGCATCTGGGGATGTTTCTTTCCTGAGAAAGCACCAAATTTTTGGATTTAAGTCTTCTCTACTCAAACACAATTAATGTGAATTCTGGGTTCCAATTCTTAAGAGTGTGAATTCATGATTTGCAGTGTTTTCAAGATGAAAATATTTTTCTTCTCTACTCAGAACCATAGCCAGAACATGCACTCACTTATCCTTGATAGAGCTTTCTGTAATGCATATTTTTCTCTAATTCACTCAATGTTGGTGTCACCTATGTTGCCATGTACACCTTCAGTGGGAAACGTTCACACTGTGGGCAGTATAAGAAGAAATTCCTGGAGATGTGCCATGTGCAATGTTTGCAACCTCATGTGGGGATATTGGTGCCACCACCTGGGCATTTTAGTTTTATTTTATTTATTTATTTATTTATTTATTTTGGTATTTTGAACTCAGGGCCTTGTGCATGGAAGGCAAGCACTCTACCTTCTGAGCTATATCCCCAGCCCCCCCCCCCTGCATTTTAGTTTTAAATGAGAGCTTTTGGTCTTCCTACTCACCCTACTTAGACCCAAGCTTGGTTTTCTTCCCTAGATCACTGGGTCCATTATAGGACAAGGTTTTCTAGGAAAATAGACAAATAAATAAAAGAGATAATAAATAAACAAAATAGACAATTCCCCTAGGCAAATTCCAGATTTAGTGATCCCTCTGTTTCAGAATTGTGGCTTATTGTTCTATTTTTTACTCCTCAACTATACCCTACTCTTCCCAGCAAGCCAAGTAATGCATTTGAAAAAATACTTTTTAACATAATCTGTATAGTATCACTATATGCTTTGAACTAAAAGGGATTCTCTGTATGTTTGGTTTATTATATTATCAAAAGCAGAACCTATAGGTCATGCCTCTCAAGTTAGAGACCTAGTGACTACATTGTTGCTGCTCACACCACTTCTGTGAGTGAGACTGTCACCAGCTCTGGCTCCTGATGGAGTGCTGTGGTGGCCTTATTTCATCATGGAGAGTTGATGACAACTCGTAATAATTATAGGAGTTGTGGATGGCTGGGGGATTGAGAGAGAGAACAGGAGGAAGGTGTTTTAGTCAGCTTTTCTGTTTCTGCAACCAAAAGACCTGACCCCCCCCAAAAAAAATTTAGAGGGGGTGAAGTTTATTTGGGGCTCATAGTTTCAGAGGTCTCAGTCCAAAAACAGATGATTCCATTGCTCTGTGCCCAAGGTAAGGCAGAACATGATGATGGATGGGTGTGGCAGAGAAAAGCAGCTAAGGGCATGGCAATCAGGAAACACAGAAAACTGCGCTCAACAAAATACAAGCCCCAAAGGCATACCCCCAGTAGCCCACCTGCTCCAGCACACCCTACCTGCCTACAGTTACCAGCCATGAATACATTCAAGTGTATTAATGCACTGATTAGGTTTACACTCTTGTAACACAATAATCTCACCTCTTAATGTTCTTGTATTGTCTCACAAGAGTTTTGGGGGGACACCTCACATTTAAAACATTATAGAAATATACACTTTAAACTTGTCAGGTTGATCAGTTGACTCTGCTGGCTATTTTCAGTGTCCCTTTGTCATGTATCTTGTTATTTCATATTTCCATGATAATTTTTGCCTGCAGAGTATAGAGTCATCTGGCTTTATAACAAGAAATGCATTCATACCAATTTACTGCCTTTATTTTCTTGTAATGACTGGTTATTTTTAATAGCTTCAGACTTCCAGGGGGAAAAGAAGAATCAATTATTGAAGACAAATAATAAGTTCTTGCTAGCTTCTATGTATATTGTTTTATTATTCCTATTTTCCAGGTGATAATAGTAACAGCAACAACACTGATAACAGTAGTAAGAACTTAACATATGCTAAGATGTACCCTGTGTCAGGCACTGCTATTTCACATGTATCAAATTTTAGAATCCTCATAACCACCCATGTGGTTAGTGTCATTTCCATCCCCATTTCAAAAATGATAAGTAATCTCAGAAGTGTTAATTCCCATGTTCATGTTGTCCTGAGTGATGAATTGGGATGGGGTGTGTCTAAACTCAGGTGTCCCAAGGGCAGACTCAATGTCTTTCTTTATGCATAAGAAATAGCCTTCTCTCCTAAGACCACATTGAATATTTTAGAAAACAGAATTTTTCTTTGACAAAACAACAAAGGCATTCTGTTGATGCTAAAGAGTTAATATGACTTTAGAGCATGGGGAGAATATTTTTAACAACTGAAAAAAAAAAAAAAAAAAACCCTAATGCTTCAGCTTTTCAAAGAGCATTTAATTCTCATGGCCATGCCTAGCCTGTATTTCTACATCAACTGCAGATGAACTATTAACTTTCAAATTGGTCGCTCCAGGGTTCTATTTACATTTTTAATAGAGGAAATATCAGAGGAACATAAGGCCTAAGTTAAATTCAACAGAATTTTCAAAAGAAATAAGTGATCAGAGCAATAGAATGTATCCCAATGCCCTATCTATCATTAAAGAATTAATTAAATGTATTAAGGAAAATGTAGTGTCGATTTGCTCTAATTGAGAAAAATTTTGAGAGAAATTATTAAAACCAGGCTTAAATGAAGAAGGCTTGGTCTGCATAATCTGCAGGAGACTTGTTTGGCCACCAAGGACTCCTTCCTAATGAGCTCTGACTTGGTTAAAGTCCCTCTGAGGGAGAGGATTGAGTCTACAATTGGCTCACTAATGAGCACTGTCAAAATGCAGATTGGTCTCAGGTGCTCTACTCAAGGCAGGCAGGAAGTTTTCCTCTCAACTTGTTGAGCAGAACTTGGTAAGCAATTTTACCCTCTTACCTTCAGCCAGACACAAATCACAATTGTGTCAGCACAAGGCAAAAAGGACAATTATCCTAAAATGAGATGAATTGTAATTTTTGGAGTTTTTAGTGTCTTTCCCTTAATGGCTCTCCCAGCCAAATAACTGAGGCATTCTTAACTTTTATGAATGAAACTGACCTGATATTTCAATAGATTTAAAGTATATGAAATATTCCTTTGAACAACAGGAAAAAAAAAACACACTTTAGATATTCAAGTATGCATCTTGAACTTCTAAATAGCTACAGACTGAAAAGTTACTAAATATAAACTAGCTCTGGGGTATTGACATGTCATGTTAAGCCACCTCAAATAATTTGGAAAGCCTAAGTTTTATATGACTTTCTACCAAATTAAAAGTTCTAAGATTATTTGGAATAATTTTTATCAGCTCTAACATTTTCACAGAAACAAGATTCTAGAGCCATCTTATCATTTTGTTAAACAAAATTTTAATTGCCACTTATTAGGACACTCTGAGGGAGAAACAAATTCACTCATTCAGAGTCCATCCACCACCATATGCTAAAATTAGTATACTAGGGCCAAAATTTTTTGAAATGGATGAAATCTCCTTAAGATGATACAGTTGTTAGAATTTGAGATTGTCTTCTGCTCTGTAGTAGTCAGAAACTGCCCACAGTTCAGTATCAATCAGCAAATTAAAACCCTTCTCTGATGTGTACTTTCTTGATTTGATAAAAACTTATTATTACTCAATTGGTTGAAATGCCAAGAATTATACCATTTAGAAGTGTAGCTGTCAGCTAATGTAGAATTCTTAGGTATACACACACACACACACACACACACACACACACACACGTTCTTGCCTTTGTTGCTAATCTTAGTCTATCATCATAGATCACACTGAATGTGAACTGCCTGTCGAAAACTGTGACATGTTCCTCCATCCAACCTTAGTTATTCCTAAAAATATCCTTAACAAGAGCAACTTACACTCTTCTTTTAAACTGTTTTGTTTAAGCAGAGACCTAATTTGAAAGATTATTTTAGTATAGATGGTAATACAAATTTTGCAATGCATTTTAAGCGTGAAATTTGTCAAGCTTCAAAGATTCTGTACTAACAATTTTGTATTTCTGAAAACACTTTCCCATTCTTTTCTTTAGTTTCTGTCCTTCATGTCATTTAAAACCCAATTCCAAATATATTACTCTGTGAAGATTTTTTTTTACCAATTTTTCCACCTATTCCCAATCTTTATGAACAAAAATAATCACTTCAAGTTTACATCATATTCCACTTAGTGATAATTTCCATGCATTTTACTTAAATTATTTCATTTCGGTATATTTTAGCTACAGACAGATTGTGTATATACCAGGTAACAGGCCCCTTATCTTTACAATTGAAAGATATGTTTGATGACCCCATCTCCTCTGCAGGGAATGTATCAATCGGTAAAATTTTTTCAGTAATTTATAGGAGTAAAATCACATAAATGTCCATTGCAGGGGCTGAAGTTCTACTCCAGGTCATCTGCAGGACTGGACCCAAGTTGAGGTAGTAGCCAGTATTCTGGGATATAGTCAGTTTTATCACAATCAAGAGAAAAAATAAAATTGATGAAACATGTCACTTCTACACTTTATTGAGTAAAGCAAGTCGCATGGCCATTCCCAAGTTTATCAGGATGTGAATATACTCTTCTCCCAGACCAAAACAAGTTTATGGCCAATCCTAATTTCCTTATATAAGGAATTGGCAGCAACTATACTGGACTAATGCAATGCACCATAGAGAGAAAGTATAGAAAGATAATAGAATATGTGAACATAACTTTGTCTAGTTACTTAATTTCCATGGGTAGATTCACTTAATATCTCCTTTTTTTTCTTAATGCACAGAATCCTGATAATCTTTTGACCTTCTGCAGCCTCATAACCTAGAGTTTTGTCCATCTATACTTTGGCTAGTTAGTGAAGGATTATGTAATTCTTATGTTTAACAGTTACTATTTAATGAGATAGTTATAAAATTATATTCCCTCCTAAATTTCAATATGCCAAGCACTTCCCTAGCAACATCGAGAACACACAGTAAACTAGAGCTGTGATACATGAACTTGAGCATCTTATAATGCTATTGGAAAGTTAAAATACAAATAGCTAGAATTCAGGGTAGAAATACAAAAATGCCATAGCGATATTAAATAGAAACCATTCACACACCCACATACAATCGGGGTTATTTAACACCCCCTTTTCCTCATTTCCATCACTAAAGTTCCATTTATCTTTTTTGTCTTCCTTCAACGTTCTTAGGCTACTTTTCCAACCAAGAGTCAATTTTATCCCCTTCATGGTGTCCACAGTCAGGGCCCTCTGTCCTATAGCTTTAATCTCCACCTTCCTATTATTGTTTCCTCAATTTACCACTTTTCCCACAAATTTCCCACAAATTTCTTCCCCATCTAAAATAACTCTTCTCCTTTACATCTATTTTCACTTTCCTTAAAGTTCAAAACCTTCTTGAAATAGAAATGTCTTCTTACTACCTGTTTTAGTCAGCTTTTATGCTGCTGTGCCTTAAAGACCTGACCAGAACAACTGTAGAATAAGAACAGCTTATTTGGGCGCTCATGGTTTCAGAGGTCTCCATCCATAGACAACTGTCTTCATTCCTCAGGGCTCCAGGTGAGATAGAACAACATGGTGGAAGAGTGTAGCTGAGGGAAGCAGCTCACGTGATAATCAGGAAGCAAAGAGAGACTCCACTTGCCAGATAATACCCCAAAGCCATGTGCCTCCTGCCTCACCTCCTCCAGCCATACCCTACCTGCCTTCAGTTACCACCCAGTTAATTTGCTAATTGGGTTAAGGCTCTGGTAACTCAGTCATTTCACCTCTGAACTGCCTTGCATTTTCTCACATATGAGCTTTGGGGGCACACTTCACATCTAAACCATAATATTACCTGTACTTTCTCAGTGCTTACTGTAGTGTGCTTCTGCCACCACCCTTTGAAAATTGTGCTCTTGAAGATCAAAACCAAAACAGCTTCTAATGTTTTAATGTAACAATCTGCATTACTCTTCCTATGGAACTGCAGACTATTCCCTCTTTCTTTGAGCCATCTTTTCTCTTTGTTTATGAAACATCTAGTTTCAGTATACATGTTTTGATTGATTGATTGATTGATTGATTACAATACTGGTGATTATACCTAGGTCCTCATGGATGCTAGGCACATACTCTACTACTGAGCTACATCAGCAACCCCATATTTTTAAAATCAATCTTCCTACCTTCAAATTTTGCTTAGATGATCATGAGTCTTATTGACCCACATTTGCATTCACCATCTTGCCTGTAATTAAAACTTAGTAGGTTGAAAAATAACTTAATGAGATTCCTTCCCTAATATTCTCTAGTTCATCATTCCTTCTAATAAAGAAAAGACCTAGTAGACTTTTCTATCTTTATACCCTCACACCTCTAAAGGGTCACCATTATCTTTCCATACTACTAAATCATTTCCCAAATCTTCCTGCTCCTCTCCTTCCATCCTGCTATACTATCTCCAGTTACTAGTAATGTCTGACATATAGTAGACTCAAAATAAATATTTGTTGAATTAATTAACTGATTAATTAACTGATTACTGCCTTTGGATGTTATTTATTCTGTGGTGAATGTCCTCCCTTTGTTCTACTTGTAGAAATAGTTAAAATCATACTTTCTCTATAAAATGTTCTATCTCCCCAATGATGAGGTACTCACTTGTGTTCCCATGATACTTTGTTAATAACTCTATCATAGATAAGCATTATATTCCATTTGTGTGACATTGATGTCATTGTTTGTATGTTCCACGTTGGACATCAGACATCATGAGGACAGGCATCAGAATGATGTTTATTTTTGGTTTCCTCATTATCTTTACAATGCTAAGATCAATCAGTACAGGCTTGGATGTTTGGATGAATGTGATTTTACTAAAATGTTCATAGAGAAGACAGCAGTTGAGCTGGGGTGGTTTTAGAAACAGACTCTATTCTGGATGATGAGAATGTCACTCTGATTAAGCTGAAAGTATAGTGTTTTCTAAGAGTGCCCAGAAGGCTAACTCAGCTAAAATATGGGGAGAGTTTAGAGGAACGATTCATGGTGAATAAAATGGGGTGGTAGATCAGAAATGATTGTGAGGTACTGAGACAGATAAATGTATCCATTTTATTTTATTTTATTTCATTTTCCTCTGGTAATAAGTGAGTTATATACATTGATAAGCATAGAAGAGTAGCTTATTCAAATTAATAACTTTAGAAGATTATTCTGATGTCAGTATGTCATATGAAATAGAATGTAGGCTGCAAAAGCTATTAGAAAGATATTGCAACATTCTAAAAAGGAAGAAATGTGTAAATGAAAAATGACAAAAAAAATAAGAACGGCAAGGAGACACATTGTAAAGGTACCATCCAAAGAACTGAAAAATGTGGCTGCTAGAGGATAACCGAGAAAAAAGATAACTGAGGTTTCAAGCCTGAGTGACACAAGGGACACTCCTGCTTTTAACAAAAGAAAGGAAATACAAGCGGAAGCATGAGTTTGTAGAGAAAGATTATGAGTTCAATTTTGGACACAGTGAGTTTGAAGAGCAAATATGAATTTGAACTTCAATATCAGCACTTACTTAAACTCTTCATATCAGGATTGCTTTCTTTTTCCTATTAAGTGACTTGAGGAACTGTCACTTGGTAAGATATTCAAGACCATATTCTTCTGCTAACAGCAGCCTTCAATAAATGACTGCCATTTTGACTGATTGGAAGTTGCCATCCAAATGTGGTATAACAGTTGAAGCATAAAGCATCAGTACCAGTGAAGTGAATAGCAAAATTAAAACACTGCACAGGAAATCTAACATTGTGCATTTTAAGTAGAAGAAAATCCATGCTTCAGTATTACTCCTTATATAATATGGGGTGGTGTTAAGAACTGAGTAAACGAAAAAAAAAAATCTTAGATTCTCCAAGTTGATTAAAATTATGAGTTTCTCACAGTGTTTCCATTAAAAATGTTGAGTTGACTGATGCCTGTTTTCTATACTTTGTATCTTTTGAAATCCATTAATTTTCCCCACTGCAAAAAAATGGCATTCAAAAAAAGGGGTGTAGGGAGAGATGACATCTTTATTTTTCTGTCATATAAAACTAGTTATTCACTCTGTTCAAGGTCTGTTTCTTCCCCAAAGTGACAGTCTGATGTATTCTATTATCAAATTCTAAGTAGCCTTGATAAAGCACCAATAAATTTATTCTTACAACTGAAAATAAAAATGAATTCTATAAATGCATACCTTGAAACAATGCACGAGACTGGTCATCAGAACAATAGTATATGCCATGTAAGTCTAAAAGACCCTTATACTGTATTTCCTGTGCATTATAAAAGTTGTAACAGTGGTCACGTAGTAAGTGTACAACTTCTGCCAGAAGATCTTTTCACTTATAAGAATTTTGATAGGACCTACATTTGCAAACTATTCCTAAGACCAGAAATATTTACCAGGAATATTCAAATAATTCCTCAGATAACAATTACCCAACACAGTGCAAAAAGTGTTTTATATATATATGTATGCATACAGATTTTCATTTGTGGATTATATGTATTATATAATGTATATATAAACTGCAAAAATGAGAATCCCAATGTCAAACTCAGGGAATTTGAGAATTTAATGAATATGTGGTAAATTAAGATTTGCACATTGTGTCATTTATATATGTATTTTTACATTTTATTATGTATCATTTATGTTTAAGTTACCATAAAATCTATCAAAGCATTATTTGAATGCTGCCTTTCCACTCCCTAGAAGGAAATAGAACAATGGGGAGAAAGGTAAATGCACAAAAAGATAAGTCATGGAATTAAATGCCAACTGCTTTAGATCTTGCCACCTGCTGTCACTTAGGCTACATATACTACCTAAACAGCTCGATACAGTTGAAAAATTCACATTTGTTAGCATGAATGCTATCCCCAAGCTGTTCTTTCTAGCATGTTACAATCCAAAATTTATTGGCAACAGTATTTGCAGACTCAAAACCTTAAATTCCTGAGCCCAACTAAACAGAGATGGTCAGGAAGAAACATCTATCTTGCATTGCTCTGAGCCTGTTTCCAACTGCTCTTCTTTGGCCTGGAGTTGGAACAAGTAGGAGACAGGATTAGAAAATTGGCTGACAACATTCTTGTTGTCTTAAAATGTTATGTCAAGGAATTTAACCTGTGACATCTTTAGTGCCTTTGCACAGAAATTGTTGAAAGTTTGGTTTATGTATATATAACCTCTACTCTCAAAGGTGGAAAATTGAGAACTTCCTTCAAAAATTACATACAGTAAGCGAACTTCACGTCTATTATGACCAGGCAAACAATTTAAAGTTAGCTGCAACAGATAAATTCAGTATCTGTAAATACATATTGTTGTTATCCTTCATGCACGTTTGAAGATACATAAAATGTGAATAGGGGTGTGAATAGTTCTATAAATTTGAAAAAAAATTCTACAAACTTAAATGGTAATTAGCCTATAGATCAATGACTTTTTAGTGCAAATGATTCTTTTTTAGTAAATAGTTAGAACAGAAAAGATTTCTATGATATGTGATTAGGAATGGAAGATCCACAGGGAAAAGAGATGAAATCTCCCTGAACTCAAAGAAGCTTCTTCAGAGAACAGGGACTACACTCTGGGGCATGAAAGTAAATAATGGTCTTTACTCCCAGCATATCTTTTTTGTTATTGTGTACACAAAATGATATTGCTGTCTCATATTAATACATTCCACACTCTCTGGTACCCTTTTCTTCTCTGACCGCTTGTTCCAATATGCTACAATATTCTTCTGATTATAATCTTGTTGTGTCAGCCTGCTCCATTTTATTTTCTGGAGAAAATATAGTTATTCTGAATGTTTTAATCCTATAAATTTACATCTCTCCCCACAATAAATGTCACTCTCACAAAATGTGAATATTCTTTCCCAGTTCTCTTACCTATCTCATGAAGGCCAAAGTGATGTACATACATGGTTAAAAGCTTTAAAAGCTTCTGTGTGGATATGGTGGATAGAAAAGAAAATGTTCTCTTTTGAAATGCTGTGATCTCAGTATTGAATTTTTCCTATCATAACTTCAACTTTCCATAAAGCACACTGGTCCTCCCCTTTGGTTTCATAAGTAGACAATGAAAATGCTCTTTATCAATCCCTGTCATCAGCATATTTTTGAAATCGCTCTTTTTTTCCACCTTACTAGCTACATTTTTCTTTTGTAAACTGTCACATCCTGTGTCCTTTTCTGCTCATACTTCAAACATATTCTTCTGCTTCCTGCCCCATCTTTTCCCTTCCCTTATTCATCCTATCAAATGTTTCTACTATAATATCTCCTCTGATTCCGTAGTCTGTGGTCAGGAAACATCTGAATGTTTTCTTTTTACTTGGAACTTGGTATCTTCTCATAATAATATTCAACAGGCACTTTTCACAAGTGGAAGCCATTCATTTTCTTTCTTCTTTGTGAGGGTAAGGGTCCCACTAACCAACAACCACAACCACTGGGCCATCCTTCCCTATTCTTGGAACACTGAGCACCTCGTTCACAATTACACTCTCTCCTTTATTACTGTCATCCCGAGTAAATCTCTAAGATGGTACATCTAATGAATCAAACTCCTTATACTCCAACATTAAAATTAGAAATCAAGTCATATGACCATACATTTGTCTTTAGCTGAAAGCCTTATACTTCTTAGAATTTGAATTCTGAAATTCCCATCTCTGCCTATAATATTTTAGCTCCCTCCCATCACCCCTGATCCCTTTAATCAGCTCTTCATCAGAAATCTTCACCATAGTTCCTCTGCACTCGACATACTTCATCTTTCCCCCTTTTAGATTTACTTCTCACCTCCCCTGAAAGAACCCATGGTCAATTACTTCATGTTCCATTTCTTGCACCCTCAGTCCCATTTAGTTTCTTTATGTCTTGCACATCTCTTGACAATCTCAACTTAGATCTATTCAAGGGCCATCTCAATGCATAGACTGTGTATGAAGAAAAATAAAAAGACCAGGTTTGGAGTTAACTTGGATGAGAATCTTAATCCACTCTCTGTTAGTTTTGTAATGTTGAAAGTTTCAGTTTTATTTTCTTTAAAAGGAAGTTAACTTTTATTATCATCTTGTAGGATTTTTTTTTTTTAATGAAAGCTACAGGATGCAAATAACCTGGGCTCAGACACACACTTGATAAGTAATGGTTCTGTTTTCTTCTAACTCTTTCTCCACTGATATAGGGTCTGTGACTTATATGCTGTTCAACTTTGTCTTGATATTGCTTCCTGACTCTTTTTTTTCTTTCTCTACAATAATGTATTTCCTTTGAGTCCCAACACATATGCCTTCTGATTCTCAGCTCTTTTTGTCTTTTTTCTAATCCAGAGAATATAGATCATTAGGTTGTGAATTCCCCTCATTTCCCTTCTAAATTTATCTAAATATAGTTATTCCCTCTTATCCATAGGAAGTATGTTCCAAGACCATCCCCAATGGTGGATGCCAAAACCACAGATATTACTGAACCTTAAACTCTGTTTCTTCCAATACCTACCTACCTATGATAAAATTTAGGTGATAAATTAGGCAAAAAGAGTCATTAATAGTGAAACATAATAATTATAACAATATGCGGTCATAAAAGTTATCTGAATGTGGTCTCTTTCACATAATATCTTATTGTACTGTGTTTATCCTTCCTTTTTTTTGGGGGGGGGTGTATACTGGGGATTGAACTCAGGGCACTTGACCACTGAGCCACATCCCCAGCCCTGTATTTTTGTATTTCATTTAGAGAAAGGGTCTCACTGAGTTGCACAGCCCCTCACCATTGCTGTTTGTGATGATGTGAGATTATACAGTGGTAATGTGATGAGATGAGGCAAGTTGAATAACAGTAGGCATTATAATGTAGCATTTGGCTTCTTACTTGAACACAAATGCTACTCATCTACAACAGTTGATCTGGTAGCCAACACAGCTGCTAAGTGATGAACAGATGAGTAGCATATACAGTGTAGATACTCTGGACAGAGGGATGATTCATGTCCCAGGTGAGATGGAGTAGTGGGAGGGATAACACAAGATTTTATCATACAACTCAGAAAAGCACACAATTTAATAAAACTTATGAATTATTTATTTTTGAAAATTTCTACTTAATGGTTTTAGAATATAGTTGACCACAGGTAACCCAAATAAGAGAAAGTGAAATAACAGATGAGGAGGGACTATTGTATTTACTCATGCTATCTCAAGGAGCAGTAACTCATTTCTGTGACACACACCCGACCCCGTATCAGTAATCTCTTATCTTTGGATCATTTGCCCACTCTACCAATATACTTCATCCTTTAAAAAAATAAAAAATGAGAATATATATTCCTACCTTCACCTGAGTATTGAAACTGTCTTCAAAGGTCAAATATGTGAAAATTGGCAAATCCTAGCCCTTCACTTGGTCATTATCTCTATAGCTCTTGACATAGTTGTCTAGGACCTACTTTATTGTGATATCTTTCTCTGATGTTTATAATATATCCCTTCTAGGCTTTTTGCCTTCTAGTTTCTTTACTAATCTTGTTTATCCCTCTTTACCAGTTGTTCAATTTTTATTTATTTTATTTATTTATTTATTTATTTATTTATTTATTTTGCAATTCCACCATAAATGTCTCCACATTGAGCTGGCATTATGTAAAGAAATGGTAGGATTCTTCCCTTTTTTCAGTGGATTTTTTTTTTTTTAGTAAAAAAAGTCATAGAAGAATTTTAAAGCTATTCCTATTTGTCTATACCATCCATACCTGGAACCCTGTCACCTGCCTGACTCTCACTTTGGCTACTGTGCTGCATATTGCAAAGCAACAGTGCTCACCATATATATGGATTTTTCCTTACCTTTACTGAGGTACAATTGATTCATAACATTGAATATGCTTCAGGTAAATAATGTGATGATTTGTAATACATGTACAGTGAAATGATCACAACCAAGTTAGTAAATACATCTATCACCTCACATAGGTACCATTTTTTGTTTGTTTGTTTTGTGGTGAGAACATTTAAGATCTACTCTCCTGGAAACTTTCAAGTATATAATATAATATTGTTAACATATTATATTCTCACTTATATGTGGTATCTGAAAAAGTCACACTCATAGAAACAGCCTAGAATAAGATGCTATGTTCTCACTTATATATAGAATCTGAGAAGAGCACACTCATAGAAACCAGGAGTTAGGAGGTGGAGGAAATGGGAGATTTTGGTGAAAGAGCACAAACTTTCTGCCTTTCCGTTGATCTTTCTTTAAGGATTCAGTTTCTTGGAAAATCCAACTTACTACATTTCTCATGGGCATGTATGGCAAGAAACTATAATAATAAGCTTATGTTAAGGGTATGAACAAATGATGTGATACTTCAAACAAGTTTTCTGTCCTGGTCTCACACTCTTTTCCACTTTGAAGCCTATTTGGAGCTGACTGCTTTGCTTCTAGGAATTCAGTCCCCATCCACTGGGGTTCTTTCAGGTCACTTTACAGACTTGAAGGATCTTCCACGGCAGTGGTAACTGTCAGGTTCCCAGATTAAAGTGAGCTGTTAGTGGGGATGCATTATGAGTAACTGAAGACCTCTAAAATATGGTATAGCTATAAGATGTCCTCCAATGTGTCTGCTCTAACACAAATAGTCTTCAAGGAAATGCCATCATTCTTATGTAATAATAGTCTACTCAGTTTTTTATCAAGCATATGTTGTACATTAGCACCTGCTCTATGCCAGGAAAATAAATTCATGTAAGCCAACAATATGAAATATAAAAGGTATATGTTTATAATGTACAGTTTATTAGTAGAACTTTCTTTGTCTTCTCTTACTTTTGAATTGCAT
Source organism: Tamias sibiricus (assembly GCA_025594165.1). Lineage (NCBI taxonomy): Eukaryota > Metazoa > Chordata > Mammalia > Rodentia > Sciuridae > Tamias > Tamias sibiricus. Next base: position 80,785,581 of record CM046660.1, on the reverse strand, counting down.
CTTAGTCTCATGAGACCCTTATATTTGGAATAGCAGAGTTATACCACAATCAGATATTACTGATTCTTCACATACCAGGTTTGAAGTTTGAGAATCATACATAAAGCTCATTTAGCAACCTAAATCCCATGCTGTTTTATGTTGCATTTCTAAGATAGAAAAGGACAAATATCCTGTTATGTGATCTATTTTCTTTCCATAGCCAAATGGGACAAACAGTAATCTCAGCTTTCCTTGAAGAATTATAACAGTTTAAGTAATCAGTCTCTATCACTTAAGCTTCAAAAGCAAAGACCAGACTTCCTTTCCTACAACAAATGAAAAAAATGGAACTATATACAGTCAAGGATGAAATAAAAGTTTGTGGAAAAAAGTAAAAAACAAAACAAATGACTTTATTGTTTAATATTGTTTAAAACATACCTCTGAAAATTGTTGAAAAGGAAAAAATGCCAGTTTTGTCAAGGATACAAAGGTGAGTGTCAAGATCAGCACACAAGCATTTTCTCTGTGTTATTTGTCCACACGTTCAGAGAGGATTACATGGATTTCCAGAGACTTTACCCCAAGAAGGTTACAATTTGGAGCAAAAAATATGTCATTCTTCCATTTATAGTATTTTATAATATCATATCTCCTAGATAAAAGGAGTAAAGAAAATGCAACATATATGTATATGTATTTTTTGTAAACATGTAGTAGAAACTTCCAGCCATTCCTCTATTATCACTGTCCACAACCCTCCCCAAAAATAAATGCTGTGAGATTCATTCCCTATGCTGCAATTTTTAACATTAGAAATAAAACTTATACTGAAATATTAAAATATATGTACCAACAAATGGCACTACCTACATTTACTGATGCTCTGGAATGGCAAAGCAACATTCAAGAGGGAAGGAAAATTATGATGAATATTTTAGGCAGTCCCCACATCTGTGAGAAAATCAGAGGTTATATTGAAAATGTAGTAAAAATATATGTTTTTTCATATTTATGAAATCCTGGTGAGGTTAAACATGCCTCCAGAATTTCTTAATAAAGAGATATAATTACTTCAGAAAAATTGCTTTCAGAATAAAATAATAATACTGAGGAATTTGAACAATTTTTGATACCTTTAATAAAAATGTCTCTTTCCTACAGCTAACCAATATTATGACAATGATAGAAAAGTGATATATGCCAAAAACCAAAATTTAGCATTACATTTTCCTTTCGTGATACCTATGATTACAAGAGACATGACTATAAGGCAAAGAAAGTGATTACAAGAGCCATGCATTTTGGGGTTAACATGATGCCGATTGTCTTCTCAGGAAAATATCAAATCTAGTGTATTTGTGTGGGGTCAAAGTTAACAGATTATTCACTTGAAAAAGCAAAATATCTACAACTGTCTTGCAGGCAGTTATACATGACTTGGAATGCTCATCTATTAATTATCAAGGGACAGAGAAATACTAGAGCAAAGCCCCCACCACACTAGAACAATGGCCCTTAGGTCCTAATTCAAAAGTTCTGGTATGTGCCTCAGCAAAAGAGAGATCTAGATGTCTTTGCTGACTGAAGTTCAAGGTGAGAGAAGATCCTTCTTTCATGAAGAGGCAGAGATAGAGAAAGTAGGCAGTTTATAATATATATATTTATATAATATATATATTATTATATATATATATATATATATACACACACACACACACACACACACACACACACACATATATATATCCTCGTTTGCAATGCTGTGGAGCAAACCTAGACCCTCACACATGCTACACAAATGCTCTACCATTGAGCTATACCTCAGTCCAACAAATTTTCCATTTTTGTTTTTACTGCCAATGATGAATGGTAATATTTACTGCCAATGATGAATGGTAATAAAGAATTTCAGATTTTACTTTTTTTATAATGGTTTCATAAATTATAGTTATAATTGAAAGAATGGGAATTTGTTCCTTTAGTGACAATTCTGTGAGCGTCCACTATATGTTTAAACCAAACTATGTTCCAGGGATATGGTAGCTGGTAAAATAGACACAGTTTTTGCCCTTGACCTTGTCAGTCTAGTAAGAGCTAAAAGCAAGTAAAACAGGAATGCAGTGGGATAAAATGCCAAAGCAAAACAAGGAGGAGCCATAGCTGAAAAGGGAGGCCAGAGAAGTAGGTCAGGCCAACTTAGCAGATGACCTACCTTGGATTTTATCTTTTGATATACACTGCCTTTATGGTAATTATTTTAAAAGAATTTCCAAAACTGTCTGCTTGGCAACCCATACCAGGAAGAGAATCTGGAAATGACTCTAAAAATATCCAGAATGATTTTCTTCAGATCAAATTTCTAAATAAGCAAATTATCCAAAAATATGCTTGGCAGAGGTTAAATTAACCCCGACAATGAGATATATCCATTTATACATCAAATAGGATGGCAAATTTGAGGGGGCTAGAAGTATAAGGATATTAGCCTGTATGGATATTTAACAGAAATAAGAAATATGTCTGCCCACATTTAAATCCCTTACCAGCTGATTCCTCCAGCTCCTGTTGCCTGACAAACTCACTCTTCTAAAATATTTCATATCATAAACTCTTTTATCAGCTGGAAGGGAGCCAAACAGAACATCAAAAACTAAATTTCTCAAAATGTACAAAACATTGGAGAGGCAGACTGCACCTGCAGCCCCAAGAGCAAATGTGTTGAATAATCAGGGATCCCAAACAGAGCTGCACTAGAGTAATTTACTCAGCTAATCATTATATGAGATAGAACATTTGATTTCTGCACCAAAGTTGCGTCGAAGTAGATGCATACCTCATTCGATTACATAAGACACCACAAACAAAATCTTTTAACTCAATGGGTGATTCTTAGTAAGCACTCAATAAATCTAAATTCCTATCTTGGAGAAAGCACTGTGTCTTCTACTACTTTGCATGTACAAGACAAGGTCTGCATGACATCCTCAACTGTAGAATGTCACCTAAGTCCTTAGTATAGAGTGGAAAGATAACCTAGGCTTTTAGATATTTAAGTTTTAAAAACCCACAAGCATGGTATTAGCCTGTTAGTGTGCATTGCATCTGAGTCTTTGAGTACACATGTGGGAACAGAAAGCAGGACTCCTCACCTTTAATCAGTCACAGAACTAGTCTCCAGCCACTTGGGTATCAAAGATTAGAAAGTACAGCAACCTCGGTTCACATCTTTTCTCAGCGCTTGCTGGCCTTTCCCAACCTCAACTAATTTTGAAATGGAAGTTAAGTTTAAATCCTTTTCTAGTGTAAATAAAAGAGTTTGGGTTTCCAAGGAAATATGAGGAAATTTTAGAAAATCTAAAAGCTGAAGTATCTCTAAAATGTGCTATTACAGTTTTCAGGAAGCTTATTAGAAAGCAGTTGCCCAAAACTCATTTTTAAAACAGGGCCAAGATTTTTCTCTTTTGTTTATTTTTTCTTTACCTCTGCCTTTATATTTTCTCTTCATTATCAGTGCCTAGAAAGTAGCTTTACATGATATATTACCTCCTACACCATGTGGTCTCTCAACCCACAAATGAATGTGTGCCAGAGCCCATATATACACGAACGTACACAGATACACACTTACACATTACATACAAGAAAAAGCCGTCTTCTACAACACTGTTTTTGAAATATTGTGGGTGCATATTGTCAACTTGGGGTGAATTAGGTAAGAAAGGAAGGAGTTAAACCTGGTATTCTTTCTTGTCTATCAATGTAGCTATAAATTTTGGCTTTTTAGATTCTGAGCCATAGAAAGTTGGAAACTATAAAACATCACACCTCTTGTGTACTTTTTCATGCCTAAATTGATATTGAACTAAGTATAGTGGTTACATCTGGGATAAGAGAAAGGGAGAGGGGAGATTTCACCATATTATGCTGTATTTGCTCAATTTCACAAGTTAACATCATTCCAATTAAAAATTGTTTTAAAATTGATAATACATTGGTTTAAATGAAAATGTTTTAATCTTCTTTAGTGCCACATAAGTTTTAGTGCATCTTACAATATGCCTTAGATTCTATAAAACATATTATTTTTCAAAATAGTTGCATTGTGGGGTATTTTTACTTGTAATTTTTAGTATTTTAAAATATTTTAGATAATAGTAGGAGGAAATAAAATATAGTGAATAAAAAATAAAATAAAATGCTTGTAAAATAGAAGTTAATACTTGACTAATTCATGGCAGAATTGAATATTATAAGATCCATTACATGTATTTGAGTTATTTGTATACCTGTCTTATTTCTAATTAGAGTACAAGAGACTATGACATCCTAATTACCTTTGAATTGCCTCTGGGATGCAGCACACCGCCTGGTAACAACTTCATAACTTAGTAAACATTGGTTGAATAAATGGATTATGAAGTGAATTAACTATTAAGCATATTGTAAAAAGTCATGTGCACCTTTTTTTCACATTTATCAGATTTCTTAGCATTCATCCAACCATACCTTCTTGACCTAAGAAAACCAGACCTGCTGAAATTTAAAATAACAGGACCCAATTAGAAATTGATGAGTTTGACTTTTCTTTCTTTCTTAATATTTTTTAGTTATAGGTGGACACAATACCTTTATTTTATTTATTTTCTTGTGGTGCTGAGGATCGAACCCAGTGCCTCATATTTGCAAGGCAAGCACTCTGCCTCTGAGCCACAATCCCAGCCCTGAATTTTCTTTCTTAATAATAATCTAGTGCAGTGACACCATCTTCTATATCTATGATTAAAGACTTTGTTAGAAGGTAGATTGAGGTTTGTTCCTGTGTTCACAAAGCTTCCACCACAGGACTCAACATTCTCTGAAGTCTCCTAACTGTCTTACCTTTATGAAGAGGGGGGAAAAGATAAATTCATCTTTGTGACTGAGATGTTTGCTTAGTACAGTGTCTAGCTCTGGTCTTCTGTAAGTGTTGGGTAAATGACACAATTGAAGAACAGTTGAGTAGTAGTGCTTATTGGTAGCAGACTACAAAGATCCTCCTTAGGAGGATGGCCATGTAACTGTGTCAAGCAGATGTGGAAAGCAGGCTATGCCCTCTCCCCAAAATGTCCACATCCTAATCCCCAGAATTTAAGAATATATTACCTTACGTGTAAACAGGATTTTTTACAGATGAGAGATTAGTATGGTTTATTCTCGTGAACCCATTTAATCACAAAGGTCTTGGTAAAAGAGAGGCAAGAGACTCAGGGACAGTGAAAGAAGTGTGATGGCAGGAGCAGAGGTAGGAGCAATACAGAGCCACGAGACAAGAAACACAAGTATCCTGGAGGATCTGGAGGAGGCACAGAAATGGATTCTTCCCTAAAACTTTTCTAGAGAATGTAGCTCTGGCAACCTATTTCAGTCTTCTGATCTCCAGAACTGTCATGAGTTTGACCTTTTATGTGTTAGAAGGCACTACATCTGTAGTAATGTGTGACTATGTGGGGAACTATATTGTGTATAAATCAATTAGGAATATTTTTTGGCATCAAGTAGCAGGAAACTCGACAGTCAAACAGCAAGAAAGTGCAGTGGCCCATATATTAAGAAGTCTGATAAGGGGCTGAATAAGTGGCTTCATTGATCAGTGATATCATCATGATGTCACTTAACTTTTTTCTGTGTTCACAAAGTTTCCACCACAGGACTCTGTTATGTTTTCCTTTTCTATTGGCTTCATCCTAAGACAAGTTCCCTTATTAACTTGGGAAGGCTTCCAGTCGCAATTGGAGTTAAACTTTTTCTTATTCACTTTTAGCAGGCAAGAGTCAGACTTCTCATAATTACCTTGATAGACTTGAACTAATCAGGGTCCATCCTGAGAGTCTTCCTCAAGGGCTACCTATGACATGGAAGATGGCTGTTCAAGATCAGGTTCCATTAAGAAAGGAAGAGGGAAGGATGCCAGACAGGACACTAGAAATGCACAAAGCATATCTCAAAATTCTGTGGTTAGGGGAGCATGGGGAATGAAAGTGGTTAAGCAAGTTCCAGGGACATGGTGCCCTTAGTTCCAGATCTAGGAAGCAAACTCCAGCCTTTACTTGGCCATGTTTCCCTTTACTCTGTAAGGACAATTGTATAATAGGAGCATCAGCAATTAGTAAAAACTCACGACTCATTCTGCCAGGCTGAGACTGGCAGTTAGTGTGGACTTTTCTCCACCTGGGGAATGGCAATGTGCCCAGCACGTTGGCTCATCCTCCCACCGTCTGGCATACCTGCTGCAAGTCACTGAGCTCTGGATTAGATTGACAGCAGATAGCCTCTTGTGAATCATCCCTAAAAATGGTACATTCCCTTTGCAAACTGATAACTATTCATATATTCCTGTCTATACATTATTGGAGCCTTCTGTGATCTAGTTCTATTAAGAAATCTACTTCTTAATATATGTTTTACAAGTATCCAACATTGTAGTTCTGGGGAATTTCCTCCCTAACCACTTCTGTAGCTAGACAAAGTCATACAGGGAAAAAAAGAGGACACACAGAGGATACTAATTGGATAGTTTTAAGGGAAGGATGGAACTATACACTTTGTAGTTATTTTATTTAATCTCCAACTTTCAGAGAATTATTTTCTACAGTTTCACAGAGGAAATTTGAAAACTAAGTTGCAAACCCTGTAAATATCAGAGCTGTTATTAACCTTTGGGCAGTATGATTCTGAAGCCTGTGTTCTTTCTGTATGCTTAGTGACCACTCCGAGAGTTGGATATCTGGATAGAATTAACCTACAAGAATTGTCCCCTCTTAACACTATGCCTGTAATTTAAGAGTTATCCCAGGACTGGTTCTGATGTACTATAGGCAGACTGAGAAATACGAAGAGCAGCAAACTTTCCCCAAATTTTCTTGGATTAGAGAAATGCAAAACGGTCTCTATAGTCTGGTTCTAGAAAAAACTCTAGACTGGATCTAGTAGCTTAGTAACCCCCTTACATCTCTTTTACCCCAAAATTAATTGTAAAGGAAACCTAAGTGCAATAACATTGATTGTTGGGATTTGTTAGGGTAGTTTGGCTTTCAAATAGGTATACCTTTCCTCTACCCTAGCACTAAGCACTACAGAGGAATGACATCAGACAGAGAATTGCCCCTTAACATCCTCCCGTTTCTAGGGATCTTTCAGAAACAACACACAAATTGCTCCAGATCATGTGTACAGCTCAAGATAGCTCAGGTCTCCAAGAAAGAGCTCCAATCATACTGGATTTGAACAGGCTGAGATGTACATTTGATAATGGTAGGCACTGTGTCTTATGAACAGTGCATCCTTGTTACAAATGCAGAGCTTGACCCACAATGAATCACTATGGTTATGTGAAGGCATAAACTAAAGAAAGAATTGACAATTTTGTAAACCTACACTTGATCAGCAGAGAGGAAGGCCAGGATAGAGCAAGATGGTGATATGGTGTTGAAAGGGGAGAAATTGGTGTCATTATTCAACTACACTTACGGACCACTTAGTGATCTCAAACAATGAAGACCCAACTATAGTGATGGCCTTCAAAATAGTGCAAATTCCATTATTGGTGTTTGTAGGGTAGAAAATAAAGGTCTTTTTACCCAATAAGCATCACAAGAATTTTTCAGCCTTTGCAAAATGTTAGTGTTTAAAAAGCATTTCCAGTTACTGGCAATCTGCAAGAAAATGCCTAAAACAATTTTCAGAAACGCTTCTATTGAACTCTACTGAAATTACATTTTATGCAGTCCTGTGTGATTGCTTCTGCTTTATTGTTCAAGAACTGTTAATAATGAGTGAGAGTTTTAATATCAGAAAATGAGCAGCAGAATGGGACCCAACGTTCTTTTATTTTATTTTTTAATAAAAAAGTAAAGTAAAGACCCTCTTAGAGTCGGTTTCCAGAGATAATTTACTGGCATATACATTGTTTAATTTATTTCTAATTTTGAGACAAATCAAATATATAAAGAAATTAAAACAGAGCATATCTTTCAAATGAGATGGCTCAAAGGCTCTCCCAATTTGCAAAATATTTTTTCATGGTAGTTGTGAATTGAAATCTCAGAATAGAAATGACCACAGCCATGGTTTGAACATGGTGGTCACTGTTTGCCTCACTACTTCCAGTGGATGTTTCCCATGACATAAGCGCAAGTATTGCTTCCACATCTATGTTAGTGTAATTGGGTTTTGCTCTCCAAGGCAGAACTTATTAAGACAATTTCAGTAAATATGGGAGAAGGACCCCAAATAACTACTGAATCCACTGGGTATGGATAATCTGTGATCTGATTCCAGATCCTAAGGGGATTCTTGGTACTGTTGTATGGGTAAAGCTCTTTCTCCACTTTGCAAGGGAAAGCAGAGTGACACTTTTTTCTCCCAAGAAAATTGGTATGCTTAAAAAAACAAATCTAAGGGTGGGGGTTGTGGCTCAGCGGCGGCCCGGGTTCGATCCTCAGCACCACGTAAACATAAATGCATTGCATTGTGTACAACTAAAGTAAATAAAGAAATATTTAAAAAAATAAAGAACAAATCTAAGAAGCAGCACCTTTCAAAGTACTGGTTATCGGGTGTTTTAAGGAGCATTCAGGATGTATTCATAGTGGTGTTCAAAGGAATTGACTGAGACTGTATTTTCTAAAGAGTTTTAAATTCTCAGTTGCTATTAAGAACATACGTGCTAAAGCTAAACTTCCAACAGTTTTTGCATCAAACCAGATCTTTGGTAACTTAACAAAATTAAGAGGTACTTTTCTTTCAATAAAGTTGTTATAAATATGAAAGAGAAATGATGCTTTTCCACACGGGCAAGTAATTTCTGTAATAGTGTGAGACGTGAGGAGGCATATTTCCCAAAGTCAGTTGCCTCCTTTCTGCCAGCACTTTTCATTTTGAGTAAAATATTTTCAGAATGCCCGAGAAATTTCATTATTTGAATAGGGAGCTGGAACATCACATTTACAGAATATTTGGCAAACTTTGAAATGTAATGTAGAAAACAGAACAATCTATAAAATTGTTGATGATTTCTTCACAATTTCTGATGCTGAGTGTAGCCAGATTTGATGGGTGAAAGTGGACCGGGGTTTTCAGGTGATGGGCAACATCAGCATCTATGTCATCTCCAGAATACTGGTGACTGCAATATTTCTGATCCTGAATAGCCCAATTCAAATCAATAGGCAATTTGTTGTTTATTCCAAGTTAAACAAAACAGAGCAAAACAAAAGTATTCTATTAGATGTCAGTGGAAATCCACCAATGGTTGGAACACCATTTAATTCCACTGAGGACAAGCAGTTCTGCCTCTGTCATCTGAAGTGTTGCTTAACCCTCAGCTTTGCTTTGAAAACCAGGCCTCACTTTGCATCCTGAGAGCAATATTAATTCAGAACTGACTTGGATTTGTTCCTTGGGCAAAAGGTTAAGTGATCCATAAATTTATTTCCCTGTAGATTTGGAAAAAGGAAAAGCAAATATCACAGTGATTTGTTAGCCAAGTTTTGCAGCAACAGGATCATTGAATCTCTCTCCTATAAGTAGAGTCCATGCCATGTGGTGAATAGAAAATAATTAAAATATTTATGGCTCACCCACTTGAATGATGTCAATGACCAAAAAGATAACATCTCAAAGAAATCTGATTAATAAGGAATGTCTCTAACCTGTTCGTGTTTGACTAAGAGCTAAATTCCATTGCAAATGTGCAAAGAAGCATAATTCATCCCTGTAAAATGGCTTTTTGTTAACATAACTTCACTGTATAGAAATCTTCGGCATCTCTAAACCAAAACATATTTGTTGCAAAACAGAACCTATATTTTTCAAGACCTAACTTTAGATTTTGTGGGTCCCTATCCAGTGACTCAACATTAAGTGTAATAAGTAGCTTTATAACTCATGGCAGGTGGTGCTATGTGCAGCAGATTTTGTGACTACAGGTAATAGGCTTCACACGTAAACGCTCTCATGGAAGAGGGTGTGCTTGAAAAGATAATAGTGGTGAAGAGATTCTTCAAGATGGCACCATCCTCTCTCAGCAACAATGGCTCAGTTGTTGAGTACCCATCAAGCACATGACACTGGTGTGTGCTCACTGAAAGTTTCCATATTGAATTCTACGTCTTTTTCTAAATGAAGAGGATTGTGTCCATGTCCCTTTGTGTCTCCAAATAATTGTTCAATATTCAGCCAAAGAGTAGGTTTTTTCCTCTGAGAGCTGGGAAAAGATACACCAGATATAGAAAATCATGGACTAGAAGGGGCCCGAGATCAGCATGCTTGGGCTCTGCCTCTCTAACAGTACTGCTGCTAACTCCTTTCATAAAAAAGCACTGAGCATCACAAAACCAAGGGCTTGCCATGCCTATCCCCATGTCTGTGGCTCTACTCCATGCTCAAGCTCCCACCTTACCTTGAGCCCTTCCTCACTCTAGGATTCCACTAAGTATACCTCCATTCTGTCAGGAAACTTATTGAGCATACCACACTACACCCCTGGAAATACAGAGTGAACAAAACCAACATGTTCCAACCTTCACTGAACTTATGGTCTAGTGGGGAAGACAGGAATAATGTGAGATTATCACAAATAGTTATTTAAGCAATTATATGTTGAATGGCGCTAGAAAGAGGTTCAGATACTCTGAAGGCCTATAATAAGGCATCCTAGCTACTGCCTGAAAGATCAAAACAGGTACCCCTAAAGAGGGAAATTTAGACTAGAACTTGAAGAATGCTCAGTGAAGAAGGAGCTTGAACAGAAAAACATTCCAGCCAAAGAGACTTTAAATGGTCAAGTGGTCAAGAATGGGGGAAAATCTTGTGGAAAGTAAATGGAAGATTATGTAAACCACAAGGCAGACCACAAGGCAACCAGAAACCCAAAGGATAGGAAGTGACATGATCAGATTTTGATTTCTTAAAATTCACTCTGGCTATTGTATATAGTTGTTTAGATAAAATAATATTTTAAAGACCAGAGTGGAAGCTGTTGTAACAATAAACACACACACAGCAAGTCTTCTATAAATCTCTGTTGGTAAAATAGCTTTGCCCATCAGCATGTTATCACTGACATATTACATCTATCCTCCAGGTGCTTAATATATATTTAAGACACAAGACTGAGACTAAGATAGTATCATTGCTTTGAATAGGAGTTACTAACCTGTCCAAGACCATTTCAGAGCATTTCGATTTAAAACCAAGTCTCCATTCTTTCAGGAATATGCCAACGAAAAGCATAGTAAAATAAAATACACTGTGCCTCCTTTCCTCTGGCTACAGAAGATATCTGAATTGCCATGTCTGTGTGACTTGCTCTTCACAAAGGTGTCACAGTTACCACTTGGGCTATTTTTATTATAAGAGTTTTTCCCCAATAAATTTTACTTTATCTATGGAATTCTCCTTTTCTACTTTGGCACTTATTAGCACTTTTTTTTTTCCTAAAGATGATGCTTTTACACATCAGATTACTGAAATTAAACAGGATCATTGCCAGAGCAATGAGAGTATGAATGTACCACTAACTCTACCTCCCTGTCCCCAGTGTGATCTTTCACTCTGGAAGCTGTGTTGGGTTTCAGAATGATGTTATATTCACATGAAGGAGAAATTTTCAACCAATTTTCCTTCCACAGTGTATATTTGTCCTTTCTTCCTCCTTTCCTACTTCTTCAACAATGTCTCACAATCTTGGATGCCCTCCCAATGAACACTCTGCATCCCTCTCCAGAAGGAAGGTATATACTTACTTGCTGGTGGCAGGACATGTTTTCTAGGCAGGAAACCTTTTTCATTTCCTCACTTTATGGAAAAGGTTGTGGAACATGCCATCTGCTGATCCCATTTCCAAAGCATATGGCTGCTTCATCAATCAGTTATATAGAAGACTGACTAAAAGGAAGTCATATTTGGGAGCAGGTAATAAAATTTCATGCAATGAAGTCACACCTCTCTCCTCTCAATCCTATCCCTGCATCAAGTTGACCTTCCTAAATTCCTCATAGTGGAAACACATTAGATTTTCCCTTTGCAGATTTGCTGCCACTGAGTTTCATTGTCATGTTTATATTTTCAGTGCTGACAACAAGAGACAACCATGGAAAATCCATGGTCCACAATCAAATAGTATTAAAAATATCCTCTCTCCTTTATCATAACAGTGAGTCCTGAGATATCAAGTGCCCTTGGTATGCCAGCCACTGTTTCATGGCTGTCAGTGTTTCAGATGGGCAGCAGAGATCCAGCACCAGTCCCCCTGAGTTCAGATTTTGGCTCTATCATTCAGTAGTTATATGCTGAGAGTTATTTAATTTCCCAGTGCCTCACTGGAAAATGGGGCAGAAGATAACAACAGTTCCCACCTTTGGGGTTATTGTGAGGATTATGTAACATAGTTTATGTAAAGTTCTTAGATGTGTTCCTGGCACATAGTCAACACTGTGTAAATTTTACCTATTAGTCTCTCATTTAAACCACAGAAAATTTCCATTTGAGTTATGAAGAAAGTGAGGCACAGAAAACATTAAGTAAATGCCACAAAGGCATTCTGACTTTAGAGTCCATGACCTTAACTATTTTTTTTTTAATGTAAGGATTCACGAATATTTTATTTTTTGGTTATACTCTTTTTTCTTAAAACTATAAACTTATTTTTTGACTCAGCAAGCATGGATTCAAGGTTGAAGCTTAGTAATGAAGTCATTGTGTTAAATTTGCTGGTTGCTGTTTGTACTTTCCCTGTTTTCATGATTCTGGTTTTCTATTAATATTTCAATTTGGTTATTATGGTATATATCTCTTTTATAATAACCACTTTGTGAAATGGTTCCAAAAGTGGAAAAGCATGAACATAGGTTTTTAAAAAGAAGACTTTCCACATTAGAAAGGGAAAGCCAGCTAACTATGGAAAACAAAGTTTATCAAAAGGATGAATTTTGTTCCAAGAGGGACCATTGAGGAATAAAAATAAGGACAGTGAACAAAAATATGAAATGAGGAGGGCTACTTGCCTTTTAGTACCTGCCTACCTTTTCTATCATAGCTCCTACAAGTCATGTAGCTAGAAGTGCCCAGAATTCCAATATCAATTAATTTAACTTCTCCACACAGGTCAACTAGATTCACACACCTGCATCTTTTTACATACTACTTCCTTTTACCAGGAAGGTTTTACTGTTTTCACACCTTTTTTCCTTTAACTTCCTTTTATTTCTTAAGATTTAGATCAAACATTATATCCTTCATGATGCAAGCTTTGTTTGATACTCTTATGCATTTACTATCTCTTCTTTTTTGTGTGTGTTTTTACAATGCCATGTACATAATATAAAGATTACCATGTGTATATTATTTATACCTGGGGTCAGGTTTCATTCATTGGGAACCAGAAACAGTAGATTCTTCTTAATTTATACTCATTAAAGGAAAGAGTTGATCAAACAATGGTGTACAGTCACATTCAATTTTTAACTAAAAGTAAAACTATTCCAGTTTGCTCCTCTACTTTCTACCAGACTATGAATATTACTTTGGTTATTTCAAAAAAAATCAAATCCATCCTAAAGTTCATTGCATTGAACTCATTCATTAAAAGAATAAAAAGTCAACAAATAAATGTCCTAACATTATATCTCAAAGCTCTAGAAAAAGAAAAAAAATCAACACCAAAAGTAGTAGAAAACAGGAAATAATTAAAATCAGAGCTGAAATCAATGAAATTAAAACAAGAGAAAAATTTTAAAAATGAACAGTTGGTTCTTTGAAAAAATAAAGTTGATAAACCCTTAACCACACTAATGAAGAGAAAGAGAGTCAGAAAACTCAAATTACTGAAATTCCTGGTGAAAAGGGAAATATGACGATTGACCCTACTGAAATACAGAAGATAGTTAGAAACTATTTTGAAAATTTATAGCCCAATAAAATAGAAAATCTTGAAGACATCGACAAATTTATAGAGAAATATTATCTACCAAACTGAATTAGGAGGACATACACAATTTAAACAGATCAATTTCTAGCAATGAAATAGAAGATGCCATCAAAAGCCTACAAACCAAGAAAAGCCCAGGACCAGATGGATTCTCAGCTGAGTTCTACAAGACTTTCAAAGAAGAACTAACACCAATCCTCCTGAAATTATTCCATGAAATAGAAAAGTAGGGAACCCTTCCAAACTCATTCTATGAGGCTAGCATCACTCTGATACCAAAACCAAACAGAGACATATCAAGGAAAGAAAATTTCAGACCGATATTCCTGATGGACATCTCCATATGTTGGTTCAACATATAGAAATCAATAAAAATAATTCATCACATCCACAGACTTAAGGATAAGAATCATATGATCATCTAAATAGATTCAGAAAAACCATTGGACAAAATATAGCACCCCTTCATGGCCAAACCACTAGAAAAACTAGGGATAGTAGGAAGATACCTAAAAAAAATGTAAAAGCTATCTACACTAAGCTCAAAGCCAGCATTATTCTTTTTGGGGGGAGGAGGGTATTTATTCTTTAAATTTTTTTAATTCATTCTAATTAGTTATACATGACAGTAGAATGCATTTTTACATATTGTACACAAGTGTAGCACAACTTCTCATTTCTCTGGCTGTACATGATGCAGAGTCACACAAGTAGTGTAATCACACATGTATGTAGAATAATAATGTCTGTCTCATTCCACCATTCTTCCTATCACTGGTGCCCCACCTCTCCCTTCACTCCCCTCTACACAATCCAAAGTTCCTTCATTCCCCACCCCCACAATTTGGATCAGCATCCACTTATCAGAGAAAATATATGGCCTTTGGTTTTTTGGGATTGGCTTATTTCACTAAGCACGATATTCTTTAGTTCCATCCATTTACCAGGAAATGCCATAATTTCATTCTTCTTTAAGGCTGAGTGATATTCCATTGTGTATATGTATACTACAATTTTTTAATCCATTTGTTTGTTAAAGGGCACCTAGGTTGATTCCATAGTTTAGCTATTGTGAATTGAGCTGCTATAAACATTGATGTGGCTGCATCTCTGTACTATGCTAATTTTATGTCCTTTGGTTATAAGCCGAGGAGTGGGATAGCTGGGTCAAATGGTTATTCCATTCTAAGTTTTCTAAGGAATCACCATACTGCTTTCCATAGTGGTTGCACCAATTTGCAGTCCCACCAGCAATGTATGAATGTACCTTTTCCCTCACATCCTCACCAGCACTTATTATTGCTTGTATTCTTGATAATTGCCATTCTGACTGGAGCAAGATGAAATCTTAGAGTAGTTTTGATTGCATTTCTCTAATTGCTAAAGATGATGAACATTTTTTTCATATGTTTGTTGATCTATTGTACTTCTCCTTCTGTCTGTTAAGTTCCTTAGGCCATTTATTGATTGGGTTATTTTCTTTTTTGGTGTTAAGATTTTGGAGTTCTTTCCGTACCCTGGACATTAGTGCTCTATCTGATGTGCATGTGGTAAAGATTTTTATCGATTCTGTAGGCTCTCTCTTCATGTGATTATTTTCCTTTGCTGAGAAGAAGCATTTTAGTTTGAATCCATCCCATTTATCGATTCTTGATTTTATTTCTTGCGCTTTGGGAGTCTTTTTAAGGAAGTCAGATTCTAAGCTGACATGATGAAGATTTGAGCCTAGTTTTTCTTCCATTAGGCACAAGGTCTCTGTTCTAATTCCTAGGTCCTTGATCCACTTTGAGCTGAGTTTTGTGCAGGGTGAGAGATAGAGGTTTAATTTCAATTTGCTACATATGGATTCCCAGTTTTCCCAGCACCATTTGTTGAAGAGGCTATCTTTTCTCCAATGTACATTTTTGGCACCTTTGTCTAATATAAGATAACTGAAATTATATGTGTTAGTCTCTGTGTCCTCTATTCTGTACCATTGGTCTACAAGTCTATTTTGGTGCCAATACCATGCCATTTTTGTTAGTATAGCTCTTATTTTTCCAAATAAATTTTATGATTGCTTTTTCTATTTCTATGCAGAATGTCATTGGGATTTTAATAGGAATTGCATTAAATCTATATAAGACTTTCCGTAGTACGGCCACTGTGACTATTAATTCTGCCAATCCAAAAGTAAGGGAGATCTTTCCATCTTTTAACATCTTCCTCAATTTATTTCTTTATTACATCAAGGAACTAGGAATTACAATAGAGACCTGTGCTTAATAGAAGGAAAACTAGGCCCAAATCTTTATCCTCTCAGGTTAGAATCTGACTTCCTTAACAGGATTCCTAAAGCACAAGAAATAAAATCAAGAATCAGTAAATGGGATGGATTCAAACTAAAAAGCTTCTTCTCAGCAAAGAAAGCAATAATATGAGTAGAGAGCCTACAGAATGGATAAGAACCTTTACCACATGCACATCAGATAGAGCACTAATGTCCAGGGTATGTAAAGAACTCCAAAATCTTAACGCCAAAGAAGAAAATAATCCAAATAATAAATGGGCTAAGGAACTGAACAGACATTTCGCAGAATAAGAAGTACAATCAGTTGACAACCATATGAAAAAATGTTTATCATCTCTAGAAATTAGAGAAATGCAAATCAAAACTACTCTAAGATTTCATCTTGATTTCATGTTGATTTCATCAACACTAAGAGTAGTAGAAGACAGGAAATAATTAAAATCAGAGCTGAAATTAATGAAATTGAGACTAAAGAAACAATTCAAAGAATTGACAAAACTAAAAGTTGGTTCTTTGAGAAAATAAATAAAATTGACAGACCCTTAGCAATGCTAACAAAAAGAAGAGAAAAAACTCAAATTATTAACATTCGTGATAAAAAAGGAAATATCACAACAAACACCTCAAATATACAGAACGTAATTGGAAGTTACTTTGAAAACTTGTACTCTAATAAAAAAGAAAATACTGAATGCATATTTCTAGAGTCATAGAAATTGCCCAAACTAGAACGGGAGGCTATATGCAATTTAAAAAGATCAATTTCAATCGAGAAAATAGAAGACGCCATCAAAAAGCTACCATCAAGAAAAAGTCCAGGTCCGGATGGGTTCACAGCTGAGTTCTACAAGAGCTTCAAAGAAGAACTAATGTCAATGCTCTACAACTTATTTAAAGAAATAGAAAAAGAGGGAGCTCTCCCAGACTCTTTCTATGAGGCCAATATTACATTAATTTCAAAGCCAGGCAAAGACACAGCCAAAAAAGAAAACTTCAGGCCAATATCTTTAATGAACATAGATGCAAAAATCCTCAACAAAATTCTGGCAAATCGAATACAAAAACATATCAAAAAGATAGTGTACCACGATCAAGTGGGGTTTATCCCAGGGATACAAGGTTGGTTCAACATTCAGAAATCAATAAACATAATACATCACATCAATAGACTTAAAGATAAGAACCATATGATCATCTCAATTGACGCAGAAAAAGCATTTGACAAAATACAACACCCCTTTATGTTCAAAACACTAGAAAAACTAGGAATAACAGGAACATATTTCAGCATCATACAAGCTATTTATGCAAAGCCCCAAGCTAACATTATCTTAAATGGAGAAAAATTGAAAGCATTTCCTCTAAAAACTGGAACAAGACAGGGATGCCCCTTCTCACCACTGCTATTTAACATAGTACTGGAAACTCTGGCTAGAGCAATTTGACAGATGAAAGAAATTAAAGGGATCCAGATAGGAAAAGAAGAGCTCAAATTAGCACTGTTTGCTGATGACATGATAATATACCTAGAAGACCCAAAAAACTCTACCAGAAAACTTTTACAACTAGTAAATGAATTTGGCAAAGTAGCAGGATACAAAATCAATACCCATAAGTCAAAGGCATTTTTGTACATCAGTGACAAATCCTCTGAAAGGGAAATGATGAAAACTACCCCATTTACAATAGCATAAAAAAAAATATCTGGGAATCAACTTAACGAAAGTGGTGAAAGACCTCTATAACGAAAACTATAGAACACTAAATAAAGAAATTATAGAAGACCTCAGAAGATGGAAAGACCTACCTCGTTCTTGGATAAGTAGAACTAATGTTGTCAAAATGTCCATACTACCAAAAGCACTATACAGATTTAATGCAATGCCAATCAAAATCCCAATGACATTCCTCATAGAAATAGATAAAGCAGTCATGAAATTCATCTGGAAAAATAAGAGACCCAGAATAGCTAAAGCAATCCTTAGTAAGAGGAGTGAAGAAGGTGGCATCACTATACCAGACCTTAAATTATACTACAGAGCAATAGTAACAAAAACAGCATGGTATTGGCACCAAAATTGGCCAGTAGACCAATGGTACAGAATAGAGGACACAGAGACTAACACATATAATTTCAGTTATCTTATATTAGACAAAGGTGCCAAAAATGTACATTGGAGAAAAGATAGCCTCTTCAACAAATGGTGCTGGGAAAACTGGAAATCCATATGCATTAAAATGAAATTAAACCTCTATCTCTCACCATGCACAAAATTCAACTCAAAGTGGATCAAGGATCTAGGAATTCGACCAGAGACACTACACCTAATAAAAGAAAAAGTAAGCTCTAATCTCCAACATATTGGATTAAGTCCCAAGTTCCTTAATAAGAATCCTGTAGCACAAGAATTAATACCAAGAATCAATAAATGGAATAGACTCAAATTACAAAGCTTCTTCTCAGCAAAAGAAACAATCAGTGAGGTGAACAGAGAGCCTACTAATTGGGAACAAATTTTTTACCACATGCACATCAGATAGAGAACTTTTAAATTTCAAATATTGAATACAGATTTTGAGTGGGGATAAAAGCATGTATATATCAAGGCATTCCAAAGAAGTAATTCTTTGGATAAGTCTTTGGGATAAGTCCACATTCTCCCAAGGTGTCTATGTGAATATACTACATGTACTGGTTTCAGAATTTCTGTTATATTTGTGACAAAATTAGCCACACTCCTTTCTGAGAACATTGCCTATATTAATAGACTGCTCCCCAGGCCTCTCATAAACACATGCCTCAAGAGAAGCAGATAAGAGGAGAGAACATAAAAGCTCTGTGACCTACCAATGGGGTGCCAGGAAAACCATCTCTGGTAAATAAAAGACTGCCCAGTATATCATCCTGAAATTACTTAAATCAATCACATTTTGAAACCAGGGGGAACATTCCTCTTTGGATAAGACAAACTTAAAATGAATACAGAGGCATACATAATCCACAAGAATAGAACATAATCAAGAAAAGTCAAACCAAAAATATACAGCTAGACTTTCATGCACGTACCATCTGATTGTGGCAAAGGAAAATACAATGCACATTTCAAAACAACTTATCATAAAGACAACTTAAAGCAGATTCATACCAGAAAGAAAGTGTTTTTCAAAATAGCTAGTTCTACCAAAATTTGTGCAATCTGACCTGAGTGATAAATTTATGCCAACAGCATTTTCCAGCAGGAAGCTGTGCAGTTCCAAAAGGCAGAGTTTCATAGCAGTCTAAGGCTAATGATTACAGTGTATGTGAAGGTAGTCCCATCCCCAGCTCCAAGCTTGAAAGCAGGTGTCTTTCTCATAGGTGTTCTGACAGGCAGATATTAAAGAGCAGCATGTGTCAGAAGATGTAGGAAATCTACTGGCCTCTCTGACAGATTTTACAGTGCAATGTTTGTACTGTCAGGGTGGTGGTTATGACAAACCTGAGAGATGACAGTAATAGGAGTGTTTAGGTAAGAGAACAAGCTTAATATAGATGCCACTGTTGACAATAACATGCTTATGTTAAAAGAAGAGAGCCTGCTTTCATTTTCCACTAGAAATTCCAAAGTCTTTTTTTAATGTATTTTTTCCCTCAATATTAAAACACTCACACACGTTTTAGTTCTTTGCAGGGCAGAAAACTAAACTGCTGGTTATATTGTCTCATCTTTTTTCAAGATTCCTCAGAACATCATACCATTGACATTTCTTCAGTCAGGGCATTAGTCTGGACTGAAGCAGAACTTACATAGAATTTTGAAGTGAGCGTGAAATGATTGCCTATTTTTCTGGAGTGCACTTCAAATTAACCTTGGAGCCCAAGCTCAGGAATGGTTATTACTCAACATTTGTTTGGAAGCCAAACACTATGTGCAGAGTACATATCACTTAAAACCAACTATCTGATTATTATGTATTTCAAATAAAATGTATAAAATAATACAATCTTTCTCTCTGTAAATGAACATAAATTTTATATTTCTTACATGTCTATAGACATTCAAGTTAATTACAGGGTCTATATCTCACTTCTAGCAGTGGCCTACTTCCTAGCTATTTGAACTCCTCTAGATATATTGTACTCTAACTCTGTATGCGTGCTCAGTGGTATAGCATTTGGGAGAATGAAGTGCCAGTTGTGAATTGATGCTAAATGAAGGGGTAGGCTTTAAAAAAAGAAAAAGAAAAAGAGTCCTTTTCACTTGTAGGCTTTAATACTCATCTAATTATAATGATTCCAAATTCTCTCAAGGCTAAAATTAAACTTGGCTCTCTGGATAGCCAAACAAGTGACTATTCTTCCACACCACCCTGCTTCCATTTTCTTTTAGGCTCATTTTGAACATAAATTGGTTAAAAACAGTCATATTTTGATTGCCAAATTAAATATCACTGAAAGTTATAAATCGAAAGGGCTGTTAGAATCCAATACCATCCAATTAGAACCAGAGAAGAACATCATCATCTCCCTTCCTGATGAAGATGGGAGAAGGCTGGTGGTCAGGGAACACAACATTGGCTTTAGAGGGACATGTTGGTCAGGACAATGTATCCAACTAGATGGAGCATGTGGAGCCAAGGGGAACATTACCAGAAACACAGTTCCAAATGAACAGCCAGATCAGAGTCAAAAAGATGGTCCAAAATTGAGCTGCCAATCTGTAGCAGGCTTGCCAAAAGAGACAAGCCCATTTATGAAACTAATAGGCAGGAAATAAAAGGAGTTTTCCATGGGAAAGAAGGCTTGAAGCTGGTGCAGAGAAAACACCAGAAATATTCCTGAGGTAGTGATCAGACATGGCAGGGAGGGCACTTGATTAGATACATTAAGGGATCCAGAAGGTACTGTTTTACAGTAGAGATCACAAACTCATGATGAGCATAAGTAGGATATATGCAGATGGTTTAGAGACAACACCTTGGACCCAAGCTTTCTGAATGAAAGTCTTGCCCCTGATATTTTCTGGATATATAATACAAGCCAATGTTCTTTACCTTTGTAGCTTTAATTTTCTCTTCTCCAAGATTGGGATAATCATTGGGATGATTTTGATGAACAATTGGTGAATACATGTAAAACATTCTTAGTGCATGAGAATTAAGTAAAAATAAATAGAAATATTGGGGGGGTTCATGTTTTTCATTCAAATGAGTATTTCTTAGAATTTGGGGGGAATAACTTTTACAGTATATTATTTAATTAGTTAGTTAGTTACTTACTTTGGTGCTGGAGATTGAACCCAGGGGCACTCAACTGAGCCACATCTTCAGCACTCTTTACTTTTTTTGAGACAGAGTCTTGCTAAATTGTTTAGGGCCTTGCTTAGTTGTTGAGGCTGGCCTTGAACTTACAATCCTCCTGACTCAGCTTCTTTGTGCTGGTTGATATTCTTAAAACTTAGATTAATTCATTTATTTACTAGAAGATAGAAAATTGGCACTACTTTTTGTCAACCAAAATGTAAATGTCACATTGAAACATCGTTAACTATAGATTAAATACCAAAATCTCAATATGGTAGCATCAGCTGAAGCAGATAAAAGAATTCCAAGTGGATGCTTCTGGAAATGGACCTGTGTGTGGTAGGAGAGGGGTTAGGTTGCAAATTATTTTTCATTATAAACCTGTGGGGCTTGTTGATTTCTTAAAACATATATTTCCTCAGTAAGAGTGAAAAATAATTTAAAATGTAAGTATCTTATATGGAAACAGTCCCCTAATCTCTCTTCTTGAAAGTAGTTTAATGATATTTCATTAATCTCAAAGAGCATATGGACAACTTACAACTATCTAGGTTAATGTTATAGTAGTCTTCCTACAGTTATGCACTGCTCTTTGGTTGGAAGTGCCTGGAGAAAATATGTAAGATTTAGTTTTATCTTACCTTGTCCTGACTATTATTAGGCAAAGAAGCTTTGTTCAATGAAATCTAAAATTGGGTTTAAAAGGTTAGATTTATTTTCTATCTCACCAGTACATTAAAGAATAAGCATAAACATTAGAATATTGACTGAATTAAGTATTTAATAGATGGGAATCAATATTTTCAGACCTAAGGGAAAAATATTTTGATAAAGATTTTTACCAAATAGCAAAATAATCATCTAGTAAAAGAAGTTGTCATACCTATCAATTAATATAATTTAAATCAAAATGTACATGTATGATATGCATTGGATTTAACATTATGCTATATTTCTTTTAGGTGCTATGCATTTGATTGAAACTTGAAGCTAAGAGTATTTTAGACCCCTTGTGCTTTACAATACTCATGGGGAAAAAATCTAGGAAACTATTATACATGATAAATATTGAAAGTATAAAAATAAACACACACAAAAAATTTTAGATTTGCTCCAAAAAGTTTTAAAGGCCAATATTGTACTATTTTGAAGAGAGTTCTAATTTTAAAAACTCAAATCTCTAGTTTTCTTTTTAATGGGATTCCTCTCAGTCATAGGAAATGTATCAAACCAGAACTATGTAATCAATGTGAAGCAGATGGTGGAGCAATTATCTGGTGTATTGGGCATTACCAATTGGCCAATTCATAGAGTATGGGCCAGAAAATTCATTCTGTGCTTTTCAATCTGCTTTCTTGTTATGATGGATAGTGTTTTTTAATGACAATCTTTATATTAATTTAGTTCTCATTGTATAAACTTCATCTACATATCTCTCCCTCTCTATCCATCTCCCACACCCTTCTCTTTTCAAATCAGTTGGAGTTATACAGTGATGATTTTAGGAATTGAGTAGTATGAGCTATAATTTACTTGTTAATATCAGTCGGGCTTAGTACTATCAATCTTTTGAGGAAATAACTACTGCTTATACTAGTGTATAAACATGAATACTTCATTTATTTAAAATCATATTATATGGTTCACAATTTAGAGAAGGCACTGTATTTGTGAATGTTGATCCAAAATTATGTACAAGAGTAAAAGACTTTCAAAAGACATTTAAAGCTCCTATTTCTCAGCCCTTAGGATAACACATCCTAAGTAATGTATTGATTTTATTTTTAATTAACAATTGAAAATGAGCTGGTAATTGCATCTTGGTTAGAAGTTTCATTTTTGTTTTTAAAGACTTTGTCTTTTTAGAACAGATTTAAGTTTACAGCAAAATCAAGAGGAAGATACAGAAATTTCCCATATGCTTCCTGTCCCCTCACATACATAGCTTCCTGCATTATCAACATCCTCCACCAAAGTGGCACATTTGTTATAGTTGGTGACCCTTCATTAACATATCATTAGCATCCAAGATCCATAATGAACATTAGGGTTCACACTTGGTGGTGCACTTTCTATAGTTTTGAGTATAATTAGATGTATTCACCATTATAGTATCACACAGAATACTGTTCTAAAAATTCTCTGTGCTGCTGATTCATTCTCCTCATTCCAGCTTTGACAATCACTGACCTTTTCACTGTCCCCAAAGTTTTGCTTTTGCCAGAATGTCTGATAGCTGGAATCATATAGCATGTGGTCTTTTCAGGTTGGCTTCTTTCACTAAGTAATATACATTTACGTTTCTGCATGTCTTTTCATGGCATATAGCTTATTCCTTTCTAGTAGTGAATAATATTCCATTACTTAGATGTACCATAGCTTATTTATTCATTCATTTTGAAGAATATCTTTCTTGCTTCCAAATTTGTGTAATTATGAATAAAGCTGGTCTGAACATCCTTGAGCTGATTTTTGTGTAAACATGTTTTCAACACCTTTATGTAAATGCCAAGGGGCATTATTTTTTGATTATATGGTAGGACTGTATTTATTTTTGTAAGAAACTGCCACACTGTCTACCAAAATGGCTGTGCCAGTTTAGATTTCCATCAGCAGCAAATGGGAATTCATTCCTGTTGCTCCACATCCTTGCCAACATTTGTTGTTTTCTGTGTTCTGTATGTTGACTATTCTAATAGGGATATGTTAGCATCTCATAGTCACTTCTTTTGCATTTCCTTAATGATATAAGATGTGGAACATAATTTCATATGTTTATTTGCCATTTGTATATCTTCTTTGGTGAAGTGTCTGATAAGGTACTTGGCCCAATTTTACTCAGGTTTTTTTGTTCTCTTGTTCAGTTTTAGAATTCGTTGCATATTCACTTATTTCTTTTGCAAATATTTTCTCCCTGTTACTTGTCTTCATTCTCTCAATGGTGTCTTTTGCAAAGCAGAACTTCTTAATTTTAGTGAAGACTTCCAGATTGTTTTTAATACATTATCATATTTAATATCTTCAGTTATCACCAGGCGCAGGGGCACTTGCCTGTAATCCCAGTGGCTTGGAAGGCTGAGGCAGGAGGATTGTGAGTTCAAAGCCAGCCTCACCAAAAACAACGTGCTAAGCAACTCAGTGAGACCCTGTCTCTAAATAAAATACAAATAGGGCTGGGGATATGGCCCATTGGTAGAGTGCCCCTGAGTTCAATCCCTGGAATACCTCCTCACCCCACAAAAAAAATATCTTCAGTTATCACTATTGGGCTATCTAGGTGCTAACAGAATTACTTAAACTCATTATTTAGATACCCAGTTCTAAAATATTTTGTCTGCTCTGATAATAAACATTTTTAGCTCTAAATATAAACAATGACTAACAGCAATAACAATGGTGATCTTCGAGCCGGGCATGGTGGCACACGCCTATAATCTCAGCACTTGAGAGGCTGAGGCAGGGGGATCACGAGTTCAAAGCCAGCCTCAGCAATGGCGAGGCACTTAGCAACTCGGTGAGACCCTGTCTCTAATAAAGTACAAAAAAGGCTGGGGATGTGGCCCAGTGGTCGAGTGCCCCTGAGTTCATCCCTGGTACTAAAAAAAAAAAAAAAAAAATGGTGATCTTATTATTATTATGTAATTAAAATTTTTGAAACTTTCATTTTTTATTATTTTCTAAACATTTATAAAAGTAGAAAAATAGTATACTAAACCACATTTACCCATAACCCACGTCTAACAACTGTCAGCATTTTGTCAGTTTTGTTTCATTGATCCCTTCCACTCGCATTTTCATGTGTTTGATCTTAAATTTCTGAAAAAATTTACAAAGAATATGTTTTAAGTTCAAATACAGACTATAAAAAATGGTATTATTTATGAAGACAATGACTTCACAAAACAAACTTATCAATTTGTGTGTGTTAGTAAGCTTTTTCGCCATTATGACTGGAAGAACTGGTGAGAAAATTTTAGAGGAGGAAGAGTTTATTTGGGTCTCACGGTTTCAGCAGTCTCAGCCCATAGGTGGCTAAATTCATTGCTCTCAGCCAGGGGTGAAGCAGAACATCATGATGGGAGAGTGTGGTGGAGGAAAAGCAACTCAGAACATGAGAATCAGGGAGCAGAGAGAGAGGTCCCCTCACCACAGACAAAATATAAACCCCAAATGCACACCCCCAGTGACTTCCAGCCACACTCTGCTTTCAATTACCACCCAGTTAATCCACTGAATTGGATTAACACTTAAGGCTCTCATAACCCAATCATTTTACCTCTGAACTGTCTTTACATTGACTCACACATGAATTTTTAGGGAACACCTCATATCTAAACCAAAACTGTGTATTTGTGTGTATTTTAAATGTTCCTTTTATTTTAG
The DNA here is from genome assembly GCA_025594165.1 of Tamias sibiricus. NCBI lineage: Eukaryota > Metazoa > Chordata > Mammalia > Rodentia > Sciuridae > Tamias > Tamias sibiricus. The sequence continues at coordinate 80,759,674 of CM046660.1, read as the reverse complement.
AAATGGATGAAATAATTATTTTAGTATTCAGAACTCCTTACAGAACCACATTAAGATCTTTTGAATATGTACAAGATTCTCACTGAAACTAAAAACATATCAACTTAGATAAAATAGCTCTTAAAAAAGTTTTCTTTCATTTTTCCCTAAAAATATGAGGATTATTAGGATAGCCTTACAAAAACATGACATATGTTTTTATTTTCCTGGTTATAATGAGTTCCTTTCCTTTTTAATTTAATACAGGAAATTCAATGTAATTTGCTGGGATAGTGTGTCTTTGGGGGTGGTATACCCTGGATATATGAATTCTATTCAGGTATTAATCATGATTAATATGTGATTATTAATGATTATTAATATCTGGTTAATGCAAAAAAGCCTGAGTTATGGAATATTTTCCATATTTTAGTTCAAGCTCTTTTATGTTTGTTTGTGACTCTAATTTCCAGTCTGTCTCCAACTTCCCTGTAGTTTGTCCTTGGAGTTTTTTTTTTTTTTTTTTTTTTTTTGCATTTTATAGCCCCATTATAAATCAAGGAACTCCAAACACTGGCAGTCTATTCAACAAAATAATTGTGCTGATTTCTTGAGAAGTCCAGATGCAGTTTGTTTGCACAGGAGTCTTTCAAGCAGGCAAGAAGATGGGATGAGATGGATTGTCAATTAGAAATATATGTAACAAAAGGTAAAGCATTATTAATGTGGCTAGTTTTGTTTGTTTTCTTTATCACAAAAAATGACTTTGAAGGCTGGGAATATAGCTCAGTTGGTAGAGTGCTTGCCTTGCATGCAGAAGGTCCTGGGTTCAGTTCCCAACACCATAGATAACTTTGAATTGCACATCTGAAATGGGCTAAAGTTCACTTTTTTTTTTCTCATTTCAAGTGTCCAGTTTTACTAAAATAATAGCATTTTGCTTCCCATTTGAATATTCTCATTGCACACTCTCAATTGTCATGGTGGACACTCAACGAGACCCTTCCACCTGCCAGTCATTTTAATAAGTTCAAAAGCAGACACATGATCCATGCAAGAAAATTAGGAGTCACTTTTACCCAATGTGAAACTGCTGAGGAAACAGAGGTACTTTTTCTATGTACCTTGAATTTGGGAATCTATGGGTGTGAGCCTGATGGGATTGCCAAATGGAGAGCCTGCCTGCGAGTAAATTTGCACTGTAGAAAATAGAACTGAGAAGCAGGGAGGGAGGAACGCATGTGGCACCACTCCATTGTTCTGTGTGTTATAAAGATATTCTTAAGGCTATTTTTCCCTTTGCCACATTGAGTTGACTTTCTTTTACTTGCAACTAAAAGTGTCCTAACCAATACTTCCAATAAGTCAGACACTATTATTTTTTTAGAAAAATCATGTTAACTTTGCTACTTTTATGTCTCATGTACATATCTAAATCCTGTCTGCCTAATTTCTTTAACCTGAAGTACTCATCAGTGTCCTTAATCTCAAATTGTCTACTAGCTTTTAGCAAAAACCCATTTCATCCAAATGGAATGCCAGATGAAGAGATTAAGAGTATCAAGAATTCAAGCAATAATAAATGTTGGCGATGATGTAGGGAAAAAGGCACACTCATACATTGCTAGTGGGACTGCAAATTGGTGTAACCACTCTGGAAAGCAGTGTGGAGATTCCTCAGAAAACTTGGAATGGAACCACCATTTGACCCAGCTATTCCATTCCTCAGTCTATACCCAAAGGGCTTAAAATCAGCATACTATAGTGACATAGTCACATAAATGTTTATAGCAGCTGAATTCACAATAGCTAAACTGTGGAACCAACCTAGATGTCCATCAACAGATGAATGGATAAAGAAACTGTGGTGTACATACACAATGGAATATTACTCAGCATTAAAATAGAATAAAATTATGGCATTTGCAGGTAAATGGATGGAGTTGGAGAATATTATGCTAAGTGAAGTAAGCCAATTCCCAAACACTAAAGGCTAAATGTTTTCTCTGATTAGTGGATGCTAATCTATGATGGGCAGGGGGCAAATGGGAAGAATGGAGGAACTTTGGATTGGGAAAAGGGGAGGGTTGAGAGGGATTATGAGGGTAGGAAAGATGGTGGAATGAGATGGACATCATTACCTTAGGTACATGTATGATTGCAGGAAGGGTCGTCTCTACATGTACAACCAGAGAATTGAAATGTTGCACTCCATTTGTATATGATGAATTCAAATGCATTCTGCTGTCTTGTACAACTGAGTAGAACAAATAAAAATAATAATTAAAAAAAGAGAGTAAGAACATGTGAGTGAGAGATGCTGAATATAAACAAACTAATCACATGTTGCTTTAAGTTGTCCCTGAAGTACAAAGCCAGGTCATCAGACTATAATATGTAGAATGTTACATTTGCAAAGATGATTTCACACAATTATTGAGCACTCTTCTAGCAGACAAATTAGCTGAGCTTTCTGGCCTAACTACTGTCATTTCCCTTCAGGCTGTTGGATAGCCAAGCCTTTACGGACAGTCTTGGGTGGGCATCCTTGTTCCATACTAACTCTCTTATCTTGGAAAAGTCACTTCACTTCTCCATGATTCTATCCTTCTCTGTAACATGGCAATGATGTTTCTTTCAGATGTGGTGCTAATAAGCCTGCAATTAGTGTAAAATAGTCAGGAAAAAAGTAGATATTCAGCAAATGGAAACTAGAGGTTTTACCTTTTCTTATTAACCACTTCAAATAATTTGGAAGGTAATGTAGCCACTAGGTGTAAAGTCTGTATTTCTTCCTCAGCAAATGAATTGTGAGAGATATGGAATTGAGGACTAATCTCTCTACAATTTCAGAGGGTTTAGTATTTCTTTTAAATTAGCAGATTATACCATGTTTAATTAATTTAGTCACCACAAATTCACACAGAGTTTGACATTATGACATTAGCTTTTCCAGTTATCGTTTTCCTCTCGTGGGATGGGCATCCACTGCAGCTACAATTATGTTATCACGTATTTGCATCTTTTTTACTATAACTAATAATAGTGTAGTGATGCTGATTTATCATTAACCACTTTTATCTAACACACAATGTTGCCGTGGAGTAGGAAAAAATGAAGTTCTAAAAATAAAGATGCAAATACTAACAATTCACCACCTCATTATTAACTAACAAGAGTTAAGATTATTTTCTTTCCCCAGAAACAAACCTCCATATTCAAGAAGCAAGGGTTCCTTTATAACAAAGTTATTTTTGACAACCAGTTTTGGCACTAAGAAAAAAACTCCCAAGATATGAGAGCTCTGAATTTTTTGAATCTTAAAATATGGTAAATGCTAAAAGTGACTTTATTAATTCATAAGATAAAAAGTGATTGTATTTTAATTAAATTTTTGGTACAAATCAGATGCCTTTGGCTTTTTCCTGACTCAGGAACAAGAGGGAAGTTCAGTCTGTGGTCTGCTCTGAACTATACTTGGTCACAGCTTATCAGATCCTCAGTAAAAAAAACAAAACTCAAGTTTCCCCTGACATCAGCAAACGCTTTTCTGAAATTTTGCAAGGCTCCAGGTGCATAGGGTCCCTGAATAAATACTATTCCAACACTGATCAGCTGCATAGGTGAAGACCAAGTTAGGAAACAGGTCTACAAGGATTTCTTAATGAAAGCAGGTGGCTGTTGATATTCTAAATATATTCAATAATTAGTTAGAACATTTTTAGGACTATAGGTGCATCTCACAAGGGATTTCAGTAATATCCAGAAGACAGCTCATGTAGGAAAGCACCTGTTCAAGAATGTATTCATTCATATTCTCCTAATAAGGGGAAAATATTTTGAAAACTGTACATAGTAAGGCCAAAAGTTCTGTCCCAAGCAAAGAAGTCTTTAATTGTTGGAATTATTCACATGCCGTAGTTTAGATGCTTCTGGAGTTATTAGAGAAATGCCTTCCTAAGAAAGATGTGGATTTTATGCGAAAGACAAAAAAAAAAAAAAAAAAAACAGGTTTTGATTTCTATTTATTTATTTAAGGAAAACTCATAAAACCTCTCTGTGGAGAATTCACTTGCTTAATAAATAACATTCCATACCAAGTTAAAGTAATGATTGATACAGCTTATTTTATCATTTAAACACATCACATATTCTAAGTACACATCCCTGCTTGACCAAAGTCCCAAAGTAAGATATTGAAACTTTCCCTGCCTTCTCTCTTATTATTTTTATGAAATGAGCTTCTTCCAACAGAAATTTAAAATGTATTTTCAGGACTTTTGCACTCTGTATTTACACTGCAACATCAAATCATTTTCATTCAAGCAGTGTTACCTACAAGGGAAAAGTTTGGCCCCATATACATAATAAAAAATGCTGGGAAAGTTTATAAATTGTTACAAGCACTTAGGCAAGTTAAATTTCCAAGTAATATTTTTTCTGAAAATATTATATTGATCATCAGTAGGGTGCAAAATAAACTAAATCACATTTCACATCTTCTTCAGTGGTGTTTTTGAAATTCCAAGTAATGGCCCAGGATGGGCCATTAATGCAAATCCTCAAAATTTAAGTAGTTTCTTGATACTTTTCATTTTGAGGCATCTTTTAAAGAAACAACAGATGCCTCTCCACATGCATTCAAAAAATCAATACAATTAATCAATAACACTCTCCACAGGTAATAAATGCTGAGAAGCATTTCTGCCTATCTGTATTGATTTAGAGAATTGCTTCAAATTGGTTCTGATGTGTATAAAAATCATTTCCTTATTGATCAAAGCCTGTCTTCCCCTTTCTGATATGTTATTTCATATATGGCACTCAATTGTTTTAGTCTCCATTCTTGTGTATTTGTGATAAACAAATTTCTTAAGATCTGTGAGTGAAACTAATTTGAATGAAATATAAAATGGGTGATTTTGTTTCTTTGGGGGAACATATTGCTTGAAATTTAATCAAAGTATGAATAACCATGAGAAATTTATTCTAATGAGAAATGTAATGATGTATTTTATTCACATTTTCATTATTTATAATAAGCTTAAAAGTTTTAAGTCTGCCTCTATTTCTTATGACAGAATTTTGTTCATGCAGATTACATGTATCCAGTCCAGAATGACGCTCTCTCTAATGGTATAAATAACAGAATAATGACATTTTAGCCAATTATGGACTCAAAATATTGCTAGCAAATAATGTTTTGTAACATGTTCAAACATATAAGTGAAATCTGAAACACTTTTCCTAATATATGTGTTCACTGTATAGAGAGTATAATAAGAAAATCAATTCTTCTAAATTAATTTGCTAAGGAGAAAGTTGAAGTTTCAACAGATAGAATATTTAATAAGTCTTGTTATAAAGGGGTATATTCACCTTTGACTCAACTAAAGTGTGTATCCACAGTTGCGTGGCCAACTGGTATTCGGCAACTGCTGCTTCACTAGGGAAATTTGATTGCTCAGTGAGAGTCTTCCAAGGTAGCTCAGTTCCTGACTCTTGATACATTAACCTCTGGTGTGAATCATTCCTCCAACAACAAAAAACAGATTCCTGCCAGCATAATTTCATAACCAATATCATCTATTTTCTTTATCTGGATATTCTATTACAAAGTGACATGATTCTGATCAGTGAATACAGTGCTATGAAAAATGTTTCTGAACTAACATCTTCTTGAAATTTGGCTTCATTAAAAAGTTTCATGCATCACAGTGAGGTACGCTTGGATTTTCAGGGAATAGGAATTGCCATATTGACAAGTGAGTTCCAATGCCTTTGCCTTAGGTAACTTGACTTTATCAAGCTAACAAATTAATTCTTTCCTTATTAATTCTTAAGAAGTATTTCATGCAAAAACAGATTAAGTTGAAATATCAGAAAAACAAGTACAGTTTTCTTTAGAGTAATAATTAGTATAAGAAATTGGGTCAAATATGTCCATTGTATTCACTGTTTGAGTAAGACCGAAGGGATATTTGCAATTTTGAAAGCATAAGCATCTGAAGGATGACATATTCTGGTTTGTTTCCCCTAGAGCAAAAATGAAATGAATTTTCTATAGCATCTTAATATAAAACACTTACCTAAAGAAGTGGAGATATCTTTTCTGCCCACTAAGGCTCTTTTAAATCCTGGGAACATTAAATGGGCTCCTCGGGCTCTGAAAGAATAAAGGCAGCCTTTCTAACCCCCTCACTTATTCCCTGACACTAGTTGTGCAATCAGATACTTGGAGTCAAAAGAAAAAAAAAAAAATGCCAATGGAATAAGAAAAGAATGCAAAATTTTAAATACTTCTTATACTTAAATAAAAATTATTTTGAAAGTATTCTTAGAAGTATGCATACATAGATTCAGCTGGAAATTGAAGCTGCACACTGAAGAGATGTTTACCGAGTCACGTTACATTTTAGTAAGGGTGGCTTGATCACAGTGGGAAAGACCACATGGAGTCGATCAATAAAAATTCATCCAGAGATATTGGAGCATGACATGGAGAATGGAGCTCGAGCTCTGGAGTCACGTGGACCTCAGATTCAAACTCCACCACCTCATGAGCTGCAGGCCTTGGTGAAGTCACTTTAATCGCTCTACCCCTCATCTTCTTCCTCCTCTATAAAGCAGAGTATATGATACCACTGTCCAATAGAAATGTAATATGGGCCAATACAATAATCAATAGAACAGTAGCTATATTTATAAAAAAGTAAATATATTTATATTAATATATTATGCATGTTTAAAATATGTATGAATCTTTTTTAATCTCAACATGTAATCAATATAAAATTATTAATGAAATATATTACATTTTCATAATAAGTCTTTTAAATCTAGTGAGCATTTGACAATTACAGCACATTTCAATTTGTGCCAGCTGCATTTCAAGTGCTCAATAGCAACACATGCATTGTGCTATTATAATGGGTGATGCAGGTATATACATATCCCATAAGCATTGTTGTAAAGATAAAATGAGATAATGCATGTAAAGGAATTATGACAGTGCTTCGCAAATAGTAGGTTCTAGAACTGATACTTGTGACAGCCATTATTGTTATCCACTAAGTATTGATTATAACAGCCTGCTCGCTAAACTGGGTGAATGCAAAAACATGGCACGAACCCCATCCCTGAGTAATTACGAAGTTAAGAATATAAGAAAAATACATGGTTAACCATTACTGATGGTGAATTATTACCATGTGTGCATTATTAAAATGTAATAAATGCTCAGGAGAGGCAGACCTGCTACTAGGGATGTCTTGTACCAAATGAGTTAAGGAAATAATTTTGAACTGAGATTTAATAGATGGGTTAACTTTTGTTAAAGATATGGCCAGGGATATTTCCTTCACTGGAAAGGAAAGTATCCCATCAGAGGTAATAACAGAAACCACAATCCAAAGGTAGGGAAATGAAAAATATATTTAAGATATGAGGGCAAATTGATGGAGAACACAAGGTTCATGTGAGAGGGTACTGAGTGAGTAAATGCAGATTTATATGGGAGTGTAAAGGCATCAGAAGCCATGCTAAAAGTCTTGGATACTGTCCATTGTCAGAAAGAAATAGCAAAAAAGAGCACCAACTCTAGGAGCTGAAGCTCTGATTTCAGTCATACTGCAACCGCTCAGAGTGTGTGCTTTCTACCTTGGCCAAGTCACTTAACCTGAGCTGCTTCATTTGTAAAATGAGATGGTTGGTTTAAAATAAAACAAAACCCTAAGAATGCCAGAGATATAAAGTGCCTCTTTGATGTTGCTGATGCTGCTTTTGCTATTGATTTGTTTATATTTATGGCATTCTAGGATGGCAGTAACATAATTGAAGAAATACATTAGAAATGAAATATAGGTAGATTTAAGAGTAAAAAAAAAAAAAACTAACAAAAAAAAAGTTCCTTTTGGCAATCATTTCAGTGGGCCCAATACTTTAAAATGAATACTTTAATATGATAGACATAATAGATGGAAATAGGTTTACTATAGAAAATTGATAGGGAAGAATGATCAAACCTGAGTGTAGAGAAAGAAATGAATGTTTCTACAGTTTGGAGTATGGAAAACAGAATTAGTATTCATAATAGAAATGGGAGAACTAAGGAAATAATTTGACTGGAGATGTGGGAAGATATGTAAAATTACTTTTTAAATTATCAGGTATGACTTTTAATATGAATACTGTTGGCTTTAAAATATATGTATATAAGGATCAGTGGACACACACACACACACACACACACACAGGAATAATGATTCTGTAAGAACATAAATGTTTTAGTTTCAGAGATTGACAAAGTAGTAAAATCAAAACTGTGTAAAACAATTACAAGATTACATCAGCATTAAATTTAAGAACTTATTTACCTAGGGAATTCAGTGGTATTCATAGAGAAGCCCAAAGTGTCACACTTATCTGAATCTTAATTTGTGAAAGAAATGCTAAAGCCATTAAATGAAGCAAGACTTTTTGAATAATAAGGATTTTGTTTCAAATCCAAGCTTGACCTTCTCTGGGTTCATGCTTCATTTACTAAAAGGAGAGAATGTCTACTTCATAGGGGCGAGTGGAAAACATGAGGTAAAAGGTAGAGTTCTATATAAATAAAAACTGGTGGCTAGTATTAGCTTACTCAAATAAACACGAATGCCAAAGAAATGGGCTCCTACCTTTTCTTGTGTTTCCATGAGTATATCAAGTTCCATGACTGTTGAAATTATTGCTATACTAGGAAGCATGCCAAATCCGGGGGGATTTTTCCAAGTAAGGAGGCAAGTAAGTATTGAATTTGAGATATCTCAGCTATTCCAGCAGTATGGTCTTCAAATCAAATTGAATTTTCACACATGTATCTACCTAAAGTTCATTAAAAATTCTTTAGTATGAAAAAGTGCCAATATTTTATTTGCATTCTCTATTATTATTCTTTATAATTAGCATGAAATAATAAGTTCCTACTTATGTTTGTTAATCCAGTGATTATTATACTCAGATAAAATTTTACCACTCTATTTTCATGGGTTAATTCATTCTATAATATTTTTGAGAAAGTCTATTGCTGGTGGTGTTTAAATTAGTAAGTGCATTCAAATATTTGATTTTTTAAATAACAAATCCAATTAAGACTGCCTTATTCAATATATTAGTGGAAATATTTTCCCCAAAAAATGTTGCTTATTGAAACAAAGGATAAAGAAGCTGTTAGTAATACAGTTATCTCATCCTAGACAAAGGCCCCAAAAACATACATTGGAGAAAAGATAGCCTCTTCATCAAATGGTGCTGGGAAAACTTGAAATCCATATGTAGCAAAATGAAATTGAACCTCTATCTCTCACCCTGCACAAAACTTAACTCTAAGTGGATCAAGGACCTAGGCATTAGGCCAGAGATTTGTGCTTACTAGAAGAAAAAGTAAGCCCAACTCTCCATCATATTGGCTTAGGAACCAACTTCCTTAATAAGACTCCTAAAGTACAAGAAGTAAAATCAAGAGTCAATAAATGGGATGGTAGGTATCAAACTGAAAAGCTTCTTCACAGCAAAGGAAACAACAAGGACATGGACAGAGAGATCCTACAGAATAAGAGAAAATATTTTCCACCTATAACTCAGAGCATTATTCTACAGGATATACAAAGAGCTGAAAAAAAAAAAAAAAAAACTTAACACCAAAAACACAAATAAACCAATCAGTAAATTGGCAAAGGAACTGAAAAACACTTGACAGAAGAAGAAATACGAATGGTCAAAAAAATGTTCAGAATCTCTACCAGTTAGATAAATGCAAATTAAGACTACACTGAGATTTCGTCTCCAGTCAGAATGGCAATTATTAAGAATATAAGAGCAATACATGTTGGTGAGTATATGGGGAGAAAAGTACTTCCACACATAGTTGGTGGGACTGCAACTTGGTGCAACCACTATGGAAAGCAGTATGGAGATTCCTCAAAAATCTTGGAATGGTACCACCATTTGACCCAGTTATTCCACTCCTCAGTTTATACCCCCAAAATTTAAAAACAACATACTACGTGATGCAGCCACATCAATATTTATAGCAGCTTAACTCACAATAGCAGAGCTATGGAAACAAACTAGGTGTCCTTCAATGGATGAATGGATAAAGAAAATGTGGTATATATACATAGCCATAAGGATAATTAGATTATGACATTTACCAGTAAATGGATGGAACTAGAGAATGTCATGCTGAATAAAATAAGACAATCCCAGAAAACCAAAGGCTGAATGTTCTCTCTGATTTGTGGATGCTAATCCCAAACAAGGGAGGTTGAGAAGGGAAATAATAGAAATCCATTGGACTAGATAAAAGGGAATGAAGGGAAGGGAGAGAATGAAGGGAAAGGAGAGGGGAGAGAAATAGGAAAGACAGTAGAATTAAGTGTAAATAACTTTCCTTGCCTTGTATTTGAATACATGACCAGGGTAACTCTCCATCATGTACAACAAGAGTTGGATCCTAAATAGAATAAGTTATACTCTATGTATGTATATTTTGTCAAATACATTCTACTGTCATGTACAACTATAAAGAACAAATTAAATTGTTTTTTAAAAAAAAAACTAGTCAAATAATGTGGAAGTTTTAATCAGGTAATTTGGTTTTTCAATTCAGGCAGAAGTTGGAGGGGAGACATTTAAATAAATATGGTGACTTTTTCCACAAACAAAAGCAAAATTTGAATAAAATTTATGCTCAACAATTAAAAAATAAGAAGCTATGTTAGTTTTTTTAAATGTTATAAATTTGTTTGAACTGAGTTTCAAGAGTTCCACTAATAAAGTTTGGCTCACTTTGTTTTAATATTTTTATTTTTTAATTTTAGTTTTACATGACAGTAGGATGTATTTTGGCAGAATATACATACATAAAATGTTGTTTATTCTATTTAGGTTTCCACTCTTGGGCCCATTCATTATGTGGAATTACCCTGGTTGTGTACACAAATACAAAACAATGGAAGTTGTGTCCAATTAATTCTGTCTTTCCTATTCCCCTCCCTCCTCCCTTCCCTTTATGCCCCTTTGTCTAGTCCAATGGATTTCTATTATTCCCCTTCCCAACCTCCCTTGTTTGGGGTTAGCATCTGCAAGAGAGAACATTCAGCCTTTAGTTTTCTGAGACTGGCTTATTTCACTTAACATGGTAATTTCCAGTTCCATCCATTTACCAGCTAATGCCATAATTTTATTCTTCTTTATGGCTGAATAGCATTCCATTGTGCATATACACCACATTTTCTTTATCCATTCCTCCACTAAAGGATACCTAGGTTGTTTCCATAGCTTGGCTATTGTGAGTTGAGCTCTGCTATAAGGTTTGGCTCACTTAATAGCAGAGATTAGGAGAAATTTAGTTTTTACCTTCCAAAGTCAAAAGAAGTTGATTAATTCATCCAATACAAATAAAATAGATAGCAGGATATTTTATCCTCAATGAATTCTACTGGACCACAAAAAGATATTGATTCACTTAATGAGAAATATTCTTAAATCTTGATATATAAAAATAAGTATTGATGAGTGAAGAGGTAGTCATAATCATGCATTGTTGATATACACTGTTATTCATATAAAAATAGCAATTACAAAATTAAATTGAACTTATCCTCAGATTATTTTTTTTCTCATTTTGTGAAAAGTTTGGGAATCCTAATAACCCAAATGCAAACAAAAGAGAAGAAATAAGACACTTTTTGGCAAATTTTACTTTTAATCCGTCTTAGTAAACTATACTACTCTTTTTAAAAATCATATATTTTCAGCCATGTCATAACTCTGAAATGTGTATATTCAGATTTTGGTAATTATTTCTACTAAAATGACATTTCAAATAATTTGTTTATGCAAGAATTTCTGTCATAATTATTTTGTTTTATCCAGGTAATAAAATAAGGTAGAAATAAATATACTTTATAACCTATGTTTTGTTATTTTACATTTTTAAGAAGACATATTTACTTTACCATGAATATTTTTAGTGCAGGTTTCATATAAATTTTCCCAGGACTACTTAAAATTTTATTCCTATTATATTTTCATTCTATTGACTAAGTTTTGATGTAGAGAAACATTTAATTCGTCCTAAATTTATCATTAAGACTCTAACATTCAGATGACAAATGATTTGTATTGTGGTTTGTTTTCATTACCAATAACCAGGATATTTTAAAAGAGACCCTATACACTTCCAGAAATACTCTACTTTTTATTTATTTATTTTTTTTGAGAGTGCCACCTCTCGCACACACCAACTAGATATTAATGTGGCAACTGACACATCCTGGTAAGCATTTTTGACAGTCTTCTAACCTAACGAGTGGTCAGTTCCCCATTTCCAGCCAAACTGATCTTTAAATGAGACATTATATGTTATGTAATAAGCCAATTACTTTAAATAAGGTTGAACATGATTGTAAATTTATATTCATTTTAGAAATTAGTTATGATATGTATACTTTTTTCGATCTTTTGAAAATGAGTTCAGGTAAACCTGAAAACCTCACCATAAACTTGAAGACACATTTTTTTTTAAACACCTGAGGCACAGCACTGCTGAATTACATAATCCTATCATTAGTTTCCAGTATTATCATTTTTCTCCATCTTATTGAAAAAAAAATTCTCAGAAATTACCCAGAGCCTTCATAAACATTTCCAATTATGATTTTTACAGACAAGTGACTTGTATATGTAAACCAAAAGTAATGGTTGACAGCTAAACCCTTACCTTTTTCTTTATAAGCTTTGATCCTGTTTGCTTTTATTTTGTTTCAAAATTAAAAAAAAAAAAAATTGACCCTCTTCCCAGCTATTGTATAAAGAGTACAAGAGGGCTGGGGCTGTAGCTCAGTGGCAAAGCACTTGCCCAGCACGCATGCAGCACTGGGTTCGACTTTTAGCACCACATTAAAAAAATAAATAAATAAAACAAAGTCAGGCTGTCCATCTACAACTACAAAAATATTTTTTTAAATAGTACAAGAAAAAAGTTATTTGTTTGATCCCCAGAAAAGTTACAAACAGCAATTGTTACAGAGTGTGTCTAGAAGTGAAAACCATATGTAATGCCTTTGTCAGCAAAGACTTACTAGAAGAGGGTTTATAATAAATATTCACATCTGCTGCTTTGGACACTCTAATCCATCCTAGGGATCTTTGCTGTGTCAGGCTTTGTTCTAGATGAAGAGGCCCAGTAGTTATAAAGGTTTGCAAATAGAACATATTTATCATGGTTAGATTTACTTTTAAAATTCTCTCTGTTTCCAAGATATTCATGATATTTGGGATATAATTTGGGATTAAATATTTCACTGTGGCTTTCATGGTGATACCATTATAGAATTCATATTATGAAATGGATAAATTCTGTTTTCACAATATATTACCTACCTAAAATCTGTGAAGAAGGTATCATTGATAACCATGCTGTACCTTTTGTGGAAAATAATGGCTAAAAACCTAAGCTGTGGATTTGAAGTGCTTGTACTTAAATGTTGGCTCCTTCCATCTCTAAAATGCCATTGATGAATGGTTTCTTAGCTTTCTGTAGCCTCTCTTTCTTCACTCATACAATGGCATTAATGCTGTGTTCCTTGTCATTAGAATGTTGTAAGAATTGTGTGGGATTATCCACACAGAGCACTAAATATGGTATCTAGCAGGCTGAGAGCTTAAAAATTTTTTTAAACACCATTGCTGAAATGATAACATGCTTTCTGTGATTAGATAATCCAGTGGATAAAACTAATGTCTTCGTTTTTTATCTTAAGTGCTAAGCTTATATAAAAACCTTCCATTGACTTCATTTATCTCTAAGTTCCCTGATAGTTTATTACCAGACTTTTAAAATAAAATTTTTAATTAAAACTAAGTTCTTGCCAAGCAAGATCATGATGCATGCCTGTAATCCCAGTGGCTCTGGAGGCTGAGGCAGGAGGATCCCAAGTTCAATACCAGCCTCAGCAGCAGTGAGGCGCTAAGCAACTCAGTGAGACCCTGTCTCTAAATAAAATACAAAAAAAATGGCTGGTGATGTGGCTCAATGGTTGAGTGCCCATGAGTTCAATCCCCGGAACCCCCCCTCCAAAACAAAACAAAGCAAAACTGAATTCTTGATTTGTTTTCATCTTGAAGAAATGATTCACTAAAAAAAAAAAAATGACAGAAAAATTATGGGAATACCCTGAATTTTGTTTAGCTAAGATATATAACAAAAATTTAACCAAGTTTTGAATTTTAACTTAAAATAAAAAATCCCAAGTCATTTTGAAATGGAGATATTTATTTTCACTTCAGCTCCAGAGAAAGTTTGTTGAATTCATGAGTATTATCATTTTAAAAGTATAAATATATATTATTATAGTTTTGAGCAATGATTTAGCATAACTTTGATAAATAATTTTAAAGCAGAATACCAATTATACCATATAAATTATTCATAATACATATGTGTAGATATAGATCATATTTTCCCATAGGTAAAATTTTAAAACTATGCCATTTTAAACTTTTTGACATAGTTATTTGAAGAAGAAAGTTGCCTTGCTTAGCTGCTTTCAATCTCATCTTTTCAGAATGATTTATTAATCACAAATATAAGGAGAATGGCAGGGCACTTTGATGACCTCTGCATATAAAGTAGGCAGAGGATTAAACTTCATTTTCCCATTCTAAAATTTTATAATCTATTCATTGATGTGTCTAAATTTTTATTCAAATTATTTTTTATACAGGCAGGAGCTAGTTTATATTAAATGACTGACATCTAACATAATAAAATGATAGTCTGCTAAATCACAATTAAACAAAAATATAATGTTCTATTGCTTATAAGTTGTGACTGCTTGAAATAAAATTCTCTCTCTCTCTCTCTCTCTCAGGTCGAGTATTAGCTGAAGCGAGTGGCAATGGGGTTATCCATTTGCTAGATCTTAAATCTGGACAGATTCACAAATTGATGGGCCATGAGAGTGAGGCACACACAGTGGTGTTTTCCCAGGATGGAAAGAGTCTGTTTTCTGGAGGCTCTGACGGCACAATTCGAATGTGGTCTTAATGGTCAGCAGCGCATCCCACTGTGGAGGGCATTCCCTTGAAGGCTTAAAAATGCTTCTTGGAGTCCCAAACCAGTAAATAACTGGTTAAATATGCCACTAAGTAACATTTACAATTTGCTTTAAAGCATGCTTTGGACATATATTGTAGTGTTCATACTGTTACCAATAAAATTAAAAAAAAAAAAACTTTTTGCTCATTTATTTGTGTCTGGGACTTTTTTCCTCTTATTTTGGTAAGAATTTAGAAGCAGAGCATCTTTGCTAGGGTTTTGGAAGAAACAGCTTTACAATGACGCCTAATGACAGACTAGATGAATTACAGGAGATTGATTTTTAATGTTAGAGAACAAACTGCAGGAAAACGCGGCTACTTTTTTTTTTTTTTTTTTTTTTTTTTTTTTTTTTTTTTAAATCAGACCCAAGCAGCAGAAGACTGAAGTTTAATCATGTAGCACAGGGAAAGTCTTTTGTCAACCAAAGGGTCACATAGAATAGGCGATCATACATTTTCAGATTCTTTGATAACGATTATGTCTTATCTGTTAATAATAATCAAGGACTGCAGACGGCTTAAATCTAAATGCATGTCTCTTCGGAACTTTCATTTCTGCAACTCATCCAATAATGCATTACGTATAATTATAATTTTTAAATTTTGTATTGTAATTTCGATGCAAATAAGTGTCGCGCACGTACAATCCCCCCCCCCCCCCCATTCCTAATGCACGCATCGCTGTATAAAGTGCGACTGCTTAGAGAATACTCGAGCCTGGTCTAAAGAAGCAGCTCGGGATTTCGACCAAGCTGGGCTCAGAAGCCAGTTGTTGGCGCTGTCCGTGGTGCTGAGGAATTCCCGGCTGCCGGCAGAATGAGCTCCAAATCAGCAGTCTGCAAACTGCTCTCAGTGATGCAGAAACCAAGCTAAAGTTGCTCCTTTCCTTCATGTCCACAGTTAGCATTTTCTGGTGTGTAAGAAAGGATTCAAGCAACATATCGTGGACGATGCTGATGGTATTGCCGGTGGAGCGGGCTTTAAGCTACAGTACGCTGTTGCTGTTTGTGATCCTCAGAGCCTAGCCAAATCACCTCTACTGCCGTAGCAAACACTGTGTAAGTGAACTCATGTGTGGAGGAGGCGTAATCAGCCAGGAAATTTCATAGAAGGATCTAAGAAAATGCTAAAAATAAGTTCAACATGATTCTGCTACTGGGGTCTGGATTTCTACAGGACCAGCACTGCTTCTTGCTTTGAATTCTGAAGACAGGTCCAAAGCGTATTTCTTATGTGTGTCTGCTGTGTTTCTCTCTGGAAGGGTGGGAGACTGCTTCTTGACTGTGTTTTGAAATGGGAGGTAGAGAGAATGGATTTCCTTTAGTTCATGCCTGAAAATGTATTCTTTGGGTGATTAAAGAGGAACTGCTTTCCTAAAACATACCTGACCTTTAAGTTCATATTGGTCTTTGACCCCCACCACCACCATTAACCTCCAGAGTGATTAGGTAAGTGTATCTTATGACATGAGTTATGTTTGTTTTCTAAAAATTATATAGATGCAGTCATTTAAAATCATATGTAGCAATATGGGGAGGGGGGGAAAGTTTAGCTAGGAAGTGATCCTCAGTTTAGCAGTGTTTGCTTTCTTATTAAAAATTTTCAGATAATCATGTTATTGGTTTCTGTAATTTTCTTTTCTTAATAGTGTCTTAAATTGCACTAAAGCACTCAATTATGAAGAAGGCTTTTTTAAAAAATAGCCTAAGAACTTCCTTATATTAAAAAGAAAGCCTTGTATTCTCCATGCAGATTTTAAAATGTATTTCACAAAATAAAAGCATGTTTAATGTTTATATAAAGTAGATATTACACCCCTATTTTTACCTTCAAGTGTACATTTATCATAACCTGACACATTAATGCCTACCTGTGGCTTACAAAGAGATCATTTTCTGTGTCCTTTTGAAGCAGAATCATATGTGTATTTTATATGGCTTATCTTGCATGTATTGACAGATACTCCTGGAGTATTATAAGGACGCACAGAAGCTCCCCTTTCTTCCAAGATAAACTTTCTAAATATGTAAAAGGTATATAAATTCATGCTCTAATTAGCAAAATATATTTATGCTTTTTCAGAAGCTCCTATTATATTTGTAGCCTCTGTAGTAATTTAGGAGGAAAAAAAAATGCTTTGTCAAAGGGAGCTCCCAGCTTCTCAAGTAGAATTATAGGTTTGCAATTTCTTGTTCTGTCATGACTCATTATTTTTGACATATTTTAAGAGAAATCCATCTCCTTTATCATTACCACCCAAAAGGAATTCTAATATCAGAAAAATTTTAGAAGGGATTCTAATATCAGTTTTCTCTGAAAGAGGACATGAATGTACTACCTTCCATCTTACTATTACTACAATTTGCATATCTAACTTAAAATGCAAATATAGCCTAATAGTTTATAAAGTTGCCTAGCATTATCTTCATCTTATTTAATATTATCATCTGTATATATTGAATAAAAGGAAATATTTTACCATTGCTCTTAATATAATGTGAAAATAAACCAATGAATGAAATTTGTAAATGATTTGAAAATGTCCTATATACAATCTTAGTGATATTGTCCTGAAGCTGATAGCATTTTGATAGACACATGAAATATTTTACAACACTTTTCCTTATCTAATGTTCCTTAAAGTTACAGTTTCCCCAGAGCTTTTGTGTGAATTAGTCACTCTAAGCATTTAAATAAGAGTCCCACTACCAACACTTCCAAGCACTAATACTAAGTGAAGTTTACCAGTCAGGTCACCCATTAAGAAGGCATATTCTCTATGGATGCAATGCCTCATTATTATTTAAAGAACTTCCATAAACAGTTTTATGGTGGCATATTTGTGCAAATTGCCTATATGCAAATATTTTTGGCATTTTGAAGGGTTATATGTCCAAGACTGTGTGATGATATTTATATTACATGGAAGTAATTAATTCAAATGATATTATAAAATTACTAGACTCAAGTTGCTGTAAAAACAAACAAACAAACAAACTTCATGGACATATCTTTCCTGCCCACTAGGAGCTTACCTCCTGAGTAAAATAAAGATGTGGACAAAAGTACAAATGCATTTGATTTTAACAAATCCTTTTCAATAGATGGAGTTCTCTCACATTATTATTTTAAAACTCATCTTTCTCTTATTCACAGTGGAATGGTTATGATGTTTTTATTATTAGTTTCCAAGTCCAGATCCACATTGACTGAAAAAAGTAACTCACATTCAGATTACTGTGTTAATCCATCTACTGATACAAATAAGTCGTAGAGTTTTTATACTGGCTCCATCCCAATTATAACTTACAATCAACTGTTGGTTTATTCTGTTTGTTTTGGAATTCATTACTTTATATTAATCTTTTGAGTTTTAATACAGATTATGATAACATACATCCCTTCTATCACTGACTAGTGCAGTTAGAAGAAAAATAGAGCATGTGAGTTCAAATATTATTGAACTCTTTGTCAGTAGCTCCTTATAATCACCTTTTAACCTCAGTAAAATCACTTCATATGGTTTAGAAAAAAAACAGACCTTTGAAATTTAAAAGATATATACAAGGTGAAGGTTTCCATGTAAAATAATTCCATAAAGGACAGATGTTAATGAGCACATTGCCAAGGATACACTCCCCAGACTTTGCAATGAAGTATAGATGATTGCATGAACTTAAGTCTTATTTCAGATCTTAGTATCTTCCAAATTGAACCCAGTCTTAGTATCTTTCAAATTGAACCCAAACAAACAATATAAGAGCATGGGATTAAATGAATCTATATTCTCTACATATATGTCAAATTATTTTTTAAATATTTATTTTCAGCCTACCCCTCTTGTATTCCCATGGAAGGAGCTGAGTATATTTAATAATAGGAGCACACCCAGAAGTCTTTGAGGAGGGGCATGGCTCTTCATATTCATGAAGCTTACATACTTCTATTGGTCATCCCTGGATTGGTCACCTCTGCTGCCATCAGTCATGAAGACTATCCTGCTGATGAAGGTGACCAGACCTCCAGTAATGACAATCTGATCTTTGATGACTATCGAGGGAAAGGGTGTGTGGATGACAGCGGCTTTGTATACAAGTTGGGGAGAACGTTTTTTCCCAGGGCATTCCAACTGTCCATGTGTCTGTGCTTTAGATGGACCTGTTTGTGACCAGCCAGAATGCCCGAAAATTCACCCAAAGTGCACAAAAGTGGAACACAATGGATGCTGTCCTGAGTGCAAAGAAGTGAAAAACTTTTGTGAATATCATGGGAAAAATTACAAAATCTTGGAGGAATTTAAGGTATGAATTACCCCCCATATTTATTCAATACTAACTTTTCACATTGCATGCTTAGTAGATTGTAACATTAAAATCAAAGTTGGAAAATATATTTCAAAATTCATCTTTAATTCACAACATTATGATTCTAGCTAGCATAAATAAGATCATGCTTGAAATTTTGGCCAATTTGTTGGTCAGTATTTGTAGAGTTTCATAGTAACCTTTTTCTTAGAAGCATTTGGACATGCTGAATGTCTTTTATTTTTGGCCTTTAAACATTTCTTTGTATTATATAAAATATGTTTTCTGAGGGAAGGAAATTTGTAGGCTATGTGTCTATTAAAATAATTTTCAAGTTTTGTTAATTTTGTTGTGTTTTGGCCATTTAGCCTGTATTTGGAGCCTTTTAACTGTGGTCTTTAAGTATTTGTTTAGTGTGCGGAAATGTGAGTGCTATAGTAACACACTTCCAAGCTGTGATTTTCATGTTAAGAAAATACACTGGACCTACTTGTTGTAGAACAGGGTCCCTGTCTGTTCTCTGCTTATCAAACTTTTTACTTATAGGATTCATAGAAAACTGAATTTTTATCATAGTGTATTAAAAAAAAAGACTCATTTCTTTTCAACATACGTGGTATTTCTTAGTTTTCTTATGCTTGTGACTTAGAGTCAAGTAACTTAGAGTTCATTCTTATCTGTTCTTGGATTCTCTTTTCTCCAATGGCTAGTTCTCATTAAAATGTGTTATAAGCCAGATATGAATCCTGAGGGGATGAGATAATACATCAAAAATATCCTCTTTAATTGTAATGGCAGTTTGTGCCTTGGAGTGTCTGTCATACTGATGGCTTGATATGAAAGGTTCTCTTTTCATCTAACCATGTTCTGTGGCAAGGTACACAGAATAATATAAGTACAAGAAGGTATAGCTAGTTTCCATTGCTATCAGTCTCTCTAGGTTGTGGGTTAAAACCAGGAATTTTCTCAGGAATGCCATACCATTTTAAGTGAATTCCTTAGAACATAAGGAAAATTATAATTATTTTATCAGCTTTCTTAGACATAGATGTCATTCTAGACTTTTCTATTTCATGTATAAAACTTTGCTGTACAATATTGACAAGTAAGGAGCTAGAGAGTCTAGTAAAATTATCATTATTGGCATTACATATTAGCGATTAGTATACTATTATGCATTTACTGATGACTTTGTGTTCTCTAAAATATTGTATATACTTTGACATTAGCTATTTTTACTTTCAGGTTAATAATGAAAGTAAATACAAGTACTGAACACATCAAGGTTTGTAGAACTATGTCCAGAATTCCTGTCACTCGGTATTGTAGGAACCGTACTACCCCCCAAAATAGTACATTGGGTAAAGTTTGTGAGGTACATATAATTTAGTAATTAGTATTTAATAAAGAAGATAAGAAGTTGATTATATGAATTTAATCAACTCAGCACTAAAAAGTGCTATAATTTCCCCTCTATTTTATAAGGTGATAACTATGTTACTATGTCAAACAATACAAATATATATGAACAAAAAGTTGATAATTCCAAACCCCTTTTAATCATCTCTCTACTATAATCTAATCCTACTCTATTTCTCTCTGATATGTAACCTATTGATGTGCACAGCTTTGCCACCTGATTTTCTGGGACATTGGATTTTTATTTATTTATTTATTTTCAAAATAGATGTCATGGTTTTGTAAGAATGGGGAACTAAGATAAAGAAAGTTTAGGTAACTTCTCCAAAATTGTCAGGTAAATTTATTCTAAATGTGACCTTTTTGACAGTGAAATCTATTCAACCTCTTGAAGCACATTGGCTCTCTAGTTAGATAAACCTGGATTCAACAACCAAATTCATCAATGGGAGTAAATTTTTGGATGGAATCCTTAAACTTTTTGAGTCACAGTAGTACACGAAAACCATGTACTAATTAACTCTCTTTGGAAGAGGTGTTGGCAATATTTAATGAAATATAATTTAAGTGAAGTTACTTGTGGTGACAGGTACATACTAGGTATTGAATAAAGGGTTCTTCTCTAATATCCAGTCATTTACTCTATGTTCTAAATTCTTCTATGGCTTTGCCTATGTCTTATAATGGAAGTTCAACTTCAAAAGCCTTTCAAATGAAGGAATTCCAATATATTTTTAAATACTTTACTTATCCATATGAACTACATAACTGTAAGTATTAGCAATTGTTTTGTCATCTTGCTTCTTTTCCAGTTCAATTTCAAAGAAAAAATGTTTAAATAAAAATAAAATTTAAAAACAAAACCAGCTTGCAATGAATTAGTACATAATTTTTAAAGATGTATAGAACTTTAATTTCATAATTTAGTTGTTATTAAGGCAGTTGTAATATTATATATTCTTTGCATATAATATATTCATCCAATAAACATTTATTGGACTATTCAGTATACAAGATACTGTAAATACACATACATTGGAAAGTAGGATACCTAGAAGTCAAAATCTCTTCTCACAAGGCATAATTGATTTAGAGAATAAAGGCAGTTAAAAGTTATATTTGTGACTATAAAATTCTAATACAATTCCCAAGGGATTGTATTGTCAGAAGCTTATCAACAAGTATGAGACTTGGTCAAATAGGATTTTTTTAAAAGGATGGTCAAAGTTGAGGCTGTTCTTCAAGAAATGTTGAAATTTATCTGAGGAGATTAAAATTCCAAAGTAGAACTGATGGAGCAAAATAAGAGGTAAATTTGGATTTGTATTGGTGGACAGTGGAGAGAAGAGACTGGGCCAAAATATTTAATATTAAATTCAAATTCAAATATCTATTTAATATTAAATTGAAATATCTAATATCAGAAATATAACAGATATAAAACACCAGTCATTGTGCATTGAGGTGACCTAGTTAAACAGGATTGCTAAAGAAGATTATCTTGTATCCAAGTATGGAATTGAAAAGAGGTGAAGAAAAATTAACAGTGGGGGAAAGACAGCTATTGAAAACAAATAAAACAAAACAAAAAAGGTGTGATGATTGACATGCATAAGAACAGAGACATTCAGTGTTGTTTTCAGGATAAAACTCTAAACTCGCTAGTGTAGACTAGGTAACTATTCATAAATGTCTTCAAACACTTCGACCTCCAGTGATTTCTCTTCCATGTGTTTGCATATTCTGTCCCACCACATGAGCACTTCGTCAACATTGCTTACCTCTATGAGTCCTAGACTACTTCAGGACTCTATTCAAATGTCATCTCACCATCTGTCCTAGTGCTGTGTCCCAGGCTGGATCACACTCCTTTTCCACATGTTCCCACAACAAGAATGGTAATAGTAATGGTAATGGTAATGGTAATTGTAATGGTAATGGTAATGGTAATAGTAGTCAGACACCATCAAGAGCTTTACATGTATCAAACACATTTCAAGATTTGCAAGACTTATGCTTTCATTAGCACCATTTTACAGATGAGAAAAATGAAGCATCAAAGTATAACTTGCCCGAAGTCATACAGTTGAAAAGTGGAAGAACTAGGGTTCCAACCCAGGCAGCCTGCCTGCACTCTAAGTTCCCCACCTTCTCCTGCTTCTGTCACAGTGCAATAACATATATAATATGAAACCACCTAGGTCTTCAACTAGAAACTACCAGTTTCTTTCTCAGCTGTGAACCCTGTAAGACTAGGGACAGTGTTTTCTTATTTCTCCTGTATTCCCAAACCCCTGGACTACGTGAGCCATGTGGCATAAAGGGTCCAAATATTACTGAACATACAGAATAAAGAGTTTAATTAGAATCCCTTTAAAATTCCTTGTTGTCTGTTTATGTGTTGATCTCTTCAAGTTCATATGAAGACTGACCTTCGGGTAGCTAAAGAGGCATGCATTGTTCCCAGATAGAGCACCTGTTTCCAGCCTGCTTCTACTGTCAACTCCTCTCCCAGGCCCTTCCTAGCCAAGGCTGGTCTTGGATGCTATCTCCATCCCCACGTTGCAATGATTGCCCAGTGTTTTAGTTGTGCTGTCTCACCCTACATGATTTCAAAACATATGTCACACCTCAATATTTTCTCATTAGCAAATTCAAATGTAAATTTGTCTATATGTTTCCCAATAGGAAGAATAACATTCTTCATAAAGGTTGTGGGGATATATTTTTCCATTTACTGATGCAAGCTTTGAAAATAAATTTCTCTCTAATCTTTTTGAAAACTCTAAATTCTCCAGTGTTCTGGTAATATTGTATTAAGATAAAGGTCACTGTATAGTAGGTTCTCTCATCTTCTTTTTTAATATGTTCCCAGGCAATATGAAACTGGAACCTACTTTTTTAGGAAATAAAGTGTATAAATAATAAATTATAATAGCATTTCATACCACTGCCAAAAAAAAAAAAAGTTGATTAGAAATATAGGCTCTATAAGCTTTGACTCTGTGCTTAAGTATCTCATGCTGAGTTTCCCAAAGGAGAAACAATTTCTTATTCTGCTCAGTATTTTTATAACTCTGCTAGAATTAGCCTTTTTGGATATTTCTTTACACTTTAAAACTTGTACTGATTTAGTTTTAGGTCATACACTGAAGGTTATACTACATGCAGCTGAAGGAGATCCTATTTCAGATTTTGCATAGCCAGTTTTTATTTTGAAGTGATTTTCTGCAGTCAATACCCAGTGTCCCCAAATCAGGATTTGGATTTGGCTAAGATCTGCCTCTCCCTGCTGGCAATGACCTTCGTGTGCTTTCCCCATTTCTAACCAAGGATAGTTGATAAGGTCTCTTAGTTTTACATTAGAAAGGTTTAGTGTAAATAATCACTCATGTTGCATTTTTGTATATATGTTGTTTTATTTTAAAATAAACTTATTTTCATGTCATTGTAAACTGCCTAGTTTTTGCCCTGAGTTTTTCCCTTAATATTTAAATCTTGAGGAATAAAAACAAAGAGGAAAAACAATTGAACAGGATATTTTGCCAAATTATCACACCCATTAAAAATATTGATGCCAGTTTAGGTTTGGAATTGATTCGCTCTTTAATGGGTATATTCAAAAGGAGAGAGAATTTCCAAAATTATCATTAATCTGTACCCACATCAGAAATGTCAATATTATATAATGTTAAATCTGTAATAATTTTTCAGTTGAAAGGATTTTTTGAATTTAGGTTTGAGAGATTTGTTTTATATCTGGTTATTTGTAATATGCAAAAAGAATGGAGGGCAACATATTTAAGGAGCTAAGGATCAGATTTACAAAGGAAAGAGAAAATAATGGAGACTTGGAGGGAAATCTCAGTTGAGGAGACTAATAGGTTACACAATTCCCATCACTTCACCCTACTTACTCACCTACCTGCCATTAAACCAGTCTCTATGAAGGGTACATGAACTAAGTAACATGTTTACACATGACAAAGAAATATATAAGCATCTTTCCAGAAGTATGAAGGTTATATTTATTGTAATAGCAAATAAATGGACAGATTTTGAGAATATGCATGGGATTTTAAAAGAATTTTATACAGGAGAGGGTTTACAAATTATTAACATATGGGTAGGGGAGTCATCATTTTAAAGATAATCTCCAAAGAAAATCCTGGAAATCATAATTTCATGCACTAAAAATGATTGGGGATTTTTGTGGAAAGGTTGAAAAAATTAATTCCATAATTATTCGCTCCACAATACACAGTTCCTGTTTTGCAGAGCATATTGGGGCTTTGAAGATGAAAATGGCCTATGAATGAGTTAAGGAATGGCTTCTCCTTTCAAGTTACTAGGACATAACAGAGACTGAATCATGACTGCTGCTTAATCTGAGGCTCAGACGCAGCACACTGAATGTAGAGGTTCAAAGTGGATATTCTCATTGAGGGCTTTCCATCTTTGTAAATAACTGAGAACTGTGATTTAAGTTTTATCATCTTTTACCCATTTTGGAAAGTACAGTCAATTTTATTAAAACAACGTTATGAAGGTCATCACACTCTTTCTTATAATTATTAAATTGTGCATAGTTGGCATTTAAAATAATTCACAAATGTTTCCTCCATCTATGAAGGAGATCAGATTTAAAAAACAATTTATCTTTCAAAAATCTCCTTGATAATAGGGGTGATCCTTTTTATAATTAACACTTTCTAAAACAAAAGAGTAGAATTATAAGAATTTATGACTGCCACATTCATTCCCATGGGGGTGAAATAGGCCCTTTGCAGTCAAAATTATTCTCTTGCTTTACATTTTTAAGAGAACCGATGGCCACCAGCCATTTGGTTTGTAGTATGCAGGAGCAGTTTTTCATACTTGTTCACTGATATTTATTGCTGTCCTTATTGGAAGATGCTGCTATTAGTGGTGATAACTGCGTGATAAGTATGACTACAGAGATTTGTGACTGGGTTTCTGTGCCCTGTGCACATGGGAAGATTGGGGCTTGATTTGCAGCCATGTCTGAGATTTGCAGAGCTTGTCACCATTAGTGACTACCTCAGACTTGGGGTCAACCCTTAGCAGTTTATAGATATTGTTGCCCTTTCCCTACAAAGTCACCAATAGTGTGAAAGATGAAGCTGAGGGAAAAAAAAAATGACCTCATAATGCCCCTTCCAAAGTTGAGCTCCAGTAGTACAAGGTTTGGGATATGTTTAAAACTTGCCTATTTTTAATTGTGTTTTTACTCACCAAAATAGAGTGTAATATTAGCAAGCATACATTTTCTATTTCCTATGCCTTATTTCATAACTCAGATCTATTCATATTTTGTGGATATTTTTAGATTAATTGATAAAAACAGTCTTGCTTCATAGATGCATTGATTTGTGTGTGTGTGTGTGTGTGTGTGTGTGTGTGTGTGTGTGTTAAACTGGAGGAAGCATGAGTCTTCTAGTCTTTGAGAAAATTTTGTTTTCAGATTAGGTGAATCCTTTGTTTCTACCCCTTAATAGTTCTGACCACATTTTTGTTTTGTTTTGCTTTCCTGAAACTTGATTTATATATCAGGCAGTGTGTTTTATGAAGGACAGCACAAGAAAAAACCTCTCAGTGTATTTTTTATCTGTGCTTCGTCAAGCTTTCAAGGAAGGGCTTAAGACAAATAGCTAAAGGAAGATTTGAAGCAATCAGTGAGTTTGTTTTCTCAAACAATAGCTATTATTAATTGGGGACTGGCTTATTTTAGAGTCTGTGCTTTGGACTTTCATTGTCACTACTGATCAGCATCAGTCATTTTAGTCTAACCCACCTCCATTGTTGATTTTCTTGACTTTAGTCTGCCTCACAGCAGCATATCACAACAAAGCTATCTTTGCAAGGATTTAATGACATCATGGAAAAAGTGAATAAAATTCTAAAGGAACAAGAAAAATCAATCATCTCTTTAAAAGTTTCTGATGCATTTTTACATGACTGTATAAAATTGTCTGAAGGGTATAAAAACTTCACTAAACACAACTCTTAATTTTCACCTTATTGTATCAGATGACCATGAACAAAACTCAATATACTTTAAATTTTTTATCTATAGAATTGAAACAATAACCTCATCACATGTCTTTAAAAGATCAAATAGTATCTGGAATTTGAAATTTTGAATATTATGTCTCAATTTATAAGTAGAGATTTTAACTACTCAAAAGGGTTGTTTTGGTTTTTGCTTGATTTTTAATTGTTGTTGTTTTGTTTGTTTGTTTGTTTACAAATTAGGCATTTTTTGGCCTGGATTTTCAAAACTGTTTTAATATTGACCTTTCACTACCATTATTACTTCATGGCTTGTGATTATATTTGTAGTTTCTGAGTTTAAATAACTTCTTTCAATTATAAAAGTATAACATTATGGTTTTTATGTATGTTTATACATATCTGCCCTTAAGAATTGACTATAGAAATTTAGATCGATAAAGAAACTTTGAAGTTACTTTGTCTAGCTCCCTTATTTTAGAGGTGATAAAACAAAGACTAATAGAAACTTAGTGATAGCACCATCATGACACAGCTCATTATTTGCAAAAGCAATATTAATACATCATTTTCTTGTGGTATCTCTTCTACATTTTATTATCTTCAGGTTTAACAAGAAAATTCAAGCTGATTCGCATCTTCTTTTCTAATAAATATGTTGGATGCAAAGATTTATTTCAGCCAATTGTCTATAGAAATGTGATATTAGGACCTATCACCATGGCAACCCAGAGTTACAAGTAGAGAAGAACAATAAAATATTGGCACATCTAAAATCAATCTTTGATTCAGATTGAATACAACTTGTGAAACAAGTTTGCAAAGGCTCTGATAAAAAGGGGGTCTGTTGTCTGAAACTGAAAAAATCTGTAATTAAACCAAACAATATAGCCAAACTAAAATAAAAAATTCTCTCATTAGACTGCTTATTTACTTTCACTGAGACTACTTTATTCGAAAAAGTAACAAAGAAACTAAACTACTGTTCTTTCTCATATATTTTGGTGATTTTTTGCAACTGAGACTGATAAGTTTTATTTTTTCATTCAGCAAACTCCTGCCTCTCACTAGATGGCAGGAATGGAGTGTGCAGAATGGATGGAGAGTGCAAAAATCTCTAGTTCCATGACATTAGAACAAAGGAATATCCCTAAGCCAGCTGATAATCAGTACGACCTAAGGAAAAACTAATCCCCATTCCTTCACCTCTCCTGCTTTTATTTTGATTTAAACCACTTAAATGTATATTATTATATAGGTATATAAATATATTTTTCTATAAATAATAGATTATTTTAATTTATATTATTCTATAAATAATCCCAGAATATTCTGATCAGCTGGTTTGGAGAATCATGGATATAGGTAGGCTTTTCCAGACTGTATTCGAAGGGACACTGGAATCCTGTGAGATTTTTAGTGAAGATTTCCAGTTGTTTTTCATGATCACCTAAGTCTGAGGAATGATGAATCTTTTAAACTCTTCTGGAAATGTACAGTGCACATTTGAAAACTGAGACCACTTGAATGCATTTATGAAGTTTGAGAATTTATGTATGTTCCGCATCTAAGAACTCAACCGTTGGTGAAAACTGGGTTTTCTAGTAGGCCCTACCACTTCCAGCCAGGTAACCTAGGCACAAAGTACTTTCTCTGTCTGGATGTTCACATCTCCAAAATAAAGAGTTCAGAGAAACTATTTGGCACACAGTGAGTGATTCATAAAGGCTACCTGACGTTTTTACTACTGTTACTACTAAGTCATATTTAGTCTAGGATTTCACAAATTTATGTGACAGTAGAACACTTTTTTTTTTCCCTCAGAACATCTATTAACATCTTAAAAGTTCATACAAGTCCAATGAGACACAATTTTCAGAAATACCTTGCTAGTGATTCAAAATGGCCTAATTATTTGACTCTTATGGGCAGTTAATGATAAAATCTATTTGTCTCTACTTCTTGAAGTTCCCAAAATTGCATTTATGTGACTATTTATGGTAATTTATTAATGTCTGTTACATAAAACAATTTAGTTGAAAAATGACTTTTCAGAATAATGATGATGATAACAGTCATAGTACCAGTTACACAGAATCAATAATTTAAGTCAGGGATTGGCACACTAGAGTCCATGGGCCAAACCTCATTCACAGTTTCCTTTGTAGCTTTAAAAGAAAAAGGGGGGAGGCATTAAGTTTTAA
The DNA here is from genome assembly GCA_025594165.1 of Tamias sibiricus. Classification (NCBI taxonomy): domain Eukaryota; kingdom Metazoa; phylum Chordata; class Mammalia; order Rodentia; family Sciuridae; genus Tamias; species Tamias sibiricus. Next base: position 80,730,588 of record CM046660.1, on the reverse strand, counting down.
AAACTTTTTGTAAGTTTTATTGGAAAATAATTATTCAGTTATGTATTGTTTGTGCTTGGTGTTAGAGTGTTCCAGAGGCCTTATGATTTTAAAATCTAAAATACTTACTCTCTGGCCCTCTATAGAAAAAGTTGGCTGATCCTTGATTTGGACTCAAGGTGGTTTTCCCTTTACACCTCACTTACATTGTGCTGTCACCACATCCTTCTAACCTGCATTCTTGAAGGTCACAAATGCTTTCGGATCATGCTAGATAAAGATTCTACATTAGTTGTGGTGGACTCAGGGTTCTCTTTTAACCCATGTAAATCTAAAAAGATCTGCAGATAAGTCACATTTCTTTGCATACTTGGCTTCAAAGAGTATAGCTTTGCTTTTGGCATTGCTGTATAGTAATTTATTAATTTTTCACTTACTCAAAATTCTCAGGTGAAATAAATAAGCAAAGATTATAACGTGCAACGTTTTTATATCGCACGTATTCCCCTTTGAGGGTAGGACAAGTTATAAAAGGTATTTATTAATGTAATATGATGAACATATTCAGTGTTATATTAGCAATTGAAAGTGTATATACAGTCTGCTTACTTAGGTACTCATTCCATTATTACATTTTTAAGTCAAGTTTCACAATCCATTAAATAAACATATCTTACATGTGGAGAAGTGGTAGTATCTGCCAAAATACATGAGGCATCCACCTGACCCTCAAGGTGCTCCTAGACTTTCACAAGGAATACAAGGTGCAGGTGTTACCCGCACAGGTGGCTTGTGAAGGTTGTTGTGGTGTGAAGAAAGAAGTGGTTCATTCTGAAGGGCTAAAGGAAAATAGCCCAAGAATGGCAAAGGTAAAGAAAAAGGCTAGATCAGAGAAAAGTGAGACAACCTATGTGACCAGTGCACAGGGTTCAGAGTATGAGATAAGAGTGGGGAGGGAGCATGAGGCCAATTCAGTTTGAAAGCCAGGGTCAAAACCTAGACAGAGCAGAGAGCCCCTGAAGGCATGGGTCAGGGAACTAACAAACCAGATTTGTGCTTGCAACAAACATAAATGATAATGGACAATTCTAGAAAATATTTTATAAATGCATTTGCTCACTAAGTTAATCCTAAAATACTTATATGTCTGTTTTATAAATGAGAAAACTTTCAGGGAGGTTTGTGCTCTTGCTCTTGTCACGTAAGTGGGGATTATCTAACCTGACAAATCAAGGAGAAATTTCTATCTCCAACTCTAGAGCTGTCTTCAATACGCATTATCTACTTTGGTGAGACCCCTGAACACATGATGCAAGTAACGTAGTAGAGAGAGTCTGGCCTTCACTTGAGTGTATATATGTGAACAGATGTTTAATTATAATTCTATTTCTTCTTTAGTCCCATATCTTTTTCACAGAAATATAGCACACTGATAACATGAGGAAAATTCTTTCCCTGTTCCACATATTCCATGGCTCAACTGGTTTTATTTAGAATTCCCACTGCCTGGATAAAGGAAATGTGGCATATATACACACAATGGAGTTTTATCTGGTCATAAAGAAAAATGAAATTATGTCATTTGCAGGAAAATGGATGGAATTTAAAACTTGAGAACATTATGTTAAACAAAATAAGCCAAATTCAGAAGGTCAACAGTTGTATATTTTCTCTCTTATGCAGAAGCTAGAGTGGAAAAAAGAAAAGTCTGAGCTGTGGGGGTGAGGGAGGGTCTCATGAAAATCAAAGGGAGGTCAGTAAAGTAGGGGAGAGGGCCCAGAAAAGGGGAGGAAGAGAGAAAGGAGAAACATGTGAAATGATATTGGCTAAATTATATATTTATATTGTGTGCATGTAGAAATATGTAACAACAAATCCCACCATTATGTACATGTATAATTCACCAAAAAATAAAAAATAAAATAAAATTCACATTGCTAAAATAAGAAGAAGCACATCAAAGGCATGTTTGTATCCATTTGAAACAAACTACATTTTGAATACATTGAGGATTAACCATGATTATTTTTGCAAATATAGGGATAATATTTTAAATTTTACATCAATTAAATGTAAATTTTAAAAAGCACAGAAATTGTTAATGATTTTTGCAAAATTAGAAATGCAAAAGCGTCTATCATAGATACTGCAAAAACTCCAGTGGTAAGCAAATGAATTCATTTTTCTTTATAGTGAGAGAATAGCCATGGCACTCGGAAACTCCACTTATTTTCACTGCATGGTAGTTTTATTGCTCTCTTCTAAAAAATTAAAATTGTTCAGTCTAACTTCTTTATAATTTTATTCCCAACATTAAAAATAAAATTCTGCCAAAATAGCAAACCTTTGACTGCTGAGATTTAAAAAGCTTCATTAAGGAGAAAAAGGACAATCACAGAGAATTTTCCTTTTGTTAATGAGACTTTAGGACATTTACACTGAAACTAGAAGATACTAAAATCAACACTCCAAAAACTTAAAGCTAAAGTTACCCTGTTAAAAATCTGTTTTTGGCAAGAATATGATTAAAGATTGAAGTTTCATCTCTGTAAACAAGAATCTAATTAACTATCTAAAAACGTTGTTCGATGTCATTCTCAATCTAACCACAATTTGAGTGTAAACATGTTACATTTTAAAGATGAAGTAAAAATTGCTTTCAAAACTCTAAAGGATATATTCTTCACAAATTTGATATTTTAATTAATTTATAATGGAAATAATTATGCCATAATTTAATAAGATAATGTATGACTAATATACTTCCTGACAAATATACAATCTTGCAAATGGACAAAGGGAAGGAAGGACAGAAATACTGGTCAATTTGAAAGCTATGATGACAATAATATTCATGAAACCAAAGCTACATAGTTTACATGCTATTTCACTCTTACATGATTCCCTTGCTGTTTTGTAACAATCAGCGAGAAAATCAGAGCATATTAATATTATATTATTATTAATACCATCTTACAAGTGAGAAAATCCAGGCTTAACTAGTTGAACCTCTCCAAGGTAAAACAGTAGCATTTAATAGTAGGACTTACCCTCCAAATGTGCTTATTCCACAACCAAATTCCACTAGGAGATAGCATTAATAATGTATATATATGGTTACAAAATTGCCACTGCTTCTGCTAATACCTTGCTCCAAAATTGAACACCAAGTTTATCAAGAAATTGCTCAGTGATTATTTTTTTAAATTAAAATATACTTTCATGTTATTGCCCATAAGCCATCTCAATATATGTTCATGGAATGAGGTAAGCTATGAAATAAGTATCAAATAATGAAGTATAAAATTTAGTGGGAAATCACTGGTCTTAAAATTGAAAATGTCTTTTTATATCAACAATTATAAAGCACTTAATATTGTTCATTTTAATTACTCCCTCTTCATATTATGTCAAAGTACAATGTTACTACCTAATGGAAAATGAAGAAAATAATTAAACTTTTAGAAAATTTTTGCCCCGAGAAATTGAGATAGTAGTAAAGAAGGAGTTCTTAAGAAATAGTCTGATTGCCATTCCCAATACAAATGAGTTTTGTTGTCCCAGGCTGATAACGCCTCCCTCTTAGAGCATGAAAAGCCCTGAATTCAGTGTCATGCATGCAGTGCTAGCAGGCAGAGTTACTACCCTCTCTCCTTTCTGTTACCACTTCCTTCAACTGTTTCCTGTAGAAAAGAACTGGTTGCATTGTTTCTTAGGTGATTCTTTCAGGCTGTAGAATTTTCACAGTGATGTACTCTTACTTAATTGCCCTTGACCTTGACTTAATGCTAATGTAGATGACTGGCTCTTGAACTGATACCAACAACCAAAAATGTCCTTTCCAGTAAAATCAGGGAAGCTTTGAAGTTATACAGTTGCTCATTTTTATTCTGTTGCATGCGTGTGTGACCCATGGAGCTGTCTCAGCATGGAGATAAGTAGGTTCTGCTGCAAATGCTCAGATCTACTGTTGATGAACTTTCATGTTGAAGACCTCAGAGACAGCTAAAACATCCTTTTGTTTTGTTTTCTTAAATGCACACTGATATTTCCTTGATAAGTGTACTTTGCCTACTTAAAAAGATACACCTTTTATTGTAACTAAAATGTGGTTTTGCTAACATTCTCCTTATCTGCATTGTATTTTTCTGGATGCTATTTATATTTTAGAAAAATCTATATTTTATTGTCATGAGACTCCTTGAAAACATTCAGGGGAAAAAAATGGTTTTGTTTATCAGAACAGGCAGTATAAAATTGCAGAGGTACCTTCCCTTAAAGCACATGCCAAAATACATTTTTAAAAATTTTTAGGGAAAAAATTTTTAAAATAAACCATTAGGATAATGTTACATTGTGTTGCAAGTACAATGATGAACTTCTAAAAACAAGTTATTTTTTGTCCTTGATAGTTAATTTTTGGATTGGTACTTCAAATGTTTCCAAAATTTCTTGTATTTTTCTGGTTCAGATTAAATGCAAATAAAATACAAAGATTAACTTTAATAATTCAGTCTTCCACTATAAAAGTTATAGAAATTATTCTTTTTTGATCAAAAATCTTTTGTTTTGCTTTTATTAGTGCATTATACTTGTACATAAGAGTTGGGTTAATTTTGCATGGAATTTAATTTTCTCGATTTCAGTCCCTGGTGTCCCCCATTTCCCTTCCCTCTTTCCAGTATTTCCCTTCCTCTACTCTATTGATCAATCTTCCACTCATTTGTGCATTTTTAACTGGTGCTTTTTAGATATATATATATAAAGGTGGAGTTCACTGTAATATATATATATATATATATATATATATATATATGCACACAGCATAATTTTGTTAAATTCATTTCACTTTTCCTCCCCTTCCCTGTCCCTCCTCCCTCTCCATCAATCTCCTTTTACTCCACTGATCTTTCTTCTAACTTTATAATATCCAACCCCCTCACTTTTTATTCCTTCTTACTTTGCTCTAACTTCTGTGTATGAGAAAATATTTGGCCCTTGACTATTCTGAATCTGGCTTTATTTTTCTTAGCATAATGTTCTTCAATTCCACCAATTTATTAGCAATTGCCATAATTTTGTTTTTCTTTATGGCTGAATAAAACTTCAGTGTGTGTGTGTGTGTGTGTGTGTGTGTGTGTGTGTGTATGTGTATATATATATATATATATATATATATATATATATATATATATATAATTTTTGTAATCTATTCATCTATAGATGGACACCTGGACTGGTTCCATATCTTAACTATCATGAGTTGTGCTGCTATAAACATTGATGTGACTGTATCACTATAGTATGCTGATTTTAGTTCTTTTGGACAAAAAATGAAGAGTGGGGTAGATGGGTCAGTTATTCATGTAAAATATTGGTTAGCACAATAGCTAAGTTGTGGAACCATCCCATACAACCATCAACAAATAAATGGAGAAAGAAAATGTGGTCTATATACACAATGGAATTTTACTCAGCTGTAAATAAGAATGACATTCTGGCATTTGCCATTAAATGGATGAAATTGGAGAATACCATGTTAAGTGAATAAGTCAGACTCAGAAAGTCAAGGATCCAATGCTTTCTCTCATACACAGAAGCTAAAGCAAAATAAAGTGAGGCAGGGTAGCTGGACACAGTGGCACACACCTGTAATCCCAGCAATTCGGGAGGCTGAGACAGGAATGATCACAAGTTCAAAGCCAGCCTCAGCAAAAGCAAGGCACTAAGCAACTAAGTGAGACCCTATCTCTAAATAAAATACAAAATAGGGCTGAGGATGTGGTTCAGTGATTGAGTGCCCCTGAGTTCAATCCCTAGTACCACCCCCCCAAATAAATAAATAAATAAATAAATAAATAAAATAAGGGGAAAGGTAGAAGACTCTATGAAAATGGAAGGAAGATCTGTGGAGTGGAGGAGAGATTTTAGGGGAAGAGACAGGGATGGGAAAGGGAAGGAACAGCAGAATGAGGTTGACCAAATTATGCTGTGTGCACGTGTGAATGTACCACCATGGTTTCCACATGTATGAATACCGGTAAAGTACCAATTTATAAAAACAATAAATAGATTGGGGGAAGATCAGTGGAGTACAGGAAGGGTAATGGTAAGGAAGGGGAAGGGAAAGTGGAGGTACTAGGGATAGAACATGGAACAAATTATATTCCATGCATGTGTGATTATGTCAAAATGAATCCCATTATAATGTATAGCTATAATGCACCAATAAAAGCATAAAAACAAAACAAAACAAATGGTTTTTAAAAAATCAAGACAAACATAGTGGTGTATGGCTGTAATCCCAACAACTGGAGGTACAGATGGGGCCTGAGGCAGGAGAATTGCAAATTTGAAGCCAGTCTCAGCAACTTACTGAGATCCTGTCTCAAAATAAAAAATAAAATTGAAAGTACTAGGAATGTAGCTCAGTAATAAAGCACACCTATGTTCAATCTCTAGTACCAATCTTAATTATTGTATTGTCATTTATTGGAAGCAGGACAAATATGTAGGTCCTCTTGGTATAGCTTATCTACCAATCTTTTACGTACAATACATTTAACAAGTGCTCTGAATAAATATTTCTAAAATTTATATAATTCTGAGTTATAGTTTATTATCTGGTTATTATAAATACATGGACAAACCTAAATGTACTCTTTGCACTCATTTTCTTAAAACTTTGCTTCAAAAAACATGAATGCTTTTGGCAATAACACTAGAAATAATATTCTAGAATGTATTATCAAAATACCAACTCTAGAAAAAGTCAGAACAGCTACTTCACTTATAAATCAAATGATACCATTATATACATTTACTGGCCAACTGAGGTGGTTGTAAAAAAAAAATCTATATATCATATTTTTCTATTTGCTTCAACAGCATTAAAATTCTCAAGGAAGCTCTATGTCCATAATGTGATAAGACTTAAGACCTCAGTGTTTTAAATATGCTCCAATCAATAGGGCAGATTGCTAAAGAGGTCATCCCAACTCATTAAACCAGGAACACTAAGGAACATTTTAATCAGTGTTTCTATGGGACATCTTTCAGATGATTGTGAATTTTGGTTAAAATCCATTGATTATCAGGTGACATCTGCCACATGCAAATGACTGGCTACAGGAGTGGCAGTGGATGCTAAATACTCTTGCACTTTGCAATTTAATGTATATTTTAATGAAGTGAACAGTGAGATTCCTGACAGGCATCAGCAACTTTGAAATAGTCTTCCAAATTTCTCATACATTTTGAAAGTAATGAGATTTGTTCCATAAAGTGATCAAATTTATGCCATAAATTATCTATAAAAGAAGAGCACTTCATAAAGCAGTAGTTTTTCGTTCGTGGAGATCAGATTTTAAATAGTTATTTAATGGAATTTTTTTGTAAAAAGCAAACTGATCTATATTTTCTTTGATAAGATTTGGCTATTATCAAAGATATGAAGAACCACATTGCATACCGAGCCTTATATCACTTGATCAGAAAGAAAGCATTGACATGATTAGTGTGCTAAGACTTGGCGCTTAGAATTCCCATCCACTCTCGTGTCCATCTCCTCAGCTTTCAACAGTATTAGCGGAGGTTTTCTAGGAAGCAAGTTTTGTTCCTCACACTAATCAGGATGCATTTTGTTGGACTTGGTACTCTAACTCATCTTTTAGAAAAATTAATATGTTTAAAATAAGTGCTTTTTCCTGAAAAAAAAATTAAAATATACTAAAATCATTGTGCTTAGTAAGCAACTATTAAACCGGACATACATTATTAAATGAGACTAGCTTTTTCTCAGGCTCTTTAGCAATACTTCTGCATGTATTCTTGTCTTAAATTTAGTTAGCACAGTGTTTTCTAATGCAATAAAACCCTGTAATCATCTACTGTTAGATAAGCTAGTCAATAGAGTGCTGGAAGATTGGCTTACCTGTGCTCTGACAATGAGTGTTATGAATTTAAAACTACCTTTAGAGAATGAGTTTATGCTTACTGTCATAATATTGGAACCCAAGTAGTTATTTTATGACTTATACTCAGAAATCTGTTCCCCCAAAGTAACCTCTACAATATTTAAATAAAATACAAACATCTCATCCTTTTCATGCCTGATGAACACAGATGAAACTGCTTAGAGGTATGACTTAACAAATATGAAAACAGATTCTACATAAATGAGTATGCCTTTCAGTTAACAAGTATTTATTGAGCTCCTATCATGTGCTAAGATGTCTTCTGAGTGCTGATGATTCAGCAATGAACAATATATCATAAGGAGTTATGAATCTATAGGGACAGCAGACAAGAGCAAATAAAAAACGTGAAGAAATTAGCAATAATAATTCCAGGAGCTGATAATAGCTTCTGAATGGGTCGCAGGATGGACAGAGATGATGGAGGGACTGGATTACCTGGGTGGTCTGGGAAAACCTCCCTGGAATGTGGCATTTGAGTTGATTCTTGGATGACAACACTGCAGGAAAAGGAAATAAATCTGTGGATTTTCTTTTCTTTTCTTTTCCTGCTTTTTTTTTCTTTTCTTTTCCTCTCTTCCATCCTTCCTTTATCTCTCTTTCCTTCTTTTTTCCTTTCTTCTTTCCTCTTTGCTTCCTTCCTATTTTTTATAACTTTCTTTCTCCTTCTGCCTTTTCATTAATGATTTACAATAATCAGTTTAACCATTCACAACTACTCTTTATTTGAGGCTTTTTATTTTTCAGTGTGTTTCTCACACGATTAATTCTATCAACTCAAAAATCCTCCCACCAGTCCAAGTCCTAGAAAAACCTTATTGCAACCTTTTCCATAATGAGATTTTATTTTGAGCAAAAACAAAAGAGCAAAACCTAAATATTGCTTTAAAATATAATTCTATACTTTCAGTTTTCTACTTTTTAAATGTCTTTCAAAAAGCCACCAGTAGCTAAGTATACAAGTGAATAATATTTATGACCTATTTTTATTAGCTTCATAATAATTCTGTGAAGTTGCTTACTACTTTTTATTCCCACTTCATGGAATAAGAAATTAAGGCAAAGAAAGATTAGATAGTTTCCCCAACATTCATGGCTAATAAGTAAAGCACCTGAGACTCGAGTTCTTGCTTTAACCATGATAGCACAGTCACACAAAGTCAACTAAACGAAGCATTTTTTCCTAATTTCACAAATTGAGAACCCTGAATTTATAACAACATTGTCATCTTAGCCTTCATCAAATTCAAATAGTCCTGCAATGTTTCTGGTCACTAAACACACCTAATAGACAAGGACAATTTTCTTCTGGGTACTGTCTGGACAATGCCAGTAACAGCCACCAAGTAACTAACAATGCCTTTATGAATGTCACATGGAACAAATTCAGGCTCTTCTCAGTTGTGGAAATAAATCTCAGTGTATTCAGAGTACAAAGTAGTGCCCATTTCTATAAACATGGAAAATGCCATGCATAACATGTTCTAATAATCCTAGCTTGCCCTTCAGTGATACCCAAAACAGCTTCTAAATTGTCACACAAAGAATATATTTGACAATTTTTCTGATAGTATTCAGGTACTCCGGTAACCCAAGTTATTAGTTCTCAGGCTACTTCTCCATTTTAATAACTCCTGGAGCATTTCATTGTTTCCAAGATTCTGGTATTTCCTCTCCAATTCTCCAAAAACTAAAAAAAATCACAGTGACTAGGATTTCAGCTTGAAGATCTTCAGAAGTTGAGCATCTTGAAACTGATGTGTATTGCTGTTTCCCCAAATGCCATCAAGAAAAGTTCAAATTCTAGTCACCTAAACCAATATTTAAGAGTCTCGTATTGCTCTCGATTCCTTCATATTCATCTCTAGTAATATACACAGGAGGAAACCCCTTTGTAACCTAGAGACAGCTGTGACACCATTTGTCATACAAGGATGTATCAGCAATGGAAATTTCAGGTAAAACTCACAGTCTCTGTTTAAATGTAGTTCCTCGTTAGATATTCAAAAACACTGAGTTGGAGGTAGAACAGTTTTATAACATATATGCAGTACCCAAACCATCTAATATATACAATAAAACATTTGACCTTTAATCACAATTTCAACTAAAATTTATGGCAAGGTATATATAGTGAATGTTATTTTGGTTTCAAAAGATTACATAGATATAAAATGTTCCCTAAGATTTCATAGAAGATTTTGCTTGTATAAAATTTTATAATGCTGTCATTTAATCACCTGACTTTCTAAATATCTAGCTGACAAAAGTCATATCCTAGTCATAATATCACATGCTTTTCTTTTAAAAAAATGTAGCTAATAAGAATAATTTTTTTTCTAACTACTTATTCCAACATTCTGTTCCTCTAAAGATAACTTTATTCTTTAATCTTTGGTTTTACAAGAACTTTTTTGGTTTAATCTATAGTTTTCACATTGAAGAACCCAATAAAAGAAAATGTGTAACGAGCTTAGTAGTTAAGATATAAAGATTTATCCAAAGCACCAAACCATTCAGAGTTTTACACTATAAGGTGGAAAGGATTTTTAAAGTCTGAACTTAATGTCAGAGTGGCATACTGTTCACTCCTAGTAACTTTCCACTGCTTAAGCAATATCTTTTCAAAATTGGAAAGGAAGGGGCTGGGATTGTGGCTCAGCGGTAGAGCGCTCGCCTAGCAAGTACGTGGCCTGGGTACGATCCTCAGCACCACATAAGAATAAAGGCTTTGTGTACAACTAAAACAAATAAATATATATATATATATATTTTTTTTTAATTGGAAAGGAAGGCAGGGGCAACAGGGAAAGTCAAATTGAGAAAGATAACCACAATGGTGTCAGAACTGGTAAGATTATGAAAGGAGAGAGACTTGGCAAGGTGGGTGAGGATGGAAAAGGACTTTAGCATGGCCATCAATGAATTAACTTTCATGGAGTGTTCAGAGCTGGAGCAGGGATACACGGACGCTTGAGATATGAAGAAATGAATTGAAATACAGAGTTTTTTTATATTTATTTATTTATTAGCAACTGGGAATTGAACCCAAGGGTGCTTTACCAATGAGGTATATCCCCAACCCTTTTTTAATATTTTTTTATTTTGACAAGGGTCTTGCTGAGTTGCTTAGGGACTACGTTGCTGAGGCTGGCCTCAAACTTGCAATCCTCCTGCCTCAGCCTCCTGAGTTGCTGGATTACAAGCGTGTGCCACCACACCTAGCTACAGATGAATTTTTTTTTTTTTAATTAATGAAAAGAGGAAGTAACATGAGATTCTAGAAGAGAAACAAACAGACCATAATATATAAATAAAGCCAAGTTCAGGGCATGATTAGAAGCTATCAATGGTTAGAGGGACTTTTTTTAAATTTATGTTTTTCATTACTCAAAATCCCCTTTAAAACTCACCTTGTGATCTTAGCCCTTCCTTGGAGTATTTCTAAGAACACAGTCTGTCTTTGCTGTGCTTTGGAAGGCTGTCTGAAAGCACTCCTTTGCATTAACCAAGGATTGGAAGACACCTTCTGATTAGTGACCTTGGGCAGCTTAGTTATCTTAATGGAGCTTGCAAACTAAGGAGCAATACAGGAGCCCTGCTCTCCATCTCTATCAACTACTGTGTCATAGAATCAACAGGTGCTTCAAGAGAACCCTAGCCCTTGGATAACATAATAGATTCCTCCAAAATGCTTAGACACAACTCACCACATAGTAGAGAGCTTAGTTGTGCCCTTCAACAAACTTGTTGATTGCATTAAGAAACAACATTACTTTAGAATGGATTGTGTGGCTAATTCTCTTGTTCAGAAAAAATTTGATAGCAAAATAATTAAATAAGATTTTCATTCTTTAAGCACAAAGCAAAGATGAAATGAATTTTTAAATAATTAATTGAAAGGTTTTCACCCCCACAGACTGCCTGGGTCAGAGAGCACCAATATGACCCAAATTCTCAGGTCCAGGAAAATACAAGAACTGACAGGAATCATGGACAGTAGCCACAGAAACAAGGAAGAGGGTTCATTAACACATTTGTGAGAGAACTGTGGCATTGGGTTGGAGGCAGAATTTTCTAAGAACAAATAGCTTGATTGAGAAGCATGGGCATGTATAACTTCTGAGACCTCCAAATATTCATTCCATAAATCAAAACCTCAGTTTTATGAGAAAATAGAGCTAGAACCTGTACAGTATGTAAAACTAATAGGCTTCCCACTGCTTTATTATTTATGGTATAGGCAGTTTCTAGAAAGGAAACAAAAAAAATCTGCAACTCATCCTTGGTTGGTAAGTAAAGATAAAATTTCTTTTTCATCCTTTCAATTTTTTTTCTCTTAATTAATCACTTTTCAATTCCAGTCTCAGAATCTTGACTCAGAGGGTGGCTTTTTAGGTCAATCGATTTTAGTTCATTCATAAAAGCAAGCAGGCAAGATGAAAGACATTCACTAAATCTTTCAAAAGTCTCTATCTGTATGTTTGGATCCCAAATACAATCTCCTCTAAAATTCACATTGAAAAAATGCCATTCAGAGACTAGGTTGGCTTGAAAAAGAGTTTTTACAAAGGATAAGGATGTGTGCTTACCATTTTCTTGTTTCCAAGTAATTCTCCTCTTTCTCAGGAAGGTAAAAAATAACAAATGGCAAGAACTATTTCATATGTTCCAGTATCATTCTTATTTGCCAGAGGAAGGCAGAGCAATCTATGCATCTGGAAACCAGACCACAAGATGACATATTAGTTGTCCAAACATTTCTCTGGAAACATAGGGACAAAGATGTAGGAAAAGTCAATCCATGGATGCGCTAATTGTTCACGGCAATCTGAGCTGTACATGGCCGCCCACCTTGGCTTGGATGTTCAAATGACCTTCCATTGGGGGAGAATGATCAGACACATGGTAAATGGAGTTAATTCAGTAAAGCCAATATAAACACTGATGTTTTGTCTTCTGACAGCATATGAATGTGCAAGCATTAAGTTCTAGGAAAAAAGGGGCTAATTTTAGATTTGTTCCTAGCCCTCTCCATGTGAATGGTGTCGCTGTGAGCCCAGCAATGAAGTTCACTGTGTTGTAGCAGACTGCGCAGTTCCTGAGTGTGTCAACCCAGTCTATGAACCAGAACAATGTTGTCCTGTCTGCAAAAATGGTAAGACCACACTGCATTAGCTTTCAAAGAGGGGTTAGTGCAAACTATTTCACTACTGCACACCATTCAGTGTAAGAGCCCTCTAAGATCTGCCTGTGGCTTTTTAATATGGGCATAGCCAATTTATATTTTTCTTAAACCTTGAAGTGAAAATAAACCAGCAATGGGTGAATTGTGCAGCTTTTCATCTGGGGAATTAAAGCTTTTGTAAGCTGGCTTGGTTATGATCCTATTACTTATTGTTGATTTACACAGAGGCTAATGGAAATAACACAGTATCATCTTTTTATAGTGATTGCATTGTTCTCTCTGTGGGGCTTATGGAGCAGTTCACCCAATATCATAGTGCATAGTACATCCCAGAAGAGAGAGCAAGGTGAAATGTCAGGTATTTTGCTTTAAGCATAGATAAGACATCAGGTTTAAAGTTAAGACGTCAAAGAAATAGAAAGTCAATTATCCATGTACTTAAATTCAAGAAAGACTCAATAGTTTAGGGATATTTTTCTCGGTTTTTATTATAGTAGAGCCTTGTTCTTATGCGAATTGTCATGGAGGAGGAGTTGGTTTATTTGTAAGGTTATGGGTTCCTTTTTGTACCTCATGGGATGGAAAGGTGGAAACAGCTCTGATATACTGTTCACCCAAAGTCACTTGCTGCTTCAGAGGAAATAGTACAATACAAGAAACCCAGGACAGCAGGATGGCATATCAACAAAGCCTAGAGTGTGCTCTTTCTAGTGACCATGTTCTATCAAAAAAAAATAAATAAAAGATTAAATACATCATTCGGCAACATTCCACAAATGTCACTCTCCTTGAAAAGAATGGCTCTAGCCTTTATTAATCGGAGGTCACTTACTCTAATACTGAATCCCTATGCCGTTTCTTGAAGTAGCGGTGGTCATCTTCCTCTATGATATATTATTTTGTTCTAAATTTGGAATTATGTAAGCCCATCTACTAGTCTTTCCCTTTGCAGAAGGATAATTAGTGAAAAGTAGTATCAGGTTATTTAAAGACAAAACAAAAGTGCTTTAGTTGTTTTTATAATAAATTTTTGTGTTTTGGTACCTTCCCAAAGAACTTAGAATGAGCCCTTCTGACATTTTTCCAGACATGAATTTGTCTCTGATCACATACATCCATTATGTTAAAATATTAAAGTGCTCACCTGGCTTCTCTTTTTCTTCTTATCCAACTGACTTGTCGGGATGATCATCTCTCTGATTAAGAGGATAGAAATAAATGTCTTCCTGTAGTTCTAATCCATCTGGTATATGCAAAGCTATCAAATTTAAGACTTTATATCTTTAAAAAGATTTTGAAGAAACTGGAAAAGACACAAGGAACGAACAATAAGATGATTTAATGGTTGAAAAATAGGACCTATGAGGATAGACTGAAGGAGTTAGCATAATTTGTCCTGGAGAAGGGAAGGCTCAGGGGAGACCTAACTGTCATAAAGTATATGAATGGCTAGTCTAACATAGAAGAGGACTTGTTATTTTTCATTTCCTCCAAGGATAAAAAGAAGAAAAACTCAGCTACCTAATCAATCTTTAAAAATAGGATTGACAAGTCTTTGACTGAAGACTGTTCACTTTTTCTAGAAGCAACTGTCTAAACAGATCCTTGAGGAGCTTTTCTTCCCTAGGTGACTCTGGTTAACTTTGTCTCACTTTTAGGGTAAACGCAATTATAGTTAAAAACTTGTCTGAAATATTCATTATACTCATTGAATTACAGCATCTCCACCATGTATTTAGAATACAATTTTTATACATGCCTCTAGTACAACATCCTAGCTACTCTCTACCAAAGCCTAAAATATCTACAGTTATGTCAAATGTTAAATCAGACACTATAACTAATCACATTTAATTTGATGCCATGTAAAATTAACCTGTTTTATCAGATCAGAGTATAAATTTGTCTTTAGGTGAAACCTTTAGTACAAACATGGACAACAAATGAACATTAGCTAATCAATAAATTAGTTAACAAAGTGGTAATCCATTGGTATCCCTAATAAACAGATGCTGTATACATAAGATAACATCAGTTAAATTTTCTGCCTTTTTTTTTTTTTTTTTTTTTTTTTTTTTGGTCCATAAAGCAGTACAAAATGGCCACTCCTGCTTCCTCTTGCTACTTCAAACATTTTCATATTTTGTATAGGGGAAATGAAACTGGACTAAGATTAATGGCAACACTAACTCTTTCTGTAATATAACATTAAAAGATGTTATTTTTGTTTTACTATTAAATGCCACTAATTAGTCACTTGTGGCCAAAAAGTGAAGTACAATCAAAATAAATGAAGAGTAGTTCAAAGACCACTGAAAACTCCTGTGACCAGTGGTGCCAGGATTTTTCTTAAGGAAACAGACTAAGTCTCAATACCTGCTCTATTCTAAGACTAGCCAAGAAAACAAAAACAGAAGACCCATATATAGAAGAGATGGAAGGATAATTAATGTTCATCATGTGAAAGTATAACTAGGACCATTTCTTAAATTTCCAATGCATTTCAAGTTTATCTTATTACATATAAGAATCCATTATAGGTTAAAATATTTTAAAAGCATGAATACTATTTTCATAGATAAAGGAAAACAACAATAAGATAAAAAATGTACCCTATGGATTCAAGATATAGGCAATGGATTTTAATTTGTACATAGTCTTATTACATTTTCTTAAATCTTCATAAATGTTGATGGTTTGGGCTGGCAAATATTTTCCATTTGCATAAATACTAATGTCTTGGCTGTCAAATCATTTTTTTTACATATCAAGATTGGTTTTCCTGCCTTCCTAAATTAGAACTTGCCAAGAGCAAAAGGCATTAAAGATATAAACTGTAAGTTTAAAGTGATATAATCTATCTCACCTAACCTTAAAACTCAATATTCAGCTAATATCAAAATCCTTCCTTTGAGATTATACAAGGAACAAACACAACAAGTAAGCATAATGATATATATAACATTTTCCCAGAAAATAATAGTCACCCATAAAAATATAGCAATTATCTTCAGAAATAGGTATTTTCAATATTTGAACTTGGGGCTAGGGGTGTAGCTTAGTGGTAGAGTGCTTACCTGGCATGCATGAGGCCCTGGGTTTGATCTACAGCACCCACCCCCCCGCAAAAATACCTATAAGGTGACGTACTCTCTAGATAAACAATGGTAAACTCACTTTATTTTTAGTAATATAAGAAAAATTTAAGAGCATATGCTTATAGAAATTTTCTCTATTTAAAAAAAAAAAAAAGGAGAATGTTAAATTTCCCAGTCTCAATGATTATCTCAAATAGGATTTCCAAATGTTATTAATGAATATAGTCAAATCATAAAATATATGTTATTCTTATTGAAGTTAGTTCAATAATAAGAAAGACTATCAATTTAATCTAAATAAAATAAATTAAAATATTAAGAAAAGATGTGAATGACTTGGGGAGAAAA
The DNA here is from genome assembly GCA_025594165.1 of Tamias sibiricus. Taxonomy (NCBI): domain Eukaryota; kingdom Metazoa; phylum Chordata; class Mammalia; order Rodentia; family Sciuridae; genus Tamias; species Tamias sibiricus. The sequence continues at coordinate 80,713,999 of CM046660.1, read as the reverse complement.
ACAGGAGTAACCTTTCATTTGGGAAAGATTGGGGGAATTAACATAGGAATTGATTGTTTTCTAAAATATTATTAAGCTTTTGCTTCTTGTTCCTCTACACATCTGCAAGAGCTGGCAATCCTAATGCCTTCCTGAAAAAATCTAACATTTCCAGATTGTTTTTTTTTCCCTAAGATTGTGTTACTTTGACCTATGTTTCAGCCTCAGGCCTTTCATGTGAATTAATGAGAACTATTTACAGTTTTTTTGCATTTGTAATATAAAAAAAATTAGCACAGCATCTGTTTAAAGAAAATATTATATTTCGCAGTGTCATGTAAGTAGTTCAAGCATTTGAAATTTGACCATACATTTGAATAGTAACATATGTGTGTATGTACATATGTATTTATACATACATGTATATACATACATGTTTAGCCAATAATGCATATTAATTTTAAATATTAACTAATATTAATTTCAACTTCTAGCTCTGTAGCCATTCATTCCATTTTTCAGTTGTCTACATATGCTAATATTTTTGTTCCTAATCATTAAAAATTCATGTTCATAGACTGCCAAATATCTGAATTAGAAAATAAAATACACAGCCAGTTATTGAAATAATTGATCATTGGACCATCCAAATAGCTAACTGCATTTTTTTAAAACATTTCAACAGTTTGCATGTCAGTGACTTTTTTATTTTCACTGGTATATTGTCAGTTATTATTCAAGGTTCTGAAGGAAAAGTTACCCCATGGAAGAGACAAGATGCTCCCCCATAATCCTCTATACACATTAAGTGAGGAGTATCCATCTCCCTTCTAACTAAACTCAACATAACATGAGCTCTGTTCAAATATTTAATTTCATATCCCTTACTCTCTTCTAGTTTAGTGGTGATACAAATAAGGCAGCAAGTATACTAGCCAAGAAGGTAAATGCAAAGGAAGAGGTCAACAAAGGGTACAGACCATGTATACAATGAAAAGGACTTTATAGATACCCAATTCCTTCTCAAGGTACTAGGAAGACATGTTTGCTATGTACAATTGTATCTCTAAAATGTAATGAGCTCCTCAAAATAAAAAAGCAAAACAATTCCATATGGTAGGAAATGAGCAAAGAATATATAAAGGAAATTCACTGACAAAAACTAAATGTCTAATAAATTAGGGAAAATGTGTTTAACCAAAAGGGATAGAAATTAAAATAATGAAATACCAATTTTATATTGCTATTATGAGATTGAGATACCTCATATTGACAAAGTATTTAGCAAAGGGTTGAGAAATAGTTGAGAACATATTGGAACAACTCTTAAGAAGGCACTTCCTATCAAAATTTTCATTTCACTTAAACTCAGCAATTTTACCTCTTGTAGTTTGTCCCACATTCAGCTATAAAGTTTTCTCTGCATTTTAAGAGTGAAAGGTTGGGAGAAAACCTAACAGTCCTTCAATGGGATAATGAAATATATTGCCCCCTTTAAAAAGACATTACCGATATGTTTTCTGCCATGTTAAATATACTATATAAATTATACATCTTACAGGATATATATTTAAAACATTTTTAAATAAGATACAACTTTAAATAGATGTTAAATTGTATGTCCATAGAAAAAGAGATAACTAGATACTCAGTTGAATGATAGCAGTGATTCAATGATTATCTATGGGGAGTAGAAGTGAGAAGGTGAAGGGGGAGAAAAAAGAACTGAAGTCTTTAATATATGTCTGATGTAATATAATAAATCCATTATACTCCATTATATATGATGTATTAAAGTGCTGACATGTGTAACTAATTAAAACAAATTAAAAATTTTTAAAAATGCATATTTTGTAAAGAGGTATTTCAAAATGTACAAATGTTCCAAAAATGCAAAGGTTATTTAGTCTTACTAATAGTAGATTAGACTATTTTAAAACCCTTTTCTTTTATTTTGTATGTTGCACAGGGAATTAATGCACACTAATTTTTAAACTGATTCAGTGATCAGAAGAGGAAATAAAGAATAGAAGAAAAAATGAAAGGAGGGAATGTTTTGTTTCATAGGCCTCTTTATTAAATTAATTTTCACAAATCTATTTAGCTTTATAATTTAAAATGTGTCATGAACACTTTAAAAAAAAGATAATTTTAATGTTGTTAAAACTTTTCCAGAGAAGTGATAGGAAAAGTATGATGTTGATAGAATCCAAAGATTACAAACTAAAAATTGAAGCTAAAGAACCACTGTCTTTGTGATTATTAATGAGGAAATCTAAAATAAAAATACAATTATAAAGCCCTTGATCTAAATGCTTGGGTGGTAGATTTTACAAGGGGAAAGCAGTTCACATATTGTATACTCTATCACCAATGGTCAAGGCATCATTCTTCAATGAATTGAATGAACATTTCTGCAGCAAAGTATGTAATAGTCATATTAAGAACAATGAGTAAATATAATGAGGAGTCTCACATCTCTCAAACCAACTTTTAATTCCAAATAAATTTTGGTATCAAAGTCATGGAGAAATTGGGTTGTGAGGGGTTGTGGGGAAAGGATTATACTTTTTGTTATCAAACAGAAACTAGCAGCATGTTAACTATTACACACCTGACCAAGTAGGATTTACCATAGGTTGGCAAAGGGAGTTTAATATGAGGAGCTCTGCTACTATAATTTGTCCTAAAACTAAACTGCAGAGAAAAATTCCATTATTATTTCTATATACAATTAAAAGATAATACCTATATCAGCAAACACTAGTGACAAAAACTCTTGATAAAATATGTAGATAATTTTTTACATGATAAAATATATCTATCTCATTCCTGAAGGTCTGGATCATGTTTAATAGGTAAATTCTAAAGATATTCCTTACAAAATTAATATAAGGGTACTTAGATAGATACTAGTTTAAAAAATAAGAAAAGAGAAAGCTCAGAAGAAAAATTGGAAAGAAGGAGGTGAAACTGTCACCATTTACGCATGGTATGACTGTACATTTGGAAAACTCATGAAAGTGTACTATTATAGATGACAGTTTAATCTACTGTCACGTACAACTAAAAAGAATCAATAAAAATTAGAATTTAGTAAGATAATAGGTACATCATGAATATAAAATATCTACAAAATATGCACATGATTGTACACATATGATAACATCTGATATTAAAATAAAATTGTGGTATTGGTGCATGACACAGAGATAACCATGAAGTAAAAGAGAAAGTTCATAAGTAGAACTACCTGAAGGAGCCCTAATTAGGAAGGGCTGTTGTAGCTAGCTGGAAGCCATAAGTTCCACCTGATATGTATGTGACGCACCTGTAGGCACCCGCAAACCTGAAGGTATATAACCGGGTGAAAGCGGTCCGAGTGAGGAGAACGGAGAATTCAGTCAGCCGGGCAGTCACTCGGTCGGTCAGAAGAATCAGAGCGGCCAGAACGTAGGCAGAGCGGTTACAGAAGAGAAACCAGATAGAAGAAGTAATGACTGGTCAGAGTTAGGCCGAGGCTCCCAAGGAAGACAGAAGACAGAAGAAAGAAGAAGGAAGAAAGAAGAGAGAAGAAAGAAGCTCTAATCTTTCTCTAAGCTAAGCTCTATCTTTCTTTCTCTCTAAGATCTTTCTTTCTCTCTAAGACTCTAAGCTAAGAAGACAAGAAGAAAAGCTCGCTTTAATCTTTCTCTCTAAAAATCTTTCTTTCCCTCTCTAAGCTCTAAGAAAGTAGAAGTAAAAGTAGTAAAAGCTTAACTCTGCCCCCGAGAGTTTTTATCCCGGTTTACGGTACCAGGCAGCTTACAACTACCAATGTATACAATTTTGGTATATGATGAAATCATATCTGAAATCATTGGAGGAGAGATGATTTGTAGAAGAAATGGTGTTGGGACAACTCAATAGTTATCTGAAAAATATATTTTAAATTCTTATCCCATAATTCAAGGAAAATTTCAACTCAACAAAGATCAATATAAACAATTTTCTGAAAAATTACAAAAAATCTAGGTAATTTGATTTATAATCTTGAATGGATAGACAAAACTCTATGTTTTAAAACAAAACACGATTTAAAAAGCACAAATCAAACCTATAGGAAATATTAATTTTATATCCTAGCAAGTGATTCTCTCACATATATAAAGAACTCTTGAAATTAATAAAGGGAGAGTCTAATGACTATTGTTACAATGGGCAAAATATTTCAAAAGGAATTCCAGTGATAAAGAAACAAAAATGGCCCTCCAACATGTAAAATGGCTCAAATCCACTTACAAGAAGGTAACTGAAAATTAAAAATTGACACCAATTTGTTTTTCACCCCGCAGACTGGCAAAAAAAAACTAGGTTAAAAATTCACTTGGTTGGGTAAATCGGGCATTCCACTCTTCCATTCTGCTAGTAGATATATAAATTGGTACAGTCATCAGGGAAGAAAATTTGACAATGTGTATAAACATCATATATAATATATAAATATATCAGATATATAAGTGAATATACCTTTTGCCTTTAAAATTCCACATATATTTAAAAACTTGTGAAATGACAAAGTGGACAATGTTGTTCATTTTCTCTCTTGTACTGTTAGCATTTTCTGATTAATGAGACACAATCAGAAAAGTTGTAGAAACAACTACAGATCTGAATTTTCTTTTAACATGTTATCATTTGATAATAAAAAAAAAGAGTATAGTTTCCTGGAAATACTCAGTGAAACATTCTATTGGATTATAATATAACTAACTTCCACTTACTTTTAGTTCTTCATCTCCTATAATGAAATTTTAAATTTTAATTTCACCTAGTTCAAAATTATGAAAGCAATCGAAATCTATCAACAGTAGATAATAGACTACTTTAAAAATAAAAGGAAGAACATTAAATAAATAACATTTGGGAAATATATGTATTTTTATAAAAATCACAAAAGTTTACGAAGAACGATAAAAAAATAAAGTATATCAGGTTTCTAAAGTTGCAAACTCAAATTTAGTTGCTATTTTCTAATGATAAATTAAAAGAGAATCATCAAATTTTCTATGTGGTGTCTTTTTTATTAAATAATGTAACAAAGTAATTATTTCCTGTGAAAAATACATGAATAATAGGTGAAAAAGGATGCGTTAGATGAAAGTCAATCTACTAGCTACATTAAAATAGTGTATAAAGATATAATTTTAACAGTATGATACTGCAACTGAAATAATAGAAAGTCAAAATGTAAGCCCAGTATATATCACAATTAAAAAAAAATTAGTACACGACTAAAATGACATCTGAGTATCTGATGAAAAAATGTATTATTCTAGAAACATATTTAGATAGTTCAACATTTTTTTAAAAACTGAAATTAATTTTTAAAAACTGATTTATTATATAAAAACAAATTTCATTTGTATTAAAAATTAAATTTCAAAAATGAAATCATAAAGGAATTTTTAAATGATGTAAACATTAACTTCTTCTTAGGAGATGAAAATTCCTCCTAAACATATAAGCAAATAAAGAATTTCTCAATGGAAAAAATGCAAATGTATATTAAGTAACACATAGTTTTATCTATGTTTCTTTATTAAAAGAAGATAGTCTCTGTTTGGGGAAAGGTGAAATGCAACAGACATTCTCATACACTTCTGGTGGAAGTAAATGACATATCCATTCTGAAGGGCAATGAAAATATGTATACCCATGAGCCAGCAATAACACTTTTAGAAAATGATCAAAAAGTATTTAGATAAGAACATAAAAATGTACATATAAAGATATTTATTGCAAAGTTGTTTTATAATAACAAATACTTATAAAACCTAAACACTAAATATTCAATAATAAAGCGACTTTTAAAATTCATTCTATCTACATGGACAACTAAGAAATCATTATGAATAATATTTTAGGAAAAAATGTGTACATCTCTCCCCCCCACAAAATACATGATCAGAATGTATTACTAAATTTAATTATTAGGAGATGATAGTCACATGCACATATATTTTGTCACTGGTTTTGTTAAAACGAAAATATATCTGTAGTAAAAAGACTAGAAGAAAATATGCTAAAATGTTCAAAGTGCTTAATTCTAGACAGTAAGCTAATAGATGATTTTACTTTCTTCTTTTTTCTGGCCTATTTTTTCTAAATCTCTCACAGGAAACACATTATTCTTGTGATTTAAAATTACTATTTAAAATAAAAAATGGAAAAATTTATAATCCAGGTGATATAAACATTTTCCTATTTTTATAATGTAATAATTAAATTATCAAAGACATGTCACTTACTAAAAATTACACTATGATTCCTTATAATAATTTGTACTTGGTAAATTAATTAACTAACTAATAATTTCTACCACTTGACTTTTCAACTCCTTTAACAATGAGATTCTTTTAAAAGCATTTGGAAAGCTTCATTGCCCATTTTATGCACCTATTAGGGAAATCGTTAAAATATTCACTTAAGCATATCCATTTACATTTCCGTGAAACTATTTTGTTATATCAGCCTCAATTGCATGCAATTCTTTCACATTCATTTAATATTTTCTCACTTCCTGTTAGGTAGACAATTAGTAACAAGCATAACACAGCCAAAAAACAAACACTCTGAAGATGAAAAATGTTCTGGGAACTGCACAGCAAATATCCATTGGCTGTAGAGACCCTGAAACAGTTCATGATGAAAGCAGGTCTATGAAAGGCAGTTTCAAAGTCTGCATTTCATTGACTCCACCACTGAAGGTCAGAATTATCATATTCTTATAGAGTAGATGTCAAAACAGAGTAATTATAAATAGCTCTTTTAATGAGCCACAACAACAATTTCCTATTTCTTTCATAAAGCTTCCTTCAAAATATGAAAGGAAATATTTATATTTATATTCTCTTAGACCAACGGGATTCCCTTTTAATTCATTGACAGACTAGATTTCAGAAGCATTACTTTACAGTGTTGACACAATGAAAATTAATGGCACATTCATTTCCTGATAATCACGTTTGCTCTATAATTACCCAAACTACTTGATCTTTAAGAAAATGTAGAAAGGAAGGCCCACATATGCTAAAAAAAAAATCATTTTTTTTTCCTCTGTGTTTCTCCCTTAGCATGTGGGAAATGCTTATAGACTGTATTTTCCCTACATAAATGTTTGGGATTTTGAATCCAGCCCCCCCACAAGGCACACACCTTCTTCCCTGAGAACTGAAAAATGAGGAAGCTGCACTTTCTTCTTCAAGTGCCACATAGTGCCTTACTCCTCAGTACGCCACTCCACAGGGCACTTGAGGGACCCTAGGAAATGGGCTGAACACAGATCATTTCTTCTTCTGACCTTTCATAAAATCTTGAAGAGACTCTGGCTCTAACAGTAGCCAGGGCTACCGTTTAGTGTATCCCCCAGCGCCTATTCTTAAACCCACATTGTGTCTTATTATAGCACCTCTCTTCAATTATTACTTAAAATAGAATATTACATCTTCTAGGATTGTAGTCTGTAAACTCTAATAAACCACCCTTGTGAATGGTGGATAGTAGAAAATAGGCAACTGGAATCATCCACCAGTTTCCTTGGGAGTTGATGATATCATTTCAGAAGTCATTAGATGGGATGGTATGTGACTGAGAAGCCAAGGTATTGGGTCTTGTCAAGATTCAGGTACACCTAAAAATAATCTTATCTCTCTGGGGGGCTCAAACCATTGGCTCTGGGAGAGTCTAACTGAGGGGCAACACCATTGCTCTGTCTCAGGAATGGTGGGCCACCAGTCTGTAATATTCCCAATCTCCCCGCTCATACTGCCTAGACATCCAAGTGACTCTCATGAGCACCCACAGACCAAGTGGTCACTGCTCCTGACAAACATACAGGTTAGGACACATAATCTCCTTTCATCCAGGTCACCTGCCTGATATAGGTACACCAAGAAGTCCTTCTTCATTTCACATCAGAATTGCTACATAGAGGCCCAGACTTTGCAGGGAGCTGGAGTTCAGATTGAGGTGTACCCCATCACACCACATTCCCCTTTAGTATTTAGTGTCAACACTTGGACAGTCAGAACAAATTCACAATTCACATGAACACACACACAAAACACACACACACACACACACACACACACACACACACACGTACATCAAAAGGTCATGTGTTCTTGGCCTTATTTGAATTAGCATGTCTTCAAAAGCACCAGGGCCTGAGAAGCCTAGAAAGCCTCACTTCCTCTTAGGATCTCCCTTAATCCTCCTCAGGAGTTACAAAACTCAGGAGCAAGAGTCTGATGGACATTCCCTCAAGCACAGATTGCTTTTCTAACAGATAAGACCAAACCTTCTTAAGCCTTCTGACTCCCTGCTAAAGAGGAGGGCCACAGAACTCTGGGCACTCCTGCAAAGATCCAACCCATCCTTTCCCAACTGTCACAGCCTAACCTCAGCATCTGCCTTGAGACTCTTAGCCCTCACCTCAAGTTGTCCTGCTTTTCTCAGACACCTCCAGAAGTCCGAGACCAAGAGGTCACCACTCAACCACCAAGGAGCTCTGAGTTGACATCCCAAGCCATCACTTTCTATTCCCTTTCCCTGTTTCATTGTTCTCTGTTGCACCTACTGTCCCATAAACAAGTATACATGCCACTCATTCATGTGCTGTCTCACCTTCATTCACATGGTTGGCATCACCATGAGGGTCGCATTTGCTGTCTGTTTAATTCTCTGGTGTGTTCTATGACAGCATGTTATAGATTCAAATATGTTTTTTTAATAAATGAATGAATAAACAAACACCTATATTGTGACTGCTTAAGAGCTGCAGTTAAAAAAGAAATTTGATTCTTTATTTTAAATTACCTTTGAATATATTTGTCTTCAACTTCACACAGAAGAGTTTCCATATGGAGAATCTGGGATGCATTATGAAGTCGGAAGAAAGGTGCTTCTCGGATTTTTCCTTATTAAGCTTGGTTTGGTTTACCTCTAACATTAGCCTACCTGCATTAACTGATGGGAGGCATGGCAAAACAATCAGGAAGAAACAGGGCAACTGTCAGGGAAAACCAAGTCCAGCTTGAACTTGTTCTGCTACACAATCTCACTGTGGATACCTAAAGCTTCTGTGGGTTAAGAACAGACTTCATGTACTGTGTCAGTCACGTTAGTGCAAAATCAATGTTCCACTTTAGCCAGTATTATTCTTAATGGTGTATTTTATCTAATTGTAAAGATTAAGTAGTTTAAAGCCTAAAAAGCACCTAGAACACATAGGGTTTAATAAATGGGAGTGAGTGTCACTTTTAACTAGCAGTGAGATCAATGATCATCATTAAACCAGGCATTAAGAAACACATCTGCAAAGGGCAACTGTTTCCCTCAGCATGGGCCACCAGTATGCATCTCTTTCTGTTCCCTTCTCCCAGCATTCCCTACTCTATGACTCACCTTTCAGGTACCTAGCACAGGTATCCTCTCTTCTCTGGGACAATCCTTTCCTGCTGTCTCTCTGCATTCAGGCTCTGTTTTCCCCACGTTCAGACTAACTGGGCCTGTATTTTGTGACTTAATCACCTGATAAACTCAAGAATGCTCCACACTGGGATACAATATATAACAGGTGTCTTTAATGCCTGATGTCCCAGCTATTTCCCTCAAACTTTTAGTTACATTAATTATGAAAATTTTAGCAAAGAAAGAGTTTATGCATGCCAGAGTATTTCTGAATGTATGGATATATATGTGGACATGACCTGCAGTACAGTAGAGGGGGCACTGTTCTGAGGGGTTCAGCAGCTTTTCAGATGGCATCTGATGGCTTTTCAAGGGGCACTCATTGTACTTCTATATGAGTTAAGAAAGTGATTCATTTGACAAAATATGATTTTAAAATATTTGGTAAAATCATCTGCACTTAATATGAAGATACGAAACAAATTCAGAAAATGTGCCTTGATATCTGGTTGGAGGGATAAAACCAATTGTAGGAGATAACATTTAACTGTAGAAATCAAATTATGCAACTGAAAAATAAATCAGGAACGTGGCATACAACCAGGACAAAGGAAACTTGTTAACCAGTACCTCTTCTGGCATGCAGTGATTGGAATCCTCCAGGAATGCATGTGGCTGAGGCAGTAAGCCCTTGCAGTAAGGCCTCTGATATTTAAATGTAGCTCTGACTACTTCAAATCAATCTATCAGAAATGTTAAAGCTCTTCTGAAGCATGTTTATGGCTGGATGCCCCTTGATTGAGAAAAGGGAACTAGGAAGTTGCTGCATGCATACTTATTTTGCTTATATGTGCTTCATTTCTACAAGGTGTTGGCACAGAGCAGCCATAAATGTTGCAGCTTGTCAGGGTACATAACCAGCCAACCTGGAGTCCTCCTTTCCTTTTACCCCTCACTTTTATGGGTCTTGCAGAAAGGTCCATAAAGCAACACACCTGCCTTCTGGAACGCTAAGCTCAGTTAGTTTCCATCACCATTAAGTGACAAAATAGTCAGCAGTGCTTGAACATACAGAGCTTGAAAGGCTCCTTGCTTCAAATTTCAATGTTGGGATTTAAATTAGGGTCAAGAAACAGGGCACAGGGACTGATGTCACAAGTTTAAGGTGAGGGATTCTTTGTGTCTAGTATTGCTTTGTCTAGCTTTCTTGGATTTGATGTTATGATTTCTTTAAGCATGGAGAAAGATGACATGGAAAGCAACACAGTTGGCATACTGCTGTGAAGAGGAGGGCACAAGAGTCCTCCGAGCCAGAATTCCTGCAGGTTGATTGGAAAAACTTAATTAGATTCTATTTTATCTCCCAGTATATGCAACTGTCAGGTGTCTGAGCTGAGCACAGAAACCAGCCCCCTCTGGAAAGCCATCTGATACCATCTGAAAAGCTGCTGAACCTATCAGAATGGTGCCCCATCTACTGTACTGCAGGACATGTCCACATACATCCAGACATTTATAAACACTGTAGCACTTATAAGCTCTTTTTTTTTTCTAAAATTTTCATGATTAATGTAACTAAAAGTTTGAGGGAAATAGCTGGGTCATCAGGCATTAAAGACACCTATTATATATTGTATCCAAATGTCAAGCATTCTTGAGCTTATCAGATAACTAAGTCATAAAATACAGGCCCAGTTAGTTTCAAAGTGAGGAAGAACAGAGCCTGCATGGCAAAGAGACAGCAGGAAGGGACTGTCCCAGAGAGGAAAGGATACCCGTGCTAGGTACCTGAAGGGTGAGTCAAGGAGCAGGGAATGCTATGAGAAGGGAACAGAAAGTGATGCATACTGGTGGCCCATGCTGAGGGAAACAGTTGCCCTTTACAGATGTGTTTCTAATGCCTAGTCAAATGATGATCATTGATCTCACTGCTAGTTAAGAGTAACACTAGCTCCCATCTATTAAGCCTTATGTGTTCTAGGTGCTTTACAGGCATTAACATCTTTAATCTCACAACAATCTTGTAAGAGGAAACAATTATATTCATCAATTTGTGGGGGATGAAACTGAAGTTCAGCTAAAGGAAATAAATTACCCTCACATATACCTCTGAGATTTAAACCTCACTCGTTCATACTTCAAAACCCATGTTCTTGGGCTGGGATTGTGGCTCAGTGGTAGAGCGCTCGCCTAGCACGTGCGCAGCCCTGGTTCCATCCTCAGCACCACGTACAAATGAACACATTGTGTACAACTAAAAGCAAATAAATAAATATTAAAAAAAAAAAAAAAACATGTTCTTGACTAGTAGTTCCCAAAGAGGAGTTCCAGAATTATCCAAGAACTAGTCAGAATACAAACTTTCGAGCACATCCCAGATGCACGGAACAAGAAATTCTGGGGTGGGGCCTGCCAATCTGTCTTAACAAGCTCTCCAGGTGAGTCATATGCTCAGAGTTGAGACCATATGCTTCCCTTCAGGTGCTTGTTAGGGAGTCTGTTTTTGCAAATGAAGAATTTGGTGTGGAGGGGGAAAATAGAAGCTGAAATTCTTACTACACAGTAACTACCTGAGAAGAAGTTATACCAGGAGAAGAGGCAAGATGAGGCTGGAGAGAAAAGACAAAATGCCCTGGAGTCAAAGCAAGGCCACTGTGTTGACAAAGAACGGTGGAAAACACCAACAGGGACAAAGTCAAGTTCCCCAGGGTCTGCAAGTGGAAAGAGGTGGGAGATGTCAGGAAGGTGCATTCAAGTTAAGCTGTCAAAAACGGTCATTCTGAACAGCCATGGCATTTCTAAAGACAAAGTCATAATCATTGAGAGGGAAAGTCAGCAGATATTTTTAAAAGCAGCAAAAAATTACAAGAGAAGGCAGAATAATAAAAGAAAAGGTAATGTGAGATGAGCATAATGGTTGCTGATTCATTCATCATTCATTTTGGTCCTTTTCCCTGATCTACAGTAAAGAAGAGATTGTTTCAAGTGAATTGTTGTTTCTAGATTAAGTCATGGTAACCATAATATTTTCAAGTCATAATTTATTTTAGAACATTCCAATCCCTTGAACATCTTTATTGAGGTATACATGACATAGAATAACTACAACTTTAAAGCATAAAATTTGCTGTTTTGACATATATGTGTGCCCTTGAAACCATTACCACAGTGAAGATAGGGCACATATCCATCCCTCCCAAAATACTCCTTTTCTTCAGTTCCCCTCTGCTCCATCCCATACCAGTAGAATTTGTTCAGCTCTCTGTCCTCATACGTCATTTTGCAATTTCTAGGATTTTGTGTAAGTAGAATTATTCATTATGTCCTGTCTTCTGTCTGACTTGTCTCACTCAGCATAGTTATTTTAAAATTCATCTATGTTGTGGCATGTATCAATAGTTTGCCCTTTCCGATTGCTGAACAGTGCATCGAATCATAACACAGTATGATTTATTTATTCCCTCATCGAGGGACATTTGGGATGTTTCTAGTTTTTGATTATATTACCACAAACATTCCCATACAAGTCTTGGCATAGATGTAGGCTTTCTTTTCTATTAAAAACTACCTAGGAATCAAAAGCTAGATCAATCATATGGTTGGTGTATATTTAACTTTTTTTTAATGCCAAACTGATTCAGGGTGGATGTACCATTTCAAATTTCCATAAAAATGTACGAGACTGCCATTTCCTCCACTTTGTCACCAATGCTTGGGATCAGCAGTTCTGTTTAATTTTAGCTATTCTACTTAAAATATATTTTTATTTAATTGTGGTGTTAAAATACATTTTCCAAATTCCTTTTGATGAAAAGCAAATTTTCAAATGCAATCTTTCAATCTATATGTTTGATGAAATGTCTGTTCAAATCATTTGCTCAATTTTTAAATTATTTGCTATCTTATTGAATTTGGAGAGTTTTTTTTATATATTTTGGAGACATATTAGATATATGCTTTGAAACAATTTCCCAACTGTCTGTGGTATCGTTTTGTCCCATTCATTAAATGTCTTCTGAAGAGCAGAAATTTTTAATTATGATGAAATCGAATTTATGAATGCTGTCTTTTATGAATTGTGCTTTTGGTTATAACCAAGAAATCTTGGTTTACCCATAGATTAAAAATTATTTTTCTTGTCTTCTCCTAGAAGTGTGTCAGTTTCAAATTTAACGTTTATTTCTATGATCAGTTTTCAGTTTGAGTATGTGACACAAGGAATCGATTGAAGTTTTTCTTTTTCTAAAGTATGGATATTCAGTTTTAAGACCATTTACTGAGAAGTCTTTCCTTTCTCCACTCAATTGAACTGTGCCTTTATTTAAAATAAGTTTGTGTGTACCATTATTTTGTTTACATATTTGTAATAAAGTGTACGATATTCATGTATATTCAATATACATGCATGTTCATGTATGTTTCATTATAAATTTGCAACTGTTTCCAAACTCTATTCTCTTCCACTGAAGTTGTTTTAGCTATTTTAGGTACTTTGGGTTGCATTCATATCTGCATTTTAGAATCACTTTATCACTTTCTACTCTCCTTCCTGAGAAACACTGTTTGGATTTTGGTTGGCATTGTATTGAATCTACATATCCATTTGGGGGAAATTGACATCTTAATAATAAGTCTTTCAACTTGTGAACATGGCATGTCTCTCCATTTAGTTATTTAATTTCTCTCATCACCATTTTGTAGTTTTCAGGAAACAAATCTTTTCCATCTTTAGTCTGTTTTATCATAAAGTATTTAATTTTTAATGCTATTGTAATTAGTGTGCATACTTACTTTTTATCATTTGCTGTTAGTATGTAGTTATAGAATTGATATTTTCATATTGATCTTAGGTCCTGAAATACTGCTAAACTCAGTTATTGGATCTAGTAGATTTGGTTTTTTTGTTTTGTTTTTGTAGATTCTATTGGACTTTCTACATGTTGTCCATGAGTAAAGACAGTTCCATTGCTTTCTCATAAATTTGCATGCCTTTTAGTTCTACTTCTTATTGTACTGACCTTTATAGGACATTCCATACAATGCTGAATAGAGTAGTAAAACAGCATAGCCTTCTATTGCTCTGGATCTAAGCAGAAAATCATTCAGTATTTCACAATTAAATGTGATTTTGCCCATAGAATTTTCATAGATGCATGTTATCAATTGGAAAAAATGCCCTTCTATTCCACCCATGGTTAGAATTCTTGTTTTGTTTTGTTCATATTTGGGAATTGATGGTGGCTTTTGTGAAGGTTTTTATCTGTGTCTGTTGAGGATCTTTTTTATTTTATTTTTCTTAGTTCATTACTATAGTGATTTAAATTGATCATTTTTTTAACATTTTAAGTCGAATTTTACATTTCAAAAATAAACTTTACTTGGTCATAAGGTACTATCCTTTTAACATGTAGTTAGAGTTCAGTTGCTAAAATTATGTTTAAACCATTATCATCTAATTGTATGAGCCATTATGAGCTGCAGTTTCTTTCTTTTCTCTTTCTTTCTTTCTTTCTTTCTTTCTTTTTAAATGTTTTTATCAGGTTTTGGTATCAAGGTACTGCTGGCCACATAGAGTGAGTTAGGAAAGTATTTCCTCTTTTTCAATTTTCTGGCATCAATTCTTCCTTAAATGTTTGGTATGGTTCAGCAATGAGCTATAATGCTCTTTGAACTTCAGTTTCATCTGTGAAAAAGTTCTTAAAACAAATTCATCTTATTTAATATAGGGCTATTTCTGAGTTATTTCTTCTTGACCTAGCTTTAGAAGTTTGTATCATCAAGGAACTATACCTTTTCATCTAACTCACTGAATTTCTGCTCAATTATTAATAATATTCCCTTAGTATATTTTCAATATCTTCATATTATAGAGTTATTTAATCTTTCTAATTCTTGTTATTGATAATGTCTCTTTTGTATGTTTTTTCCTGATTAGTCTAATTATAGATTTACTGATTTTATTTTCTCAAAGAACCAACTTTTGAATATATTGATTTTCTCTCTCTCTCTTTGTATTTTATAGATATGCTATCTGCTATGGTCCCTATTTCTCTTCTTATACCTGTGTCTAATTCATTCTTCCCTTTTCAGTTTCCTAAGGTAGGATATAGAGTCATCAATTGATTTTCTTTACCATTTCTAATTTAGATTCTAGTTCCTAGCCTTGTTTTTCATTTTTTTTTTGAGACAGAGTCTCGTTGAGTTGCCAGGTGGACTCACTAAATTGTAGTCCTCCTGCCTCAGCCTCCTGGGTAGCTAAGATAATAGGCATACTTAACCATAATTAGAGTCTCATTTAGGTTCTTCTACAACTGTCCCCTAAGTTCTTCTTAACATCATCCTGTCAATTTTGGCATGTTGAGTCTTACATATTCATTAAATTTAAAACTCTCTTAATTTCTCTTTTGATTTCTTCTTTGAAACATGGATTATATAGAGTATATTAATTAGTTTCCAAATATTGGGTATTTTCATGGTATCTACTTACGTTATGGACTTTATATTTAATTTCACATAGATAAAATAACATACTTTTATTATTCGAATCCTCTTATATTTAATGAGACTTGCTTTATAACCAAGAATATATTCTATCTTGCTATATGTTCCATATATACCTGACAAGCACATGTATTCTGCTGTCCTTTGGTGTGGTACTCTATAAAATGTCAATTAGGTCAAGTTGATGAATACCATTGTTCAAAATTTTTATGTTCTTATTGATATTCCATCTGAGAGTGGGTCTGAAAATTTCAAATATACTTGTATTTGTCTATTCTAGTAATTCTCTCAGCTTTTGCATCATGTGCTTTGAATATTTTATTAGGTGAATAAATATTTATGAATTGTTAGGACTTTATTTTTATAAATTTATCCCTTTATAATTATGAAATGACATTCTTCATGCCTTTACATCTTTGCTCAGCAATTTACTTTGGTCTGAAATTTATATAATCATTCCAGATTCCTTTTGATTAATGTTAGTGTTTATCTTGTTCCTGTATTGCAGTTTTAATTATGTGTGCATGTATATTTAGAGTCCTTTTCCTATAGATAACATATGTCTGGATTTGCCTTTTAATCCAATCTGGTAATCTTTACCTTATAATTGAGATATTTCACCTATTTATATTTAATGTGAACTATTGATGTGTAGTTATTGCAGTGATAATATACTGGTAAATTATTTAAGCTTTTTCATATCTAAAAAAAATTGCCTTCAGGTTTAAATCTATCATTTTTTCCCTTACTCACATCTTTTTATTCTTCTCTTTTTTAATTCCCTATTTAGTTAAATTGTATATTTTATAATTCTGTTTTTTTCATTATTTTGGCTACTTAAATGATAATTCTTTTTTATTATTTATTTTTTATTTGTTACTTTGGGGATGATAGTATACTACTTATCACACTTGGACTTTTATATAAAAATTATACCTTTTCATGTATAATTTCAGAATCTTACAACAGTTCACTCAAATTTCAATGCTTCTGACTTTTTAAGATTGTTGTCATATATTTTGTTTTTATATATTTTTACCTTTGTAATACTTTGTTTTATTTTTGTTTCATGAGTAAGTGATCTAAGAAGATTGAAATCATAAAACAATCTCAAAAATTTATCCATCAATAAACTTCCAGTGATTTCCATTTCCTTTGTGTAGATCAGTATTTCCATCCTGTATAGTTCTTCAGTCTGAATTACTTCCTTTATTATCCCTTGCAGTGATAATGTACTGGTAAATTATTTAAGCTTTTTCATATCTAAAAAAAATTTGCATTCAGATTTAAAGATATTTTTGCTAGTATAGAATCTTGGCTGACAGTGGCCTTTGAGTTTTTTCTTTCTTTCTTTCAATACTTTGAAGACACAGCTTCACTGTCTTCTCACTAGCATTTTTTTTTTCTGGCAAGATATGTGAACCATCCTTATCTCTATTCCCATGAATATGAAAATCTCCCCCCATCTGCTTTCAGAATTTTCCTTTATCCCTGTTTTTGTGTAATGTGTATACCCTCATGTGTTCACATAATTTTCTTAGTGTTTCTTATACTTGTGCTTCATTAAGCCCTTGGACCTGTAGATTTATAGTTTCTATTGAATTTTAAAATTTTTAACCTTTTATTTCTTCAAAATATTTTTTGCCTTTCCTTCTTTGGAAAGTTAGACATGTACTAGGCTGCTGTTTTAATCAGCTTCTTTTGCTACTGTAACCAAAAGACCTCACAAGAACAATTTTGGAGGAGAAAACATTTATTTGGGGCTCACAATTACAGAGGTCTTTGCCTATAGAGAGCTGACTCCCTTGCTCTGGGTCACAGGTGATGCAGAACAACATGGCACACAGGTGTGGCAGAGGAAAGCAGCTCAGGACATGGCAAACAGGAAGCCAGGAGCTCCACTCACAAAATAAACTCCAAAGGCACACGCCCAGCAAGTTTCCTGACTACAGTTATCACCCAGTAAACCCATTCAAATGAATCAATACATTGATTAGGTTCATTAGGTTAAAGCTATCATAACCCAATCATTTCACCTTTAAACTTTCTTGCATTGTCTCATGAGTTTTTGAGGGACACCTCATATCTAAGCCAAACAGTTGTTTAGAATTGTCCCAGGACTCATTATTATAATTTTTGTGTTTTTCGTTTTATATAGTTTCTATTGTTATGTTTTCAAACCTGCTAATCTTTTCTTCTGCAATGTCTAATCTACCAATAATCATATCAATATATTCATACTTTATTATTTTCATCACTAGAGATTATTTGTTTTTAAATGTCATTGTTTATACTTAAGGGTTTTGAATACGTAGAATGCATCTATAACTGTTCCAATGTTTCTTCTGCTTATTCTAATATCTATACTATCATTTGGTAATTTTTATTGATTGCTTTATCTCCTTATTATGGGTCATATTTTCATGCTTCATGGCATGTCTGGCAATTTTTAATTGAATGTCAGGCATTGTAAATTTTACCTTGTTGGATGCTGTATATTTTGTTTTTCTGTAAATATTGCTGAGTTTGCTACAGAACAAAGTCATGTGGAAATACTTTGGTCTTTTTATGTCAGTCTCTTGAGATTTGTTCAGTAGGACCAGAATGGTGCTCAGTCCAGGGATAATTATTTCCCACTTATTGAGGAAAGAACTTTTGAATAATACAGAATACTTCATTAACTTTCCCAGTCCTATATCCAGTGGTTCTTTCCCTTGAGTAGTTTCCTGGTATGCATGGTCAATCAATATTCAGCTGGAGGGGAATCAATACTTGATCAATACTACAGGTCTCTGGAGTTCTCAGTCTCTGTGCAGCTCTCTTTTCACCAGAACCTGGTCCTAAAATCTTAAGCTGCCTGAGTGTCCCCAAAATTGCAACCCTGTTTCTTCAACTTTGGGAGTCATCCAGGTCTCCCTACCTAGTGCTATGGCCTAGAAACTCTCACAGCAGAAACATGAGATAATCCCAGGGCTCCTCTTACTTATTTCTCCTCTCTCTGGAGTCACTGTCATTCATTGCCTGGTACACAGTATCTTAAAAACCACTGTTTATTATATTTCATTTATTTTTCATGATTTCTAAAGGAAATGTGAATCTAATCACTGTTTGTGTACCTTAGCCATAACTGGAAGAGGATAATTTAATTTCAAACCTGTATTTTTCAAAAGACCAAACTCCATGTAGTATCTATCACAGAAATACAGAGATGCTAACCAATTCATAACTTTCCAAATCAAGACACTCATTGTGCCCCAAATAACCACTAAATGATAGTCAATAAATATTGAGTACCTCCTTTGTCTTAGCCATTATACCAAGTATAGTTTACATAAATTATTTCTAATCTTTAATGCTATAACAGATTAGGAGGTTTCTCCTCTTTTTTATCATACCTTTAATGCAAAAGAAGGTAATTCTTGTTAAAGATGTGAATTTTGTGCCAAATACCTAGTAAAAATCCCAATATGTATATTTTTTTTATTCCAAAGACTCCATGCTTTCTGCTATGCTATGGTTATTATTTACCATGAAAATAGAATTTGGAGATTTAATAATGGATTTTTTTAATTGTGCTTTCCGGCTAAGAACTTTATAACATTTCTAATTTACCACCTTTAGAAAATTTAGCTGACTAGTAGAATTTTAAAAGAGATTTTCTGTAGATCAGCAGGAAAATAAAATTTATATTGCAAGAACAAAAGTGATAAAATAAAGAGAATATAAAGTGATTAACTTTATCACTCAGTTTCATGCCAAATACTGAGAATAAGAATTTGTAGTTAGAGGAGAATGAGGCCCAGAGATGCAGATGTCAAGGGAAGACTCAGGAGGAAATGGCTTATTTGACAAACCACCAAATACTGCACACAATTGCTGACCTAAGAACAAAACTGTTGGACTTTCTTAAAGCTGTATTACCTTGGTGGCTTACAATCTCCTTCTAAAATGTTTTTAAAGGAATAAGATTTTTAAAAATTAATGTTACCAATTTGATGTTCATTAAGGGTATCAAATAATTTTTTACCTAAAAATATTGTCAAAATAATATTTTAGGAAGCCATTCAATCTCAGATCTTAAACATTTCAAATATATAAATATTTAATAAATATTTTCAATACCAAAAACATGGTTACACTTCTGTTATTATCATGTCACAAAACATCATTACATCTTATAACTGAATTAAATCAATGGGAAAAAATACATAAAATGTAATAAAACTAGGGGCTGGGATTGTGGCTCAGCGGTAGAGCGCTCGCCTAGCACGTGCGCGGCCCGGGTTCGATCCTCAGCACCACGTACAAATAAACGCATTGTGTACAACTAAAAGCAAATAAATAAATATAAAAAAGTAATAAAACTAAAAGATCATTCTAGAATATTGTGCCACTAACTATATCAAATATTCATAAATTACAATGTATCATCAATGTAATCCATGCAGTTAACCACAACCTTATATTAGAAGTTGGTCTGCTTTAGGTCTATATTGCTTCCCTGAAAACTTAACACAGGTGCATTACATATGAGAAGTTGGAAAGAAAATCTACACAGCATTTCAGATCACCATTATTCTCTTAGGGAGAGATAGAAGTAAAATATCACCTTGAAAGACATTAGGACAAAATAATTAATTTTCCCAGAACTATTTCCATTCCATTCAGTTACATAAAGTTTCTACATTGAAGCAAAATATAAACTTTAAAGCTATTTTCTTCCTGTTGAACAAAGAACTAAGAAAGACTCTTAGATATACAGATGAATATTTGTTGTATGATTTATGGTGTAGTTATAAAGGATGGACATGGAAATGATTTCTCCTGGTATCAACACTCTATAAGCATCCCAAGAACTTAGAGCCAGCTTCATTACAGAGAAAGAGAATTGATACCTTTAAACAGGGTTTAATTTGTTAAGAAAAAAGGACAAAAGCAAAATGCTACTACATTTAATACATGTAAAACATGATGGTCCTAATGTGGATACAGGCATAGACCCATTACAGAACAGGTATATTTCTAAGAGGAGGACCAGACTACTCTCTTTAAATACAGTATTTTCCAAATGACTTTTTAGATAAAAATGGAAATGGTAAAGAATAGAATTTTGAAGCTGCAAGACCCCTTGGAAAAATTTGTTTTAATACCATATTTTGCACTTGGAAAACAAAAAAATCCAAACACGGAAGGTGATGGTGAGTTATTCAAAGGATGACAACAGGAAGAGCTAGAAATAGAAGCTAGCTCTGCTCACTCTCAGGGCTCATATTTCACACTAAATAAATACATATTCTCTGTGATACCCTATAGGTACTTATTGGTTTGTTTTCATTTAACGGTGTTCTTGTACGTTTTTATGACAAGTATTTTATAGGATTTAACTTGTTTTTACATGCTGCTAGGTGTTGAGTGCCAATCAAATGATTCTTAAGGTTATTTTTGATTTTGCAAATACTTGCACACTTACAAGTAAAAATATGTGTTTAGAATATTAACGGCAACATTTTCTAAAGAAGACCCTGATATCTGGCATGTTAATAGGTTTGTACAGCATTGCTTCTTGGGAGAACAGACCCCAAAACTTTTTTTGGTATGGGGAGGTACTGTGTATTGAACTCAGGGGCACTTGACCACTGAGCCACATCCCCAGCCCTATTTTGTATTTTTATTTAGAGACAGGGTCTCACTGAGTTGCTTAGTGCCTCACTGTTGCTGAGACTGGCTTTGAACTCTTGATCCTCCTGTCTCAGCCTCCTAAGCCACTAGGATTACAGGCGTGCACCACCATGACTGACCCAAAACTTTTTAATGGGATGTTGAAAAACAGTTGATAAGAGTTCCTTTTCAGAATCCATGTCTTTCCAGGACCATGCTTTGTTATTGTCATGATGACCATAGTCCAGAGCACAATATAAACCCTTATATTTAATGCAGTTTAGCAAGTTTTCATTGGCTTCCTTCACTCAATAAATGCACTTATTTAATACCCATTTGCTAAACATTTTGAACATTTTGCTAACTGCAAGAAATACAGTAGTGACCAAGATTCAGTCCCTACCTTTTAAAAACTTCCAGTCCTTCATAGAAGTCCAGGAGAACAAACTAGAAAAGAGGCAAAAATTTTCACTGTCATATACTCTATGAAAATTATAGAGGAAACTTGCCAAGGAGGGCCAAGAGGGAGAAAAAAATTAAGTAGGGCTTTAAGTCATTTTGGCTATATTGGAGAGAATTAATCACAAGAAACCAGCATAGAGCAATCTACTGGTTCTTATTCCTTCCTTGCTACAGAATATTTGAACTGTTATTTCTACTTATTTGAGCATGGCTGCAAAAATTGATTTCATGTATCTGCAATTTAATAAATGTTAAGAACTTTTTGTTGATATCCAGTTATATAGAGAGTTGATAGAATGTCAGGAATTTGCATGTCAAATAAATGTTTGTACTTTCTGATACCTAACCCCATAAAAAGAAACAAAGACACAATGGAATTTAGGAAAAGAATAGATATATAATTTACAGATTAGTGCCTAGGAAATTAAGATGGGGATTGGAAACTTCATTTGAAAGTATCTGTGAATTCTTTTTGTTCTTTCTTCTCACCCCACACTACTTGATATTTTTCACTCCTCTTGTCCTATTTTTCTGACAGTCCTAGCACTTAACTCATCTGTAATTTCACACTTAAAACACCAACTGGCAAAGAACAATCTAATTCCAAATGATAGCACCAGTATCTTGTTCTTAGAACTTGGAAATATTGACTTATATTGTTTCAGGAACTTCAACACCAAATACTTAATATTGTGGGGGGGAAAAAGGTATTACTTCTCAAGAAATAAGTAAGCAGCAAGAATAGAACCTCTGTTTGAAGCCTGCTAATGAGACAGATACATGATCATGTAATAGGCAAGTGAAGACTGGGTCAAAATTAGGTTCAAGGTCATAGTTTAATAAAATTTATCTTCCTGATTACCAAGCACATTTTCCCCATGAATTTAAATTAACTCTTAGAGGCTATATAAATGACTTCTCGATATCTTTTATTGTTTTCAAGAATATCTCCATAAACTTCCCAGCATATTCAGGTTCAAGATGCTCTGAGCTGAATTACATTCCTGGAAACCTGAAGGAAATTTCCATAGCTCTAAACATGCTCCCCTTGAACTTTCAGGCCTTACTTTGCTTCTCATGAATCTATGATTATGTGTAATTAAATAGAAGAGAAGGTTATTCATAGAAAATCATTGGAGACTAAAATTGCATGAATCAATCAATCAACAGACCAAGGCAGAAGTTGATCAAATTGAATTGTTTCAGGCACTGTAGGATGAATAAGTTGGATGAAAGCCATACAAAGTAGGTTTGTCTGAAAAATAGACATTTATTGGTCAGCCATATCAGTTACTGTACACATGTAATCTCATTTAATCTTCTCAATAGAGCTTTTACAGATGAGACTGAAACAGGAAATTACTTATCATTGGGACCATGAATGGAAAGTTGTAATACCTGTATTCCCCACTATTTTCTGTCCAAAATCCATGCTCTTTCCACTACACCACACAGCCAAAGTGTGCTCCGTGAGTGCACTCCCTGGGTAACAGGCATTAATGTACTTCATTAACAAAGAGCAAAAGTGAACGGGAGTTTAGGGTTCTACAACAAACTCATAGGATACCATGGGTTTTGTTACTATAGATGTGCTCTGAACACTGTTTGAACTTTCTTATTTTCTCTGGTTGCATTGGTGAGTGCTTTTTAGTTGCAAGTAACAAAAAACCCAGCTCCAATTGGCTTAAGTCAAAAAGGTTTACCTATCTAAAACATCCAGGGCACCTGGAGGTAGGCCTACTAAATCAAGGGACTAGAAGAGAAAGCATTAATTTCTTCTATTTGTTGGATTTTGAGGAACTTCATGGTGATATGAGGGCTGCCAGCAGGTCCAGATGTTTTTTCTCATGTATCTATATATGGTTGTGGAGGAAAAGAAAGGCTAGATGTTTTATTTTCCCCTAACGTAAGTGTTGAATGTGACTTAAATTGGCTAGAATTGAGGTTAGTCAGATTCCTGAACCAGTCCCCTGGGTGCTGGAGCCACATTTCCATTTCTGTAGTCACATGGTAGTGAGAGTGTGTGTTCCCCCAAGGAAAATAAGAGTGCAAGTTTCAGAAAAATAGGTTAATGTTTGATAGGTGTCAAAAAACATGACATTTTCACAATAGGCCAAAATTAGGAAGAAAGTGTAAATATTTGTTATAAAAAATAATCTGTGTGCACATGCACCAAAGCTATAGGTGTTTGCAGTAACCATAACAAACACATTGAAGGTGGCTTAAAGATAAACAAGATTTTGATAAAGTATGTCACAGTCATGCTTCTGAATGTTCAACTCATACACCATGAATGAAAACCATCCTTGAATATAAGGAGTCTTGATGGGGAACATCTTCACCCAAAGATAGACAACAGGTTTAAAAGACCTTGAATACAAAACCTGTCTCCAGTAAACCGATATTTTGTGTCACCATGGTGATGGCATGAAGATTGATACCAATACTGGCTGACTTCCCTGGTTGCTATGAAAATAGAATTTTCTGGTACTGTATTTAACAATATCCATTTGTAATTTATAGTCACCAAATCTGTCACACAAGTCAGTGGATGCTATACTCACCAGGGATCCTAAAGGTGGGCTTGCATGTTCAGTGTGAAAATATATATGGAACACACTGTAATTAGATAGCAACTTGGGCTCTTTAACCAAAGTGATATGTTTCATATGTAATCACCATTTTTGAATGTTAATGTTTTTTCTTCTCTTCCAACAACTTTAAAATATTTGTTTTGAAATCAATTTTCAGAAATATCTGCTTCAAATATTTTTGGTAAACAATTTAGTAGAATTTAACACCACTCTGAATTCAAAAATGAAGACAGAAAAATATTAAGTGCAAATTCAGGCATATTCTTAATGTCATGAGAATTTAAGCTAATTGCTTAAAACTTACAAAAGGGTGAGTCCATTTAAATCATGCCCCAATGAATAATAATGATGACAAAGAAAAGGAATATGATGGTCATTAATGTGTGCCTATTATTTCAAGATATCTTCTATGCATTAGTTCTAGATTAGGGTACAGTTAAGCTTCTATAACAGGTAAGCACCCAATTCTCAGTGGTTTAAACTGATAGTAGTTTATTATTGTTCATTTGAAGGTCTACATGAATATTTCTTACTGGTTGGTGACTCCCTTCTAGGCTGAGATTCAAAAACTCAGACTTATATCTTGAGAGTCTACCACACTGAACTTGTAGTATCCAAGTCTCCTTACTTGCTGAACTCAAAGGAGGACAGTATCAGTTCTTTAATGGACCAGATCTACAAGGGATCATTTGATTTTTGCTCGATATTATATGGAATGCTCTATTATAAGGAAGACAGAGAACTGATCTTACTTTATGTCCAGTTTTGGGAAATGCATCCAATGCCAGAGAGGTTTTGCCATTGTGTTAATCAGATTTCATCACTATGACCAAAATTCCTCATCAGAGCAATTTAGAGGAAGAAAAGTCATTTTGAACTCATGGATTCAGAGTGTCAGTCCATGACTATCTCACTATAGCTCTGGCTCCAAGATGAGGCAGAGCACCATAGCAGAAGGGCAGGGTGAGGAAAACTGCTTACCTTGTAGCTACCTGGAAGCAGAAAGAGAGAAGGAAGAGGCAAAGGGACAAGATATAATCTCCATGGGCATGCCCTCAGTGACACACCTCCTCTAAACATACACCACCATCCCACAGTTACCACCCAGCAGAGTAGTTTTTTCAAATTATTAAATTATCAAATGGATTCATCCCCTAAATAAGTTATAGCTCTTGTAATCTAATCATTTCATACATGAGCCTTCAGGGTACACCTCATCCAAATCATAACAAGTCCATACAACAACCTTTAACATGGTTTCATATGTGTCTGTTGGTGGTATCAGATGAAACACAACTTCATAATAACAACTCTCTAACTAGCATGTGTAATAATGGTGTTATCAGATAAAAACAACTTCATAATAACTCTAACTAGCATGTATAAAAAATATCTTAGAGGGGAAACCATTGCCTAAATATATTGTTTTCAGAATACATATTAGCGTTTCATGGAATACAGTTTGAGAAATGTTACATTTTTATGCCACCTCCTTGGTGAATATTCATGTAGAGATATTTACATAGGAACACCTAAGTTTTTAATACTTTTCTGATGTCCTTGAATTTAAGAAGTATCTTTATCCATTATCTGTTGCTATAACAGAATACCTGAGAACAGGCAAATTACAAAGAAAAAAATTTGTTTAGGCTAATGTGTCTGGAAATCCAAGAGTACAATACCAGCATCTGCTAAACTTTTTGCGAGCACCTCCTGTCAGGAGTGCAAGCAGGTGTATGTTAAAAAAAAAGCTCAAGGGGCAGCCTCACTTTATAACAACCTCCTCTCACTGCACTAACCCAGCCCCATGAGAACTGCATCAATCCCTCTTAATGTCCCAATCACCTCTTTAAGTTCCCATCACCTCTCAGCACTGTTACACTGAGAACAAATTCAATGTGAGTTTCAGAGGTAACAAAACAGATACAAACTACAGCAAGAAGGTATATACTAAATGAGGCTCATGCCCATATCTATCTGTAGATTCTTGTCTTTCCTATATCCTTGGTGAAGTGTGGGCTAGGTCAAAACAGTAACCTCTATTTATGGACGTGAGTGAAGCTCAACAATCATCTTGGTCTCATTGGCACGTGTCTAAGTGCGACGATTAATTGTAGTTTTCCTGATGTTGTGAGGAAAGAATTTAATCATCACAGACACCTTTCAAAGATGTCACACCAATCTGATAACTGTATCCATGAAAGATAGGAGGGCTTGCAGGTTTAAAAATTCATAGATTCCTAAATCATTACACCCCAATTTTCAATAATATCCTTTAAAATTACAATCTGCAATGCAACACAGAAGGGGGAAAAAAAAGAAAATATTTTACTATCTACATTGAAGGCATATTGTTCCCCTACCTGTATTACAGAAGAGTATCTTTCCCAAATAGAGGTTTACCAATCAAAGTTAGCTCAAAAGAAGGGAGGCAGCCTGGTGTAATAGAAGCCCTGTGAATGAAGCCTCAGGAGACTGTGGGTCAGTTCCCTTAGCAGTGCGACCTTGAGCAAGTCCTTTCATCTCTCAGAGCTATTTTCTCATTTGCAAAATGAAGTCAACAAGATGCCCTGCCTGTCTCTCAGACCTGTTGTGAGCATTAGAAGTGATGAAAGAATTTCTTCAAATATGAATTATAGAAAGACAAAAATGCATATCTGTAGAAAAATATTGCAACATTTGAGGGGAAAGTACTTTCTATTATTGGATAAGTAAGCCATTCATTTTGTTCCCATCAAGGCCATTGTATAATACAGTGAAGTGATTTTGAGCTGGGCCTATAGCAATAGAGAGACTAGCTTTCCAGTGCAACCTGTTTGACCTTGAATCAACTCTTTATCCTCCCAGCAACTTAGACTTCCCTGGTGAATCCAGGAAAATAATATGTTCCTCATAAAATAAGTATGAAGATTAAATGCAATAACACATGTAAAATGCTTCTAATAACACCTGTCATGTAATAAATACTGGCAACTTATTGTGTCTATCAGGGAAGGGTATTCGATGTGATTTATTTGGAGCTTGCTTTTCTAACTTCCCACTTTACTCAGGTCTCTGTGATTGCCATAAAAGCAATACCAAGCAGGATAGAAATTACAGGTTCATTGGGGGAAATAAAGGATTTCAGGGAGAAGTATGAATCTAGTTTGGGAGAACTGTTCTCTCAGCACACATTGGGCTTGCAAAGCCCCTAACTTGATGCAAATTGCTTATAACTGTTTGGACTGCTGTTTACCTTCCCCCAAAGATCTTGTTTTGAAAGCTTTACATTTCATGTATAAAGGCCCTTCCTATGACCAATAGACCTAGACATCTTCTCAAAGTCATTAGCTCTTTGTTGTACATGAATGGGGCATATAAAAAATAATGTATCTGTTAAGAAATTTCTTCAACTTATAGAAATGACATTTTATTCCCAAATGGACCAGGGATGACAAATTCAAATACTATCTGGGCTGAGCAAGTGATATAAGTAGGTGAAGTAAGGCTTGTACTCTGTCAAGGGACTCTCTGCTAAATTAAAACCAAAGGAATAAAGGAAAGATTCCATTTCTTTTTGAAAACTGAGTCTATTTTGGACTTTTGTTTTCTCTCACTTTAGATGGAAATACTCAAGAGTAAAAGAAAATTAACAATAAGCATAGGTAAGCAGATCTATTATTTGGTACCAAAGTTGGGGAGAGATTATGGTGGAGACTATGGCAAATGAGAGAAAAATGTGTGATATCTGAAATGGAGGTACCATTCTGCCCTTGTCAATGTGGTCATATAAAAACATGAGACTGATACTAAGTCTTTCTGTTATTAAACAGAAAGCCAGAAATATGGTTTTTAAGTGAAATCTCCCAATTTTTGAAGGTTAGCTTGAAAAAAAAAAAAAAAAAAGAACTGTAAAAACATAATGAAAGCCAACAAAACTGTAGGTCAAATGTGGCTTTGTGATTGCTGACAATTACGAGAACCTCCTTTGCAAAAGAAGTCACTGATTGTAAAGGAGCAAAGGGACTAGCCCAAGGTCACATTGATACTGTCAAAGCCAGAAGTTGAATGTGGATCTTCTGACTCTGCCCCAACCTAGGAAAATTAGTCCATCTTCTCACATCCAAAGCAGCCACAACATTATTGATAATAGAATGCATGAACAGAGAACACAGCAGTTAAATATATGTGTTTTTATTATTCCTGACTCTCTCCTTTTTTGTCTCAAGAGATTTCTCCATTTTCTCATGTATTATCTAGGACATGATAAAACCCCCTATCTCTCTTTCTTAGTGTGATAATAACTCTCACACTCGGAAGAAGCAATCTTCTGCTTGGGAGCTAATGTCTTTGTAGATTTAAGGAAATATACTACAGTCAATATGCAGAGTGGTTTGGCACAAAAAGCACATATTGTATCATTTAAATCAATATGTCAATGATATATATAAATAACAAAATCATGCACATTCAAACTGCTAGCTTGCCTAGTTTTTAATACCCAGTGTGAGATGTATCGACCACATGTTAGCATTCTTGTGAAAATGCTAATTTCCATATAGCATAGTGATTGCAAAAATACTTGCTGGGTTACAGATCAGGGCATCAATGCCAAATACTAATGAAAAAAAAAATTTGGACATAGTGCATCTAATTTTCCCAGCCTCTCATGCTCTGATGCACCACAGGCTTAAACTAAAAAGATTACTTGTGGTTACCTGGTGAGCTAATGCCACCCGACCCAAAGTTACACAACAGCAGGCACTGAATAGCAAATTAGTAGGTAGTGGGGAAACAGTGATTAAAACCTGAAGCTGGCCTCGTTACATCCATAATTATATTTATTCAGTGCTTCAGTGCATTTGGAAGAGAAACCATATTTCTCTCTGCCTTTCTCAGGCTCTCTTTATCTCTTACTCCCTCTCTCTTTTTTTGATATTTCATATACTTATTAATAGTGTGGAAACTCAGGAAGAAAAGCTGAACTTGTAACATTTATTTTAGCCATTGGTTATATAGCTGGAACCAAGTGTTCTCTCCACATCCAAGGGCATTGATTAACTTCTCTAAAGAGTCTAAGCTCCTTTAGAACCCGACGCTCAGGGAGCCTAGCTCTTACACCATGATAGGATCAAAGTTCTGAAGAGGGAGGGGAGGTTGCCAATGTTAATTTATCTTCCATTTGCTAAAACTATATAAAACCTCCAGCTAATATCAGGTGTTTAGCTCTGAACAATCAAGCATATATATGCTGGGTAAAAAGAGAGAGATCCCAATTAAGCACAGGATGCCATTAGTGTGACCACTCAGCTCCCCAGTAAGGTTGTGAACTGTGTTCTTACTATAACAATGTGGGGAATTTCCCCAAGCAATGGAAGGAGCCAGGATGTGTTCTTCTTTAACCCATCATGTACTAGAAGCCACAGCCCTGCATTCTTATTGCAGGCAAACCTTGAGAAATTTTCAGAAGCCACCCTTGGTTCAACTTCAACAGGACCAATCTCTCTGGTGCAAACATCTGTGGTAGAAATCTTGTAAGCCCCCCTTCATTTATAAGATTATCTCCTTTGTTTCCTTGACTATAACCTCTGGAGAGAGGCTATGCCTGCCTTGTTTTATCACCGTCCCTGGAACCATAACAAAAACAAAAGCTGGCTCATGTGGAACACTTAGTGCTTTACAGAGGAGCTTATTTAAGCCTCACAAAAATTTATGAGGTTCCAGTGATTTTCATTATTCCCATTGTATAGCTGAGGACACAAGCCCTTAAACATATCAATTATCTTGACTTAGATCGCAGGACTAGTAAATGAAGTAACAGGGTTTGAACCTAGGTTAGCTGATTTAATCCCTGTGCTGTGTTGAATGTTACAGTAAAGGTCCACATCTTTCTTTGAATTTCATTAACTATTAAAGTTATTAGACTATTAAGGGAATGGTTTTGAAGGGGGAATATCTGTCCTATTTTTTATTTTTAGATTTTTGGAACTGGGACTTGAACCCAGGGGTTCTTAACCACTGAGCCGCATTCCCAGCCTTTGTTTTTTATTTTAAGACAGGGTTTCACTAAGATGCTTACTGGCCTCGAACTTGTGATCTCCTGCCTCAGCCTCCAGACTTGCTGATATTATAGGCATGAACCACCACACCTGGCTGAAACAGCTATTTTAAAAGGTCACTTTTGTTCTGCATGTAACTAGTTTATTGATCAAGACTAACATAAATTATGAACAAACAGCTTTCTCCTTGATTCCTACCTTGTCTTTAAACTTCTTCAGTTGAAGTTACCTTTTCTAGCTCTTAAGTGAAAACATGGACATGGTTGGTCTTAGGTGCTTTAGGTTATAAACATATCGCAATTCATTGATTAGAATGTCTAGTCTAATATACTAATCCAAACTCCAAATGTGAGTTAATGTCAAATATCCTCTCCTCCAGCCTCCCTCCAGAACCCAGGCACAGGTATGAAGGTGAGGTCCTGCTGCTCCATGCCCTCCCCATGCATACCTCCTGCACCCACCCACAAACGTCCATTTCCAAGAGGGCAAGGAGTGCACTACATGACACTCCTGGGCACGAACCCAAAAAGCCCCACACTGGCTCCTCCTCTCATGTAGCCCACAGCTCTGCAGAGAGAAACACTCATACCCCTCTGGCCTCGACCTACATCTCCAAGTAGCAGCTCCCTCCTGATTCTTACATAGGAGTTGGCCAGCCATTCAGTCACTTCCATTATTTTCTAGTCCCTAATCCCTAAACTGCCTTTGACTTCCTAGGCCTAAGCCATCATTGGTCTACTATAGCTTCCCAAATGCAGGATTTTTTTTTTTTTTTTTTTTTTTTTTTTTGGAGGGAAGAAAAAGATACGTTTATTTTGACTGATGGTTTCAAGCTAAAGAAAAACTTTTTAAAAACTGCTCCACATTTCTTTCCTGTATGCTGAAGATTAGCCATCAAGGCCACATCACATTCTGCTTTTAGAATCAACCAACCAACAAACCAATAAGCAACAAAACCTTTTCTTTTTTTTTTTTTTGTTTTGTTTTATGGCTCTTTTTTCTTTTATTCTAAATGGTTATATATGATAGCAGAATGTATTACAGTTATATTACACATATAGAGCACATTTTTATATATCTCTGGTTGTATACAAAGTATATTCACACCATTCATGTCTTCATACATCCACTTAGGGTAATGACGTCCATCTCATTCTACCATCATTTTTTTTTTTACCCTCTTGCCCCCTCCCTTTCCCTTCCTCCCCAATGACCTTTCTAGTGTTCCTCTAGTCATCCTATGCTCCCCGTCCCAAATGCAGGAAATCTAGACTTGGGATCATGAACTACTACCACCAAAATGGGATACAGAGTTTTAGGCAGAACTGATGCTTCCACAAAAGTCTCTTCAGCAATGTGCCCTCCGGATGCATCCGTTTTCTGACTTCTTCTAATATTAGATATCTCTTTTTTTTTTGAAAATTGACCCATTTTAATTTTTTAAAAACAATACAACATCAAATTTTTCTCATAATCTACAATTCAGTTACATCCAAACATTCAAAGACCAACAGTCCTCTGCCCAGAAGGGGGTGTCACAAGGGGACGCTGAAGACACCCAAAGGTGAATGCGGAAGATCAGAGTTCCAGAGGTCGTTCATGAGTCTTCCATTCAAACACACTACAACGTTTGACTGTTAGTTTGTTAAAGTAGATATTTTCAATGATATATCCATAAAATTTGTGTTTCTGATAGGAATAAAAAGTAATTTTTACTTTGGCCTTTTTTTTTTTATGACATAGAGAAGTAAAACTATCAGATTCCTTTTAAAATAGAGGAAAAGAAGAATTCTGGACTGTGCTGGGCCCTGGTTTATTGCTTGTGTCTCTGAGCATGTGACTTCAAAAGAGTTAAATCACACCTATGCCACTACAATGATTAGTACTATTTTTTTAGATGATAAAAAAATAAAATACCCGATAGACATAAACATGGTCAAAAGGTATTTTACTGCAGGTCAATTTTTGCCCCACCCCCACCCCAAAAGATACAAAATGAACATATAATTGAGATGGTAACTCCATTGGCTATTCCAATTTACCCGTCTGCTCATCCCCCATACAGGTTCAAGGGGACTAGCAATAGGTTTTCATAGTAATATAATCCTGGTAACTAGCTGTGTTCATGCCAGTTTATTTGAGGTCCACTGATCCTTTCCACACATGTAGTGAAGCAAGGCTATGTTTCTCCAACTGCCCACATCTGAACACATTCAGCTACCATGGAAACTACGAAGGAAGGAAAACTATGTGTATTCAAGATTCATTTATGGGATTTTAAAGTGTCCTTTCTTCCATGGAGCCCCAGAGTGGTGGCAATGTGCTAGGGGCTGCTGTGTTTTCCAGCATGTGCTCCCATCCTCTGCGGGTCCTGAGAAGGATAGTGGATTGGTCCTGGAGCCCTCATGAAAGGAGGGGGTGGTCCCATTGAGTGGAACATGTGTGGCCCAAAACCTGGGGGTGGGGGCGGGGCGATGTTTACCATGGCTGGAGGACCACTTGCAGGGAGGTTGAAGTAGTTGGCAGAGGCTTTTTCTGCTGCTGCAGCAGAAGGAGGAGGGAGAGCTCTGGGCAGTCTTGGAAGAGGCTCCAGCTTGATCCCAGAGTCTGTGATTCCGTCCTTCTCTTTTTCTTTTCCTCTGGCTGTCTTGGATCTTCCCTATTGCACCTTGAGTCTGTGTCCTTTGACAATCAACTTATTAAAGGACTTCTCCGCAGCTACTTCTGCAGCCTGCCTTGTGGCAAACTGGATGAACGCACACTGCTGTCTCTGCACAACAGTGATCGTTCAAATCTCTCCGAACTGGTAGAAATGATTTCTGAGATCTGTCTCAGTAATGGCATTGCCCAGGCCACCAACATATAGTGTGGTGATAGTTTCATCCTCCGGTGGGTCCAGAGGAGGCATTGTTGAAGCCTGCTTTAGAAGCTTATCTGCTACAGGATCATTGATTCCATAATAATGGTCTTTAATATTCTGATCAGCAAGGGGGTCATTTGGATCTGTAGGCTTCTCATGTCTGTATAGACACTCTTCCCCTCTTTTAAACTCTCCTTTCACCCAGAAGGAGCAAATGTGGGGCAGATTCCTTTTGTAGTAGGGTGTGGTCCGGGCCAATTTGAGCAGCATGTCACTAGTGGATGTGGCTTTCTCGAGCATGCCAATTGGTCGTGTTCCATCAGAGTTAGAAATTTCTCTTTCCATATTTTGTATGTTGTACTTTTTGTTGACATATGACTTTGGCATGTGATCTTTAAAAGAAAATCCCACATCACTAACCTGGATAGGCAGGCCATACTCCAGGTCTAAGAGGCAGGTCTGACAGACATTCTTCAGTTTACTGCAGGTTTGGCACACCTCAGTCTTCTTGAAGCACATGTGGACCCCAGGACACCAGCAAAACACCGTGAATGGCTTGGCAGAGATTTTACATTCTTTCCCATACTTTTCTTTGGTCATTCAGATATATGGGCTTTCTCTAAGACATGTCTGGCATAGAATGGGGAAGTCCGCATCCTCCCAGTTCTGCCTGTTGTAGGTGTTGGAACCCAGAGAGGTCGTCATCTTGAGAGCATCGGGTGGGGGGCGGAGGGGGGTAGCAGTAACTTACAAGTTGGGCCCTCTAATAATCTTGATCTTGCAGAAGAGTCTAAGAATCATGGAACAGTGTGTTAGTCCACTTTCCATTGCCATAACAAAATGGCTGAAACAATCAACTTTAAGAGAGGAGAGATTTATTTTGGTTCATAGTCCAAAAATTTCCTTTGAGGACACACCCTCAATGACCTAAAACCTCCTACTAGGTGCCCCCTCTCAAAAGTTCTACCTCCTTCCATTAGTACCAGGTTGAGGACCATGCTTTTAACACATGGGCCTTTGGGAGATATTCCAGATCCAAACTGTAGTAAACAGGTTGCTTCCTTTATAAACTCTTCACATGAGCCAGGTCACCTCAAACTAATTTTATCATGATATCATGTCATTTATAACCTGATGGAACAAACTCCCCTTTCTATCATCTCTTACAGATATATACATAGTACACTGATGATACTGTATTATCCATACAAATTTCCCAGCTTGTTTCATTCATTGTGTTTACCATTTTAATTAATGCATAGCATTTCACTTTCTTATTTTCCATTTTTATCTATTTGTGCCTATTGTTGGAATTTTGGATAGAAAAACTTTGACTTTTCATCTCTTTTTGCATCCACCAAGAAGGACCATTCAAAATATAATACCTGTTAAAGGGTCCACTTTCTCAAGGAATCTACAGTACTTAAAATGATTTTTTATAATCTAGAATAGAGCGACTAGTAAGAATAGTAGATCTAATTAAATTGCATTAGTTTTCATGTTTTAATTTTTTTTTAAAGTAATGACTAGCTCCTGATTTGTATGTTAATAAAAGAGATAGATAACTTGAATTAACAAAACTAGGAAAATCCAAAAGTCATTGGTGGTGTTGGCAATATTTTAAAGTTATGGTTAAAGAAGATAATTAAGCAAGAAGATAATTAAGTTCCCATCCCTAAATGATGTCTAAAGATAAATAGACAACTACTTGATGATAGTTTCACTACATGTAGAATTACTAATTATAAAATTAAAGGGGACATGTTAGCATTTGAGTTCTTCTGTAAATTCTGTAACCATTCTCAAGCCATGTTCAATTTAGTAAGGTATATTTCATGCACGTTCAAAGAAATCTAGAAGAAATTGCTCCAGGGCTGCTGTAGCACTTCTTGGAGTCAGGGACCCAGGCTGTTGCCTTTCCTGCGTCACTTCCTGATCCAAGATAGCCCCTGGATCATGAGTCATTACATGCATACTCCATGCTTGAGGAAGGAGGAGGCAACAAAAAGAAACACATTTCTTTCCTTAAAGTGTACACCATTGCCTGTATCCCACTGGATAGAAATTAGCCCCCTGACCACACCTAACATCATAAGAGGCTGCTGAAAAAGTAAGCCTATGCCAGAGTCCATGTGCCAAGCTCCAAGAAGCAGGGTATTTATTTCAGATGAAGAAAGAAAGAATGAACAAATGGTAGTCTGGGGCACCAGGAGATGAAATGATTTGTTGACTATTATAACCTAAAGCCAAATACAGAGAACTGACTCAAGAGGTAAGAAGACAATAGGAATAGAGAGGAATGCAAACTTCTAAGGAAGAAATCATCTTGGAAGATGATAGGGATTTGCTAAAACAACCCCCATGTCTTCCTCTGTCTACCTCCTTTTTCAATGTGACTCTAATTATCCCAATAAATAGAGGTGGGGGTCTATTTCCTGGGTGGCCTATAAACTTCTGTGACAAGTAGAATGCAGGGGAGGGATGTTGTGAGACTTCTGAGGCTGTGTCTTCAGAGCCTGGCAGCCTCTGTTGCCATCTTCTTGCAAGCCCCTGCCATTACCGAAGGAAGTCCAGGCTGGACCCTTGAATTATGAAAAACCATGGAGAGATAAAGGCCCAGCTGACAGCTAGGCAGGATTGCAGACTTGTGAATGAGGCTAATTTTAGACCTTCCAGCATGTCTGAGCTGACAGCTGACTGAAATCTTGTGAGCGAGCTTGGGAGAGACCCACTGAATAACTGTTTGGTCAATCCCAGAAGTATGAGAAATAATGAATCATTGATGTTTTAAGCCACCAAGCTTTGGTGTGGTTTCCTCTGCAGCAATAGACAACTGGTACACTGGTATATTTGAAAATCAACACAAATAATGATGTCTGCCATGCCATGAGGTGCTGGCTTTTAGATTTTACACAAACTACATGTTTAACATGTTTAACTAATGTTCAA
Organism: Tamias sibiricus; assembly: GCA_025594165.1. Classification (NCBI taxonomy): domain Eukaryota; kingdom Metazoa; phylum Chordata; class Mammalia; order Rodentia; family Sciuridae; genus Tamias; species Tamias sibiricus. The sequence goes on along the minus strand of CM046660.1, from coordinate 80,677,505 downwards.
CAATCCTGATCACAAACACTGAAATGCAGACTAAATTCTAATTTTGTAATAATATAGCATTGATACTATCCTTTCCTTTTTAGATAAAAATTTGGGGGGTGTTGAAGTTATGTCTCAGTATCAGAGTGCTTGCCAACATGTGTGAGGCACTGGGTTCGATCCTTAGCACCACATAAAAATAAATAAATAAAGGTATTTTTTCTATCTACAACTAAAAATTTTATTTAAAAAATTATTTTTTCAATCGATATATAAAGACACAATGTTGTGTGTATTAATGGGGTACCATGCAGTGTTGTTCAACATTACAAAATGTTCCAAACAGGTTAAAGATCTTTATTTCTTCAAACACTTATTATCTCTTCATGGCAAAGAACTTTGAAGTCATTTCTTCTGTTTGAAATGCACAATGCATTAATGCTATCTTTAATTTTACCTTTTTAGAAAAGCATCACAAATACTTTATTGGATTCTTAAAAATAACTCAGTGCCTCATTAACATGTTTGTGCAAGATACCACCTCCCATGCCAGGCACGGTGGCGCACGCCTGTAATCCCAGCACTTGGGAGGCTGAGGCAGGAGGATTGTGAGTTCAAAGCCAGCCTCAGCAATGGCAAGGCACTTAGCAACTCAGTGAGACCCTGTCTCTAATAAAATACAAAAAAGGACTGGGGATGTGGCCCAGTGGTCGAGTGCCCCTAAGTTCAATCTCCGGTATCAAAAAAAAAATTCCACCTCCCAGACACTGGTGCCTAATATATCTTAAAAAATGTTCTTGGTTAACAAGATAAAGTAATATTCAATATAAAAAAAAAAATTTAATAAATAGGGAAAATAAAATATGGCTGAAAACAAACCCACTACTTTATTTTTTTATATTTATTTATTTGTTTTAGTTGTACACAATGCCTTTATTTTTACGTGGTGCTGAGGATTGAACTCAGGCAGTGCATGTGCTAGGTGAGCGCTCTACTGCTGAGCCACAACCCCAGCCACCCCCACTACTTATTTTATAGCACATATCCCAAAAGGATGGTCAATACTGATGACTGAAACACTGTCTAAGGTATTTAAAAGCTACGTGGACTCCAAGCACGGCAGAATACAAAAGCAGATGGTCACATAGGGCTAAAGACCAGAGGTAGTCTAGGTCCTCACAACCTCAAGAGCAGCGTTGGCCGGACTTCATCTCTCTTAGTGCTCACCAACAGCACTTGATACCATGCACAAAAAAGTACTGTAAGTAATTTTAATAAAACCAACAATAAAAGAATCCTAAGGAATATGTAAAATAAATCAATTTCTTCCTAAAATAGACTACTCATTTCCTCCTGCCCCATAACTCCTTCTCATGCCTGTGATCTATTCCCTCCCTTCCTCCTGGTGCCAGCTTGGAGACTTTCTTGCTCTATTTTTTACTATGTCCCCCCACCAAAGAAAGAAAGAAAGAAGCAATAGTTATGTCTACATGTTGTGACAAGCTGATAGAAAAATACAAAAGGTTCATTTGTCACTGATTTTAGTTTACTTGATAGCCAGTTTGATTTCTTTTCTTTTTTCCCCACTTTATTTCTCCTTAATCCCTATTGTCTTGGAGTCTGAGCATCTATCCATTCCTGGGGTGGGTAGAAGTGTCAAAAGACCATTTGCACCAAATGTACTCGTGCTCAGTCTCTCAGCCCACTCCTGACAGCAAAGCACCCACCCCTTCCTGTCTCCCTCCTTTGATCACAAACAGCAGTACCTGAGCAGCGGGCTTGAAATCAATACACTCTCCCTCTCACAGCATCCCCATTACAGGAACGAGGGGGCTTGAAATGTGAAGTTCTGACTGAGTGTTTATGTGTCATGTAAACAAACCCAAGAGCTTCAGCATAAAATGTCATTTCCAGGCACCAAGGCTGAGCCCTCAACCCCGTCTGGCTGGAGATTGAGTGAAAAGTAAGAATTATTGCTACAATTTCCAAGAAGGCAAATAAATGGGAGCAGGAGATGAATTTAGACTTTGATAAACTGAAATACAGTAATCTGAGTTAATGGTGCAACTATTTGAGTTTTTCTGTTAGGTTTTCAACTACAATTATATGACAAAAATCAGAATAACATATCTGGCAAAGAAAGGAAGGAAGACAGGAAAGAAGGGAGGGAGGGAAAGGATTTTGAACACCATAATGTGCCAGTCAATTCTTTATTTAGGGATTTGATGCCCAGAATATCAATATCTCTCTCCCTCTAACCTCCAACAATCTGTTCTCTTTTGTCACTTCTAGATTTCAAGACCTACAACACCTAGGGAGTAATTTCTCCGTGTCCTATCCCTGTCTCCTGTCAGGTATAAAAACAAGCAGCAATACATTTACATTGAATTTAAATAGACCGATGCTTCCTGTGATGAGATTTAAGGTGACTTGCAGCTAATTGGAACAAAAACAGCAATAAGCATGTTTGTCAGGTGAGAGTGAGAAAGCCAGCCATTGAGTTTATAGATTCAAATGGTGCCCTTCATGTCTGAGAATGGGACTCTGCACCCACTTGCAATGGTGGAACATTAGACTCTTTATCTAGTAATAGGGTGCAGAAGAGGGCTGTGGCTAAGCTCAAACGACTACCTTGCTTTCCCAGGGTTGCCTTATCAAAGTGTCATAAACTTGAGTGGCTTAAAATAGAAATTTATTCTCTAACAGTTTTGGAAGCTGGAAATCTGAAGACCAGGTGTCGGGAGAACCTCAGGAAGAAGGCTTCTTTTCTAGTACAGCTTCTGGTGGTTTCTGGTCATCTTTGGTGTTCCCTGGCCTGCAAGAGCACCACTCCAGCCTCTGCCTCCCTCTCCAAACAGCATTCTCCCCTGTGTACCTGTGCCTTCTTTCTCTTCTCATAAGGACACCAGTCATGGAATTAGGGTCACTCTTTTCCATTATGACCTCATCTTTACTAATTATATCTGCAAAGGCATTATTTTCAAAGAAGGTGACATTCTGAGTTTCTGGGAGTAGAACTTTTCAATCCAGTATCCAGATGGTAAGGAGGAAGTCAAGGAGTCTGAATTCTTCCCCAGATTTGCCACTAGTTTATTGGGTATTGGACACCTCATGTTACTGCCTTGGGTCACAGCATTGTGCCTCAAAACAAAGGGCTTTGAACTAGGGGTTCCCTCAGAGCCTCCAAATGCTACCCATGTGTGATTCCCTCACATATTCACCCACAGCCCTACCAGTTTAACAGTGGCAGACATCACCCAGCCAGTGGCCCATCCAGTGCCCAGCCAGGGGGAAGAAGCTGAGTTCACACAGCAGAACAATGGAAGATGGACTCCTGGCAGGCAGCTTAGGCAGAAAAGGTCTGAACTTGTAGGTTTCTTAAGATACAGCAAGAGATGGAAATTTTGAAGTTCAAAAATTTGATTTTTTTAACATGCTTATTTTAAAGTCCTCTGCAAGGGATTTACAAAATGTGCAAGATGTGGTAAAGAGCAAAGCAATGTGCTAACATTTGTGTTGTATTTTTCATAATTGAATTCTGTCTTCGCAAGCTACAGAGTCTCACAAATTCTTGGCATGGAGGTAGCGTTGATGTCAAACATACCGCACCAATGAGCTTTGAAACAACACCTTTTTCGGGCTCATCTGTATTTTTCTAGCATGCAAATATATATCCTCATGAAAATTATTAAAGAGTTGTTTGAAGCTGAGATGTGAAGAACAAACTTTTTTTTTCTATCACCTGTAGAAGTCTGTATCTTCAAGACAAGTTGATGCAGAAGAGATATTGTGCAGTGGCAAAGTGACAAGCTTGGCTTTGATATCTAGCTCTGCCATTCATTGTGACCTTAGGCAAGTCACTTAACCTCTCTTAGTTTCTATTACCTCATCTGAATAATGAAGCTAATAAAAAGTATCTCCCCAATAGGTTGGCCATAGAGATAAATGGTAATGTGTAAAACTCACTTACCTCAGTGCCTATCATGCAGGGGAGCAGGGAGCAGCCTACTGAAAAATGTAGCAGGAGACTAAAATTCACACTTGTGCCTCCTTCTCCTAGGAAATGATCTTTCTTTCTGTTCCATTCCAGGCCCTCTTTACTTATCTCTTGCTACCTGCACTTAGAGTTCGGGACTAGAATTCTTCTCTTTACTCTGGGAGATCTTTGAAGACAATCAACTTATCTTCTTTAGTTCCCAGTTGAGTTGATAGTCCAAAATGAGTGAATAAGTGAATTGCAAAGAAATAAATACAGAGAAATCCTAGTGTCATGAATAGGCATTAAAAATATAGTTTGGATGAGTTTATTCATGGAAATAAATTGTTGAAGGTAGAATAAATTGGCCCCTGGCCCCTAAGTGATGTATTTCTTATGTGATTATTTCATCTGGGAAAACAGTAGATTTTTTTCCCCTTCCTCTATCATATAAGTGTATTGACTCGTGTGCATGTGTATGTGTGAACAGAAAATAGCCATAGCTATATTAAGCTGTAATTATATACTCAGAGCCCTTTTAATTGCTTGTTTATCACAAGGCCTGATGAGGAATGTCACAGACACCATCATTTTTTTTTTCAGAGAAGACCCTGAGCCATAGAAAGGTTAAGTGGCTTACTGAGGGGCACACAGTGAATCAATAGAGAGTGGGAGGTAGAGCCTGCAGCCCTTGAGTCCCCTAGTTATCGCTCAGCACCACTGCACAGGAGTTAGCAGTATTTGTAATAGCATGTTCTTACAAGAAATCTTAGGAGACCGGGAGGGGTAGGGGAATGGATCTGAAACAGGTAGCTGTTTTCCTCTAATTCTTTCTGTGCCCCAAGCAAACTGTCTTGTTCATCTGGCAGCTTCATAGAGCTGCCAAAACAACACCTTACTGCACTGGTAATTACCTATCTCTGCATCAAGGTATAAGAATGAACCACTGTTGGGGCGACCAGGACTAAGAACCCTGCAGCCCACACATGCTGGAAGCCTGGGGAAGATCCCAATGCTCCTGAGAATACTGCCCCTGGAATCAGCCAGCCGGGCCTTTGATATTTCATTATTTCATTTAGTGTTTTCCTCACTGTCACCTGCAACTTCTCCAGACTCTCACTGGATCTGCTGTAAGCTGCCCTTACTTCTCTCTTAGTCTGTTTTCTACCTGAATGTAAAGCAGAACCCAGAGCTTCCAAGGAAAGGATAACTAGATTTGGTAACTCAGTGTTGTGGGCGGCATCATGTCTTCCCATATGTTAAACCCCAGTTCCCGCGGATATGACTGTATGCAGAAACAGTTTGTATAGCTAATTAAGCTAAGTGAGGTTATTAGGGTAAATCCTAATCTGACTAGTGTCCTTTTCAGGTGAGCTTTGGACACAAACATACACAAAGGGGAGAGTGTGAAGACACAGGATCCAGGCATCCATCTAGAAGCCAAGAAGAGAGATCTCAAAAGAAACCAACCTTACTGACACCTTGGTCTCAGACGTGTAGCTTCCAGAATTGCAAGAAAACAAAATTTTGTTGGTAAAGCCAACCAGTCTGTATTACTGTTATGGTGGTTCTAGTAAATTAACATATTAAGTAATATCAATATTATGTTCATTACTAATCAACAAACACTGGCTTAAAAAACTGAAAGTATTCAGTCATCCCTCTGCAGGCACCTACTGTGTGTCAGGCTCAGTCCAGTGGCTGGGGTTACAGAGGTAAGCAAGATATAGCTACTGCCTTAAGCAGGCTCACAAGTACAGGAGGAGAAAAAGAGAGGAAGAGATGATTATCACAGTGTGATAAATTAGCAATCAGACAATAGCATGCCCAATGAACCATGGGAGCACAGAGGAGCCATATATAATCCAAAACACGCACAGAGAATAAGGGGTCAGACAAGACACAGAAGAGAGGGTTGCACCTGGGCTGTGTTTTGAAGAATAAATAGAAATGAGGCAATGATGAAGGGCCTTTCTGTGAAGCAAGGAGATGCACGTGAAAGGGCAAGAATTGGTAGGAACACACAGCATTCAGAATGCTACACAGCCCCGTAGAATTGAATCACCTGGTGTGAGTGGAGGTCCTCGGAGAGGAGCTTGAGAAATGGTAGAGGGCAAGTCACCATGCCTAGAAGACCAGGAGGCTGCTGGTTCCAAGTAACCAAGCTGCACATTCAGCCTAATTGAAGAGAAGGTGCTTTATTAGATTAGGTGCAGGAGTGAAGAAACACACACAACATCTCATAAGCCCAAGAGTCAGGTGGCACACAAAAGTAGAATATTGATCAGCCCACAACAACAGCTCCGGGTTTATTGATATTCTGGCTACCTCAGGAAAACTCATCTCCTCCCAAATGGCTGTTGGTGACTCCTGCTCCAGGGACTCAGGGACTTTAAATTTTACTCCTCCAGGTCTTGACTGGGCCTGAATTTACATTTCTGCCTCACCAATTCTTTCCTCTCTTCCACACCCCATGGATTCTGCTCATCACAATTTCTAAAGCATCACCAGTGACTTTAGTCAATAGACTTCACTAGAAGTCTCTTCTTCTGTGATGCTGATACCATTTATGTCTCTCTTATTGCTCTCATGAAAACTTCCCAGGGTACAGAATCTGATCAGGTCAAGATGTCACAGGGCAATATGGAAAAACTTTTAGGCAGAGCTAGAGTACTACTAGTACTACGTCTACTCAGAACGCTGCTTTTCATTCAGTCCCTTGTCCCTTGGCTTTGGCGGTAGTAGTGAGTCATTGTCATACCAACTGGTGCTCGAAGAAATAATTCCAACTGACAAGTCAGAAGGGGGCTGTAGCAGGCAAATGAAATTTCATGGCTTTTATCTAGAAAATGTTAAGGAGTCATTAAAAGATTTTGTGAACCAAAACATAAATTTTGTGCTAAAAGATTATTATAGCAGAAGAGGAAAGAATGATTTGAAGTGATATTACCTAAAGATAGAAAGACTAGTTATAAAGGGATTACAGTAACCCGATAGGAAATGCCAAGGACTAGAAGAAGGTATTGACAGTGGAATAGACAAGAAAAAGATAGAGATGAGAGGTTTTAAATATCAAATCAATATGGTAGGTGAACAGGTATATATGGAAATGATAGAAATGGAGCCATCAGTTATAATATGGAGATATCTGGCTTAATAGACTTTGGACTCATTTACTAAGATGAGGATACTAAAGAGAAAGGGAAGATGATCGATGTAGTATTAGGTATGCTCAATTTGAGGTGACCCAGAGATAATACACTAGTCAGGCAAGTTGCACTTTTAGTATCATTTTTTAGCTAAACTTTCCAAATCGCAGAGACTTCACACCATGAGTCTGTTCTTGCTCAGTCCGTGTTGGGGCTGGGGGCACTCTGCTCCATGCAGTCTCCTGGAGCATCCCATCTTTTCCCATGTTCTCCAAGTCACCTTGGCCATGCCCAGCTCTAGACAGAGGAGAGAACATATAAAGAGTGCGCCTGCTCTTAAACATCCAGGCCCAGAGGTGATGTGTCACCTTCAGTCACCGTCTTTTGCAACAGCCAGCCTGAGCTGATGGCTGATGATGTACTTTGAAAAGGATCAGTTGTATATCAAGGGCAGGAATGCAGCCAAGCTCCAAAAACACAGAGACCAGGGCTTGACAGAGCTCCCTCCCTTTATGTCATCTGCCCTTCTTGGTTTCTTGGACCTCATGGTAAAAACTTGACTTGTGATAGCTACTAGCTTCATTTGCTTAAGAACTAGATACATGGAAAAGAAAGGTTAAACCTCTCTCTCTCTCTCTCTCTCTCTCTCTCTCTCTCTCTCTCTCTCTCTCTCTCTTTTGTCCCAATTAACAAATTTCTACGAAAGGTTTCTGGCTCGTCCAATATAGGCCACATGTTTATCTTTTGACTTTAATTGTCTGAACACATCACAGGAGCTACTGTTAGGAGCCATGTTAAACTACATGGATGAGGAAGAGAGAGGTAAAATAAGTCCAAAGGATGCATGGGTGGGACAGGGGACTTGAAGGAGGAAGCAGGGCTACTCAGACAACCAAAACAGTAACTGCTTCTGGGACTGATTAAAGTGTGGCAAGTGAAACCTTGGAAGGAGGTAAAGGACCAAAAAGAGAATATAAAGGGAAATGAGCCCCAGTAGAACCCTGAAAATATCACTGTGTGAGTGCCAGGAGAAAAATGAGTCAGCAGAGTTTATAAAAGAAAAACCTCAGGTGCACCACGTGACACCCAGGAAGGAAAGAGGCTCCAGCAGGACAGCATGGCCCTGCCCAGGATTTCCACACAGGGGTCAAGTCACCTGTGGACAGAGGAAATCTGGGCCGGGAATTACAATCAATCCTAATAGACTATAAAATTTAAAAAGCAAGTCTACAGCTGCAATAAGGTGAATCCTAGACGCATTACACCAAGTGAGAGAGCCAGCACAAAAGCCCGCAGAGCACGTGATTCTATTTCTATGAAATTTCCATGAGAGAGAAATATAGAGAGAGGGAAAACAGGTGAGTGGATGCCAGGTCCTGAGAAGAAGGGGCATAGTAGTGACTGTTTCATGAATGGGGTGGGGGCGTTGCCTTGAGGTGAGGAAAATGTTCTCCAAGCTCTAGTGCTGATGAAGGCATGAGCCTGTGAATATACTAAAAGCCACTGGGTTGCACTTTTTAAAATGGTTAGAATGGCAAATTGTATGTTATCAGAATTCTCCCTCAATTAAAAAACATATAGGCAAGCCTAAAGCACATGGAAAATGATACAGCAATGGGTGAGAGAGAGAGATTTTCTTGAATGTGCTACTTGTAGAAGGAAAGACACAAGAAGGGGGAGAAACTAAATATGTAGAAGTGAGGGGTTGTGTTGGGTGCATTGTTCTGTCTGCCTGGGAATATGTAAAATGCAAAGCAGAAGGACTTGGTTAAATTCCACCAAGGAACAAAAGAATGAATCCCAGAGCCAAAGAGTTGGTAGGAAAAGAACAATGAATTGAAGAAATATTTCTTGCTTTTCTCTAACAGAATGGATACATAGGCCTTGGGGCAAGCATTTTAGATTCATAGAATAGTGTGATACCTTAGAGTAAAGTTTGTTCAACTTCTTCACTAACTAGGAAGATTAAGTAACTTGCCCCAAATCATGTATATCCCTGCATGCCCTGAGTCCTTTATCACTTAATTCTAAGGAACAAAACCTCACATGGAAGAAGGCAAAGCACATTGAAACCAAATGGGGGTATGTCAGAACCCCTGTTCCATTGCTTACCAGCTATATCATATATGGTCAGTCGAGTTACTTAACCTCCTGAGTTTCACTTCTACATGTATCAAATATGAAAAATGTTATCTACTTTTCAGTTATTACAGTTTCTATCCCAGTAATAAGCACATCACAAAAGTTCTCTTTTCCTCCTGCCACTCCAACTTCACTCTCAGGTTCTATCCCAATTATTAGAGACCTGAAATTTGTGTAAATCAAATTAAAATGTAGGCATTACTGTTGGGTTTTGCTTGTTTTTTGTTTTTACCTCCTTTCCATTAGGGATTGAATCCAGGTGCACTTTACCACTGAGCTATATCTCCAGTTCTTTTTTTTTTTTTTTTTAATTTTGAGACAGGATCTAAATCTCTGAGGTTGCCCTAAAATTTGGGAGCCTCCTGCTTCAGCCTCCCGAGTCACAGGGATTATAGGTGTATTAGGGTTCTTTAGAGGAACAGAATCAACAGGAAGTATAATTATAAAAGGGCAACTTACTAAGTTGGCTTATGTGACCAGGAGCTGGATAGTCCACAATGGCTGTCTGCAGGCTGGAGAGCTGGAAAAACCACTAAATACACAGTCCAAAAGGCTGAAGCCCCAGAACAACAGGGATCAATGATGGTACCCCAGTCAGAGACCAAAGGCTTCAGGAGAGTCCGATTTTTTCAGATGATCCCAACAGCAATCAAGAACCTGTTCAAGTAGAATCAAGCTTGCATCTGCGGCAGCTGCCTTGTTCTTCCAATTTTTATTCCATCTAAGCCATCAAGCTATTGGTCAGTGCTGCCCACACTTAAGGAGGGTCTCCATTTCAGTTGGCTATCCTACATGCCAATCATTCCTAGACACACCCATAATCCTCTCAATCCTTGGCATCTCTTAATCCACTCAAATTGATGATTTAAATTAATGATTACAATAAGTATGAGCCACTGTGCCCAGCTGTGTGTTTTTATTTGATACATTTTTATGCCAATGATATAAAAAGGAAAGTAGCACAACTCAAAATACTGTAGGAGCTCAGGAATGTAATAGCAGAGGGATAAAAGTGAGCATGATGACAGGTGATATAAGAAAATAAAACACAGTGAACAAATCAAAGAAGGGAGAAGTTGAAAGCAATTTTCTGTGCATGGTGCTTGTAGAAAGCACAATGTGATGCAGGGTGACCCACTGAGCCCCTCAGAAGCAGGAGGTCATGTGATGTCTATCCTTAGAGATCAGGGTTGGTTTCAGGGCTACACAGCACTCAGGGTGTGATGGGTCACAATAGGGAACAGCTGTTAAAAGAACTGTACACTCCATCGACCATGACCACATGAGTCTATTACAAAGGAGGTGCTACTGTGACAAGGGCCTTCTTTTGTGGCATTTGCTGACAGAGCAGCTGAGGGGCTGTCAGCTTAGAACAGCAATGCATCAGAGTTCCACCAAATCAACAGTCCAGTCCACCCAGACTACTGTATGTGTGAGACATGCAGAACAACCAGAGCCCAGAGACTACAACCAAAGCTGAAAATGGAATAATAAAACACTCAGGATTCAGGAGGACTTTACAATGAAATGTCTTCATATATCATGTGTAAATTAACATTTTTAGAAAATCAAATATTATAAATGCATCAGAGAAATTTTTCATTTAAAGGAGACATCTATTGCTACTGTGAATCATCAATTTTAATAATTTTTTCCCTAATTTTGAACATTGGTATGTTTTAATATATCAGTCAGTGTTTCTTAGGCTTTGCTGCTGCAACAAACAAAACTCCCTATCTCAGGGGCTTACAAAAAAGTATTAAACTTGGACTGAAGAATAGTTCAAATTTCCTGCTCACATTACTTATCAGATGGTGGCTCTATTTCTCATAATTTCTTCACTCTAAGATGTAAGCTGTAGAAGCAGTTTCTATCTGGGACATCCATTTTTCTTAGCAGAGGTGGTAAAACAACAATGGCAGAACAATGTGATAGCTCTTACAAATCCTGTCTATAACAAAGAGATTATCACTTTCATTCATCTCTCATTGGCCAAAGATAATCACCTGGTCAAGTCTGTGTCAGTGGATCAGGGATGAAAAAAAAAAAAAATGTCTTTCAGTGGGAGGGAGACAAATAATAGAAGATAATACCAAAATCCTCATCACATATTCCTAATAGGGGGTGCACATGCATATATAAACATGTTAAACTTTTAAAACCATACTAGCACAGGTAGGGTTAGGTTGACCTCTCTGAGAAAACCAGGCACAATTTAACAACACCCTACCTCACTTCAGAAGAATATCCTAGGGTAGAACTTCGTGACTTCTGAGAGGTAGAGTTCAAATAAGTATGAATTCAATGACTATCATTTCTATTAACCCATACATTATCAGGTTAAGCAGTTGTCTCTGTGCAGATGACCAAATTTAACCCCATGCTAACAAGATCCAAAGGAAAACTATTGGGTCATATAACTTAAAATCTAATGGTACGTATAATATTAGACATGGCTAGACCCAGAGGTATAAAAATATCTTATTACTTCTGCTCATTTCTTTCCACACTTTGGTACTGCTTTCCTCTCTGTCCCTTTCATTCTTACACATGCTACCCAACCTCACTTACTTTATGGTGAAGGTGACCACTATCAGTTTTATATCCTACTATCCAGTGACTACAGTGAAAAGGAAATGTCTTTCTAATAGCTCTGGTAAAATTTTCAAGGAGGATTTTGTTCAGTCTAGTTCAGGTGGTGTGTCCAACTCTGAAATCAGGAAAAAGAATATCCTAATGTCAGCCCTCAGTGACCTATCTAAGATAGGGGATTGGGAAAATATGGAGGCCCACTTAGAATTCATGGACAGAACAGAGTTGTTCTAGAGTTGACCAAGAGATTGTTGACCAAGGACATAACATGCAGAAAACAAGAGAAGTATATCTAACATGCAGAAAACAAGAGAAGTATATCTAAGAGCTTCTTATAAATATTTCTGGGATGAGGCTATGTCTTACCCTATTTATCGATCACTGTATGTCATTTCTTTCTTTCATTTTCTTTTTCTTAGTGGACTACTCTAGTACCAATAGCTTGTATAAGTTGAAGAACAACTTATGCAGCCAAATTCCTATAATCTTATTTCAAATGTTCTAAAGCTCAAAAGGAAGTCAGTGGAGACATCCCTCCTACTTTACTATAGTTATTGTATTTTATGCTAAATACATCCTACATATCCTCACCAGTATCTGAAGAGAATATAGTGATTTTATTTAGCAGAGCTTCATTCCTATATGAAAATGAGACTCTGTGAATTGCCTATCTAAGTTTCTTTCTTGTTACAATGCCTTCGATTTATTTACCCAGTCCTGTGTGTAATAAAGTATTATAATTTCATTTTACAGACATGAAATAAAGTATTTCTCAATTATTATTCTTTGGAATTTTCTTAGCAAAAGAAACCTGCTTTCCTATGCAGAGTGAGAACAAAACTATCATGATTTATGACAGATAAATTTGCCAACCACACTGCTAAAAGTATTTTTGCAGCAAACTGAACAAGGAGACCTGGCTCTACACATCACCAAAGATTTTCTCAGCTGGAAATCAGGAATGACTGGCCTTGACCCTCACCCAAGTCAGTCTCCTTTTACCTCTCATATTTGTGATGGGTCTTCAACTTTGAAGGAAACTCTCTCAGCTCATCTTTGAGTCTCAAAATCTACTCAGATCAATATTGTTTACCCCTTCATTCTGGAGGTTCTTAAAGTCAAATTAAAAATTAAAGTTTATCAGAACTAGGCAGGTGTTTCCTGCCACAAGACTTGAATGTACTTAAAATTCATCCTTGAAATGTTATACAACTATGTTTTTTTTATAGCTCAAAGTACTATTTTTTAAGTTTCTAATTTGGTGTCTTGGGTGTTTTCTTCTTGTTTTTCCTTTCAAGGGCATACTTCAAGTAGAAAACTTTCTGGGAAAAGTGACATGACAAATACACTGTTATTCTCATTTGCCCATGAAATCATCTCCATCCAGGACAATTCTAAGATTTTTAAGGCTTTTGTATTACTTTGATTATTTCTGAACTATCTTCTAATACAGTATGGTCTTTCGTTGGTGTCTTCAAACTGGACCTCAAGCTAGGTTATCAAGAATTTTTAAGAACAGCTATTTCATACCTTCATGTTGATGATGCGTTCCATGGTTTTTATTATTTCTTACTCCTTTATATTTGTCTGACATTAAAGTTCTCTGTATTGGAAAATATCCCACTAATGCTACCCACTCCAACTGTCAAGTCACAGTTGCAGGAATTAAAACTATAAAGGCAGCCGAGCAAATCCCTGTTCCCCGTCTTTTGCTGATCCCTCACCACTATCTTTACATACTCATGCCATTTTCTATCAGCCAGTCGTGACCCTGAGAATTTGTTCCATAAGTATTCTTTTTTATTCCACTTTGAGGACTGTTACCTTCTTGATAGCAAGGATTGTGCTTCTTGGTTGTGCTTCTTGATGGCAAGAGTCATCTTTGCTTTACCTGAAATGCCAGAGTAGCTTCTCAACAGACAATTCTTCACTTGAATGATTTCATGTTTCCATTACTTGCTAAGATAATGGAATAGGGGGCTCTTTCAAACCACAGTGTTGCCCAGTGCACTGGCCACCACTGATGGACCACCATGAGAGAACCCCACTGCCTGCTCACTAGTCTATCAGAGCAAACTTTCAGCAGATCACTGAATCTCTTTGTGTTTCACTTCCTCATCTGTAAAATGAGAACTAGTATATTTCCACAAGTATATTATCCCCATCATCATCTACTGCACAGGACTGTTGTGAATATCAAATAAATTATCTCTGCAAAAATATTTGGTCACTTCAAAAAACCCATGACCATTTTCCTAAAGACGCACAAAGCCCTAAAACATTCATACTCAAATTGTCATTTTACACAAAAGAATATTTGCTTGAAGAGAAGCACAACCTCTTTCTGAACTCCTCATACTACCTTCAAAACATGTGAATTGCAGAAAATAATATTTCAGAAAAGCTAACAAGTCAGTGCCTATATTTTTTGAACAGAATGTTTTGTATATTTGAAAAGAAAGATGCAACAGGATGGCTCTAAGCTTATGAAACATTTTCCTCTCCGTGGATGGGTGTTAACTTACTCAAGCTATCAGGCATCCTTTTTCTGGACTGTGACAGCTATGTGCTGCACTGTGTTATTTTACAAATATCAGTTATGCTGTGGTTTTCAGACCTGTCAATCTACAAGAGCACCAGCGTTCTGAGCACTGGTAGACCCCTTAATTAATTTGTTGTTTGTAAGAACATGTTCACCACTCTGCTTCAACCACTTGGGGTTTTGATCTCACAAGTACAGAGCAAAGGTGTTTTTTTTCTCAACTAGGGCACCCAATTTCCCCAAAGAAAGAACAGATTGAAGAGAAATCTTATGCAATTGTACACTATTGCTTACAGTTGTTGCTGACCAATTAAATCTTCAATAATAAATACTTTGTTAAACAAACAAAAAAGCTGTAGTTTTTACCAACTATTTGTTCTAAAAAATGTACTTTTTTTAATGTTCTCTTCTCACCAGACACTTGCCTGTGAATAAAAACATGGTGGTGATAACATTAAGCATACTCGGGTACGGGGCCTCATGGTGCATACCAGATATCCCAGCAACTCAGGAGGCTGAAGCAGGTGGATTGCAAGTTCAAAGCCAACCTTAGCAACTTAGTGAGTCCCTAAGTGACTTAGCAAGATTCTGTCTTAAAATTTAAAAATAAACAAATAAAAAGGGCTGGGGATGTAGTTCAATGGTTAAGTGCCCTGGGTTCAATCACTATGGGGAAAAAAAGAATGCTCATGTTATCTTCTAATTCATCAGGAGTGGAGATGAATTTTTAAATGTATCTTAGTATGTGCATGTGTGTATTTGTATGTGTTGGCCCTTTCACACCTTGTTACCATCTCACTAATTATACAGTATGAAAAGATTATTTCTTTGATAGGAAACAATGGTCTTTTCTACTATTAAGGTGAAATTCTGATTTCTTATTAAAAGGCAAATTCTATATTTCAAAATGTTGAATAAGCTAGTACTTAAGAATCCCAGCTGGTTAAATTTAGAGCACTGGAAAAAATCCAATCCAAGAATAGCCTGGCTTTAGGCCTATAACATTTGTATTTGATAGTATATTGGAAAGAAAGGGAAAGAAATGCATTCATTTTAAGCCCTTGCCTTTCTACATATTGTTCTTCTGTGATAGGCAAATGGGTGTTGATAGTGGTGTTGGCCTCAAAATCATCGCTTCCCTGAAGTGTTCGATTTCAATTGTACTATGCCAATTTAAAAGATCTTTCTATTTGCAAATGTTTATCCTGAAATTATCCTCTCCTGCTTCTCTGAATTCAACTGCATCCTTCTCAGATTCACCCAGGTTTTGTAACCTCATGTTTGAGCCATTATCCTTCTCAAAATATTTCAGGTTCATAGATACCCAGGTACCCAGGTATTAGTACTTGTGGATGCAGTACGGAACTTTTCTTTGACAATTTTCTCATTTACTAACTGACTTTAATTCATCCAGCTCACTTTGGATCAAAAAAAAAAAAAAAAAAAAAAAAACCTTAATGACCATTTCTAACCCCAGTTTCCAAGCTGCCATTTTTGAAAATCAACTCTGATTATCAGTATTTTTCCAATGTGCATCAAATCACTAGAGTGGTGATTAATAGGTCTGTTTCTGGGCCCCATCCTCGACCTAATGGATCAGAATATTTGCAAGTGAAGCCTGGGAATTTGTATTTATAACTTCACTCTGAAATTCCAAAGTTTGACAAACACTGTTCTCTAATGCTCAGTCATATTTCTATAATGATGGTAACTTCATACCCTCTTCTGTGGCTGTAGCCTATATGTGCTAGTTAAGGTTGTGCTAGGTGCTATGACAGATGAACACCCATAGCCCCGTGGCTTGATACAATAAACATGTGGGTAAAAATTCTTTGCTTAGACAGTCATTAATGATTGAACCTAACAGGGAGTCTGCCTGCTTCTATATTGTATCCCAAGGTTGCCCTGGGCATGAAAATCCAGGCAATCAACATAGATAAGAATGGAGGATCATCTAGGAGACATTTATGAGTCTGGAAGTGGCATCCATCACTTCTACCCACATTCTCATGGCAAGAACTTGGACTCCACTTAAATGCCTCAGAAGTACTGGGAAATGCAGGCTCTGGGCATCTACTTCCCAGCAACCCCGACACTAGGGAGGTGGAGAAAACACGTTGATGGACCCTGGCATCTCTGCCACTATGTGCCACCAATGGTCAAAAAACAAAGTGCACTAATTTAAAAAAATAACTATATGTAAATAGCAGAAATATCAGTAGAGTAGAGTGAAGGGAACTGGGGATGGGAAATAGAGAGGGGAAGGGGAAATACTGGGAACTGAATTAGAACAAATTGTATTCCATGCTTTTATAATTATGTCAAAATAAATTCTATTGTCATGCATAACTAAAAAGAACCAATAAAAAATAAATTAATTTTATAAAAACACAGACCACATGTGAAAAAGTAATTATTTATCCTATCACTGAGAAGACAAATCAACAGAACCTATATACATGCTATTATCTTGAACCTTAATAACTACCATTCAAATTTTTTTAAAAAGGAAAGAAACAAACAAAGTACATGGTTTTCAGAATATCAGAAGCCTGGTTTTCAAAGACTTCATAACCAGAACTTCCTGCCAAAGCAGGAAAGCCAGGATCCCTCAAGGCTTGTCTCTAGATCTATATGAATTCCAATGATTTCTTTTTCCCAACATTTCTTCCTAGATATCTTGAAACAGGCAGATTTTATTATTTTGAAATTTTGGAGATTAGATATATAAATGCCATAATAAAATTGAAGGGAAGAAATTGGCAAAGTTTGCAAAATTGCCATCTAGCTTAAACGCTACCAGGTACACTAAACAATTGTAACAGACATATCATTTCTAATAGGTACAGGAGAACTCAGAATTTTGACAATACATCTGAAATTTTCAACCTGCAATGAGCTATAAAATTAGTGGGTGAAACTTTCAACATATTTCTAACATTGGAAAAAAAGATATATGTATATTTTTCACTTGGTACATATAGATATATTGTACATACATATACATGTGTGTGTATATATTCATATGTATACATATTTATATGTGCACATTTTATATATACATATATAATTTCCACTGGATTGTATGCATGTGTGTATATGTATGTATATATATATATGTGTGTGTGTATGTATATCTATCTATATGTGATAGATAACAAAATCCAGTGGCAGATATATTTTTCATGAATGTAAACCATTGCTTTATGTTCATTTTATCACTAAGGAAACACAGGACATAACAGCTTAAGAAAAATTAGGAACTATGCAATTAAATAAGCATAAAGGTCATTTATGAATACCTTCATGTGCCTTTTGAGAATTATACTTCACCATTCTATTTCTTTCCAATAAAACTGAAGGGAAGAAATTGGCAAAGTTTGCAAAATTACCATCTAGCTTAAACGCTACCAGATATACTAAACAATTGTAACGGACATATCATTTCTAATAGGTATAGAAGAACTCAGAATTTTGACAATACATCTGAAATTTTCAACCTGCAATGAGCTATGAAGCATAATTTTTAAACATGCATTGATTCACTGGTGGTTTTCTCAGAAAAAAATTCAGAGTTTGATGTACATTCATTTTGCCTTTGCTCATTTATTTATTCAGTCATTTAATAAATATTTTTTGAACAACTACTAAAAGTTAGACACTCTTCCCAGCACTGAAGAAACAATAATGTGCAAGCCAATAAAAAGTTTTTAAAACATGGGCAGGGTGTAGAGTTCGATGGTGGTGTGCTTGCCCAGCATGCATAAGGTCTTGGGTTCAATTCCCAGCACTGCAGTAAGTTAATAAATAGTATAAAATGCCAAGTGTATTGAGGAGACTAAGGTTACAGAATCCGATAGGGGCTATTATTATACATAGGAAGATTGGGAAAGGCCTTTCTTAGCTGTGAACATCTGAGCACAAACACCAGAGAAGCCAAGTAAGGTGCCTTGTGAACAATCATGAGAAGAGTACACCGGGCAGAGGGAAGAGGAAGATCAATGTGTGTCTCCTATAGAAAGTCTCTAACATATGCACATAAGAGAAAGCTCCCCCACACAATTCCGAATGCCTATTTCACCCAAATGGCATCATCTTTCTTAGAAAAAGCATCGACTACATACTTTCATTTGTCTGCTCCAATAAAATGGTCAGAGAGGAATTGTATTCAGCTGAAAAGTAATAGAAACATAAAAAATAGGAGCTTATACAAAACAGGGTATTTTCTTTCCCTTGAATAAATCACAGTCAGGGAGCAAATATTGGAAGGCTGGCAAGATTGTGAGCAAATGCATAAAATTGTGGTTGTTTTAGATTGTCACGTTTTGAGGTATTTTGTTACAGAACAATCAATAACCAAAACAATTAAATACTGCTATTTTTTTCTACAATTTTTTATGTTTCCTTCTTATCCAGTCTCAGCTTCAGTCAATATTACCACTGAACTTGAAATATTGGCAAGTTCTCAATAAATGTTAGCCATTATTATGTAATAATACTTCGTTAATGGCAAGTGTAAAATAAGCATAAATATTCAGTGATAACTATTATTGAGCATTGTTCACTGCTAGCTGTCTTGTTAAAACTCTGAAATGACATCCAGTCTTCTTTCATAATCGCCTGTATTTGTCATTTTTATTCTCTTCTATCAGTTGCAGTCCCTCCTCTTTTTTATGCAATACAAGGTTTTTTTTTTTCTTAATTGCTTACTCTTAGAAGTTCTGTGAGTGCCATTCTTGCTTCATAAGATAAAATTCCTTCTTCATTACCCTGCATGTTTCTTCTTCCCTTTCTTGTCTCTTCCCACTCTCCTCTTTCAAGAAGAAGTTGCACCACACCCTTGACACAAGGCCCTACTACTTGCTATACCTCCAACCTAACATTTCATACACTGGCATTTATGTGGAGTTGTGGTAGGTATTTGTTAAATGGCAGTGCTTGAGCAGAGTTAAGTTCCAGTATCTTCCCCACTTTTTTATTTGCAAATATTGATAAGTCAGTTGGAAGCTAGCCACCCTTGTATCTGGGCATCTACCTCCAAACACAAGAACAACCTGCAAAGTATCTTTATGCCAAGTTGCATCCCCTGAACTTCAGCAAGTATATGGTATGTTAGAGATGATACATGGAAAAGTTTCTTCTTAAGTTTCAGAATATTAGATTGACAATTTTCTAAGCTGACAGGTCCTGGATCATTTGGGGCTGACCTATGCATATGACAGGAGGCATAATGCCTAAGGTCCAAACTACTTTCAGGAACTGATGAAAATGCTTTCATTTTTCTAAAATCCGAAATAAGAAAACAGACTAAGTTTGAAAAAATGTTTTAATATTAACATATTCATCTTGATGCCAATGCAGTAGTAAAATATAGTTGTTAGTATGTTTTATGGAGAAAGGGACCCACAAAGGCAAAAGTGCCTACAGCCCATGAAAGTCATAATGTGGTCCAAGATTTATTAGGCTAATCATTCTCAAAATTTATAAAGCATTAGAATTTCCTGGGATGCTTTTTTATAATCTAGACCTTCAGCCATCATAGTGGCATTTCATAAGAAGGGCGAGGAACCTGCATTGCTAATGAGCAATTTAGATAGCTCTACTATCCACTGAATTAGAGGAAAACTAAAAAAGTAGAAACAAAAATGATGAAAGGTTTGCCTCTCTGCAGCAGAGTTGAGAAATGGGACAAATCAGGTGTGAGTATGTTGCTTTTTTATGAAGCCTTTCTCTCTTGATTTGCTCTTAACAGATGCACACGGCTAGCATTAAGCTGTTGGCTTTATGATCAGCAGCTACCTGCCACTCCCTTGGAACTCTCCCATTTGTGGATAGATTATTCTGTAGGAAAGGAGCACAATTTGTTGACTACAAGAAAACCACTTAAAATCATACACTGGCAAAACAGGACCCATCAGGCTAGCCCTGAAATCCTCTGTAGTCCAATATTTGGTACAAATTGCAGCTGTCTGCATAGAAATGGGACTAGTTGGATAAATGATTAAAATGCTAAAGAAAAAAAAAATACAGCCTTCAAAATGAGAAGGTGCATTCTTTGTTTTTCATTATGAATAGCCATAGGTGCTTCCATTCCCCCCAGAAAGGAGTGAAATCAACATGTACAAGGCAAAGAGAAAATAGGAGATGGTTTGGTTGGATGACTGATTTTGAAATGAACTCCCTCTGACCTATGCACACACTAAGATGGATCAAAGGCCCAGCAGGGGTGGATTGCTCTCCATATATAAGTATGTAACACCTCCATCTGACTGCTCACTTGTGATAGGGTCTGTAAGACTTGCTTTCAGCATCTTATGTGACTGATATTTTGGGGAGATGAAATTTATTAAGAAGTTCAAACAGATTGCCCAACAAAAGTCAGCTTCCATCCTGGTTACACACAGGCCAGTAAATTATTCTTTAATTAAGATGAATTGAATAACCACCAAAGGATTTGTCAGGGGGCAGGGCCCGAACAAAGCTAGAAATCTTACTTCTTTATAAATAGCAGCAGCATCCCTAGACGAGATCATGACGTGTTCCACAGCATGGACTGGCATTATTGGTTATTCTCTCCAAGTCCTGGGAAACATAATCCAGTGCTTCATGATTGCAAAGTGCCTCATAACATTCATTATTTTATCTTCACAACAAGCCTGTTGGGCAGCCTGGAGATGTGATTCCCATTTTACACAGGAGGAAACAATCATAGAGAGATTAAGTAACTCACCCAATGTTCCAGAATGAAAGAGGATAAACAAGTCCAATTTGGAGCTGTGAATTTCAAGCACGTCATTGAGCTCATTGCTTGCCTAAAATCTCAAAATAAATTTGGTCTGAACACTTAAAAAGATACCATAATTAGTTGAATTAAAGATGTCTTGATGGATGGGAAAGCTATTTCCTGTCCACCCCCATCTCCACGGACATGTTGTGTGAAATTTCTTGTCTCAAGGACAGTGCTGATTTAATTGGAAAGAACTGTGTTCTCATTTCCTATTTTGGCCACCACAGTACCCCCAGCCATATGCACAGTGGCCATCTGGAAAAATCTGTTCCTAACTTTGAGGCAGTGTTGTGTCTGTTTGCCCTGAAACTGTTTACCTATTGGCACTGCACTTCATGTTTAGGAGCAGTGTGATTCTACTTGGGTTTACTTGAGATTCTGCCTAATAACCAAAACAAACAGTGGTACATAAGCCTACATGGAGAAACTGCAGACAGATTTGGAGAATACTCCTCCAGTACTACTCTATAATTTTGCTTCCTTTTTTTTTTTTTTTTTTTTTTTTTTTTTGGCCATTTTTGTTTTTCACAAAGAGATGTTGAATTCAGCTTTGGTTCATTGTATTCAGGGCTGCAAACCTTAGTTTTATTTTTTTTTTCTTCTACTTTTTTCAGTCTAAGAAATACTCAAAGGTATAATCAGGTCCTTCCACAGTATTTAATTAGCCATAATTAAAAGGCATCCACACAAAGCACAGTGTTTTCAAAGTCTTTTCTTCTGTTACATTGCTAATGAATTACGAAATTAATTGGCATTGTGAGGTACACTAGACTATTTCAGTGAGAAAAATTTAACCATCTTATAAAATTGTCCTCTTTTTGTAGGTCATATTTGTCACTGTATCAAATTCAATGTCATTTCCTAATCATTAAAAAAATGAAAATAAAAAACATGAGAATGGTGGAAATGTTAGGACAGATTAAAGGGATCAGTAATATTCTTGTAGACCCATACTCTAGTAAGATATTTTTAAATTGTCAAATCTCCAAGTTATTTCATTACTTTTGAGATTATTTTTAACCTCCAATTTTCTTAAAGATGGTGGAGAAAGTGGTATTAGAGACAGTAGGAGATATTTGGAAGAAAGGAACATTTATTTTTATAACTAGTGATCTGACTTTACTGCTTAATGATATATATGTAAATATTATACATATGATTATTCCAATAACAATAACAAGGGCTCATGAAGGACACTTTAATAAAGAATTTGGAAAATATTATCTTACATTAGTCTTTCACAAGGCTGTGTTTTATAGACATTTAAACTCATCCTTTCAATTTAAATGAGTATAGCAAACTTGTAAAAAAATAGAGAAATCAAACACTACTACTGTATCAGAAATGATTAAGGATTTATGTCTATAGCATGAGAAAAACTTTTACAGAGCTATGATACAAAAATACCAATGCAGATAGACAAAGGGCATGAACAAACAAAATCACATACAAATAATACTAATAACTAATAAGCATAAAATAGATCCATTTTACTAGGAATCCAAACAAAAAAAATCAAAATAACATAACGCTTAATATCATCACTAAGGAATCTTAAAACCAAAACCTTAAACCCAGGGTTAGAAATGGACATTCTGAACAATTGCTGCTTGGAATACAAATTGATATATCTTTCTGGAATGCAATTTAGTTACAAGCATCAAAAGATTTTGAAATCACCATGCTTTGATTTAATAATTTTACTTCTAGGAATCGTTTCTAAATATATGTTCAAAGATTAAGGAAAGCATTCAATAGTTATTTATAATAGCAAATATCATAGTAAATTTGTAATACTGAAAAAGTTACAAATAGTCTAAATGCCAATAGCAAAATTTAAAATATATATTTTACATGACTATTATGCAGCCAACAAAAATATTTCTGAACAATACTTAAAGATAATAAAGACATGATGCATTTTGTGAACAACAGAATACAAAACTGGTACCCAAATTTTTTAAAGTCCAAGTCTCAAGGAAGAATAGAAATAGATTTAAAAATTAATATAGGTTAAGTCTAGGTAGTTGAAATTATTGGAAATTTTCTCATTTGATTTTTATAAAACATTCTGCAAGGAAATGTGTCATTTTATGATTACAAAATGTAAAATTGATTTTATAAAGCAAGGTCAGGATTAACATGTTTCTTTGAAGTAACAAATATTAAAGCAGAATCATATTTTTGAAGTATGTGGACTACTGCCAAAATTAAATGTATTTGAAAATATGCATAATATTTAATCTGCCAAGATTAAATGTAACTGAAAATGTTTGTAATATTTAAATTGTGTTTCTGAAGACCTTAATGACTCAATATTCAAACCATAGATATTTTAACATTGTTAAGGAATTTACTAATAAGTTTAAGAAGACAAATGACGTTAATCTACCCAACATAATCAGATAGAGTTTAATTTCAAATTGAACTTTATTTGGAGTTCTTAATTCTGTCACACAATTCAGATGTCCACTAGTTGATGAATCAGAGAAATTGCATATATGGAATGATCTTAGAAATAAAGGTTAATAATCATTAGTAGTCATTTCACATACATTACTCTATTTGACTTTCACATCTATAAATAGGAATAATTTTCTGATTAGAGATGCAGAGAAAGTTGCTAAAGCAGACTTAATGGCATTGCCCCAGGCCTCTTTGGTAAGTCAGTGATGGAACCCAGGCTTTGACTTTGTACCCCTGATTTCTAACCCTGCATCAAAGTCTCGATTTTGTGTCTCTGCATCATGCTGACACCATAAAATAATTATTATCTCTTATTTACACATGTAATTCTACCAAAAACATTTGCTTGGAAAGTTTTATATAAGAGTAACATTCATCCATAACTGGTGCATCTGATGGAAGTATTCATATCTGTGAAACACTCTTGGAGATAGTAATGAGGCTGGAAGCGGTAGAGATTTCCACTAGGTGGCATGTGGCCTGCTTCTCTTCTGGTGAATGGGTTTCAAGGGATTTGCAGCTATTTGCTCACTATATTTTTCTTTAATGTAATTTAAGCAAAATCTTATCAGATATTACATTCATATCATTGAAAACACCAATTAATGTAAGGGCTTAAATTATTGCTACTTTCAACTTGCAAATGATATGCTTAGTCTTATTTCTTATCTAAAACTGTAGAAACTATCTCTGGATGCCCCATCCAACAAGATGAAAATCCTATCTCCCCCTTGCTTCCTTCCTTTCACCTCACCTTTCTCTGCCTACCCTCCCTGACCGCCATGTTTACTTTTACATCATCAAGATTGGTAACATTTATAGTCTGTCAAGCTTTTCCATAGGTTGATTCTAAATGATGGAACTATAAACAGATGACTGAGAACATATTTTTTTTTAAAAAAACTAACAATGGAATAGTTACTCCAATCACATTTCCTTTCCTCTATAACTAGTGTGTGTTTGTTCTACCCTGGAGTTTCCAACTTCTTCCCCTGCCATTTTTCCTTTTTCTCATAAAATTCTTTGACTTTTATTCTAATAGTTCCATAAATTTTTAAAAAATCATATTTTAATTTCTAAGCAATCTTTTAATTTCTCTGATTTTGCCATTCATATAATTTCCAGTTCTTCTTTTACTAATGATACAATGCATCTAACTCAAGGCAGTGGATTTTATAAAGTGTGCATGAATTTCACCTGCACATTCATATTTTAAAATGATACCATTGAGTAAATGGTAATAAGGATATTTTATTAGAAGATTTCTACTTAACAATATTTAGGTGTTTTTATTCTTCAACACTAGTACTTTAATTGTCCTAGTCTCTGGTTCCCAAGACACTGGCCACACACCCCTAGGCAGTTTCCCTCCATTTGTTTAAAGGAAAACTTTACAACTTTTTGCACAGAACTTATTTGTTGTTGATGTTGAATTTTCCTGAGCAGTAAATGCTTATATTTCTGGATATTTCAGATTTGGGTGGGGAATGAGAGGGGGGTGGGCAAATGTAATTGACTTGAAGATAACCATGTCCAATTATCTTGTTGCCCACTGTTTCCTGGTGTTTCCTGGAAGTGAATTACTTGGGGTTCCCCAGGGCACAGTGACTTTGCCTAATATTAGCACTGGCTTTCTCCTTGCTGCCTTAAAGCTCAATTATTTTCCTTCCATCTAAGTGCTGAAATTTCCCATTGATGATAGCTGCCATTCCCTGTGATTGTGCATCCATACACACATTTTTAATCAATCACTTTACCATCACTTTAAGGCTGGCTTCTTGAAAGAAAGGAAACAGACACATGTGATCAGAGTGCCGTACTGAAATGAGACCTAACTGCTTTTATAAATAAAGTTAATACCTGAATGCACTTTATATCCTATATTATATATCTATATGTCTGAACTATTAAAATAAGATTCTACTTGGAACTAAAGAACTATAAAATATGTAAAATGTTAGTGTAGAAGTCACCAGGCTCAGTTCTGATAGTTCTTGCTTTTTTATTAAATTTCTATTTTAATCCCTTTTATTATAATTTTGTCTTTCTTTGTTCAGAATCAGAAAGCCATTTGATACTTGTTCTGGAAACTTTTGAATCCTAATAACTCATTAATGGGATCCAGATGTAAGCTAAATTAACTATTGGAGACTGTGATGATCAATTATGTTTGTACTTCTGGGCTCTCTGTGGCTCTGCTGAAATGTTTAGAAATTACAATTCATTCCCCTATTCTTTAAGTAGTATGCATTAAACATTTAATTCGTGCACATGTTATCTGGCCTTTCTTTTTGGGAGTTGCTTTCTATTAGTTCTGAAAAATCCCTTAAGAAAACTATTTCAAGTTTCTCCCCCACAGCCCATCCTTCACTGTATCCTTCTAGGAAAGGCAGATAAAAAGGTGCCAAGATCCCCCCACCTACTCACCCATTAAAAAGGAGACTTTATTTGTAAATTGACTTAGAGTTTCCCCTTTTACAGTTCTTTAGGACTTTTCAATCTCTTGTAAAATATCAAAGGAAAGGTTCTTTGTAGTCTTGGGACTTTACTGGCCCTTGCAGTCTTAGTATAGTGGTTTCTCTAGAGAGCAGGAATTGCATTCCTAGCCATTTAACAATGTGTCCACAAAGTGTATGGCCTGGCACGTATTCACCTCTCAACAATTACTGAATAAAAGAAGGAAGCTTAGGATAGCTCTACTCTTAGCCCAGTAGTAGGCAGAATAATGGCACCCATGAATGGACGTTCACATCCCAATCCCCAAACTCTATGAATATGTTACTTTGTATGACAAAAGTTTCTTTAGAAATGTAATTAAGGTCAAGTACCATAAAAGGAGAGTTATTCTGGATTATTCAGGTGGGTCCAACCCATTTTACATTGTAAATCTTTTGAAAGAAAAATTCAACCAGCTTTATTATAAAATCCTCAAGGGTAAGAATCCTATCTTATTAATCTTTTTTATTCACCAATATAACACTTTGAATCTATTTGTAAATATTTGTTAAAGTGACCAGGAGATGAACACTTGTGATCACACAGCTATGGAGTGAATTGCTTCCTCACAAAATGTGTATGTTGAAGCATTAAGGCTCAGTGTGAATGTGTCTGGAGATCATACCTTTTGGAGATAATTAAAGTTAAATGAGGTCATGATGGTGGGTCCCTAACACAATAGGACTGTGATCTTATTAAAAGAGGAAAAGAGAAAGATAGTTCTCTCTTTCACTCTGCCATATGAGAATACAAGGAGAAGATGGCCACATGCAAGCCAGGAAGAAAACTCTCAGCAGAAACCAAATCAGCTGTCACCTTGATTTTGTAGTTCCTAGTCCCTAGAACTGAAAGAAATAAATGTCTACTGTTTAAGCTGCTTTGTCTGAGATATTTGTTATGGCAGCTTGAGCAGACGCACACATACACACCTGAAACATACTAATATACATCTCTCCACAAGAGGTACATAATCTCATGAAATGCTTCATTGTTTAAGTTGAAAGTGTAAGGAAGTTGAATTTAATAAAATAATAGCCACATATAAGCATACATACATTCATATTCATACACATATATACACACATACATGCATGAATACATATATACATGTATATGTGTGTATGTATGTACATATATGTGTATATATATGCATATATATGATATTTTGGGTCATGTTTGAAATAACTCATGAAATTGATGCTTATCTTTGCCATTTAGTTTTCTCTTTTTGAGGTATTTTATTTGTAAACCACCCCTGTCTTACAAATAGATTATCCATTCTACTTGATGTTATTTGATTATGAGTTCAGATAATACACACATGAGGAATTAAAATGAATTTTTTTATTCTACAATAAATTTGCTGGAAAGCAACTGTGTGGCTACCTGCTCAAGCAAAAATAGGACAGCAGGTCTTTTGTTTGTCACAGTCACTGTACCATCAGGTGGCCATCAGGAAACCTATACTATTATGATGTGTTAAGAATCACTTGCATTTTAAAATCATCACTGTCGCTTTTTAAAAATTCTTTCATCAATGTGACAGGTACCTGCTGATGAATAATAGGGTTTGTTTTATAACCAGAGACCAGTACTATTGGGTCAAAATGTAAAATTCAAGAGTAGATGCATTAAATTCAACATCCAAGAATTTCAAACCCACGAGCTGTCAAAAGTAGCAGCTACTTTCCCCACACAAAAGTGATAGACCACAAGAAGAATGTATAAGTGGTTGTAACTGGAAACGGAATCATTTATGACTTTATGTATCAAGGTTGGCATGATGAATTATGACTAGAAGTAAAATGATCACATAAACTATAGCATCTAAGTGAAATATGTGCTAAGAAGTTCCTCCTGAAACATCACTGGTTTTCAAGGCTAACTCCTTACAGAATCCACTGCAGTCAGTGATTTTCAAGGTTGATGCTTCTAGAATCCACTATGGCGGTGAGTCCACCTCTATAAGGAGTAGATAAGACAACACAGCCCCATTTACAGAGGAAATTTGCACCTTGCTGCTCCAGTTCAGTTAGGTAAAAGATGATCACATGGCTACAATCAAAGGAAACTGAAAAACCAGCTTAGTACTGATGGTAACATTTGGAAATAAGTGTCATGTTGGTTAGAAAAAAATGATTGCTTTCAGGTCAAGGAGGCCCAGCAATGTCTCTCATCAATCCATACACTACACTTCTACCATGACCTTCAAACTGTACCTCCTTTATCTTGAAATTCAATCAGCTCTCCCAGTTAGGAACATCCAACAACATTATGCGAGCAGACTAATGTGTTTGTGAATTGATTATTGAATTACACCTAAGATGTCAAAATAACAAGTTCTGAGTAATGTTTCTGAAGATGTACAAAGTAATGATTTGGTTTTTCATAAGGGCAATACCAGATCGAGAAAGGTCCTTGTTACCTGACATTTAATCTTCAGGGAATTAATTACAGGTGAGAATTCATAATGTGGCAGAGAAGATCTCACTATTGTTGATCCTCAGAACTGTGGAACAGAGCCCAACATGATATCTGTCCATATCTGTTCCTCATTCATTTATTCACTCAAGCATTCATCATATAATTTTGGAAGACCTAGTCAATGCCAAACAAAGCTTGCAACTGGTGGTCCTATTGAGACGTGTATATTTTCTTCATGGGATAAAGGATCCTCAAGTTTGGAAGAAAATTTACAAATTATAGAATAGAACCCTCTAATTAATACAAGAGCATTACCTCTATTATCACTAGCAAAGGATCCCCAGTTAAGATCTTCCAGAAAGCCCTAAAGACAAATTCTCAGATGTATGAAATATGCTCTCCAAAATGATCACTAGCAGTCATGTGGCACTCTCAGCCCAGTCAGCAACTTGAAAGGATCTCAGATGTCAGAAGTGCTCATTAGGGACGACAACAGGGTGTTGGTGGGGCAAATATCTTTGGCTCTGGGTTTTATTTATCAATGAGAACTGATGGATGGTTCAGATTATTTACACAGACTCATGTTAATGGCTTCATCTTCACAGCTCTAAATGTAGCACCAGTTTATTTGGATTAGCAGTTGTTAGGGTTTATATCAAAGGTTTATTCTTTTCTATAATCATTTACTTAACATTTTAATTTTTGCCTCTCCAGCCTTCCAACTAAAGTTGTTTAAAGATAATCTCTGTGTTCATACCAGACATAGACAACAAAGCATTTGTATTGTGTCAAGTGGAAACAAGGGGGAAAAAAGCATCAATTTCTGATCTTTAGGTAATATTTTTCTTCCCCTTTTTATATCATTTTATGGAGCACAGTGAAACAGGATATTTTAATATATATATATATATATTTTTTTTTAATATTTATTTTTTTGCTTTAGTTGTACACAATGCGTTTATTTGTACATGGTGCTGAGGATCGAACCCGGGCCGCGCACATGCTAGGCGAGCGCTCTACCGCTGAGCCACATCCCCAGCCCAGGATATTTTAATATTAAGGCAAATTTTTGTAAATATATTTGAAACCTTCCTTTCTATTCATTTTACTCTGTCTAGATGTGGATGTAGATATAGACATACAATGGAATACTAATGAACATAGTTATTTTTGCAACTAAACATCAGTCCCTACTCCAGAATATTCTGTTGCTAAGGAGCTACATTTTGCCAAACAGATAGTGTAGTGAGAGGAAATCATGATAGGTTTTCGCAATCCTGTGTCACACACAGCAACAGGATTATTAGGCACCTGTAGTACTTCTCTTTTATTGGGTCAATAGCACACGATCTAGTCGTGAGTAAAGAAAGACTGAACCCCGTAAATACATACACACGTCTGAGCACTGGCAGTTGCTTTTTGGTGGAAATGTGTTATTCCAAAATTGGCATAATCACAGTTTCCACCTCGTTTATGACCAGCATAAAAAATTGCATAAAATATCATGCACAGCTGTACTCAGAAGGAAGATTCAATTTGGGCTTTGTGCAGCCTTGACTTGCTGCCAGTGCAGTTACATACATCATCTAGGGCTGCATTTAAAAGGATAAAATACAGTTTTAATTCTGGTGGCAAATTTATTTTTTTCAAAGTGAAATAAAAATGTTAAAATAGATCATAAAAAGCATAAGGCCCCCTCCCTGCCTCCCACCCAGACCATCTTTTGTTAATATAATGTTAAAGGGTTAGCAAAAGATGGGAAAGCCATAAAATTAAAGGTTAGGACTGCAGCTCTATCTATCCTCCCCATGAGGAGGCATATCTGGTGGGTTTGCATGCACCTTTTCATTATTGAGACAGCCTCGTTGGAAATATTCTCCGTGAACAACCTCAAACATCCCCGCTGCTTTCTTTAAGAAATCTCAAAGGCCAGAGTGATAGAGAACAGCATGAGCAAGCTACTGAGAAAAGACAGCGTTTTCATCTGGAACCCAAAAGCACAATATAGCACATGGTTTTACAAGGAGATTTTCTTCATCCCTGTGGAGGAGAGGGCTGACTTCTAGCATCCTGTATGCCCCACATCACAGAATCAGCCAACTCTCAAGAGCCTTAAAGGGCCAGTTGTTTCATTTTCCAATCAGGGTCCAAAGAAAACAAGTGAGGAGACAAAAACCACATGGCTAATTACAGACCTCTTTTCTTTGGAATTTGAATGCAAGTTTCTTTTCACCTCTCTGTGCTGCTTTCAGAAGTGTGTGGCACTAAGAATTAAGAACAAGTGAAAATGTCCACTGAGAAATACATTTTTTATCTAATGGTAAGCCCGATGGAATTTGCACAGATGCTGGAGAATCAATTGTTTTCATCTCTTTCTGACTCATATTCAGCCACTCTACTCTGATAACTTGATATGAACAATGGAATTGGCAAATACTACAAATCCCGCCACCTATATAGATGTTCCTCAGCACATTGCTCCTTTTATTGTACCACCCGGGAATCAGCTCATCAGTGCTCAGGTGCAATGCTGCTCACCTACCAACACCTACCAACACCCCCTACCTTACAATTTTCTGTTACTAACTCTCAGGCCTTTACAACATGGCTTTCCAGAAGCTGTTCTGAATTTTCTTCAAGACAAAAAGGAATCTTAAGAAACACCTGTTGCTGGCTGTCCAGGCTATCCTAGGACTCCTGAAGTCAGTGAATTCCAGAGTAGACAGTTTGACTCACAGAAATTTAATATGTTCAAAAGGTTTTTTTCAGAGCTTGAGGATCCAAAGATTTTTTTCTTTCATTCCAAAGAATACATTGATAACTTTGGTAGATATGGATTATGTATAGTTTACCATTAAGCAAAATTTTGCAGCAGGAAAAACAGGTGGTTTATATTTTGGAAAAAAGAAGCTAATAAAGAAATGTGTAAAGAGCTGATTCAGCTCAAATCAGAAGGGTCTTTTTTTAACCAACAAGATGTGAAGAAATAGAGCTATGAGCTTATTTAGGTAGACTTTTGTTTGATCACAATTCTGACAACTATGGGTTCAGTGACCTTGGACAAGGTACTGACCTTTCCAAGCCTCACTTTCCTTATGTGAAAAAGGGGAAGAAAAATAAAAACTTCCTCTTAGGCTGATTGCAAGGATTCAATCAGATAAAATACACTAGACCCCATTTTCATTTACCCTTCCATGAATTTTGCTCTGGCAATCCTCCCACATCCCCCTCTCTGTTTCTCCCCTGCATTATCAATTTTTTGTTCACAAGATTTTATTCCCTACCACCACTCAAATGACCTCCTGCAATATTGCCTAGGCTTTCAGTGATCGCCGTATGACCAAATGCATTGGTTAACTCTTTGTTCTTAAACAGAAGTCTATGTGCTTGGAGAGGTTAGTGGCTTGTACAAGGCCACAAAGCTCATAGTTATCAGAACTGCAAACAAAAGTCTTATCCTACTTTAGTTGGCATATGACACACTAGTCCCCCTGCTCCTCAAAATACCTCTTCATTTGGCTTTCAGTACTCCAGACACTTCAGGCTTCCTTCTTACATATGGAACTGCCAATTCCAGTGGTGTAAAGGCTGTGAAGGAGAGCTGCATGGTATTATGACAGATATGGAGGCACTGAAACCTGGTAAGGAAGATGGAGCTACAAATACAAATAGAGATAGTTTGGACTCAGGCAAAAGTCCATAAAGAATGAAGTAACAATGTGTGTCAATTGATTGGAAGACTAGAGTCAGACTGGTTGGATTTCTTTTTCCAGGTAAATCACCACTTTCTCTATCCTTGGCCAAGATGCCTCAGTTTCCTCATCTTTAATGTATATATAGCAATAAATTTATCTCTTAAGTTTCTTGGAGGATTAACTTAGATAATTCATAAAGGCACTTAGCATAGCATTTGAAACAGTAAATACATATTAAATGATGATGTTGATGCTGGCAATATAGCTCTTTGGCAGAAAATGAAAGAATTAAGTTGGCTTAAAGAATGGGCTGTCAATTTAGGATAACAAGAACAGATGCTAAGTTAGGTTTCCTTTCTCCAACCAGAACCAGCATGAGGAACATTATCAGTCAGAAAACCCGTCTCTGACTGGTGTGCTATTTCTCTATTAGGGCACCTTCTCCTTCCCTGTCCTTCAAGATCAGGATTTTTCCACTTCCAAATACCTCCCTATAGAAAATGATCTGATAGTAGTACCATTATTGGGATTACTTTTCTCAGTAGTACTATATGTTAAAAGCTTTATCTGAAACTGTGCAATGAAAAGCTTTATCCCCTAAAGAATGTTAGCAATCAGTAAATTAAACGAGATAATTTAGCTGAAATCATTTTTAATTTATAAATTGCAATGCAAATATTAACCTTCACATGAGATAACCTACTTCTACAAAACCCTCAAATTACTAAGGGGAGCATCTACTTTATTTGCACATACTTATCAAGATCATAGTGGGTCTGGAAGGCCAGTATTCCTCACTAGCAGCACATTAATCCAAGCCCAATGGAAAAAAAGACTTGAATGCAATGAGCACTGTAGCACAAAACTCAGGCTTACAGAGTGCTTGTCAAAGTTTTTGTTCTTTTGAAACCCCTTAACATGAAAATTAGGCTGATTTATTCCTGATCAGAGTGATTGGGAAACAAAGGGAAAGGAAGAAGCACAAGGATACAAATGTCCCCAGAAGTACAAAGCCTGTATTTTGTCAAATCCTGTCCTCCCATCTGAAATTCCCACTTCCTACCAATGTATTGAAGATACTCCCAGAAAACCATTTAAACAGCATACACAGTGCACAAAACAACTTGCATGGCCCTGGAGCTATAAATATTATAAGACTTAGTCCCTGTCCTCAAGAAGCATGCAAGAGAAGGGAGCATTCAGGCCACTGAAATAAATAGATCATTCAATATAACAGAAATTACAAAGAAAAACAAACACACAGCACTGTGACAACACCACTTTCAGCCCACATTGAAAACCTTTACATCTCAAGTATCTCTTGAAAATGGAGGGCCTAGCCAGGCAAAGAAATTGGATAGGATTTTCGAGATAAAAGAAAGAAAACAAGAACCAGCCACAGCAGTGTTCTGTTTAAATTCTTTCCTAAGCAGTAAGTCATTCACAGGATGCCCCAGGTTCCAGCTAGAAAAGCCTTTGCCTTCCTCCCCAGAGATGCTGTGTTGTTTCTTTCCACTTGT
Organism: Tamias sibiricus; assembly: GCA_025594165.1. Classification (NCBI taxonomy): domain Eukaryota; kingdom Metazoa; phylum Chordata; class Mammalia; order Rodentia; family Sciuridae; genus Tamias; species Tamias sibiricus. The sequence continues at coordinate 80,643,737 of CM046660.1, read as the reverse complement.
CCACAGCCACAGTCCCATTTTGTCCCTGCTGGCTCATTCTGAAGGTGCATGTCCTGCTGATGCATCCATACACCCAAATGTACTTCCCTGAGGTTAACTTGCATGACACAATACTGTGTGTGCACCACAAAAAAGAAAGGTCTAAAAATGTCAACAGAGATTTATTTATGTGCAAAGACTGCAGTTATCTACATATTTTAAACAATACCTAAAAGGGTTAAGTGCATTATAGTGCATCCACAAAACACTCCAAAGCTATCAAAAATGCATAGTTTTGAAGTTTAAATACTATTTAATGGCATGGGGAAATTCTCAGAATATAATGTTTGCTGATAAACACACACACACACACACACACACTTACATAAATATGCATAGTCACCTTTTATGTTTATGTAAGGTTGTGATCAAAGTAAGAAATTCAAGAAATAAAGATAAGCAAATCAATATTTAAATGAATATCATATGTAGTCCCAACAGCCAGAGATTATTCACGACAAAAATGTAGGGATATATTTTCCCAGCCCATTCTCCATACATGCCTACTCTTTAAAAACAAAATTGGAATGTATCTTGTAGTTTTGCATCAGACATTATGTTCAGCTCATGTTAACAGCCTATCAAGAACACTGTTCCATATTACTATTCTTCAAAAATTATTTTAAAGCCTGTAAATATTCCATTTTTTGAATGTAATATAATTTACTTAACAGTTTCCTCATGGAGGACAGTAATGATTTTCATGCCCCTATTATAAATGACTCTCCAATGAACTTCCTTGACCATGAGTCTTTGTTCATATATTCACTTATTTCCTGAGACTGGCTATATAGAAGTAAAATTACCAGGTCAAAAGGTAACAGATTTTTAATGTTCTTGAAATATGTTTCCTAAATTGCTCTCCAGAAAGGTTATACCAGCTGATACTTTTACCAGTGATGTATGACAGTACCTGTAACTCGCTCCTGCCAGCATACAGTGATAGCTTTTAGCATCATAGCCATTGTTTCTTTTCGATGCTGCATTACATTAAATAAAGCAAAGTACACTGAACCATAGATGCAATATGGTCTCAACAATGTAAAAGTATGCCTAGGAAACAATAAATGAAATACATGGAAATATTAAAATTTTTAGCACCTGATGGTAGAATAATATATATTTATTATTTTCATTTAACAACAACAATAATAATATGTACTTATTCAAAAGCAGCCATGTTTCAAGAAACATACTAGGTAATTTATATGCATTATATATATTTCCTTTCATCCTCAAAACCCCAGATAGTTTTATTACCTGATTTATAGAAGGAAATGACTAAGGCAAGAAAACTAGGTAAAGTTTTAAATCCTGAGCTAGGATTTAAACCCAAGGCTAACCAATTCCACAGTTCTTGCTTTTTTTTTTTTTTTCTCCTAATTTCCATATTCTTGTTCTTTTATTAATGTGCATTTGCTTTTTTTCTTAAATCATCAAAAATTATTAAAGTCATTTTTATAACTTGTCCCTTACTATAACGGTTGTCAATAAAATTTGACCAATTTCCCTAGAAAAACAGCTCATTCATTAGGTCAAGGAGGTAACATGAGATACCCAGAATATCCTCTGTGTCCATCAAATGCAAGTGGTCATCAGCATCATTACCTAGAACATCTCTTTCTTGTACTTCAGAAACAACACCCCCACAGGTGGCTGCAGATCCCAGCAGATAGTAACTTGGCCTCTGCTTGTGGCATGTCACTCTGGCCCGGAGAAACACTGCCTGTGTGTGAGCAAAGGGGCTACATTAGAGAGAAGTGGGGAAAGTCAGAATCCAACTTTTGTGGGCCTTGCATTAATAAGATGATTATACTTTCTCTGTTTTAGTGTTGATTTCATTCATTTTTAAGAAGACATCAGAGATCTGCAATCTTAACAAAAAAAAAAAAAAAAAAAGAAAGAAAGAAAGAAAGAAGAAGATGGCAAACAGAAAGCAATGATGTGAATATAACGTGTTCTTGAGTGTATCAATGACAATTTTGCTTCTATTATTATTAAAGTCTACATAATGGCTAGTCAATTTTATGTTAGTCTTTAACACACAATATTTTAAATATATGTTATACACCAAAACATTAGCATATCTACAAAGAAGTCACAATAATAACTTATTTGTAAAGACACATCTGGTTAGCTTTTTTATTTTTTTAAACAGACTACTTAATTATCATTATGAGCTATCCCATTTGTAACAAGATGAATGCAATACTATTTTACGAAATGAGAGGCTACTTTTCAAATTATTATTTTTGTTTTGGTTTTTATTATATTTGATATGTTACATATTTATACCGAGAACACAATACACAAAGCAATAAGGAAGAAATAAAGGATATTTACATGAAAGTAAAAATTCCCAGAGCTAACTTTTTTAATATTCAAAGAACATGTTGATGTTTATGCATGTAATATATTCAGACACATCTTCAGACATTTATGCCAATATAGAAATAAGCATTCATAATAAATCAGACTTTGTTAGTAGACTGTTTCAGGTAAAAGGAACCAGGTGAGCATCTTCTATTGACTTTTGTCAGAAGAGAAATAACTTTTACAATGATTTTTGTCATTTAGTAGACTCCTGTCTGTTTCTAAAGCTGTTGCGGCCATGTTTCCTTGGCCCCATGAAGATCTCGGTTCATTTCAACTCAAGTTGACTGCTAATTGTTGCTCTCTGTGCCAGCATGCAAGGATGCTCAGAACCCTTGGGCATTTGTGGTCCTGATAAAAGTATGCAGACTTCCCCATTCCTTGTGTTCCCAGAGCCATAGCACTCTGGGAAACTAATGGCATTTCTTTTTTTTCACCCATTTCCTCTGAGACGGCCAATGGGTCACAAATATCATAAGCTTCCTATTTACTGGTTGTCCTCTTTTCAATTTGAATGTATGTGTCTCTCATTAGAAAAGGAAAAGTATTTTAGAAAACAATGCACACTTTTTTTTTACATTGAAAAGCTGATTTTCTTTTCTAAAATGCAAAAAGAAACTATTTGAAATGCCAAGGAAAAATTAATAGGAAATTATTGTTTAAATTTTAAAAAGACTCAAGTCCTGCCAAATAGTCTGCTTTTATTGCTTTTTTTTTTCCCCCTTGGGGTTAGTTTTAACTATGAAGAGTTGCTTTATAAATGGATTGATGTAAATTCAATCTGTACAAGAAAATTAAGAAGTCCATGTCTTTTTTTTATTTTTATTTTTTATTATTTATTTACTTATTCATCATGCACAAGTATAGTATCTTTTTACATACAACTGCTTGTATACAAAGTATATAAGTACCATTCATGTCTTATATGGTCATAAGTTTATCTTAAATCAGTTTATTCATTACTGGAGAAGAAAAAATATTTAAAGAAAAATCCCAATGTATTAAACCATACCATACACTATCATGCAGAGCAATTTTTAAAAAAGACAAATTACTATAGTGCATGTCTTGTCACCTAATAGCTGACAAGCCATGCTATAAACATTTGTCTTTCTGTGTCTGACTTGTGTCATCTCAGCCTGTTTTCTGGTACTAGCCACCTAAGCTATTCTCAATTGTTAAATAATAGGAGTTCAAGCACAAAATACAGCCCTAATGCCAGGAAGAACAATATCCGTTATCTAGAATGTCTAGACTTGCTTCATGTAATTCTTTTTCCAAGATTTTCTAGTTTCTGTAAAATTCTTAGATCTCATCCAGGTTCTGAGAATTTTTCTCCCTGAAGCTCAGGTTTTCTCATGTATGAAAATGAAGGACGTACACCACAAGGAACCTTGAACTATTTAGGCTGACAAAAATTATGACTAGCAAGCAATCTTTATTCTATCCTTCTTTATATTCATTTCACAAATGTGCATTAAGTACTGCTGCATTCCAGGCACTGTGTCCGGTGCTGAGGTCACAATGGTGACTGAGAAACACAGGGTCCCTCCTGGAACTTAACCTGCACCCTCGTGAGGGAGTCAATGACGTAGCGTTTTTGTCAGTTATTTTTTCCCACTAATGTCCTGGGCTCTTCAAGTGAAAGACTCTACATTTGTTCTTATTTAAAAGAATTGAACTATTTGACCATCAAACCAAATATATTGTAGACAGTTATCACATAATCTTGGCTCAAACAAAGGTTAGAGGAATATAAAAAAAAAAAAAAAAAAAGATTCCATTTCTGTTTCCTTACTGACAGCTTCAGAGCCAAGGGCGCTTCAGCTGACTTTATGCTTTTCAGAAATGTCAAGTACAAGACAGGTCCACACACCATTAGAGTGGGTTGTGTTTAGAAAAGCCTGGGGCGGGTGGAAGGGCTTTCTCTCTCCTTCTCTCTCACTTTTAACTTTAAATAAATAAGGAGCTCATTAGTTCCTCATGAATTCCTGTTGCCAGGAAAAAGGATTTCATTCTATCTAGTCCATTTTTCTACATGGAAAATCCCTGACTGGGATTCTTAATCACCTTGAGGTCAGAGATTCCTTTGAAAATCAAAGGAAGCAATGAAACCCAGGCCTGGGAGGTAGGGGAACCTTAGGCAGGAACAAGGCTCAGGTTCACCTGTGCAGAGAAGGGTTTGGATATAGTCAGGAAGTTTGTGAGCTGAGTTAAGCAATTCTGTAAGAGCATTCAAAAAAAGATTGCATTTCACAAGATGCATCCTACAAACGGGCATTATTGTTACTTGCGGGGAAGGGGGAATGTTTTTGTAATGAAGAAGTCTGGCAAATGCTGGATTTAAAGATTTTTCAAAATTCTTTAGAATATTCATATGTATGCAGCAGTAGTTCCCTAGGTTCTCTGGCATGGAACCCCTTTCCCATAGCCACCTTAAAATGACCTCTTCTGACTGAGGTTCCTAAGAAACACTTTGGAAAACAATTCATTCCTTAATCTCTACCATGTTCCTGGATCCATTAGTAGAATTTGGCTGAAGAAGATCATCTGCTATGAGGGGAAAAAGTCACCTAATAGCTGACAAATAAACATTTAAGTGAATAATGTTAAGATTGATAGTCAATGATAATTGGGACATGGGCATTAAAAACTTTTTTGCTTTTTACTTGTACCTTTGGCCCTGAACACAATGTGGTATGAGTAAAACACATGGAAGCCTTCTCTTCTTGTTTTCTCATGTTAAATATGGATTAAAAAAAAATTAGTCTGAGCCGGGCGCGGTGGCGCACGCCTGTAATCCCAGCACTTTGGGAGGCTGAGGCAGGAGGATCGCGAGTTCAAAGCTAGCCTCAGCAATGGCGAGGCACTTAGTAACTCAGTGAGACCCTGTCTCTAATAAAATACAAAAAAAGGGCTGGGGGTGTGATCCAGTGGTCGAGTGCCCCTGAGTTCAATCCCCAGTACCAAAAAAAAAAAAAAAAAAAAAAAAAAATTAGTCTGTACCATTACTATGAGAATTAAATGTTAGTACATGTAAAGCTCTTAGAATAGTGTCCAGTGTCTAAGTGTCCAATAAATGTTAGCTAGATTTTTATTTTCTATAGTTCTATTAAAATATTTTATTGCTAAAGTATTGTTTGATTAGTTCAGATTAATGTATCTAGCCACAGAGAGGTGATAGGTATTAATATTCTTAAAATCAAGCAATGGCTAGCTACTCTGTCTTAGAATATCCTCATATAAATAGAAACCTTTAGAGAAAAAAAAATTCAGATGTTTGGAAAACATCTAGTTAGCCATTTGTTAACCAGAGAGCTTTTTACAGTTCCCTTTTGCTTTATACAGATATACACAGCCACATCACTGCTTAGAATCTTGGCTAAAGGATAAGTGAAAGTGGATTAGTTCTCCCTGCCAATATCTTTCGATCTTCTTTGGCAGCATTCAGTTCCTTTATGGTGGAATAAAATAGATGACACAATTAGGAGCTGACGCATTTAATAGAAGAACCACAGTCCAACATAAAGAAAGTCATTGTAGCCAACTCAGGGACAAAAAGCCTGACTGAGAGATGACAAAAACCTGGCTTCATTCTACCTTAGGTGCCTCATAATCATAAACTCAGCTAGAAGAGGTTGGAAAATTCCATTTCCTCCTACTGGTCTCCCTTTTTCTTTGCTTTCTCTTCATTAAAACCCATTTTCCACAGGACAGTCAGCTTACTCCTCTGCTTATACCTCTCCAATGGCTTCCATTGAGATTGGAATGGAGAACCTAACTCTATAAGTCCCACAGGATGTTGTCTGCCTTTGTCTTCTCACATTACAATACTCTTCCCCATCTTGGCCTTTTTTCTATTCCTTGAACCAAACTACTTTTTGCCTTAGGACCTTGCCTCTGCCCGCAATGTTATCCATCAATCAATCCTGGCCTGACTCTGTCACCTGATCAGAAAAAGGTGATAAAATATACATCATGCAACAGGCCTTCCCTCACCACTCTAAGATAGCCCTCCTTTCCTGCTTACTGTCTACCATACTATCAGTTTCATTTTCCCTAAACTATCAAATTTTATTTGGCATTAGCTAATAAATTAACATTGGCATAAAAATTGTTCTACTTATTTTTGTGGTATAAATAAAGTCTTCCCTATCTGCTATAACTTAGAGAGCAGTCATCCTTATTCAGTTATTATTATTGACCTATATTAAGTCCCAGTCATTAGCTGAAATAAATATTAGCTCATTTCTTTCACAATAAATTGCAAGGTATATAACCATTAACATTAATTGTAAAGTGATTCCTTGGGTGTAGGGATAATAGTAAGTAACACAGGAAACTGAAGCTCACATATTTCATTCACAAAGTGTTTTATAGTTTTCTAAGAGTGGATTTACTTGCACCTTGGTTGATGTTGTAAAAATTCTGGAAGGATTGTACAATATCAGCATTGGAAGACAACATAAATGCCTTACAACCAGATAGTCAGCTAGCATTTGAATCCCTCCCATGATGTTCCTACCAGTAATTATTCTCCATTAATTAGAAAGTCTCAGTACCTTGACGCAGCCCTTTTCTTCCTTGAGGCCTTCAGGTTCCCCAAAATCCCCAAAAGGTGAGATAAAATAGGCATCTTCATAACTTTATCCATTGGTCCTATTTTGATATTTTAAGTGCAAGTGGAATAAACTTAATCTCTCCTATGCACAGCTGCCTTTCAGATTTTTAGAGTTATAATATCTTCATAACTTTTCTTCTCTCTGTATTCTCTTCAACTGTATTTAATATGCCTGAGAGTAGTCTTCTTAATTTATATCACCTTTTCCCTAGCCTGTTTAGCAGGAAGAACCTAGAAATGAACTACTTGCTACAGGTAACTGGGTCGCCATAGAACAAAGCATTCTGTCAAAATCCATGTTCATGATGTCAAAAAACAACAACAACAAAGCTTACAAACTACCTGGGAGTGTTAACACCCAGAGGGGAGAAAAGCAAAAAGAATCTGGAGAATACTGACTTCTACTCATCAACCACCCACCATCCACTAATCATTTCCAGTCTCTGTTTACATTTTTGAAACTAAGTTCATGCGGGTTTCTTGCTAAATTTTTAGAGGAAAAAAATCTATTTAGTTCTACTATACAAAATTGCCACTATGTGATTATTTTAACCTATAAAAATGGAAATTTCTTAAATCTTGATCTAATGAATGTATACACACACACACACACACACACGTGTGTGTATACATTCATTAGATCAAGCTTTAAGAAATTTCCATTGTGTGTGTATATATTTTTATATATATAGTGTGTGTATATATAAATACAGCATATGTATACATATGTATATATATATATTTATACATATATATATATATATAGAGAGAGAGAGAGAGAGAGAGAGAGAGAGAGGTGCATGCACTACAAGATGCTTCAGACATGGTTCAGTGAGAATTGGTCAGTAGAACTTGTCCAAAGGCTCAAGTAAGGAACTTGCCTAAGGTCAGGAGGCAGATAGACCCTGGGCCAATGTACTTGCTGCCATATCACTCAGCCTCGCCCAAGGGTAGCCTTTTGAGGAGCTTTTTAGACTCCTCAAGAAGACATGAACGAGTCATACTGTGGGGCAGACTTCATCATCCACTCCATATTAAAAATATAGAAACCTATTCAAGGGGCTTATAGCCAGTGTGACAGTTTTGGTACCCAGCACTCCCATTTGTGTTTAATGTTAGTAATTTTGTATTTTGTAGGTTTTCCGATTTTTTTTTTTTAACTTCAAAACAGTCAATAGAAACTAAATAACCAAATATGTTTTCTTGTTGAATGTATAAGTCACTTCTTCTTACAAGGACATAAGAACACATATCTTATTGACATCTTTAGATACTAGAACCATGGAGACAACCTGAAAAAGTTTGAGAGTCAAAAAGCACTTGTGGGCTGGGGTTGTGGCTCAGCGGTAGAGCGCTCGCCTAGCACATGCATGGCCTGGGTTCGATCCTCACCATCCACGTAAAAATAAAAAATGCATTGTGTACAACTAAAGCAAATGAATAAATATTTAAAAAAAAAAAAAGCACTTGTATGGAAGCCATTGCCAAGTCCAAGTTTTGTTCCATTGTAGTTTTATCTCTAAATTGTAAAGCTTTGTACAAATTGGGTTTAGAGGGAAAGAGCTGAGTAATTCTCATTATTGCCTTGATACTGCACAGGGGTGTTACCACAGTGTTTGGGGGAGTCAGTCACTATATTTAATTTATGTCTCACACTGATGGAATAATCAAATCATTTATGGGCATCTATTAAAGTGATTCATGTGTATGCCCAGGTATTTGTTAGTCTCATCCCTCATCTTCTATCAGACGCAGGACTGGCAGTTCCAAAAATCCTCCATCATAAAAATCACACAATTCAGTGGATTCAATGACATCCTTAGCTTAAAAACACAAGCTTCTTCCAGACTGGTGCTTCTTCAGGTCTCGCAGCAGCAGCAGAAATAACAATAACCACGTTAGAGTCATGAGAATTACAGCAGTTCAGAGAATAACTTACCGTGCAGAAAAAAATAAAAAATAAAATTACTCTGTACTTAGGTTACCATTTCCTTTGCATAAGTACTTTCAAATGAGTATGTGCCAAGTGGGGCCCAAGCCAAAACTTCTCTCCTTCACAGCTCACCTTCCCTTGGTTAAAATGTAGAAGTCGTGACAGCACAGCCATTTCCGTGGCATTGTAGTGTGTGGTTCTCCAAGACAACCGGCAATTACTGGGGGAGGAGAGAGAGTGGATACCAGGAGCCCAGGGGCTGACATTACCTGTTGAGCTCAGCTGTAAGTAATGGCGGAGTCTTCGTTTTCTAATAATATGAACTATTGATCCGCGGTTAGTCTTCTGTTTGCAGTGCACACTAAGAAACATCTGACTCTGCTCTCATGCCATGACAGCTGATCCTTTATTAACACCTTCTTACCACTGATGAGCTGAAAAGGTGGACAGCATGGCCACCCACTCCTGACTCATGGGCTCATGACTACCTATGGGACTTAAAAAAGGTACACTAGAGGAGGAAAGGATTAGGGAACCAGAAGATGGGACTTTCAGGTACTGAGAGGATAACAAGAAAGACCAAGAAAAGGAATTAAAAAGAAAGATTTTAGATAGAAACAGGTTTACATAAATCATACATAACTCATGCATAACCTGAAAACAGATAAGTGTCACAGGTACCTGGTTATGTCTGTTTCCATCTCATAGTAAGTTAATCATATATATATATATATATATATATATATATATATATATATACATATATATATATATATATACATATATATATGTATATATATGAATTTTATATATATATATATATATGAATTTTATGCATTTGTGAGTAAAGCTCATTACCAAAACAGCATTAACCTGCTAATGGTATAATAGGAAGACCCCTGAATTCCCCAATCCAGTACTTAAACAGCCACATACATTAACTTTGTGTGTGTGTGTGCATGGGTGGGTGGCTGCACTGGTAGTAATGTTACGATTGATGAATCGAAGAAAATGAAAAATACAGTAATATCAACAACTGGGGTGGTTTAATATTTTCACCCATGCGGTAATTTCAATGTTTCCTGAATCTAGGTTATTCCCATTCTCATCCTTAAGTGAACTTAACTGTGTTTTGGCATCAAGCTGGATACTTTTCTGTAGATGCAGTAAGAGGGAAATGGGAAGTAGCTACTCCCCGAGGACCTTCCAACCAACCCACACCCTTACAAATCTTGAATTGTGTGGGGATCACAGAAGACATGAAAAATGCAAGCTACACAGAAGAACAAGCAGAACGACTCGTGGTTCTACGCAGCCAGCAACGTCTGTAGGACGCCAAACATGCAAACACATTCTGACCGCATGTGGACTGTGGAGTCAGGACAAATTTTTTTCTGCTGAGGATGTGAGGAAACACTGCCAAATAATTATTCCTTGGAAGTAACAAATGCTTTTTAGATCAAGTTATTTTTCCTTTAGTATGACATTCCTTCTTCTAAATGTACGGAGGGACAGGTAATTCATTCTGGCACAGTGGAAAAATGGGAAAATAGAAGAAGCAATTTTGCATTTTCTCTGTATTGGAATATTAGGTTTATTCTGCAGGTAATCAACTTTGCCGTGAGTTAAGTGTTCTGTTTTTCAGGGAGGGCAAACCACTCCAGTGGCAGATGTCAAACAAAGCCTTTTCTTAAGTGGGTTCTTTGCCGAAGTGGTTCACTTCACATGAAGGCAGAGTCAGAGTTACGGCGGCCACAGGACACTACTACAGAGGCAAATTCTCATGTGATTGAGAAATTGTTTGGGCAGAAACGCAAACAAAAGCGTAACTATCAATGGAAGCTACAGAGCTCTTATTTTCCCATTGCAAGAGAGCAGATTTGGACACCAGAGGTTATCTTACCAGAGTTATCTCACCTATCATATTTTAAAGGACAAATGGAAATGAAAACTAGAGTGACATGCCCAATTACAGTGTTGTAGTGGCCCCACTCAGGCACTGATTTTATATTTCTGTAATCTACAATCTTCCAACTTTCCTCTCCAGGGAGCGATACCATAATACATGCTATTTCTTTCTGGGCTCCGTAAGACTAGGGAAAGAAAGTCTCCTTCTCTGAGAATTTCCAGAAAGCATGACTTTGAGATCACAAAATGCAAAGGAAGCCATGGAGATAGGAAATATCAACCAGGGACTGACAGAAACCTGCTCCATGATTTCACATAATCCACTCTGACCACATGTGAAATGCCTACAGTGCAGCACCTGGTACAGGGTAGAGAAGAAATAAGTAGCTAGAACTCATAATAATGGTCTCAATAATATTAGGTGTATCATCACTATTGCTTCAGATCCTAGGTGGAAAAGTTGGTAGTCAATTGCTTGCTTTGCTTATATGGATATTACTGAGGTAAGAATGTACTTTTCTGATAAATGTTCTATAAAAAGAAACACCTCCTTTCATTGAAGCCTCATTAAAAAAAAACAGATACCCCATATATTCCATGTGTAGCCTTCCCACAGACATGAGTAAACACATTTCCACCTTTCTTTCAACAATTTAATACTTTTTATGAATGTTTTGAAATGCCTTTAAACTTGTTTTCCATTCTCATTTGATAGCAAAATAAGGAGATCAGAGGAAAGGCTAATATCTCTTCATTTTTACCTCTGGGGTCATTTTGCAGGCTTTTGCAAAACTATCAAAGTTCTATACGCAGGTGGTTGTTGCATGTTTGTTTTTAAGTGGAATATTTATAAACACAAAAAGCTGACAATGGCAACTTTGTCTACTTGATGTTTTCAGTCAATGGAGAAAGGGGGAAAGCAGAGAGATATGGGGAGCACTCATTTCAGGGGTCACTACAGAAACCTACAACTTCTTCCCACCTGAGTCTTTGCCATCTCAGAACATATAGGAACAGCCAAAGGTGTTAAGCCATGACACTGGGTTGGGGACACAGGTGCCAGAGTAGTGACCTTGTGCTAGACAAGGGAGCCCCCCTATGGCTGATTTCTGCATTCCTTCTTGTGACCTCCTCCCTTCAACCCAAATCTGTTCTGATCCCTACGACAACTTCAAGTCATGGCCCCTTTCAGAGACCAAAACCCAGGAGGATCCACAGCTCTGCTCATGATTACCTGACAAACCACTTAACCTTGCCATGCTCCAGTTTCTTTTGTAACCCAGAAACATAATAATGTGCAAAGTTACCTCACGGGATTGTTTTGAGCAGTAATTATACAGTGCATGCATATGTATGCATACCTAGGTACACATATTTATTTATTTATTAATGCATTTTAGCTTTATAAGGTATTATAGCAATACTTAAAGTCAGCATAATTAAATAAGCCTGCAGCAATGATAGGTCAGTTAGTATTAAACAGCAAAATGTAGAGCTCTCTTCCCAGGCCTATGCCCTTGGGCTCTGCCACTGAACTTCCACTTCAGAGTCTCTGTCTCCACATTCATCCTTAAAGCAATCTAAAGTGATGGACTTCTCTGCAGGGTATAGAGAGAAAAAAAGAAAGAAAAGCCAAGGGATTTAATAAGTATAATTGAAAAAAATAAATAAATAACAGGATCTAGCGCTCAAAAACACACTTGTTATTTCTCTTCATATAAATGCAAATTCAGCCCAAGAGTAAGCTCATGAGGAATTCTCTGATTTAAAGCATTTGCCTCATAATAAACACAGACATTTCTCTGATTTTAGTCACCCAAGTGAAGAACAGGAGGTCTTAGGGAATGCCCATAACTTAGCCTTGAATTATTCCTATGTGGCTTTTATAATTTAAATTGCTGGGGTTATCTCTGGATAAGGCAGGCAGAGTTTAGTCATAAAACTTCAAGTAACTGTGACTTCCTAAGCCCCTCTTCTAACAAATATTTCTAGACTGTTTTCCTTGACTCATTGCCAATAAAATGGATGGAAACGCTTTCAATTCTCTCTTTTTCTTTCTTGGTCATAGCTTCAGAACCCTAGCGCTGCTTCATTCCCTTCAGTTGCAGATATTGGTGGCTGGAATCAAGGGCCAGGCCCCAGAACAGTTTCACAGGAGGGACATACATAGGGCCAAATTGGACCCTCCGATTCACACCGTGTATCTCTGAGATGTGTGGTAAGTGTCCGAGGTACTGATGATGTCGCAGCCAAGGTGTTAAAATAGACCAACATGCCACTCATTGTAACCAGAAGCCATGTTGCCTTCTGATGCCAATTGGGCCTCAAAGCATATTGCTCAGGTGTCACACGCCTGAGTGCTATGCATTTTAATTGCACATGTTGCAATTAAAATTTAGGCTTTAAAGAAATTATTGTATTCCTTGTGTTTTGGGGTCATTAGATCACTGCATTCTTTAACCAAAAACAAAAACAAAACAAAACAAACAAAAAAAAAAAACCAAAAAATTTTAACAACAGGAGTTATAATATGGCTAGTCCTAAGTTGTTTCCAAGCAACTTCCACTTGAACAGGAAAAAGTACATTACCACCAGGCAAAAAAACCTTGGTGGGAGGCACAATTAATGTATGACTGAGCGTTTCTGCATGATGATGGGGGACACCAGTTATTCACAAGTGTGAACAGCGCCCCCTAGAGTTGTGCAATGGCGACATCCTACAAGAGCATAAATATCCTGGAGGAATTTTCTTCAGACTAATTCAAATTAATTAAAACTGCCCATCAAGAAAACATTTCCATTTCTTCTGCTCTCTGGCCCTAACTTTTCATAGTCTTAAACAGAGGGTTACATGAAATCATCTCTTGTGTTAACTCCAGCTCTGAAACTCGGTGATCCTGAGTCACGGCCACTTTATAAACATAAAGTAATAGTGACTGATAACAAATGTTTGCCTCTTTTCGAACAGTGTCCTTGTAACTAGTATCATCTCAGTCAATGAAAAGAGAAAGAAATTCCAAATAACCCTTAGTTGTTTTGAAGCAGGCCTTTGGAAAGAAGTGAAATCTCTGGACTGCCTGACTATCTCTTTTGCAACTAAAGAAAATACTGAAAAAAAAAAAATGATGAGTGGAGTGGAATCATTATAAAAAAAACAAAGTTTCATTGAAGCAATGTAGGCAGTATTTCAAAAAATGACTTCAGATTTGTTTTCCCCAAGCTGGAAATGTTCTTTAGCTAAGTAATAAAGTCTGCTTTAAATCAAAGACAAACAAAACAATATCATTGATTTGGAGTAGTGATTTATAATTTTTTATTTAAAACCATGCTCCTTACAGTGTTTATTCAGACTGTCTTTTGCATATCCCCAGCCAAATTCTTTATTGAGCTCTACTTTTTGATATTTCATTTATAAAATAGGAGATATACTGAAGGTACTTTTCTATAAAATTTCCAATGTTCCTTTCCATGCCACTGATCCAAGATTCTCATCCTGCATGGTGTTTCCCACCTCCCAGTCAAGACTCCCTTGTCCACATTGGCTTAGTGGAATATGGCCTGAGCTTGGCTTCCTGATGGGAAATACTATGTCTGTTGCATCCAAATAGAATTCACTGCCACTGGACAGACTATAATCCAAGTGGCATTATGATTACTTATAAACTTTGAATTTGTTTGAGGCATATGAACAGAAAGGTCATTCCTAAAATTGTGTTTTAAACATGACAGTTTCAAACATGACATGTTAGGCTGACAGCTTGACTCAGGCCCCCACTGAACTACACAATATTTAGGTCAATTAGATAAATAAAGTTTTACAACAGAAGCCAATAAAATCATTAAAAAATAATTAGAAATTTAAACACAAGTTACAAAAAGATAAAAAGAATACATATGCACACTATCCTATGTCTGGAACCATCTAAGAGAGAAGAGAAGACACAGGATAACATGTATTCCTTTTGAAAAAAAAATGGAAACATATATTCTCAGTCCCTCAGGCTTCTTATCCAAGCCTGAGCTTCACCCTGGGGAGACCTGCTTAATATACCCATTTAAATATTCTCCAGTATCCTGTATCAGCAGAGAGGAAAGAGCTGTGTTGTTCCTAATTTATGTTTACCCAACCCTTACACTATACTGTGAGACCCATGAGGACCTGATTTTTCCACTATCAGAGCCCAAGTGGTAAGCATATTGTATGGCACATAGTAAATGCTCAGTAAATGTTTGTTGGATTGTTCAGTGGGAGATTTCATTTTTTTCCCTTTTATCAAACACATCTATTACATGCTTGCCACAGGTCCTTCCTGGTATATTGCAGCATCAATAAACACGTGTGCAAATCATGGTGCAACTTCAATCCAAAGTCATCTTTTAATAGGAGATTAAACCTTATGGGGACTTGCACTGAGTTCTTTCACAAGTGGAACTCTCTGCATCCCTCAGGACCACAGTGCCTTGGAGTGAACTCCATGGCCTTTAAACTTCCTCTAATGTTCATGTACTTTTCAGCCAGCTAAGAGATTGGCTCTTAGCCAGCACCTACTTAGTCCACTACCAAATTTCAGCTAAGAATCAAAATCCTAATGAAGAAAAGAAAATGAGTATTTACCCTCTAGTTTTTTGGTATAGAAAAAGAAATATAATTTCCCTTACCTTCCTTCTAGAACAAAAAATATTAACATTGTTCTCATGGTTTTGTTTGTTTGTTTCTAAATTTTGATCTCACTAATTGCTGAGACTGGCCTCAAATTTGTGACTCCCCCGCCTCTGCCTCCCACATTGTTGGGATTACAGACTTGCACCACAATGCCTAACTGTTCTCATGTTCTTATAAGTTCTCATTGCTTCTAGAGAGTTTTCTAAAAATATATGTCTGATGTCTTCACTCCATGCTTAAGATACCCCCAAATACCTTCAAGAGAAAATACAGATTTATAGCAAAAGACTTGATGATGTGGCCCCTTCTTTATTCTGCAAGCCTATCCAGCACTTTCCCAAGAGTAGCCATCCCCCCACCAAATGAACCATAAAAAAAAAAAAAAAAAAAAAAAAAAAAAAAAAAAAAAAAAAAAAAAACTCATCTTTCTCTTCTCTCTCTCTCTTTCTCTCTCTCTCTCTCACACACACACACACACACACACACACACACACTTTACCAGGATGACTTCTACTCATCTTGTGAATTAGTCCAGGGCTAATTAGCCCAGAACACTTAACAAGTCCTTCCCCATCCTCTCCCTCATAATCTAGTTAGGGGCCCCTCCTAGATACACTTCCCATTGGCCACACTCATTTTTCCATTCATCCCTTCCCCCAAGAGTCTTGAAGCTCCTGGAAGGCAGGGCTTGAGTCTTTGGCTTGAATCTTTAGATCCCTAGCATTCAGCACAATGTGTGCTACTTTATAACAACTCAACAAAAATGAGTGGAATATACCACGTTTTCTTTAACCACTCATCCACTAATGGATACTTAGGTTGATTCCATTTCACAGCTATTATAAATAATTCTGTCATTTGTCGCAACATGGGTGAACCTATAGGACATTCTGCTAAGTGCAGGAAACCAGGTACAGAAAGACAAAACAACAACAACAAAAAAGTGTATTCCCGTTTATACGTGAAATATAAGACAATCAAACTCACTGAAGCAGAGGGTAGAATGGTGGTTACCAGAGGCTGGAGGTGTGGGCAATGGGAAGATGCTGGTCAAATCATACAAAGTTGAAGTTAGACAGGGGAAATACACGATAAGCCTTCAAGGTGATGAATATGTTTATTAAATTGATTGAGTCATTTCATATTATAGACATAAACCATAATATCATTACATACCCCATAATTATATATGATTATAATCTATTTATTTTCTAAAATGAATGGAATAGATGAATAAATATATTCATGCCTTTTTATTTTCTTATATTTCCTCCCCCAAAATTCTGCATTCCTTTATTATTGAAACCTTCAACCCAACTTGTAAAACCAACAAAATGACCGACAAGCAAATTGTTTCCAAATGTGTTAACAGTAGCCTTTCTTGGTGAGCCTTTCTTGAAGTGGGTGCTGAGTATACATGCATACCCCACACCCAAACATTTTCTCTCTCTCCCTTCTCCTTTTGATACATGGGTATTCCTGCTGCTGTATCTCATGAGAGGACCGTAGGACATGAGATAATTGTGCTTGGAGCTGGCTTATAAGAGGACATGGTAAACAAGGTGACAAGTATTTATTACATATCCCAACATCTGCATGACCATGAAAGACAAAAATAAGAGCCTGAGAAACAGACAGAGCACTATATGTTGACAACCGCTGAATGGCTCTTCATGAACTGTTAATTCCCTCTCAATCCTGGAAGCCATTATCACTCTACAAAATTACCACTTTGATTAGACACATCCATAGACAGCCTCCTACACGCTGTAGGTGAGTACAATTGGCTTCTTGTATGAGGAGAGAATCAGTGGGATGCTTGGCCTATTTTATGCAGGTCAAATGAACATTATCATGTTACAAATGTCTCTGATTCGATCCTTTCTGCGAAATTGTGTTAAGCAAGTAACTATGGCTTCAAGTGGTGTGGGTGAGGATTACTCTAGATACAAGTCTGATGAAAACAAACACTTTTATTGGATGACTATTTCAATATAAACTTAAGTAAAGGTAAAACAGACTTTTAGAGTGTATTCTCACTATAATTTCACAATAATTTAGTATACATAGTAATCAATACATATACTTAATATATATGTAATGAAGCACTATGATGTAAATTTCATTTAAAGAAAGATGTCCTAATACAATGTTTTTTCTACCCTCTCAAGGACTTTTATAAATGTTAGTATCTACTACCTTAATTTTGACACTCTGCTTTGTCAATGTCGTATTACTTAGGACCCTGAAGTGGTTAAAAGGGTAAATCTGAAGTCACTCATGACAAAATCCACACTTCTCAGTGTTGTTTGAGAGAGGAAACTGGCTATCTAGCTTTTTTATACAACTCACATTAATACTTCCATTGGGGAAAAACTCTCATAATTTCTAAACTGAGCACTTTTAAATTACATCTATAGATCTTCCTTGCTTGCATGGACGGATATCTGGCTTCGTATCTAGCCATACTTGCTGAGATGCCTCCTCACAAAATTAAGCAACTATATAATCAATTAAATTTTTAAAAGGCTATGTGACGGTGCTTTCCTTGGATGCCACACTGCCTCTGATTTGTTTGGGGACTATTATGCTTGATTAAGAATGATAACAGACACTTGGTAACCCTGCAAAGGAGATGTAAATCAACTCAAAGGAGCAACGAAGCATAACCCAATTGGCACCAAGGGAAACTATTTATCCCCTACACTTGTTCAGTTCAATCACAGAGAAGTTTATAAGATTATTCTGATAACTCTTCTTAAAATTTCATTCCTTTTTCCGAAATTCACCACAATCAAAATAGTAATGCAAAATAAAGTCTGTGATTAGTTTACTGTTGATAAAGTTGATACTGCTAGCTAAAATCATTGTGTGTTCCTTGTACTAATTAGAGAAAAAGATCAATATGAATGAAAAAAGAGCTTTTAGTTATGTTTCTATGTGACTACTTATTTATTCTGAATCATTAAATTGAGAATCTACAATATCCATACTTCTTCACACTTTATTAGTGAATAAACAAGTTAACATGACCTTCTATGGTAGCTATATCCAAGCTGGGGGTTTTACTTTGTTTTCTGCTTTCTCTTCTTTGTGTTCTCTTTTTTTTTTTGGTAAGCAACTTGTAATTAGACTGCACAAACTTTTTATAGCTAATATTTTAACAAAAGTATGGACTTTCCCAAACCTTCTTGCATTGTTTGTTCATATGTGAGCTTTTGGGGGACACCACATATAAACATAACAAGGTTTATTGGGCATTTACTAGAATCTGTAGGCACATTATTTTTTTAATCTTCCTAATAACCTAGGAAGAGGGCACCCTAGTTTACAACTGAGAACACTGAAGCTCAGAGCAGTTAGCTTAGGAGTAAATCCTGCATGAAGCAAATTCCGGAGCAAGATTCAGACTCAGCAATGTGACTCAGGCATCTCTGCTGTCCCAGCTCCGCGAAACCGCTGAGCAACCCTTCCTGAAAATGAAACTTGATCTTTTCTTCTAAGAGGTGGTTTCTTCTTGCATATGGAAGACAGATATCAGAGAGTTGGTGTCTTTAACTCTTGTCTATTACCAACAGCTGCCCTTGGATGGCAGGCATTTATTTTCAGAATTCCAAGTCTTTTGATGCTAATGAACAGTACTTTCTCATTGAGATTTACATGAGAAGAAGGCAGAACGCATTTGAATTAGAAGAATCCCAGAGAAATCATTTGCTCCCTAAGAAATGTGTGGTAATGGCAGACAGCTTTTCTTCTAAAATGGTTAGCATCTATCAACAAGACGTTGAAAAGCAAGATGAGAGAAACCTGGAATGTGTTTCATGATACTGTAGTATGTGACCTTAACAGTGTCAAAATGTTCTCTCCTTCTAACAGTGACAGAGACAGACCAAAGCTTTTTAGATAACACATGAAAAGAGGCCAGAAGATCTCCCTCATCTAATTCACTCTCTTTTACTCCTTTAATGTCTCTAAATTTAGCTTTTTTCCTCCATCCCAGGTGGCACTTTGTTTTTTGTTTTTTGTTTTTTTTAACTTCAAATATGCTAGTTAGGTGACAATACTTGGAAGGGATAAAACCACAGAAGGTGGATCTTTTAGCTAGTAAAACTCAGCATTTTTCTTATAACAATTCAGAGGTACCTTAGTACAAAATGGCAGTATGCTGTAGGAGAGGAGTTGCTGATGGGATGACGAGTACCTGTCCTCCATTCTGCCATCGCCTGTCAAGGTCATTTGGCTCTTCAGATGGTGTATTTTTCAACCTACTTAATCCCCTCATTTTGCTTTTAGTCTTGGTAACCGCCCTCAAATAGAAAAGAAAAAAAAAAAAAAAACTAGTGCATTCTGTGACTTCTCCTTGGTTTTCTGATGAACATTTAGCTATTTCCACAAGAGGCTAAACTCACAGGCATATGTCCTGCTGCTAATCTGAAGGCTCCTAATCCTGTCCCGTGATAGCTATCTCATTGCTCCATGGGATCTTGATTAATTGATTAGCATACTTTCTGACATAGGACAGGAACTCGAATAGCAATTGTCAAAGAAATGACTGAATGAACTTGAAATTTATAATAGGAAGATGAGCTTGGAAAGAATATTTAGGGTAGTACATGGATAAAAATGGCAGTGGGAACATGAGTGGGGACTTGGGCTTTGGGTAAGGCAGTCTCAGTCTCTGGCTCTGCCATGTGGTGACTAAGATCCTGGTCAAGCATATGATTCCAACAAACCATGGTTGCCCCATCTCCAAAACTGGGACAGAAACAATTAGCATGTAAGACTCAGCACTATACTCAATAAATACACAATAATCGTGCTTTTGGCTTATTTATTTATTTGTGGTAACCAGGTAATGCATTTACACTAATAACATGGGGATTTAAAAGGACTTATTGAGACTGATACATTTTGGGCAAATTTTCCATGGCATTAGAGTTCTGAGGAAGAGTAAGCACTTTTTTGTTGTTTCCCTGAGGTAAAAATGTGGAATCTAATTCAGAATAATAATAAACACAGACCAGAAGGGGAGCTCAGCTGCTGAGGAGCGCTGTAGTTGTTTTATTTTTGCTCAGGTGGAGGAGGTCATTCATTATGGGACAGCCATGGCTCCCTGAGTGGATGTTATACTGATGACAGTCTGCCTGGCTTGAGTAGTCCCCCTCATTTTAGGTGGCTCTCACCACTAGGTTATTAACAGACTTCCTTCAGCCTTTCCTTGTGTGCAGTACAGTGAAATTTTATGAAAACAAGCTTGACCCCTGGGGACTATTTGCATCTGATCATTTATACACAAGCCACCAAGCTTCCAGGCAGCTTGGAAGATTACATAAACACCTCCAGAACCTACCAGGATGGCAGTCCCCTCTCAGGTGCCCCGAACCAGCTGTCCTGCCTATCTGGGGACCAGGATTGCCGATTGCCTTTTTGTCTTCCTCGCTTGTCGCATCAGTGAGCAGTCACTGCTGCTGACAAGACTTTGATGGTCCTAACACAGAGGTAGGAGCAAAGTTGAAATGACTGAAAACTTCTCCTGCTGCTGTCTGACTCAGATCGACCCTGACATCCTTCAGAAATGTGCAGTTAATGCAAGATGCAGATGCTGGTGTTGGAGCTGCCAAGGCCAGTGGAGTTCCTATTTTAGGTAGTATCCACCATGCAGTGACAGGGGTGGTCTGGGCAAGTGAAAATCGCCACAGGCACTGGTCAAAACAAGCTTCCTGCATCTTATTATCCCACTAGTGTGCCTCTCCTATGCCCTATCCAATCTTTCAACCTTCATGCTGTCTCTGACCTTCCTACTCCAGGAATGGATTTATCCCAGGGGTGATTATAGCTAATGGCTGTACAATTTTCATACACTTTCATCCAAGACATATTTATATAAGCCCTCCTATTACTGAAACACATACACAATTTAGAAACATGCCAACTGGAAGTTCATTTGCTCAGCAAACACTCATTGCACACCCACCCTAGGTTAGATTGTCACTGTTTTACACTAAGGCCTCCCCACCCCCTCAGCAAGTTTCTGCTAGTTCTCACTGAAAAATCTAAATCATGCTTATGAAATGACTTATGCCTGAAATAAAGGAACATTCAGTTTGTAAGGTTTCCCTGGCAGACATTCAGCAGCAATAGCAACTTAATGGTAGCATCTCTTTTAAGTCAGAATGAAGATTTTCTTCTAAATTAGAGAATTGAAAGATTTCTCCCATTCTGATATATTGCCTCTCCCTCCAATCCATACATATTTTTTTGAATGGGGTGGGGGGATCTCACTATGTTGTCCAGCCTGGCCACCAACTCCTGGGATCAAGTGATCCTCCTGCCACACTCTCTCAAATAACTGGGACTACAGGCACATACCAACACAGTCCAAAACTCTTAAAAAGTATCTAATAGAGATGGCTTCATTAAAATGTGTTCAAATATAACTTTCACCCAAGCCAACATTTCATTCATTTTTTAAAATTAAATTATTTATTTATTCTAATTTGTTATACATTCTTGCAGAAAGCAATTCATTTCATATTACATAATATAGAGCACAATTTTTTAAGTCACTGGTTCTACACAAAGTATTTCACACCATTTGTGTCTTCATACATGTGCTTAAGGTAATGATGTCTAACTCATTCTGCCATTATTCCTATCCCCTTGCCCCCCTCCCTTCCCCTCCCTCCCCTTTGATCTATTTAAAGTTCCTTCATTCCTCTCATCCCCCCTCCCTTGCCAGTATCCTCAAAACAAAGAAATCATTTGACCTTTGTTTTTTTGGGATTGGTTAACTTTACTTAGCATTATTTTCTCTAACTCCATCCATTTACCTGCTAACACCATGATTTTATTCTCTTTTAGTGCTGAGTAGTGTTCCTTTGCATATATATACCAAAGTTTCCCTATCCATTCATCTACTGAAGGGCATCGGTGTTGATTCCACAATTTAACTATTGTGAATTTTGCTGCTATGAACATTGATGTGACTGTGTCCCTGTAGTAAGCTGTTTTTAAGTACTTTGGGTATAGACTGAGGAGTGGGATAGCTGGGTCAAATGGTGATTCCATTCCAAATTTTCCAAGGAATCTCCATACTACTTTCCAGATTAGCTGCACCAATTTGCAGTCCCACCAACAGTGTATGAGTGTGTCTTTTCCCCCACATCCTCTCCAACATTTATTGTTGTTTGCATTTTTGATAGCTGCCATTCTGGCTGGAGTAAGATGAAATCTTAGAGTAGTTTTGATTTGCATTTCTTTACTTGCTAGAGATGTTGAACATTTTTCATATATTTGTTGATCGATTGTATATCTTCTTCTGAAAAGTGTCTGTTCAGTTCCTTGGCCCATTTATTGACTGGGTTATTTGGGTTTTTTTTTTTTTTTTTTGGGGGGGGGTGTTAAGGTTTGTGAGTGCTTTATATATCCTTGTGATTAGTGTTCTATCTGATGTGCTTGTGCTTAAGATTTGCTCCCATTCTGTAGGTCCTCTGTTCACCTCACTGATTATTTCTTTTGCTGAAAAGAAGCTTTTCAGTTTGAATCCATCCCATTTATTGATTCTTGGTTTTAATTCTTGCACTATAGGGGTCTTATTAAGGAAGTTGGGGCCTAATACAACATAATGGAGATTTGGGCCTACTTTTTCTTCTATTAGGCACAAGGTCTCTGGTTTAATTCCCAGGTCCTTGATCCACTTTGAGTTTTGTACATGGTGAGAGATCGAGGTTTAATTTCATTTTGTTACATGTGGATTTCCAGTTTTCCCAGCATCATGGAGCCTCTCAATTCTCCATGGAGTGTTTACCTTTAAATAGATTTGGTTTAACCATATAAAACATAGGTATAATAACATCAATTTCACATGGATGTGGTTCAATTAAATAGAAATTACAGAGAAAAGCTAGTTCTATTGCACAGCTTTAAATAAACTAATCACACTAATCTAATCAATATCATCACATCCTTCCCTTCATATTTAGTAAACAGGGTATTTTGAAAATAGTTATTAGATATAATAGTCAATGGAAAGTACTTGCCTAATCTAGAGCACTTTCCAGAAAAACAAACTATATTGTATTTGCTCCCAGAAAGCATATAAATTAGTCCTCTTCTACCTCCACATAACATCCTATATGCCCTCAAAAAGCTAAACTGGTTTAGCTGATTCTAAAGTGCCAAGTGGTTTTAAAACATTAATAAGTTCTGGCCAGATCTGCCACTTTGATGCAGGATAAAGGAAAACCTAAAGTCTGCAATAAAACCTAAATGCCATCATTTTCTAATTCCATGACTATGGAAATAATGATATCATAGTCTTTGTAAGTTACAGAAATCTTTTCTTATTATTTTACTGGATTATCTGCAACTCTATGAGGTTGAAGATATAGAAATTAAAATTACTATTTTTATCTAAAAATGAAGCATTAAAATTCAAAATTACATATATCTAATCAGGTACAGAACCCAAACTAGAATCCCTGGTTTTTGGTTCCTTGGCATGTCCCTGGTATTATGAATTAACTGGGTTTGTATTTATAGGGGAGTAAGGTAAAGGGTCCCTTTTTTTTTTTTTTTTTTTGTTTGTGTGTGTGTGTGTGTGTGTGTGTGTGGTACCGGGGATTGAACTCAGGGGCACTCGACCACTGGGCCACATCCCCAGCCCTTTTTTGTATTTTATTTAGAGACAGGGTCTCACTGAGTTGCTAAGTGCCTCGCCATTGCGCCCGGCTAAAGGGTCCCTTTTTAATGGAGATTCTCAAAGTTGTTGATTCTTTTTCCTTTTATTACTTTTTTATTAAGCTAAAGTCAAATGCTGTAAGAGGATATAGTTTATAATGTAAAGTCCTAAAGAAAATAAAACTGGCCCCTGATAGATAACAAGTTGAATCTGCTGGCCCACACTGGTCAGCATGGCCAGTCTCTGTAGACCTTCTGTGACTTGGGCATTTCTTAGTTTGGTGGTCTTTCAAGAGCTTCCATACTTCTAGCTGTCTTTCTCAAGACATTTCAACTTAAGAACTGGTACACTTGAAACTCACTGACACCAGATTCCATTCTCCCTACAGGGTAAAATGTTTCAAGCCAGGACTTATTAACCAAACAAATTTGGAATTGACCTTGGGCAAGTCTCATAACCTCTCTGTCTTAAATTTCTTGTCTATAATGGGGGAACACTACTATGTTCACTGCAAATTGAGAAAATTACCAGAGTATTAATGGATGAATTGCTCAGATGCTATTATATGAAGTGAGAACTAATATTCTCCTATTTTTCATATGAAAAACCTACAGCATAGAGGAGTTAAGGCCAAGGGTATGCATTCGTTCAGCAGAAAAACTGAGATTTGAATCCAAGTTCCCCAATTCACTATGCTGTGTTGCTTCTCAATTATGCTGCTTCTTTACATATTTTATACCACTTAAGTCATGAAATCTTTTATTCTACTTTCTTTGGGTTGTAGGACCTAAAATGCCCAATCTCCAGTGATTCTTTGCTAAACGCCTCTTCTAGCAATTACAGGGTAACTACTATGAAGAATACCTTATGCATGTAGAACTCTGAAGAATTATAAAAGATAAAAGTAGTAATATCGTCAAATTTAGTCTGGAAAGTTGAATTATTATCTGCAAAGCTATCTTGCAAAGATTAGATAAATAGAAAAAAATTATGAGGGATTGTAGAAACACTGGCATGTGATATGTCTGTGTGCATTTTCCCTTTGAAAGCCATTGTTATTAATTGATCATCTTTAAGTATCAGCTCCAAACAAGTTGCCATAGAAAATACAGAACGATACATGACTTTTGCCATTTGGACTGATGACATAAGTTCTTTTTAACAAAGTAACACAACCATGTATGATCATTGTTAAGAAAAAAATATATATATATATTTTTTTTTCTTTTAAAGGAAGACAATTGTCTTGCTCCAGATGCAAAAGAAATCTCTGATCGTGAACTAAGTCTCAATAATATATGTGGCATCCTTACATAGTATAAAATATTTCAAAATATATGATGTTTCTGCAGTTTCAGAGCTCGCAGGAACATAAGGAAAAGCATTGATGTCTCTTCTGGGGAAAAAAAAATACCTCTGTGGAAATTTTATAAAGTTTTTATAAATTTCAACCAAATTGAAAATATGTATTTAAGAAACCTTTCCTGATGGAAACATCAAGAATCCCCCAAACATCCTCGTTTGCCAAAAAGGCAACCATAGTATCCCAGGAGTCTCCATAACATGGTCTGAAGAAACCCCAGTTTTTTCATATTCACACTATAAAAGGAAAAATTTCCATGGACTCATTTAATTGTTTCAGCATCAACTGTTCCTAATTTTGCACATTAGATCTAGAGAAAAACAACAGACAAACTTAAGGATTCTTATTAAAAAGAACTTATTGCATTTCTTAAAATATTTCTATATCCACCCTCCCCTTTACCTCCATGTCCAACTCACTAACTTCTCGATTTGATTTAGGATCACAGGCCAGAGTATGGAAGTTAGCATGTTTGAGGTTGAATGGGGGCAGTCATTTGCATAATGGGGGGAGTGGCTCTAGCTTAGCTCTAGGAAATGGATGGCCCCTAAAACAGTACAGGGAGCTATATCTAAATAATTTTTGCTTCCTCAAATGTTGAATCTTTCATTTCCTTTTATGGTCAGGCCTAGGTACAAAGCAGTGTGAAGGAATCATTGTGGCATTTGGAACATAGCTGCCAATATGCACAAAACTTCAGTTTGATTACCATATGTTCATTGTGATAATTTTCTTTCAGCCAAATGCTCCCTAGATCTTATTTGCTGTCTCTTTCAGCTCCTCCTAGATTCTCCTGAATTCTAATGTTTTCCTTCCTTGCTCAACAATGCTCTAGTGGGGAGCATGCAGAAGCACTGTTTTATTCTAGAAATGGCCCACAATAGGAATAATATTGCACGTCTATGCGGCAGTTGTCCTCATTGCCAGCGATTGTTGGTTTCATCAAAATGTAGTGTAATGTTCACAAGCAAGCAGAGCAATTTTTGCAAATATCAGATTTTTAACAACAGAAAAACACATGAATCGTTCAGGTACCCAGAATCTTTATCATAAGATTTCTATTACAATGTTTGCATATTTGAAATGAATGTTATTCTTCCACTCTGAAGCTCCAGGTTTTTTTTTAACAATCATTGTTAGCAAACACCAAGAAAACTGAGCATTACAAACCACATAAGTGGTCAAGTGAGAAGGTTTTCAGTGGTAGAGTTTCATGTTTAAATGAGTCTATGCTGCAGCCATGTCTCACAGAGAGAACTCCAAGGAGAACGATACCATAATTTTAATACTGAAAGGAAAGCCTACTTTCAGGAGCCTTGTTGGAAGAAATGCTACAATTATTTACTGAACTCCTACTATGCAATGTGCTTATAGTGCTTTTTTGGTGCTCAAAGCCCAGTGTGCAAACAGATGTGTATGTGAATGCTGTCTGTGCCAGATTTCATCAAAGAGATATAGGGCACAAAACAAGGCAGGCCTCAAGGGGAAGGTGGTGAGTTGAAAATAATGGCTTTTTGTTAATCAGGAGCTTGAATGCCACCATTGATCCAGCTATGACCTGGGGACTTTAGGAAATAAATGGAACCACTTGGGGTTCCTCAAACTTTTAAGTTTAAACCCTCCTGAAATCCTTGAACCAACCCTAGAACTAAAACAAGATAATTCCAATGAAGATCCAGAGTAAAATTAAATAGATAATTCTAGATGCGTAAAGCCTGGACTAGGCTGGAGAAAGTTCTACATATAAACTGAGGCAAGGTAAAATTTACCAGGACTGAAAGGGCAGAAGGTAGTCACATTCTACCATATGATCTGTGATTGTTAATGTTTCTGTTCCTGGGGGTCTAGATAAGGCACTCCTTGAAACTGAATGTTACAATTAATTTTTTTAAAGACAAAGACTAACATCAACATGAAAGTAACAGAGGAGTAGATCAAATGAGTAGCACTCACACAAGATCATCAAAAGGCAAAACTCTGCAAACTTCTATTTTGCTTTCTCCCTTGGGGACAGGATGCAATAATTGAAGTGTTCTAGGTGTGCACAGTGGCACAGACACTTGAGATTAGAGATTCTATAAGAATCAAGTAAGGAAAGATACATTCCCTATATCCTTGTGTTTTAGTGAAAAACAGATAGCCTTACAGAGACCTCAGCAATCCTGACTTAGCATGAATTTTCTCCCATACTAATACCTGAAAACAAATTATTTTGCCCTGAAGAAGCACAGTGCATAGCATACAGCAGGCACTGAGCAGGGCTTGTTGAGTGAATCGGCACATACATGAAAGTTTGCCTCTAACTGTGTTCGTGAGAGTTTTCTTCTTTTCCTTCTTCTAGCTTTTTCCAGTGATTTAGATTTCACACTGAGTTACACAAGTTAATGCGAGTTCTGCTTTCTTTGAATGTTTCCTCAATTTGGAGGCAATGCCAATGTAATTCCAGGGCTGTCATTAAATCTACAAAAATTGTGTGACTCATGGATGTTTTCCTTTCTCAGGCTTTTCAATAGTAGTGAACTAGCACAGCAATTAGTCACTAGTACTACTCAGTCCTCTTTGTTAGTTCTGCTGAGCCACGTGGCTCAGCATCTCTCCTGCATTATGGGTGTTCTATCAGTGCTTAACAACCCAAGGCATGCAATTCACAGGCTTAAAACATTTGCACATTTTTTTTTTCTATTTTTTGCCAATATTCTCCAGGATCTGCATGGCTTTTTTTTTTTTAACTGCATATTGGCAGAGATGATGTACTTTTGATTTCTGAAAATGAACAGTGCAAGCCAGGACTTACAATTCATAAATAAATTTCCATGTTTTCCCTGCAGGATATAAATACTCTAAAACTCTGCCTACAAATTCAAATCTGAGCAGGGAACTCAACCAAATCCAGTGGATTGAGGTACTATTCTGAAAGCATTGAAGCATCCTTGATGTTTTCAGTGTATATAAAGTAGTGAAGGGCAAACCACTAATGCTTCAGTCAAATCTCACCAAGTTGTTAACATGGACCATTTGTCAAGTGGCTCCCATGATAATGACCTGCTTACAGTGGGCAACTATCTTAATCTGTGTTTAAGCTGGACCCAGCCTTTCCCCTCCAGAAATTCTCTTTAAGAATACTAATAGCAGCATTAGTAATCAATGCACACTTTGAAATCTTTTAAAATCCAGTGGAAAATTTACTTTACATCTAGACCCAGCATTCCTGGGTTAGCATCATCTATAGATTGGCTTAAGGGGTAATGTTTCACCTTCCAATGGCTTCTGTGGACAAATTTCCACAATTCAGTCACTTAAAAGAAGACAAAGTGGGTGTGGTGGCACACACCTGTAATCTCAGTGGCTCGGGAGACTGAAGCAGGAGGATCATAAATTCAAAGCCAGCCTTAGCAACTTAGTGAGGCCCTAAGCAACTTAGCAAGAATCTAGGTTCAATCCCCCTTACAAAAAAAAAAAAAAAAAATAATAATAATAATAATAAATAATAATACAAATTTATTTCTGAACAAAGTCTGAAATGAAGGATTTATCAGGGCAGTTGCTTTCATTCTGGAAGCTCTGGGGGCTGGTAGAGGGATCTTGCATTTCTAGAGGTGTCTTACATGAGCACCTGTTCCCATCTCTCCTGCTCCTTCCTCCCTTCCTCACATCTCCTACTGCTGTCTGGGGGCTTCCTGCCTCCCTTTTGTCCAGACTCTTGTGATCAACAATGAGCTTCTCTGGGTGATCCACAATAATGCCCTCATCTCAAAATCCTCAGCTTCCTCACATCTGCAAACTTGATTTCACCATGGAAAGTAACATTCATAGTAACAGAGAATAGAGTATAGACATCTTTGGCAGGTCATTACTCAGCTTTCCATGGGTGAGAAGATCAAAGAGGACACAAATAGGGCAGCTTCACCTATTGAGGACATTATTTCACTTTCTAAAAATCTTAGATGATCATGGATGAAAAGAAACCATGAGGACCACATGAAGTGATAGCTACAAACAGGCTGTATCAAGAAGCTGGCCTAGTCATATACTTAATGTTACAAAAGATTGAGATCTGGGTAGAATTACAGGATATATTTCTTTGCCCTCCCTTTTTGAATTTCCAAACAACCACCTTGATGATACTTCTATTGCCCTACCTAGGCATCTCTGCTAAGGTTCAGAAATAAACACTGAGCTGGTTCAAAGGCTTCCTAACATCTTTCAGGTTCACTCTGCAAACTTTCTGATGCAAAGAGACAAACCCAGATATGCAGATGTTTAAAAAGTGCCTAACTCAGTGTTCAGAACCAAGCTGGCTGGAAAACCTGCATGTGAAATGCAAGTCCTGCACAAATTCTCTTTATTGCTCAAATGCTCCAGAAAGTACAATCCCTAGGGCTGTGCTGTGCCATTTGGAATGAAAATGAGCATCATATGAAAATTTGGGTGTATCTAAAGGTCAGTGGAATTTCTACCAGATGTTTCACTTTCCCACAAGAGACTTGACCATAAGAACGGTTTATAAATTCCACTTGGGGGAAATAAATGTAAATATTTTTAATAACATGTTTCTATTTCCACATTGGCTCTTCCTTAAAGTTCAAAACACAGTCTCAAGTTCATTCTGTTAGTGTCTAATGTAGTCAACCGACTTTTATTACCAGGAATTAAATATTTTAAAATGTGTAAAATTGAACTCATTTCTCCCAAGTCTCTGCACGTCATCACCATCCCCTTTTTTTCTCCCTTTAACCTGTTTCTGTTGCTGTCCATCTCAGTGAATGTCATTACTTGTCACCCAGTGCAGAAATCAGGGATGAGCTACACACTTCTTCCCCAGCCTTCTTCTCTATACCCAACATTATTAAATCCTGCCATGTCTTAAGTGAAGATTTTCCATCTTTTTAAAAAAGTTACACTTTGGGATCCTGGGAAGATGGCCGACAGGAGGGAGGTGCTCTCAGGACGTAGTTGCTAAAAGACGCTTAGTGGGAAGTTTGAGCGCGTTACTAGCAATTCTCTTGCAACTGAAAGGGAGCTGAGACATTTGTGCACCTCTGGACGGTGAAATGCAACGATCTCCGGACCACGACGGGCAGGGGCAGAGTCGGAGTGGTCCACAGTCCGAAGCAGCGCTGTGTGCGCTACAGGCGCAGCTGCCCGATAACATTGCAGCAAGGGGATGATCTACGCAGCGGCTTTGAAACCGATCAGCGAGGAAGGATAGAAAGGAGCCTAGAAGCACGAGCGGTGTCCACGTAGAGCTCTTTCACACAACTTGCCAAGCCGATTCTGCACACTCTGGAGTGACACAAAGGTCTGCGGAGCTGCTATTGAGCGGGAGGAGAGCACCGCCATCTTTGAGGAATACAGTGGCTGACCCAGACAAAGGAAAAAGAAAGGAAGAACAGCTGCAGACATCCAGGGAGCCACCAACGCTCTGAGAACAGCACACACCTGGGTGAGACTCGGGTAGCCATCAGGGGAGGGCGTGTCTGAGGCCGGCGCAGCGGCCCCAAGAAGCTACAACTGTGGGTGGGCATGGGGAAAGGGTGCCTTCTGGAGGGTCCTTTCCTGGTGCCATTCATCTGCTGACACACAACCTCCCTGAGCCACTCTTCTGCTGGGCCATTCTGCCACTGGCCAAAGGTGCAGCCTGGACTCCACTAACAGGATTGCTGACTGTCTAGACGCGATCTGATACAATTGGCTTAAACTGGAAATAAAAAGGGAGGGCTTCCCAGGGTCCATTTTGTTTTGAGACTTGGGGTTTGACTTTTTTTTGTTAGTTTGCTTGTTTTGTTGGTTTTCTGTTGTTGTTTTTTTTTTTTTTTTTTTTTTTTTTTTTTTTTTTTTTTTTTTGGTTTTGTTTTGCTTTTTGCATTGATTGTCAGCGTGTTTGTTTGCTTCTGCTTCTCTTTTCTTTCCTTCTTTTCTTTCTTCTCACTTTTGTATCTTTTCTTCTTCCTTCATCTTTCCTATTTACACCCTGCCAGTGCATACTTAATGTAGGCAAAAACAAGCTATACGCAGAATTTGGGATTTCTAGAACGGGCGCAATTGAACTATATAGCAAAGTGGTGTTATATATAGTTCACTCTCTATTTTCTTGACTCTCTCTCTCCTCTCTCTTACACCAATTCCTACTCTTTTGTCACTTCTTTTCTTTTCCTTCTTACTTTATTTCTTCTCTCAAGAGCTGCATAAATTAGGTTTATATATAAATTGGTCTTTCCTCTCTCGTCTACTGATACTAAACAACTTCCACTAAACCACTTCCATAGAACTCTCTTTTCATACTTTCTAAGAAATAACAATTCAAGACACTCACTTCCTTCTTCCTAAACATAGCACCTCTTTGTCTAATACTTGAAGCTATAAAACCCCATCAGAAGCGTACAGAGTAAATTGGAAACTATATCTGGGTTAACTAAATCTGTACATTGTGACCAAACTTGGATTTTCTGAATAGTAAGTGTTAGATTTTAAAGTGTAAAGGAATTATAAGGGGATCTGATAGCACTGTACTACAGGAACAACATAAGGCTTTAAGGTAAATTCGAAATAGTCAAGGTCCCACAGTGCAGGAAGAAAAAACACACAAGCAACATGAAAAAACAAGGGAAGAGTGACACAAACAAATCAAGATACCTCATCAGTAGATTCCATGGCAAACACAGTTGGTGAAATGCCAGAGATGAAATTTAGAAATTACATATTCCAAATGTTTATGGAACTTAAGAATGAACTAAAAAATGAGATGAGGGAGCAAATACAGGTGGCAAAAGATCATTTTGACAAAGAACAACAAAAACAAATACAGGAAGTAAAAGATTACTTCAATAGGGAAATAGAGGCTCTAAAGAGAAACCAAACAGAAATTCCAGAAATGTAGGAAGCAATAAACCAAAATAAAAGTTCAATTGAAAGCATCACCAACAGAGTAGACCACTTGGAAGAAAGAACCTCAGACAATGAAGACAAGATATATATCTTAGAGAAGAATTTAGATTATACAGCAAAACTTGTAGGGAATCAAGAAGATAACATCTAAGAATTATGGGACAACATAAAAAGACAAAACTTAAGAGTGATTGGCGTGGAGGAAGGGGCAGAGTTTCAAGCCAAAGGAATGAGTAATTTATTTAACGAAATAATTACAGAAAATTTTCCAAACTTGAGGAATGAATGGGAAAACCAAGTTCAAGAGGCTTACCGAATACCAAACAAACAAAATCACAACAGATCCACACCAAGACACATTATAATGAAAATGCCTGATATACTGAGCAAGGAGAGAATACTAAAAGCCACAAGAGAAAGGAACCAGATTACATATAGGGGAAACCGATCAGACTATGTTCAGATTTTTCAACCCAGACCTTAAAAGCAAGAAGATCCTGAAATAGCATATTTCAAGCTCTGAAAGAAAAGGAATGTCAACCAAGAATCTTATATCAAGCAAAATTGAGCTTTAGATTTGACGATGAAATAAAAACCTTCCATGACAAGCAAAAGTTAAAAGATTTCACAACTCGAAAGCCAGCACTTCTGAACATCCTGGGCAACATTTTTCATGAAGAAGAAGAGAAAGATAACAATGAAAATCAACAAAGGGAGATATTAAACTAAGGGAAATACCAACCAGAAGAGAAACCAAATCAAGCTAAAGACCAAAATACAAATAAAAATGGATGGGAATAAAAATCACATCCCAATAGTAACCCTGAATGTTAATGGCCTAAACTTGCCAATCAAAAGACACAGATTATCAGAATGGATTAAAAGAAATGACCCAACAATTTGCTGTCTCCAAGAAACACACCTCATAGAAAAAGACATCAACAGACTGAAAGTGAAAGGCTGGGAAAAGTCTTATCACTCACATGGCCTGCAGAAACAAGCAGGAGTTTCCATTCTCATATCAAATAAGGTAGACTTCAAACCAAAACTAATCAAGAGGGACAAAGATGGATATTTCTTACTACTTAAGGGAACCATTCATCAACAAGATATAACAATAATAAATCTATATGCCCCAAATAATGGAGCACCTACCTTCATCAAACAAACTCTTCTCAAGTTCAAGAGTAAAATAGACCACAACACAGTTATTCTAGGGGACTTCAACACACCTCTCTCACCAATGGATAGATCATCCAAACAAAAGCTAAACAAAGAAACTTTAAGCCTCCTTAAAACAATTAATAATTTAGACCTACGGACATATATAGAATATTTCATCCCTCAGTAAATGAATACACTTTTTTCTCACCAGCACATGGCTCCTTCTCCAAAATAGACCATATATTATGTCATAAGGAAACTCTCAGCAAATATAAAAAAATAGAGATACTACCCTGCATTCTATCAGACCATAAAGGGATTAAATTGGAAATCAATGACAAAACAAGGAATAAGAAAAACTACTCCAACAACTGGAAGCTAAACAACATGCTACTGAATGAACAAGGGGTTGAAGAAGACATCAAAGAGGAGATTAAGAAATTCCTAGAGGTAAATGAGAACACAGATACATCGTATAGAAATCTCTGGGACACTATGAAGGCAGTAGTAAGAGGAAAATTCATTGCACTGAGCTCATACCTTAAGAGGAAAAAAAAAAAAACCAACAAATAAATGACTTAACATCACACCTCAAAGCACTAGAAAAAGAAGAACAGACCAACACCAAGAGCAGTAGAAGACAGGAAATAATTAAAATCAGAGCAGAAATTAATGAAGTTGAGACTAAGGAAACCATTCAAAGAATTGACAAAACTAAAAGTTGGTTCTTTGAAAAAATAAACAAAATTGACAGACCCTTAGCGATGCTAACAAAAAGGAGAAAAATCTCAAATTACTAACATTCGTGATGAAAAAGGGAATATCACAACAAACACCTCAGATATACAGAAGATAATTAGAAATTACTTTGAAAACTTGTATTCTAATAAAACAGAAAATATTGAAAACATTGACAGATTTCTAGAGTCGTATGATTTGCCTAAACTGGAACTGGAGGCTATACACAAACAGATAGATTACAAGCGAAGAAATAGAAGACGTCATCAAAAAGCTACCAACAAGGAAAAGTCCAGGACCTAATGGATTTATAGCCGAGTTCTATAAGACTTTCAAAGAAGAACTAATACCAATGCTCTTCAAACCATTTCAAGAAATAGAAAAAGAGGGAGCTCTTCCAGACTATTTCTATGAGGCCAATATTACATTAATTCCAAAGCCAGGCAAAGACACATCCAAAAAAGAAAACTTCAGGCATATATCTTTAATGAACATAGATGCAAAAATCCTCAACAAAATCCTGGCAAATCGGATACAAAAACATATCAAAAGGATAGTGCACCACAATCAAGTGGGGGTTTATTCCAGGGATGCAAGGCTGGTTCAACATTTGGAAATCAATAAACATTATACATCACATCAATAGACTTAAAGATAAAAATCATATGATCATCTCAATAGACGCAGAAAAAGCATTTGACAAAATACAACACCCCTTTATGTTCAAAACACTGGAAAAACTAGGAATATCAGGAACATATCTCAACATTATAAAAGCTATTTATGTAAGGCCCCGAGCTAACATTATCTTAAACGGAGAAAAATTGAAAGCATTCCCTCTAAAAACTGGAACAAGACAGGGATGCCCCCTTTCACCACTGTTATTTAACATAGTACTGGAAACTCTGGCCAGAGCAATTAGACAGACGAAAGAAATTAAAGGGATCCAGATAGGAAAAGAAGAGCTCAAATTAGCACTATTTGCTGATGACATGATAATATACCTAGAAGACCCAAAAAACTCTACCATAAAGCTTTTACAACTAGTAAATGAATTTGGCAAAGTTGCAGGATACAAAATCAATACCCATAAGTCAAAGGCATTTTTGTATATCAGCGACAAAGCCTCTGAAAGGGAAATGATGAAAACTACCCCATTTACAATAGCATCAAAAAAAATAAATAAAATAAAATACCTGGGAATCAATGAAAGAGGTGAAAGACCTCTATAACAAAAATTATAGAACACTAAAGAGTGAAATAATAGAAGAACTCAGAAGATGGAAAGACCTACCTTGCTCTTGAATAGGTAGAATTAATATTGTCAAAATGTCCATACTACCAAAAGCACTATACAGATTTAATGCAATTCCAATCAAAATCCCAATGTAATTCTTCAAAGAAATAGAAAAAGCAGTCATGAAATTCATCTGGAAAAATAAGAGACCCAGAATAGCCAAAGCAATCCTAAGCAAGAAAAGTGAAACAGGTGGCATCACCATACCAGACTTTAAATTATACTATAGAGCAATAGTAACAAAAACAGCATGGCATTGGCACCAAAACAGACTGGTGGACCAATGGTACAGAGTTGAGGGACTGAGACTAATACATATAATTTCAGCTATCTTATATTAGACAAAGGTGCCAAAAATGTACAGTGGAGAAAGGATAGCCTTTTCAACAAATGGTGCTGGGAAAACTGGAAATCCATATGCAACAAATTGAAATTAAACCCTTATCTCTCACCATGCACAAAACTCAATTCAAAGTGGATCAAGGACCTAGGAATTAGACCAGAGACAATACGGCTAATAGAAGAAAAAGTAAGCTCCAAGTTCCAACATGTCAGATTAGGCCCCAAGTTCCTTAATAAGAATCCTGTAACACAGGAATTAATACCAAGAATTAATGAATGGGATAGATTTAAACTAAAATGCTTCTTTTCAGCAAAAGAAACAATCAGTGAGGTGAATAGAGAGCCAACTAATTGGGAACAAATATTTAATATATGCACATCAGATAGAGCACTAATTTCTAGAATATATAAAGAACTCAAAAAACTTAACACCAAAGAAACAAATAACCCAATCAATAAATGGGCTAAGGAACTGAGAAGACACCTCTCAGAAGAAGATACACGATTAATCAACAAATACATGAAAAAATGCTCAACATCACTGGCAATTAGAGAAATGCAAATCAAAACTACTCTAAGATTTCATTTCACTCCAGTCAGAATGGCAGCTATCAAGAACACAAACAACAATAAATGTTGGAGAGGATGTGGGGGAAAAGGCATTCTCATACATTGCTGGTGGGACTGCAAAATGGTGCAACCTTTATGGAAAGCAATATGGAGATTTCTTGGAAAACTGGGAATGGAACCACCCTATGACCCAGCCATCCCACTCCTGGGTCTATTCCCAAAGGACTTAAAAACAGCATATTACAGTGACACAGCTATCTCAATGTTTGTAGCTGCACAATTCACAATAACTAGGTTGTGGAACCAACCTAGATGTCCCTCAGTAAATGAATGGGTTAAGAAAATGTGGTATATATGCACAATGGAATTTTACTCAACTATAAAAGAAAATAAAACAATGGCATTCGCAGGTAAATGGATGAAGTTGGAAGACATAATGCTAAGTGAAGTTAGTCAGTCTCAAAAATCCAAGTACCAAATGTTTTCTCTGATATAAGGAGGCTAGTTCACAGTATTGTTGGATGGGATTACATAGGAGGATTAGAGGAACACTAGAATGCTGCAACAGAAATTAGCAAGACAACTCTTACTATTCAGATTTTACATCTCTTAGAATAAAACTATTAAACCACGTTTTTTTAAGATAGCTAAATGGTGTCATAAGGGAAGAACTAAGTGCTTTGAAGTTTGGAAGTTAAAGACAATTTGGGTGGAAAGGAGATATCATCGTAGTATTTACAACATACTTTAAATTTTTCAAAGGTTTACACAGAAAATTTTTTTAAAAGGCATTCACAATGAGAAAGAACATCATTATTCTCTTTTAAAGGCCTTGGTCAGATTTTACAAGTCTTCTTCCTATTTTAAGGACCTGGTAACCAGTTATAGATTTAGTAGCACTGAAGCCCTTTTGGTGGACAACTTTGCAGCAGTCTCAAACTTTAGGGGAGATCACCAGGAGGGGAGAGATCAGAGAATGCTTTGGATGTGTTGTTGTAAAACATACAAGCAGAAAGTGTGTTGGAGAGAGGTAATAGTTCTTCTTGCATGAACATACACTGTTGTTGATAGTTTAGTTGTTTCCCATTTCGAACAATGACTGTGATTGGCTCCATTTCCTTCCAATCTATTGGTTCCCATTTATCTTTATTGACTTCTAACTTAAATCCTGTAGTTCACTCATTCACCCTTTTCCTTGCTAACTGCCACCTGTTTAGCCAATCCCCAAACCTACATCAACTGTCTGACTCCTCGGTTTGAGACGTCCACACACTCTTTCTCTTTCAGGGCACAGTGAGGGCCAGGCTTTCTCTCTCAGTCAAGCTTCCACATCTAGGGCTGACTCTTTCGTACCCCATGCACCCAGTTCCTCTCACTCTCAGGAGACCATTGCTTCCTGGCAGAGCGAGTTAGCATCATTTCAACCCCCTTCCTGGCCAGCATCAAGAAATTTACCTGCGCCCACTCTTACCTTTATGTCTTAGGAAACATTTTCTTCTGGTTAAAAGACAGGTTCTGGTCTAGTAATCTCAGTGGGGGCTGATGTGGCTCATTTCTTATAAGATTTCTGGTGGAACTGCTCCTGCTGGACCAGAGATCGATTACCAACTACTGGAGCACCTTCCCTGCACCAAGACCCAGAGCATCTTCTCAAAACCTCCAGTCTTTATTCTTGGCTCTCTCCTCTCAGCACAAAGTCATAAACATGTGTCTCTGATTTAAAATATGTGTGTGTGTGTGTGTGTGTGTGTGTGTGTGTGTGTGTGTATTGACTGGATGAATAAATCCCATCCCACTGAATGCTCCCTCTTTTATTTTGCTATTTCATCTTTCTTTTAAAACAACCCTTCTTGAATGTGTAGTTGATACATTTCTTCCCACCACATCACTTTTAAAACCACTGAAGTCCAGTTTCTTCTCCACAATGACACAGAACTGCTCTTGCCAACACTACCCAGGACCTGCTGAATGGCAAATTCAATGGATGTTTTTAAATTCAGTATTTGCAGCTTTTCCTCATGAACACCTTCTTCTCTGCTGACTTCTATTCCTTCATCTTAGTCCCATCTTTATACTATGCCCTCACAGTTCCCAAGGGTTCCATTGCTCCACTCAAGACCTATATGTCTGTTCCTTGAAATCCCATTCACATTCATCTTCCTATCATCTTCTTATTATTTCTTCTCTCTTTTCCCTAAGAATCCACATTCAGGGATTTATTTACCATCTATATCTTGAAGACTTCTAAGCTGATGATCAAATATCTTCCTTGATATCTC
This sequence comes from Tamias sibiricus, assembly GCA_025594165.1. NCBI lineage: Eukaryota > Metazoa > Chordata > Mammalia > Rodentia > Sciuridae > Tamias > Tamias sibiricus. The sequence goes on along the minus strand of CM046660.1, from coordinate 80,604,882 downwards.
AGCCTTTCGATGTGACTATTTACTTGAAGCTTGCTGTAAGCCAGAGACTTTTAAAATTAACATGTCTATCTCTAAACTTTCCTTTTTGTATTCTCCTTTTTGTGAAAGATACCATTGGCAGTCTCGAACATAGGCAAGAAGCATGGACATAATTCTATTTCTTTTCTTTTTCTTATTACTTATATGCCCACATTCTATTACTCTCCACCTTGTAACGTCTTGTCCTCTCTTCTCCACTCCTCCCACCTCTACATGGCCTTCCCCCCGTTTCTTTACTAAAGCAATTGCTGTTCTTGCTCTCTGCAGTCTGAGTACCTTCTAACCTCACCCCACACAACAGCAAGGGTGATTGGCTAAAGCATAAACATAATTGTAAAAAGCCCTCGTTGTGTCCTGAAAGCTTTAACAATAAGGGCCATTCTACTCAGTACCTACCACAAGGTCTTTAGAACCTGGCCACTGCATCTCCTTCTCTTTCAGCTCACTTCCAAATGGACCCTAAGATCCAGCTACATAGAATCGCCCACCCACCCGCCACTGCCACCTTGATTCTTCATCAGAACGGTGCCCGTTCACCTGACTCCCCAGGACATCACTCAGTCCTCAAATCCTCCAGGAAGACTTCTTTTTCCTCAGTGTTGACTGGGTCCCTTTATACTGCCCTATCACATCCTATTCCTAACTTGGTGCTTGTCTCTATCTGCTAGAATTAAGCCCATTGAGTGTTGGATTTAATCTTACTACACTCTAACCACAGTGTTTTGTTATATCTGACACAGACGAAAACTTCAATGTTTTTGAAAAAATATGAATGAATATTCTTAGTTGTCATCATCTGTTCATTAACAATTTCTGGAAAGGCAGCAGATTAGGGATATTTTTTTAGATAAGAGTGGGAGTATTTCCACCTAAGATTAACTATCCTGATCTATCTTTTCCCCACTCTATCCTCTAAATTCAAAGAAAAATTGTTTTCACATGCAAAAACTAAAAGGAAGATTTTTAGACTCATAGGGTCCAGCCCCTCATCTATAATTGCATTTTGTTTATTTGCTTGTTAGTGAATCAAACTATTTTCCTATTTTCAGAGAGCTTGATGGGCTCTTCAGTAATGTTCTACCATATAAAACCTTAGTCTTTGTCTTACTTTGAAATAAATGCTATCTAAAGTCCATTTATGTTTATGATAAAAAGACAGGATCCCAATTCATGATCTGAATGACCATACAAAAGGTATTCTCTGGGACAAAATAACTCCTTTGAGGTTCAGCACATCAGCAATGCAGAGAGTTCCTTTTAAAGTTCAGGATTTTTTTGTTTTGTTTTGTTTTTAGAGGTTGTTTATTCAGCAGCAATTCAAGCTTGGACCAAACTGATTGTTTTTCTGGCTTAAATTGCATTGCGGACCTCGAGGAACAGAACATAAACAGTTGGCAAATATACAGCCTTTAAACAAAATTGCCTTAACTTGAGGGGATTCCCTTAATATTGCTACTTATAAGTTTTTTTCTTTTTAAGGACTTTGCCATTTCACAGGCTTACAGTCGCACATAAGAATTGCTTCAAGCTAAAGTTCTCAAAAAAGGAAAAACACAGCAATATATTTTTAATATAAATTCCTTATTAATAGGTTCTACACCAACAAAGAATACAAGTGGGTAACAGAGCTCAGATAATATTATTCATTTTCTATCAACACTCTGGTCAGTTCAGGAAGGACCAGGCATCCTTCCAATAGATACAAAGTAATCTAATGATTTCCAAAATCTATGTCTTCATTTCCCTTTCGCTCCAGTCCTAACTCTTTTTTTTACAATTTCATTCACTCTCTTGTTAGTATCTTCCATTCCTTTACTGCTGTCGTCACAAGTACCTGCCAAAACCCCAACTTGGATCATTGCTAACACTTGTAGAGAACACCCAGTGTGCTAATTATTCTCAGCACTTTATTATATGTATTAATTCATTGCATAATGCAACAATCCTATTATGAAATAATCTTATCATTCTCAGTTCACAGATAAGGAAGTAGTGTGTGTTGGGATGGGGAATAGGGAGGGACACACAGCCAGAGTATGTGCCTTGCCTGAGGTCACACTGCTATTAAATGCTGACTATCTGCCTGGAGTACTCTTCCACAATATTGTTGAGCTCTGGAGGGAAAGATCACATAAGCAATCAAACTGCTACCACTATAAATTGTAGTCACCTTCCTCACTTGGACTGTCAGCCCTGTTCAACAATTTCATTATGCCTCCCCAGGCAGCTAGATTTTCTATTTTGTCTCAACCCTTTCCTTTCTTCCTCTCCTCCCTCTACATTCAGCAGATTAATGCCTCTCCTACTTCCCAGGGAAAATAGAAATTAGCAGAAACTCTTTCAGCCTCCTATTGCCTATTAGGATAGAAGGTGGTTCCCTGCTTCCATCTTAGACACATAATTCCTTAGACACATGTCCTTTTCCTTTCTCAAGGACTCTATTCTACCAATTATTCCCACACCTTCTTCTTTCACAATCAGCTTCCTCTTCCCCCTTATTCTTTCCTTCCAGCATTTAAACATATTTCTCTCTCTTCTATTTTGACTACCTCTCCTTGACACTGACTCTCCTACAGCTATTCACGGGACTTACTTTATTTCTACAACCTCTGCAAAGTGGCTTTGGCCTTCACCACCTTGCAGAAATCGCTCTCCTGCTGGGACCATGATGAACTTGGCTTAGTCTTCATTTCAATATTCATCTCAGCTGCATTTGACACTCACACCCCTCCTACCAGGACCAAAAAATGTTCCTTGTCCTTTGCCTCTCTGATATCACATGCTCCTTTTTTTTTTTTTTTTTTTTTTTTTTTTTTTTTTGTCCTTCCTATTTGGATTCTTCTTTTCACTCACCTAGTTGGCTTCCTCTCTTCTGTATGTCCCTTAAACAACACTGCTGTGCTATGTTGCTAGGTCCTCTTCTTACCCTAAATCAAATGTACCAGTGAAACCTCATCCACTCTCCTGGGGTCAATGACCATTCATTTGCTAAGGACATCTGCTTCTCTATGCCCACTTAATCAACTGTACTCCCCTACTCTACTCCATAGATGATGCATCTGTACATCAATTCAAAATTCCTAACTGTGACCTCATTCTTTTTCCCCAAAATCCTGTTCCTACACACTGTTCCATATTCTTAATTCAGAAACTTAAAGCCATCTTCTGTCTTACTTCACAAGTTTATCCACCATCACGTTAATAGAATCATACTGACTTTCCCTCCTAAACATAGCTCACATCCACTTTCTGATTCTCATGGCTACCACCCTTGTCTAGCCCACCATTGTAACTGCCTAGAATAATGCAAGAATTCATTCAGTTCATCTACCTTCAGCGAGACAAAGCTTGCCTCTGCTTTAACTCATTATCTACATTGAAGCTAATGTAATATTTCACTAATTTGAAAATCTAAGTCCCGTCATGCAATGGTTTCAGTTGCCATTTTGATGCAATCCAAAACCCCAATTATAGTTCTTAAAAACATTAAGAATTTGACCTTTGCCCCCTCCCTTTGGTTCTGCTCTATAGTGTCACAAATGATCTCCATGCCCTACACTTTGGTTGCATGCAGGGGCTGTCCCCAGATGTCCTTTTGCTGACTCCTCTCACCTCCCTGGCCTCCTCCTACCATCACATAACACTTCCCTGAGGCACCCTTCTCTGATTTCTAAATTAGATTAAGTCCCTTTAGCATATGTACTCCTTATTTCATTTTTCATAAATTTCATCCCATTGTTACTTAATTTTCAATACCTACTTTTGCCATATTCACACAGGAAGTCCAACATTATATTTGTCTCAACGTTATATTTCCACTGCCTCAAACAATGGTTGGCTTAATGTGGGTAGTTAGTATTTGCTTGTTGAATTTTAAATGATCAGTTTGTTATCATTCAAAAATTAACTAGACTTTTATACAGCTCATGACTCTATTTATATTAATCTTTTCATCATTTCTGTTTCACAGTTATGAGGTCTCTACAGGCATTGTTAGTTATACATGAAAGAAAATGTCACTTCCTACTTTACCTAATACATGTCTACTAACGCATTACTATACAAACCATGAAAACATCAGCAGGACGTCTTTGGGCATATTTTCCAAAAATGAAATAACCTATAGATTATTTTTTTCTCTTTAGTTGTAAAACATTTTGTATCTTTGTACATAGTGAAAAGTTTTGTTTTATCTCCATTATAAAGTACAGTGTATGTGTGTGTGTGTGTGTGTGTGTGTGTGTGTGTGTGTGTACATACACATATCCACTTTGTTGACCAGAGGAACTCATGTCTCATGCCCGCTCTCCCCAGTGAGGACATAACTTTCATTCTAGGGCATTCACTCAAGCATAGTATTTTAGGGAAATGAAAATAAGTTTGCAATTTTTTCATCAATGAAATAGGCAGTTCTCAAAGATGATGTTAAATTTATTGTCAGAAGAAAAAGATTGGTTGCTTTAAAAAAGTTTTTATTTTTTATGTGAAAGTTAGGTAATGCTGAGTAACATAATCTTTTCTAAACTGTTTCAAACCCAAAGATAAATATATACTATTTTCTTCCCAGTGATAACTGACTTGTTTTTTTGGAAAGATAGGTCATTAAAGCACCCAAAACGGTCGGTTCCAAATGCCATGTCTCACACATGACTCTTTGATTCTCAAGCTGTCATGTGGGTAAAAATCACACTTATTGAAGAAACACAATAATGACAGCTCAGAGGCTGATGCTGCAACTTGAAAGTAATTGAACCATTTAACCACCATTTACTTGCTCAGAATTTCTCCTCAGAAATGACCCTTGCTAAAAGCCTGTGTTCCTGTAGCATGCTGAATCCATTGCTTTTGGATAAGCTCTGTATATTGTAAGCCTTCTTCCAAAGCTGACACTAACTATCCTATCTTCTTGGTTCCCAATGTTTTATCAAAGCTCTGCCTTATCCTAAAGCAGTGACCCTCTGGTTTCTGCCTGCATCCAAATCACCTGCATCAGAATGTCACACAAACTGTAGGGGTCCCAAACCCTGATTCTCTGATTCAATATGTGCCTGGTGGGGGTGGGGAATTTGCATTTTGAAGACACCCAAATGATGCAGCTATGGTGAATTAAGGGCTTGGACTTTGACAAGCCTCTGTCCTAAACACAGGTACTTCTTCATGAAGCACAACATTTCCTCTTGCCAAATTATGTAAAAATTAATCTCCTCTTGGCCACCTGTCCTCTCTTCCTTCCATTATTTTTCTAGGCCACTACTGTTTATAAAAATATCATGCAAGCTGCATGTGTACTTTACATTTTCTAGTAGCCACACTAAGAAGACTGACAAATTAATTTTAGTTAACCCAGTAGATTCAACATATTTGCTTCCAACATGTCATCTATATAAAAAAGGTAATGAATTATTTAATCTGAATTATTTTGACTTCTTTTTCTCTTACATTCAAGGACTTTGAAATCTCTATATTCTAGGCTTGCAGCAGATTGTACCTTGGATTAGCCACATTGCAAAGACTCCATAGCCACACATAGCCTAGTGTCTACTGCAATGGACAGGACAGCCCATGAGTTCCAAGTGAAGAACACGAGAATCTTGAGGGCTCTGAAGGTTCTTTCCCTCACTGTGCCCATCTTTACCACAAATCTTCAGTTCAAAAATGCACCAGATGCATTACCAACTTAATAACAAATTTTAAGAAAAAAAGAGGAAAATCATTAGACATATACATTGGTTTTAAAATACATGCCAATACCAGGATTTATCTCTTTATTTTTATGCATGGGACCAAATATAAATATGTCATGGAGCCTTACTTTAGTGAAGGTTTTTTTTTTTTTTAACTTGATTGTTCTCTTGCCCCCCTGCCCCCTTATCCTCCTCATATCCTCTCTCACCAGCAACTCCTTCTCCTACCAGGATGATCTATGCCAACAACATAGTATTTGTGCTTTATTTTTCCTCCATCCTCATCTAATCCTGTGCAAACATATATACAGAAGTTTGTTTGTCTACATTTGCTTTATTAAACTAGGATTATATTATATTTACTTCTCTCCATAATTGCTTTCTTATTTAATAATATCTCATAAAAATCCCAGCAAGTCAACTGGAGGTTGTAATTCATTCATTTTAACGACAGCAGAAGAATGCATGGAGTGGGGTACCATCATTTGTTCAATATTTCTGCTACTTGTGAGCATTTACTCTTTATCCTGTGGGTTTTTTTTTTTTTTTTTTTCCCCTAGCACTAAGGAGAAAGTTTCAAAAATACCACCTTATTCAAACTGATTGAAAGATAAATGATTAAATCTATGTGTCTTTGACCTCTTCAACAAGGTTGGCTGGCAATCTCTTTTTTAGTCTTTAGGTTTTCTCCTACCATATATGGGCCCTTTCTTTCCCGTAAACAAAAGCACTTACCATTAGCAATCTTCGAAATCCATTTTAAATCATTCTCCTAATGAACCTTTCCTTGGTCAACAAATGGTGCAGACCAATGTAGCTCCTTTTAACCCTTCCATCCATGCACTGGTCACCTGTTCTCTTCAGCCATCTGGCTTCCTAGGAAACAGTAAGCAAGCCTGGGGGAAATACACTATGGTTTTACCACCATAAGCCCACTTGCTTTGCAAGAAAATATCAATTAACATAAATAAGATAAATTTCCTCATTCGTGTTTTAAAATTAAAAAAATAATAATAAAAGAAATATTAGACTAGAGATCAGAGGACCTAGACCCATAACCTATTCAAAGTCCTATGGATTGTAACTCAGGTAATAAGAATAATTGGAGTGATAAATAGCAAAACTAACACACGAACATTTATTAAGCATTACTATGTGACAGGCACTGTTTTACTTACTTTACATGTTAATTGATTTGCCCATTAAAACTCTCATAAAGTAGTTTCTTTAATTGTTTTACTATTATTCCTACTTCATGGCTGAAGACATTGAGTTCACACAACTAGCAAATGGCAGGAGCAGGATTGCAGTGTGGATAATCTGGCTCCAGGGTCCTAATCTCTTCTCCTTATCCTCTCTCTCTCTTTCTGAACTTCTGCATCCTCAGCTCTAAAATGGGTCTGAACTGCTGAGAAGAAATATGACAGTGATTCACAAACCATTCAAAACTCTTACAACAGAGCAGTCTTGTTTCTGTATGGAAATTTTGACTAAGATTATTCCATTATTCAAAACCAAAACTAAGCAGATGGCAAACCCAGCCATTTTCTGACTAACTCTTGAAGGTGAGACTGGACATGTGCAGCCAGCTAATGCTCAATCTGAACTTCATTGCTACTCAAAGCCTGATGATTTGCCTGAAATTAGAAAAAGAGCCACCAGCCTTTATCTCTATTGTGTAGCTTGACTGTCCTTTCTCTCTCAGCTCCAGCCCTTGCATTTTACTTAATTGGAACACCAAGCTATAAATCTTACATACTTAAGGGCCAGAAAACTCTCTGGAGCTCTCAGACTGAAATTTGTGTGGGAGTTGGGCAATATTGAATTTTCAAATAAAATGATTAACAGTTACCTTTAGGGCAACCTCAGAGAAAGCAGTGCTTTCTGAATCTTGCCACCTTCATCTGAGAATGGTTTTTGGTTTTAAGTTTAATAAAAATAATTCAAAAGTAATGTAGAGGTGAGTGACTAAAAACAGGTAGAGATAGATGCTCCATTCCCAGTCTGATGGCTCCCATTGTTAATGGGGATCTCATGGCTACTCTCTGTCCAGGACGAAGAAGGCCATCAGAACACCTCACTAGAAAGGCTTAAGCATTTGGCTCAATTTTAAGTGCAATAATCTCTAATCACAAGGTTTTATAGAAAGATTTTTCTGATATTTTAATAATTGAAAATGGGTCTATCTGATCAGAAAGCTTATTTGCTTTTCTTTAGCACAATAACATATATCAGACTTCATGAAGCAGAGGATTAAAATCAGCTAAGAAGAAAGGCAGAACCCAATCCAAATCAATCACCAACTGAAGCCTACATGCCTACTATTTGCTGAAACAATGATTTAGATGCTCTGCCAAATAAATATAGGATGTTTATGGCTTTACACAATAGGATTCTGCCTCATTTGTGCAGCAGGAAGATCATTTACAACTAATTTTTAAAAGACACCAAGTGTCAATAATATATTCTCAAATCAAGGCTAGAGATTGCAATACTCCAAAGTGGACTATTAAGCAATATGAAGTTGTTGTCAGAGAAGGGTTTTCAGGGACACCATACTAGTTTATAATCATAAAGCGCCCATAAAGTAGTCATGACCAGCCTGGTTTTTCTAGTCTCTGGGAAGTTAAAAAATGACTTTAAAGAGCACCTGCATGGAGAAGCAACATTGACAGGCCATCTCCTCCTGATGAATCTCTGTGCCAACCTGGCCGCCTTCCATGTTGATTGCTGGAACCACACTGCCTTCCTAGCCAGATGTGCTTTCTGGGAGCAAATCTTGTTTTGCAAGTACTGAGAAGAGGTTGCATGAAGCTGTTTGAGGGGCCATTTCCCTGCCCCACAGGAAATTTTGCAGGCATACTCTCCCTTTTCATCCATCTATTCATTCCACCTATTCACCCCTTTACCTGTACATACACATATGCACTTGTGTGCATATGCGCACACACACACACACACACACACACACACACACACACACACACACATACACACATACTCATACCAGTAATTTAAACATCAAACATCCTAGTTGTTTCCTTCTCCCACTACCATATCATCTCAGGTGTTATCAAATCTTGAAGAAATGGAAAATCAGTTCCTATACTTAGAAAGATTGTCTTCTGAGATAAAGCATGGGAAGCTGCATCCAGCTCAATTTCTGATTAACTATGTGACTTTGCAAAAGTCACTTGACATTTCTATGTCTCATTGTCTCACCTGTAAAACAAAGAAAATAAAAGCTCATGTGAGGATAAAATAAGGTCATGTATAAAGAGCTCTTTAGAAGAATTTTAAAAGCATTAACTGAATAGAGTGTTGTCCCCTGGGTCTTGATTTCATCTGAGCTTCCAACAAGAGAAAACAGTATAGTCAGGAATAGGAGAATATAGGATTGTGACTGACATGTGCAGTAAATAAGAGCACTCAGAAGTTTGCCCTCATTGACTCCTCTTCTTGTCCCTCTTAGCATCAGAAGTGAACAATTGCCTCCTTCTATGACTTGGAAAATTCTCTATAATTGAGGAAATTTCCTATGAAGAAAGCCTAACTCACCCCTAGAAAAGCTACCAATGCCAGGAATTCATGTTCCAGCTTTCCTTGCTGCTAAGGAGCAGGCACTTGTGACAAGGCTTTGTCTGCCAGACATACCTAGTGATTTCTAGAGCACAGACCCAGGTCACAAGGCAGGGCCCTCTGACAGACAGTTGTGCCAGTGGTTCCAGCAGCAGCAGCCAGAGGCCTGTGCTGATGATACTGGTGGGGCCAGCAGCTGTATCTGTGCCCAAGGGGAGTCTTCACTGGGCCCAACCTGTGGCATGATTTTGGCCCTTGCTTTCATTGTATTACTGCTAACTTGGTTCTCTTGGCTAGTCTGGATACAATTTCCTTCAGTAAGTACTTTTTTGTTGTTGTTTGACTAATGGATTCCTCTTCTATTCCCAACAGCCTAGTATCTCAATCACATCAACAACATTCTGGTCCATTATGGAACCCCAACTAAATTGTCTTCCTAGAGGTTACTTCTGCCTCCCCCCAGCCCTTTGCCTTCTTCACATCAAATCATACATTTCCTGGGGCTTTTTCCCTTAGCACTTTGTTTTCTATAAGGCATAGTTTGACCAATTAATTCAAGTCAATGTGTTAATTGCTAACACTAATTTAACATTACCCCAGCATTTTAGCAAATAGGTTTAATGCCTCAAAGCAAAGGAGAAAAGAATGTTTTAGTGACTATCACACTTCTAGTCTTTGCCTGCAATCTCACAAATCCTATATCTACCAAGGTAGGGCCTCTCTATTCCATCCATAGGTGTTCCATGGACCAATTATATAGTGACAATTTACTGAATCAATGTCTTTACCTCATGTTAATACACACACACACACACACACACACACACACACACACACACATCCCTACAAAAAATACTTCCATGGTTTCCCATTGCTTTGAAATAATGACCCACATCTTTCACATGTTCAATAAGGCCTAGGATCTTGAGTTCTAACCAAATGATATGCTCATAAATATTTACAACTTGCTTGGGGACAGGGAGTAAGGAACACTTTAAAATGCTGATTTTCGTACCTTTTTCTGATTTGGGTAATCTTAATACACCTACCTGTAGCCAATCAAGCCACCAAAATAATGATAATTATGAAATTCCTGAATATTTAGCAATTTCCTCTTTTAAGTCAACGTGAGGTTCAGGCCCAGCACCCCACTACCCCAACTTGCTTTACCAGGAAGTTCATTGACCTCTTACTGTGCCCATAACTGCAACCCCACTAGCTTTTTCTATTTCTTTAGTGGGTCACATTTCACCTCCACCTCACTCAGCACCCCATACTACACAACATACACACTGAACTAGGGCAGGTTACCACCCATGGCTCCATGGCCCTCTCCTTCACAACACCTATCCCAGGTTATTTATTTATTCCTTAAATATAATCCAGTAATGTTTAACATCAAAACAAACATGCAGCTGAGTGTGGTGGCACACACCTGTAATCCCAGTGGCTCAGGACTGAGGCAGGGGGATCATGAGTTCAAAGCCAGTCTCAGCAGCAGCAAGGCACTAAGCAACTCAGTGAGACTGTCTCTAAAGAAAATGCAAAATAGGGCTGGGGATGTGGCTCTGTGCTCAAGTGCCCCTGAGTTCAATTTCCAGTACCGACCCCCACAAAATGCTATGCTATGTCTATGTACAAATATACCACAATGAATCCCTGTATGTGTATGTATATACATATATATATAATATTATATATAATGATAATGCCTAATGATAATAATAATAATAAAAGAGAGAGCAGTAGAGCAAGTAGACAGGGGGAGGGAGTAGAGGAACAAAAGGGAAAGTACTGGGAAATGAGATTGATTAAATTATATTATGTGCATATACAAAGATGGCATGACGAATCCCACTGTTATGTATAATTATAATAAACCGATAAAAAATAAAATCCATTAAAAGACAAGCACACAAATATAGATCTGTAGGAGGTGTGATCAGAATGGCTATTGGCTTCCTTTTCCAATACTTTCTATGCACCCCTTTATAAGGGAAATTTGAGGGCTTAGGGAGGAAAAAAAATTTGTTTCAGTGGCTACATAAATCTGCTTGTTCTTACAAATGAAAATATGAAGAGACTCTTCTATTTTCTGCAGGGCTTTTTTTTAAATCCCTGGGTTATTAAAGCTGGAGAAAATATTCCAAATTCTTTTCTTCTGATCACTAGGTACTCTGTGCAGGTGCCCCATGGTGGCTGGGGAAGCTTAGGTGGGAAGATAAAAAGTGAAGCTGCTTTTAGACTGAGGTTGGGCTTCCCACAGCCACTTTGCCAGTGCAGCTTTGCTTTTGTATACTTCATATGTTGCTCTTCCTTGTACAATTTCTTGGGGTGATTTCTAATGTGGAAAAAAATACAAAGTAGTTTTTATGGTAGATATGCAAAGTAAATGCTCAGAAAAGTACAAATAATAGGGAAAATTTGTTTCATGAGAAAAATATTATTGGGTAGAAGTATTCCCACCTTTGCCTCTTTCCTACTATCTTCAACTCCCAGGGAGGAAAAAATTGCATTTCCAAATTGAGTCCTCTCTAGAAACCAGACAATCCAGGTCACCTTTTTTATCTGAGTTACAAAACATTTGACTAAAGTCACATATATAATCAATTAGAAGAACCAAGACTTGAACCAGGTTTCCCAACTTACAGGCCACTTTCATTATGGTTCTTGGTTGGTCTGTGTTTTGATCAGCTTTTTCATCAATGTTACCAACAGATCTGACAAGCAGAAGTCTATTTAGGGTTCGCTGTTTCAGAGGTCTCAGTACATAAATAGCTGACTCCATACCTCTGGGTCCGAGGTGACGCAGAACATCATCACAGAAGGATGTAGTAGAGGAAAGTAGCTCAGGACATGGCAATCAGGAAACAGAGAGAACTCTGCTCACCAGGGACAACATATAAACTCCAAAGACACACCCCCAGTGATCTGTCTCCTCCAGCCACACCCTACCTGCCTACAGTTACCACCCAGTTAATCTCTATCTGTGGATTAATCCACTAATTGGGTTACAACCCCCACAATCTAATCATTTCACCTCTGAACCTTCTTGCATTGTTTCACACATAACTTTTTGGGGGATACCTCTTATCTAAACCATAGCAGTCTGCACCCAGTACCATTGGGAATTTCACTGCTGTCTTAAGGATTTCACTGCCCACAGCATCTTCTCCATGGGGAATTTTTGTTTGCTTGTTTTTAAATATGTTTCCTGGAGACTATATGAATACACATTATAAAACCAGTAAATGTATAAAAATCAATAAACAGTCTAACTGCTTTCTAGCCACATCCCATTCTTAGCTCAGTATGCATCCTAGTACTAAAATGAATTGGACTTCTTAATTCCGACTAGAAGCTTAGGATCTAAGAAAAGCAACACAGCAATGAACTCCCAAAATTTTGCCTCTTTTTCTGGGCAACTAGAAGCCTCCTATGGGTCACAGAGATTCAAATTCATATCCCATTGATGCCACATTCTGGCTATGTGCTTTCAGGAAAGTTATGTTCTATCTGGGAAGTGCTATATCCTGAAGATAAGAGAGTGCACCTTCTATGATTTTTTTTTGTAAAAATTAAGTGAAAAAAAATCCTAGCATGAAGTCAGTGTTGAAGAAATTATCACCATGCATTTGCATTGATTACCAATATTTCTATACCGATGTTACTAAGACTAGGCCTAATGAATAGGTAGGGCCTGATCTAATAGGTTCAGATAATAAGTTTGTTTCTAATGCATAACTAGGTAGGTCATTTTGTTTCACTTAGTTGAACAATTCTAATCCTGGACCATAATAACTAACAGATATTCAGTTTCTTCCTTCAAGATGCTGACAGTATGGACCACACTAGACAGATAAGACCTCCTACATGCCAAACACTTGCTGTATACTAAACTATACATCCAGGCCTCTCCTCCATTCTTAAAGCTCTCTAAGGAAGATCTCACCACATTGTTGGCAATCACCACATTCAACTTTTAGATATCTGAGGAGTGTGTGTGTGTGTGTGTGTGTGTGTGTGTGTGTGTGTTTTCAATTCATTGAGAATCAGTGTATCTCCATTTCCTCTTATTCTAGGCCCCGAGGGGGGGGGGGGGGGAGGGAAGCACATATTTGGTCACCATTCTTCATGTAACCAGCCTTCATTCTCTGAGAGTTATTGAGTTATTCCTCTGTCTTCTCTCTCTAGATTAAATAATTCCAATCCCTTTAACCTTTCCTCAGAGGTCCTATTTGCCAGACTTCAGTTTAATCATTTTCATTACTCCCCCCTGGAGCTTCTCCAAGTCATCTGCATTAAAATATGTTGCTTTGCCATTGAGTTCACTCTTCAAAGAACTTATCCCTTCACATAGACCATGGCAAAAGGAGAGCAGCCCCAAAATAAAAGGAGGACTGTAGAGAGAGGTAAGGAAAGATTTCCTAAGTAAGGAACTCAAGAGCTCAAAGCAAATTAGCATTTTCTATCACCACTATTAAGGAGAAAGGGCTAATACCAGAATACTTTTTAAATAGTGCCACCATTCTGCTTGACAATTATCTAAATGACTTGTAAGTGGATAAGACTATTAACAGCAAACTGGAGATTTGCTGTAGTTATACCTGAGATTCTCAGAAGGGCACCAATAAAAATCACTGTAGTACCAAAGTTAATAAGATCAAGCAAGCATTTTTGATTCTATAAAATACCTTCAGTCATCAGATTGACAGTAGAGAGCTTACCACATTATTTACAGGCAGTGCCTTTGGTCAGTTTTGGCACATGCACAGCATCTTTCTTTCTTATATTCATCTTTCTTTCTTATGTCCATCAAAATAATTAATATTTCTTGGGCTGAAAGTGCAAAAAATTCCAATGACTTTTAAGAAATGATGTATAGAAGTTAATCCAATACATACTGGTCATAGCACGACACTAACATGTGCAGAAAGGAACGAATATAACACAAGACCTCTAGTACAATATCCCATCAAGATGTGCACAGTGACTTGTAAGAAATCTCTTTTCACACATTCCTCTCTCCCTTTTCCTCCGATTGTGCCATTGAGACTATGAAGCCTCCAGTGAACCGGCAGTGTATACATGTGCACATGCATGCGCGTGCGTGCATGTACATACACACACACACACACACACACACACGCACACATGTGTACAAAGTTAAGATTCTTCTATCAGATTTCCAAATCATCTAAAGAAACTATGAAAACTCTTACTAGGTAATATTCTCTGTTTCAGGGACTTCTATATTTTAAAACTATTATTAAGAATAACATTGTTTGCTTTCCCCATCTGGAAAAGTTAAGAGAGTACAATTGGAGTGAAAGTTTTGGTCAGAAGCGATGGTGGAATGGGGGATCCGTGCATCCTCCAGGATGACTAGTTCAAACAGGTAGTTCCATTTCTGAAGCTACCTTGGCTCCCGATAGACCAGGTCTGGCCTAGAAATGATGGGCTGAGAGAAGTCTGTCAACATCAGGGATGGGAGAACCAGCTGCATTCTGAAAAGACTCATTGCCAAGTTCTCTGAAGATTCTCTCAGTTCTGAGTTTAGAAGACATTCATGGTTTGGTGTTGAATTTTCCTGAAGAGGTGTACTCACAAAAGCAATCCAATCTATCAATGATTTAATTCCCCAGATTTACAGAATTAATATTGTTATCCTTAAATAATCAGCAATGAGGATGGCCAAGAACTTACCATAGGATAAGAACAAGAAACACCCTCGGGGGTAAAGGCAGATCATTCACCAGTTGTTTAATTGTCAAGAGTAGTCCAATGTATCTCTCCAACTCTCCATTTCTCAATGCTTAGGCACACATCTCAGCTGTTTATGTCATCCAGTGAAGGAAAGTAAGTGTATGCACAACTGAGGTCTGAGAGCTCTAAAATAATGGGCATTCAAAGCCATAGCATATGCAACAGCTCTGTGTTGAGAAATGTATGTTGTAGCTTAATGGTTCTTATTTTTATAAGAGCAAGCCTTCAATAATGAACTGGAACTACAGATAGCCTCTGATTTCATTTATTTGCTGATAAAGACAGTCTTGTACAGTCTTATCAAGTGGTTAGAAAGTGAAAGTAGGGCAAGGTTATTGATACAGGCTGCCAGGCTACTTTATAGTGGCTATGGCAAGTGGCCAGTGATACTAGACACAACTTAGTGCTGATTTTCTTTACCCAAACATGTACTTTAAAGACTTATATCAAATTGTTTTTTAAAACCAGTGATTTGTACCACCTGCTCTGCTCTAATCCATTGTACTTTGGGGAATAATTTTTATTCTATTTGAATTTGGAAAATATTACCAATACTGAACACTAGCATCCCTACATTGAGAAGGGTAGAAGAAAAGAAAATGCAAGAAATTAATTAAATAAATAAGGGGAAAGGGGGGAAATATAGAGAAGAAGTGAAAAACTAAGATTGGTGAATTTTTTAAATGCACCTAAAATGAACAGTTGACTTCTGCAGTAAAGCTTTTCTGAACCTGAAAAAACAAAATTCCTGCTGACTTTCAAACCATTTGGGTCATTCTTTAAAAAAAAAAAAAAAAAGAAAAAGAATAAAAGAAAAAAAAAAAAAAAGATAGCCAGCAGATTAAAGGAACTCCATTTATAAAAATCAAATGAACCTCTAACAAAGCTTGTTTGGGGACATGAATAAATCATCTGGTCATGAATTATTCATTGTTATCAAGAAACAAGCTGGGGTTTCCAGGAACTGGGCTCAGGGAGGTGCTGAATCTGGGGAGCGAGTGAGTTTATTTTCTCACATCCACCCCACGAAGGGAGAGAATCAACCATGGGCACCATCCAGTCCCGCAGACCATGCCAGTACTCCCCTAGTGTTTCAGGGTATGCTTTGGCAATTGTTATACCCCAGATATTAAATAAAATTTAATCCATAGAACCTTAATTAAGAAAATCATACATTCTTAGTAAGCAGACAATAAGATTCTTGAGCATTGTCTCACTCCTTTTTTTTAAATGCATGATATACATGGAAAATATGAGCTGTGTGCAAAACACAGTAGGCTGAAAGTTTAAAAGGGATGCATAGAAAGTTCCTTGATGTTAAGTTGCTGGCAGAGTCTGACCTTCTTTTTCATATCTTAGGGGATGGGATTGTTTGTGGGGGACAGAGGCATGGGAGCGAGGAGGGGATTTTCCCAAATTTAATCAACTAATCGATGCATGTGTGTGTGTTCCAGGTCCAAACTGTTTTGCAGGAACTACAATAATTCCGGCTGGCATTGAAGTGAAAGTGGACGAATGTAACATCTGTCACTGTCACAACGGGGACTGGTGGAAGCCTGCTCAATGTTCAAAGCGTGAATGCCAAGGCAAGCAGACTGTGTAGGACAAATTCCCAACCAATGACAAGTTCTTAGGAGAGGATGCTATGGCTTCTAAACTGCACATGTTTAACACAAAACAAAACAAACAAACAAACTCCTGCCAGCTACAACAGGGTCACCAGCAAAACCTTTTAGGGTTGACAAAAGTGAATATTTTACTGAGGAAATTTCTCTCTTTTTCTCATGCTATATAAAATATATATGGTATATAGCTATCTAAACCGCTTTTGTAATTGCCAATGCTTGATGGTGACTTGACCACTGGATTTCTGGAACAAAAAGAAAGAAATAGCCTTGCACAGGCTCCTTCCCTGGTGATGCCTCTGACCTGCCAGTTCACCAGGCCCTGATTTACTCCATTTTTACTCTTCTGTACATCCTCCATACCATTTTTCTCTTGTAGTATTTTTTTTCACCTTTAGAACCTAAAGGGCCAGATTTGACTACACAGAAAATTTTGAGTTGTGTCAAAAAGGTTTATTAAAGAAGCATCAGGGGGAGCAGGAAGATGCAAGAGCATCCAACCAATCCCACCCCTGGAGTGAATATTATGCCCTCTAAGCTAAGAAAAGAGGGGTGCACACACCAACGGACCCTCTTCTGGACATGGTGGGCAGCTAGTGTCTTGTCTGTTATGTGGGGGCTCATAATTTGACTCTTAAAAACCACACATTTCATACACAAAAACCTTGAAACTGCCAATCAAAAATGAATAGGTAAAGAACACCAGGAACTTGACTAAAGAATCCAAAGAGAGACAGATATTTAAAATGGTAGCATTAGTCATCAGACTTTTTCATGATGCTGAATTTGAGTTTGGTTTATAACTAAACACACTGTAAACCCACTCTGTCACTGGGCAATATAAATACCAGAACCAGGGTGAGTAGCCCCACTGTGAATCTGAATCCTTCTGAACCTTTCTGACTTTCTAATTCAGCTGTGGCTGAAAGCCAGAATTACACATGAACAGTTTTTATGGTTCAGGACCATGTTTGCCATGTTACAGAAAAAAAATACCGCTCAGCCCTAAGTCTAAAATACAGATTCAGGACACTTTTTCCACCTCAAGTGCTGATTTAAATTAAAGATTAGGGTAGAGTGAGTCTTGCACAATATAATTCCATTTGTTGAACATTTTTTAAAATGTATATATTAGATATTCAACTATTAAAGTGAACCTTCGAAGAGTCTCAAGGTTGCCCTGGTAATGCTGCTAGTAGAGTAACAGAAAAAATAAAATGAAATAAAATATACAGGGTATCTGATGCCACCTCAATCCAAGTGCAAAATTTGTAATTCTGAGACCACATGGCATAGTTAGTCACTTATTCCACTCACCTGTCCTAAAAACCCTGGTGCAGATCTGATAGGGTTCTTGAGGAAACTTCAAGGTTGTCTTCATTATCAGTGTTCTTCTTTTTCTGCTCCCACTCCAACCTAGGCTTTGTAGTGGCTCCCGTGGAGTGCTATATTCTAGCTCAGGATGTCTCATCCTTAGTCATATTGACATTTTGGGCCAGATCACAGTTTGTCAGTGGGGACTGTCTTGTACATTTTTAGAATGTTTTTTGCAGCATCCCTGGCTTCTGTCCACTAGGTGCCAGTAGCAATTCCCAGTGGTGACAACCAAAAGTCTCCAGACTTTGCTGAATGGCCCCAAAGAGGTGTGGTGGGTACAAAATGTTAACTGGCTGAGAGTCAGTGGTCCAGAATAATCAGCAGAGTGGTTTCTGCCACAGGCAAGCTCTGGTTGCATGTGTGACTTGGGTAAGCCCTTTGGGTCATGCACAAACAGCAGCCCTGGGGGGTCAGCTTCCTCTGTAAGGAATGATACTTCTAACAGCATAGGTCTACCTTCTGGACAATTATTTATTTTTAGTCTCATCAATTCGTTTTTTGTTGAAAATTGTCAGTCTCACCTCCCTGAAAGCATCTCCTGTCATCAAGAAAGAGTTGTCATTTCCAAAATTAATGTGCCGACAAGTTGGACCTGACACTTTAACGCACACTGTGCTTGTGTTATGATACAAATAGCAATCCCAGTGCCATCCCGAGGAAGAGCATCCAGCAGCCTTCCTTAGAACACCAATTTGCGGCAAGGTTGGAGCCTTTCAGTTGCCACCATGGATACATCATATAGACAGTCATGAATCATTCATGAACAATTCTGCATGATTTATGCCTCCACTCAACAGCAAAGGCATTCCACACTTCAGCTCATGTCTAGACAGAGACGTATTATAGAGCTTTCTCTGCCCTGAGGTTGCCTGTTGCCAGCTTCAAACATCCACACTCTTGGAAAGAAATAATAATCATAATAAATGACAGGAAAAAGGTCTGAAACCTCAGAACATATCATTAGTAGAGCCATGTAGCATAGTACCTTATCTATTATTAAGGAGTTACTATGTCCTTTTTAGAAAACAGAAAGAGAGTGTAACTGGGAAGCTGAGGTACAGAAATTTTGCATCAAAGTTTTGGCACAGGGACAGTCACAGCAAGAATTTACTAGAATGAAGGATAACATCCATCAAGATACTCTCTTCAGAGGGTCTGCAGGAGGCAGCTACTCGGTGGCCTCTGTTACTAGCTAAGAGAGGGAGTTTTATTGTTCTTGTTGGGTTTTTGGTTTTTAGGTTATTTATTTATTTATTTGCTTCACTGCAAGCTCTGTCCTTTAAGACTTTGTAGCACTGACATTTTTTTCCCCTTTAGGGAGAGTGATGAACCTATACTGTGACAGAATTTCTCATAAACTGATCATCATTTTACAACTTCCTTCTACCCAGGTCATTGAGAAATTCTTTCCAAATTCTGAACAACATAGTTCCGGTCTGGTTGTTTTGTTTTGTTTTTGTTTTTGTTTTTTCCTTTGAAGGCTTCGTTTGCAGCCACACTGTCACTTCTGTATCACCATTTCTCCTCTGCCTTTCATTCTCTTGGTTCTCGGCTTTAACTACAGCTATGTTTGAATGAGGGATCAACATTCTGTTTGTCGGTCAATGCCTGTTAAAAACGATTCACTTTCTAAAATCTTTCAAGAATGGTGTGCCTGAAAACTAGTGAGAAAAAAAAAAAAAAAAAAAAACCTAAACACTAAACTGTAAAAAGGGGATTCTAGCAACAATATTTGATGTGTAAAAGAATATATTATTAAAAAATTATTTTGTTAAATATAAAGTGTGTTAACCAGCGAACATTGTTTGTGGTATATTTTCCTTCCGGAATCTCTCTTCTCCTTACTCCCATTATTTAATGACTAGTTCTTGGTGACTTCTATCATCTGAAAGCACATGTGTCATTGGAGCAATGTTCAATTAGAATTAAGCGTTGGTTTTAGCATTTGCCTGTGTACATTTTCATTTTTCATAATACAAAGGCCAACTCAGGAACCACAAAAATGGCTCAAATGAACCAGCAACAAACAGTAGGAAAAATCTTTCCTGACTTCATGGATATATTAAATACTAACGATAATCTATCATTACTGCATATTCACGCCGCTCTAAGCTCTCAGTCCACAGGATGCCTTCAACCCATACAACACACCTCAGAGGGAGGAACACTCTACTTACTTCTTTGTCTTGAGAAAACTGGAACATGAGAGGGTAAATGCTTTCTTTGCCCAAGGTCACAGGACATGAAGTAGCAAAGCAGTAATTTCTTATAAAAATTTTCAAACATTCATGAAAATTGAGAAAATAGTATAAGGGGCCTCTGTTCAACCATTTCCCAGATTCTGTAGTTATCAAAATCTTGCATAATACATTATTATTTTTCCTTAAATTTTAATTAAAACAAATATCAAGCATCATATTCTTTAGCCCTTTACAACTGGCAGCAATCATCTCTTTTTTAAAAGTGGAGTTTTCTTGAAAAACCATATTGTTATATATTACCAAATCTAATAAAATTAATTTTTTAGTATAGCTAATATAGAATCCATATTCAAATTTCTTAGATTTTTCCAAAAAATATGGTTGTTCTGCCTCCTAAATTCAAAGTAGGGCTTTGAACCCTGCCAATCACAGTTATGAAGTATGATGTAATCTTGGATTATTTTGTTATTTGAGGATTTTTGTTGGGGTTTTGATCTTTTTATTCCATGTTAAACTCCTTCCTTGACCCTGAGACTTAACTACTTATTGCCTTGAAAAGGAAATAAAGAGCCCCAAAGCAAGAACTGTTGCTGATGGCCACCATGCAGGGGACAGCACCTCTTTTGTATGTAAGCTTTCCTCAGGGAGTAAGAGTAAAATGTTGTTTTCTTGCTCCTTGAGACAAACGTACTGCCTAATACAGAATCAAACTGGACAATATTTTGTGAATTGCTATCATCTGCATTGTTAGAGGAAGATAGAAATAAAGCTGACCACTAAGAAAACGTTAACATGGTGACCCCAAACACATAACCACACAGCCCTATTATTCTAACATTTTCTTAAAGCAAGATTAGACTTTCTTGCATTTCAATTTCCTGTGTATCCAATTCTCCACTCCCTATGCCCATTGTTAAAGGATTGTTTACAGTTCAATTCAGTTTCAGGTTTCAGGGAAAGGGCACCAGAAATCATGGCAGACAAAGCTATAAATGAACAGAGTACTGGGTTTGTTGTTATTTGGGGCTCTAAGTTGGGACTATTACACTTTCAAAGAAAGATATTTCCTTCATTTTGAATGACAAAAATGCTCTAAGTCAGGAAACTCATCTATGCTTTCTTACCACATTCATAAGGGATTTATCCCTTAAATTGGGGTGATGCCCTATCAGCAAGCCTCAATCAGTACCATCCTAGTTTAAAATGCCTGATTCTCCCCAACCTACCTTACATTCCTACAAGGCACATTATTCTTTCGATGAACAAGACACAGCACCCTTCATAAAATAAAGATTAAATGCATTGAGTTGACTTTCTTTCATTTAATTTAAAAGACTCAAAATTTCTTTGATAGTCCAAATCTTTTCCGTGGTGGTAGTGACATGGCTTTCTTTTTAACTTTTGAAAATCTTGAACTCTTAATTCTTTGAATCCCAAATTCCAATTTTAAAAGTCCCTGTACTCTCAATACAAACTGATTTTGAGTGGGAGTACTTTCACAAAGCTATACTTTCAGAATTAAGTTTGAGTTTTAAAATTTTTCCAAATAAATAGTTATGGGGGGAGGGTAGGAAAGGGAGGAATTTGGATATAAAATTCAACTCTCATTTCTTGAACCCCTTCCATGTGTCAGACACTAAAATGGCTACTTTACATGAGACAATGACTTGAATCCATTAGTTCAACCATCCTCATAGCCACCATGAAATTATGGACTGGCATTCCCATTTTGCAGACTGGAACACTGAAGTCCAGGGAGGTTTTGTGATTTTCTTAGGCTCACACAATTAGAAAGAAGCAGAACCAGCTTTTATAGCTGAGGGTTGACAGTGTTAAACAGAATAGCATCCATAAAATAGCTTAGACTACAGCCTGCCATATAAAAAGGTCCTATCACACCTTAGTTATCATTACCAGGACTGGTGGTAACAAAGCAGATGTGGATAAAATGATGCTGAATTTGAATCTTATAGCTTATGTGAATAGTATATTTTGCATGTGACAAGCAGTCAGGTGAGATTTGAGTGGAGACATACAGTGAGAGATGTGTCTGGGAAGAAAACCCAATTGTGAAGACCTGGAAAATCAGGCTAAGAAAATTGAACCTAGTTTTTATTGATATTTTGGATCAACTGATGTCAAATCAGAGGGTAGCCTGGCCACATTTCTATCTTGGAAACAATTCTGACAGCAGAATGAAGGATGAGTTGACGTCTGGAGAGAAAAGAGGTGGGGACACTAACAGGAGGTAATTACAAAAGCCCAGGAAAAAATAATAAGACTCTAATCTGATATGGGTGAGACTCAAACACAGCAGCTGGGACAACAGGACTCCATGGAGGATCAAATGGGAATTCAAAAATAAAAACTGTCACATGGCTAGTTTAAATGACTAGAAGAACACTGATGCTAATAACAACCACCAATAATGTGGAAGCTATGCATTTCATGTGGTGGCACATGACCTCATTTTAGGGCATTACACTGAAGACGCTGGTATTTAGGATCAATTCAGATCTGCTTGTCTCTAGGGCAGCCTATCCTGTTTCTATTTGCCAACATTATCTTCATCTTAGTTTTAATAATCACAAGTTAAAGGGCCAAAGTTAACTATTGGTCATGAGTTGTTTTTCATAGTATCCTTGAAATGAAAGTCAAAGTTTGGAAGGGCAAGTATAACAGAATTTTTTCATTAGTTTATTGCAAATATTAATCTCCTTCCAGAATTTATTTGCATACTGTGATACAAACAGCTTATGTGTTTCCAACAGCTCTCCTCTGCTCTTGCCCCTTTGGAATATAAAATGCTGACTTTATTTTCTGTATTGTTGTTCACCAGGATTCTGAAAATTCAGAAAAGGGATAATTTGGCTGTCCACTATGTTTTGTCTGTCTGTTTGAACAAACAAACATATAGGGCTAAATGGTGAGTTTGGCCCTGGAAAAGTCATTCAATTTGAGATTTCCAAGATGCTTAACCTTTTCCCATTATTTATATATTTTTGCCTTTGTTTGTTTTTTGGGTTTCATTTTCTTTTTAATTAATCACAACATTGGGTCAGCCAGACCCATTAACTGCATTTCTCATTTAGACCTTTCAGAGATGCAGTTGCAGATGTAATTTAATTTGTTGACCCATGATCGATAGCAATTAATAGCATCTCTTTAATCTTGTTGAAAGGTCTGCTCTGGCCTCCAGTAGCCACCATCTCAAGGGAAAGGTATCCACACACTCAGGTAATTTAGCTTTCAGGCAATAGTTCCCCTCAACCGCCCACTTTCTTGATGACTTAGTGTACATTTCAGAGATGGCCATTCTCTATAGCATTTTCAATTGTGCTTCCAAATTTCATCTAGGATCTATTATCAGATTCCCCCACAGCGGGCTCATCATGAAAATATTATGGGCCCAGAATGCTGAGAAAAATCTTAATTATTTTTTAATTCAGAAAAAAAAATAGATACAACTTTTTAAAGTGCACTGTGTTAATAAAACAGATATTTCCTGGGACTTTTCCATGTTAGGTAGTGGCTAACCAAGTCCCTGAGGTCCCATCTTTTCATCTGTCATATTAATGAAAGGATTTGTTCATTTACTCAATAAGCAACTCTCCAGATAGGAAAGGTACCACTGTGGCTGAACTGAATGTAGCATTTTTTTTCCTGCCACCAAGGAGCTTGCCATCTGATGGGACAAACAAAGCAAGCCTGCACTAACAGAGGGCAGTGCCATGCTGTAAGCAGGAACATGTACACCAGGAACATGAGTGAAAGTAACGCATCATCCTGGGCCTGTGGGAGGGCTTTCTGGAAGGTGGAACTCATTACCTGAGTTTTAAAAGATGAATAGGTCAGGTGAAGAAGGAAGAAAGTGACAGGTGCCTTCTTACAGTTTATAAGGTGTAGTTTCTGCTGACACAGCTCAAACCATGTACCTGCC
The DNA here is from genome assembly GCA_025594165.1 of Tamias sibiricus. Lineage (NCBI taxonomy): Eukaryota > Metazoa > Chordata > Mammalia > Rodentia > Sciuridae > Tamias > Tamias sibiricus. The sequence continues at coordinate 80,580,671 of CM046660.1, read as the reverse complement.
TCGTTTTGCTAATAATGAAATCCAGTAAAACCAGTAAATATGTACCTGGCACAAAATCAAAGGCTTCGAGCAAATTTCTTAAAAATGTTTTAAAAAGCAAAAATGAGTCACCTCCATATTGTTGTGGAATCATTTTTCTTGATAACACAGCCCATCTTTTCTGTAGCCAATTCACTGGCCAGTGGGATTCTTTCTCCTTTATCTACTTCAGGTACCTAGTATACTGCACTTTATCAAAAACTTGTTCTTACCTCCCTTTAGTAATTTGGGTAATGCCACCCTTCAATTGTACTTGCTTTCTTGGCCTCATCTTCAAACTCCTTCTTGGTACCAGGCTCAACTGTGGAAAGAAAAGAAAGTGTCAGAAAGCAAGAAAGAGATGCATTTTTTGCAAGTATTTCTTCCCAAATGTATTGAAAATGAAAATTTCAGGAGGACCACTTGCTCTCCAAACTCATAAGACTGTCTTAAAACCAATTGTCTAGAAGTTTCCTTGTTATAATTTCACAAGCAGATAAGGAAAAGATGCTAAGCAACATCTTACAGATAAACTTTGAGGTTATTGGATATGTAAATAGAAGATATATAATATGTAAATTTCAAGTATAAAAATGTCTAAGGTACATATGTGAATATATTTGTATCCATGTATAAATAGCAAAGGTCTATATATCTTTAGAAATGTATAAAGATATAAATATTGCAGTGGACTGATGGCTGTATCATTAAGATCAAGTACTTGCTATGTCTCCATCTCTATAGTCCCCCTCTTTTGTACACAACCGGAGGCTTATTTAGCCAACAGTAATTCTTTCCCCACCTTTGCTTTGTGGTGAAGCATTTCATTAGTTCTGCTTGTTCATAGATTTCATTTCCCATCCCTAATCATTTGTGGCTTGTGTGGTCCATCGATTTCAGACAGAGGCAGGACATGAGCACAGGAGAGTTGCAGAGGGGGATGAAAACCAAGCTGCCATGGAATCTTAAATCATTGCAGTGACAATGAAATGTATGTATAAAGAATTTCTTATTAAATGTGCAAATTATTGACATAAGCCTATGGTTGGGGTTTTTTGTTTGTTTTTTTCTCTTCTCTCTCTCTCTCTCTCTCTCTCTCTCTCTCTCTTTTTTTTTTTTTTTTTCTTTTTTGGCAACTAGATAATCATTGCTGCCTGAGAGCTTTTCCATCTACCTACTGTTTACTGTCTGATGTGAACTTGCAGGTCACCACTCCCACAAATTGTACAGAGAACAGTTTCCCCAGGTATCCAGATGTGCAGGAGAGCACTCATATGCAGTTGGAGGAGAATGTTCTCCAAGCCACTTCATTTGTTTACACAAGGCACACTTGTGTCCTGCTGGTTGGGCTAGCTACTGCTTGTATTTTCCCAGAGAACCCAGTGAAGTTCCAGGACATTCTCAACACTCAACTACCTGATTTCCCAGGCTGACAAGTATTGTTTTCAGGAATGTTAACTTTAATTGCCTGGGTTTGCTGTGGATACCCACATTCACTTTCTAGTTCACGGATTATTGAGTACAAGTCACACTTTGGATATACATAGTAGCCTGAGAGACTCTGAACCACTCATAAGTGATAACAGAACCAATCAAATCCCATTTTCTAGCCCCTTTCCTCCAGAAAAAAAATGATCTTTATCAGCAGGCCAGCGGCTACCAAGTATCCAGAGTCAGCAGACTACCATAGCGTCAGTAGACATCACTACTGGGTGTTCATTTTTTAAAAACACCTTGGAATCGATGTCCTACAATGAGCAAGGAGGCCAGGCTCATAGCAGCAGTGAAGCTGTGAAATGATGCATCTGAAAAGGCATAAAGTAACTTAAAAAATGGGGAGGTACACAGAATTAAGGTATCTCATAACACCAATGTAGCGTGCAGTGATACATTTCCCTCTTTGCACTTGAAGAAGTAAAACTAGAACATACATCTGTAATCACATATTCCACCCCATTGATTTGCGCTTGGAGAAAATGGAAGGCTAGTCATCAAACTCATATGCCTATCGAAATGATGTCAACTCAGAAAAATACTCTTTGTTTACTATATAATCTATATTTCAGTGTGTATAAATCCACAGCATGTAAACTGGGTCTATAGCACCGTATCGTTTCTTTAGCTGTCTTCCAGAAAAATAATGGGGCATGTTGGAAATGCATCACTTTTCCATTGAAATACAACTAGAAACATGTTCTGTAACCCTTTTTGCAGGAACAAAATAAAATATACATTTTTAAAACTGGTTAATTTGAATAATGGCATATTTAGCATCACCAGAACTGAGGCTGAACTGACTAATCTAGCCCAAAGTAATTTGATTTCAGACTTGATTTATGTCTATTGAGCTGGGTCAAATAAACTGGATCATTGTAAAGGTCCACTTTTTAATGGCTCTGTAGATATTGCCAGAATCATGCTTACAGGGCCAAAAGCTTTTGGCCTTGATATACAGAATTCATTCTAAGTGAATATCTGTTTAGTTGAGTTTATTGTGCTGAGAACACAACATGAGATCTACTCTGATAAGAAAATTTTAGGTGTAAAATACAGTATTGTTGGTTATAGGTACAATGCTGTAGAGCAAATTCCCAGAATTCATTCATCTCGCTTCACTGAAACTTTATCCCTCCAGACTCTAAGTCCTTAGAAGTGTCCCTGGAACATGGAACAGGTTTAATTTATATCTTTTGGATAAGTCAATTAATAAACAAAAAATAAATATTACAGATATCCTCAAAATACAAAACTAATTTTAACCTGAATCTTTTGATTTGCTCCCTTCTTTTTGATGTTCTTATTGTAAGAAGCATATATAAGTCTCTCTGAATGAACAAAATACTTCATCATCAAATAAATTCACTATTTTCTAAATGAGATACTTTTTCTCATTTCCAAGAATATGTGCATTATAGTTTTCTTAAATTAGAGGTCCAGCTGCTCAACATCTTGGTGATAAAAACCACCAAATGAACAGAAAGTCAGTAGTGCAAGTGCATTTGATTAGAAAAAAGCACATAATCCCATCTCAGGAAAGTAGAGTAATGTAGACTACCAAAATGACATTTTTATAAAGACTTGTGCCTATCTCTCTTCCCATCTATTGGATCTACTTAGGATGAATCATTGGCAGGGAGAGGACCTCGTTAAGATGTTGTGTATTTTTGTATTGATACTTTGTTTTGGTCATTAACCTATTTCTTCAGAGAAAATAGACTCTATGGCCTCTACATTTGAGATTCTTAGGATGAGAAGGAGCTTATCAAAATAATCAAGAGAGTAATTAATATGAAGCATTTGAACTTTCTTCATATGTGATGCAAATTGCCATGTAATGGGGCCACTCTTGGAGATTTCAGATGATTGATATGACCAAAGGATGTTCCAACCCAGAATCCATGATAAAGTCATTTTTTTTTTTTTTTTTTTTTTTTTTTTTTTGTCCTGAGGTTTCTTTACCAGTGAGGGAGAGTTTAAAACTGGAAGGGAGCTCAGAGACTGTGAATGACTCAATTTGATGGTCATTAATTATTAGGAGTAATTTATATGAAGGTATTTACATGTCTAATACGTCAAATATATTGATAGTACTTATTATGATAGCAGCAACTATATGATCCCAGAAGCACAACCAGTTCCCAGAAACTGGTAAGCAGTATCTTAAAAAACTAAGCTGAAGCTTTGATTTCCATCCATTAGGACTTCTTAAAAATACAACACTTGCTTAAAACCGGCTTTCAACCTATGGGTGACACAGAGAGCATCTCAATTAAGAATTCTTCCAAGGTGTTTTTCAATAATCCACCCAATTACCCAGAACTATCAGCCAAAGGAAAGGAAATCTTATGTAAAACTATTGAATATATGCATCTAACTCAAAGACAATTTAGCAAGAATCCTTAATAATTTACCACATGAAAAGCACTGGTTTGATGTTGTGGATGTAAAGATGAGTACAAAATAGACTTTTTCTCAACAACCTTATAATCTAGTGAGGAAGAGACAAAAACTATCAGTAAAAATTCACTAAACAAGCCAGGCGTGGTGGCACATGCCTATAAATAATCCCAGCACTTGGGAGGCTGAGGCAGGAGGATCGTGAGTCAAAGCCAGCCTCAGCAATGGTGAGGTACTTAGCAACTCAGTGAGACCCTGTCTCTAATAAAATACAAAAAAAGGGCTGGTGACATGGCCCAGTGGTCGAGTGCCCCTGAGTTCAATCCCCAGTACCAAAAAAATAAATTCACTAAACAGGGATTTGCAGAGGATGTGAAGCCACATGAGTGAGCATTTACTAATTTAAATTGAATTTCAGAGAGTACTTTCTGGAGAAAAAGATGTCGAGTCTTGAAAGATGAGTAAGGGCTAATGAGATGCATAGAGATGCAGCTGAAGTAGCACTGTGAATAAAATCACGGGTGTGAAGCAACAGAGCACATGCAGAGAGCTGCAAGCACATCCATGGCACAATCAGACTGAGAGGTAAAGCCAGGGGGGCAGAGGTGGCCAAGTAAGGAAGGCTCTTGTGAACCCTGCTAAGAAGCCACACTCTAGTCTATGGAGTTGGGAAAGCACCAATGGTTTCCAAGTGTGTTCCTTGGAGAGGAGATAATGGTTCTAGCTACACCATGAAAATGCATCTAGGAAAAGTGACACTGAACTGGAAACAGACCAGAAGGTAAAATAAACTTGATCCATTTGAGCTAAATTTAGGCAAGACCATTGTGAGGACTCGGCAACTGACTGAATAAAGAAATTGATGAGAAGTAGCCATAGAGCTTGAGGGAGGCCTGAAGTTCAGGAGAAAAATAGGTTTGGCATGTGGAAACACAATGAGTTAAACTTTAGACATGTTGAATTCCAGACCCCAGTAAGATTTAAGTCTCTCTCTCCAGGATCCACCAGAAGTTCAAGGCCAAGGTCAAGATAGGAATACAGGTTGAAATGTCTTAACAACATAGATGACATTTAAATTCACTAGGTAGGTAAGATTACACATGAACAGACCATAGAACTGGGACATGGAAGAAAGCCAAATAATATATTGCAACCATGATCAGGAGATCACACACATTACATAGCCATACATTCTTCCATATGCTCTTCATGCTAAGACCTCATTCAGTGTTTCCCCTAATCAAATATTCATCAAATCTTGTCCACCTATGTTTTAGAGAAGCAAAGTCAAGAACTAATAAAGGATTAGCCATGAACAGAATTTAAGTGGCCTGAATAGAAACTGATTCTCAGTTATCTCAGAAATAGTCAATGGAATGCTTTCATGTTATACACCCATGTCGACAGATACATATATTGCTGAATAAAGGGCATGTGAGCAATTTATTCTCACACAAATAATTCTTACCTATATGTGCTGAAATGCTCATTTCTCAGTCCATTAGGTTCAATTTAATGCATATAGAACATGTCTAGAATCAATAGGACTTTGAAGGTTTCATTTTTAATTTTACTCAGATGAAAAATTCTTTATGCTGCTTGATATTTCCAGCACTTGAGCAGCATCGGCAACAGGCCCCACAGGAAGCACAAGGCCAAGGTTAAAACCCTTCTAAGTCAAGATGCTATGATACCCAAAGAACCAATTTTCATTGTATTGCATGTCTTCTAGTATTTTATTGGCTTGTCCAGGATCTGAGAGCAGAAGGGGTGCACTGGGACTAATTTCAGTTTCAGATGTAGAGCTCTTGGCATTAAATTTTCCTTAACTTTCACAAAACCCAAGGTTGTTGCTTTAGCTTATTAGTTGTTAGCTAATTTTGTATCATGAAGAAAAAACAAAGGTTAGGAATGCTCTTTCCTAAAATACAAAAAAAAAAAAAAAAATAGTGTATTGGAAGATGTGTGTATAGTATCTGCTGAGTTAGCAAGTACAGTTGGCCCTCTGTATCTGTACCTTCCACATCTGTGGATTCAACTAATGGCAGATTGAAAATATTTGGGAGGAAACAATTGCTTCTGTACTGAACAAGTACAGATTTTTTTCTTTTGTCATTACTACCTAAACAATATAATCTAACAACAATTTACCCAATATTTATATTGTATCAAGCATTATAAGTAATCTAGAGATGACTTAAAACACACAGGAGGGTGTGTCTAGGTTATATGTGAACACTACACCATTTTATATACGGGACCCAAGTATCTACAGATACTGATATCCTTGGGATACCAGTACTTAATTCATAAGTACCAATCCCTTATGAATATCAAGGGACAGCTATTCTTTCTGAAGAAGAAATAGGTTAAATCACTTTTATTCAGGCCTAACGTAGTGGTTATCTGTGTGCAAAGGTGATGCCCCTATCCCTCTGGCCAAGTGGCATTCATCTAAATTGATCTTTATTGTTACAGGTTGGTTTTCCCATCCCCAACTACAGTCATATCTCATTCATGTCCCCATCTGCAAAATGGCAGACTAGGAGTAGGACTAGGGTTGATGATGCGTATAATGAGAGTTCATTGAGTGGCAACCCAAACACAATCCAGAAAATGTCCTTAGAGCAAAATTCTCCCATACTATTCTACTAGCCCACAAGTCTCACACCTACCCTTTATTGACGCATCATCCCTGATGATCCCTATATTAGTCTGATCCAATAATTTGCTGAATGGTACTTCATACCTGATCCTATAACTGTATAATATTTACAATTTCAACATTTTTTCAAATATGGTATTTAATACTTGAAGAACTCATTGCAGGGGCTGAGTAACTGTTATTGTGTTCTCTTACTGAAGAAATTGAAGTTCCAAGAGGTAAAATGAATTATATGATTAATAAATAGTGGAACTTACCTAAAAACTAAGCACCTTTCAACTTCTAGGCAAGCATCTTTTTCACTCTACCCCAGCCTTCCTGTAAAAAAAAAAAAAAAAAAAAAAAAAAGAAAATGAAAAAAAAAAAAATCACTGAGGTCTTAGGCTAAGGTTTTATTCAGCCTCAGGCCTAATGTCATGGAATAAAGGATTTTTCTTACAAAAACCAAACTTGTTATTTGATATCCATATCCTTTTCCCACAGCCATATTTTTTTCCCCATCTTTCTACCTTCCAGAGCTGGACTTATCCTCAAAATAACAGTGTATCCTCAGAGATATCATTCCCATATTTTCCTAGTAGGCAAATTCCTACCAGTCCTCCACAAGACTCAAATGTGATCTCTCTGAAGACTCCTTAATTCTCATGGAATCCTTACTGTTGCTTCCTCTAACTGTCAGAGGATAGCTTTGCTCAGACGTTGTACCAGCACCTATGACCTTATGCTTTAATATTTCATTCCAACCTTTTTCATCAGGACTGTGAGTTTAAAAAAAAAAAAGGCTTATTTTTCATCCTTGTATCATCTGTAGTACCTATAAGAGTCTCTGGCACATAGGAGAAGTTCAACAAGCATTGGGAGGGGGGGGGTGTCTGAAAATCTTTAGTCTAAAATGTTATGACAATGTGCTTATTCCCTCCACAATAACAGATGAATACAAATGTTAAGATACAACATCAGGAAGAGATCAATACAGGTCAAGTGTCCTTGATCTGACAGGCTTGGGAACAGAAGTGTTTGGGAATTTTTTCAGATTTTGGAATATTTGGATATATAGTGGGGTATGTTCAGGATGGGATCCAAGTCTAAACACAAAATTCATTTCTTCATATACACTGTAGATGCATAGCCCCACGGAAACTTTATATAACACTTTTAGTGAGCGTGTGTCTTGGCTATGACCCATTACATGGGGCCAGGTGTGGACTTTCCCACTTGTGGTGGCATTTCAGCACTCAAAATGTTTTGGACTTTGGAGCATTTGGATTTTGGATTTTTGGATTGGGGATGCCCAATCTATACTAAAAGTATTGTGAAACTCTCATGATGAAATATCTGTGATAGTAGGGTAAGAATTTAGGGACAGTGGAGTCTTCCTATTATTTCTCAAATCTTATCCCATAGGCAACTTCCAAAACAAATTTGAATTATATGAAGTTAACAAATATTTACAATGGACATTTGATATTCATGAGAAATACTTCAAGTCCTCTACATATCCTTAAATTTATTATTTCAGAACTTTTTACATAGAATCATGGTTTTCTCCAAAATCATATTCTACTAAAATCATGCTTCCTTTCCATACCTGAATCATTAGTTTGACAGTTTTTAAATTTGTATCAAACCAAATCTCTATCTCACCTCTATTATACCTTAAAAATGTAGTTGTGAGCACTTGATGATATCCAGTAAAGATCATTTGATAAAGAAGAAAGAACCATGGTTATATTGAGATGCTTGTGCTGGGAGCAGCAGCATTTCAGAGCCCTGTAGAGGTTGTAGGAAAAATTCAAAACCACAAATGTGAACTCTAAATGCCAAGAGTTTGATGGCTGCTGAGTGCCTATTATATATAGACGATACTGGTGAGTGATATAGAGAATTCAATATGCATAATTGTCTATGTTCTAAGCATTCTAATTAATCCAGTACCCTTATTTCTATTGTTATTATTATTTAGGCTACATTTTTATTTAATAGAATTTCCTAAAGAAATAGCCTAAAGGCTTCTAGTCAAAATGGTGCCTTGAATTAATGAATAATCTCTATGACACTCCACAAAAATGCCAAAAGATTGGATTCTTTAAAAAGATTTAAAACGTGAAAATTTAAGATATATATAAATATGTCAAGGAGCTGAAAATAGAACATAAAAGAAAACAGAGGTAAGTGAGGCTACAGCCACCAGATCAATCGGATTCTAGGAATGTTCATAGTACATTGACATATATGCATTTTTTTTCTAATTGAAGATCCTATGACAACCCCCAGACACTGGCTGTCTGAAGGATCATAACTGGGTCTTTACTTTCTCCAACACCACCATGGAACAAGAGACATCATTGTAAAAACTGGCTCTTTGTGGGAGAGATTGAGTCTACAAAGTCAAAGAGAGGAAATAAAGAGCACAGAAGCTGTGAAAAGGAATTGTCACTCAGGATAAGCTTGCAAGCTAAATTTCAGGCAGATTAAAAACAGCAAAGCTAAGGAAATAAAACCCAATCAGGAAGTCTAAAGTGACTTCAAAATAGAAACGTTTTATATCTTCAAGAAATGAATAACATCTGTAGCATGAGAACAAAAATTATGAAATCAAAGTAGGCAGACATGAATCAAGAATAGGTAGATAAGAAAAAAGCCAATTAGAATTTCTAAAAATTAAAACTTAGCTATTTAAATTAAAAGTTTAATATATTTTATAAAGGATTTTCTCGATACAATCAAAGTACAAATTAATTTGAAGGCAGATGTGAAAGTAAGGATTTAAAAGGTGAGAAATATGTATAACTCAAGTAAGAATAAAGGAAAGAGAAAATAACATGGTAACAGAAAATAAAAGATTTTAATTAAGTTCAAATAAGTCAGTAATAACAACAAATATAAATGGATTAAAATTGCCTAATGAAAGACCCTTAGATAAGATGTTTTAAATTCAGAATCCTGTTACTACTTCTGAGAGAAATATTTAAAAAAATAATAATAATGAACATTCAAATAAAGGGATTGGAAAAGATACGCTAGGCCAAGACTATTTTTAGATGATGCTGTTATTTGCCACTTTTGTTGTGCTGACATTTGCCCTGGTGTTACAAAAGCTACAGTGGATAAAACTGCTCAAGCCAAGGCATTAGCATACCAGGAGTCACTGTCTCTGTCGCTGCCACTTTCCAAAGTCAACACAGTGGGGTATTTGTTAAGTCAGAGAAAGCAGAGTGTACTCAGTAAAATGACAGCAGGAAAAAAGTTGACCTCTATTCCAATTTGGATAGGGATAATTTGGGCCTTTTCAAAAAAGAACATAGAATCAGGATAGTGTAATGGTACAAAGTGTTGGTCAATGTCATTAGACCAGGCCAGCTGTCCTGCTAGCTGCCAGTTTCTCAGGACAGGGTCCTATCCTCCACAGAAACTGAGAGACAGAGGCTTTATTCTTCTTCATGTCACATCTTAAAGGCATGGCACCCAACCTCTTGAGAGTAGCAAGTGTTGCATACTTAAAATTGTGAACCCATTTTGACAATTGCTTTAAGAAAGGAGAGTCAGGAATGTCCTTGGAAGTATGTTGGCTAGGAAAAAAAAAAAAAAACAGTAAACTTTTCTGGCAGCACTGAGCTTTCTCAGGCAGGCACTTCTAGGAGGGCTGGGATCAGCCTAGGGATGAACGTGCCTGTTGCTAGAAGCCATGCTTGAGTTTGGTTCCTCTCTTAGTGCAGGGGTTGGAACAGATTGTCATGTGCTCAGAGTTCTACAATTTTCACAGGCAAGGGTAGAAAACAACACACAAATATCCCCACCACACCCCACAAAGCCAGTTTTTCTCATGACTGTCCTTCATGAGGTGATATCATTAATCTTATTAAATCTCAACCCTTGAGTATGTGTCTTTTTAATATTCAGTGTGACAAAATGGAAAATACAAAGAAAGCACTTCCGGTTGCATATGGAGTATTTGTTTTGTGTTGAGGAAAAGTTACTGTTCCGGTGTCTGATGGCAAAATGAACTACCATTTTTTTTCCATGGAATATCATCTATATTTGAGAGAATGATAGACAAACTATAGCTATCCATGTTTGGGTTTTGACATATATTTTTCTCAAAAATAAATGTAGTAAGTCTGATACTTCAAGGATAAGAACTAACAACAATATCGCCATGGATAAAGTTCAAGCTTTCAAATGAAAATTAGAATTTTGGAAAATTTGTACTCATCGCTGTGAGCTTGATGACTTTGCAATATTTTAAAACTGCTCTAGCAAGATCGGTGATTATATTAATGAATGTGAATTTTTTTGGTGCTATCTAATGAAATTTGTCCCTCAGAAGATATGCATAATTTAGTGAACCAGTATATTCCAAATGATAATGCATACTGTTACAAAGTCAAGCAGAGGTGAAAGAAAGTGCAAGAAACACCAATGGGTATCAGTATAACAGATTGTAAAGAATTTATTGATATGATTTCAGATTTCACCTTGTCACTAATTGTCCAAAGAAAACTGTCCACATTCATGTTCTATCTTTCCTATGGTTCAACATATTCTTGAAATTCATAGTCAATAAAAAATGACAAAAGAAATGAATATTACTTACACCAAAAAATGAGACACAATGACTATTATTTGCAAGTGAGAGGATTGTTTACATATGAAATCCAAGAAAATATGAAACTATGAAACAAAAACAATAACTTCAGCAACAAGTTAAACAGGAAAAAAAAAATCAATGGCATCCCTATGTACTGTCTTACACAAATGAAAAAAATGTAATGGAAATAAAGATCTTCTTCAAAGTGGCAACAGAAAATATAAAGGACCTAAGTATAATATTTACATGTCTTGAATGATATTAAAAAATTCAAAATAAATGAAAAATATACCACATACATAAAGGGATATAAACATTCTTCCCAAATAAATCTACTAATTTAATAATGTTCTTATCATAATCCCCTCAAAATGTTATGAAATTATCTTGATCTTAAAACTCATATTAAAGAAAATGTCTAAAATTTTAAGCTACAACATAAAAATAACAAAGAATAAAAATTTTATATGATATATAACAAAAGACCTACATAAATATTATGAAATAAATGTTTTAAATTTACTAATAAAGAAGACAAATATTGGAAGAAATATGCTACTTTGATGCAAAGAAAAATCCAATATCGTAAAAGTGTCAATTTTCCCACAAATTAACACATAAATTCAGTGAAATTCCCATGAAATTTTTGGTAGAATATTTTAGAAAGCCCAATAAGTTAATTTTAAATTTATTTTTGGAATAATAGCAAATATCAATTAGTATTTTCTGTTCATCAGTCACTTTTCTAAAGACTTTAAATACAACTCTGTAATACTCCTTAATAACCACATCTATAAGGTATGTACTACTATTATGGCCATTTTATATATGAGAAAACAGAGGCACAGATTTTATAAAAATGTACCCAAGGTCAGGCAAAGAGTAACAGAGAAACCAAGATTCTTCTCCAATTTTTCTCTAGTATTCATGCCCTTACCCACTATACAACACTGCCCAGAGTATTGTAGTAGTCAGTTTTTTTGTTTCTGTAACAAAAATATCTGACATGAACAAGTTAGAGGAGAGAAAGTTTATTTGGCTCACGGTTTCAGACATTCAGTCCGTGGATGGCTGAATCCATAGTTCTGGGTCCAAGATGAGGCAGAACATCATGGCGGAAGGGCATGGTGGAGAAATGCAGCACAGGACATGGCAGCCAAGAAGCAGACAGAGAATAAGTATAAGAAGCCAGGGATAAAATATCAATCTCAAAGTCATGCTCCCAGTGACTTAATTTACTCTCTCCATACCCACCTACCTATAGTTACCACCCAGTAAGTCCATTCAAATTATTAAACTATCAGTAATTAATATCAATGGATTAATCAACTGATTAGGTTAAAGCTCTCCTAACCTAGTCGTTTTGCCTCCTGCCTTGATTCTGGAGTTTTGGGGGACACCTTATATTCATCCCATAACTAGTACCAAATGAGAGCAGCTGCCTTGACCTTCCTTGCTGCTTCCCATTAGTGGAAAGTGTCTGAAAGCCCCTGGGATCATTCCTGGGATCAGTCTCTGTGCAGGACCAGTGCAGACTGACATGAGGGCTGTGGATAGCATGGTATCAATTGGTTGTGGTTAGCTTGGGCTGATTACTGCTGACAGATAAACTGAGAAAGCAATGACTGCTGGCGATGCAATCGTTAGCCAGAAGTTTCAGTGATGGATCTGAGGAAAAGCAGCTATACCGTATCTATGCTGCTATTGGTCCTAAGCAATCCACTGTTGCCCAGTTGGTAAAGAGACTTTCAGATGCAAATGCCGCAAAGTACACCCATCATGGTGTCAGCTACCACTTCTGATGCTATCCCACTGCAGTACCTGGGTCCTGCTGGTCTGTTCTATGGGAGAGTATTTTCGAGATAATGGCAAACTTGCTTTGATCTTCTATGACAACTTATCCAAGCACTCTGTCTCTGTTGTTCCAACAACTCTGTGATCATGAGACCTATCCTGAGGGTGTATTCTACCTACACTCCTGGCTGCTGTAGAGAGCAGCTAAAATGAATGACTCCTCTGGTGGTGACTCCTAGACTACTTCACCAGTCATAGAAACTCAGTCGGTGATGAATCTGCTTACATTCTAATGAATGTCATTTCTCTCAGTGACAGACAGGTCTTCTTGGAAACAGAATTGTTCTATAAAGATATCTGCCCTGTCATTAACGTTTTGTCCCATGTCAAATCCCCTGCCTGAACTAGGGCTATGCAGCAGGTGGCAGGTACCATGAACCTGGAGTTGGCTCAGTATCATGAGGTTGCTGCTTTTTCTCAGATGGGTTCTGATCTTGATGCTCAAAAGCCCTTGAGTTGTGGTGCACATCTGACAGAGTTGCTAAAGCAAGGACAGCATTTTCCCATGGCTCTTTAAGAGCAAGTGGCTGCTCTCTATGCAGGTATAAGGGAGTATTTGATAAACTAGAGCCCAGAAAGATCACAAAGTATAAGAATGCTTTCTTGTCTCATATTATCAGATAACACCAAGACCTGCTGGGCAGTATCAGGGCTGAAGGGAAGATCTCAGAGGAGTCAGATGCAAAGCACAAAGAAACTCTAACAGATTTTGGTTAGATGTGAAACATAATCTCCTGTGTGTTCACATCAAATATTGGTTTAGTTTTATTGTTTTTTTTCCAGAAAAGTTGGTTCCACTTGTAAAAGGATTATTCTAATACTTCTGAAGTACAGAAATCATGTTAAAAATAAAAGTTCTATATTGCAAGGCCAAAAAAAAAAAAAAGTTTCAAATGATTTTCAGGAAGAATAAGAGTGGAGGAAGAGATTTTCATCATTATACCTCAAGATATTATGATAATGATACATAAATAGGTAAATGTGCCAATGAGACAAACTGAAGAACTTATAAAGAACTTACACCTTTGATTTATGAGACTGAAAACATTTTTGATCAATAAGAAACAAATGGCATATTAAACAAATTTTACTGGGATAGTTGAAATAAGATCCCTAGTTTATTGCATATACAAAAGTCATTTCTAGGGGGATTAAATATGTAAAAAACATAGGCAAACACTTTTAAAAATTGAAAATATAATTCATAAAGGCATCTGTATAATCTTAGAGTAGGAAATAAGTGTAAATACACACAAAGCACAAACCATAAAATAAGAATTACAAACTTGCTTACATTGATATCAAAAACATCTGTGCAAGAAAATACACCATTAAAAGAAAAAGACAGGAAGTCTGGGGAAACATTTATTATACATAATTATCATACAATAATTAGTACCTAAAATTTATAATTTACTCTTACAAATCAATAATAAATAAATACTGCAAGAGAAAAATGGCCAAAAATATGAACAGAAATTTAATTGCATAAGAAACATAAATGGTAAAATACACACATACAAATACAAACACATACAAAGAGGCTTGAAATGTGACCAGTGATGTGCTACAAGAAGCCAGTTGTGTCATCATGCTAAGGGATTGTGCTTCCCTTCCAAACTCAGCATTGTCACACTTGTGATGTTATGTTGGTGACTTGGCCACAGTGGAAAGACCTACACCGTGAAAATGGGCAAATGCTACAAATTAGAGTGTTTGTTTTATCTGTTCACAACTTTACCAAACACATGCTGACTTTAACCCATAATGAGATGTTGTTTCTCATCTATCAGATTCATGAAATGTTCGAGAGATAACAATGGCAAATGTTCACAAAATGTAAAATATTGAGAATACTCATACTCCCCTGGCAGGATCATAAAATAGTAGAACTACTTTAGAGAATGGTTTGGTCATATCTATGAAATTGAGGGCCTCTTTATACTATGATAGCAATTTCACTCCATATAGAGAATTCCTCACATGTACGTGCAAGCAGACATATGTAAACATGCTTGCATGTTCAAAGCCAGCCTCAGCAGATTAGTGAGGCCCTAAGAAATTTACTGATACCAGGTCTCAAAATAAAAAATAAAAAGACTGGAGATATAGCTCAGTAGTAAAGCATTCCTGGGTTAAATCCCCAGAACCAAAAGGAAGGAAGAGAGAGATGGAGGGAGGGGGGAGAGGGGGAGGAAAAGGAGTAAACAAAATTAAATGTGTATGTGGTAGAATATTATATAGCAGTGAAACTTGTGAACTAGAGCAATACAGATCAATTTAGATAAATCTCATGAATCTATTGAGTGAAAAAGGAAGGTAAAGTAGGATATATAAAGTTTAATACCTTTCACTTGTAATATTAAAATACGGAAACAATAACATATCCTTTTTATGGGTGTATTTGTATTTACATGTACTTGTACACATATATAGTGTGTGGATAGATAGATGATAGATTGATCGATAGGTAGATAAATAGATAGATAGATAATAATTTTTAAATTACACCAGATTTTCAAATATTTAAAGTCTGACAATACCAAGAATGTAGGGAAACACTAATTTTTCATCATACTGTAAGTAGGAGTATGATCAGGCACAACTCACTTGAAGACCAATTTGGCAATATTTAGTGAAAAGAGAAGTATCTACGTGAGACCCTTCCAACTGGCTTCTAGCTTTATTACCTTAAGGAAAATTTCTCCATACTTACACAAAGGACAAGCTCAATAATTCCTATTGTGGACTCACTTTGAGTAGATTTCTTTTTAACAGAGAATAAAATATCACATGATACTGTTGAGTAGTTAAAGTAGGTCAGCTAAATCTATGTATGTCCACATAGGTAAATCTCAAAACAATACTATGACCAGGCATGGGGGTGCATGCCTATAGTCCCAGGAACTTGGGAAGCTGAGGCAGAAGGATCAAAAGTTCAAGGCCAGCCTCAGCAACTTAGCAAGGCCATAAGTATCTTAGGGAGACCCTGTCTTAAAATAAACAATAAAAAGGGCTGGGGATGTAAATGTGGCTCAGTGGTAAAGCACCCCTGGGTTCAATCCTCAGTTTAAAAAAAAACTAATAATAATAACTAAAAAAATAAAAATACTATGCAAAAGGAAGTTATAGAATGACATATATAGTGTTACATCACTTAAATCATTTTATAAGAACATATGAAGTACCATATTATTTATGGATAAATATATAGAGAGTAAAAATATTAAAATATGGACTAAATATAAACCAATTAATAGTAGCATTTGCCTTTGGGGAGGAAAGGGAATGATCTATAGAAGCATAAAAGATTATCTGTAATGATTTATTTTGTTGAGAAAAAAGATCTAAGGGAAGTGTAATAATAACATGTCAACACTTGTTGAATTTGGATGGCAGGTACATGGATGTTTATACTGTTATCTTTTGTTTGTACTCTTTTAAAATGTTTACATCTTTCCTCTTTCAGGAAAGTAATATATTTCATTTAGCTTTCTGAATTTGTTTTTGGGAAAGGAAAAACTGCTCAACTTGGAGTGAAACATGTGAGTTATAACACAAGCATTTCTATTAGATAGTTGTGTCTGCACGGATGAGTCTCCTGCGTTTTAACTGACAATGTAGTGACTCCCTCACAGAGGAGAATAAAATGAGATATATCAAATCTCAGAACCCACAATACTGACCTTCTGTATTAGTTCGCTAAGACCACCATATACTGCACCACAACAGCATGGCTAAAACTGCAAAATGTACAGTCTCATAATTCTGGCGTCTAGAAGTCCAAAGTCAAGGAGTCTGCAGAGCTGGTTCCTCCCAAGGACTATGAAGGGGGGATTTGGTCCAGATCTCTCCCCCTGGCTTCTAGCTGGCCATGTTCTGCCTGTCTCTTAGCATGATCTCCCCTCTATGCATGTCTGTGTCCAAATTTCCCCTCCTTATAATCACACCTGTCATATTGGATTAGATCTACCCTAATTACCTCGTTTTAACAGCAAACGCCCTGTTTCCAAATATGCTCACATTCTCAGGTACTAGGGGTTAGGACTTCAACACAGAATTTGGGGGGAGGGATGCAATTCAGTTTATGACAGCTTATGGTAAATATTTCAAATGTATATTTTTTAAAAAGGGAAAAAAATGATTAAAAGTGACTTTAATTTATTGGTATTGTTTAATTGTTCAGAAGTGAGTGGGCAGCTCAGAGGAATGGAAGAGTGAGGGTATGAGCTGCAGTTCCTTCCTTTTCAGATGCAAAATGACACTGGCCTGTGGTCAGGCCTGTGACCAAAATAAAGGCTGGACCTGCCAGCTTCTCCTATGTCACACTACATCCAGTTGCTCAGGCAGATAGCAGATGATGCCAATGATGCAAGATCCTACATTTATTTCCCATCTGAGCCCATTAGCTTCAGCCATCCCTACACTTAGCCATCCCTAGCTTTTGCCTATTGATCCAGGGAATAAATGAGGTCAATCAGAAATGGACATTGACTGTTCAAAGGCCTTACTTCTATTTTGAGTACCAGAACTTATAACCAAAAAGCAGGAAAAAGGCAGTTAAAATAATCCCTCACATGTGAGTCCAGACCTCCATAATCACGTCAGATGATTAACACTGTGCACAAAACATCTTAACAGAGTAGAACAGTCAACACAAACCAAGGAAAAGAAGGACCAAATTCAGATAAAAGGCACAAAGATGCCACAGCCTGGGGTTAGCAACACAGTTCTAAGGGGCCATTTCTTTTCCCCCTAATTAAATGCATTTTCAATTAAAATAGTTATAAATAAGCCAAAAGTGAAAAACCATGGCTACAAAGATTTTATCATCACTTGTTAACCATCGCAACTCCCCTTTATGTAAAATATTGTTGCATTCTACAAAATAGGACCTTCATCAACCTTGCAAAAAAGAAATGTTTAATGTGTCTCTCCCTTGCTTGTTTGTCTTGCTCAAATTTTGGTTGCAAATAAAGATGAGGGCCTTCATATTTAAACACTGAAGGGAGGAATAACATTTTCAATTTTTCAGGAAAGCATCCCAAATTTCCATGTTTTTCCTCATCATAGGGAGAAAACTCCTGGCTCCATCTTGCCTTAAGAGCTCTGGAGCCTTAGGATCAGTCTGGATTGTACTTTAAAGAAATCAGCTAGAAACACAAAGCATCGGACCCTGGTTCATAGATATAATTTTAGGAAAATCTATTAGCAGTTTTCTCCTTTTTAATTTCATGGGATTATAACCAAAACATGGGTATGTGAGAGGTCCCTTTTGGTGACATGTAACAGAATTTTAATTAACCCAATACAAAGAAAAATTGGGGGCACCGATAGTGCTAAAGTCCTGGAGTCTACTTCAGGCATAGTTGGATCCAGATGCTTAAATACAGGCATCCGTATCCCTCCATCTTTCAGGTCTACTTTCCTCAGATAAGTTTAAGGAAAGTAGGTCTAACATAGTTTCCAAAATTACAGCCTACCAGTTTAACAACACCAAAAGAAAAACAAAATACCCAGCAACAATTCCAGGTTTTACCATTACACGCCCATCCC
The DNA here is from genome assembly GCA_025594165.1 of Tamias sibiricus. Taxonomy (NCBI): domain Eukaryota; kingdom Metazoa; phylum Chordata; class Mammalia; order Rodentia; family Sciuridae; genus Tamias; species Tamias sibiricus. The sequence goes on along the minus strand of CM046660.1, from coordinate 80,562,093 downwards.
TAGACCAATTCATGTGTCAAAGCAAATACTGGACTCTCATCTCTAATGACTGGTTCACAAACCCACCCCAGACCCTACTACTAAAGGGCTCAATCCCCATGCCAACCACATAGGGTTGAAATGACTGAAGTCCAATTCCCCAAAGGAAAACTGAGGTGCTGTTACCCAGAGGGAAATGGAATGAATGTAGGCTACCAGCTCAGATATAAATACTCTCAGTCACACGGGCGTGGAGTCTGACGTTTGGCCAGCTCAGTACAAATTCAGTATCATAGCTGTAAAAAAAAATAAATTAAAAATCCATTTTCTAACACTGGTGGGTCAACACTGAATTTTCATGGGGACACCTAATTATGACAAGTCACAGTTATTATTTGAAAACTGCTCTGTAGGTATCAGAAAACAGCAAATGAAGAGTGACACTGAAAGGTGGTTTAGCTCATCCCCAGCCACCGATAAAAATCACACCTCAGCCTTCAATTTTGGAAGAGCTACAGGAACAAGGGCTTTAATGATCATTCCATTATAATTAAATTATTAAGAAAAATGATATACACTGCCTTTTCTAGCCCTCTCCATGCAAGGGAATAATTCCTCTGTACATGTAATTCATTGATTTGTTGTAACAATTAGTTTCAATGCTCTTGTGAGGCACGCTAATCTCTCACCAGGACAAAATGAGGCACTCAGATAAAAGTTGTGCTTCTGAAGGGAGGTGTGAATTGCCAAACCCGATAATGACTTGTGGATCGAAATATATTCCCTTGCCTCAAGGACTGTTCACATGGAGTTCAAAAGTCTGTGAAAGAGAAGATAACCTTACCAGGGGTGTCGTGTCAACTGCCATTTAGAGCTCCCCTATCTGGAACTTGGCCTTCTTGGATTATCTACCCAGTAGCAATCAGCCACAGGAACCAGACATATTCTTCTCACGCAGCTATGCTCTACCCTACCAAAATTAATGACAGTGTCACACTGTATTTAACATAAATTAAGTCCATGTTTGTCCAAATAATAACCCAATGCCATTTGTTTAAGTTTCATATGTAGCCAGATTTTTTTTTTAATGCATCATCTGGAAGATGGAAATGTTATTCTCTGCAGAGGGCTTCAGGTTTTTTAAATTTGGAATTAAATAAATAAAGAGCTCACCATATGTACGCCTGGGACATTGCTTGTAGCGCTTAGCAGGGTCAGATGATCAAGTTTCATTATTGGGTACATTTTCATGCTTGCAATGGAGTCATGAGGAATTGATGGGAGCAGCAAATTCATTTAAAAACGGGTTTATCGCTTCATCAGGTATTCATTTAAGCAGAATCGACAGCATAACTGGATCTCTTTGGTCCTATGTGACATGTTTTTCCAAATGGAATGATAATAAGTATAGAGATGTAATAAGTAGTTAAAGACTTCCCATTTCTGTGAGGCACCCAGATATTTAAAGGAAGAAATTACTTTCATTCTCAAGCCATTGCTCGCTATAGGATCAATGGCTGGTTGTTTAGGTCCCTTCTAAGGGGAAGTCTGGAGGTGCCATAATCCTTCTGGTTTTCAATGAATGACACTAACAACTCCATTATACAAAAAGCATCATAGGAGATTTTGTTTCTGATGAGAAAAAAAATAATAAACTAAGCATTTAAAGAGCATTATAATGAATTTTCTTAAAGCTGCTAAACCAGATAAAATAGGGACATAGCATGGAATTAATTAAGAAGATAAAATTTGGAAACAATATTATTAAGAAATATCCAGCTATTTCAGATTTCCAGAGTTTGGTAAATTATGCATATGATATGCATACCAATCTACTGTCTATAAAATCCAACTTCTAGTCAGAAATGAGGAATACATGTGAAATCATTGAGCCCTTATATAATGCCTTACATTTAATCAATTGCTTCATGACCCAAAAAGTCACCTCAAGATGTAAATCTATGATTTTCTGAATACCTATTGTATTTTGAAAATATAGAGAACCAAAAGCAATGTAATAATATGTAAAATTTTTGCATATCATATCATAATATGTAAAAAATCAATATCACAAATGTTTCTTAACAAATAGATTTCAGGTGTTAGTTACCATCATTGAAATACAAAGATATTTATTGGAATACACAATAAATAATGTAAAAAGTGTCATCTTTATTACAGAAAATGCTGTACTGAAGGGCAGAGCTTAGATTTGCTAATAAATAGGCTAACTTCTGTCCACAGACTAGGCCACTGTTTCTCAATCTTGGCTGCATGCACATTCATATCACTTGAAGAGTTTGCAAAATAGCCCATACCCAATTAAGTCAGAAAAATACAGACTTGCCCCAGGCATCAAATTTTATGAAGCGCCATGTGTGTCTCCACTCTTCAGCCCAAACAGAATCACTGGTTTAGAGCATTGGTTCTTGAAACGTGGTCCTGGAGGTAGCAACCTCAGCGTTACGTGGCATCTTGTTAGACATGAAAAATCAGGTCCCACTCAGACCTACTGAATCAGAAACACTGGGAAGGAGGACAGCAGAATAGCCCCTACAGGTAATCTGATGCAATCTGAAGTTTGACAGCTACTGATCTAGTGCTTGGAATAGCCCACCTAGGGGATGTCTGGATTTGCAGGGCAGACACAATGGCCATTAGCACTCACTGTTCTAGAGCAAAGAAGCCAGAAGGCCAGGGTGGAACCAGGTTTGGAGGAGCTTGGAGTCTATATGATTTCAAGAAATATCTTAAGAAAAAAAAAGAATGGATACCTAGGTACAAAAGAAAATACTCATTTAGAATGTGAGGAATCACACCAAATACTAAATTTTTAATCCTAGCAACTATCATAAACCACCAAATAACATAATACTCTTATTAATCAATTGACTAGAACAACTCTTTATTACTCTTTTACTACATTTGTTTTTAATAGAATATGTTTGATTACCTTTTCATATGGCAAAAATAATTCTAGTATTTTCTGCAAAGAGAAAAATGATAATTCGATCTTTCCTTTTAGCATAATTTTTTTTTAATTATTGAGAATTCAGGAAAAGTGACTGCAGGTCATTGCTGAGTTTGGGAAAACCTCTTTCAGATTTCATTCATATATTACCTGTAAGATTTTAGGATATTTTAAGTATTTCATTGCAGCAACTAATCTTAAACACTCTTTGAAGAGTCTCTAGCCAGGGCCTTGGAGATGCTCTGTGCAAATGAGGGGCCTAATGTTTTATTCATATCGTACTAAATCTACCTTGCACAGACTTGTAATAAATTAACATCCCCAATCAACCCATCAGCCCATCAGCTACATAACTTACTCCATTTCTGTGAGGAGGAGGAGGAAGAGATGGTGCACAGAGAAGGAGTATTAATGGAAAATCCCTCCTGGTGAAAACTAAGGAGAATGAATCATTGTTCCCCTGAAAGAGAAGGGAGGCCTTTGGGGTTTTCTACATAAGGAGAAATGTGTTCAGAGAACTGAGGTTATAAGGCCAGCCTGCCTTCCTTCTACTAACCTAAAAAGTGTGCTTCAGCTTCTGAAGCGGGCAAGGCCCTGCAGCGCCTAGAGGAACTCTCTAGATAATGAAGTAAAGATGCTTACAGTGGTGTTGAGCTCCAAAGCCTTCTCACCACCTTTGTGAGTCTTGTTCAAAATTAGAGTACTAACATTCCTAATCAGATAAATATCTGGGTGAGGATGACCATTTGGACACAATTTAAAGGAGATTTTTATTTTGGTTTGCTCCTAACACACTAAAGAAGCAGGAAAAATTAAATATAAAGGACAAAGATACAAACAAATAGCATCTCTCTCTTGGTCCCCTCCTGCAGGTGCAGCTAAGGCACATAGTGAGCTAACCACCACTTGAGAGGAGCTTACACTCTGGGCTGGCTACACCTGTACCCAGACACGTGTAACTTAATATATATAAGCAATAATTCTGCTCCTCAGCAAATGCATGTCCAAGTTCTAGTTATTAAAAATTCTAGTATTTGTTCAAAGGAAGTGAAATCACTATGTTGAAGAAGCTACCTGCACTCCCATATTTATTATAGCATTATTCACAAGAGGCTAAAAATTGCCTAAGTGTCCATCAACAGATGAATGGAAAGAAAATATGGGATATATGCTTGTATATGGAATAAATAGAAATTGAATATTATTCAACCATTAAAAAGAACAAATCCTGCAATTTTCCACAACATGGAAGAAGCTAGCCAACATTAAGTAAAATATGCCAGGCACAGAAAGAAAAATACCGTATGATCTCTCTCATTTATGTAATTAAAAAAAAGGTTAATACCATAGAAGAAGAAAGCAGAAGAGTACCTAACATAAGCTGAGAAGGAAGAAAAAGAAATGAAAAGAGATTATTCACTGGGTACCAAAGTCCAGTTAAATAAGACAAAGAAGTTCTGGTGTTCTATCGCCCAATAGGGTGACTACAGGTAACAATGATATATTTCAAAATAACTAGAAGAAGGGATTTTGAATTTACTTGTCACAAGGAAATAATAAATGTTTAAGATGGTATGATATGCCAAATATCCTGATTGAACCATTACACTATGTAGACATGTATCAAAACATCACATTGAACTCCATAAATATGTACAATTACTATATATCAATTTAAAATAAATTTTTTTAAAAGTAAATAAATAAGTAGTAAAGTTTCTGCCAAGCCAGCATGGAGGCCATTTCTCTTTACCTGTGTTTGCTTTATGGACTTGAGGACTGTACATTCTTGTTCACTCAAAGGCATAATTGCAGGACAGAGCAAGTATTCAACAAAACTTTTTAATATGAAAAAATGGGGGCATGGGTTGTGGCTCAGTGGTAGAGTACGTGTCCATCATGTGTGGGGCCCTGGGTTGGATTCTCAGCGCCACATATAAATAAATGAATAAAATAAAGGTCATCAACAATCTAAAAATATGTTTTAAAAAATGGATAAAGTTTTAGCTTACAGGGTTAAAAGATACAAAGTAATTGAGTCCATACACGAGAAATATTTTTAAATGTGCTTGGCATAATATTTAGTAAATAGCTGTGAAAATGAACATCTGGCTACAAGCTTTTTTATTTGTTTTCTTACATGCTAACAGAGACAGAGATGATGTCTTATTGGGGAACTCAAGAGCAGCTTAATGAAGTGCATGGTATTCTGAAAGGGTCTTGAAGGATGGAATTTGACAGATGGCATATGCCAGGAAGATATTCTAGATGAAGGGAAACATAATAGCAAAAGACCCAAAAGTGAGAAATCGTGGGTGTGTATGGAGAACAACAGTAAATAGTTCCAGGATGCTGGAAGGGGAAAGACCTGGACCAAAAGTTTGGGGTTCCAGTGTCAACTGAAGAGCTGAATTTCCTTCAGTGGGAATGTGAGTGCCACGGAATGACATGGAGGGTGACATGCTCAGGATGTACTTTAAGAAAATGAATCTGACATCAAGGATGCGGCAAGGGCTAGAGAAGAGTGTGACTTCAGATCCATGGGACCAGTTAGGATATTAAAACAGTAATTCAAGTACAAAGGAACAAACTGTAACCATGATGGTAGATCTGAAAATAGAAAGAAGAGGAATGTGAGGAAGCTTCTGCCAAATGTCTCAATTGGGAGAATTTGTGAGCAGAGGTAAATAGGACAGAGAGCATACAGCGAAGGGAGGATCATCCAAGAAAGCTCTGAAGTTTAAAATCTGGAATTGTGCTAAGTTTGCTGGGAAAACACTATATACCTCCCAATTGTTGAATTTTGAGGTGTACCAGCACCAGAACTAACCCATAAGCTCCACAAACATAGGAATTGTGTGTGTGTTCTTCACCATTGAATACTCAGTGCATAATCCGGTGTCTACTAAGAGTGGTTATTTAAGAAGTATTTGTTGGGTAAAAGAATAAGAATTATAGGGACTGGGGTTGTGGCTCAGCAGTAGAGTGCTTGCCTTGCGCACATGAGACACTGGGTTTGATCCTCAGCACCACATAAAAATAAAAAAATAAATAAATAAACAAAATAAAGGTATGTGTCCATTTACAGCTAAAAAAATATAAAAAGAGAATAAGAATTATAGCAGACTCAATGAGAAAAATTAGGAAAGCAAAGTATAATGAGTATAAAAATCAGGAAAATCGACCCACATAGCATATTAAATAACATTTACAAATTTTACTTTGCAAGAAAAAGAAAACCATCTAAAACAGGCAGTGGTATCATGGCAGTGTCATGATATGAATATAACGTTTAGAGTTAGCAAGTTATAACTCACATGGTTAAGTTCACTGGAAGACAGATGTGAATTTGTACCGAGGATATTTGTGTACCCTGAGAATGAAAATTGTAGCATTAAAAGTTGATGTAGTTTGTTAAAATGTAATGATCAGAAAAGGATAAGGGAGATTGAGTTTCTCACTGTAGCTTTCTGAACAGTCCCACTTTTTGAGGACTGCAGAGGTTAGGGAAGGAATGCATTAGTAACATATTGCCAAAATGATCTTTTCACGGTACAGATGAAGACTGTCCTGGCAGTCCTTGCTTTAAAACCCTGCAGTGACTTCCCACTATGCAAAAGAAAAATTCAACTCAAACCTTCCACAAGTTGTCCTGCAAAATCTGTTCCTGGACAATTTCTCCTGCCCCATTCTGTACTGCCATATCCTTGCAACCATAGCACTGGAAACACACCTACCAGCTTTAGTTTCCCAAAGGAGCTCTGCTACTGCTTGTTTTTCCTTCTGCTTGGCACACTTTCCCCCAAACACCACTTGGTTCCCCCATTCACTCACTGTATCTCGTTAAGTGTACTCACTCTTCAATCTCAATTCAAACATCACTTCTTCAGGGAAGCATTGCCTCTCCCCTTAACTTTGGTCTGATTCCCCTTTATATACTATTGGAGTTCCATGAATCTTCCCTGTACATTATCCTAACTTATGATTAGACACTAATCTGTCCCCGTTTTGAGTGTCACTCTCTGCCAATCTGTCATTGTTATGGTTTAGATATGAGATATTCCCCAAAAGCTCTGTGAAACAAGGCAAGAAGGTAAAATGATTAGATGATGAGAGTTATAACCCAATAAGGGGATTAATCCACTAACAGGGATTACCTGGGTGGTAACTGAAGGAAGGAAGTGTATGGATGAAGGAGGTAAGTCATTTGAAGTATGCCTTTGGGGTTTATATTTTGTCCATGGTGAGCAGAGCTCTCTCTGCTTCCGGATTGCCATGTCCTGAGCTGCTTTCCTCCCTGGTACTCTTCTGCTATAATATTCTGACTCACCTCAGGCCCAGAGCTATGGAGTCAGTCATCTATGAACTGAGACCTCTGAAACTGTGAGCTTAATAAACTTTTCCTCCTCTAATTGTTCTCGTCAGCTCTTTTGATCATAGAAGCAAAAAAGCTGACTAAACAAATCATCATCTCTGTGGCAGTACTGTCAGCTTTGGTTGACTTCATACTCTGAACATCTAGCAGAGTGATGCATAACGGCACTCTACAGATATTTTTCAATAATATTAATAATAGCAAAAACAATAATAGCAAACTTTCTGCTCCAATATTTCTATATTAAGCATATGCTAAGTGTTCTAATTGCTTATATAAATAGAAGTCAGTAGATGGTAGTGTAAAATTCATGCATTTAGAAGTTAACAGTCTGGGTTCAAACCTCAGTTTTACCACTTATTAAATGTGTGGACACAGGTAAACTATTAAATTATCTGTGCCTGAGCTTCCCCATCAATAAAATAAAAATAATGTAGAACTGTGAAATAAAAACCAGAGCTTGATTAACCTGCGCAATGTCTTAGGGCTGGGAACCAAAACCAAGTATCCTGAATCTACCACTAGCTACCACATGAAGGAATAATAATGAGTTACACATAATACATAGATGGTTTTCATTTCTAAAATTACTGTATGGGTAGGTTAAAACATTCACAAGCATCAGTAACTCTCCCTCATATCCCTGCTTTTTCTTTAAAGAAGTAAGTCGCAAAGCCTAGACCCATGGGAAAATATTCCAAGAAGAAAAGTCAGGCCGAGATTATTTTCCCGATCAATGCCATAGAGTGAAAAATAGAAGAGGATGACCAAAATCAGAGGTCACCTGAAGTAGACCAGGGACAAAACTGCTGAACTTGTCTTGCTTTAAATGGAATGTCACTTCACTAATAGCTTTCAAACACCACTCCTTTGCGTGTGCGCACCAATATGCTTTATTTGATATTTATCACTTAATAAACACTTGAAAGATTGTACAGAATCTGTGTCCAATGATCCTTGATAACAAAGCGTTAGTGACCCAATCCTTTTCCAGACCTAATGCTATTTTCCCTGGAAGCCTAATGCTACAGCATCTATGAAACAAATAAAGCACCCATGCATGAAATCAATTCAGTAAGCTCTGTAGGCAGTGATAAATTTGGAAAGAAAACATGCCCACATAATCATTCCATCCCTCCAAAGACAGGTTTCCCATGAAGCTTTGAGTCTCCCTACATCCTGACTTGCAAGGCTCTTTTAGAAATTATGTCATCATTTCCCATGAAATCCAACAGGGCATGTGCAGTCAAGGTGGAAATAAAGAAGGCAACAAAGCTTTTGAGAAAGTGCTTGGAAACACCACCAGTGCATTTTACATGGAAAGGCAATGACTGTCTAAGCCTAGAGTTGACTCTGCACTTGCTTGTTGCTATTAGTTATCTTCACAGCAGCCCCTTTCTGCCCACCTGTGAAGTAGACTGAATTCCTTTGTTTAATGTAGGGGTCATTGGAGCTGATTGTACGGCTTATAAACCATTGATAAGCAGCAGTGTGGAGGACATCACCCTGAAAACACAGGGTTTCCTTCACTAGGAAGCATCTCTGCTTCTGAAAGCTTAGGTGGGTCTCATGAGGTCATTCGCATAAACCCTGTGTGTTCTGGGAACCACTCAAGGAACTGCACTGCTGAAGTTTGAGAAAGACATATTTAAAAGTGTATTTTGAAATTGAAAACTGCACAATGTTAAGCTCCAAAATCACCATTCGTAGTTTTCAAAGATAAAGGAGTCAACTCTTGCTGCATATACCCCAACAGACCTCCCCAGAGCAGGGAAAAAAAGGATTTGAGTCATTTAGGGAATGCATTGTTACTTCGCTGAATGTTCATGAGAAAACTAAGGGATTCTGGATGGAATGATATTGAGAATGGCAGTTGTTGGTTTCAAATCACCAGGTTCAATGCAGCATTTGTCTGGAACTTCAGATGCCGGTTGCGCTATTATTTATTCTCATTGCTACTCCAGTTGTAAGAATGAGTTTTCAGAATGCACGTGTTTCATGTCAATACTGTACACTCAATGAATTATGTATGTGCATGTGTTTGATGGTTTCCCTTTGACGTTGTCAGTATTTAAGTTTCTTGTGTCATTTTGAAGAAGAAAATGAAAAAACAAATCTTGTCCCTTTTTCCTAAAGGGAACTGGCAAACATTCCCTTGTTACCCCTTCCAGGTAGAGGTCCTGAACAACAATGAAGTTGTTTACATATTAAATTGATAACACAAGTCTCTATGGTGAACAAAAGGCAAACTAAAATGCACCCTGGGGGAATTTGAAGGTGTAGGAATGTGATCTTGTTTCTGTCTAACCAGAGCATTAATATTAATACTGAGTTAGGTGTACTTCCTTAGCAAACAACTCCTATCCCTAGGGTGCTCTCGCAGCATTCACAATCCCCCTGGTTTTGCTTCTGTTTCCTGACTGAAATACAGGCACCAGGATGGTAGTATTCTCTTGCAGATTGCTCCTTTCCTTATAGGTCAAAAAAAGCCCAAATTCATCTTTTAAGTGTAACAATACAGTCATGCATCACCTAATAACAGGGGTACATTGTGAGATATACTTTGTTAGGCAATTACATCATGGTGCAAACATCATAGTTAGACAAATCTAGATAGTATAGCCTACCACACATTAGGCTATATGATATGATCAAATCAAGCACAAGAAAAAATGATGCAATCAAGAGATGCATCCACAGATGCAGTAAACTAGAGATGTAAGAGGCCGCTGCTAGCTCAAAACCAGCATACCATTTTACAATAAACTTATTTTTTAATAAGTAGAAGGAGTACACTAATGTGATGATAAAAAGTGCAGTATCGCAAATACATAAACTAGGAGCATAGTCTTTTATTATCATTGTCATTGATTGGCAGCCTAGTAGATGTGTTTACATCAGCATCACCACACACATGTGAGTGATGCATTGTGTATGGAGTTACAATAGCCCCTTCACAAGGTAATAGGGATTTTTCAGCCCCATTATAATTTAAAGGGACCACCATTGAGTATGCCATCCATGATTGACTGCAGCACTGTATGCAGTCCATGACTGTACTTAGTGCCATTGTTACAAAAGGATTTCCCTTCCTTCTTCCTTCCTCTAGTATGGGTTCTTTCTCCTCTATGTCCCCCATCCTTAAGTTATGCCTAAAATTATACTATTTTCAATAGTAACAGCCCTAGATCTCTGAAGTATGGCAGCTTAGGCATCATTAATTAAATAAAAAGTAACTAATATTTTTAAGTACCTATCTAAAGTTTCTAGGACATTCCACCAGAATAAAACTGTACTTCACTCTGCCAGGATCAGGATGTCAACTCCCATGAGCACAGCCTTGGGATTCTCACTCCTGTTATAGAGGCACATGCCTTTGGAAATTTGGGGAAAATATGTGAGTAAATGTTGTAATTACTGATAAATAACATGGGACACAGTGTTCAGGGTATGAGATTTTTATGTGTTACCATTTGTGTTTACTTATGAAGTGTGTCAAGAAATAAGAATCTAAAAGACTACCCTCATTTTGCATACCATAAAGATCATTCTAAAAACTGCCCATACATATTAGAGCTGCTACAGTACATGTTGGATCATTTTGTAATTACAAGAGATTGATTCCATTTTTTAACCTTTTTTGGGGGGTGGGGGGCTTCTTGCAGGAAAATCAGGTCTCTGTGCAAAATGGACATACGGGATTATGGTGTAAAAGGGGAGAATGTCCTCCCTGTCACTCAAAAACTGTTCATGGTGATGGATGCTAGATCATATCACTCACTTTAAACCAAATCATTCTTCTCTAAGCCCAGTAATGGCATTTTATTGTAGGTGTATGCAAATAAATAATTCTTGATATTGGAAAAATATGTCTTTATCTGTTTGACCTTCCATGTACTAACATTGTTAAAACTGAAATATTTTAAAATTTATGCTGTCCACTCCAATTATTTTACAGATGAGGAAGTGAAGTCCCAAGGAGAGAAGTGGCTTTAACCAAAAATAACACAGTAATGGAACATATTGTATAATTGCATGGGATTGGGATACTGAGAATACTGTAATGGGATACTTAGAATATCATAATGGAGTTTCCTATTAAAGATAGTGGATTGAACCCATATGTTCATCTCCACCAAAATAATATTAAATAAAGGTTGTGAAATATGAAACAATCACATCAACAAAATAGGAAAGGAGAAAGTCCTTAGATAAGAGATTCCATGGATTTCTAGAGCACAGAGGTAGCTGAAGAAGATATAGAGATAATTAATGGAATAAGGCAGAAGTAGCATAAGTAGTGGTGGTATTAACATGTGGGGCAGATGGGCACAAGGCAAGGAAGTCCCATAGTTGCCAAAGTCCAGTAGACACAAAGAAAAGCCAGCAAGCATTCAGCAGAGAAAGAGATGCTTTTTAGGAAGGAAGATACCTAGAATCAAAGGTGAATGACAGCAAAGTGGGACTTCTTTTTTTTTTTAATATTTATTTATTTACTTTTAGTTGTACACAATGCAATGCAATTATGTTTATGTGGTGCTGAGGATCGAACCTGGGCCGTGCACGTGCAAGGCGAGCACTCTGCCGCTGAGCCACAACCCCAGCCCCCGCAAAGTGGGACTTCTAAGAAGAGTGGATAAGAGTGTCATATGCAAAGATGAAAGTGAAGCTAATTTGTAATGTCAGGAAAAAACATTGTTGCACAAAGGAAAAATGAATGTAATCATAACTGGCAGTCAGACCTAAAACAGAACTAGATAGAAATTATTGATGGACCACTTATCACATATGAAGAACTGTTGGCGCTCTAAGTTGAATAAGAAAATTCTTCTTTGGGAACGTAGATCTGATGAGGGGAGAAAAACACACACACATCTAATTCTTATGCAAGGCTTACTAAACTGCGTTCCAGAAGAATGGAGGAAGCACTCGCTGTGGTAGCTCACAAAGAGAAAGGCAAACCATACTCTGAAATCCAGAGTGTTTATAGACTTTAGCTTTAAAAAATACACAGCATTTTGAAATTAAGGAATGATGGTAGGAAAGTCTTCAGTGAGGAGAAATGTGAAGCATCAAGTCCTGGGATCTGGGAAGGAGCACTCATGTAGGGAGTGGTGAGCATGTGGTGGGTGAATGTGGACATGGATGAATCTGGGCATGCCATGGAGAATGTGTTTTCCAGATCGTGAAGAGTCTGGAATCCCAGAAGAAGGAATTTAGATATATTTTAAATGCTTAAGCAACATGGAGTCATTGAAATATTTAGTGAAGGAGAAAGGTAATCATATATTTTAAAACCAATCTTTACTGATTTATAGCCAATCAAATGCACTTGTTTTAAGGAAGACTTTTGATGAGTTTTGACAAATGTATATATTTATATAGCCATCATCTCAATCAAGATTAAGAACATTGCTAACACTATTCCCAGGTAACTATGGGTCTGATTTCTATCACTATAGATGAGCTTTGTGGACTCAAAAAATTAATATAGATGGAATTATATAGTGTACACTCTGTGTCTAGTTTTATTTAATTGGTATTATGTTTCCTGGTCCTCATTGTTGCTTTGCTGCTCTTTGCCCACGTACATCAGAAGGAAACCTTCTGAAGGAAGAGATTGGAAAAGAGAAAGAACAGATCCTATAGTCAGGCTCTGTCCCAGTCACCCATTGCTGTGTAACAAATGACCCCCAAAATCAGTGACTTAAAACAGCAAAATACAATATTGCATTCCCTCTTCTTATAAATTAGCCATTTTGGCAGGATTGATGGAAGCACTCATATATGCTTCACATGGCACTGGTGGGACAGTTCAACTGGGGCTGGACAAGTGTCTGCTTTCAAGATGACTCATTCATACAAATAGTCCAGTTGATGCTGGCTTCTGGCTAAGAGTTTCACCAGGGATTTCATACAGGGGGCTAATTCCTCTTTATATAGACCTCTCCACAGGGTTGGTTGGGCTTCCCCTCTACATGGCAGCTAGATTCTAAGAGGTAATATTTTAAGAGACAGGAAGTAGAGGTAGAAACTGCCATTTCTTCTGGCCTGCACACAGAACCTGGTGCAATTACTTTTTCAGGACTCTATTAGTCAAGCAGTACCAGAGCTTATCCAGCATCAAGGGGCAGAGACATAGAACCTTGCATCTAGAGGGAGAAAGTACCAAAGATTTGCAGCCATTTTAAATCTACCACATTTTCCATCCAAAGAATAAGTTCTTTTAGTTAAAAAAAATTATTCACATTATCTATAGAAATTAACTTAGTGTTCTTACCAAATATTTGGTAAAAAACAAATGTAGGAAAAATAATGATCAAAGTGGACAAACCAAATAATGGCAGAGGAAACAGAACTGACACAAATCATTGAAAACAATTTTTCATTCTAATTAAACTGTAACCATCACCAAATATATTAATAGAGTGAAAATCATATACATAAAATAATCATAAGCTACCATTTAGAAAAAAGTGATCTAAGAATATAAAAGGATTCCTGGAAACCATACATCTAATTATCAAAATATAAAATTCACTACAAGATTGAATCTTAGAATGGATATGGCTGACAACCAAGTTAGACATCTGAAAGACAACACAAAAAATAAATCACTCTGAATTTAAAGCTTAAAAGACAAAATGATAAAGCAGAGAAAATTTAAAGCAGGCAGAAGCTAGATCCAGAAGGCACAACATCTGTCCACTAGGCATTCCATAAGGAGAATTGAGAAAACATTAAAGGAAAGAGATGCATAAGAAAAATTTTCCCTAACAAAAAGGCACACATTCTCATATTGAGAAATCACCAGTGTTGAAAAGAGTGAATGACAAAAGGTTCACACTGGGCCATTTTCTAGTGAAATCTCTGAACTTTAAGTTTCAAAAAGAAAGCTCTAAAAGACTGTGGAAAGGTGCAAATATCTGATAGAAAGAGAAAAAGAACAAGATGAATATCAACATGGACATTAATAATGTCAAATCCTAAAAAGAAATAAACTCATGCCTCCCCATGTCTGAGGGAAGTGATTTGAACTTATTATCATTTTACGACTAGCCAAACTATCAAATGTATTGACAAAATAATTACATTTTCAGACCTGTGAGGACCCAAAAAAAAAATCCATCCTCCAAAATCTTTTCTAGACACGGCACTTAAAGTTTTATTCTAGAAAAATGAAAAAAGAAATAGAAAAAAGAGAGATGAGATCAAATAGTGGAATCAAGCCAAGGGTGCAATGAGACCATGTCCTAGGATCATGGCAGTAAGGCAAGACTTACTAGGAAGGATGGTTCAATTGCATTGCTCAAAGAATGTGGAAAAGCTAAATGAGAGTCCCATAAAAATGCATTTAGAAATTCTTAAGGAGAGGGGACAAAAAGTTCTATAAGAAAGTCATCAGCCAAATGTGAAGCTGACCACTGAGCAAAAGAAAAAAGAATCCATTTGATCTTAGTACCGAGAATGTTATCCTCTAGATGGCACAGGTTGAGTGACAAGCTCTATATTTCCTCTCTGGATTTGATCATCAGCATCTTGGTGTAGTTCTATAATAAATAAAACTTATATAATCATAATGTATTATGTACTGTTTATTATTTTAATTTGTATAATCAACCCATGGACATATAATGAAAGTCTAGAATAATGAATCTCTCTTTCTCTCCCTCTCAAACATTTATACCTGTGCACATGTGAACAACACACACAAACACACACACGTGCACTTATACATATCTCCTCCATGAAATCAATAGACTAGCTGAGCAGAAGCAGGGAAGAAGAATGATGAAGAACGTTAAGCATGCAAATTTCCCAATTTTATACAAATAGACACTGCTTATGATTGATAGTTCAAAAACCAAGAGATTTGGTTGGGGTTGTGGCTCAGCGGTAGAGCATTCACCTAGCATGGGAGAGAAGCTAGGTTCGATCCTCAGCAGCACATAAAAATAAATAAACAAACAAAATAAAGGTACTGTGTCCAACAACAACTAAAAACAAAAAATTAAAAAAAAAACAAAAACGAGATTTAAGTATATATAGTTCTAAAGTAACAATTGGAAGAGCTACAAAGAATAATGTTACTAAAAATATCCAGATAAGAGTGGAAGGTAGCATAAATACAGATATTACTCATTTTTTCTAATGGATAATATCAAATGTTACTTAAAATATTAAAGAAATAAGGGGCTGGGGTATAGTTTGGTAGGAGAGCATGTGCTTAGCATGTACATGGACCTGAATTTTTAGCCCCAGGACCATCAGAAAGATAAATCAGTAGGGTTCTATGTGTACCATTTAATATCACCAAGGTGAACAACTTTTTTGAGAAGACGGGGATGAGAAAGGAGCCTGAGATATTTGGTTACCCCCAGGAAGGGGCATGACTTTTTGTGACCTTTCTTGTTGAGCCCCTGAGGGCCTGTGCACTGCAGTCCCGGAGGGGTTTCTGCGGTGCACCACAGCATCCACTATAGGGAACGACTCTAATTGTTAATGTCTCTGAGCTTATATGAAGGGGGTCACTATTTGGGGTTTTGTTGTACAAAGATTTCCTGTTACTCTTTAGTTATGAGGTGGTTCTTTCTCATTTGTATTAAAAAAATACTTTGTTAAAAATAACAGAAATATTTTCAAATCATTCTTTCCAATGGGAGTTTCTTTTTATCATAGACTCTGTAAAATCATATTCAATTAAAACATTTGCTCAAAGTCTCCAGAAAATAAGACATATTCCTCTTCTTTTGCAAAATGAAACTTTCAAAATGTGTGAAAGCCGCATCTCTCCTAATGACAAATTCTCTCATAAATTTATTCTACTTCTAGTCTGTATTATGACGAGATAATAGTTACATTCAATTCCATCACTTCTTTGCCTATCAGTTATAAATACAGTAAGATTTTGCTAATTCTGTTTCCACTAAATGGATTTATAATTATTGTAACAGAGGATGATTGACATATTTTAATTCTTCAATTTTTAAACAAATAACTTTGTAGTTTTTATTAAAATAATATATATTCATAAACATTCAACAATTACTGGAAAGTATGAAGAATAAAGCAATTAATCACTTAAAATCTGACCAGTCCAAAATAACTGGTGTCAACATCACTCTAAATCTCTCTCTGTACAGACTGATAGGTAGACTGATGGATGGAGATAGAGATAAAAAACATTTGTATAAATGGTATTAGATGCACCTACTGCTTTATACAACCTCCCTAATGCTTACAATAGAGTAATCACTGTGTGTCAAAGTCTTAAAATAGTTAGGGTTATAATCTAATCCCTTAAAGATTCTCATTAAAATCATTGGGTCTTGTGACCTACAAGCTTCTTCTGGTTTAGTTTTAAAATATCTGAAAATAAGTTGTTTTAAGTTTATAATTTTTGTTTTCATAAGAATAAAAGCATAGCTTATATATTAAACATTTCAAATGTGTCAGAAAATGTGTTAACTATCTTTATAAGAAGCATCTCATACAGTTCTTTCAATATACCCATAATAAATTGAATCCTAATAGAGGGTTTGAGACACTATGTTCTAGTCTTCACAGCTAAGTACACATTTGATCTGAACCCAGGCATTTGAACTCCAATGTCTGACTTCTAAAGCACTAGTCTGTACAAAATTCATAAATCTCTCATTAGAACAACCCAGTACGAGATCAAGCAATTAATCATGTTTTTCCTTATGTGAACTTCAGGTGTTTTAAATTTATGAAAATACACTGCCATATTTATTAAATAATTAGCAAGAATCTACTAGCTATCAGACATAGTACTACGAGACAAAGAATTAGGAAAAGAAGAAATCTTTATGCAAGGAAACTTAAAATAGACCAAAGGAAACTGCTTATATATTTTTATAATGTTTATAGTCACTGATTAGAAAATGAATTGTCATTTATTTTCTATCATTTACTTAAGCATATAATATCTTTTTCTTGTAAAACCAAGAACACTCCAGACTGTACTCTGCTTTTTTTCACATAACATTTCTTATAATTCTTATAACATTTGTTATGAGCATTTCTTATATTATTCAATATCACTTTAAAAATAATTCTTAGTAGTCTCTGGATGTAATTTTAAGGGGTATATTCTTGCATATGAATGAGTTATCAAATATTTTTATTAATCCCCAATTGTTTAATGTTTATGTTGTTAAAATTTTTCTATTATAAAACAATATCTTTAAGAAAGTATAGGAAAAGCCTAGGACAGAAATAGAGTGATTCAACTCTTTCAATTATTCAAGAAAATAAGAGGATGAAAATTTACTCAAGCAAAAAGTTTCTCTGATACTTAGAATCTCCAACTCATCTTCCAATTATGATGTTCAAGCTTAAATAGTGTCCTCTCTACTTTTATACTTTTATGAAGTGACAAATTCACTTTCTTCTTTAAATCCCTTCCCTATTCAATGTATTGCTTTCTTCTGTCTCTCTGTTCTTAGTTGGTTATCTTGTATGAGGTTCACCTTTGACACAGAGAAGATGCAATTTAAAAATATCTATTCCATTTTATATATGTACCATATTTTCTTTATCCACTCATCTACTGAGGAACATCTAGGTTGGTTCCACAACCTAGCTATTGTGAATTGTGCTGCTATAAACATTGAAGTGGCTGTGTCACTGTAATACGCTGTTTTTAAGTCCTTTGGGAATAGACCCCAGAGTAGGATGGCTGGGTCATAGGGTGGTTCCATTCCCAGTTTTCCAAGAAATCTCCATACTGCTTTCCATAAAGGTTGCACCATTTTGCAGTCCCACCAGCAATGTATGAGTGTGCCTTTTCCCCCACATCCTCTCCAACATTTATTGTTGTTTGTGTTCTTGATAGCTGCCATTCTGACTGGAGTTAAATGAAATCTTAGAGTAGTTTTGATTTGCATTTCTCTAATTGCCAGCGATGTTGAGCATTTTTTCATGTATTGTTCTGAGAAGTGTCTTTTCAATTCCTTAGCCCATTTATTGGTTGGGTTATTTGTTTTTTTGGTGTAAAGTTTTTGAGTTCTTTATATATTCTAGAAATTAGTGCTCTATCTGATGTGCATGTATTAAATATTTGTTCCCAATTAGTTGGCTCTCTATTCACCTCACTGATTGTTTCTTTTGCTGAAAAGAAGCTTTTTAGTTTGAATCTATCCCATTCATTAATTCTTGGTATTAATTCTTGTGCTATAGGATTCTTATTAAGGAACTTGGGGCCTAATCCAACATGTTGGAAATTGGAGCTTACTTTTTCTTCTATTAGCCGTATTGTCTCTGGTCTAATTCCTAGGTCCTTGATCCACTTTGAATTGAGTTTTGTGCATGGTGAGAGATAAGGGTTTAATTTCATTTTGTTGCATATGGATTTCTAGTTTTCCCAGCACCATTTGTTGAAGAGGCTATTCCTTCTCCACTGTACATTTTTGGGGCCTTTGTCTAATATAAGATAGCTGAAATTATATGTATTAGTCTCTGTGTCCTCAATTCTGTACCATTGGTCCACCAGTCTATGTAGTATATATACAAAATGGAATTTACTCAGCAATAAAAGAGAATAAAATAATGGCATTTGCAGGTAAATGGATGAAGTTGGAGAATATAATGCTAAGTGAAATTAGTCAATCTCAAAAATCCAAATACTGAATGTTTTCTCTGATATAAGGAGGCTAGTTCACAGTGTTGTTGGATGGGGATACATAGAAGGATTAGAGGAACACTAGAATGGTCAAAGGTGTAAGAGCCCTAATTGAGGAGATAGCTAAGATGGCGGCTAGCTGAGAACCATTAAGGTGTTCAAGTATTTTCACCTGAATCTTTTTATGCCCGTGAACACTGCGTGATGCACCTGTAAGCTCGAGCTGTTAGCACGTGTCCTTGTTAAGGCAAAAAGTATTTAACTGGGTGAGGGTTAGTTAGTTGGTGGTTGGAGTTGGAGTTGAAGTGGTTGTTGGAGCCGGAGAGAGAAGAATAAAAGAACTTTTTCATTTCCATCCTGCCTCCGAATTTTCTCCCGCGGAGTCGTGCTGCAAGCAGCAACCGCAGGCAGCAAAACAAAGGGAAGGGAGAGGAGGGGAGGGAGCAAAGGGGGAGGGAGGGGGGGAAAAAGAAAAGGTGGTTGAATGAGATGGATATCATTATCCTAAACGCATGAGTGAAGACCTGAATGGTACGAATATACTTTGTATACAAACAGTTGTATGTAAAAAGATGCTATATATGTACACTATGAATTGTAATACATACTACTATTATAAATAAAAAATTTAAAAAAACTAAATAAAAATATCTAAATTTTTTGAAAGAGCAACTCTTGTGATTTCTCATTATTTACCATCTTTGTTTCCTAATTAACACAGAAAGCATCATATTTCATCAGTCTGTATCAATGGTCCAACCTGAGTTTATCATCATTGAATAAATTTTCAAGCTTTGGTTTAAAAAATGCAAGCACTTCCAGTGAGATCCAATTTTTGTAAAGTCATGTGATATTAATGGCTTTAGTTACTTTCTTTCCCTTAACAGAGGGAAATAGTTGAGAAGCTTTAATTTTTCATTCTTTTAGGAATTTAAAAATAAATAAATGAATAAATAAATAAAATTATCTAAAGGCAATAAATTATTCATCATCTTGCTTTGTCTTAAATCCCTGATTAATTTTTTCCCATCATTTCCACATGTACCTTTTTCTGCTCCATAATACTTCAGATACCAGTTAATAAATATGTGTGTCTGTGTGGTGATCACAAGGTTTAATCGCATGAATATGTTTATCAAATCCAAGGGACTAATTACTATAAGCTTTCCACTGCATCAAGGAGTATTTTTCTGGGAATTGAATATTAAAAATGCAAAAGATCTCTCTATGCAAAATGTAAACTGATTTATTCTCAGAAGAAAAGATAGCATAAGCTGAAAGAAAATTGGCAAAAGGAAGGAAAATATATTCTAATTGGCTACCCTGAATTCATTTTCGTTTTCCTTCTTAATAAAGAGTTGGAGGAGGAGACATTTAAAGTAATATGTACAAAAAGACCAGAAACCCCAAATCAAGTATGATTCTAATATTGTTTCTGGAATTCCATCTAATAGGTTTTGAGATCAGTTATTGCAACTATAACCATTTGGATAAAGAAGTAAGTAGAAGCAAAAAGTAAATACAGAGTACAATTTCTCATGTATAAAATGCCTCCCTCCCTCATTGGTCACTTACTCCAGAACATTTGTCCCAAGACTTTTACCAGTGTTCATATAGAAACTTGCAATAGGGACAAATACCAGCAGTATCAATTTCATTAAAGGCTGCCTTATGTTTAACAATGCAATTTGACTCATAGTCTCTCAAGATCACCAAGGTGATCACAAATGAGGGGGCATTTGTTTTTGACAACATTGGAGCAGTTTTGAGAATACATAAGTCCATTTTGCTGAATATTATTACAGGAAGTAGGTCTCAGAGACCATTTTGTCCAGTGGTTTTTAAATTATTTCCTAGAGCCCTGGGAATTTCCACAGAAGTGGCATGAATGACAGGGGAAGAGAGAAACTAAGCAGGTCTCTGTCACATTTCAACAAAAGTTTCTCAGCTTTTATGTGTCTTATAACTTGGAAGAAAACACAAAATTTCATTTGAGAAAAGAAAAATAAAATTGTCTGGTCCAACTCCTTTTATAGATGACAAACCTAAGTACCAGGTAGATTTGCTCACTGCTCCAATTTTCTACTGGTAAAATCCGATGTACTATCCAACTCTTACCTACCCCAGTAGTATTGTTTTTTTAATGATACCATTATACACTCTCAAGAGTATACATGGGATTAGAAGTTTCCAGAAGTCAGATTTAACTTTCTTCTCATAACTAGCCAGAAACATCTATAAAGTTAAGCACAGAGAGAAATATCAAAAGGGGGAAAAAGGTATTTCATTGATTCAACTTTGCTTTTTTATGTTCCATAAATCTCTACTAGGTCTATCACTTTGAACAAATTATGAAATTTTGCTAAGTCTTAATATTGTTGATTTTAACATAAGAATAATGGTATACCAGCAAATAAAGACAACCAGATACCATTTCATCAGACAAAGATTAAAAAAAAAAAAAAAAACCTGACCACATCAAGTATTGTTGGGGGAGAAAATGGAAATATAAGAATATTCCAGCACTGCACAGGAGAGCATAATATGGTTTGATTTTAGGGAAATGGTTTGGTAAAACCTAGTGCTAAAATGTTGAAAACCCATGTGTCTCCTAAGTCAGAAGTAATGATACCACTTGTGTGCACTTAAGTATCTCATAGGAGATCTATACAAGCATGCTCCTTACAGCATTGTCCCTTAAAGTAAAAAATTAGAAACAGAAGTCCATTCATAGGCACTAGATCCCTGATGTTGAGATCATATGATGAAATATTATATAGCAGTTAAATAAATGAACTACGGTTTTGTGCATCGATACATATAACAAAATGACCATGGATAAGTTACTTAATCCTTCTTCCTTAGTTTCTTCATCAAAAATTGATAATAATGGCGAACTTTACCTCTATGTAACTTTATATACATAAAGCACTTAGAATAGTCTAATAAGCAGTAAGCTCTTTAGAAGTGTTCACTTTTTTCGAACATCCACCTGAAAACAATATTGAAAAAGAAAATAAAGTAGCACCTACTCTTTCTGCATTCTGGACATATATTAATCTATAGAGTTTGAATTTTTCAGGAATTTTTTAAAATCACAATTTATTCTGGTTTTCCATAAAAATTTTTTACACATTAAAGAAAGTATAATATTAAGTAGCCACAAGAATACATAATGAAAAATCAATAATACATCATTTTCATGTAATAAGGTTTGCTAAAAGATACCTTGTTAAAAATAATTATACAGTGGTCATTATTATCTCCCATTTATTGTGACACAAATAAATTTAATATGATAAAAAGATCTCTAACAGATATTAGACAATATAAAATATTTTAAAAGGAACATTAACACAAAAAACTGATATATGTCATTTTAAGTGAAAGATTTTAAATATAATGCATGTAAATATTGATTTCATTTTGTATCGACACTGGTTGAAGTTTTAAGAGTGAATACTGGAGTACCTTCATATTGAATGTTAGGGTACATGTTGTTAAACCTGAACTAATTTCTTTTGTTAAAAGGGGAAATATTTTTACGATTTTCAATGAATTGCAATTTATAACACATGTGTAAATACTAGAAAAAGTCAGCAAACATGGTTTAGCAGCATTCACATTCTGCAACATTTAAATCTCCAAGCAAAATTAAAAGCACAACACAGAACAATATGACAAATTACCAATTTAAGGAATTTTTTGTTTCTAAAATTTGCCATTCCTTAGAATACCATTCATAAGATTAGAGTATACTATATAGATAAATTTATAAGTAGTTGTTTTATCTGTAAGATAAACTTACTGTTGGCAGTAGATAAGACCACAAGCATATGTGGCCACACTGACCAGAAACACTGATGAGATTGTGTCTACTTCTGTCATATTTGTCCAGGTTCCTGACAGTATTGACCTTAACTTTCCACTCTTCTTGTTAATGTTTTCTACTTTCTATTTGTCATTAATGGATTCCTCCTAATCAACAGTAATGCTATATTGATTTTTAAATTTCAATTCCTCCAAGAGAATTATAATACTTTTATCCCGTTTTCCAATTTTTTGACTGATTTTTCTTAAGAGTTAGGATTTTAAAATATGCAAATTTCCCAAGGAATGCTTGGGAGGAGTTCACACATGGAGACCCTAATAATCACTGGAAGCATAGGCTGGAGACAACTCACTACATCCTGCTGTGGTCCTGCTAAGAAAGAATCCCTGAGACAGCTGAGGATGATGGTCCCTGCCAGAAGTGCTACTCACTGGGTCTGGGGTGAACACTAGGAATCTTCATTTTTAGCAGTGCCTCAGGGCATTGTGGGGCAGACAGCACAAGGCCAAACCTGGGTGAATGCTAATCAAGTGCAGGGAAACCCAGATGCAAACCAAAGGTCATGGCTAGGAATCCTGTTGTGACCAAAAAGGATTTGCAAATAACATCCTGAGTGGAGGGAACAAGCAGCAGATGAGGATGCTTTTGTCCTGAACACATGTGGTAGGGAAGCCTCCATTCCTCAAGATAGAACTATGTAGAAGCCTTCACCCCTTGGGTTGGGGGCAGGGACCCTACTGAGATCATGAGGGCTGGCAGCTACAGCTGTTCACTAGCTCCTAGAAAGTCAAAGCTGGGTGAAGAGGCAACAAAAGGCAGAAGATGAGGATCTATAGTGACAGGGCAATATGTCAAGAATTTCCAAAGTCTTACCTTATCAAAAGGAAAAAATTCCAAACCGCCTTCATTCACTTTCTTTATGATATATTTAAAAGGTACTGTCTGACTTCCTTGTACTTATTCTCAAGCTTTTTCATAGCACTTTGTATTTTTCAACTGCTTTATACTCATGAGCCATTTAATGATTAAGTTAATAGTTTCAAACCCTCATTATAAAGCAATAATGTCAACTCCTTGTTTCTGTTGATGGTTTGATTTTAAAATTTTTAACACTGTGCCATAGTAAGCCCATATGCCAATATTTGAAAAATATTTATGCTGCGTGAAATTTATGTATGTTTTATGATACTCGGTGCAACAAGAAGCAAGCTTTGGGGCTTGTGATGATTAAGAGAAAATCTAGACTCTTGAAATCTAAAACCAATATACATTCTTTCTTTATTCCCTCTGTGCAGAAAACTGGATCCTAATAAAAAGAAACACAACAACCTGGAGTCCTGTGTTCATGTTTGCAGAAAATCCTGGTTTCTTAAATCAGTCCCCATCTCTGCCAACAAGAGCCACAAAGATGGCTAAACTTGACCTAAGTGTCTGCCTTCTGGGCCTGAACCTTTCTCTCTTTCCTCTCATCTCCTTCTGGCTTTTGATTTCTGATGCCAAACTGAAGGGGGACTCCCCTTCCCAAATGCAACTGATAGGGTTCATTGTCATCCTGATCAAGGTTATACTATGTGGAAATTATTTGGATATTTATGCAAATGCCATGAAGTAAGTGGGAAACCATCTGTGCAGTGGGGGGTGTTCACAGACTGCAGTTCTGATTTTAGCATTTAAACACTGCCACAAGCTGCTATTGTGACATATTGAGATCTACTAGCTACATACACAAACTTTCAATTATGAAAAATGTTTAGATTGAAAACTTTTTAAAAATGAATCCCCATAGCTTTCAATAGACAAAGACATCTGCCTACTAGCACCTGGAACATGTTTCCCCACTTAAACTCCATAATTACAATTAACAATTATAATGAAGACTATGGGATAGTCTATTGCCAAACTCTGATGGTCTCTGCCCTGACCCTGAGGGAGGTGGACTGAGATGCTGACCTGATGGTGGATCGAGACTTTGCTTCATGAAACTCAGGCAGCATGAATTAAGATAAGAAGTTCCCTTGCTGTCTGCTCACTGACTCATGCATTCTAAAATTGGTGCCAACCCAAACTTAAAGGACAACCACCCTTCAACTGCATAAGACCACTATTCTCTAAGATAGATGAAGAACCAAACTCATGACCTTGTCTTCACCCTTGTCTTTTTACTATGCTTTGACAGATAAAATTCTAGAATGCGTCCAGGTAGCAGCAAGAACCATGGGGAAAGAGTGATGGGGAGAGCCATGTTTCCACAATAAATAGTGATGGGAAATGGCACCTATTTATAAGAAAAAATGCTATATATATGTACACAGGGAGGTGGAGAAAAGAAAAAGGCTGAGAGTAGTCCATGCTGAAAAATACCTTTTTAATCCATTGTTACAGAATAATTTTATTGGCATAGAATATTCAATTTAAAAAAAAAAACAGTGAGCTTAGGGAAAGATGGCATCTCATAAAGCAGAACTAAATTAGATGCATATTATTATTTTATTATTCGCATTACACAACCATCTGAGTTAAACACTGTGACTGAGAAAGGTAATTTCTCTTTTAAATTATAGTGAGATCTAGCCCACAAATTCCTTGAAATCCATTCACTAATTTAGTGCATATTTATTGAGTGCCTACAAAGGCATGGTTCTGTGGCAAACACCAAGCCAGATCAGAGACTGATGATGTTCATGCTGAAATCACCTAAGTCACAAATAACCAAAATACAACTTAAAGTCATATAAGTGACTGGAGAGAAGATTTATAAGCATTTAGGAAAAAAAAAAAAAGAGTGCACTTTAAGGAAAAGGAATTAAGAGCTGAATCCTTAATTATAAGGTTAGGAATGAGTGAAGGTATAGTAGAACATTCCAAGCCAAATCATTGACAGGAGCCAAGATAAAGCACAGGAAAATAACAAAGAGGTAGGGTTGACACTTAAGCATGGAGGGCCTCGAATACACAGCTAAGGAGATCAGAAACACTTTTTTTTTTTTTTTTTTCACCTAGAGAGGCAGCAAAGATTATTGAACAACAATGAAAATATCTTAGCTGTGCTTCAAGACTTAGACGAACTTGGATTGGAGGGAAGTGTTGCAGAAAAGTAAAAAAAAAAAAAAAAAAAAAAAAAAAACATTAATTGAAGCATTCTGAGTAAGATTTATAGAACATTTGATTTAGGATCTTGTTACATTTTACAGTTAAGGAAGCTAAACCCACAGAAAGTAAGGAACTCCCCAATGTTCACAAGAGCCAAGATATACACACAAGGCAAATGTCAACCAATGGAGAAATAGATAAAGAAAATATGGTATATACATAAAATGCAATATTATTCAGACTTAAATTTAAAAAGACTGAAATGCAGCAATATGTGACAATGTGGATCAATCTTGAAGACTTTACGCTAAGGGAAATAAGGGCAGAATACTGTAGGATTCCACTTTTATGAGATACATAAAATAGTTAAACTTGCATAATCAGAGAGCAGAATGGAGGTACCAGAGATTTGGGGGAGAAGAAATGGGAAAATTGTTATCACCTGACATAAAGTTTCAATAATATAAAATGAATAGTTGTAGAGATCTCTGTACAACATCATGCTACAGTCAACAATACTATGTTGTACACTTAAACATCATTAAGAAAGTCCTCTCATATTAAGTGTTCTAAACCAGAATAAAATAAGTAAATGCCATGTTTAAAGCCACATAGCTGCTTAGTGACATAGCCATGCATCAGGTCTGGGAAACACACTCTAGGGTCCATGCTTACCCATTCCCCCATAGAGCTCCTTAACCTTATTACCTTTCAGTAATAAGCCCTTTGCCAGCCATTCCAAAGGCTTAGGTCATGGTGTGGCATGACCTTTAATAAACAAATAGTTAAGGCATAAATAAAAGTAAAATTCACAAGGCAGACCGTCTAAACATTCTATGATAGGCAAGAATACAGATATCAATTATAATACATCTGTGCCATGGGCATTAAAAATGATATTTGAGGGGCTTGGATTGTGGCTCAGTGGTAGAGCACTTGCCTAGCATTTATGAGGCACTGGGTTTGATCCTCAGCACCACATAAAAATAAATAAATGAAATAAAGGTCTATCAACAATTTAAAACAATGATATTTGACAGAATATTTAATAGCACATAAATGGTATCATAATATGCTAAGAGAAAAAGCAATTAGATGACCAAGCTACTTCTATATCTTTATGTACATAGAACAAATATAGGAATGATTTATGTGGAAATATTTACAGTTGTTCTTATTTATCTCGAAGGGAGGATTTGGAGAGACTTTTATTATCTTTATTTTTCTGCATTTTATGATCCTTCCACTTGACTTCTGTAATAAAACTGCACAATTTTCTAATGCTTAATAACCAATTTGCTCAGGCTTTTCACCTCTCTCATATAGTCTTATGTAGTCCGAGTTTCATAGCTTCATGTTTAGTTTCTTTAATATATTTGAGCATGAAACAAGTTCCAGACCCAGAGCTCAGCAGTGGAGTTACAAAAGTGAATAGGACAAATAAAACCATAAACCTTACAGCTTAGTGAAAAACAAATAAATCAAAATATGAGTTGTTTCAAAAGGGAAATTACAGATGCTATGATAGTACTCTAGAGTACAAAGAAGGACTGGAGGAAGAAGGTTTAAGATGAAAAGTAGATGTGAAGTCAAGGCCAGGTATGTATTTCAAGAGCAGAGGGGGTGCATGATAGCCTTAGGAGAAGGCATTTGGGGCTGGGGGATAAGACACCAGGATTCTAGAAAAACCTCCTAACTCATCTCCCTGCATTCTTTCTGCTCTACTGGCATTCATTCTGAAAGAAGTGGAGAGTACTGTTGTGCCCAGGAGATGGGTCTCCAGTAGAGCAAGAAAGAATGCAAGGAAATGAGTTAGGAGGCTTTTCTAGAAAGGGCATTGACTTCAACCAGAAAAGTGGCAATAGGTAAAGAGAGAAGCAAATGGATTCTGAGGATTTAAGAAATAGAATCAATAGGACTTGATTGGATATGGTTGGGAGGAGAAAATTGCCAAATATGACTCCTGGTGTCTGCCTTGAATAACTGGATAGAAAAGAGGTATTTCACTGGGCTAGAAGGCACTGGAGACAGGAGGCTAGCAAACAATGAAACAAACTCCAAGCCACCTTAACAAACTTCTGAAATAATGTCTGTACTTCCTAATGAAAAGTTAGGCTGGCAGAATAGGCAGCTGTTCTAGAACTTAATTGTCAGGGATCTGGGAGTAAGTGATTAGCTTTCAGAAGTCCTTATAAAGATAAACAATCCACCTGACAGCTGGGATCTGAAAAGAAATACATAATCCTAACTATTTAAATAAGCAATGACCTTACGCAGAGCTTACCATCACTTCATCAACCAGAATGTGGACCCAACAAACAGCAGGTGCTCCTTTCTGCATCAGTTCTAACTAGAATCCAGATCTATACACCTGAGTTCAATCACAGTAGCACAGTAGGCCACTTGCTTTCCAGAATTTGGCAACAGTGTTGTAGCTTTAGGCTGGTGTCGGATTTTTATTTTACTAGTAAGAGTTTTAAAAAGATGCTTTTTGTTTTCAAATCCTTTCTATCATCACTCTCAAAATTGATTACTTTATGATGTCATTGCTTTGAGAATTCTCCAGTGGTTGGTGGATACTGGATTTGCACTTTGCAACAGCTGAACAGGTAGATGATTCTGAAACAGAGGTTTGAAAATTTTAAATGCTCACAGAGGTGAGGCAAGCTGTATGAATGGCTGAAGCAGGCTAAATGTGGGGTGGGGATGCAAGGCAAGTGCCATGGTGAGTGGCAACAATCACATTAGGGAGGAGTGGGCGCTATGGCATTATGGAGTATGTAGGCCTTTATCCAAAAGCAAAATGGCTACTCAGCTGATTCCTGCTATGAAGGAAGATGGGCCTGAGTCACCAGCTCTTTTTTTTTTTTTTTCCCTAGTTTACCTTATGCTTTTAGGTGAGTCTTCTGGTTTGTATATATTGTCAACTAATTCAGCTTCTTACAGATGTAAAAAAAAAAACAAATAAAACAAACCTATCATGGGTTGTCAATTTGCAACTGCAATTGGAAAAAACAAGTGCAACTTTGCCAAGAGTTCTCAGTCACACCTTAGCTGAAAGGGGTGGTCCTCTCTGCTATGAAGATCTTTAATGCCTGGCATTCTCATTTCCAAAGAAGTCACCTTTGCCCACACACCCCAGCCAGAAGGAAATGCTAGAAAAGCTAAAACTGTGGAACATATGTTTTGCAAGACATAAGGCTGAAAAATACCTTTGGCATTGTCAATCTTTGATGACTACTAAATTCATTTAGATGAGTACTAAATGAATCAAATCCATTTTTAAATTATATTTCGGTGTTTGTTAGGCAATAGCACAAGACAAGACAAAAAAGAAAATGTGTTCCCTGCCCAAGAGGCATGAAGTCTATGCAAAGAAGACAAAACATTCCAGAAATAAAAACACCAGCTGGGAAGGAGGCATAATTAATGAAATAGTGCCAAGATTATTGTCTTCCTACAATTACCAGGTGTTTCTGATAGCTCAACAGAGACAGGGCTTGTGGTGAAAGAGAAAAACCACTCATTCACAGCCTCTGAGCTCTATTTGGGACTGAATTAGTGTGTAAAGTTCTCATGTGCTATAATTCTTTACTTCTGTCAACAGCATGCATCAAGTAAACGGATTTTCAGAGCATAGTAATAGTCCTTAATGGCAGTCATTCAACAATTGCACAATTGCCTTGACCTTTACAGAAAATTAATAGCATTAACTTGCTTTATGTATTTCAGGTTCACCTCCATTTACTTTTTAAAGGATTTCATTATTGTCGTCTGATTCTTTAAAGACTTTAGTAAAGGGCTAGGAATAATAGATGGGAAACATACATTGTAATTGACATAATATGATCCCAATTTTGTTTTTACAAAATATATGTAGGCATGAAAAAGGAAAGAAAGAAAGCAACATGCACTGGCCATATCTATAAGGTCATAATCTCAGGTTACTGACTGTTACTATGATGAAAGCAGTAATTAACCATCCTGGCACCTTGTAACAGCTTGATATGGAGAAGATAGGACGACCATGTGATGAGAGCATGGCTCTCAGCAGAGAGAGTACAGGAGTTGAAAAAAAATAAATAAGGATTCTGGAAAGACAATGGTGATGGGAGCAGATGTGGAAGACAGAAGGCCTTGGAAAGATGTTCATTACTGTGAAAGAAATCCTGAAGGTCATGGAGGGCCACTGATGTACTGGGGAGACTGGTCTGCAGTAGGACAAAACATATTGCAGGGAGATGAATTGGGAAGGTTTTACACACTGCAAATGAACTGTGCTCTTACAAATCTACTCTATAGATTCATTGTGCCCACCCCTTAGGTGAATTTCAGAGTTTCCCTAAATTATTCTGGTGAGTATTTAATAAAGGAATAATCTGTTTCTCTAATACAAAGTTCAGTCTAATCTAAGGATCACACAAGCACAACCAGCTGTAACATTAAAACTTCAAATTCATATCCAATTAGAATGTCTCTTTTCCTGTAATGAGCAATAATGCTTGGATCCAATTCAGATCTGAGAAGGAGGTGACAGTTCAGCATTGCTTTTGTGCTTTGCATCCTCCACAACTTGCTAGCTGCAAGGTGTGGCCTCTGCAGGGTTGGCTGAGGGCAAAAGGTTAATAGAGGTAAGCAGGGAAGGTTTTCCTTGAATGATTCCAGCATTATTAGGTGTTGAGGACCTCTGGAAACGACAGTCCAGAGTTGACAGTTCCTTTCACAGGGTTCCTTAGCAAAATTCCACTGAAATTCTTCTCTAGGTGCCTCTGTTATAATTCTCTCTCACACCTTCCAAGCCTCCCCTCTAATGCTCCTATTTGTCAACAGTCTGTATCCAAGATGGGGAGACAATGCATCTTCACATGGTATTCTAGACAGGGACTATTTTAACATAATCCCAGGATGCTACTTTCAGTGGAGTTTACAACTGGTCTATAAGAAACACATGCCTTTGTCCCACCTTCAAAGGAAGCACAACTTACTCCCAGCAACTCTGATCCGTCTCTCACCTTGGGATGTCTCATGGAAAGAATCAGGCCCATATTCTGAGTTTACCAAATTCCATGGAACAAATGTCAAGTCCTCCAAGTAGATCTCCTGAAAACCCTAGACTCATATGAATGAGGCAAGGAACAAGTGATTGTTTATGCATTCAGGACAGGAGACCACTCTGGGCTAAAGCTGACAACTAATTCCTTCATCTCTCAAGCATCCTGCATATGTGGTACACACCTCACTTTAGCATGTGGGGTATACAAAACCTACTACATTATCCTTAGCCTTTGTTGCTTCTGCTGAAACTTGAAAATGAGTGCTATTTTACATCACAATATCTGCTCTCAAATTATACTACAAAACTGTAATAACAAAAACTGCATGGTATTAGCATCAAAACAGACACATAGACCAGTGGAACAGAATAGAAGACATAGAGACCAATTCACACAGATACAGTCATATGATCCTTGACAAAACTGCCAAAATCATGCATCAGAGAAAAGAGATCTTTTTTAACAAATGGAGAAAGGACAGCTTCTTTAACAGATGATGCTGGGAAAACTGGATATCCATATGTAGAACAATGAGACTAGATTCCTGTCTCTCATCCTGCACAAAAGTCAACTCAAAATGGATCAAAGAGTGGCCAGGCACGGTGGCTCACACCTGTAATCCCAGCACTTGGGAGGCTGAGGCAGGAGGATCGCGAGTTCAAAGCCAGCCTCAGCAATGGTGAGGCACTTAGCAACTCAGTGAGACCCTGTCTCTAATAAAATACAAAAAAGGGCTGGGGATGTGGCCCAGTGGTCGAGTGCCCCTGAGTTCAATCCCTGGTACCAAAAAAAAAAAAAAAAAAAAAAAAGGATCAAAGACCTAAGAATTAGACCAGAAACTTTGCAACTGCTAGAAAAAAAAAAAAGTATGGTCAACAACAGGATCACACAAGCACAACTAGCTATAATATTACAGGTGCAGGCACACAACTTCCCTAATAGAACTCCTAAAGCTCAGTAAATAATACCAAGAATTAATAAATGGAATGCCATCCAATTAAAAAATATTCTTCACAGCAAAGAAAACAATTAAAAGCATGAAAAGAAAACTTAGAGAATGTGAGAAAATCTACCATCCTCTCTACTGACAGAGGATTAAAATATATATAAACAACTAAAAAAACTACACACACCCCCAAAATTAAAAACAAAAAATAAAATGGGCAAATGAACTAAACAGACACTTTATATACTTTAACAAATATATGAAAATATGTTCAACATCCTTACCAATCAGGAAAATGCAAATCAAAACTACATTGAGATTTCATCTCACTCCAGTCAGAATGGCAGCCATCAAAAATACAAACAGTAAAAATGCTGGAGAGGATGTGGGGAAAGGGAACACTTTTCCACTGTTAGTGGGATTATAAATTAGTTCAACCACTACAGAAATCAGAATGGAAGTTCCTTAAAAGACTAGGAATGGAATCACCATATGATCCAGCTAAATAAATCCTACTCCTTGGTATTTATCCTAAAGAATTAAAGTCATCATACTATAAAAATATATATTTATAGCAGCTCAGTTCACAAATAGCCTCATTATGGGACCAATCTAGGTGTCCATCAATAGATGAATAGATAAGGAAAATGTGGTATATGTATATATACATATATATGTGTGCATATATATATATAATGCAGTTTTTATTCAGCTATAAAGAAGAATAAAATTATGTCATTTGCAGGAAAATGGATGGAACTTGAGAATACCATGTGAAGTGAAATAAGACAAACTCAGAAAGTTGAGGTTTGTTTGTTTTCTCTCATGTGGAAGCTGAGCGATAAAAGGGGGCAGCCGGGCGCGGTGGCGCATGCCTGTAATCCCAGCACTTTGGGAGGCTGAGGCAGGAGGATCACAAGTTCAAAGCCAGCCTCAGCAATGGCGAGGCACTTAGCAACTCAGTGAGACCCTGTCTCTAAATAAAATACAAAAAAAGGGCTGGGGATGTGACCCAGTGGTCGAGTGCCCCTGAGCTCAATCCCCGGTACCACACACACACACAAAAAGGGCAGAAAAAATGTGTTAGGGAGGAGGAATGGACATATAAGGGAGACCAATAGAAGAAAGGGACCAGAGGGAGGGAGAAAGGCAGAGAAAGGGAAATAAACCAATTTCTTAAAATGGTGCATTATAATTATACATAATAGTAGGATTTGTTGTTTGTTGGTATTGACCAAGTAATAATGTGTGCGTGTATGAATATGTAACAACAAATCCCACTATTATGTGTAATTATAATGCACCAATTTAAATAATATGGGGAAAAGTGCCATTTTAATACACAGTTGCATTACTTTCTCTTCTGTTTCTTTCTCTTTAGAAAGTTTTCTTATATTCACATGAATTATTTTATTACCAGAGGGGAAAATGAGTATTTTTACCCTATAAGTATCCAGTGAAAATTCTGAAAACAATTAGAAGCAGTTGTATATACTTGTTCAATCAAATTTTTAAACATTATTTCTTTTTTATTTAATTAAGTGCTTTATTTAAATTTTTTTAATTTTTAAATTTAAATAAAAAATTTTGGTGTATTCCCAACCTGCTTTCTTTTTTTAATTTGTTCTAATTAGTTATACATCACAGTAGAATGCATTTTGACACATCATACATAAATGGAGTATAACTTCTCATTTTTCTGGTTGTACATGATGACACTGATCATGTAATCATATATTAAATATTATTTCTTAACTAAATCAACACAAGATAATTTCCTTGAAATTTGTGTTATAAACACTTCCAAGCTTCTCTTAGAATTCTGCCACATAAATAACCAGAACACACTACCTCCTATACACATCCCCAATGTCAAGGCTGCTTTCTCCTCTCCCTAAATCTCTCTTGTAATTTAAAGAACTATGGTAATAAGGTCAAAGTCTTACTAAAGGAAGGCTAAAAGGCTAAGCAGAAAAGGTTATAGAGATTAGCACATCTCTGGTGAAATCACCATTACCCAAGCATTTCAGTCTAGAAATTCAATTGATTGGGTAAGACAACACATCAGACTCGCGATAATTAAACAAAATTACCTAAGAGTGACATATATATGATATATATGTAGTAGGTACAAATTTCAGATCACAAACCTAATTGTTCAACAAGTATTACTTTTTTATGCTCTCCATTTGAATTTGGTTTCTCTCTTGTGACTCCACATTGCTAAATGAGGAAATTCAATATTGACCATTTCATAGTAATCTGTTGACTGTAGTTTTCCTTAATCTATTCAGGATATCCACACAGGCAGAAGTGGATGACAATCTGGTCTCCTGCTATCCTTGATGAAATGCATCCTTCCCTAGGGAAAAAAGAAAAGCCATCCCCAACTCTTTCTACTCAAATCCCACTCACCTCTCTAAACACTCACGTTGTACCATTAATGGGATTGGCAGCTACCTCAACTGAATCACTCTAAAAAAATAAATAGCCTAGAGCCAATCTATACAGGAAAGAGAAGTATTAACAAACAAATCAGAGGGGCAAGAAGTCTGAGCAGAATAATTGGGTGAAGTGTGACATGAACTTGAAAATGTATTTCATTGCCTGCAATTTCAAATGCCACTAATAAACTACTCTGCAATTTTCTGGCCTCAGAGATACCCATGTGGATTTAGGAGCTTGTACCAAGAAAGAGCTCACACTCTCCCAACAAAGACAAAGTAGTTTTAACTATGGTCAACTCATCCTAAAGAAAATAACTGAGTCTGGGTAGAGGGTCATTTAATAAATTTTAGCCCTTGTGGCACTAAATGGTACTTCTGTGGCCTGGGAAGACTTTTTGGTTTTGGTTTTGTTTTTCCTAAAATCTCAGTAGACATTCACTGTACAGCTACTCTTGTGGGATCTAGCCCAGAAACAATATTGGATCCAATTCTTTAGAGCATGTATTTATTATGAGCCTACAAAAGAAAATACCAAGTCAGAACAGAGGCAGAGTGTACTTATGGCTGAGCTCACAGAGAACACAAATAACCAAAAATACATGGCAGAAAGAACTAGGTACCCAGGAGAAGAAAAGACAGCATATTAAGGGAGGCGAGAGGAAGGTAAGGGAATTTGAGGCTGCAAGTGCTACTCAGGATATTTTTAAATGATGGTGGAGAGTCCTACAGATAAATCTAAAACTAGAAGCAAAAGTTAAGGTCATTGGACAGGTAAAAAGCAAGGCATAGGGTCCTGGAGCACTCTACTGACTAGCATTTTCTCTAACATGAAGAAAAATTTTAATAGATATAATCTCTTCTTATCCCACCTACCCGCCCCAGCCTTAGGTTATGTGCAATGAAGTATAACTTCCATTTTAAAATATTTTCCAAAAAAGCACTCAATTGTATATTTCTAGCTACAGGAAGTATTATTTGCTCACTAAAAGAAAATAATTTAATTCAATTAATACCTTGGAAAATTCAGAATATTATTTGTAATTCTATTCCCAGAGACAAGCACATTTCATTTTTTATTTAGGAATAAATATATATAGGCATATGGAATACAAGTCACTAGATAGATAAATTTATAGAGTAATACATATTCTATGTGAACTTTTCATCTGGAGTGGTCAAATAATCCATTTGTTATCTGAAATAAATTCCTGTGATTTTTGTTGTTGATGTTACCTTAAAATGCAGTCATTGTTGCTTTTATATCTCTCAATGTCCACCCAAGATTAAAATCTATGGTGAATTAAAGAACTCTGTTCAGCTATCTCTTGGACCACATTATTGTCTTTACTTTAATTAGTTATAATATGTATATAGGACATTCACTGCAAGGCAACTGGCAGCCCTCATCAAACTCCAGGAAGTGAATAGAAGCTCCTTTAATCTCAGCGCTCAGATTCATAAATGGAGGCATCCAGCAGTTTATCATGAGCTCAAGGTCACCTGGTACATGAAAGCAGGCCTGGAAATCAAAGCCAGGATTGTACAGCCTCCAACTTCTCCCTAAGGATGGTAATCTCCTTATAGATCTGGACCCGAGAGAGAATCTGCTTCAACCTCATAGCTTTACCAACATGGAAATAAAAGTACTGAGAAGTTTATTGCATGGGCCATGTAGATGGCCAAGGACTGATATTTCTATTGTTTTAAAATTATGTATACAAAATTTCCTGAATACTGGGGGAAGGAGGGAATATTAAGGTAGATATTTTTACAAATTAAAAAACAAGATAGATAATGAAAAACAAACCCTTATTGAGTCAAAAAATAGCATTTTATTAAAAATGAAGAAAAGATAACCTAATTATTTTTGACTTGATGAAAATGATTTAAAAGTGATCTTAAAAAAAAAAAAACTCAGGGTCTATTATTTCAATGAGTTTTTAAATTAAGTTATTAAGTCAATACATGTTTTATGATTTTTAATTAACTTTACTCTTTAAACATTACATCTAGCTTTGTCACATTTAAATCAGCTTCTGTCGATGTGTATTATAAATCTATATTTTTAAGTGTGGGGCAGGGATTGTGTGGGTAGGAGTGTGAAAGATCAAAATATTAGCAATATTAAACAAAATATTAACACATGGTGGGATTTCATATCACTTTATTACCTTTTTCTTCTCTATGCTTGCTTATTTTGGCATTTTTCTATAATAAACATATTTCTTACATATGAAAAGAAAACTTTTGCCAGTAAATCAATGATTTTCCCAGTCTTTGTGGGAAAATAACCATGTATTATATTTGAAAAGCACGGGGCTATTTGCTCATTGTGGTGAACACTGAGTGTGGCTTGACTACTTAATATCCATTCAAAAATCCTCAAACATCTTCCTATACTGCAGTGTTTGGAAAGCTGAGAATTACATTTTTAGAGTTCTTTGAAGTTAAGTTCCAGATGAGACTTAGATATCCTCATGCAGGGCTAGAATTTGGAAGTTAAATGGCAAGGAAGACAGGCTGTGGGGTGCAGATGGTGCAGGTCATGGAAGTGGCACGCTTCTATAGTTCCCAGCTGCCTGGCTGTAGCTTCTAGCAGCACTTGTAGCTACTGCCCTGATCACAACAGAGGCATATGATTCTGAGGCTAGGACTGGTTCCTGGAAATCAGGTTACCACCTGTTCTATGATTTGCATGTGTTCCCCCAAAATTCATGTGTTGAAAACTTAATTTCCCAATGTAATAGTGTTAGAGGTAGGATCTTTGAAAGGTGATTAGGTTATAAGGGCTTTGTCCTTAAGAGTGAATCAATATCATGATTCCTGGAGTACGTTCCTTAGCTAGAAAGTAGGTTTGTCATAAAATCAAGTTCATTACAAAATCAAGAGTCCCTTCTTGCTCTCTCTTGTGTATGTCTTCTTGCCCTTCTGCTGTCCACCATGGGATGATATAGCAAAAAGTCCCATGTCAGATGCTAACCCATGGATCTTGGACTTTCCAGCCTCTAGAACCAGGCTTGAATACATTTCTGTTGGTTATAAATTACCCATTCTCAGTTTTTCTGTTATAGCAGCACAAAACACATTAAGATAGCCTGGTTCTTGGATTTTCCAATGAATATTGTGAACCATATAATACATAGTAAGAAATCCCATCCTGCTTAAAACTGACTAAAAAGTTCTGTTTTTTGCAATTGAACACTAAGTCATGGAGTCATGTTTAAAATGTTTTTGTACACCCTCTTCTAATCCCCAAGTTCTATCATTAATTTTTTTTGTAATTGCAACATTAATATATGCTTGGTTAAAATAAATTAAAATTAAAAATTGAGCAAAACAGAACTATACATTAAGATTTGAAAATCTGATTTCATGTTCCACACCCTTCATCCTTTAACCCAGAGGAATCCCCTGTTGATAGTTTGTTGTTTTATTTTTTTCCAGATATTTTTATGCTTATAGAAAGTATAAACACACAGAGGTTTCTTTTTTCTTTTCAATTTTACAAAAATGATAGTATATGATATATTTATATATGTATAAGTAATACATATATTTATGTATATATTATACATTATATATGTATGCCACAACTTTTAAAATTTTATATCTTTTCATATTTATATGTACTGAGCATTCTGGTTCTTTTTAACTACTATATATTATATCATACTGTGGAGGAACTAAAACATATTTTAACCTTCCCCCACCAATGGTGATTTTAACATTTATAAACAATGTTGCAATAAGTATTTCTTACTTATATCTTTGTTCATACCTCTGACTGTTTCTTGAGGTAGATTCTTTAATCTAAATGCAAAAAATTAAATGTTAGCAGATTGCATTTAGCAGGATTTTTAAAGAATAGTGTTTGTTTGGCTTATTACTATATCACCAGTGCTTAGAACAGCATCTGCCACATAGAAGGCACTAAATAAATATGTGTGAAATGAATTCCAAATGAATGATTGAAAATGACTAGGAAATGCATTAATGCAATTCACCACATGAACAGATTAAAGAAGATAAATAAATAAATATGTATACAACCATCATGATGGATGTCCCATAAATTGGGTGAAACTCCACATCCATTCACAATCTTTAAGGAAAATTATTCATCAAGAAATAGAAGAAATATCATTAACCTGATAAAAGAACTTATCAGAAACCAACAGCAAATAGATTTTAAAATATTCATAAAAGAAAGTATAGTTACCACTTTCAAGGTCTCAGCAATGATAAAAATAAACCCACAAGTCTGAGATAGGAAAGAAGGCAAAAATATTAAAATAATGTATAAAATTTTTAAAAGACCTATTGAGTTCCACAAAAGAATGCAAAGCAGGCCTACCAAAAAGCAAAATCATCAGCCAAAGAGGTGCACTGAGTTAACTCTGAAGAAGTTCATCATATTGGGGGCAGGCCTGACGATACAATTTTAATAACTGAAAAACTGCAGGGTCATACAAGGAAAGGCATTCAGGAGCCAATAGCTGGGCTCCAGCCATCCACTTCCTCTCTTCTCCAGGACTTCATCAGCAGAAACAGCTCAATCCCCCTTTTCCCCCATTGTTCTGACATATCAGTTCTAAATGCTTCTCATTCCTCCGCTGTGTTCATTGGTAGACTACAGAGAGACCAAGAACAAGGATGTTTTCAACCTCAGGAAATTCTGTGATAGAAAGTCAAATTACAGGAAACAGTCAAATGCCCCATCATTTGGAATCTTGCACAGCCATTTAAAAATATACAAGCTTTATGTAGGCGAGAGGAGACTTAAAATGTGTTAGGTATGAGTTGAATGGCAGTGTGTAAAGCATATATTTTTTATTTATTTTGATAATTATATAGATATATAATTTATAGACCACAAGTTTAGCTATTTATAGTGTATAATTCCATTATTTAAGTGTATTTACAGAGTTGTGCTCTCATTCCCATTATTTCATTATAGAATGTTATCATCATCCTTAAAAGAAACCCAGTACCCATTAGCAGTCATTCACTATTCTCTCTCCCACCAGTCCCAGAAGTTGGGAAGTAGGCATTTCCCCCTAACAATTGTTATGAAATTTTAAGATAAAGTACTTAAATTTGTACCCAAATACAAATACAAACCACTCAACTACTTTCTCTTTCCATACATTTGCTTATTCTGAACACCTGATGTTAATAGGCTCACATAATATGTGGCCTCTGTGACTGGTTTCATTCACATAACATGTTTTCAACGTACATCCACATTGTAGTTTTTCTTTTGTTAGCCCAATGATGCTCTATTACATGAATATATCACATTTTATTTATACAGATGTTTGTTGATGAACATTCAGATTGTTTCTGCTTTGCAATTGTTATAAATAATGCTGCTATAAACATCCATGTACAAGTTTTTGTGTAAATATGCTTTTAACTCCCTTAAGTGTATGAATGTGTGTGTGTTTGTGTGTATATGAATGAAATTCTTGTTTTTTATGATAACTGTTTAACATGTAGAGAAAGCACCATGTTGTTTTTGAAAACAGCTATTTTTGACATCTCTACTGGCAATATAAGAATAAATCCCAATTTCTTCACATCCTCCACAATGTTTGTTATTTTCCATCATTTTTCTTATAACCATCCAAGTGATGTACATTCAAGAGGCATCTCATTTTGGTTTGCATTCACATTTTCCTAATGACTCACTGTTATAGGCAGCTTTTTTTGCCATTGTGACTATAAAACTGGACCAGAACAACTGTAGAGGAAGAACAACCCAAGGTTTCAGAGGTCTCTATCCATAGACAGCAGGCTCCATTCCTTGGGGTTCCAGGTGAAGCAGAACAGCATTGCAGGAGAGTGTAGCAGAGAGAAGTGGCTCACATGGTGTTCAGGAAGCAGAGAGGGAAACTCCACTCACCAGATACAAATATATAATATACCCCATAGCCACAGCCCCAATGCCACACCTCCTCCAGGCACACCTCACCTGCCTCCAGTTACCACTCAGTTAATCCCATCAGGGATTAATTCACTAATTAAGTTAAGGCTATAACCCAATCATTTCTCCTCCAAACCTTTTTGCATTGTCTTACAGGTGAACTTTTGGGGGACACCTTGCATCCAACCATAACACAACGTTGAGTTATCTTTTTCTGTGCTTATTTGCCACTTGTATAACTTCTTTGGAGAAATTATTCAAATTTGTTTCCCATTTTCCAGTTGGATCATTCCAGTAGTCCTCCTCCTGGGCTGCAGAGAAGTTGGGAAGTAGGCATTTCCTCCTAACAATTGTCAAGAAATTTTTAGATAAAGTATTTTGAAATTTGTACCTAAATACTATATATTCAGCTCCTGATGATTCATTATAAAATTGACATGTATGTCATGAATATTGACATGTATATAATGAATAATGAAGTTGCAAATTGAGGTCTAACCCCCTTGAAAACTCCAGAGCATCTGGCGAAGTTATCAGAAGAACCATTTAAATATGCCTTCTTTAAAAAAAGAGCTCATAGATTCCTTTTAAAACCAAGAAGGAAATTTTGAGGGGGGTGGAGAAGGGCTCAAGATTTCAAGATATAAGCTTCACTCTTAAAATGCAAGAAAAAGAGTATTTCATTTCTAAAGCACCACAGTGGAGCTGGGAAGTGAGGTAGAAGTTCTTTCAAGGTAGAAAAAAAATTAATAGAAGATTTACCCAACTATTCCTTGCTTACCACTGTGTCAGGCACTATACGAGGCTAGACCTTCCCAACAGATATGCCCCAGTTCCTGTCCAAGGAGGGTAATGTTCTCAGCCTTCAGGGATGTTGGGCAGAGCTTGGGGTCATAGGTTGGTCCTCTCTGGCCAGATCAAGTCTTTTTCATTCCCCTAAACCTCACTTAAACATTAAGATTTTCAGCATTTTCCCTGACATGAACAACAATGGAAAATACCATGACATTGATACACTGAAGATCAAGGTGAGGTCAGGGCTTTAGAAACTTCACAGTTCAGTGAAGGAGACAGACTTGTAAGCAAGTAACTATAGTTACTAAAACTCAATGCAATGTGTGCTAAAATAAGAATAAGCACGGAGGAAGTCTCATCTAAGATGCAACGATAATAGTTTATCATCACTGAGTAATTACCATGTGTGAAGCCCCGTGGGAAGCAGTTTACAAACATTAGTTCTGTTGTGCATAAGAACCTTCATAGATAGGGACAGCCATTATTCCACTTTCCAGGTGAGATGATAAAGACACAGAAAGGTTAAGTAACTCCATTTCATAACTGATCTACAGAGAAAGGAGAATGTGAAACCTGCTGTTGGAGTCTGGAGACTGTGCCCTTGAGCACTGACCATAAACATGTTCAAACACTGAGTCATGCTCAAGAAGAAAGTATTTAAATATGACACTGAGAGATATCTCTCAAATGCCTTCTCTCCCAACTCTTGGGACATTTG
The DNA here is from genome assembly GCA_025594165.1 of Tamias sibiricus. Lineage (NCBI taxonomy): Eukaryota > Metazoa > Chordata > Mammalia > Rodentia > Sciuridae > Tamias > Tamias sibiricus. Next base: position 80,520,316 of record CM046660.1, on the reverse strand, counting down.
TTTCAGTTTATGCACCCTTGGAAACATCAGGGTAAATCTTTTAAGGGCCTAAATAATCAATAAAAAAAAAATTAGAAGCATCACATACAGCCAAGCAGACTCACACCATCATGGGGACAAGAGAGAAAGTGCATCATTTGCATCTTTGGGTCTTTAGCACAGTATTTCATATAGACAACTAATTCAATACTATTTGTAAGAATAAATGATGGAATGAACAAACAAACAAAAAATGAAAACACAAAATAAAATAGCTGCCAGACTAAAGGTAACAACAGTCACAGAGGAGGAACAAGGACATCTCAGAATCCAGAACAAAGATTAGTAGTGCCTTGATTACCTACAACGAGAGAAAACAAGCTATATGAAGATTACAGTTCACAATATTGACATTGAGTGTTTGAATTCTAGACTATTACATTTCAAAGAGGAATAGACGATATGTAACCTGACTCAAGTTTGAAAGCGCTCCTCATGATCTCACAGGACAGCATGAGGTCTCTACTTGAACACATCAGATGGTGAAAAGCTGCTTGTGAAAACTTAAATCATTTACTGTACAAAAGTCTTCCCTATCTTGAATGAAATTGACTGAATTATGCTGTGTGTATGCATGAATACATTACAATGAATTCCACTTTTATGTATAACTATAATGCACCAATTAAAAGTAAATAAATAGGAGGAAAACCAGTAGAGTAAGAGGAGGGAGGAAGGGAGGGAATGGGGAAGTACTGAGGATTGAAAGGGAGCAAACTATGTTGTGTACATTTATGAATATGTCAAAATGAAACCCCATGATTTTATATAACTATAATATATAAATACATTTTTTAAAAAACTTCCCTATCTTCACCTGTATTCTTTTTGGTCCTAATATTACTGCTGGAAACTATATCAAATAATCTAATCTTTCTAGCTCACAATGGCCCATCAAATATTTAAAGGCTCTTTTCATGTTTTCTTGTTCTCCCTTTTGGGAGTCCCATTTTACTTGAGTGCCATTTATTTCTATTGATTTCCTAAGACCCGTGCATCTGTGTTTCGATAAAAACAGAGAAAACCATGGTCATGATGGGTGCTTTCCAGTTCTCTAGGCTCACCATTGGAAAGAATAACATATGTCAATACTCCCTACCCTTTCTCCCCAGAATGAGGACTCCCCAGGACCATAGGTGCCTTTTGGATTGTCTTGAAGTAATATTTATATCCTCATGCCTTCCCCTCTATCTGCCTATTCTGGAGTCTCTCTCTAACAATATACTCAACAGGTGCAAAGAAACAATGCAACCATGAGTGTAACTATTTATTCTAGACCAGCTAATGAAAAAAGTCAAGTTTCCAGGAGAATTCCTCAATGAGACCAGAATTCAGGACAGGCTCTGTCATTTCTACACACCCAGATTTCTTACCATTTTTTTTTTCCTTTGTCATCCATCCTAATGTCTCCTCTGGTCTTGCTTGAGTGTTCCAGTTGCCCATTTTCCATTCCATTGGAGAATGAATGGCCCAGCACACACACAGTAGGCTATTTCAGTACTGTTGGGGAATAATCAATTCAGACTCAAAATATTAAAACAAGACAGCTGGGCTGGGGCTGTAGCTCAGTGGCAGAGTGCTTGCCTTGCACGTGTGAGGCACTGGGTTCAATCCTCAGCACCATATAAAAATAAACAAGTAAAATAAAGGCATGCAGCCCATCTACAACTACAAAAAATTTAAAAATAAACCAAGACTGCTATTTATAAGTACTACTCTGTAAGCAAGAATGCACATTGAAGGAAGGAACTACACACTCCTCTCTCTGATATCAATATGACAAGATTTGCATTGTGGTCAGCAGACTAGGAGATGGCATGACATTCATATAAGAATAATGAAATCTCATGGCATTCCATAGGGAAGGAAAGGTGAGATTGCATATGTGAAAGCAAGCAAATTGCACAGAGGCTATATGAAAAGAGCATCAATGACACACATCTGAAAGAGTACTCAAGGACTGTCCAAGAAACATCTAGGATCTGTTAAGGGTCATTGTGTTTGTCCAGGACAAGAGGATACTGCAGGTATACAGAGGAGTCTTGATGTACATCCAGGAAGATAAAATACTAAGGATCCCTGTTACTTGAGATTCTTATTTTTTTGAAAATACAGTATAGAACTTTGTGGCTTGTGAAGTCTGCTTCTCTCCTCGGTACAGAATAGCCTGTGAGACTCATTTTATTTCTAAAGGCAGCGTGTCCTCTCTCCTTTTTCTAGAGGAGATGGCTTCCCATGCTCACTGTGTTGGGAGCTGTTTTGCTCATGATGGCCCGTTCAAAGACAAACAAAAACTTTCCGTATATTTACCTAGCTGTCTAAATTGAAGTTATATTAAGAAATTGCTTCTCTCTTTCAAGAAGTCATGTTTTTGCCATTTAGTAATGAAACATAATTGCACAAATCAATGTTAATTTATGACAATGAAACAATTAAATATTGATGAAATAAAAATCCCTAGACTTTAGCAATGAGAACAGGCATTTAAATCAGTTCTGTAACACCGAAGCAGTATTTCCAAAACACTAACCAGTTTGTATTTCTTATTTAAAAACACTTTTCTAGTTCTCTATGTTTCATGCAAAAAAAAAAAAAAAAAAAAAAACTAATTAGCAAGATCAAATTTATCCTTAGCAGTTGGTTCTTATTGCTCATCTCCCATACTGAAACACCAAGCTAACACTTAGTTCCCAAACGCCACCATGCTATTTTATGCCTCCTTGCTTGCATGTTTATATTACAGTGGAATTTCCTTCTCTGATATGCATTCAAGAAGATGCAATTTACCCTGAAAAATGTACCCATACCTCACTTCCTTCAGGAAATCTTTCAACTAACCCTTCCCTTGGTGCATCTTTCACTCTGTCCTTTTTCTGTCACCTCTGCATCTCAATATGCCACCATATTGCTATATTTCTTTTGTTTCATTTACCCACCACGTCTTGTGGGCTATTTGGAAATAAACCAAGTTTTGTTTCACTCTATAAATGTACTCTATAAAAATTTAAATCAGATGACATAGTTTAGGTTATTCAACAAACAAATACTTAATAATTTTTTCACAGACTTTGCAAAATTAATGCAAATACTAGGACTTCATGTTATATAGCTCAGATTTGATCTTTACAGTATTCTTACAAAGTGTGTATGACAGATATTTTCATAGCATTAATACTTAACAGCCAGGAAGTAGAAATGCTAAGAGTCAGAGGCCAAGATTTGGACTCCTACATTGTTCAATACATATGATCTATTTTGAAAATAAAACATTCAGAGACCCCTGATCAAGTGTCCTAATGAAGATAATCCCTATGGAATGAATCTCCAAATAATGCTGCTGAGGGAATGAAGTCATACAGTGAGGTTACATACCCTACAATTTCATTTGTACTTGTCTCTGTAACAGTGCTTCACAATTACCTTCTCCCCACCAACTCAAGGCCCCTGACACACTCAAGGAACATCAGGTAATGACTGAGAATTTTTGGTTCTTAAATTGGGGCAGGGTGGTACTTGCATTTGGTGAGTAGAGACCATGTATGCTAAAAACCTCCTGCAATGCACAGGAAAGCCCTGTACAGCAAACAATTATCTGGTCAAAATGTGAATAGTGCCAAGACTGAGAAACTCTGTTTTAGGAAATACAAACTAAACTATAGTGATGGAAAGTGTATCAGTGATTGCTTAGGGGAGGGAGACCCAGGAGGGATGGCAAGGAGGGAATAAAATAGACCACTAGGCAACTTTCAGGAGTGATGGATACATTCATTATCTTGATTTTAATGATCATTCTTTGGATGTATACATATGCCAAAACTAATAAGTTTGTGCATTTAAATATGTGCAACTCATTATTTGTCCATTATGCCATAATAAAGCTATTTTTAAGAGTAAAAATAAAATAAAATCATAGAACAAAAACTGTGTTAGTCAGTTTCCTATCACTGTAAAAAATGTGTGAGGTAATCAACTTATAAAAAGAAAAGGTTTGGGGCTGGGATTGTGGCTCAGCAGTAGAGCCCTCAACTAGCATGTGCAAGGCCTGGGTTTGATCCTCAGCACCACGTAAAAATAAATAAAGGCATTGTGTACAACTTAAATATATATATATATATATATATATATATATATATATATAATTTTTTTTTTTTTTTAAGACAAGGGTTAGTCTGACTCCTGGTTTTAGAGGTTCCTGTCCATGACTCATTGTTGCTTTCACTTTTAGGCTTGTGACAAGTCAACCCAGCATGATGAAAGCATGGAGCAGAGCAAAGGTGTTCACATCATGGCAGGGAAGTGAAAGAGAAAGAGGAAGAAATGGGAGCCCCACACTGCTCTTCTAGGTCATACCCCCAATGATCTAAAAACTCCCATTAGGCCCCACCTCTTAAAGTTTCTACCATATCCCAACAGTGTGAATCTGGGGAACAAGCTTTAAACACGTGGGCGTTCAGGGGACATTCTAGATCCAAACAATAGCAACAAGATCAACAATAAACGTGTCTCTATGATTTGGGCCAAAGGTCTTGACAATCCTACTCTTACTCAACAATATTACACTTACAGAGGGACAACAATTAAGCTTCAAGATGTCATCATGATCCCTTGAATAATCCATAAGCTTCCTTACCTGGCATAATCCTCAGCAAGGAATAACCTGTTCCTACTTCAGATGGTGGGGTAAAGTTGAAAACAGAAGAGTAGAATTATAAGAAAATTTCAGAAGCCAAGATGTGGGTGTGGATTAGATACAAACAAACAAAAACAGATCAGAGATGATGAACATTTAATATTATTCATCTATCACTGGTGTGAATTCTGCTCTTGAAACCAAGCATCTTGTAAGTGCCCATCTTAGTGGGTGAGTATTGTAAATCTAAGAAGTGATCAGTTGTGGGAATACTCCACTGTCCCCTTTATTTGGCCAGGACTTACACAATTTGATAACTGAATAAAGTGCTGAATGGGAGTAGATGATAGATCTCACAAAAATTCATTCATTCTCAGCTTGCTTGATCCAGCCCAATTGTGATAACCTTTATCCAAGATGGCCCTCAACAGTCTCACCACCTAATACTGACACTCTCATATGGGCTCTTCCTGTATTTGTATGAGTGCTGATCTGTGTGAACAATAACATACAGCAGCTATTATAGCATATCACTTCCAACACAGCTTTCATCTCACTCCCTCTCCCTCTTCTTCTCCTCCCACTTCCATCTCCTGTCTGTTTCCCCTTCCCTCTCTGACACTTGCTTTGGGATAAAACACCTGCCATGTCATGACCACCCCTATGGAGAACCTCATGCAGTAAGGAACTAAGTCTTCTGACAAATAGCTAATGAGAAGTTGAGGCCTGCCCACACCCAAATGAAATTGGGAGTAAAATCTCCAACCCCAGTGGAGCCTTCAGATGATAGCCTGACAAGAGCCCTATGAGAGATTCTGAGCCAGAACTACCCAGGTAGGCCATCCTACACTTAGGGCCTTCAGAAACTCATGAGATAATAATAAATGTTTGTTGTTTTAACAGTCTAGGTTGTGGGGTAATTTGTTACATAGTGATAGATAACTAATACACCAACCTACCCTGAAGGCTGGGAGTTGGATGCAGCCTACATTTTCTATTTCTGTGGTCTTGGTTAACCATACCTTGACCTAATAACTACTTTTCAAGTGGCATCACATGGCCTTAAACCATCCAATATGCAATTTAGATGATGAAAGAAACAGAGGAAGAAAATGAGGGTGGTTAAAGGAGAAAATATAATTCAATATGAACACTCTGCATCTGTATAAAGTAATCAGGTAAAAGAAAACTGTCCCTCTGACCCAGAAAAAGTACCTGAGCTGGTTGAGAAGTACAACATGGAACAGAGGTCTTTCTCATACTCCTGACTCAAGAAAAGAGACTTACATAATTAATAAATTAAGTTGAGATTATTGCCCAACAATTTATTTAGAATCTACACCATTAGATCCTCAGCTGTGGATAAAGGGTAAGGTATTATCTCCAGAAGATCCCATATACCACACACACCACCTAAATAGGAGCAAGAGGCCTCTTCCATTACCCCATAGAAGAGGAGTTGACTAATAAGGCTAATTTTCTTTTCCTGCAAAAGACACAAAAAGAGGAGAATACAGATCAAGGTTGTTTCAAATGTAGTGCTACCATGGACAGTTGATGGAAATATAGACAACATCAACAGAAAAAACCAATATGTTGGTTTCTAACCTGACTTGCTTATAGGAATTGCATATGAGGCTTCAAAATATTCTCATGACCAGAGCACACTGTCAATCGATTACATTAATGTTGTTAAGGTGAAAGCAGGAGGCAGTATTTATTAAAGTTATCTGGATGATTCCAATGTGTAGTCAAGTTTGAGACCCACTGAGCTATAGCTATAAGTCACCCAAGAAAGACACTGAAAGAGGGAGGGTGGAACCAAACCAACCACTGAATTCAGTAAATTTGTCCTGCCTCTTTTAAGGTTAGCTGTGCCAATGGCCTAATGTTCTGGCTGTCTCTGTTTACATGACAACTTCATCTCATCAAGCTATCATTATTGTATTCCTCCTTTCTCATGGTATCAGGCATGATGCTGATATTCTCTAAATGCTAAAACAATAACAATCATTTGTTGACCGTTACTTCTTTAAGGTAGTAACTGTCATGACTATAGACCTGGATATTAGGCAGAAGCTTTGTTCAGCAAGTTCAAATTATTTGGACATCACTGTTGCTGGTCAAACCCAAAGCCCCCACAGACAAGTAGTGATGATATAAATAGGGTATCACCATTTGTAGCCACTGTAGTGCCACTTATTTTTCTTCCCACAGCTATGTGACTCCATTAGCTTTACAAAACACCCAGGGCTGCATTCCTCCTCTATGTCCCTCCCCACTGCACATATGTGCTGTGACCTAAACCCCAAACCCAGCAGACTGTCTGCGAAGAGCTGGTCCTCTGGCTTTCCTCCCTCTTTCAAGACAGTCCTAAGATCATCAGTTCTGAATGTTTGGGGATGTTGTTATAAAAGGAACACTGGGGAGTAAGCAAGATTGGGGGAACTTTCCAAGCCTTGAGAAGGAAAAAACAATTAAGAATCAAGGCCTTAAGAAAATTACACTTTCAATGTCATACAAAATGACCTTTAATTGTCAGGAGTGAAAAATTATTCCATACCCAGGCTCTTGTGTCTATCATGAATCTTTACTTTGCAAAATCCAAGCTTCTGCTCTGTTTTAATAATGTCTTTAGGCCTCCACTGGGAATTCTTTTAATATACAAAGATGTTAATTGAGAACAAGGAAAGTATTTGAAGGACTTCATGACCCACAATTACTCTTTGGGAAAGTTGGATTTTTTTCTCAATATATGAAAGAATATTTATGCTCTTCTTCTCAGGGCTAACTTCTTGTAGTCATAATTCTATCAGCATGAGCCTATTGTGCATTTTAGAAATTTGAAAGAGTTTCCTGTCAGAGGTGGTGTCCCAAGACAACTTAATGAGAAAATAAAGGCAAGAGAAATGCAATTCTCTTGTGAATGCAAATAACCAATTTAATGAATTAGTAGATTAAAAAAAGGAGAGAATGCAAACAGGAATTTGGCTTTTCATTTAAAGAAGCACTTTTACACACACACACACATATACAAAGGCTCAGAGTTTCAAGGTTTTCTTTTTCTAATCTGGAGATCAAAAGGTACAATGATGTAATTTCTTTTCTTAATAAAAGGATTTTTATCATAGTAATACCATATATTATCACACTGAAACCACTGAGAAGAGACAGAGGAAACTTATAAAGCCGTGTTAATGTTGTGGGGGTAACATTTTATGCCTAAAATTTCATATTATAATAATTTGAACAGGGAAGATGCAATTATTATTCAGTAATAAAGAACTGTTATATTGAACGATTACTTGTTCATACTCTAGTTTGGGGTACGTTTTTATTATACCTTTGTACAGTTGTATAATGAAAGTGTGGCATAAGACAACAGGACACATGCAAAGCTATTAATTACCCTGTCTGTAACTTCAAATAAGTGTGCAAAAACTAAACATCCATCCAACAGAAAATGTTTTAAATAAATTATGATATACCTACTCAGTGAAATACTAGGCTACTATTAAAACAAGAAGGTGGTTTAACTTATTCTTTAACTTATTCTTATACCCTGAAGGGGTAGTTAATATTTAAGTGTGCTAATCAGCAATCAGCAGCTAAATAACTATTAATAATAATTAGCATTTAAGAGTGTTGATTCAAAAGCCCATATTCCAGAAATAGGTTAATATAATTACATCATCAGTCTTATATCCTGGTCAATAACAATGGTCAAGTTGGTTTTTAAAAAATAGATTTTATTCATTTACTTATGTAGTTGACAAATACTTATTGAACAATTGTGTAATTTTAGTTATTTTAGCACTTGACTGATAGCAATGAACAAAACAAATATTCTTCTTACCCTGGCAGTGATCTAATATGTATTTTTTATATCTTTAAATATTTTTTGTGGTTCTGAGTCTCAAACCCAGTGCCTCACATGTGTGAGGCAAGCGCTCTACTGCTGAGCTATAGCCCTAGCCCCATAATATATTTTTAAAAGTTTTTTTATTGCTAAGATTAGAAGATATGACCTTTCTGTCCAGCCATGGGGGGATTAAATAATATCTGACTTCCAACCAGACAAAAGCAATTGGGAAACTAAACAGTATGAAATCAGAATTTATACACACCAAATAACAGAGAGCCCAGCACAGTAAACCAGAAATTCACAAATATGGACAACAAATGTAGTGAACTTTATAGTCGTCCTTCTTTCTTCTCAGAAGCATTCATTCCAGGCAGTAGCATTGAAATGGAGAAAACCCAAGCAAACCACAGTGATCCTTCTGACTGGAAGAGACAAAGAACAGAGTTCATGGAGACAAATGAAATTTGTAAGCAGAAACTAGGGAGTTATGCAGAAGAGCTTGGGAAATCTATATTGGAGGGTCTGAGTCAGTAAAACTACAAGGCAACTGCAGGCTGGATAATTCCCAGGGCTCACCCAGGGCTGGGAGATGTCCAAGTTCCAATCCAATATTGTAGAGACTTCATTAAAGCACAAGGACATTCAATGGAGACCCCATAAGGGTCACACCTTAGCAATAGGGCTAACTTAGGCCTACAGGAAAGGATGCTTAAGACCCACATGAAGAAAGACAAAGAGCAAGCCTTGAAAGTATGGCAATATCTCAACTGTCTGATAAAAATTAAAAATTCATTTTTTAAAAGAAAACAGAATCTTGATTCCTTTTTTCTTTTCTTTTCTTTCTTTCAGCAGTACTGGGATGGAACCCCAGCCTAATCCATGCTAGGCAAACTTCTCTTCCATTGAGGTTCATCTTCATGCCAAAATCTGGATTCTTGATGGTGTCTAGCATTCCATCAAAAGTTTCAAAGACTTGGAAAGGAGAAAACTGTGACCCATAACCAAGAAGAAAATATTAATCCAAAATAAAGGTAACAGTAAGATGCAAAAGAAAAACATGAAAAAAAAAACAAAGAAATGGAACTCATAGAAAAGACCTAAATGGAACTTCTAGAAATGAAAAATACAGAGTCATTAATGACAAATTTTGTTTCTTTGCTTAACATTAGGTCAGACACTACACTGACTTCAAGATACGGCAAAAGAAAACATCTAAACTGAGAGTCATAGAAGGGACAAAACCCTGAACAAAATAAGCTACCACTTATTTATTTATTCAACAATATTGAGAATTCTAATAAAAATTAAAACATTGAAATTCAAGAGTCAGATAAAGGGTGGAGGAAGGTGGATTGAATAAATAATGGCCCCAAATTTTCAAGTTTAATGAGAACTATGAATACACAGAGATCCAATGTGCTCAACTAATTCCAGTCACATCATAATCAAATTGCTGAAAACCAATGATAAGAAGACAATCTTAAAAGCAACCAGAGGGAAAAAAAAAATACATTATTTAAAGGAAAGCAAAATGAGAATTATGTGGACTTCTCAGTAGGAATTCAAGTCAAGAGATAGGCGAATGACATTAAAAACATATATCTCAAATCCTAAATCCAATGAAAAAAATTTCAGAAATGAAGAAAAAATAAAGACAAAAACCAGAATTATCACTGCCAGACCTGTACAGATATAAATGCTTTCTGAATTTCTCCTGATTCCAGTAAAAAGATAATCCATGAAACTCAAATCCGCACCAAGAATGAAGACAACTACACAAAGCTAATTTGTGAATGATGTGTGGCTTATATTTTTAATATTTTAATTTATTAAAAATAATTATAAGACAATAATAGTATTATTATCTCATTATAATAATAAATAACATGGGAGTTATAAGAACACAGAATAAAATAATTACAAGATAATAGTTTTTTATAATAACATGGGGGTTTGTAACATATGAAGAACTGTAATGAAATCAACAACAGCAAATGAACAGGAGGAATTAATAAACACTCTTATAGAGCCTTAGCTTTTATATATCAAGTTTATAATGTTTGAAAGTAGTTTCTGTATTATAAATACTAGAATCGCTAAGAAAAAAATTGTTAAGGAAAACAATAAGTACTGGTGATACAGTGAAATAATAGCAAGTAATTTATAATTTGTCATTATATGAAGAAATGGCCAAAGAATTTTCAGCAAAAAAGAAAATTATTGGGGGAAAAAAAAAACTATTATAGTGATAAGCCAGGATGTTACATTATTTGTCTGAGTTTTGTGTTGTTTATGAGATCTGTCAGCTCTACAGTGTTTGATTTGTTGTGCTTTCTCTTCTCTTTTTAAAATGAATATTCATTTTTATCTCCAGTTTTGTATTTGGAACCTTGTATTATTTTTTCTCTTAAAGAGAGCTCTCAGAATTTAGGCTTTATGGGGCTGGGGTTGTGGCTTAGCAGTAGAGAACTTGCCTCTAATGTGTGAGGCACTGGGTTTGATCCTCAGCACCACATAAAAATAAATAAACAAAATAAAGGTGTTGTGTCCATTCACAACCAAAAAAAAAAAAAAGAATTTAGGCTTTAAGCCACATCAGACCTTTAGACACGGTGCTGCCAGAGGGCCTGTGACAACAAAGACCTGGCCCTTCACCAAGCTTCCGGAACAAGTGGCCTGGGTGTTTTTGTGCCTTCTTGCTAATCTAATCTTTTACATATTACAAAAATTGGGTCTAAGCCTATTTTCAATGTAAAATACTCCCTAGTAAAGAGACTGAAGGGGAGGAGACCAAAGCAGGGTAGCCACATAATTACCCATCAAAACAAGAGTTTAAGAGTTTAAACTACCAAACTGATGGAATGCAGGCAGGAGGCATGAGTAAAGTCCAGCCCAGGAACATGGACACCACAGCCCTCACCTCTCTCTACCTACTGGATAGGATACTCCAGAGAGCTTCCAAAAAAGGATTTTTGAGGGACCAAATGGGCTTGGGTCACTTTCCAATAGTTGAAATTTATACATGCATACACATGTACAAAACATGTATATACTGTATCAATGTGCATGTGTACATGTAGACAAGTAATTCTAAGTTACAAACTCTTTTATGTAAGTATGTATATATGTATGTTTATATATATATATATACACATAAACATGAACTAATACAAACTGTTTTGTGTATGTTTATATATTTATGTTTGTATGTATGGATAAATATTCATTTTTCAAAAATCAAAAATATGCTGCTAGGGTTTTTAAGTAGTAAATGGATGATCATTTCAGACACCAGTCTTTGGAAACAACTGAAGATGTGTTTTTAGCATTATTTCATACTGAAATGACACAAACATCCAAGAACCCATTGAGGGATGTTTTTCAGGCAGAATGATCATATTACTTGTATATTTGTCTTCTTTATGGAATTCAATTCTCTGTTATTTGTCACAGTAAGAAAACTACAGATTTCAATGCCTTTTCAAAGCACTGTCAAGGCAGAGGTGAGAGTATGTGGTGGAAGACTGTTGAGTCTGAAGGCAGGAGGTACATTACATGTTTCTGGCTATCTTCTCTTAATCCTAAACCTCCCTCTTTGTGTGTAATAATCCCCAAAAAGGAATATATTTCAGGAGCAAAACAAAATTCTCTTCACTATCATTTCATGAAATAAAGAAATATGACTAGAATTCTCACTATCTTCCATTTGGGTATGATTTCCTTAGAGTCTAGAATTTGATGCCAAACAATTGCCATCAGAATTTCTGATGACCTAAAAATCATCAGAATTTTGACATGCAGTTCTTAAGTTTTTTTTGAGAATCACATGAATCATTAACTGATTCTCTGCTTCTATTTCCTATCTGGAAAGAAGTCTACCGCCTAAGATTTCCCAAGAGTTGCCAATGGGCTTTCATCACAAGTGGCTCTGGGCACATGTCAGTCAAATCCATGTTTTCAAATGCAAGGTGACGGCAGAGTCACTCATAGAAAACACAGACTAGGTGTGATTTCTCACTCAAGTCGCTTGCTGATTTCTAGTGAGACAGGTCTGTAACTGGAGGTGAAGGGTGATGAGGCGCAACAGGGAAGACAAACCTGCTCAGTTCCTTAGTGTCTGTCATTGCATTAACATTTATATTAAAAGAAATTATTTTTTAAAAAACTGATTATTTTGCCTACAACTGTAAGGGAAAAAGAAAATTCAAAAGTAGCTTTCTCAGAAGTTGGAATGCAGTCAACAGAATTATGTGACAGTTTTTGAGGCTTTAATAAAAAAGGCAGTGGATTTACTTCCTGTTTTTGTGATTTTTGATATTTGCTATTTCTACCAACATTACTAGTCATTGCCATCCTGATTGTTGTCATTCACAATGCTGAAGGGAAGTTTTCTGCTGATTGAATAAATGAACATGTGAAAGGATGACAGGAAGTTTAGGGAATTGAAAGCTGGAGACCTGCTCTGGGGGTCACTGCATTCCTGTGACTAGGTTTCCCCCGCTCCCAAGACGTTTCTTCATTCTCTCTTTTTGATCTTCTTTCCTCTTTTTTTCTGTCCATTCCTTTAGCAAGGTGCACAGAAACAAGCTAATGAGATGCTTGGCACACTGTTGTCACTAGTTTCTGCTTTTCTTAATTTCATTTTATTACCCTTTTTTGCCTCTCTGGCCCCTCTTCTCTTCCCCTTCCCTATGTTTAGTCACCTATTTTGCTATCTTTCAAATGTTCTCTCCTATATCCTACTTATGTGTATGTAGATACATATGCATTCTTGAAATATATTTAGAGGTTTTACAACATTTCATTCATGATATTGAATTGAAATCTCATTTTAAAAAATACTTTATACTGTTCTCTATTCTAGCCATACTGTCATTTGTTGATATAGTTGGTTAATCCTGATATCAGTGAAGTACTGTGGTCATAGCAGAACTTAAATGCCAGCTCCCCTAGATATGGTCATCTCTAACAGGCCACATCTTGCCCAATAAAAATGTTGCTGTGAGATTCATCCAGCATATCTCTTTATGGGGTCTATACCTGAGTTTCTTAGACAATGGATAGGCTAATGGGGTCCAAGAGTAGATCCATAGTTGATGTCAATAAACACTGCCAGAATAGCCCCCAAATGACTGTATATGAGAATTCCCTTCCCACAGTTTCTATACCTCCTCAGTATGATTTTCTCATTTTTGATATTTGGCAAAATTAATGATAATCATAAATGACTTTCTCATTTTTGGTATTTGTCAAAATTAATGATAATCGGGCTGGGATTGTGGCTCAGCGGTAGAGCGCCCACCTAGCACGTGGGCGACCCGGGTTCGATACTCCGCACTACATACAAATAAAACTCATTGAATAAAATGCATTGTGTACAACTAAAGCAAATAAATAAAAATATTTAAAAAATTAATGATAATCATAAACTCAATTTGCATTTCTTTTGAATATCTCTTTATGTACTTACTAAGCATTTGATTTCCTTTTCTCAAAATCACATATGTATTATCTTTACCTAATTTCCTATTTGTTGTCCTTCCTTTTACCTGTTAATTTGGATATTTTCTCTATATTTTAGAAATTTAATCCTTTCTTATATTTTAGACATTGCAATTATTTCCTATATTTTAGACAGTTGAGTTCATTCTGTTCTTCCATTCTTTCTAATATTTTAGACACCATATCTCTATTTGATTATGACCAACTTTATTAAACAGAAATAAAACCTCATTTGTGGTAAAAGCCATATGCATGAAGTTTTTCACCTAATGGATCATACTTTGGAAATCTGATTTTTAAAAAAATCCTTTCCCAGTGCAAGATCATAAAGACATTTCCATGTTTTATTTTACTTAGCCTTTCAATTTTATCTTTAGCATTTAAGTCTAAACTCATCTGGGAGCTACATGATGTTAAATTGTAATCCAATTTATTTTTCTCTTCATAGAGGGATAATTTCTCCAATTTCTACTAATAATCCACCCTATACCTACTGATTCATACTGCCATGACCACATCTACAAAGTTCCCATACATCCGCAGATCTGGGCCTTTCATACTGCTCCTTGGTGGTCTCCCTTTTCTAATGCCAGGCCCATAGTGTTTTTATTTCTCTGTGCTAAATACCAAGGATTTATATAATGAATCTCCTATTATTGTACTTTGGAAAGAAAAATATTTATATTATATTTATATTTTATATAAATTTATATTTTCTATATAAATTTATATATATTTTTCCATATAAATTTTAGAAAACAAGTTTCTTAAATTTCATGAAAGAATTCTCTAGGATTTGTAATTTCAATAGAATTAAATTCAAGATTACATTTAGGAGAGAAGTTGGGTCTTTTCTATGTTAGGTGATATTATTGAATATACGGTCTCTCTTCGTCATTTAAATCTTTTTTTATCAACTTTAATAATTTCAAGAATTTTTTTCTACTTAAGATCTTACATTTTCTGTTGGGTTTATTCCTGAAGATTTTATTGTTTCTGTTGCTATTAAGGAAAGTATCCTATATTCTTGTATTTTCTAGTTTTGTTATTTTTTGCCAAAGAATGCTAGCGATTTTTATATGTTGAATTTGTATTTATCATTATTTACTTAGATATTTTCTCCATTCCATTTTTTCCCCTTTCTGGGTGTTAAAGATAACTGACATTTCTACCTGTGCCCTTCATATCTCTTAATTTTTCTCTCCTTTGTCCATTTTTTTAAATCCACCTCTGATGTTTTTATGGAGAGTTCTTCAAACTGATCTTCTAAATCAGTCTTTCTTCGATTGAGTTCATTCTGCACTTCAATCCATCTGCTGAGTTCTTAATCCAAAACTTCAGACTTTAATTAAAGACCAAGTGACCCTAAATGACAACTCAGTGTAAAAAATTCACCTAACTGAGGCCTTCTAGAGGCCCTCACCCACAAAATTGTGAGATGTAATAAATTTTTTTCTTAACATGTACCACTAAGTTGGACATAGTTTGTTATCACAACACCAATAGATATCCAGATCATCATAAGATGGTAGTAAATGAGTTCCTACATTTACAAACAGATGAAAAATCCCAATTTGGTTTTGAAAAAAAAAAATAACCCAAAATGGTATAATATACACTTTTATAAAATAAATGTGGCAGCCTAGACTGGTCCCAGTGTGGACCACATCTCTGCTGGGTGGGATCAGTGGGATCATAGGAGTCATAATATCAGAGAGATGCTGAGCTCCCAAGGGGCCTTTGACTTCACTAAACTGATCTATGTAGACCATTTGGGGGGCACTTCTTTTCATAGTGCTGCAGCCTGTTTATTAACTGAAGTGGCAAGCTCATTATGAAAACATCAAAATGTGCTTGGGTTTGCTCTTTGGATTCGCAGAGCAATTTTTTTAAAACACCTTTTTGATATGCTAAGAGCCTCTAATGAGGACAGAAACTATCAATTCAAAAAAACATTAGGCTGCAAAAAGAACAGCTATCTCTCTTGGTATTAGTTAACAGTCTACACAGAGGGATTGAAGAATGAATTTTCATTCACCAGAGGCCTCACTAAAGAAGGCAACCATGTACTGACCTTGAAGGAAATAGACATGTATTTGTCTTTAATTTCCCCCACTTTTGTAAAATTCAAACTCTAGTTACCCAGAAGTGGAGATATAAAAGGGGAAAAAGTAGAGTTTTTAGATACAGTAAGCGCAATGTAACATCTTAAAAAGAGAAAAGAGAAACTGGTAAGTTTGTTTGTTTGTTTTCCCTACTTAGCCTCAGTTTCCTCATCCACATAAGGAAGATGATAATGCCCAATATTCAGACCAATGTAAAAACTTATCTCTACATTGCCTGCACACAGATGCACTCAATAAATAGTAGCTGTAATTTTTTTATTATTATCATCATTGTTATTAGCAAGGTGGGAATGAAGGTCAGTAATGCAGAAAAGGGTTAAAACATAGATCATGGAACAAAAGCACTTTGACAAGTTGTCACTTCAAAAGCAGTGAGACTGTATATTAACTAGAAACACACTCGCAGAGAAATAACATACCAAAGTCACTTGGGGTAAAGGATCAGAATCCAGTAAATCAGTTTCAACAAAGTACTCAAATAGAGTCAAGTATACAAAGAGCTTGGGTTGGGGTGTAGCTCAGTGATCGAGAACTTACCTAGCATACAGGAGGCCCTAGGTGTGATCCTTAGCACCACAAAGAAAAAAAAAATAGTATAAACAGCTTACATAAAGATGGCAAATTTTGACCTGTATAACCTCCCATTCTTGAAACCATTTTTCAAAACCAATGTGCCTTGATTAATAACCATTTAAATAATCAGGGGCAGGAAAATCTCTTTTTTCTTTCTTTTTATTTTTTAAAAATTTACTTTTTAGAGCATTATAACTATACATGGTATTTGGATACATTTTGACAAGAAAATACACACAAGGAATTTTATTTCAACCCCCCTCCCCTACCCTTTTCCCTTCCTTCCTCCCTCCTTGAATTCTGTCTCCTATCTTCTATTGATTTTCCTTTCACTTCTTTATTAGTTTTTATACACACACACACATGTATATATGTATATATATATATATGCATATATATACATACACTACATATATATAACCATATGTATATGTGTGTGAAATTTACTGTAATATATGTATATATGTATATATATATGAAATTATTTATGGTACATTCATATATGTATGTAACAAGCTATTACTATTGCTTATTTCATTCCATAGTTTTACCTATTTCCCTTCTTTCCTCCCTCTTTCTTGTTCTTCTTCTACTCTACTGATTTGTCTTATGTCTTTATGATATACAATCTACAGGGGCAGGGAAATCTTTTGATGAAGAGAAATAAAAATTAAATGGAAGTGGAGCATAGAAGGATTAGAGGAACACTAGAAAGGTCAATGGGGAGCGAGGTAAAGGGAGGGGGCAAGTGGGTAAAAAAAAATAAAGATGGTAGAATGAGATGGATATCATTACCCTAAGTGCATGTATGAAGACACGAATGGTGTGAATATACTTTGTATACAATCAGAGATATGTAAAAATGTACTCTATATGTGTATTATGAATTGTAATGCATTCTGCTGTCATTCTGCTTCGAATAAAAAAAAAAAACAAATTAAATGGAAGGGGAGATGCTGCCATCACTGACTATTTGGAAAGAATACTTGATAACTGTAGCAGACTCTGTCAAAGTTCATCCAAGGTCCTCTTGGATCCTTCTTCCTGATACTTCATGCCCCTTCACCTCAGATTTAATATGTACTTGCCTTTCAGGGTCCACAGAAGCACCTCTTCTTTGAGGGACTGCCCTCAGGTGACTAGAGCCTTGTGTCTGTTCATATCAAAAGCCTCAAGTATATGAGGGTTTCTAACCCTCTGGTTACACACTTGACTAAAATCAACAATGCACGAACTTTGATATGCAATTTATACCCCCCTGTACTATCAAGTCAAGTCTAGGACTTCACCTGAGGAGACACCTTTGCTTGCCTCTCCCCCTTCTGCATTCTGCTTCCCTCACTCCTTTTTCCAGCTTCTCATAGGAACACCTTAAATAAATTGCCTGCACTTGAGACTTCATCTCAGAGTGTGCGTTTGTGGAATCCAACCTAAGACAACGAACCACTTAATGTTAGCTGCAATTCTAAAGGGATGCACAAGTAACCAAAGGCAATCCCTCACTGCTTCCTAAAATTGGCAGGTCCTGTTAAATTGAGAATATAAATATCATAGTAGCTACTGAGACAGAGGTGGAGATTTGTGTAATGTAATTACCACCCCCACCTGTACACACATATACCAATCACATCCTCTGTGAAGTACCAGCTAGTGTCTGCTTCACATTCCAAGGTGTTCATTCACACACCAAGTGGATTCTTTCAAAGAATTGGACCAAATGCTGAGTTCTTCATTAGGTTGGGCAAGGAGGATAAACAGAGCTGGCTCTTGTGAGCCAATACAAGGACAAAGAGCAAGAACATATTTCATTGGTTACTCAGAAGGAAACAAGATTTAGCTTGTGGTCAACAAGGCAGAATGGGAAAATAATAGTAATAATATAAAGTTGAATTCTAATCTTGTTTGGGTCGATTTCCATCAACCCTTTAGTTAAATAAAATCCTTAAGCCATTTGTGCCAAGTTTCACAACCTGTAATTCAAAATGTAATATAACTAAAACATTTCCTTTCCTCCTTTATTCAATGATCAAATGTTACGCTCGACCTTCCCAACTCTGGGTAACACTTTCCCACCTTTCCTCTCTCCCCTTCCTTTGGATGTCCTCCCGTCTTCCCATAACTGAAGGCTGATGTCATCTTGAAAGAACATGCACTCTATTTTCAGAGGCTCTGTCATCAACACAGCTGCCTGGCATCCTGTCATTGCCCATTGCTGTCAGTTAATACAGAAACACAAACCTTCGGTGACATTATGCAAATGTGTAACCTTCCCTGGAGACTCTCTGCCTGGATGCCAATGTCTAAATTGCACCGAAATAGTACATTGTCCATGTAGACAGCTGTAACCTAGTCTAATGGGTGTCACAAAAACAAAGAGAAATTATCTTAACCTTATTTGCTAAAGGAATCTACAATTTCTAGACTGGAGTAGCATTCTGGACCAGAGGTCCTACAAGGAAAAATGACTTTAGAATTCTATAATCCCTACCATTTGGTAGGAACCCTCAATAAAAGTAGAATTAAAAACTCAATGAGTGAAACTGTCACTCCTAGTGCTCCAAGATGCAATGTAGACTTCCCATGATCCATACCACACCCAAGATAAAGGGGTAACTGGAAGTCTACTCTTCCCATTTTAATGGAGTTCCCACCTCCTCTCTGCTTCTCTCCTTTCCTGCAGTACGAAAAACAGAGCTGGCTCTTGTTATCTGATGGACATCAGACCGATGCAAGTAATCTAGATGTACAGATTGCCAAAATACCAAGATATGAATTTATTCTTTCATTATTTAAGCATCCTATCAGATTTACCTACAATTGTTCCTCATGGCCATTTTGGCAATATCCCTAGTATTCCATTCTATCCCTTTTTCCTTCATTCAACATATATTTCTTCACTACTAACTGTGATCAAACACTTAATAAGTCCTACAAAAAAACACATTAAATAACAAAGGGCCTATTATTAATGAGCTTGAAACTCAGAGGGGGAACAAAGACATACAGTTATAAAGAATAAGTGAGAGACTGTGCAGTGTTTTGGTAATCCAGAGATATTTCACAAAGAAGGAGATATTTATAAGTGAAAATAGAGAAGGAGGTTGTTGTAATTTTCTTATTGCAGCTGCGACAAATTACTACAAATACAATGACTCAAAACAACACAAATTTATTATCTTACAGTTCTGGAGGTCAGAAGTCTTGAATCTGTCTAAGGGAGGTAACATTAAAATTTGGAGGCTGGGGCACAGTGGCAAACACCTGTAATCCCAGCCGCTCAGGAGGCAGAGGCAGGAGGATCACGAGTTCAAAGCCAGCTTTAGCAATTAGCGAGGTGCTAAGCAACTCAGACCCTGTTTCTAATGAAATACAAAGTAGGGTTAAGGATGTGGCTCAGTGATTGAGTGCCCCTGAGTTCAATTCCTGGTACGCCCCCCCACCAAAAAAAAAATGTCAGGGGGGTCGTTTCCTTCTGGAGACCAATCCTTGCCTCCTGTCACTTAGAAAGCCTGCCTTGGCAATCATTAACTCATAACCCCATTAGCTTTTCCTAGCCTGATCTCCTCTTCATAAAAAGACCCTCGTGGTTAAATCAGGCCCAATTGGGTTATACAGAATAATCTCTCTAACCTAAATTCCTTAACTAAATCATATCTGCAAAATCTTCTTTTGCTATATAGGATATTCACAGGTTTCAGAGAGTAAGACATAGACATATTTTGGGGGGGGTGAGGGGGAACAGATGCATCATTCATTCTCCCACAAAAAAGTTTTCTGATCAATCTCATGGAAGCAGGTGGTGATGCCATCACCTGAGGTATGGCAAGGTGAAGGGTATAACAGTAGACATAGGGAAACTATGTATGTAATTAAGCAAAATACTGCTAAGGAGGCAGAAAACATTATTTAAAGACACTGGAAGCAACCAAAAGTATGAGTGGGAGATCATTTTTAAAAATTAACGTGTTAGCAATATACAGAATGGTCTCATATGTAAATATTACAGAGGCACAAAGGGTACCTTAAATGAGTGAAATGCTTTTAGTGTAAGAACTCAGGCTTGGCAGCATCACAGAGGACAGAAGAGCACAGACTCCATTCTAAAAAGGACAACACTGGGCAGCCCACGCCAATCACTGCCCCGAAGAATGTGGATACAGTGGTGTCATAGCAACAGATTTTTCAAACGAAGTGGGAAATCAGAATTTTGTGTATTTCTTAATACTTTAATATTAATAAGTATTCACTGTAAAAAAAAAAAATTGTAATATTGAAATAGCATGTCTGTGGACCCAACACAGGCAACAGTTGGTGTTCTGCAGGTTCTGGCTAAAAAGAAGGCAAGACTAACAAACAACTTTATCCAGTGCTTAATACCCATCTCTGCTCTGTATGCGGAAGTGCAACTGAGATTGGAAGCATGACTATACACTTAGTCCGAAAACAGCCCTTCTGTAAGAGCCTTAATGAGGAGGTAGCTAAGATGGCGGCTGGCTGAGAGCCAAAGAGGAGGCGTTTAAGTGTTTTCTCCTGACCTTAATGTAATCAACTAAGAATCTTTCTGTGCCCATGAACACTGTGTGATGCACCTGTAAGTTGAGCTTGTGACACGTGTATACTTGTTAAGGTGAAGGGTATTTAACCAGGTAGGGTTGGAGTTGTGTGGGAGTTGTTGTTGGAGTTGGAGAGAGAAGTCAGCAGAAGAAGCAAGAATAAAGAACTTACTCATTCCCAGTCTGCCTCTGAATTCTTTCCTACGGTATCATTGCTGCACCCTTCCTTTTATTTTCACCCTCCAAAATAACCATCTATCATCCATGTTGGGGAAGCAGAGCATAGACATAAGAGGACAATTGACTCTAAAAGGTCAGATCTGCTAAGTGTCAGTGAGCGTTACATCAATAAGTGCTACAAAAAATCAAAAGGACACTATGATAATTTTGACTCAACCAAAGGCCATTTGGATAAATTTCAATGACCTGGGCCCAGTTCACATATGGACAATCAAAGCCCTTCAATTCTGTAGCAGATGTGACTGTGGCCTACCCTATAGCCAAACCCATCCCTGGATTTTTCTTGCTAACAGAACCTTGATTCTGTGCAGGAGCCTGTGTCCATGTGTTTCAGGGCAAGCTCAGGCTCTCCCCAACTCTTGAAGATAAATCTTGTGTAGTATAAGCCAGCTGTGGCAACTCCATTCCCTTCCCCTGAAAAGAGTTGCAGAATTGACCCAACAATGCAGTTCTAACCATAGAAATGTGAAGAGAAATCTGCTGGCTTAACTTATAGGGGAGTTTTCTAGGCTCTTGTAAAGGGATAGAAACTTTTCCAAACACCGGAACTTGCATTGTAAAGCCTAAAGTTCCTGAAGCCACTTTTTGTGCATACCAGGGCAAGCATAAGAACCAACGTGTGGAAAAGGGCATGGTTTGACCAACATCCTCAGTGATGCTCAAAATTAGACATGGGAACACTACAAATGGTGACAGGTGCTTGTTTGGTTCAACAGTAAGGAAGGAAATACATTTTTTCTTGAAGCCAGATTAGTGGGAGGACGACAAGAAAATTGAGAAAGAACAGAACAGATAAGTAGAGGGAAAGGAGGGACTGCAGAGGTTTGAGGCATCAGTGCCTGAAGGAGGGCACCAACCATAACACAGGAAAGGGGTAGGCACGCCTGTGTCAGACCAAGGGGGCATCTCCAAGAGCAGCCAGTCCAGCCAGCCTGGCAAACTTGGGGAGTGGTTAGTGAAAGGAAAAGTTTTTTTTAAAAAAAGAAAAACTCTTTAACTGCTTAGAGAACCTGAAATGAAGCCGGGCGCGGTGGCGCACGCCTGTAATCCCAGCACTTTGGGAGGCTGAGGCAGGAGGATCACGAGTTCAAAGCCAGCCATCAGCAATGGCAAGGCACTTAGCAACTCAGTGAGACCCTGTCTCTAAATAAAATACAAAAAAGGTCTGGGGATGTGACCCAGTGGTCGAGTGCCCCTGAGTTCAATCCCCAGTACCACAAAAAAAAAAAAAAAAAAAAGAGAACCTGAAATGAGTGTCACCTGCTAGCAAAATCTAGAAATGTGTAGTGAATGGGCAAGTTAAATTCTAGTCATTTAGTAGCAAGTTAAAGTCCATGAACTCAAACTCTGAAATGGTTAATATTATGGTGGTTAAAGAGGTCACAGGAAGTGATAATGATAATGCAATGTGATAAAATAATGGGGTACACAAGAGTATGTTCAAAGTCATAAAGCAAAGACAAAAAGCCATACAAGCTATATTCATCTAAAATAGAAACTTGAGATAGTTATGCTATTTAAATAGGATAAAATAATTTATAATCAAATATGACCTCATTGAAATATGATCTATAGATATAGGGAAAACAGCTAGTCAATCTGAGAATTATGGTCAAGTGAAGCTAACAAGGAATGGTCTATCAGACAATTTGAGCACCTTGGCCATATTTTTTATACATGATTCTCAATAAAAGGTATAGAATAATTCTCTTTGACCCTGTTTATTGATAAATAGAATTATAAATTGTGCTTTTATGAATTTTTCTTGACTAATATGTACTTTCTACAGGTGCTGTCTGAAAGTGCAATATAATTTTAAGAAGCTTTATGTACTTAGAGAGGAAACTGTTAGCAAACTATAACACTGCTAAAACGTTTTTCAACTTCAAACAGAAACTTAATACTCTATGGTCTGTCCATTTCACAAGGGAAAATGCAATCTATTTTAATGACTACTTTGCCAAAATGCTTCCCTAGCAGGGATCAGTGAATTAAGGAATTTGACTAACATGAAATGGTCACTTGCTTTAGGTCTCTCAAAAATATAATCTTAAATACTTATGAGGTTTTTTATGACATAGAAATATTATATTTGTATTACCAGATAGGTATTTTCCTAAATGCCTATGCTAGTGCAGTTCTTTCTCTCATTCTCTCTCTCTCTCCTAATATACATACATACACACACATATATGTACATATGTATAGTTTGCTTTAATATATGGAATGGATAATGTTCACATTCCCATGATTACATAAATTTTGTTTAAAAAATAGTCCCATGGATGTAATGTAGAATATTAACTTTCCTATTTTTATGTTTTTATATTTAATTTCTTCCTTATTATAAATTTACCCATTTGGTAACATTAAAAAGAAAAAAAATAATTTAAATTTCAAGTTACATGAATTTAAATGATTCACAGTCCCTCAAATACTAACTATACATTAATAACAGTTGCATTCCAAGGAGAAAGTTTTGAATTATGTATAATTTATGCCTAGGTAACTAATAATTACAATTCAAACTTTATTGTTCCATACCAGAAAATAAATGAGAAATATATCCCTGGGTCCACCTTAATTTTTAACAAAAATTAAGAATTCTCATTAGTAACAACTTATTTTATCATACATACATAAACATGGCTTTACGTGATTTTTGAGAATGGCTAGACTTTTAAATATAAAGTAGTATGTGTTTGCAAGGGAAAAATGTGTAATTTTATGTGTTTGTTCTTTACTGTGAAAAAAAATTTTTGCTTAGTATAATAATTCTGAGTCATTATAGAATATCAATTTGGATAGTAGGGTCAGTGTATATTAATAATTTTTATGTTTTTGTATCTCCCAAAGTCACTGCATTGATTCTCTCCGTGGATCAGAGTTTAATAAAAATACGACATGTTATTGCAGAAGAAACTGCATAAGAAAATTCATTCTTCATGTAGGTCCCATACATATTTTTCCAATCTTATTATGACCTTAGTATGTAATTTCTAGCGTTCCTGTGCCAGGTGATACATAAGGCAAGAGGTGGGAGGAGGGAAGCAGGGACAGTGGGGAAGAATTACCTTCAAGGACTTGGGCATTTGCATTTATAGTGAAACTCGGTATGAGTCAACAGTGGCAGGGGGTGATCAAGAAAATCTCATGTCCTTTATTAGAAATGTTATATCCAGAATGAATTCTCTTCTCTGCCTCTTTGACTACTCTTTGGATTAATATGTGCTGTCCTGGGCCTCGCCTTCTTGAGTTGGGTATGAGCAAACAGGATTCAGAAAAGATCACCTGGGATTGAGGAGAAAGCCAAAAATCCTGTCACACACACACACACACACACACACACACACACACACACACACACACACACACACAAAAAAAAATCCACTTGAGAACATTATGCCAAGCCAGTCACAAGAAGACAAATTCTGCATGATCCAACTTCTATGAGGTACTTAGAGAGGTTGAATCAGAGACAGGAAGTAGAATGGCAGTTGCCAGGGGCTGGGGTGAGAGGATGGGAAGTTGCTTAATAGGTACAGGGTTTCAGTTTTGCAGGATGAAAGAGCACTGAAGATTGGTTGAACAACAATGTGAAAGCACTCTAACATCACTGAACTATGTACTTAAAAAAGGTTAAGATGCTAAATTTTATGTTATATATATTTTACCAAGATTTTAATTTTTTTTTAAAAGAAACTGTTGAAGGAACCAAGAGTATTTAATCAGGAAAAGAGAATCATGAAGCAGAAAACAGAAGAAAGGGACAGATTAGTTAACAAGAGTCATTAAGTAGAAAATAAATATGTTTATTTTGTGATTTAAGGAAAAGCTGACATTAACCAGTGTTAGCTACTGGGCTACAATTTCATCCCAACATAAGAACAATTTGACAGAATATAAGACTAGAAGATGATGTAGAATAAACAATGGATTGTAGTCCACAGTATTAGTAGCCCCTGAATAATGCTCACTCCAGGAACCAATTAGTAGCAAGACGGGTGTCATAGTAAGAAAGAGCTACATAAGTCAGAAGTCTTAAGTCTATTTTGGTCACTTATTAGTGTAAGTGATTATCACTTATTACCAGTTGTACCTTAATGTCCTTGTTTGTAAAATAAGGCATTGTGTATTAGTTTGCTAAAATTGTGGTAACAGTGATAACAAAGTAGCACCAAATGGGTGACTTAAACAACAGAAATTTATATTCTCAAACATCTGGAGGCTGAACCTCTGAGATCAAGGTGTTAATGGAGTTGGTTTATTCTGAGGTTTTCTCCACAGCTTGCAGAAGACCACTTTCTGGACTTCACATGGTCTTCCCTCTGTGTGCCTATGTCCTGTTCTTTTCTTGTAAGGATGTAAGTGAGACCCACCCTAATGAACTCATTTTAACTTTATTACCTCTTTAAAGCTGCTGTCTCCAAATAGTCACATTCTGAAGTACTAAGGCTTGGGACTTCTATGTATGAATTGTTGGTGTGGGAAACACAATTCAGCACCTAACAACTTAGAAAGGATTTCCAGGTTAAATGGCAACAGAGATGGACATTTAATTCCACTTCATGTGGATCCATACTCCAACTATCTAAAGAAGGAAGGGGGTATGGAAGTAGGAAGGATAGTAGAACAAATGGGACATTATTACTCTATATGCATATATGACTACATGACCAGTATGATTCTACATCATGTACAACCAGGAGAATGAGAAGTTATTATCCATTTATGTATGATGTGTCAAAGTGCATTCTACTGTCATGTATAACTAATTAGAACAATTTTTTTTTAAAAAAAAAAGAGGGAAAAGTGTAACTGTCAGAAATTAGGAAACCTTTGGCAGGTACAATAGTGAAAGAAGATACTAGATGCTTCTTGGTAAGAATATGCTTCTTACCAGTTATCAAGCATCTTTTCAAGTAGAAATCATCTTGGAAAATCTCATTATCAAGCTAATTTAAAGGAATCAGAGAAGAATTCACAGCTGATTCTTTGGAGAGATCCACTTGGGATAAACTTTCTTTTGAAAAAAATCGGTGCCTTATGATTATACGTAGCAGTGGAATTTGTAGTTACATTCTTGTACATTCACACTGGAATAATGTTGTCATTGACAAACAGCCATAGGTCAGCTGTCCAAGGTGGAATCCAGTTATGCATTTGCTTGTCCCCTCTTTTTATTTCCCCCTTTTCAAATGATAGTAAATGATTGAAGGGCTATGACACTAATTGAAGGCTTTAGCCTATGAGCCCTTTCAATATATTTGTATAAAAGAAAAAGCACATGAAATAGTATTAACAAATGAGACAAAATTGTGACAGTTGTAGTTCATGAATTGAAAGACCTAATATTGTTAAGATGACAATACCCAACAAAGTGATCCACAGATTCATGTCAGTCACTACCAAAATTCTAGTTTTCATGTTCTTTTTCATTTTTTTCTCTTTCTTTATTCCCTCCTTCATTTCTTTTGTTTTCTTTTTGCAGAAATGAGCAAATTCATATAAAATATGTGAGATGTACAACAGCTGAAACAATCTTGAAAAGGGAGAGCAAAATTGGAATATTCACAACTCACAATTTCAAATCTTACTATAAACCTATAATATTTGGTACAGTGTAGTGCTGGCAAAAACAAACAAAAAAACCTAGTCATATAGATTAAGAAATAGAATTGAAAGTCCATGGATAAATCTTTACTTTTACTTTTATGGTCAATTTATTTTGACAAGAGATACCAAGTCCAGCCATTGAAGAAAGAATAATGTTTTTAACAAAGAGTTCTGAGGCAACTAGATAGGTAATCACAAGCAAAAGGAGGAAGGGAAGCAGGATACATTCCTCAAACCATATGCAAAAATCAACTCAAAATGAATCACAGACCTAAAAAGATAAATAGCCCAATCAAAAAAGGGACAAAGGATAGACATTTCTGTAATGAAGGTAAATAAATGACCAATAAGCCCATGAAAAGATGAGAGATACTATTCGTCATCTGGGAAACACAAATACAATCCATAATGAAATACCACTTCTTATCTACTAGAATGTCTAGCATCAAGGCCTGATAACATGTGTTATGGAGGATATAGAGAAATCAGAACGTTCATGTGTTGCTATTGGCAATGTAAAATGGTGTAACCACTTTGGGAAACAGTCTGACCATTCCTAAAATTATCAAACATAGCATTAACATATGACCCACCAATTCTACTCCTAGTTGTATACCCCAAAGAAATGAAAACCTATGTCTACACAAAAACATTTACACAAATGTTTGTAGCAATATGATTTATAATAGCCAAAAAGTGGAAACAACTCAAATATTTATCTTCTAATGAGTGGGAAAATACATTATATCCAGTGGAACTACTCAACCATAAAAAGGAGCAAACTGTTGATAAGCACTACAATATGGATGAAACTTAGAGGCATTATGCTAAGTGAAAGAAGCCCGTCAGTAAGGCCACATGTTATATGATATATGCAGTCTGATATGAGATAATCAGAACAGGCAAATATATAGAGACAGAACAGAGATTGGTGTTTGGCAGAGGAAGGAGTAAGCCTAAATGTGGAACGATTGCTAATGGGTGATAATATTGATTCTAGAAGGATGAAAATGTTTTGAAATTAGATAATGGTGATGAATGCATAGTTCTGTGGATATACTAAAGCTCAGTGAATTGTATGCTTTAAAAGAATGAATTTTATTGTTATATGAATTATATCTTAGTAAGTCTTCTATTTAAAAAGTATGAGTACCATGGTAAATCACAATTCAAACAAAGTTCAGAGCAGTATTTAAGTATTACTATATATATAAAATGTTGCATAATTTTCTTTCATGGATGTTATTACTAGTTATACTGATATAGTAATAAAAATACTTGGTAGAAATGTAGCCCAGCAGTAGAGAGCTTGCCTAGCATGTGCACCACCTGGGTTCAATCTCCAACAACACATATACACACATGCACGTGCACGTGCGCGCGCGCGCGCGCACACACACACACACACACACTTTCTGCTTGATTTGAATTAGACTTAACTCATTTCCTGCTTCAGACCCTTAGTAGTGCTATGATAATAAAAGCAACAAACACAAGAATCAGCTTTCTTTGGTGTAGTTTTTAGCCAATTATGACTTGGCAAGCAAGAGCCAAAAACTAATGTGAAATCAGTTTGAAAAAAGACTCCTTCATTTTCCTTCCATGTAAATGAGCACATATGCACACATGGTATTGTTTTGAGTTTTTTTTTTTTGTTTGTTTTTGTTTGTCCATTCCCCCCCACACAAGTATATATATATATATATATATATATATATATATATATATATATATATATAAAACAAACAACAAGAACATAACCTGAGAACCATGTTTCACATGTAGAGAAGATAGCCATCAACATTGACCATATTTTATTTAGTTTAAGTCCAGGATGGAGGACTTGCTTATCAGGTGGATCAGTTTGAATTAGGCTTGGTTCCTTATAACAAAAATGTCCAAAGTAAAAGTAGTTTATGCAAGACAGACTCTTACTTCTCTCACATAAAAGAATCTCATTGTTGGCAGTTCTGGGCTGGCACAGGTGCACCACCTTGCCATCAGGTAACAAGATTCTTTTCAGCTTCTCACTGGGTGACATCTGGACAGGATCCTTGTCCAACAGTCCCCTCCCCTTTAAACAGTGACATGAGAGAAGACAAAAGGGGCTCATCAGCACTTCCTGTGACTGAGCATTGTCATTCTGTCACATAACTAACTCCATGGACACTTAGAAGTGCAGTCTTGAGCTAAAAATATATAAATCTACAATAAGGAAAGAGGAGAAAACAAATAATAAGAGACAATTGTACCAGGTACAATTCCTCTGTGCCATGAGGAGTATGCGTGACAATATCAACATTTCTTTCAGTCCACCAAGTCTTACTAAATGGTAAGCATAAACAATTTGTATTTATAAATTGCACTTAGAAATTTACTATGTGCTTCCGTGAGTTAAAAGTATATCTTGAAGTTTTTCTTCTACTTTTATGTGCTATGTTAATTATTCTGCAGCCTTTTTACATACATACATATATGTATATACATGTATATATGTGTATATATATATACATGAATATAACATTATATATGTGTGTGTGTGTATATATATATACATATATATACACACATATATATATAAAACATTATTCCAAAGCTGTATAAAAGATCAAAAGGTCATGTTTTATGTATATAAGGAAATCTGGTTTTAATCTTTATGCCATGAGGTATGATCGTTAGTCCAAACATTTAAACGATAGGGTGTGAATCAATTTCTGGGGGCCATGACAACTTCTCACCAAATGTGGAAGATTTTACTCCTGTAGCAGGTTGACATTATTGTCAATTCTTTGGCCCCCTCCTTCCATTGATCCTGACTCTGTTTCCTCTCCTAGGAACTTGTCTAACCCTGTGACATGCTTCAATCAACAGAGCGCCACATAAACAATGCTATATAGCTTCTGAGTCCTCAAGAAATGAACATTTTCTTCCTTCACTGCTCAAAATGCCTCCTTTTGGAAACCAGCTGCCATATCTTATAAGTCTAAGCCAAGTTGAGAGGCCATGTGGTGAAGAATCAATGTACCAGGGGCTCATGCGGCCAATACAACTGCTGGTCACACAAGTGAGCTACATGGGATGAACCTGCCCAGTCAAATCTACAGATGTCTACAGCCCCTTTGATACCATATGGAACGCAACCCTTTCAGCTGAGCCTTTCAAGCCAGATTTGTGAAATACAATATATTTTTAAGCCATTACTTTTGTTATACAATAATATGTAACTAACACACACATACCACCACATTAAATCAGTGATAAAATACAATTTGTTTTCTTCTGACTTTGACTAAAGTATTTGTTGTCTTTTTAAAATAATAATTCTTAAACTTGTTAATTCACAAGGAAATGCCAATTTCTTCTCCTGAAACAAGACTGTCCCGTCTCATCATCAAATTTATACTGCCTTGACTAGCAGCGGATCTAGTCATTACGTAAATATTTATTGAGGAAATGACGCTTTTCAAGAGATATACATTTATAATGTCAAAAGTAAGTGAGGTATAAAGAATGAACACTTTTTTGATAAGCAGTAAGAATTTCAATAAAAGACTTATTCTTTTGGAAATTATCTTGAGCATTTTAAGGAGAATGCCATTTACAGATAGAATGTTTTCCTCCAATAATAAAAGAAATAAAGAAAAAGGAAGGAAGAAAAAGAAAATCACTTTTGGCAATCTCTCATTTTGTTAGTCATATTGAATTGACCTTTGATTTCTGACTACTTTTCAAAACATATTTCCTGTACTGTTATGTAGCATTTGCAAGTGTATAAGTTCAGAGCCAAATTTTAATTTTACATATCTTTACTACATTGTAAAGAACAAACCTTCAGACTATAGACATTATTTAGATTCCTCTCATGTGATTAATTTGTGAATTTAATAGTCTGTGCCATTTACAGCCCCCCTTTCTAATTTGTAAAAGTGATAGGGAATCTATGCATGACTAAAATCTAATGTAAAGATTAATCTTGATTGCAATTTATGATTCCCTTATACCACCGAGGAAATGTAACTATGAAGAATAGATCAAGAAAATATTCTCTGTCTTCTGTGAGACTAAAAACATTATGAGACTTAGGAATAAAAAGAAATTTCATCTAAGAATATCTTTTTTATTTAAGAATATAAACAATCTCGCTCAGGAAATTACTACTACAAAATCATCTATAAGAAGGATAATAAACACTTTGAACTATTATCTGAACTACATAATAACTATGCCTTTGTGTACAACAAAAATATTCCATAATTTTAAGTGTAAGGCATTTCCTAAAGATACCATTGATTTTGTTTACCTTCAATTATCTGGTGTCTTTTTAAGCATTTAAAATTTAGGTAGGTTGTAAATATTATAACAATAATATTACAGTTATTGCAAATCTATACTTGACTTTGGGAGCTTCTGGAAATGATATCTACCTCCAAGATATCAGACCTCAGACCTATATGACATTAAAAACTCTTCCCATTTCTCGCAACACCCATTTACTTTGTCTGCTTTGACTGTGTACAGCTATCAGCTATACTTTTTTTTTTTTTTTAACTTAGATGGAATAAGCCCTGAATTTGCAAAGGGTAGTAGAGTGTCAAAAGCCTCCTAAACCATAATTCCATATATCTATGGAAGCCTAGCAATTTATACATGTATTATCTTACTTGATGTCAAAGCAACTGCATGGGATGACTAGACATTGGTATTTGTGAAATACAAGTCAAGAAAATGAGATGCTGAAAGGCCTGGCCCAGCCAACAGTAAACATCCAGGGGGAATTCTATCTAGAATTTTCAACAACTAGTCTACCCTGCTTGTAGCTCTACCACTCTGCTTTAGAACACACAATACACTTTGACTTGAGGGATTGATAGCAGAGTCCACAACTGCTGTCTTTATAAGGAAAGTATAAATTTATTTTATGTTGTATTAGAAATTACAGAATATTGTAAAGGACAGGGATATAAAGTGTGGTTATTGTCGAAAAGAGCCTTTGCAAAAACAGCGTCTCAGAAGATCATATATTTCTTTCCCGTGTGTCTTCTGATTCATGTCTGCTTAGTTTACTCAGAAAAATAAATATTTTACTACCACCTCCCCTGCAGAACCAATATTGCTACAGAAGAGAAAAATGCCTGCTATTCTGCCTCATGAATCAAAAGTATTGCTGACTAAACTCTGATTTCATAGTCACCATCATTGGCAATGATGCACAAGGCAAAAGGAACTTTTCCTTGTTGAAAAACAAAACAATGTTTTCAGTGTCATGCACTTAATATGTAAGATAAACACAAATACTGGGTGAAATGTTAAAATTGAACTCTGTTTCAGAAATGCTGGGATTTATTCTGATACAGACAGAAATACTTGACATCTCAAGTCGTGGATATAAGAATGTGCTCTGATATAAGAGAGGCAGTCACAGATCTCATTATCAGGAGAAAGAGATTTAATTTAATAAAATCCTTGACTTTTATGTGGCAGAAATATGTAGCAAAGCTCCAAGAAATTGAGAAACATTGTGTTGGCCCAATCATGCCTAGCAGTGATTTAAAATTAGGTAAAGCAGAATTCTTCAAGGCATGGAGAGTACATCTACATAAATATCAGGGGCCTAAGGATGATTGCATCGGTCCTTATCTTTATAATGGCAAAACCCCAGCAGCAGAAGCCGGCAGACTCAATCACTGCCACAGTGAAACAGCCCAACTCTTAACTGCAGGACACAAGTACTTCTCCAAGGGCAATGACAATTCAAACCTGCACCCTGTAAGGCTTGGTTCTGGGCTTCTGGTAAAATCCAAAGACTGCCCAGCATTTGAATGCTTCTCCAAATTGTCTAATGTTTCTTTTTTAACCAGATGGAATAAATTATTTTTCTGCATTATTTTTGGTAATTCTAACTTAATAGGCAAGATACTTCTCTAATCATATAAAATGGTAAAAATAAATATCAGACGGGAGAAAAATGTGTATTCTTTCTCACTCATTGGTAATGTGTGCTTAGTATGCAGGAGGCACGAGGTCCTGGGTTCAATCTACAGCACCAAAAAAAAAAAAAAAAAAAGAGAGAGAGAGAGAGAGAGAGAGAAAGTATACAGGCTACTATACTTTCTTAATATCAGGCATATTGAAATCACATTACTTTCATGTTCTGAAGAAGATGGGAAGAGTCATGGTTATCTTTTTTCATCCAGTCCATTTCCCAGCATTATAAGATATTTACAATAAGCAGTGAATTTGAACAGTATCCTTCATGGGTTATATTTTCTTTCTATTTCATCCAACTTCCATTAGCATGCTTAAGTTTCTTTTATTGAATCCATCATTTGGGTTTTAAAAATCTCATTTACCTACTATGTATAACTTTAGCTATTAAATATTACCAACTGGATTAAGTGAAACTCAATATCATTAAAATTGCCTTGCTCTGTAAAGTTGCCATTTCCCTGTTTTATCTCAACCTTAGAAATGTGCTTGGAATAACTGCATCTGCATTTGTCCTCAGAGGAGGCTAACTTCATAAACACAATGACACCTAAAAAGCAATGTAAATGTGATCTGATCACCTCCTCAGGATGAGCCTAACCAATGGAGCCCGGGCATTGGCAGTCTATTTTCCAGCATAGATCAACTAGGTTGATGAAATCAACATCTGTGGGGTGAATAACAACTGATTCACTAAATCATCTTAGGGTATAGAACACCTTCAGAGAAAGGGTAACTCCAGAAAAGGATCCAGTGTGGCAAGCTGATGACAAATGAGTTCCTTATGACCCCTACACTCCAAGCCAACTACATGTGGTCCATCATCATATACTAGCTCTTGTCTTTTCCAGCAAAGACAAGGCTATGGCCATTTTCTAGTAAGTGAGCATTCTGTAGTTTTGCTTTGCTTTTCTCATTGGAGTAGGAAAGGTTGAGAGAAGATTCCACATTATTGCCTGGACTATACTCACTTGCAAGGTTGTTCTATTCTTGGATAAGGTAGTGAATCCCTGTGGAGTTCAATCCCAGCACAGAGGCTTTGTTATCACTCTGTTTAACCAATTAAGGTAATCTCTTGAGACCTGAATGTAACTTTTTTTCTTCTTAAATATTTGTACGTCATTCTTTTGAAAGGACTGTGATTTTTTTTCTATATTAATCATAGTTTAAATATGTAGCTGAAGCATCTTCTCATTTTCTCTCCAACTTCCTCCCTCAGGCCTCTCTGGCCTCTACTAGTTGCTACTACTAGGACTGTTTTCCTCCAGCTTCGTGTTTGTTCTTTCTACTGCTGCTTCTAGAATATAATACACACATATAATCACCGTGTGCATATACACACAGACTTGCACACCCACACCCTCTAGCACCTTTCTTCTTTGCTAACAGCTCCATTTTTTGTTGTTGCTGTTAGTCGACACTTTGCAGATAAGATGACCATGTGACCAATATGGCTATTTCTGGCCAATAGCCATAGGAAGCAGTTTTGGGGTGTGGCTGCAGAGCTGGTGGGCTCTTTAGCCCTCTCCTCCTTCTTTTAGTCTAAAATACAAAAGTGACAGAATTTTAGTGGGACTCTTGTAACAATGTTTAGTATTACCTTGTAACAATGATGCAAAGTAAAGAAGCAGAGCCACTGGACCAGCCTTGGACCACTTTCCTTTGGACTTCATGTTACATAAGAAAAAATAATTCCCTGCCTATCTTTCAGATCCATGTGACTGATTTACTCCTTAAACAGATACCATGTTATTTATTGACCTCTTTATGCCAACCACTTTATAGGTTTCCATTTAATCTTTTTTTTTTTTTTTTTTTTTTTTTTTTTTTTTTTTGGTACCAGGGATTGAACTCAGGGGCACTCGACCACTGGGCCACATCCCCAGCCCTTTTTTATATTTTATTAAAGACAGGGTCTCACTGAGTTGCTAAGTGCCTCGCCATTGCTGAGGCTGGCTTTGAACTCGCGATCCTCCTGCCTCAGCCTCCCAAAGTGCTGGGATTACAGGTGTGCGCCACCGCGCCTGGCTTCCATTTAATCTTTAGGGCCCTTCAAGACATCATTTTCCCCTTGCACAGATGAGAAAATTGAGCAGTAAACATGAAGTTACTTGCCACAATCATTCAAGTTAATTTTTTATAACTTAAATTTAGCCCATCATTGTTGTTGTCTGTAGCGATTGCCGCTTGGAGCAGCGATGCTGCGGGAGAAAATTCGGAGGCAGGATGGAAACGAAAAAGTTATTTTATTCCTCTCTCTCTGGCTCTACTCTAACACCACACACACTCCTACAAGAAGCCACCACACACACATACACAATAGCGTTCACTCCGCACGCTCTCTCTGGCTAAGTCTCTGGAGCCCCAGCAAAATGGCGCTGACCGGATTCACCTCTCGGCTTAAGTCTCTCCATCTGGGCCAAGTCCCGTGAGATCCCGGAAGGCAGCAATGTCCGGGCATCTCTATGTAGTCAAAACGCAATCTCCGCCATCTCCCCAATCAGGGCTCCTGCACATCATTAACCTCTATGGTATGAATATTGCCTCTTTTATACTGCCTTTGAGACCTTACACCAGTGATCTCAGAGGCTGATTCTTTGCACCAAAGACTCTTTGGTAACCACATCTAGGTTCAGAAATTTTGCTGATAATGAAGGTGGTAGTTCATAGTTTGGGTTCTTGGGTCATCTCTCAGCAAGACTAAGATGACCTGTATGACCTTTGTCAAGTTACTTGAGTCTGTTTTCTTATCTTTAAAATAGGTCAAAAGAAGAAAATGAAAGCTGTTGTAAGAATTACTTACTATCATATAAAACAATGAAAACAGTATTGGTGTTGGTCAGCTTTATGTCACTGAGACCAAAATACCTGATAGGAATAACTTACAGGAGGAAAAGTTTATTCTGGCTCCTGGTTTCAGAGGAGTCAGTCCATAGCCGGCCAGTTCCATTTCCTTGGGCCTGAAGTGAAACAAACATCAAGGCAGAAGGGTGTAGTGGAGGAAAGCTGCTCACTTCATGACAGCCAGGAAGAAGAAAGAGAAAGAGGTCAAAGACAAGAAGTACCCTCTAGGGCATGTCCCCAATGACCATCTTCCTCCAACCATGCCGCAACACCTACAGTTTCCACCACCTCCCAGTCATGCCATCAAATTATAATAAACCTCTCAATAGAGTAATCCAGTGATGAAGTCAGAGCCCTCACAATTCAATCACTTCCTCAAATTCTCTGAACATTGCTGCCTTGGAGACCAAGACTTCAATACATGAGCCTTTAGGGGACATTCTAGATCCGAACCATAACTGTATCTGATCTCAGCAGGCACCCTGTCAGGGAAACATCCACTACTATAATTCCTCCAGTCTTTGCTTTAAGAAGCTTATACCAACTAGGTTGCAGAGCCAAGGGCCACTGATTCTCACCTAAAAATAAAAAATTTTGGTAAAACTTTTGAGAACAGTACCGAGTGAATGTTGAAGTTAAATTCTGGGGAAGAGTGAGGGAGCAAAAGGAAGAAACCTAATAATTTAAAAGGCAAGTGGAAAAAAAAAAAAAAAAAAGTAGTAGTGTTCCATTCATGGAAGTAGGTCAACTTCTGCAGGCAATTCCAAGAATCTTGTGGAACCTTTTTTTCCTCTGGGATGACAAAGCTAGAAAATAATCGAGAGCACATAAGCTTAGAGTTTTTGAGACTGACTGCCATTGAACAGTCAACAAGGGTGAAAAAAAAAAAAAAAAAAAAAAAAAGAGGAGAGCAAGGGAATGGTGGTATCAGGGTGAATGGAAGCCTAGCAGAAGCAGAAAACAACAGTAAGCCCAGGACAATGCAATCAGCTTCCTATTCAATATGTAAGGCTGGCATGGAAGAAGAACCCTTTCTATTAGTGAAGACCCCATTTAAAATACCTAGGGACTGAATTAACAAGAAGAAAACACCCCAGTACAAGAAGGAGAACAAAAGAAAATCTAATAATCAAGGGAGATAAAAATTGGTGCTCCCATTGTATAGCCTTTTAGCTTATATGTCAGATAACATTTTAAAT
Source organism: Tamias sibiricus (assembly GCA_025594165.1). Lineage (NCBI taxonomy): Eukaryota > Metazoa > Chordata > Mammalia > Rodentia > Sciuridae > Tamias > Tamias sibiricus. The sequence goes on along the minus strand of CM046660.1, from coordinate 80,483,144 downwards.
AAGATGAGAACTGAAGCAGTATGCTATTTTTAGTGATCTTGATGCTCACCGACAAATGGCAATGATTTATAAAGGAATAAAATTTTGGAAAAGTTTCAAAACAAGAGAAGGAAATGGCTCAGGATCAAGATTTCAATTCATTTTTTCCTGACACAAAGCACACCCTGACAATTTTAGTCAAGGACATTTGCATCTCTTAAATTCCTCCTTTATGCTCTATGGATTCCTTTCTTTCAAAAATAATAATATAATATTTATAGTATTCATGATAGATAACCACCTAAATATATTTCTTTTTTCAGGGATGGGAGGTGTACTGTGGGTTGAACTCAGGGGCACTCAACCACTTAACCACATCTCCAGACCTATTTTATATTTTATTTAGAGACAGGGTCTCACTGAGTTGCTTAGAGCTTCACTTTTGCTGAGGCTGGCTTTGAACTCACAATCTTCCTGTCTCAGCCTCCTAAACCGCTGAGATTACAGGCCTGCACCACCGCAACTGGCTTAAATATGATATTTCTACAGATTATTTAATACCTAAAACAGACTAATTGGTTTATTGCTCCTAACTCCCACAATGTGCACATATAATGAAATTTGAATGGCTATATTTTCTTACAGATGAAAACCATAAAATCATAAGTTTATCTTTCAGTAAAGAGAAATGGCTTATTTGCCAGTTCTTTAGAAATTACAGACTAGCAGTTATACATACTTCAATTTTTTTGTTCCTTCTTCTTCTTTCTCTTCTCTAGTGGGTTGATTAGCTTCCTACTTGATAATCCATTCCCCAAAATGTCCAACTGGTCATCTACTGATTGGCTTATCTTTTTGTGTCATCATTAACTGAAAATGTTCTCCTTTTATGCTTTTAAAAAACCCTTACATCTCTTACACCTAAATGACTTACATTTGCATTTGATCAGATTTTCTGTGAATGCTCCCTTTTGAGTTATAATTACAAAATTTATAAATCTCAACCCAGTAACATTACCTCAAGGAAGTTGCCTGATCAGAAAAAGGCTTGCTGCTAAAAAGATTACTATAAACACTGCTATTTTGTTTGAAGGATACTACTGATATAATCACTGACCTTTTCTAGGCAGGGGATATTTCAGTCATTAACAACCATCATTCAAAGGCCCAAATGTTTGCTAAGATTTGTTAGCACGATGTCCCAAAGACCATATACCTAACTTGCCTTATTCAGTCAAATGTTATTTTAAAGAAGTCTATGCCATTATTTCCAAATGGCAGAAGTAACCATTAAAACACCATTAAATACCTAGAAAAAGTAAAAATTTTCTGATTGTCAAAAGAATGAATATGGAACATTAAAGGAACTGTTACCTCTACTGCCGCTTTCCCTGCCTGAAAATTGTACTAAAATAACATAATAAACAACCTGATGTAACCCTCAACATCTAGTGGATAAAAATAAATGGCATTAAGGTCAAAACCAAGTGCCAGCATTGGGTGGGGGAACACAGGTAAGAAGGAAGAGGTGATTCATCCCACAAAACCCTGCTGTGAAGGAAAGTAATTGCCCCTCAGAATTATGCAAAGCCAAATACATGTGATGGCAGGATGAAAATCTTTTTCACATAAATGTTTACTGACTATATTCTTTCTTGTGAAGCTACTAGAGAATAAACTCCAACAAAATACAGATGTAAAGTAGAAAACAGGAAATCCAATAGAGAAGGAATTAATTCCCAAGGTCCAGGAAAGGGGAGTCCCAGGAGGAAAACTACATAGCAGATCTCACAGCCAGCCAGTCTCCATGGGAGAGAAGGCAGAGGGCTTCAGGAAGGATATGTCAAAGAAAAGAAAACACTGAAAATAATCTATTATTTAAAAAGATTTATCTTGGTAAAAAAAAAAAAAAGAGAGACGTTTTATAGAGATGTCAAAATTAATAAAGGAAGATTTAGATATACATTCAAAAATTGAAACACAGATTTTAAAAATTCAAGAAAAACAGAGGTTTACAAGAAACAAATGCAATTATCACAAACAACCTGAAAGAACAATATATATTTCCATATATGCCCATAATAATAATGATGAAAACTCTGAAAAGAGATTTGAATTACTTATTGGTAAGATGAGAAAAGAGAGAAGGAATTTTGGAGTGCCAAAACCATATACCACAGTAAGAAATCAATAGACATCTAAAATGAAGGAATCAAGAAAATGTAATATAGACATACTTACTAGGTAGAAGGTAAATACCAAAACAGACTATTAAAATTGTACAAAGTGGTTGTTTCTGGGCCTAGGTTAAGAGAGGTACAAGAGAAACATTTTTTAAGTTTAAATCTGTAAGTATTATAGGACTTTTAAAACATGTACACAAATTATTCTAGTACATAAAATTTTTAAAGCCAACAAACCATTTTAAAGCTATTCTGACATTAAAAAACCCCTCCCTTCTAACAACTATATCTGAATTCATAGAAAATTGGTACGAATATTAAAAAGATGCATTTTTTAAAGTAGGTGAAATAAACCTGGATAAATTTAACTACTGTTTAAATTATCATCAAATTTGCTAACTTAGCAAATTAAACATGAATAGCAAAACAAACAAACAAACAAATTTTAAATTCATCAGTTCAGCAAGCTGTATTTCCCATCTCTGACTTGAATTCCTAGTTGGAGAAAAAATCCTCTAATAAAATATTGATAAAATGTCATTCTTTTCTGCAAAAACTAGAAGTATCACTCAAGAGAAATTTTAAAAAATGTTTAGCACATATCACAGTGAATATTAATTTACCTATTTTTAAAGTCAGTCTTAGGTACCTTTCCCAAAATACCTGACTATGTCCAGAACAATCACCTGTTAGTTCTTTTATCAAGTGCATCAGGTACAGCAAGGTAGACTGTTAAGTGTGTCCTGATCCACTAGTATGCAGGTCTCTTACAAGGCATACTCCTGGCTAGTTAACCAGGACATACTTTGTCCCAAATAGCACCTATTGGAGTGTAGTTAGTCCATTGCAACTGTAGCCATGTCTTACATAAGTCTGAATGATACCCAATAGGAGGTTCTCGATAAATATTCAGTGAATCAATGTGCAAACTACTCAGTGGATCAGTATCAGACTCTTATTCAATTTCCTTTTATAAATGTAAAACTGGGTTTTTTTTTTTTTTCACTTGATGTGTCTGACTTTATTTTTTTTTATTCAAAGTTGTTGTATTCGTAATAGTAGTATGCATTACAATTCATAATACACACATAGAGCCTCTTTTTACATAACACTGTTTGAATACAAAGTATAAGGTCTGTTTTTTAAAAAGGATAAAATACATATGTAAAATGGCACATGAATCTCTACATGGCACTTTAAATAAGAAGACACCTACTGAAAAAGTTAACTGCTTGCTCTTTGTGCTTTCTGTCACCTATCTACAAAGTAAAGGTCAACAGAAAAAAAATTATCTCCATAGACTTCATTTACTTTTCAGAATTTATGAACTCTTTTAATATAAATTAAACATCAAACGTGATAATCATTACTTCCACAGCCAGAAAAATCATTTGAATTTACCACCAGGTGTCAAAATTTCAGCACTCATAGAAAAGGGGAAATGATTACTAAAATGAGAACAGTAATGATGTTAAGGCATATCATCACATTGTACAGCAAATTCCATGTATCTTCACTTTAGAAATGTCTTGGGGAATTAGATGCATTGAATACATAATATGTGGTTACATTTAGTCAAACACACATACATTTTGCATTGCAACCAATGCTAGAATCTGAAATATAATTTCTAAATGGTGTGACCATTTCACAGGTAATTACAACAATAAATGAAAGTGTTTTGCAATTGTGGTTAAGAATAGGTATTAAGATCACCTAGAGAGGTTTTCAAACCACTCCTCTGCATTCTCTTACTTTTAAGGGTGTGTGTGTGTGTGTGTGTGTGTGTGTGTTACAGTTTAAATACATGGTGTCCCCCAAAAGCTCATATGTAAGGCAATATAAGAAAGATTAGAGGTGAAATGATTGAGTCACAAGTACCTTAACTCCATCAGTGCATTAATCCCTTGATTGTGATTAACTCAGTGGTAACTGTAGGCAGGTAGGGTGTAGCTGGAGCAGGTAGGTCATTGGGGACATGACTGTGGGGTATATATTTTGTTAGCTGAGCTTAGTCTCTGCTTCCTGGTGCCATACCTTTCCTCCACCATGATATCACACCTCAGTCTCCAAAAGAATGGAGTTAGCCATATATGGACTGAGACCTCTGAAGCTGTGATCCCCAAATTATGCTTTTCCTCCTCTGATTGTTCTTGTCAGGTCTTTTAGTTATACAAGTAGAAAAGCTGACTAAAACAGTTCAGTGTCCCTTCTACCCACAACTAGGGAGCATGGCCTCCCATGAGAGACATGCTGGTGAGTCACAGTGATTGAATCAAGTGTATCCTATACTTCCTGTGAGTTGCTGAGGAAAGCAACACACACACAAACCTAAAAATTGAGTTTTCAAACATGGCTTAGCTTAGTGAGGGTAAATAAATTCTAGCTGATAATTCATCAGTTGGTTGTGTCTGAGAAAGTTTTTTTAAAAAGTTCTAGATTTTTTCCCTCATAATCAAAGTACAGTGATTGCTAATGTTTACTGAAGTTGAGGTGAGCTTACAGCAAATATGGAATACCATCTCCTCTTCTTACCGTCCCAGGCCTAATTTCATGCAAGTGGACATTGGATCACAGACTCACTTGACAACCAAATGTTTTTTAAGATCCAATATGGGGCTGGGGATATAGCTCAGTTGGTAGAGAGCTTGCCTCACATGCACAAGGCCCTGGGTTCAATCCCCAGCACCACCAGAAAAACAATACAACAAAAAATCAAACATCTTCTTAGAGGTGGCGTAGCAAAGGGGAGAGAACACTTGTATTTGACACAGGCCCTGGCATTAGTGATCAGCACAACCTTGGGCAAGACACTGGGGTCTGTGGGCCTAGCTTCTACTTAACACAAGAGCCCCTCAGGGGCAGACTGGTTTGCAGGTCACTACCAAAAAGGTTGGTTTCTTTTCTTCTTTCCGATTAGTTTCTAATCCACAAGGGCTGCCCTGTTCTGAACCTTACAGGTAGTCTCATCAACTCATGAAGATCATGGCAATCAATTAAGGCTCATTTGCTAATTTTTATATTTTAAGCATAATTACAGGTCTTAAAAGGTATAGCACGTACACTGCATTCTGCACAAATGACAGATGCTGACTTTGGTTAACATTTAAAACTTATTATAAAGACGTTCTATACAGATTTATTATAAAGGAAATAATCCAAATATTCAATAGCAGGGGCTTGGTTAAATAAATTAAGACACACACTCTTGATAACATACTACTCAATTATTTGAAAATTGTTTAATTACATGATAAAATATAGAAAATAAAAGTATAGCCAGGCACAGTAGCACAAGCCCGTAATCAGCATCTCAGGAGGCTGAAGCTGGAGGATCATGGGTTCAAAGCCAGCCTCAACAAGTGAGATGCTAAGCAAATCAGTGAGACCCTGTCTCTAAATACAAAATAGGGCTGGAGATGTGGCTCAGTGGGTGGTCAAGTGCCCCCGAGTACAATTCCTGGTACCACCTCCCCCCAAAAAAAGTACATAAAAGTTTTAATCCCTTAGTTATAAAAGCTATATGGTCAGTCCTCCGTATTTGTGAATTCTATATCCACAGATTCGATCATGGATGTAAAACACCCAGAATAAAACAAAACCCATCTGTACTGAACATGTAGACTTTTTCTCATCATTATACTTAAACAAGATGGTGTGACAACCATTTACATTGTCCTGGGTATTGTAGTAATCTAGAGATGAGTACAGTATATGGGAGAGCATGCACAAGTTAAATGCAAATACCATGCCATTCTTTTTTCCAGTACTGGAGATTGAACCCAGGGGTGCTTTACCACTTAGTTACAATGCCAGCCTTTTTGAGACAGAATCTCACTAAATTGCTGAGACTGGCCTCAAACTTGCAATCCTCTTGCCTCAGCCTTCAGTCACCAGGATTACAGGTACATGCTACCACACCTGTTCTTTTTGTTTTTGGAAACAGAGCCTTGCCCAGGTTGGTCTCAAACTCATGAGCTCAAGTGATTCTTCACCCCACTATGCCATTTTCTGTAAAATACTTGGGCATCTGTACATTTTTGTTTTCAAGGGGGATCTTAAAACAAATCCCCAAAGATACTGAGAGCTGTGTGAACACTTAAACATAAAAAGGCAAGAATGTTAATTATTATTATTCCCAAGTTGTGGGTTAACTCAATGTTTAATTAAATGAATAAATGGAAAGGAGAGAGTAAGGAGTGGTTGGGACTGTGGCATGCAGTACCTGTGCCCTTCAAATGGTGTTCAGTGCATTTTTTAATACTATGAAGGCCACACAAAACTATCAGTTTCTGATACCTGGAGGGTTTGACCACATTATTTTAGGCAGTAGGCAAATGGGGAATGTTTTTTGACAAATGTATAGTGAGTGAAAATGCAAGTCTCACATATTATAAACCAAAGGTAGGAAATAAAAAAAAAATCCACCTGCTTTATTTATTTATTTAAGAGGGAGGTGTAAAGTGAAGTTACCCCAAGGGCATCCATCAAAAGGGCTCAAGCTGAGGTGGAAGAAAGGATTTTTGACTATGCTGACAGAAGTTAGCCCAGGGCTTCCAAAGGTGCATTACTCAAGTGTGGAGGCCTAAGCCATTTTGGTGTCCACAGTAAATATGTTCAGGGCACAAGAGCTAAACAGAATTTGAGTTGAATGGGGAGGGGAGGAGATGGGAAAGAGCTATAACAGCACAGACAGATGAAAAGACATCAGAGACAGAAGCCAGACAGACATGTCAGGCTCTGGCTGTTAAAATGGGTATCAGTGAAGCTTAAGGAAGCCAACAGTCAAATGGGGTAGGAGAAAAGAGTCAGGACTGTACAGGACTGATATGAATGGGGCTACTCAATCCTTTCCATTAGCTGCTTCTAGAGACAATTATGAACTGCCCTGGTCTCAGAAGTCCTGGGGAGTGATCCTGTGAGTGCCTTGGACGTGCTCAGCATAGAGGACAGTATATCCTCCACTTTATAACTTCAGACCCAGGTTAGATAAACTAGAAGACAAATGATAAACACAGGTCTGACAGACTTAAAAGCCTGTGTAGGAACCCCCCTAAGTTGGATGCCAAGTCAAAGTCAGAATAACCCAGGGCTTTTCCCACTTCACCAGCATCATTGTTTAGAAATTCCCAGGTACCAAAAAGCGCACCTCATGCCTTAGAAAGTAAATAATCGCCAATTCCTTATTCACAAGACAGCATGCAGCTTAATTGACCAAACATGATACTTAGGGGACTAGACAGACTCAGCTCTCTCAACTGAACAACTGCTCTATCTTCATTTATTATGCAGGTTGACCACACATGTCTTTGAAAGAGGTTGATACATAAGCTCATACATTAAGTTTATAATTTGTAGTTCAACCTAACTTCAAAAAATAGTGGCTTTTAGTTATTAAATAAGCATTATTTCCTCTCATTTTAGTTTCTGCTGGTTAGGAAACAGAGTAGACATTTGAGACTATAATAAGCTCCATGATCCTTGGAAACATAAATTACCTCTTTTTCTATACCGACCCACCCGCCTACTCCTGAGTCTTATTCCCACAGGAAATAACAGGCCTTCCAAAACATAATCTTCATGTGTGCAGAGGTCACATAACTACTTAATTCGTAAAGTAGGCTCAGAAGAAATCGAGAAAGATGAAATAAATGGTAAGATGTGTCTATTAAAATTCAAGTATCTAGCTCAGGTCCATTACTAAACCCTCACATTCTGCTCATTTACTCTTATTTTTGTCATAACTCTAATATGCTTCCTATCTGGTTTCCATTTTTTAGCAAGTCAGAAGAATTACCAACTAGATATGATAAAGTATTCATAGAGACAAATGAATAATTACAAAACAGCGGCATTCTGGGGAAGAGGGAAAGTGACACAAGCAGGCAGAACGCACATGCAAGAAGCCTCAGTGGACAAGGTAAAAAGAGGTCAAATGACTCCAATGGAACCAGGAAGAAATGGCTGTGAGCCTGGTGCTCTTGAAGATTCCAAACCATCAGTTACACTCTACTCAGAATAATTTATTTAACATAATGAAGGATCTAATACACTTTACTTAAAAAGTAAAATTACTTAAAAAAGTATTAACATTCAAAAAGCTGAAATTTTCCTCACAAGTCCCGCTGAGTCTCAATCTTCAATACTGCAGAACAAATTACTTTACAGAAGATACAGACACATGGAAACACAAATAACTTTAATGATGATTTTTGGTAAATAAAAAGGAAGCTTGAATCTATGATTGAAAAATGAAAATAATTACATACAAGTATATCTACACAAAAAGTAAATTCCAAGTTTCAAGAGCTTAACATAACAACTGCGGTGAAGATAAAGATTTTTAAAAACCAAAAAAATATTACTTATTAGCGGAGGAGAAAGAAAGCAGAGAGGGAGGGAGAATAAACCAAGAAAATTAATGAAGAAATGTGAGCAGGAACCCCCCAAAAGTGTTTTCACAAAAAAGGAATTCAGATGCAAGGAACAGACACACACCTGTCTGGAAATGTGACCTAGGATTATAAGCAACAGAAAGTGACTTAAAATCAGTTAATAAATCAAAAATGACAACCAAATCCCAGAGTCATAAATTATTTAGGCCAGACATTATCTAACCCCTCAGAGTCATTTGGTGCAATGGTGTTCATCATTCTCCATCAGAATGAAATGTGGGACAAACACATTAGTGGCTGTAGAGAGAGCTTCGGAGCTAATTCACCCTTCGAGGCCAGGGTCAGAAAAATATTATTTTTGTTCACCTAACACATGTGTTGACATAAAAAAAGTAATATATCAAAAAAGTAAAACATATCTTCAAATGATCAGCAGAATCTACAAGTTTCAAAAAAGTGGATCTGAAATGTTGATTAGCCTTCAGACTCTCAATATTTCAAAATTAGGAATATTCTATTCCACTGGTTATCAAACTGTTCTCTTTGGCCTGGGAGGGACCAAACTGGCAGGTCTCATAGTATCTCCTTCTCCAAGCCTGTGATATTTTAAGTACATTCAATTTCTAGGGAAGATTTATTAAATAATCCTATTTCTTCTTCTTCTTCTTCTTTTTTTGAGACAGGGTCTCACTAGGTTAGAATTTGAGATCCTACTGCCTCAGCATCCTGAGTAGCTGGGACTATCGGTGTGTGTCCCCATACTGGGCAAAAATTCTGATTCTTAAAAAAAAGGTTTTAAGATTATCTATTCTATTCTGTTGATGCACAATGAGAACATTCAGACCACACAAAGCAAGCTCCCCAGGTCAGCTATTCTCAAGTGGGGCCCTGTCCACTATGCAAATTTGACTGTTTTGGTATCTGGAGCAACCCCTTCTCACACCTAACCTCTACATTTAATGCTATGCCCTTTTGTATTACATGGAGGGAAAAATCCATTGTAAATCAAGTAATCTTCAACTTCTACCTACATGCCAACCTAAAATTTTTATTTCGATGGGGTGGGGGGGTATATCTCAGTAGTAAAGCACTTGCCTAGTATGCTCAAGGCCCTGGATTCAATTCCCAGTCCAGTGAAACAAAAATAACAACAAAACACAAGAAATTATTTTACCAATACATAGTAAGGTCTACAAGAAAAAAGCCTGCTTCTAATCTAAGGTAATGACATCTGACTGAATTTTGTAGATTGGTGGCACCTTCTAAGGAATGTTGACACTAAAATATGTCAGAGCAAATACTCTATACACATATAGACAATAGATACAGACAGCAGAACAGTTACAAACTGAGAGTTAACAATAAGCAAATGTACACAATAAAAACATGTATAATGATTTTAACATTGATTTTCATTACAAAAAAAAAAAAATGCTGCCATGGTTTCAATCATGATTTCCTGATGAATATACAAGATTTAAAAAGGGATAAAAATGAAGGAACAGACATCCAACAAAGTTATAAGAAACTAAATATACACAATATAAAATGAAGACAACTGCAGATAGGATTTAACACCTGTGACAGCACATTTAGATCAGGTACTCTCTTTTAAATGCAGAAAAGAATCATTTGACAATATTCTGCTATTAAGCAGAATAAGGATGGAAAGTAATTTTTGCTGGTGGCAGGTGAGGACTTTTTGCATCAAAGAATATTGAAAGGTTGGGAGTATAATGATATCATTTACAGATTTAACCAACAGCTATCATAGCCTCTCATTAATCTTTGATAGCTGATACTTAGAGTAGAAGCTGTGATGTATCAAAAAACAGGTGTCTTAAAAAGAAAAAAAAAATTTTTTTTTCAGTGCTAGTGATCAAATTCAGGGCCTTGTGCACGCTAGGCAAATGCTCTACTAACTGAGCTACTGAGCTACTGAGCTATATAGCCCTAGGCATAGAAAGAAAAATTTTTTAAAAGTTGTCCCAGCATCTAAATGCTAAACACAATGAATTCCTAATCTGGCATAAGATTTTTTTTTTATATTAAAACTATATCCTTTATTTCCTGCCAACTTTTAAATGTTTTTAAGGTAGGATGCACTGCACTTCTTTTTAAAAACAGATTATGTAGATGTAATTCACATATACAAATATAAGCTCCCTGAGATGCTTTTGTTTTGTTTAGTATCTGAATACAGTAGAACATACCAGCTATTAGTTGAATAAAGCAATGATTCAATGATTCTCCTAGTATTTATCATCATGTAATAATATCTTACTTTATATTAATACAAAGGCATATTTTTCCTTAGAGAATTAGGCCAAATTAGCAGTTTCTTTCCATGTCTGAGCAAATAGAAGAGCCTACACCACTCCTGTTTATTGCACCTGCTGGCATAAGATTTTTTTAACTAAAATAATAATAATAATAATAATAGTAATAATAATGTGAATGACTCTGCCTATTTATAAACATGTGAAAGATCAAAAACTGTGCTGGGTTCATGCAACTCTGCAACTTCAGTTTGAAATGTTCATCTGGTATAATATTCAACTGTCAAGAGGAAGCAACTCAAAGGACATCACACAATCTATAAACCAACTTGAAGGAGCCATCCAGACTTTGCCCTGACGAACCCTTTCTGGGCGATAATTAGACAAATCCTCATAGATGATATACTGTGTGCAGAAGCGCTGATCAGAATCGGGCTTGGCATGGTATGCAACTGTGTTGATGGTCTGAGTCACATCACTGTCTGGCTTAGGTTTTCTACTGAGGATCTGGCCCCCTGCTGCAGTGACAAGCTTAATAAGGTTGTCCTTTGGGTGATGTTTGAAGGTTCCCCCAAAATAGAAGTAGCATCCATCAAATAGCTTTGGCAACTGAAATAATAAGGAAAAATTTGTTAAAAGCTGACTGAAATATTTAAAAACACTGCACAGGAATGAAGGATAAAAATAATAGTCAAGAGCAGCGAAGATACTACATAATGAGATGCTGGTACAAGATGTATTTCAACTGAACTAATTGGATCAAGAAAAATACTTATGCAAATAAGGGTTTCCTATTTGTAATTTTTTTCTCTAACAATCAGTCACTACCATCTCAATTTCTTTCTTTTCAATCTCCTAAAAGTTTAGGTGTGCTTTGTATTTTTTTTTTTTTTAAACAATGCTCATCAAACCTCTTTTATCATATTATGTGGGACTTTAGGCCTAGAATGCCTAGAATATCTGAGATATGCTTCAGGGATGCTGGGCACCCATATCAGGTCCCTGCATAATACCAACTTCAGCTCCCTAGGGCAGCCATGGTGGTAGTATGACCTAAAGGTTCCAGAGATATATTACTGGGGTACAAGAGATTATGAAATGATGGCTAGGAACCCAATTATTTACAAGACATACTTCTGTGTGCTTTACAGAAAATTGAAGTTTCAGAATTCCCTCCACTGAAAATTTTCTTTGTCATTTCTAATGCATTTTTATAAATAAATATGATAATGGAATATTATCCATTAACACTGCAATATGTAGCAATAAAGACATACGGTAACTAAATCCGAGCAGCAGCTGTAAGTCTTCTTTCAAGCTACTTCCTGTATCTGAGATTTACCTCAGATTCTGAAAGGTTTATGGGAATGTTCAAGATGCCAAAAATCCATTAACAGTATGAAATTATTACCTTCTGGATTTTACTGCACATCGTGATCATCTTTCAGAATCTAGTGCTTGAAATAAGCACAATTAAAATTTTAATCAGTCACCTATACTTGCTGAAAGGGCAGAAGAAGTTTTTCTTGATGGTGATAATAATATAAAGTCATAATAAGAACAATGAAAGTAGAATGGAAAGAAAAATACCAGCTGTTCTCTGTTGAGCCTGCTTCTCTGTGGGCCTTCAGGAATTTCATATTTTTCTTCATGTTCACATACTTTCTTTTGTAGAGAGACTTTCACCCCTGACAAAACATAAGGGCAAATCAAAATAAAAATCAAGTGAACACTATTTTTCTCTCAATGAAATTAAGCAATTTACCTAAGTGGTTTTTCCTTTTCATGGTTGTTCTCAGTATTATTCTGAAATAAAAACCTTACATAGGCCAAAAGAAAATATAATAAAACTGATATTCCATATGAAGAAAATATAAGAAATCCTTCATTCAGGATTAAGCAATGAGTTAGTACTAAAGAGTAATTTTAAACTCCTTTTTGAAAAATCTAGACCAATACACTATTTCAAAAACAAGAAAACACATCAACAGCTTTACTAATAGCAATTACCAAAATTAGTGTGAATAAAAAAAGTCCATCATACAGCTATTCAGAAGGCTGAGGCAGGAGGACTGCAAGTTTGAGGCCATCCTGGATAGCTTAGCAAGACCCTGCCTCAAAACAAATAAAAGTCTGGGATGTCACTCAGTTGCAGAGTGCTTATTTAGCATGCATAAGGAAGGCCCTGGGTTCAATCCTTAGTACCATAAGGCAAGGGTTAGGGGGTATCATTGAGTCCAGCATACAATAATCTGAACTGAGCACTTATCATCTGACTCCTCATTTTGGCTGTTAGACTGCAAAGAATTCAACATTAGGAAAAGTGCTTAAGTCCACAGCACTTAGTTAGTCATATGATAGGAGTTCAATAGTACCTGTTAAAATAAAAAAATAAGCAGTTTATTGCTTGGGATTTGACATTGAAGTCACTAGTGTAGAGAAGATTTGGTTGGGCTCCACAAGAAAAAGAACAGTCTTCTGATGGCTTGCATAATAAGTGTGCTCAGCTATAATAAGTGTGCTCAGCTTCAGTTTATAAAGCAAAAGCAACCAGTGCCCAGCATGGTACTATCTGAAGTCATTCCTCTAACTGGCTCCTAGGAGAAGCAGGGCTACCAGCTAACAGCCAGCACCAACTGTCTAGCTAAGTTAAGAGATGACAGGAGTTTTCGGGTGCCTAAGATCATCAGATGGGAGTACCTAATCAGCTTAACCTAATGACCACATCTTAGTGTATTGAAAGCACCATCAATGGAGGGAACTGATGCTCTGTGTGTGTGTGTGTGTGTGTGTGTGTGTGTGTGTGTATTTACTTACCATGCTCCTGGGTTTGACAGCATTAAAAAAACTCAATTTAAGATTTGAAGTCAAATGACTTAATTATACCAATCATTTGCTTTGGGATAATTATTTAAACCCTTTAACCTTAGCTTGCCTATGAAAAAAGAAAAAATCGAAACTAACAATATCACCTACTTCATTCACAGAGCTTCTGTGGATAAAAATGCAAGAAATGTTCTAGAAACTGGACTGTATAATAAATTACCTTCATGATAAAAATAAAGCCTTCACATCATTTGTTATTTGTCTTTGAGATTATTTTGCTCAATATCCTCAATTTTATCATTAAGGAAATTCCATGAGGATTTGTAGGAACAAAATTTTAAAAACTACACACAGCATCTATAAGACTTCAGAGTTATAGTTCAAATTCTTAGCTATTTTAAAGTTGTTTTACATATCAAAATGTTATATCTTTCATCAATTGATATCTACTCACTTAAAACTTAACCAGAAAGAACTAACGCTATATAAATATCTACTTGTGAATTATGCACATATGCTGAAAACATATTGATTTAACATTAAGACAGAAAACTTGAAAAATGTTGGGGATAAAATTCTGTCCAGGTAATCCCTACTCAATTCAAAAGTAGAGTAACTCTGATGCAGAAGAACCTCTTGGCTTATAAATGGCATATATCTATAAAAGGGCTCCTTTCTGAACTTGAAGGGCGGCCCAGAAACAATAGTTAATCACAGCAACCATCAGAACTGTCCCAGATCACATTTAAGTATGATTAAAGGCCTCTTGCCCTATAATTGTTACCTTGGGAACAAAACCTGACACTGTATAAGACAAACTCTGTACTTTGCAAGAGTCAATAACAGCTCACTTTAGACTGACCTGGACTTTATGAGATAACCATTTTTAAACTTTCTTCTCTATAATCCCAAACTCACAAAATAATAAAACTTCATCAATGTCTATATGAATCAATCTGCAGAATTTGCAGTAAGAGACAAAAACTGAAAAATCTGATAACTTTTTGAGAAAAAAAATGGGATGTTTGAACCCTATTAGTAGATATATTTATCCCAAAGTATGCCTAGAACACTTGGATTTTGAAAATATTTAAAATTATGCAATTTAAGACCTGGAAAAGGTCCTAAAGATCTAGCCTAACTTTCTTGTTTTATTGATTTGAAAAATCAAGTGCAGAAACATAAAGTGATTTGCTAAGATCACCAATAATATGGCCAAATTGAAGCTAACTACTTCCTAACACAATAGCCTTCCACTATAGTGCTCTTCCTGTATCTTAATCATTAAGTGCCTATTATGTACAAAAGGAGTTAGTCTCTGCCCCAAGAAGGGAAGTGTTACTCATTTTTTATATTCCTACTGTTTCCTGCCACTCTTTAATTCCATAATCTAATTGATCACTTTCATTAAAATAGACAGGCTTTATTTTAACTGAGTGCTTAATTTAAAATGAAATTTTATTGCTCTATTTTCATTTATTGGTAAGTAAGTAATCCATTATCAAATTTAGTTTTTCATTAAAATTTGTGCTAAAGATGTTAAGGATGCCACTGAGACAAGCTCAAGTCAAGGTACATATGACAGCAAAGTAAAGAAAAACATCTGAATGTAAAACTATTTCTAAAAACAATGTGGGATCAATTCATCTTCAATATTTAAAAACTGCCAATAAAATATTCTAGAAGTATTAGTGATTTGGATGTAGGTCTTTATTATTTATGGTATTAAACAACAAAAACATTCAACATTGAAAGAAAAAGCAGAATATCATTAAGAAAATATGGGAAGTCAAGTTTTTTTTTTTTTAAATTGTTTCTTCCCTTGGCACAAAGAGTAGAATGTGAGCAGAATTTATTTGCTTATTTATTAATTTTATTCTTCTTACACTTGTAAATCCTCTAAGACAAAACTCTCTTCCCATAAATTCTCATTAGTGGAGAACCATTATGGCAGAAGCGCTTTATATAAACTCTGAACCTGTTCTTTAACATTCACATGCTAGGAGCAGAATGCATTATTATACTAGGAATGTGTAAACATTGTCTAATACTCAAACATTAATTGTCCACAGAACACAATACTCACAATCAGAAGTTCACCCAAGTAATTTAAAAGGAATATATATATTTTTTAAAGTGCAGAAAACCTGCTTAAATCACATACTAATACTTTCTGGTTAAATTAGAGGAAAAAGGAAACACAAATTTCTTTAAAGTCCAATTTATTCCATTCTACTTTCTTTTTAAAATGACTTCTCATTTTAAATGACCAAAAATACGATTATTTGTTCTAAGGAATGAACCTGATAAAAATCATTACAATAACTGCTACTACCTGAGTTGTAAGTATTTAGACCATTCCCCAAACCCAGCAAGATTGCTACAGATGTTCATTATCTGCAGCAGTCATGGTTCTATAAAGATGCTGTGGACACCGAACTATTGTTCTTAAGAGGAAATACAGGAAATGCAGGGTTAGGCTACCATGAGTCTTTGGTCCCAACATTTTTGTTTACTGACCAAAACTTAACCATGTTTTATGTGTCTGCGATTTGTTTTTTGTTTTTGTTTTTTGATTTAGTATTGGGGATTGAACCCAGAGACACTTTACCATTGAGCTACATTCCAGGTCCTTTCTATTTTTTGAGAGAGGGTCTCAATGATTTGCTGAGGCTGACCTCAAACTTGCAATACTCACTTAGCCTACCCAGTAGCTGGTATTACTCAGGACAATGTGTTTGTGTTTAAAGACACCTTAGTTATTCTATTGTGCTGATTCATAAGCATTAAACTCAGAGCCAAGAGCTCTACAATTTGGGCCTTGGCAAAGTTTTTCCAACAAGTGTTTTCTCTGAAAAGTAGTCTTCTTGAGTATAGGAAAAATGGACAGCACAGCAACACTATATTTAGGGGCCATTTTAAACAGTGAAATTATGAACAAAAATGAACAGAACTCCAAAAACCATGACACTGTTTAAATGCATGAAAGAAACACTTAATTGTTTAGAGTAAGATCTGAAGAAAGGAGGCAGAACGTCTCCTTGTTTAGCCTCAGTGAGGAATGGCTCATTTGGCAGCTCAAAAGTCTAAGCTACTCTGCTTATGTCTAAAAAAAAAGAAATGCACTGATTTTGGGATTACAAAATTTTAGAAAGTACACAAATTCAAATATAGAAAGAATTCATGAACAATGAGGATTTATTGTATATTATTTATATTTCAGGAGAGAACTGAAGCACAATGAAGTTAAGTGACTTGAACCATTCAGCTAATAAGTGGTAGAATGGGATTAGAACCCAAGCCTAGTTTTCTAATGCCTGTGCATTCTACATTAAAATATACCTTTCTGGTACACAAATAAACTTTCTAAAAGGCATGACTGTGAATATAATATGTCCAAAGCTTTAAAGCTGCTTTAATTGAGCATTCCAAAATGCTGCTTAATATATAAAATCAGAAGATTTAATAAGTGAATACTCCATGTCTCAGAAAACAGTCTCTGTCAAGAGACTGTTTTTCCTTAACTTGGGAGTGGTTAACATATATTCCAATATACCCAGGACATTCATAATTCCCTATCATGTGATTCTTAATTTGTTGGTTTTGCCTGTCTTAAGGCTCATATCTCTTTCCCCTATCATTTTTTTAATATTTGTTTTAATTGCAGGTGGACACAATAACCTTTATTTTTATGTGGTGCCAAGGATCAAACCCAGTGCCTCAAGAGTGCTAGGTGAGCGTTCTACCACTGAGCGCTCTACCCCAGCCCTCCCCCATCATTTCTAATACAATAAACATATCACCTGAATTTGCTAAAATGGATTTTTGAATCCTAGAATTTGCAACTATAAATACCCTATAAAATTATTTTTTGCACATAATGATTTTAATATCAAAATTTTTAATAATGACTGAGCAAAAAACTAATGAATCTAATATAAAAGAATTAACTCTACCATATATTGAAAATGAAAGTAAAAAATTTTAGCAAGGTCAAAATACCATTCTAGAAACACTGCCAGTGTTGCTTAACAGCATTACATCATATACTGTTTCCATACTAAACACCAACCCAAAAGATACTACCAATGTAGTAAAATCATTAACTTAAACTCATTATTTTACATGTAATTATTATTTTCATTTTTAAAAATCATTTTGGAATGCAGTCCCCTTCCTAAATGTCGTTCCTAAGGATATCTGCAGAGTATCTGGAAAGTATCTTTAGGTGAATGAGTATACCAGCACACAGAGCCAAGTACCAAACATTAAACGCTGCTCTGATACCTACTAAATCACAAGTGGCTAATGTCTAATTACAGAAATAAGGAAGTGGTCTGTAGCTATCCTGGTTGCTTATCCATTTTATGGATTTATCTGGCTGGTTATTTAAACTATCACAATTAACACATTAAAATGGTATCAAGTGACCCTAACAATGTGCTGCCACCAGTCAGTCAAGAGAATGTAGCCTGAACAGACACGAAAGTTTGGTTAAGTATGGCAGCAAGAGAAATAAAATGGCATACAGCAAGAATGCCATGTGTCACTTTCATGGGAAGGCACTGATGCTTTTATAGTGTGAGTATACTTTCATTCATACAGATGTCAACTCTACAGCAGTTGAAAACTTTCTGTAGGGTCAGAAAAATCCAGTACTCTAGTTATATTTACTAAACCAAACAAACTCTGCTGATACCGTCTTACTTCAAAGTAACAATCTACCAACTCCTTATGCTACCTAATAGCAACTAAAGAGAAATGAAAAAAGACAGTAGCTCTTACCGCCCCCTGAAAACTAAGGAACTATTTCCTAGGTCTAAAGCAACATGTTTGAATGGTGACAAAGTATTTTGGTAGAGCTGCTGTCATCGCATAGAAAAACTTAAAAATTTTTTTGAAAGGTGAGAGTGACAACTACTGCAAGGGTTGTAATTCAAATGCCTACAGGGATCAAACAGATTCCATAAATCATAAAAGATTTAAGCAGCTTTCCGAATGAAACAACTGAGATAAAAACTCATATCCTCCAACTCCTGAGCCAGTTTTTCCTTGAATCTTTATTCTTAGTTATAAAAAACAAAGCATCTAAGGAACTATAACTTCTCTTATGATAAACCAAAAAATACCTAATAGAAATAAAAATTATTTTTCAGAGATTAGCCAAAAAGTATGCCAAAAATGGCAAAAAAATGCTGACTACTTTGAGAGGGAAGGGACTGCACAGTGAGAGGGATAATGCACTTGGCTTTGCCTTTGTGGATCAATGAGCTCATTTAACTTGACTGATGCCAAAGCTGCCACTCTAACTTACACACTACAGGTTTCAGAATGAGGACATACTCCTCAGTGGACATTATTACCATAGTCACAAATCTATATCAACTTCCAATGAACCTCCTTTAAAGTAATCCAACTGAACTAATTTACTAAGTAAAAAAAGAAAAATGAGATGCTTTAAAATTAACTGTCAACAGTTTAAATAATGGCACATTAATATCAAATGAAATAGAAGAATCTACCACCCAAACACTACATATGTAGCAGGCCTAAATAATGGCTATTTTAAGGTTTTATTAACTCAATAATAAGCTAAGCAATCTGTAAAAAGAATTCTTACCCTATTTTTCATTTAAAAATGAGAATTTTCATGAATTCCTAATAATTAACTCATCTAAAGTATAGCAAATATCATAATCTTTAATCTCTCTATATAAAAGATATTAAAACTAGTAAGTCATTTTCTACCAATTTAAGTTACTTATGAAAATTAAACCAAACTATTTAATATTTGTAATAAATGTTTTAATGAAGTACACAATTATTCTATCATCTGCCAACAAAATATTTCAGCAGAAAGATGGACTCTTATTCTCTCTTTTGAAGGAAAAAAGGAGGAAAACCAAGGTCACATTTTTGTTAGCTGTCTTAGCTAGTGATTTCCAAAATGAAATGACTACATGGGTAAGTTACGTTATTTATGAAAACATAGATTTCTTCATATGCCAGAATGATACATACTTTAAAATGTGTCAAAAAAGCCATTATCCTTATAAAATGTATGATTTCATCTTTCTTTTCATATGTTCAAAGATTTTGACTAAAGCACAAATAATAGTAGCAACAACCTATCTACTGAAATGAAGAGATTCTTATAGCCCAGATTTATTCCTAATCATATCCACCATTTCATGTAAACTTTTCTTCTACCCTGGGATCTTATTACTTTTATATACACATTCCCAACATACTACTTGACTCAAAGTCATTAACTTAAACTCATTAAGGCAACTCTGGCCACCTTCACAAAGCCAAGAATCTTTGCATATTAATGAAGCTTAGAAATTTCAGGGCTGTAACAATTTTTTTAAAAAAGAAACTTTACTATACAGAAAGGTATTCCTTTATTCTAAATCACTAGTAACCACTCCTACCTCCTAAAACCATTTTTCCCATTTTAGCAGCATAAATCACTGATGTTGTTCTTGGATTTATATTAAGCCTAGTTACTTCTCCTAGTTTTAGAAGGGGAAAACAAAAGGGATCATACAAAGGAGAGGAAATAGGAAAAAAAAGTTCATGAATCCACATCTATTCAATATGATCAGAGAATAAAATGAAGATGGAATAAAGCTTCAAAATGGAGATGAGTTTCAAGTGTCCAAAAGGAAGGGATTAACCCTACATGGAAGGTCACAGAATTTACTCATTC
This sequence comes from Tamias sibiricus, assembly GCA_025594165.1. Taxonomy (NCBI): domain Eukaryota; kingdom Metazoa; phylum Chordata; class Mammalia; order Rodentia; family Sciuridae; genus Tamias; species Tamias sibiricus. The sequence goes on along the minus strand of CM046660.1, from coordinate 80,462,770 downwards.
TCTTCAAAAGCTAAAACAGTATATAAATCCATATTTTAAGAAATTATTATTGTTTTGGAACTACCAGTAATTTGTAACTGAAATAGCACTGATAATCAGAATTAAATATCATTCTTGGTTAACAATAAATGTCCTTTAAAAAAAATTTAACTAAATATCACTTCATGGCAAAACAAAAAGTCCTAATAAAACATGTCATTAGCTCTAAGGTAGGAATTTATGTCATTCAAAATAATAGTATATAAGTAAAATAAACAGTGAGGAGTTTCTCTTTGGAATCTAATCATAATCAATATCTGAGTTTTAAAAACAAAATAATTAATTTTTTGCAAACATTAGGTTTTTAGCCAAGTAAACTATGAAAGCACTAAACTTTAGAAAAAATGCCCGCATGGTGGTGCATGCCTGTAATCCCAGCACTTGGGAGGCTGAGGCAGGAGGATCAAGAGTTCAAAGCCAGCCTCAGCAATGGTGAGGAACTTAGCAACTTGGTGAGACCCTGTCTCTAATAAAATACCAAAAAGGGCTGGGGATGTAGCCCAGTGGTAGAGTGCCAGAGTTCTATCGATCCCCGGAAAGAAAGAAAGGGGGGGGGGAGGGGGAGGGAGAGGGAGAGAGAGAGAGAGAGAGAGAGAGAGAGAGAGTGAGAGAGGGAGGGAGAGAGAGAGAGAGGGAGAGGGAGGGAGAGAGAGGGAGAGAGAGGGAGGGAGAGAGAGGGAGAGAGAGGGAGAAAGAGAGAGAGAGAGGGAGAGAGAGGGAGAGAGAGGGAGAGAGAGGGAGAGAGAGGGAGAGAGAGAGGGAGAGAGAGAGAGAGAAAGAAAGAAAGAAAGAAAGAAAGAAAGAAAGAAAGAAGGAAAATCTCAAGAAACCTACAACAAAAACAGAGAAAGAACACCTTATACTATCACTGCAATTTCTGACAAATTGAATAGCAAGTAAAAGAATAGAGAAATAAACACAGTATATAAAATCCTGAATAAAAAAAAACAGAGTGAAAAGACAATAAAATGAAGGCTGAAACTATAAAGTAAAAGCTAAATGTTCCACTCATGCCACCATAAACATCTAGTTTGAAATATCATAGAAATTACAGTCACAGATCAATAGATTTTGTGATTCCATATAAATTCTATTGAACAATTATTTATTTTTGGCTGTTTCTTGAGCTACTATTCTACTTGTAAGCATATTCAGTATATAAAATACATTTTCTCTTAAGATAATATGCTAAATTTATTTTACTTAATGCACACTAAGAAGTAAATTCTATCACTAAAAAACATATTACTATATCAAAACTTTTTCTTAAGCAAAACTTGAGTATCAGTTCTGACACCCTGTATCATAAATAATATCTGTTTAAAGATGTCATTATAAAGACCAACCTCATCAACCTAATGTCCCAAAACTCCAACAATCAAAAACCTCATGCTCAGGATTCTTTTGGGATGGTATATTAAAATTTTGAGTATTTATGCATGAATTTCTCATCTTAGATTACTATAATCATATGAAAATGTATTTCTAGGCCTGCATTAACAAGTATAAAAGATCTGGTATGTAAATGGTAGATAATCACAGATACAGGTTCGAATTTTCCTTTAAAAAGACCAAAGCCCTTACCTATTCAATTAATTGCTGGGAAAGAATAAAAGGAAAATATATTATCTAATATATTAGAACTTGAAATTCTGAACTTATTTCTATAAAATTCGAATTTAATAGGCACACACTGTTTTCAAAACTCTTAAAAACAAATAGGCCTCTTTAGTAATGTACCAGCCTACTATTCTTTTCTTCTTTTGCCTATATGCATTCACAATTTGTGTTGTAAAAAAGATGTAATTGGTTTTATATTTTTTAATTTAAAAATCCTGTTTTTATAATAATTTTGTCTTACTTATGTAAAAATACAAACTTTTTTCAGAGAATACTTTTTTTAAAAATAAATAATAAAAGTTAAATTCTTTATGTATGTAGTGCTGAGGATCGAACCCGGTGCCTCACCAGTGCTAGGCAAACACTCTGCCATGAGCCACAACCCCAGCTCTCAGAGAATACCTTTAAGCATTCCCAGAATCTTAATCCTCTCATAGAGAGGTTATTTTCCTACTTCTTGCTATTAGAAATAACAATGCTGGTATTTTTTTATCTGTATTACTTGCTTATGGTAAATTTTGAAAAGTATTGTAAAAGAATTTTCTTTTATTGTTTTTTTATTTATTTTTTTATTAGTAGAATGCATTACAATTCATAATACACACAGAGCCTAACATAACACTGTTTGTATACAAAGTATATTCGTACATAACACTGTTTGTATACAAAGTATATTCATACTATTCAAGTCTTCAATCATGTATTTAGGATAATGATATCCATCTCATTATACCACCTTTTCTCTCCCCCCCACCCCCCCCAGCTCTCTCCTTTCTCCTCCCTCCCCTTTGACCACTTTAGTGATCCTCTAATCCTCCTATGTACCCCAACACCCAACACCACTGTGACTCTGCCTCCTTATATCAGAGAAAATATTTGGTACTTGGATTTTTGAGACTGACTAACTTCACTTAGCATTATATCCTCCAACTTCATCCATTTACTTGCAAATGCCATTATTTTATTTTCTCTTATTGCTAAGTAAAATTCCATTGTGCGTATATACCACATTTTCTTAATTCACTCATCTACTGAGGGACATCTAGGTTGGTTCCACAACCTAGCTATTGTGAATTGTGCAGCTACAAACATTGAGATAGCTGTGTCACTGTAGTATGCTGTTTTTAAGTCCTTTGGGACCCAGGAGTGGGATGGCTGCATCATAGGGTGGTTCCATTCCCAGTTTTCCAAGAAATCTCCATACTGCTTTCCATAATGGTTGCACCTTTTGTAGTCCCACCAGCAATGTATGAGCGTGCCTTTTTCCCCACATCCTCTCCAACATTTATTGTTGTTTGTGTTTTTTAATAGCTGCCATTCTGACTGGTGTGAAATGATATCTTAGGGTAGTTTTGATTTGCATCTCTCTAATTGCCAGTGATGTTGAGCATTTTTTCATGTTTTTGTTGATTGATTGTATATCTTCTTCTGAGAGGTGTCTGTTCAGTTCTTTGGCCCATTTATTTATTGGGATATTTATTTTTTTGGTGTTGAGTTTTTTTGAGTTCTTTATATATTCTAGAAATTAGTGCTCTGTCTTGGTGGAGGCCTCCTGGAAACATGGAGTTGCATCATCAATCTTAATTTATAGAAACACTGTTATGTCTTTTTTTTAATAGTTAGAAAACATTATTGAATAAAAATTACATTGTGCTCTCTATGTGTAATATGAACTGCAATGCATACTGCTGTCATATATAACAAATTAGAATAAAAAAAATTATATTTATCTTTAAAATTCCAAAGCACTCTTAATAGCCATTTAAGAAGCTCACTTTAACAGAAAAGAATAAATTTGTTATATTGATTATGAGGTTAGTTATAATCCAATGATGTAATGATTGTCTATTAGGGTTCATTGCTAACAAAGACAAAAACAAAAAACACCCTATAGGCCCTTCCCCAAGTCAGACACAAGTCCAATGCAAAACGTCTGGCACATTCCCCTAGCAATTCCTTTAGGTGCTAAGACTTTTCAAACTTCCACAGCTGCAATTTTATTTAAACTTAGATGAGAAAAGGGGAAGAGGGAGAACATTAAAGATGACAGCCATCTGCTTGCCTTTCACAATGAGGTGAGAAATGAAGATGCAGAATTCAAATTTTTTAAAAGAGGTTAAGCTGGAAGAAAATTTGAAAATAATGTACTAAAGAAACAGGTGGGTAAAAAATCTTACTGAAGGGATAGCTTGCATTTTGGGTATGCAGTTTCATCTTATTATCCATACAAGAGATTTACAAAATATCTTATTTATGTAATGTCTGTTCTTTCATTCATTGTCGAGACCTTACACTGTCTGCCAAGGGGGTGGGAAAAGCTCTGGCTTTCTGGCTGCTTGCCGTATTACCATGCCCTGTTACAGGACCTAGGCTAAGCAGGGGGGCATGGCTGTGAGAACTGAAACCACCCCAAGGATGGGCCAATGGCTCAACCAATGGCATCCGCCCATGCTCCTTATGTGTCCCTATGATATTTCTGTTGATTGGCCCATGTCCTCCATAAGACTGTCCAACTTCCTCAATAAACAAAGTTCGGCATTCTACTGACTGGGCTCCCCACCCCGGCTCTGAGTCTTTTGAAGACGGGGGAGGAGGTGTTGGCGGACTTTATTTCCCAATCCAGTCTCATCATTGAGGTAGGCCCCTCTGGCCTCTTTTGGTAGACAGAAGAGGTCCATCCCGGGTAGGGGGGGTCTATAAACCTCAACCCCTTATAATATTCTGACAATTCATGTCATCTGTTTAATTACCAAAATTCACCTTCTACAAGGGTGGTTATTACAAGCCTATGAAGAATTAGCATCCACACTAGAACAGGGCAGAATCTTATCCACAGATCTGATACCTTCTTTTTGCCTCTTTGATGGTACTAGGGATTGAACCCACAACCTTGCACATGCAAATAAGGTGCTTTACCTTGAGCTATATTCCCAGGCCCCACAAATCTGATCATAAAGAAGGATCTTTCCTATCTATAGTTTCTGTAAAATATAAGATAAATACTATCCTGTAAAAGACCTGTTAAACAATATGATGAGACAGAATGGTGGTACAATAGTATAATGAGGGCCTAGTCTCATAATCTTCCTGCTAAGTCTACTGACTATGGCATTCTTAAGATTTTATATATATATATAAAATACACATATAGAAAAAATATATGTAATATATAAAATATTTACAAATGAAAAATAAGAGCTATTAACAAATTAAGGCAAAACATTTTTAAACAGAAAACTTCTGGTTAAATTTGGAACCACTGGATCAAAAACTTTTGAATAATTCTTTGTTAATTTGTAAAATTAGTCCAGTATCTAAAGAAAAAAACTGATATTAAAATTCCTCTTGAATTTATTTGGTTTATGGGAAAATACTATCAAGTTAATATAAAGTTTCTTAGTGGTAAATCTAATAAAGGTTTCTCTACCAACAAGCTAGGGCCTACACTCAAACTCGAGACCTAATTTTTAGTAAGTTATAAATGTTTACAATTAATTTTGAAAGTTTTGGCCCACCTTTTTTTCCCTGTAATCTAAAAGATTTTGATAGTTTGAGTAGCTCTGAAACACTTTTTCAGACCAAATTAAGATGCTTGACACTAAGAACAACATAGAAACTGTGAGAAATCTATGTAAGAAAAGAAGGTACTTGGAGAGTTTTGGCCTTCTTTTCATAAACCCAGTGGCTATTTAAAGTAATTGTCTCAAACCTTCAGCCTACTTCACTTTGGGACTTTATAACAGAAAATATAAGGATAAGAACTTCAGTAAGAGATTCCAGCCACCCTCTATCCTAAAAGAACCACTGATATAAGAGGATGTTAATTGGTAACGTGAGAATCACTATACAGCACACTTCTATTAGGTCAGCTTGAGTTCATCAACAATTCTATGAAAATGACATGGCCAAGCCACTGAAGTGACAAAACTCACATTTCCAAAAGAAGTTAGATTTTACACAAATGAATTGTGTAGCCTGTTTATGTAACCAAATGAGAGTTCAGCATATTCTCAAAAACTAGATTCAAAGCAGAAAACATCTTAACATTCAAAATTTCCCATGGCCTCTTTATCATTATGAAACCCTATTTCTTTATCATTATGAAACTCTATTTCTTCTTCTAAGTACTGGCAAAGTTTCTGTATAAGAGAAAAGAATCTATAGTCATGGTGTCATTTTAAGTGAGTTTTCTAAACAGTAAGACTCAATAAGGCCACATATTTGGAAGGAAAAAGGAAATTCAAATGTAAGGAGACATAATAAGAAGCCTTTTTTTCCCCCTATACAAGTGAACAATTAGTCCAATCACTTATTTCTCAAACTGGTCAGGACATGGAAGAGCTAATAACAGAGACTAATGAGGACAGATGGAATGGCATTGCTAGACACTTAGGTGGGTTCAGCCACATCAGTGGGAAACAGGATCAACGAGAAGATAAAGTAGAAGCCTCATTTAAAAAAAGGCATGAACACAATTGCTCAAAGGAAATTGTTTTACAAACCAATGAACTTCAAACTACAGATTAAATAATACAACTAAGATCTTTGGTGGCACATGTCTGTAATCCCAGAGAGTCTGAGTCTGAGAGGCAGGAGGATCACAAATTCAAGGCCAGCCTTAGCAATTTAGCAAGACCCTGTCTTGAAATAAAAAATAAAGAGGACTGAGGATGTGTCTCTGTGGTAAAGTGCCCCTGGGTACAATAAATAAGTAAGTAAATAAATAAATAAATAAATGTTTTTTTTAAAAAGTTTTTTAAAATTATGATAAATCAAGCATTATACCATGAAGTCTTCAAAGCACAAAGCCATAAAACAAAGTGTTTTTTAAATGAATTTTATTCCATTATTTACTTCTTAGAAAGTTTCATTAAATATATCCATTATTCTTTAACTTTTTGTTTTGAAATAATTAGTCACAGGAAGTTACAAAGAAACACACAGAGAAGTTCCAAGCTGCCTTCCTCCAATGTCCAATATTAACACATACACAACTCTAGCCCTACCAACAACCCTACATCAACACAATTCACAGCAACTACATATGTACTAGTGTTTGTGTGCATGTATTTATGACATTTTATCACACGTGCAGGCTTGTACCATAAACAACACTATGATCAAGACTTTCAACTGTATAATCACAAGACTTCCCATGGTATTTTTTCGCAGCCACTAATATTTTCTAAACAATTCATTAACAAAAATAGGTTAATCCACTGTCCTACTTCAGCTATTATATCAAAGGTAGATACTTAGTTACTGAGGTGTAGAAAATAATCAAGTATGAGGTTTCATTTTTTTAAAAAAAAGTCCTACATGAATGCAAGGTTTAAAAGAAGCATACATGTAATAGCAGGGAAGGTGGAAGGCAGCTTAGAAGTATTGGTGTTTAGCTGCCAATAACAAGAAAACAGGGCCATATTTTCAGTGGAGGTTGAGGTAACACCTTGTGTAGTTACCCAGGACCAGGTAGTACAATGCAGTGTAAATTTCTCAACAGCTACCTAAAAATGATGAATTAACTGAGAGAACAAAAAGGAGTCAGTCAGGTAATATTTTAGAAATCTTAAAGGGAAAGCAATAAGCTACTTTCATTTCATAGACCTGTCATGCAGTATATTTAAAACATGATTATGTTAAGTTTAATACATCATTTAACAGTAATATGGAAAGTCTACAATGTACTCCATTTACTCTTAAATAAAACAAATACTTGGTATTATAGGAAAAAACAAGTTTGAAAAATCAGAATATATTTGTGGACATTTTACTAAAAATATGTAAATAATACCATTAATATGAGAAGCTTTTTCAAAATAGAGACTAACAAGAGGTAAGAAAATTAGCATATGTTCCTTAAATAATTAGGCACATTAAGAATGCACTTCGAAAAGTAAACTATACTAGTTCATGCATGCTGCAAACTCTCCCAAATCCAATACTTACATTCAAACTTTAGGATCCAGCATCCATTAAGAATCCCAAGCATACACTTCAGAGTACTCTGAACTTCGTCACCAGGAACAATGACGTGAGTTACTAAACCACAAATAAAGTAGTAAGAAAAACAGAGCTAAAACCAAAATAATTAATTATCCTTTTTTAAAAAATAACCAGTTAATACATTTTATTAACTTACACCTGAATTTTCTTCAAAGGTCACAATTTTTATACTTATAGAACTTTCTGTATCATTCTCTGACAATCAACATGAAAACTAGATTATAAACAATAATAAACTTGAAGTCACATTAGCAAATGCAAATTTTTCTGTTATTTTCAAATTATAACTAAGGAGTTATTACATTACATAGCATTATAATGTCATTAGCAAACTCATAAATTTATTCTTCTGACATACTGTCCTAAAACATGTATAAGGTTTCAAACTTCACATTTTGTAATAACATTAAGCCTATGAGTAGTTTATTACTATAAAAATATTTTAGATTGTTACAAGATACAAAGTATATATCTCAATGGTCAAAGCACATCCAAATTAACCGAGGTAATTTTCCAAAGTGATTACCTATTTAAAAAATTTTTTCTGCCAAAAATAAAATCAGAATCCTCACCTGTACTGTCAAACTCAGCACGTTTTTTAGCCTTAAGAATTGCTGCAAGTTCACTGAGCATTTTCTGTTGTTCTGAAGAAAGCCCACTGCCTATAAGCACGAGTGGTCCATCCCTACGTTGTCCAATGTTCACCTGTTAGTGAAAAAAGGAAATGCCACAGCAGTAAAATTTAGCGAGAGAGAGAGAGAGAGAGAGATTCAATAGGCTGTCACCTGATAGAACACTGAATTTCATTACTAGCTTACTTTATTTAATAATTCAATACCACCTCCTGAACCTACACTCACAACCCTGATGCTCAAAATATTTGAACAACTACTTTTGTATTCCTTTATTTTCCTCCCAAAAAAACATAAACTGGGTTAGCTCTCTTTACCCAGGACATCTTTCCTCCTTGATGCCAAACTGGATCTCTGTAGGGTTTAAAACTTCAGCATGTCAGTAGTAAACCCAAAGTATCAATTAAAATGATCAATTCCCTTTCCCTCCTCCACTTATTCAACAGAATTAAACTCAACTTGTTCAATTTAGTTGAAATTGAGATTATCTGCAAAGTCAAAGAACACTGAAGCTTCTAGAATAGCAATGGCCTCAAAGAAGACAAATATTTATCAAAGCTAAGGAAAGATGAAAATAGAAAAAAAGAATTCAAGTTAGGAGATTGGACCCACAACACTGAGAAGTCCATGTCACTCATGAGAGAGGAAATAGTACTCTAACAAATACTTTTACTTTAACAATTATACTTAGAGTTTAGGAGACAAAAAGATATAAAAATAAAGACAAGGTGCCAGTGTATATCATTAAAGATTAGAAATGGAAGATTCAAAGAAACAATGACAAAGTGACTAAAGAACAGCTAATAGAAATTTAATAAATGGAGTTAGAATGAATTTCCAAAAGCTACTTGATGTATCAGAGGACAAAATGCCAAATGCAATACTGTCCTTTTCAAACATGAGACACAGGACCCTCTGTGTATGTATACTGGGTATCTGGGCTTTCCAGAACTCTGAAGAACTGAGAAGAATGATGAAGGCACAAGCCCACAGAGCTGGGATAAAGTCAGTATTCACTTCACACGGCAAAATACTGATAATTCGTGTTACATCTAAATCATTGGCTACATCTATAAATAGGCTGATTTCAATAATTCATTCACTCAAAACAGATTAAATGAGATTCTACTATGTATTAGGCAAGCATAAGTCATTTTTAAAAGATTTCCCCAAAACTTTTTTTTTTTTTTTTAAATAACAGCATTCAGTACTTTTAAAGTTCAACTAGCATACTTACTTATTCATTAAAAGTTCCAACAGCAAAGGTTTTACTGGGCATGGTATATATTCCACAACACAGTCCTATATGCATTTTTCCTAATCACTAATTTGTAAAATGATATAAACATGACTAAACACTGTAAAGACCCTATAACATGAAAATGTTCAGTACACTCTATAATTGTTCAATTACTATATGATAGTATTAAAAAAAAGTTATGGCAAAAAATCTTGAATTATACAAATGAGTGCCACAAAACTAGCTATAAATAGAACACATTACTCTTCAACTTATATAACTCCACTTTAGCTAAATTAGTTTGCTGCACAAAACACAAAAGTGGAAAGATATCTAAATATAGCATGTTATACTATCTGTACCAAGGAAACTACCAAAGTGGGTCAAACATTTTCCTATCATAGTTTTTAAATTCTCCATATTAAAAAAAAAAAAAAGGAAACTGGCACTAATTTCTCATAGTGAAGGAATGATATAATAAAATATAAAGCAAACAGCTGCCAAAGCCACATGTTTGACTTAGGGTGGGACTTGGCATGAGGGCTGGGGATTCTATTTGAATAAGAAAAGGTCTCAAAACCAGGAGGCTCAAAAGAGGTTCAAGAAATAATCCAAGGGCTCAGTACCCTGATTTTATAGAGATTAGACATTTTGTTCAGTGGCATTAAACTAACACTTACTTAAATAATAATTCAATGTGGTACTTTTGTTAGATAATTATTATTCTTGATGAGTTTATTAAAATGGGGTTAAAAATCTGGAAAGAATAGAAAGGATAAATGTAATGCTCAAAAGGGATCATGGGCACAGAAATCCCCAAATGAACATGGCCAGCAGTTTTGTAGGTCTTTAAGATAAGAGATTGTTTGTCAAATTCAAAGAAATGCCTTCAAATAGTCATTAACTTTTTAAAACATACAAATTCTGAATGGGAAGTAGAGGAATTAGAACCCCATATACTTATCAACCCTTCCCTTCATCTGATATTCCCTGAAGCAGCTTCTTGGAATTGCAAGGAACAGTAGTTTAAAGGATTCCAGACCCAGCCACCAACCACTTGTGCTCATTTCAGAGAAAAGTATCCATCTCTCAGGGCACTACAATACTCCTTTCACTCAGTCAATAAATACTTATTAAGCCCTTAATATTTGCCAGAAACTGTTTTCGATGCCAAAGTTACTATAGGAAATAAGATAGTCCCTGCCCTCATCGAGTTTATATTCTAGTTGGAGCAGGGAAATAAAAAAAACCACAATTAAGTAAAAACATCTGATACCAGATGATCAGCGATATGACTATACAGAGGGGGCTGGGTGAGCAACATTGGGAGGTGCTATTTCACAGACAGTAGCACATAGTCAAGACTGGAAGGGAATATAGACCACATGACCATCTGGCTCCCCACATCTGTTCCTGGCAAAGAAAACAACTAGTGCTAAGGATCTGAAAGAGAACATACCTGGTGGACTCAAGACCTTGCAAGGCAGCCCATGTGGCTTAAAAAGGTGGGGAAGGTAAGGAGAAAATGCTTGCAGGCAGCAGATCCCAGAGTTCACATCTTAAGGGTTCTACATAAAGAAGCTATGCTTTCACTTACACCTGTGATCAGGTACTGGTTTTTCTTTAGCCTCATTATCAACCACTAAGACAGTAAATAATGGTATTCGCAGGCCATATCCACGTGACAGTACAGATTTCTCATATTTAATGATAAAAATCCTTATTTTCTGAAGGCATTGCCATCCTCAGACTCCAAGAATACCATAAAGTTATATGATACTGACATATTTAACATGATCCTTCTTCAGCTTTTACATAAAAGAAACACTGACAAATGGCAACTTAGATATGCTGTGTTCCGCCAGGAGAGTTCAAGTACAAATGAATAAAATAAGTAGCAATTTATAGTTATTAAGTATGGTGGAACTGAATGAGAACTGACCTAAGACTCAAGAAATCTGAGTTTTAACTGGTCCATTAAGAAATATATTTTTTTAATGTCTGGTTAATAACCCTGGGCAAAGCACCACCTCTCTAGGTCTCAGTTTTCTCATTTGTAAAAGAAATAAATTAAACTGCTGACTTCTAGGTTCTTTTCTAGCTCATTTCCAAAACTATAATTTGGAGCACATTTATAAGGTTGCAGTCTAAAGCAGAAGATAAAGAGCTTGCAAGGTATAAAGGAAACTAGCCCGTGATGGAACCTATGACCACATCAAATTTTAACTACCTCAGCCACCTGTGTAACTTCAATAAGGCATCAATCACTAATCCACTGCCCTTCCTAGACAGGAAGTCTCCTGGGAATTGTGTGTCCTTCACTTCATCCCTTCTCCCATCTGAGCAGTTAGAAAGATTCAGCAATTCCACCAACTCTGTCTCTCTAACTCCTTCTTCTCTCCATCTCCACATCATTACCACCCACAATTCCAGGCTCTGCCATTTCACACTCGAACTCTAACACAACAGTCTCTCCATCAGCCTCAGTCTCTTCCCTCTCACAACTGTGTCCCCAGACTACCCCATTCCAGTTAAATGTGCTGAAAGTACCCCAATAAGTCTAAAGTCCCTATCAGGAAATTCAAGGCCTTTCACAGGCTGATCCCAACCCAGTTCTTTACCCCAAATTCCTTTAACAAACCTTAGCTCCTCTCACCCTAAACTCTACAGTGCCTTGAATTTCTAAGGTTCTGTATGTCTCCAAGCAGTTGCTCTTTACAATTGAAGTGCTTTCCCTCACTGTGTTAAGACTAATAAAAGTGAACAACATTGTTATCCAGGCAAAACCCATTCCTCACTTCTTCCACAATATCAAAAACCCAAGTATGGATCCTTCAAGATCTGACCCTATTTCCAAGCCCAAGATATGTAAAAACCAATTTAATACCAGTTCTGACATAAAAGACACTGGGGAAGTTAGCAACAAGGTCCCTAGGAAAGGTTTTAGTGCCTCTTTTACAGGTGGTCACTGTCACATCTGAAATTGTGGCAATGATCCTATGGTCACTAAGGGGACACAGCTTACAAATAGAGGATGGCAAAGCAAATAGAAAGAATTTGGGTCCTTGGTGCAGTCCTTAACTGCTGTGTAAAACAATGCAGAGCTATCCTATGGTGGGATTATCTTTAAACATTTGTATGAAGTTTTTCTGTTATTTGCATCCAACAGCATCCTAACAGATAGCCTACTAAAACTCTTACCTTGCAGACTTAAGACACCTTCTGTCATCTTCTCTGTAAAGTTCTCCCTGAACCCTTCTTAAGTTTTCTTTTACCATTCTCTATGATTCTATTGTACATTTTTAGTGCTTCTATTATAAATTTATTACAATATGTAGTAAAATTTTTATATCTATATTCTCCACTTAGTTGTGGGTTCCTAAGGAAGAGGCGTTCTTTCTACTTTATCTCTTGTATCTTTGTCACTTGTACCTCTCTCCTTAGCTCCAGAATCACATACCCAACAACTTACTCTATTTGATATAAGATTGGCATACACTACTACAGATTCCCTTCCCCATCATAATAATTACAATATTTACACATTCACAGTCTGTCTCTCTTCTATCTCTCACACTAGCAGGTTAAGTTCACTGAATTTATCTATTCAGTCTGTCTCTTTTCTGCCTCTCACTAGCCAGCAAGTTCTTTGAAGTAAGAGTTGCATCAGTCATATTCACTGTTGTATGAATGCTGCCTGAAGTACAGAGAATGTTCAATAAATATTTCTTGATAGTCTTACTCTGATTGTCTCTGAATCCACCATAGTTAATACTAAGGAAGTGCTCAATAATTGTTTGGTGAATGAAGCCATTTGCTAACTGGAAATTTTTCCATCCATTATGTTCCTTTCATAACTAATTTCAATAACAGATATAAATGTCCCAAAGCTAAATCTATACTTACAACCGAGCAATGGCTAGTTGAGGATGATTCATTCTTCTCTGGTAGCAGCAATAATGATTTCATATTTTCATTGTCTGTATAATCCACAGGCCGTAGACCAAATATGTTACTGGCGAAATAAATGCAGATGGGTCTAAGTAAATAAAACGTGTGACTTGATTCTTAACAAAATGGATGTACTGGTGGAACAATTTTTTTAATATCCTTAATGATACACAATTTTAACAAAAATAAATGACTTAGAACACACATTAGGCATAAGGATCCAGTATCAAAAGCTACTAAATTCAATGAAGAAAGACGTGAAATTTCAATGTGACACCAAATCATTACAGAGAGTATTTTTAATTGAATATATTTTAACTCACATTTGAATTGTTTTCACATCTCTGTTTTTCCTGTATTTACATTCACATTTTAAAAACATGGTTTCCTAATCATTAATCACTAAGGGTAAGATGCTTTCACATGCAAATATAAATCATTTACTATAGCTATTATAGGCTCTATAGTCTGTACAAACAAATACAAAATTAGATAAATTCACAGGATAGGCATTTAGATCCATTAGAAGGAAAACTATGCTGCATGACAAATAATTTAATAAAGCAGTGAACATGGCACTTTAAAAATTAATTTTAATATGTATTTATACTCTAATCTATAATAATCACAACCATCACAGAACAAACCATTATGGTTCGGAGAGCAATTTGATGCAGACTTCTCAGCATGCACTGATTCACAAGTTACAGTGTTAACACTGAAGAGACTTTATATCACAGTATGAGCCCATTATTTTATAAACAAGAAAATAGAGAGGAACAGGTTCTAATGACTTGACTAAGGTAACATGCTCTTGTTCTTTCCAGTAATATTCAATACTGTCTATCCTCAGCCTCTCAATTATAAGTAATCTGTTATCACCTTAGGACTCTTATCTATTCCACTTCCTTACACATAGTCTTTGTAATCACCTTAGAAAATACTCACACATTCAACAGCTTTTTTTTTTTTTTTTTTTTTTTTTTTAAATGTACCAAGAACTCTTCTGGGCTCTAAAGAACCAATGAGATAAAAGGTAATTCTATCTTTACAAAGCTTGATGAGCAAAGTAGAGAAAAGTAAACAGAAAGGACTTTGCAGTCTGGTGAAGGTTCCTAGGCCTGGAAAGGGAATGAAGAAAAGATAGAATAAGAGAAAAAAGTGTATGTGAAGGCTTTTAAGCAAGGTAGCATAGTAAATCAGAAATAAAGAAGATATGAAAAGAGAAAGTGAAGAAAATGAGTAAGGCATGCACCACAGGGAATGGGGTGAAGGGTAAAGAGGTGTTCTAGGGTGTCAGCTGTGGCCACATTATGTAAAAACAAAGAGGTGGTGTTCAAGAACTGGATTTTCCTCCTCAGAAACAGTTTCCTAAGCAGCCATAAGCAAAAGAGATGGCACTGACAGAGTATGCTGGTTAAGAGCAGGGGTTGCAGAACTTGACTACCTAAACTTAAATTCTAGTTTTGCCAATCAAAAGTTGTGTGGCCTCAATAGCTAGGTTGTGGAACCAACCTAGATGTCCCTCAGTAGATGAGTGAATAAAGAAAATGTGGTATATATACAAAATGGAATTTTACTCAGCAATAAAAGAGAATAAAATAATGGCATTTGCAGGTAAATGGATGAAGTTGGAGAATATAATGCTAAGTGAAATTAGTCAATCTCAAAAATCCAAATACCGAATGTTTTCTCTGATATAAGGAGGCTGGTTCACAGTGTTGTTGGATGGGGGTACATAGGAGGATTAGAGGAACACTAGAATGGTCAAAGGGAAGGGAGGGAGCAAGGGGGAAGGGAGGGAGCAAGGGGGCGGGGGAGAAAAGGTGGTTGAATGAGATGGATATCATTATCCTAAATGCATGATTGAAGACCTGAATGTAAGAACATACTTTGTATACAAACAGTTGTATGTAAAAAGATGCTATATATGTGCACTATGAATTGTAATACATACTACTATTATAAATTTTAAAAAAAGTTGTGTGGCCTTAGACAAACCACTTAAACCTCTTTTCTGTGCCTCTGTTTCCTCATCTGTAAAATGGAGATAATAATATAGCCTATTTTCTAAAATTACAAGAACGAAATGAATTAATACATCAAAAACACTTAAAACACTGCCTGGCAGATACACTGTCTCATTAACTACCTTAACACTGTCAGACTGCATTTCTGGAAAACAGACTGAAGGAAAGTAAGGGAACACAGTAAGTTATATCTGGAGTATATAATTTCCCTCAACATTATGATATACTTCATGTAGGATTTATAATGATAATTTGAATGTTTAGTAAGGAAAAAATATAGAAGCATGTATTCTGAATATTACAATGAAAATAAACTTCCATTTTCTGTTTGGTACAATCTAAAGAGTATAAGGAAGTAACTGAAAGTCCTTTTCCTAACAGGATTCTTTCTGATCATGAAGACAGATGAAAAGGAAGGGTTAAGCTGAGGTGTTAAATGTTTCAACTTCACCCCAAGGGCAAAGTTCACAAAGCAGTAAAACCCTTCAATGTCCTTTCCCTACAGGGGACACTGCCTGCAACTGTGCACTGAGTGAAAAATACCACTAGTAAAAAGGGAGAAGTACAAATTTAAACTTGTACTCAAACACACAGATCATCCATTCTGCAAAAGCAAATACAATAAAGGCATTTTTACTAATGCTAAACCTGTCACCCATGATAGAAAGCCAACATGGTCCATAAATGAAATCCTTTATGAACAACTACAAAATTGCAAATATAAAGATTTAATTTTTCAAGTCATTTTGCTTGCTGTGAGCAGAAAAAAAGCATAATCATTGAAAAAAGTTAACATGTTTTTTAAAGCCCTAAAACATAAATTATCCTTGCTGTAGGTGATTCACTTTTTAAAGATTTAACTAGTGCAAGGAGACAATTAATAGGTCCAAGGATCCATATAATATTTTCTAGTTAAGAATTCAATATCCTGCCAAGGAAAAGTCTATTAATAGCAGACCAAAAACCAAATCCTAAATCCTACATAGCTGTTATTAAAAATAAATAAATAAATAAAAATAAAATAAAATAAAAGCATCTGATATTTTGCACAAGGTGAGAACTTTAGTCCCGCTTTTTCACTGGGATGTACAGAAAGCAGTGGGGAAGATGGACAGCCAGTAAGGTTTTGAACAGTTATCAATACAAAAATTCCCAGATAATAAATATTACAAAAGATATAAAAATTTTTTCTTAATATCTGAGATTAAAATAGAACTAATCTTTCCTTTTGGGCAATGAATTCTTATCTCAGAAAGGTAAATTACTTAAGCAAAAAAACAAGTAAATTCAGAGTTAAATGAATTAACACTATTTAAATGCAAAACATCTTTAAAAAGTTTTCATGACAAAAGCTCAAAATACATTATAAGCTATTAATATGTGACTTCATAGTGAGAAAAATATTAAAATTAATTCAAAATCTGAAATAAAGACATGACTTTCTACTGCATGGTCATTCCTTCCATAATGACTTAGGGCCCCAAAAACCTTGCAATAAGAAAATTCATCGCCAGAGCACAACCTCTATGGGAAAAACAGGATTGGGAAGATATCACTGATGAACCTATAAATTAAATAATGAAGCCAGCAAATAAAGAGTATCAATTATGTTTTTAATTTGTGCTATAGGTGGTTAATTCTTGGCTATCATGTCTTGTCTTAAAAGATTTGAAGATTTCCTTCTTCCTATACTCAAGAAGTTTTTTAATTCAATTGGCTTTGCAGTGATAATATTCCATTCTTTCTTTATTTTTATATCTGGTCTTCTGCAAACATTCAGTTACCTAAATATACTACTGAGCTATTGACTCTTCCCACTTTCTGGGCTACAAAAAGGCTCTCAGTTATTTTTACATTTTATAAAAACTACTGAAAAGATAGTTCTTAAGCACTACCTCCAATATTTAGGGTCATGTGGTCTTGGCATCACTCATTACAATCTAATACCAGAACCTTAAAACTTTCCAATCTGGCTTCCCCAGTCTACTTCTATAAATTTTTCTCTCTCCTAAAGATATCTAAAATAACTCTGAGGCTGGATTTTTCTCTCTCTCTTTTTTTTCTCTCCCCCACAACTATATTACAAAAATTTTACTCCTCTCTACAGTTTGCTTTAGCCCTAATTGAAATAATTCAAACTAAAAGTCTTACAGCAGCAGCAAAGTTGTAAATTTCAATGAAAATACAGATATGCACTATATAATGCCATTTTGGTCAACAATGGACCACATATATAACACTGGTCCTGTGAGATTACACTGCCTAATGATGTCACAGCCATCTCAGTTTATATAGGACAGGATGCTCACACAACAATGAAATCACCTAACAAGGCCATTTCTCAGAGTGTGTCCCCATTGTTAGGTAAAGGAAGACTATGTAACGAATACTGGGTAAGAATCTGCATCTGGTGTGAGAATATAGTCCTTATATCAAACATGCTTTCAGCAAGAACTCCAAACTATCACTTCCTTATACCATTGGAGTAATGAAAATCAACAAATACTTCAGCTTCAGGGCCCTGAAATATGTGAAAAAAGAGACACTAATTTTTTTAGCATTTGGTACACAAAAAGACTACCACAGCATTTGGTTAAAAATACATAAAGACTTCAAGTTTTAAGGGTTTACGATGTCAATAATATAAATATAATATATATAATGTGATATATAATATATATAATGTGATTATATAATATATAAAATACATATAATATAAATATATATAATGTGATACATTAAACAGGAACAGTATTTCCTTACAGACCCTGTCTCATTGTTGTGTTTGATGCTAAGCATCAGTACAATAATCTTCTTGGGCATCCTCCTGAAAAATCACAGCCTAAGATAAAACTGCAAAACAGGCAGTTTGTTTTTATGGTCCCACAGGGACTATGTAAGCATAAACTTAGTAGGTTAAAAAAATCCATCTTCTCTTTAGTGCCTGATTCCTCTATTAGTTAATTGGTATTTCAGGGTGATACCACTAATAACAAAATTGGAGAGATCTCTAAAAATTATATACTATATAAGTTATCAAAATAGATAATGTTGTGCCACTTCAAGGTACAAGCTTATTTCTTTCTGCAAGATACTCTATTCATGATCCAGAAGAAAAAAAAGACTGGAAGCATTCTGATTACTTTTAAAAAACTAAGAGTATAATTTTGATATCAAAATCTGAAGGCAAAACATAAAAAATCACAAATCATCCTAACTTATAATTATGCAAAACTCCTAGTAAACTGACATAAATATTTGTTTGAAGAAGCTATGTGCCTGGCACATGCCTACAGTCCCAGCTTCTGAGAATACTGAGGTAGCAGGCAAGTTGACTCCAAGAGTTTGAAGCCAGGCTCAGCAACCAGGAGTCTGAAGCCAGCCTAGGCAACATAATGAGGCCCTGTCTCAAAAAAGGAAAAAGAAAAAAGAAAGAAGAATTGTAAAGATGATAAAAATAGCAACATCATACTATACCTAGTTTATCTTAAGAATTCAAGAATGGTTCAACTTCAATACAAGAGATGGGGTCCCACATATTTGACATCACCACGTAAAAAGTACAGGATCATTTCATATAATATGAAAGATATTTAATAACTTAAAATACAGACTTATTAAAATAATGGTAAACAACTAGAAGGAAGTTTCCACAGGACAACAAAGAACATCAATATTTATAATATCAATGTAAAAATTGATTATAAACAAAGCAAACAAGCTATCACCATTATTTTATAATAATTATTCTATACGCTTTGATAATTGCAGTAATAAAAAATTAATAAATCATAATGATATCTTTAACATAAGGTGTTGGCTGGATAGAAAAGAAAGGAACTAAAATCAACAGTTTTCCTATAACAGGAATAAGTTATATTTATTAATAAAGCATTCAATTAACTAGATCATCAAAAGAACCAAATACCTAGAATAACCTCAAAAAATAGTTATGTGTATCTGTATACACACAAACACATAAAAAAGATTTAAAAATTTATAAGATATATGTAACAGAAGATGTAAATGGGGAAACATACCAGGGTCCTGAATGAATAAAGCAACCTTAATAATCCACTGCAATCTATATTTCTACTCAATTTCTCTCTCTCCCCCCCCTCATTCCCTACCACCCCCCCTTTCTTTTTGGTGCCAGGGATTGAACTCTGGGGCACTCAACCACTGGGCCACATCCCCAGCCCTTTTTTTCTATTTTATTAGAGACAGGGTCTAACTGAGTTGCTAAGTGCCGCGCCACTGCTGAGGCTGGCTTTGAACTCTCGATTCTCCTGCCTAAGCCTCCCAAGTTCTACTCAATTTCAACCAAAATCCTAGTACAATATTTTTAAAACCTGAATTTTAAAAATACATAGAAAGTACATCAAACTTCATCTGAATGAATATAGTAATAGTTAATTCCTCGCCTCACGGCTATTATCATTACTTTAATTCATCACTCCAGCCCTGGATGGCTGGACACACCTCTTAATTAGTTCCCTACCCACTGTGGAGGAGGATTTCAATTTGACACTGGCACTCTCTAGCACACAGGACCTTTCACCTACCTTATCTGGTAGTCTTTCATCATTCTCCTGTTTTTCATCTCAGTAATTTATCTTTAATAAATTTCCCTGAGTGAAAGAACACGCCATCTGGCCTTACGGTACCTTAGCACCCCCATCTAAGCTTTCTGAGATCCAACTCCCACTCTCCTTCCAAATTCATTTGGAATTCTTCTTCCTCCAGAAAGCCTTCTATGACTTCCTTTCACCTTATCTGCAACCACTACTCTATAGATTTTGGTAAAAATCTCAGGCAGCCATATACCACACTCTTCTATAATTGATGATTTAACTATCCTTTTAGGCCTACCATAATATAAGTAACCAGACAGAACTGAGAGAAATCCTAATGGGAAAGGAAGGCATTTAAGAGAATATTTCAATCTTGAAGCACAAAGAAGAGATTAGGGGTCTGAACTAGGGCTAAAGGTGATCATTGAGAAATACAGAATAAGTTAAAGGACCATCCTTCTTCAACCAAAGTGTCATGTCCTCGAGAGGGTATTTGCCCTTTCTGGTTCTGACCCTTCTTCCAGAGATGGGAAGAGTCTACTGTTGATTACTGAGAAGAGGCTCAAGAGTAAAAGAGATACAAGATGTAGAGAAAATAAAAGGAAACACACTTGCCAAATAAGATTCCAGAGTCTGAGACAGTGATAGCTGAAAAGAAGCAAGAGCTTTAAGCAAAACGAGCAGAGTGGTAAGAATCCCACCATCTCCCTGTCCCAGTGTCCTCCTTCCCATGGGCTCCTTAAGAAATGGAGAAAAGGACGAGAATGAATTTTACCTACACTCAGAAGGACAGTCTCTAGAACACTGGCAAATTGGAGAGGGGGATAAAATGGCCTTAAAAGTGCTGATACAACAAGAATTGCCTTGGGTATCCACAATCCCCAAAAGGTAACATACCATGATGCCAGCAGGGCAAGAGACGAATTCTCCCCAGGGAACACATGACATTTATTCAAACAAGCACCAGGAACCAGTTGTTCCTTTACCATAAAAAAAGGGTATTGCTTATAGAAACTTGGTTTTAGACATACATGTCATGCTTACAGCAAAGCTTGTAGCAAAAGGAGGCAATTTCTCTTCTTACCTCATCTGATTTTTAAGCAAAAGAGAAGAAAAAATATACCACATCTCTGTTTGTTCAAACACTTAATGATTCTCTCCACACATAATTGTGGATATAGACTACATTAGGCACTTGGCAGAGCCTGGAAGGGCAGACATGATCGCTGTTCTATAAACCATGCAACCTAAAAAGAAGATATAAAGTAAATATACCAGCACCTAAACTCTGGGACCAAGAAGAACCACTATAGACAAACAAGAGGAATCAGGAAAAGCAACCAAAAGGAAGTAGTATCTAAGATGAAACTCAAAAATAATGAGAAATTGATTACCAAAATGAATACTCCAGAGGAAAACTGAAAGCATATTTAAAGGCTTATTTGTTTGTTTTTTAAACAATAACCTGGCACATTTTAAGGAAATAAAGATACAGAAAGGCTAGTGAAAAAAAAATTCTTATGGAAAGGGGGACAGGAGGAACAGTAGTAAGACAGACGAGGCTTAAGAGGTAAGTAGTGCCAGACCACTTGGGTCTTAAAAACCACACTTTGGGGTTTAAAGTTTATTTAAAAAACATTACGAGGAAGGCAGTGAAAAGTTTTAAGCAAATATGTGATCTGACAGAACTTGTATTTTTTGAAAGCACTCAGGCTGCAGAATGGATAATGAATTAAAGAAAAACAATCTGAAAAGGAGGAGGCCAGCAGGACACTGGTAAGACCAATTAGGTGAACAAGAACTACTATCAAACAAAAAGCAAAAAACCATAGGGACAGTATTTCAGTATGATAATCAATAGTCTACAAAAGAAAATATAATAATGTTTAGAAACAGAGAACACAATATAGTGCCCAAGGATTACATTTACAACTGCATCTGACTTCTACTTGAGACCTTTATCAAATATCAATCCAATCCTCTTTTGTTAAATAAACACTTCTTCCTAACTGTATCAACAACCTGCCCAACAATGGAGTCACTTTGCACACGTACCTATTAAAAATTAAATACATATTCTCAGTGGGGATAGCTAATTTTTAAGTGTTCCATATCTACAGATGGTTACTGGCTACTGAATGCCCAGCACTGACATAAACATTTCTATCACCACAGAAAGGTCTATTGGACAGTGATGAGCTATACATAAACCTAAGCCTGCCACTTCTCTAGGTAAGCATATTTAAAACAGGTACCTGTTCTCTCTAAGAAGACACCTGTGAATGCAGGCTCACTCACTGTCTCATACCCACTCCTTGTATATTAATAAGTCCTCACACTACAGCGAAGAATCATGGTGTACAAACCACAAAGACAGGCTCTGTGTTTTGGCTCATTAATCCTCACTATGCTTTGAAGAAATAGAAAAGCAGCAGGCATCATCCATGTTTTATAGGTGAGGACACCAAGGCACAGAAATTAACCTGCCTGCGGCTATAAAGTCAATAATGGAGTCACAAATAAAAGCTGGATTCCCTAACACCCAGACCAGTGCTCCATTCATTAAAGTAGTCATGGCTGATTTAAGAACCCCAGGATGGAAACTATTCAGTTTCACCTGACCCAAGAAACCATTTGCTTTATCAAATGGCTTGCTATACCCACAGGAGGGTCAAATCTGTTAGGTCCTTATATAGACATAGATATCTCTGTTAGGTTCATGTACACACACACACACACACACACACACACACACACACAGAAAAATAAATCAAAATATATACATCTACCCCTTGAGTATGCCCCAACCGCAAACTATCTTATGACTTGTGAAGAGAAATAAAGGAGATTAGACACACATAGTAAAACAAACAGCACTAAGGTATGGCACATTCTTGCATTATTATTTTGTTTTTCAATTATGTTAAATCGTTACCTATAAAAAAATTACAACTTAGAAGCTCTACATTTTCCAATTCTTATTTTCCTCTGTAAACTAGGTAAGCCTGACTTTTGTATGCTCTTTCAAAACCTATAGAAGCAACTAGGGCACAGAGAGGCAATTCTGGCATTTTCATTTCAACTACCTAATTAACTGAAAAGAGTAAAATAATATATAGGGAGACATGAGCCAAGTTACAGATTAAAGATATAAAATCTACATACGGCATTTGCTTGTGATACTCTTGACAATAGCAATTTTAAAATGCAGCCGCCAGCATTCACTAATGTGCCTCTGTGCCCTGACACTGCAAAACAATTTACTCAGAGCCTCATTTGAATAATGTGAAAAATCTAGGAAATAATTCAACTGCACTTGCCTAATATCTGAAATCTTATATATTTTAACTGTTGTTATACTAAATATGCAGAAAAATGCATGAAGAAATGAAATATTTAATTCTAAAGAATCTGAGAGCACAAAAAAGTAATTAAGTCTATAACTTCTTATAAATAAGTATGAATCAATCTACAGAATATAAACACTTAGAGAATTTGTCCATAAAATAAAGTTTCCAAAATGAAAACTGTTGACAATGGTTTCTGAAAAAATAGAGCAAACCTCCAATATGTAAAGTCTCATCAAGAAAAACAGCACACATGCTGATTTGAAATATGGAAAACCTAATGGTCACATCTAACTCTAGTTATAGAAAAGAGAGGAAAACATCAACTAGGGTAGAACAGTCTTTGCTTCATCATTTACCTTGATTTAGGAATACAAGTCAATTTAAAATCAATTTTTTGGAGACTACTTACACCGCATTCCGGGAGGCTCCATAAGATAGTAACAACCTGACTATATCCATGTGTCCATTCCTGGCTGCATCGTGAAGTGGAGAGTCATTCTGGTAGCCAGTGGTGTTCACCAATGCTTTATGCTGGAGCAGCAATTCCACTACCTTTAGGTGTCCATGGTTGCAGGCTTCGTGCTAATTCAGTTAAAAAAAAAAAGTGGGGGCCGGGGAAGGGATGAGGAAAAGTAAAGAATAATATAATACCACACTTTAGAGAAATAAAGTCAGTAAACTTATCCTTACCTAAATACTCATACAGACCGTAGGGTTGATGGAAGAGTAAAAGTCACTATGAAAAAATCATCTTTGTGGTGAGATACATGGTAATCAAAATCTGTGCAATTCACAGGAAAAGAAGAACCCTGGATAAAGCACTCTTCTTTGTTGTGTTGTTTTAAAGATAATGCAGTTTTAACCAACTATAGCTCCTAAGTTGTTCCACAAAATACTTCTTAAAGCACTAGGGAAAAAAAAACACCTGATATTTAACAACCAGAGCACGTATAAAATCTGAAATTCTTGAAGGCTGAAGAAAATGCACTATATTAGGTCCATACTAAATGGCAGACCAGCACATAGACATGTGCACCCAGCAGAGTAAATAGCCTAAGAGTTATTTACAAAACAAGTTCTCTGCTGAACTTAGAGGTTGTTGGATGGCTGGTGTCAGTAATAACAGAACTAACATAGTAGGCTTTCAAAACAGCTTACTAAATAAATAACAGAACGGCTAATGATGGAATATTCAAAGATGTATTACATGCAAATCTTTCTTTATGTCTAATGAGCTGCCAACAATGTCACTATATTGTATTCTTATAAATCTCTGGTATACTGTACTTTCTTTAGCACATATCAATTCATAATAGGCAACACTACATTCAACATGTCTAAGTCTATATCTAGGAGAAAGGAACTCAAACTAGGCATCAGATCCATGAAATTACTCACTGCCTTTTAAATACAATTTGCCTTAGTGGAAAAGTCATTATATATACCTTTCAACCTTTTTTGCACCTAGCCATTTAATGACAGCCTCCTAATTTCTGTGCTTAACTTCTTGTTTACAGGATAAAGAAAAAACACTCATCAACACTCTATGTCTACATTCAAATATCATGCTTTTTTCTTAATGTAACTAACCCATGTAACAACTCTAAGTATTTTTACCATTCTTTTTCCAAAGAATTCTTCACATTGCATTTACAGTAATAATAAGTAAAGACTTAAGATACTTAATTAACATAAACAAAGCTTTCTCTGCTGCCTCTTCTTGCACTGGACAGGGTATAAGTAAGGCTGAAATAGACCCTAAGTAAGAGGTACTCCCCTGTGACCACATTCCACACTCAGCCCTTCTCATTTCTCTTTGTTCCACAAAATCAGGTTCCAGTGACATGCCATGCTATAGAAGGAAACCTGATGTTCATTAACTCTATACATTAGTTAAATTCAGCAATGGTAGTATAACTGGATTCCTAAATCTAAAGGTAGTCAAAAGGCAGTCAATTTCTTGTCTGTCACAACTGAAAAGTTAAAATGGAAAATAATTATTTTCTTATACTTGGTGAAAACATAAATTCTTCAGTCTAAAACAAGAGTGTAGAGGTGGCAGAGGCTGATATATGGACAACATATAAACTTTAAGAACTATAAAGAGAAGGAGAATAAAAAAAGTAGATACCCAGTAGATACCCGGCACCACAAACAAACAAAACTAGAAAACTACCAGTGGTGTCCATCCAGCATGGTCTTTAACATTCGGATCACTTCCATTTTGCAAGAGGT
This sequence comes from Tamias sibiricus, assembly GCA_025594165.1. Classification (NCBI taxonomy): domain Eukaryota; kingdom Metazoa; phylum Chordata; class Mammalia; order Rodentia; family Sciuridae; genus Tamias; species Tamias sibiricus. The sequence continues at coordinate 80,437,093 of CM046660.1, read as the reverse complement.
ATTCAACAGAAGGGACATCACCCTACAACAATATAAAAATAAAAATATATTAAAAAACATCAAGAACTGGGATGTAGCTCAGTGGTACAGTGCCTGCCAAGCATTCAGGAGGCCCTGGGTTCAACTCCCCAGTACTGCTGGGAGGGAAAAAGGCATCAAGAACATAAGGAAGAAAGATTCCATCTTCTTCAAGAAAAAATTAAGCTTAAATCTTTTCTCTACTACCTATTGATCAAGAGCTAAAAAAATATTAGGCTATGCATGTATGAATAGTACCAATATACTGCATCATACTGTCTGTCCTTGAATATGAAATACAAAATCTTTACTAGCAATCCATATTCAAAATTCATCTCAAGATACTAAATAAATAACCCTGGCCAAACACCATCTGATCATAATGAAGCTTTTAAAGTTGTCATTTCATCTGTGCAGAAATCCTTTTTGAGCATACATGAAAGTGATTTCTGAGCATTATTTAAAACACTATGACCAAGAAAGCTACTGAGTAAAACCAATGTTAAACTGCCAAAATCCGTTACTTTATTGGCACTTATTCTATTTATCCTAACACATTAATTTAGTTTATATTCACCTTATTTGCTTAAAGGTATTTTCACTGCAGAAGCAGTAGCTGTTTAAAATGGCAGAAAAGGGATTAGAAGAACACATTCAAAACAACACATGAAATAAACATTCAATGTTTATCCCAAAGTTCAAGACTTAAAATCATAACCCATTATCAATTAACTGAATTACAGAAAATAAATTGTGACAAACTTATGATATCCCTTACGAAATCTTTCCTACTAGTGAAAAGGTTTTCAATCTTTCTCTATTTCAACACTCTCAGACATATATGCAATTATTTTACATCAGTTCACTGACATAGTGAAGGGAAAAGGAAAAAAGGAATAAATAAAAAAAACATTTTTGTAATTAAAAATTACAGAATTTTTTTGAATAAGATGTTTTTGAATAAGATGAACAAGATCAAAAATAAGTGAATTAAAATAAGGCACAAGGCAAGGAAAACAAAACTAAAAAGGCAGACAATACTAATTCTACCTTCAAGTTATTAAGACACTTTTCATTGTTAAATGGTATTAAAATTAAATCCCTTTCCAATTTTGAACTTTATGTGTCTTATGTGTCCTGATCTAACCAAATTCTAATATAGGTGAATGGACCTCAGAAGCTGTCTTTTGAAAAAATAAATGACACAGCTTGGAAACTATGTCGCCAACCTCCAATGAAAGTGAACCCTGGTAAATAAATTGAGGCTGAAAGAATTAATCTTAGGGAATATCTCCTCTCTATTTTTTTTTGGGGGGGGGGGGGGTACTGAAAATTGAACCCAAGCCCTCACACATGCTGGGCACACATTCCACTATTCAGCTAAACTAGGCCAAACTTCTATTGTTCCTTTTTTCCAAACTGGAGATCATAACCCTTAATATAATATGCAAAGATACCTGACATATTTTTTTCTTTCTTTCTTTTTTTCCTTCTTTCTTTCTTAAGTATTAGTCAATTCTTAAAGTCTTTTTTAAAAAACTCTAGTTAGGGGCTGAGGATGTAGCTCAGTGTATACTACTTGCCTAGTATATACAAGACCCTGGTTTCAATCCCTAGTACTACCACAAACATCTAACTATAAAATGAAAGATATTTATTGCCTCTTCTTAAAACAATATCAGGCTTTAGGAAGAAGAATATCATTTATGTAGTGAGATGAAGAAAAAATTCTCTTGAAATTACACCATTACAGGTCACAGCAAATATAACTAAATCTGTTCTTTTATGATTAACAGGAAAGATATAGTACACCTAAATTCACAAAAAAAAAAAAAAAAAAAAAAAAAAATCACTGATAGTTTATTCTGAAGAAGGCTAAATAAATAAAAGTTACATGACAGAAAAAAACATATGCAATGTTGTGAATTATTTTGTGAAACATTTCTTTAATGAAGATGCAATCTCCTACCCCCAATATTTTTAATTTCTGTATTTGTGTGTGTGTGTTTTCTTTTTTGCACCAGGGATTGAACCCAGGGGTGCTCAACCACGGAGATGCATCCCCAGCCCTAACCCCCATTATTTTCTATTTTGACACAGGGTCTTGCTAAGCTGCTTAAGGCCTGTAACCTGCTATCTTTCTGGCTTAGCCTCCAAAGTCACTGGGATTACAGGTGTGCACCACCACACCAGCCTAATTTATATGGTTTATAAACAGAGACATAAAACATAAAAATTATACTCATTAATGGAGAATGATGTTTTGGTATATGTATACATTACATAATATTTACATTTAGGTAGACATATCTATCTCCTATCATTTCTGTATGGTAAAAAGATTCAAAATATTTTTTCCTACCTTTTGAAATATATAGGACATTATCATCTTTTAAATTCACCCTATTATGCAACAGCACACCAGAACTTCTTACTCTTATCTAACTATAGTTTATCCAATACTCTTGAAATGAAAGTTTTCCTCTACTGGGTTGATAATGTATAAGTCATCAATCCCCTAAATATAATTAACATTTGCTTTTTAAAATTTTTGCTTTTTAAAAAATTATTTCTATTTTAATATTTTGGGCTACTTCTCAGGTAGAAAACCTTTAGAAGGTAGCTTAGGGTTTTAAAATAAATCCACATGCATCATATTTTTATCATCCTTAATTAAAACAAAATAATGTTAAAGGTTTTAAGAGACCTAAAAGTAAGCATTATATACGTTCCAAATTGACTGTCCCAGTTACAAAACAAAAAACAAACAAAATATTTTTTTCCCCAAAATCCCTTAGAGTTGCAAATTCTGTGCTTCCAGTGTAACATGTATTTAGCAACTTTTGCTCTACACCCAAGTCAGTTCCAAATGAATTCAGGACATCTACCAAGAAATAAATTTGAATTATTTTAAGCAATCCTCTGAACATTGGAGAGATGAACACCCAGAACCATACACATTCCTTACTTCCAACATGAAAGTATCCACAAAAATACACACACACATAAACCCTCCTCAAAAGTTCCCTCGCTTTGATTCTACATGGTAATGAGAAAAAGCATAACCTAAAGAAGTCCAGAAAATATAAACACAACTGTGGAATGGAAGTCATATGAAAAATCAAATAAAATAGAAAGAGTGACAGTCTGGAGAATACAGAAAACTCTTTTAAGTTGCCAGTTACTATTTTCTTTCATCTCACCTCTTTTGTTATCAAAGGTGTCTTCTTTTAATATCTCACCCCCTGAAATGTATAACTGATTAGCAAACTGCTTGCTGCTTATACCCAATCTGCTTTCTCCTCCTTAGTACTTAAAAATTTGTCATATTTTCATCTTTCTACTTTATGTAAATTTATAGTCATGCACATAAATAAAATTATGATAATTAGATAGGGTCTAATGTAACTGGATAGGCTTGAACTGCTATGAAACTTCCAGGAAATAAATTAACTTCTGCTTCACATTTCTTTAAATTACTTTCTTCTCTAGAAGAATATTTTAAGTAAGAAGCACTTACTCTTATTCCTTATAAGAATAATTGAGGTTTCCTTAAACCACAGCTAAAAGCGGGTGAAGGGGGGATATCATCCAAGCAAAGAATTTACAAAGGCTTATAAGAAATTTAAAATGGATTTGGTATTTTCAAGTAATACTTTAAAGTCTGAAAATAAGAGAGAATATGTCCACTGAATTTTTATAATGCTAAGTTTTCAATGAAAAAAAGTTCTTCACATATTCTCACATAGTGCAGAGATGTGCATAATTTAGCAATATAAATTAACTTTCCAAAAATATAAACAAAATTATTTTTCCAAATTACAAAGATTAACTCTTCTAAAATATCACTAATAAAGATCTTCATAAAACCAGTAGAGAACATTACAATTAAGGGCAATAAAAATTACTTACCCAACATGGTTGAACTTTTCCACACAAAGAAACTGATCGGATCGCTAAAACTTCTCCTTTCACAGCAATTAGATGTTGTTTTAAAAATAAAATTAGCCATCTAGGATGGCACTATAAAATGTTAAATACTTCTTTAGCCTCTTAGAATTTACTTAATAATTCATAAATGATTCTGACTGCCTACTAAGTATTGCAAAAAATTACTAGTATTACAAAAGCAGACTTGTACGTGATTGGTGGGAGAGTTACTGGAAGAGGTGAATGCTCACTCCAAGGTGTTCCACAAATTAAAATCGTGAACATCATAGATGCCAGTTTGCTTTCATGTCCTTTACTTTCTCATGAAGCCAGTATGAAGGACATATAAAAATGATGTGACTTATTAGTATAGTGAGTTTCAAAGTCAAACTCTGAAGGAGACACCTCCCTAGGGATTTGCTCAGCTCTACCCAGCAATTCTCCACCATCTTTGTTATAGTCTAAGCAGACCATGCCTTTAAATTGCCTTCAAAATATACAAATCACAAACACATCATGCATGCCATAGCTTTGAGCCATTCTATCTCACTAAGTTCAGTGCTATGGCACGATTTACAAGTAACCACAGCCATATTAAGAAATTGTGCCACAGAACCTGGGATGAGGAGGGTGCTGTTGACTCCAGTACTTACAAATTCCCAAGCACTACTATGTCATCACATAATTGAAAATGGAAAATCTTCTTTATATCCTTAGTATTTTATTTTTCACTAAATCAGAACAATAAACAATATGAGTGTTAATCTCTTATTATGTTTTCAACAGCATTTTAGGTATAAGTGACAGTTATTTAAATAGAAATATGGATTATAATGACATTTAAATAAGAAGAGGGTTATAGAATTATGGGGAGGGTGGAGCAAAGAAAAGTCAAGTTTTGACTCAAGTCTAATTACACTGGCTGTTGTGCAAGTATAATAGGAAAGCAGTGCAAGAAATTAGGGAACTAATTCTGTGGTTTTGTTCCCCAAAACTACCACATCACAATTCCCAGTACCCGTGAATATGTTAGCTTACATAGAAAAGGAACACTACAACATGACTAAGGATATGGATCTTGAAAAGGGAGATTAGTCTATGCTGTCAAGGTAGGCCCAATCTAATCAGTCTTTAAAAGCACAGAAACTTTCCTGGCTACATCAGAAAGAAAGCATGTGAGGACTCAGCCTACTGTTGCTGGAACTGAAGACAGAGGAAGAATAGCACCAATTAAGGAATTTGACAGTCTCTAGAACCTGGGAAAGGCCCTCAGCTGAAAGCCAGAAACCAAGAACTCTGAGTTCCTGACAACAACCCAAATAAGTAAGGGACAGATCTTGTCCCTAGAGCCTCTGGTAATACAGCTGACAGACTCATTTTAATCTGATGAGACTGATCGCAAATTTCTAACCCTAAGAACTTTAAGAAAATTAATTTGCACTGTTTTAAATCACTAAATCTTGTTACACAGAAAGATAACACAAGTGATCAGAGAAAGAAAATTCAAAGGGTATGGCCAAACATGATGCCTAGAGGTAGGTTTGGGACAAGATATTAAAGAATGTTAATGTTAATAAGATTTCCAAGTTTGGAGATCATTGTGGAAAGTCATAATTGCAACAGGGGAACCTAACCAGCCCAAGAGAATAGTACAACTACTGCTACATTCTGTGCCCTCTTAGTACACATACTAAGCATGCACAGGCAACCACACCTCCTGAACCCAAGAGAACTACATGTAACTATGAAAACTGCAAATCTACCAATACGCTTTAGGGAAAAAAACAACCACCAAGAAAAACCTTATCTTTTGACAGCACAAAACCTGCTACTTTATTTCCTTTGGCTGCCTTAAGGGTCACCAAATTTAAATTCATTATGCAGTAGCAACTCTTTCCTCTTTCCCTGCTCCTTGTTCCATTTTATGGTAGCTTTAACTTTAAAGCCCCTTTAAATCCTTTTCTGAAGTAGGTGGGTACAAAACATAACTGAGACAGAATTATAATATTTGGTTTTCTAGTACATCCAGATTGGTCACTCTTGGCTACAAATGAGAAAATCAAGATAAGAATAAGATGAAAATTATTTCTAAAAAGATAAATATACTGACAAATCCATTGTTCTGCTTTGTTTTACCCAAGCATTTGTCTGAATGAAGATCAAACTTAGGTGGGGGGTACACATTCTGTTCACAGTGATCAAAAAAAACAACTATTGTTAATTTATGATTTAAAAACAATAGAAATGAACACATTTTTTTTCCAAATGTACTATATCAGAACCTTCCACCTTATGAGAAAAACAATATTTGATAATTTAAGTTCAAAAGAACAAAATGGGTAAATCTAATTCTGGTAAGATTCTAAGGTTCTAAGTAAGCTGACATAACTCACACAAAGCAATCATGAACATATCAACAAAGAAGGTTCTCGACAACAGGCTCATGCCACTATTTTTCCCCCATCTTAATATTATTCTATTGTAGCTTTTTTCCATGCCTGGACCAAAAGAACACAAACTATGGCAAATGAGCCAATCACCTGACTTTGCATATAATGTTTTATTGGTCTATATATTGTCCATGGCTACTTTTGCTCTAGGATGGAAGAGTTAGTTGATCAGTCATGACATAGACCACATGGCATGCAAAGCTTAACTACTGACTCTACCTCCTTAAGAAAGGGTTTATTAAAACATGTGCAGTGAAACACACCTATAATCCCAGCTATTCAAGAGGTTTGCAAATTCAAGACCAGCCTGGGCAACTTAGTGAGACTCTGTCTCAAAATTAAAAATGGCTGACGATGTAGCTCAGTTGTGGAACAACCTTGGGCTCAATCCCTAATAGCACAAAAAAGGGGGCTGGGAGGAAGGCACCAAACCCTAGCCTAGACCCTAGGCACAAAATAGCCTTGTTAATAAAGATAAATTATTCTATCTCTAAAAATTTCTCTACTAACATAAGTGGATGCTTGCCTGGAGGTTTGAAAATTTCCAAAATGCAAAACACAAACTAAAGCAGCCTACATTCTTACCTATTGGTAAGAACAATGATCAAAAAATACTATTACACTAACTACTTATGTCTATGAAAGAACTGACAACACCGTAACATTAAGATTATAATAGCTTACATGCATATATAATGTGCATACATATAACAACAAAAATCTTGATTTTATAAGTTATGCCTTGCGAAAATCAAAATAAAACATAACCAGAGTAAACTTCAAAAACCTTGAATTGTCCAAAGAATATGAGATCCCTCCCATGGTGATTTGCAGGTTCCCCCACCCCCACATACCCAGCTCCTGAATGGCAACAGTAACAGAGTATTCTACATTAATATGGAAGTAAAGGGGAAGAACAGTTAAGAAATGCTCATTTTGTGCTTTTCCCTTTCTCCACAAAAAAACACAGGAATTGCTGGACATACTCAATGTCCACAGAATGTTTTTCCCAGATGTTTTATGTTGTCCACCAGCTTAATGTTTAGGAATCTCCAAAGGATTCTTCCTCACCTCCCACAGTTCTCTATTCAATGATTTCCTGGATGAATTTTCCATATGAAGTCCCTGTAAGAACATAAGAGTTGCTCTAATTTAGGACTAAGCTCCACACATTATTTTTCCTATCACTTGCAAGAAATCAGAGCAGTCTAAGACTATGGAGCTTACTGCCCTCTCTCATGGGCAGTACTGTGTCAACACAATTGCACCTCATGCTCAGAAAGTAGGCCAGATTCCAAAGAACAGCACTGCCATCCCAAGTACTGAGGCAATAATTAGAGAATTAACTTGATGAATGGGCAAGTAAAAGAAATGGCTGACTGTGAGGCACAGGTAGCTCCTTTGTGGCAAACTCCAGAAAAAAATTTTTTTCCTGGTACTAGGAATTGAACCCCAGGGTACTTTACCACTGAGCAACATCCCCAGTCCATTTTATTTTTTGAGATAAGATCTTGCTAAATTGCCCAGGCTGGCTGGGATCCTCCTGCCCCAGCCTCCCAAGTCACTGGATTAAGTATGCATCACCATGCCCACCTGTAGAGCCACTTGTGATAGTCGAATGCCTAGGGTCACTTGAAAAATATATATATTTCAATGTTCCAGATTTTGGCAGAGCCCACAAGGAGCATCAAACAGAGACAGAAAATTGTCCCCTCTCACACAGCCTCCAGTTCTTTTGCCAGGTTAAAAACATCTTGCCAGCAATAACTTAGCTATTGTCTATATTCATACAGCTTGGGAGGAATGGTTAAACAAGATGATGAAAATTGAACAAAAACTAGACAACAGCAAAAGCACTTGGCAAAGTAGAAGCTCCAGTATTTGAATACTAGTTTTCTCCTATAAGATCATACTTCCCAGACCCAAGGATCACTGCTCTAATTAGGGTGAAGAGAAAGTCCCTGTCAACTTCGCTTCTACAGTTGTGAATAAGTATCATATCTGCAGTAAGTTAAATATTTTAGTAATTTATGGTATTTTTCACAAACCCAACGAAATTGCCTTAGAATTGGTCTTTGCTATAATTTGAGTCTTTGACGTCCCCCAAAGGTCCATGTGTTGGAGGCTTGGTCCCCAGCATGATGATATCGGAAAGTGATGGAAACATTGAGAAATGGGGCCTACTGGGCAATCTTCAGGTGACTGGGGGTGTGTCCTCAAAGGGGACAGTAAGACCACAGCACCTTCTACTTCCTCTCTTTCTACTTCCCAGCCATGAGATGAAAAGCCTGCTCCACCACACATTCCCACCATGTTATAATGCTATAATGCCACAGGCCCAAAGCAATGGGGCTGGTCCTGAATGGAAACCTCCAAAACTGAAAGCCAAAATAAACCTCTTTGTAAGTTGATTATAGCAGGTATTTGTTATAGAAACAAAAAACTGCCTAACACAATTTCACTCCAAGATTATTTTTCAGAGTAACCATCCTACCTTGATAGAAGCAATATGAAGCAAAGTTTCTCCTCTACGGTTTCTTTTCCCAATTGTAAAGCTACCGGGTGACATCTTCATTGAAGACGGGCTCAACATCATTCGTCTGTAACTTGAACTATTCAGTGTAGATGGTGGTGTACATGGTGAAAGGCTAATGGACTCATCTGATATATTACTGTCTTTCCTCTTTATCATGTCATCAGCTTTAAGTTTGCTGGAAGGTGGTGAGGAAGAGTCAAGCAATGGGATGTTTTCCGAGAGTACTGCTTGCTTAACTAAATCTCCGCTGGTGCTTGGAATGCTGCTTTTACATCTCTTAGACATGGAACCAGAAGATCTGCTGCAACATCCACGTTTGCCAGGGAGACCTGAGAGCAAAGCTGCCTTAGTTGTAAGATCATTGTCACTGATCATCTTCTTCTCAGGAGTCACCTCATTCTTCTCCTCAAGGTCTGGAGACTCTATATGCTCAGCCAATGGTAAAAAGACCTCAGTTAAGCTTTCAAAGCATTCAGATTCTGTTCCTGAGCCACTTGCTAATAAGTCTATTTCATTATTTATCTGTGGACTAGTAATAACCGATGGTTGGCTACAGAAGGATACCACCCTTTCCTTAAATTCCTCTTTGGAGTCAGGTTCACCAGCTTCTTTTTCTGCCTCTAAATTCCATTCTTGGTTGATTTCAGCTAAAGTTTTCTTTTTTTGCTTCTTTGCAGATGTTGTAGGAGCCTTTTTAGCCCTCTTAGGAACAACTACAGGAGGAGTTGAAGAAACAAATTCATACATTGAGGCTTGCTGAGTACCTCCATCTTTTATTTTTTGAGGCTGGGTTTGCACTGAAACTTTACTCACAACATATCTGACCTTCTTGCTTCGAGGACTAAACCACATCTTTATTGAATTCTTCTTGTTTTCCGAATCCTTGAATAAACTTGTTCTAGATGTATCATCTTTCAAATCTGACAGAAAAAAGAAAAAGATCTGTTATAGGGACTAATCTTTCCTATCTTGAGCTACCAAAGAATTGTGTTCATAGTTCTTCTAAGGTGTGTAAACTTTTATTTGTGTACCTCTTTCTCACTCCTAGACTATGGACTCTTTGCAAGCAGGCAGACACTCATTCAACAAGCATTTACTAAATCCTGTTTGTGCCAGACATCATACTAGAAATTGGAGGTATAGTGAAAACAAAACATGGGACATGTGTTACACTAAGGGCAGACAGAAAAATAAGTGAAACAGTATGACAGAGGGCGATAAGAGATATAGAGGGAAATACATTCATAAAATAGAAAAAACAACTGGGTGTGAAAGTGCACACCTGTAATCCCAGAGATTTGGGAGACAGGGTCAGGAGGATCACAGGTTCAAGTCCAGCCTCAGCAACTTATCAAGACCCTGTCTCAAAGTAATAATTAAAGAAAGGAAGAAAGGAAGGGAGGGAGGGAGGGGGGTGGAAGAAAAGGAAAAGAAAGGAGGAAAGGACAGATGTAGGATTTAATAAGCAGAAGACAATAATTAGTGCTTTATTTTCTTAAAATTGCAAATCAATCAATATAATTTACTGTATCAACAAACTAAAGGAAGATCATGTGATGTTCTCCATAAAACAGAAAGAAAAATTTGATAAAATTCAACATCATTCTTTCTTTTCTTTTTAAGAATTGGTACAAAAAAAAAGCTATAACTAGACTAACACATGAACTAGTCATTCCACCTCTGGGTATATACCCAAGGGAAATCAAATCAGTACATCAAAGAGATGCCTCACTCTCATGTTTCTAACACACTATTCACAATAGTTAAGACATAGATTCACCCAAGAAGCATCTACCCACAGATAAATAAAGAAAATACAGTATACATACACAATGGAATATTATTCAGTTGTAAAAAAAATGATATCTATAGGAACATCAATGAAGCTAGAGAACATTACGTTAAGTGAAATAAGCCAGGTATATAAAAAAAAAAAAATCACATGTTCTCTTTCACATGAATAAGCTTTAAAAAGTTGATTTTTTAGAAGTGGAGAGTAAAAGAGCGTAACTATAAGTTAGTAAGAGTAGGGGTGTAGAGATAGAGGAAGACTGAATAAGGGTATCAAAATACTATTAGGAGGAATAAGGTCTAATATTCTATAGCACAGTAGGATGACTACAGTTGACATAAATTTATGATGTTTCACGAAGAACTAGAAGGGATTGAAAAATTTCTAAAACAAAGAAATGATGAAAGTTAAAGAAAATGGAAATACGAATTACCCTGATTGGATAATTATACATTGTAACCATGTATCAAGTTATCACACAGTACCACCAAAATATGTACAACTTTAACAAGTAAAATAATTTTGAATGTAAAAAAAGGAGTAAACCTTAATGTAAACTATAGACTAGTTGAGAATAATGTATAAACATAGGTTCATCAATTACAGCAACTGCACTACTCTAGTGGATGTTGATAATAAGGGAGACCATGCATGAATGAAGGCAAAAGGGATATAAGAATTCTGTACTTTCTTCTTAGTTTTGCTGTAAACTAAAACTGCTCTACAAAAATAAAGTGTTTAAAACTTTTTTAATAAAAAAGATTCAGCAAATTAGTAATAGAACTTCTTCAGCTGCTTCTACAGCATAAAATACATCCTTTCTTTGCACTGGATTGGAGTGAGATCCACAATGCCTCACCTAGATTGAAAAATCCCATTCACTCATTCATTCATTAAATATTAATTGAGCATCTACTATATGCTAGACACTATTCTAGGCACTGGGGTTATGGTAGGGAAGAGAAGAAATTTTTTCCTTCATACATTTTAGGGTTCTAATGGAGAAAGAAAAAACATAGAAATCTATGTAAAATTGACAGGAAGTTAAAGTTTAGAGTGTCAGGGATAGTCTCAAAAAATGTGACAAATTCATTAAATAAATTTGTGCCTAAAAGAATATAGTAAAAGTTTTTCCTATCCAACAAATTGTACAAACCATCCACTTTTCTGATTCTGACAGCCACTTCTTTTTGTCTTACTTTGTTTTTGCCTTTGATACCATTCATTTTCTTGAAAGAAAGAAAGAAAGAGAAAAAGAAAAAGAAAAATCTTGGGGCTGGGTATAGCTTAGTGGTGGAATGTTTGCCTAAGCATGCACAAGGTGCTGTGTTCAATCCCCAGCACCACATACACACATACAAAAAGCGAATTTCTTCTTTCCTTAAAAAGTCTCTCTTCTCTGCCCTTCCATCTATATAGATAAAAATCAACCCAGGTCAGGCAGCACAGTGGTGAATACAAGGATAATGCCCAGTAAATACTGATGAATAAGTTCTTTGATATCCTCTTCAAAAATATTTATATAAGAGACATTGGAATTAATTTTAAGGCTGCAGTTACAACTCAGTAGTAAAGCATATTTTTAGCATGCATTTGGGATGATTTATGTGTACTGTTAAGAATTTACAAAAAGGAAACTATCTGACATGCTTCCTCCTCAGATGTGATTTTTCATTCAAGCCAAGAATTTTGCAAAAAAAACTCCCACATTATAGAACCAAAAAGAAATAAATAAATTTTAATAGAATGGAGTTCTAAACATAAGGTTCTTTAAGAAACACGCCAATAGCCACACTTACTGCACCTCATTCTTAAGGACTAATAGCACCCACTATGTGTGGAATGTGCTAAGTAAAATTTTCAAATGGGCTTATTCTTAAGAACTTTTGTTGCTCTGCAGACACAAAATAATTTTATTTTTTAAATTTGAGGATAACTTTCTTTTTAATGTTTTCATCATTATGGTTTAGATAAGAGGTGTCCCCACAAAGCTCATCTGCAAGACAATGCAAAAGCACAGCCAAGCAAGGTGGCACATGCCTGTAGTCCCAGTTGACTAGTCCAGACTCAGCAACTTAGCAAGGCCCTAAGCAACTTAGCAAGAACTTGTCTCAAAATTAAAAAATAAATAAATATAAAGAGCTGGGGACTTGGCTCAGCAGTTAAGTTTCCTTGGATTCAATCCCAGTACCAAAAAATAAAAAATTTAAAATTAAAAACAAGAGAAAGTTCAGAGGTAAAATGATTGGGTTAGGAAAGCCTTGAGCTAATCAGTGCATTAACCCACTGATAGGATTAACTGGGTGGAAACAGTAGGCAGGTAAGGTGTGGCTGGAAGAGGTGGGCCACTGCAAGTATCCCCTTGGGGTTTATCTTTTGTCCCTGGTAAGCAGAGTTCTCTGATTCCTAATTGTCTTGTCCTAAGCTGCTTTCCTCCTCCATGCCCTTTCCCTTCAAGGTGTTCTGCCTCATCTCAGGCCCAAAGCAGTACAGCTGGCCACCTGTGGACTGAGACCTCTGAAACTGTGAGCACCAAATAAACTTTTCCTCTAAAATTGTTGTTGTTAGGTCTTTTTTTTTTTTTTTTTTTTTTTTTTTTGGTACCGGGGATTGAACTCAGGGGCACTTGACCACTGGGCCACATCCCCAGCCCTTTTTTTGTATTTTATTAGAGACAGGGTCTCACTGAGTTACTAAGTGCCTCGCCATTGCTGAGGCTGGCTTTGAATTTGTGATCCTCCTGCCTCAGCCTCCCAAAGTGCTGGGATTACAGGTGTGCGCCACCTCACCCGGCTTCTTGTTAGGTCTTTAGGTTACAGTGGCAAAAAAAAAAAAAAAAAAAAACACAAAACAAAACAAAACGAAAAACCTGACTAAAACATTCATGTGTCTAGATTTATCATTATTATGTATTTTTACTGCCTTCTTGTCATTCTTTATTCAGAGAACCCCATGGTTTTATTGTTTACCAATTTAAAATTACTAATATGCATATGTCTGTAATCCCAGCAAACTGGGAGACTGAAAAGAGGAACAACAGTTAAAGATCAGCCTTAGCAACTTAGTAAGGCCCTAAGCAACTTAGTAAGAACCTGTCTCAAAACATAAAAAGGGCTGGAGATGTGGCTCAGTGGTAAAGTGCCTCTGGGTTCAATCCCCAGTACTAAGAAAAAAAAAAATTATTAACATACCAGAAGATTGTGGTCAATTTATCTGAAGTTCAAAGTCACTACTTCTATGTTTTCTACCTCATAGTCCATGAGTACAAAAGTTCCATCTTTATAAACAGACTTACCAAGTAAAAGGTAAGAAGAAATGGAAAATACTGGATTTTGAAAAATAGATAATTACTATTTAACTCAGTAGAAATTTCAAACCTGATCCCCACCTAAGGGGTAGGTGAGTGGGTAGGGAACAAGCATACTCCAAAACAGCCACTACTTCCTTCTGGTGAAATGGAAGCATTTCACTGAAGACAAAAAAAAAAAAACAATAACTCAGCTAGATGCAGAAATATGTATCTGAATAAGGACAGACCCTCCTAACCTTTCTATCATGGTATGTATGTATGTATGTATGTATATATGTATTTATTGCAGTACTAGGAATTGAATCCAGTGGTACTCTACCACTGAGCTGCATCCCCAGCCCTACATATTTTCTTTATTTTGAGATAGGGTCTTAAGTTGCACAGGCTGACCTTGAACTTTCAACCCTCCTAAGTGGCTGCGATTATAGGCAAGTACCACAGTGCCAGCTCAAGTATTTTTTATATCATAACTAAACATCATGAGGTTCACAAAATGTTACTGAGACAGGATCTTGGAACTAAAACAACTATGGTTCACAAAGTGTTACTGAGACAGGATCTTGGAACTAAAACAATCAGAATGAGGCATCCATTCACAATGTGACTTTACATCTAAATTCAACAAGGTCTTTTCTTTGCACCACTAAGTTGATTTGAAAACCAAGCCATTTCTGATATAATCTCAAGTCTAGAGGAAAGGTCAAAATGAAATGTTACCAGGACTACTTTTAAAGACAGACTCAGGATTACAAAGATTTAAAGGTTAACCCTCAGTAATCTGTAAAAAACCTGTATTTGGTCTTTTAAAGTGTGCTTTTTAAACACAGATGATGACATTTTCAATAAAAATGAGTCAAATCCCAAAGACCTCAATGTTTATAATCTTACAAAATGCAGAACCGAGTACTAAAAGAAAATTAAGGATTACAAGTGTACTAACACTCTCAACCGACTAAAAACACTAAATCTAAAAAATGAAACAAATTTCATTATCAGATATACATATTTCCTAACTTATAAGAAGTAAATGACAAGAGTATCTATTATACAAACAAAATAATTTTAGTGATCATCTTGTAATAATAACTTTGCTCAAAAGATTTTAATTACCTAATTTGGTATAACTAAGCAAGGACCACTACTGCTAACATGACTGTAAATTGGTGAATTTTACGCAGCATATCTAAGATGAAACTGTAAAAAGCAACAACAATACTACCACCAGAATATAAATCATACTATTAACAGCTACAACTGTTTTTATGGGTGAACAATGCTAAGCATGATAAATTATTATATTCATTTCATAAAGAAAAATATTGGTACTTTATCTACACAGCAAATTTCTTAATGATGACATTTAAAAGAATTCTAATCTCTGAATTTAAATATTTCAGAGCATACCACAAAATATCCAGGAACAGAGATGCACATGTTACTAAGGAGCTGCTTGGCCAAGTTTTTTCTTAAAATTTATTAAAACTATAGAAAAGAGAAGCAATTAGAAAATATGATTTCGCTATCATTAATCTACATCAAAGGATCATAATGATGTACATTGTGTGCCTTTCAAATTATTCTCTATTATAGGTTTCACAACAAAAGTTGAGAAATCTCTTTGACTAACTAGTCCCTTATTAAAAAAAATCAAAGGAAAGTACTTTGCTTACCATCTGTGTAACATTAACGCCTTCAACAAAGAATGATTATAAATTAAGAAGTATTTAGTTCTATTAAAAAAAAAACACCAATAGCAACACAGCTATTCAGACACTCATCTTCATCTATCATAAAAAGTCATTGCACATATGAAACACTATATAATCACTTCAGAAAGACCATCATCTCTCTCTAAATCAGAAAAAAAAGGAAAACTTTGAACCCATGAAAGCTTAATCAAAGTATTTTTAATGTCACCAGCACCAACATGTTCCACAGAACTCAACCAGCATCTGCAAGGTCTGATTTAGTATGATGAGGCTCAAGAGAAAATAAAAACTTTTAAATTTTACTCTATTAGTAGAAAGCAGATTATGTTATAAAGAATAAGGTAAAATTATCCCTAAATGACCATCAGAAAAATATGACAGACAACCTCTTTTCTTTAATGTACACTGAACCAAGAAAAATCTGTTGAGGCATTTGGAAGCTCATTTCAGCAAGTATTACTATAAATCAGGCTCTTTATCTTCAGTATACCATACACTATGTCCATAATTTGACAAGTTCTTCCTAATTAACCACCTTAATTACAGTAATTATATATTTTGTAGTAAATCCAAGTAACAAGGTTCATTTGGATGATAAATTATGAACTACATGGTTTTTAAAAAGACAGAGAAAAAGTGAGAAATGTTTAACCATTCCACTTAATTCATCATCTTCAGCATGTGATTTAACAGAATTATACAATTTTGGAGCTAGACCTTAAGAATCACTTACTCTAATACCCTTATCTTATAATGAGATCATTTTTCAAATCTCCTCATTATAAAGAGTACTGACATCATTTGTTTGCAATTATTGCCTACTTTTAGCTGCTATATGGTTTACCTTATTACCATTTCAGTTTTAAAAGTATTTACTAGATAAATTAACAAAGAGGACTGCATTAAATGTACCAACTAGATAAATTATAAGGAAACAAAGGAAAATGCTCCAGGAAAAAAAATCCCACGTACTCTTAAAGGCCAGTTTGTTCTGGGAGGACTTTTAAGAGAAAAAGCTTGTAATGATACAAGTTACATTAAAATAAAAAAAAATAAATAAAAACAAAGCTTTGTACATGGAATTAACATGCTTGGATAGATACATTTTAATTTAATTATACTACGGATTTATTTTCTATCAAAATAGCAAAGAAGGGTATTACATTATATAAAAGGAATCACATAAACCAATATCTGAGAATTTATTTAACATTATTTTATCTAAGTTTAGTCACTAGGATATGAATTAGTTATAGCACTGCCAATTTTCACCCAACTCAGTTCAAGAAAAAGTTAATACCAACACTTCTAACAAAAAAATTTCACAAAATGGAAAAATGTATGGGTCCTCAGTCTCCTCACCTACAGGATAAGAGAATTAAAAGTAATTTCCTATTCTCCTAAAATACTGATTATGTTTTATCTGAAAGAGTGAAATTCTGATTCATCTTAAAATAAGTTAATGTCAAAGGCAGCACTGTTAAGGTCTATTGATGACTGAAGGGATTATTACCTTTTCCTTTTGGTGCTGATAATGGAACCCAGAGCCTTGCCTTTTACTCATCATAGTAAAGAAAAAAACAAAACACAAAATGCCTTCAGAAAATAAATTACCATAATTCTTTCTTCCAACTTCACCTATACTTAGATGAGACAGTATTATAGGCCTCAGATGCCACCTAGAATCTTGTTCTAAACTCAATTTTCCTAAACCGTCTTTAATGATGAAATATTAGAGTATTTCATATTGCATAGTCTATAAAATATGAAAACTGTACCAATGACTCAAACATCACTCAGTACAGTAAAATCTGTACAGTAAAATCTGTACAGGGAAATCTGATAAACACTCATACAAGGATAGCATCATGTGAACAGGAAGACAGCCATTTCCAAGCCAAGGAGTCAATCCCAGAACAGATTCTCCCGCACAGACTTCAACGGGAACCAACTCTGCATATACCTTGATCTCATATTTCTATCCTCCAGAACTGTGAGACAACCAGTTTCTCTTATTTAAGTCACAAAGTCTGTCAAACTTTATTACACTTTGTTATAGTATCTCTAATAAATGGATACATTACTACACAGTAACTAGAAGAGTTAAATCAAATTGTCATAAGAGTCTCAAGGTATTTTCTAACAAAATAAACTTGCTTGTTTGGTCTGTTTTCAGTAACTTTTGCTAAATACTTTATATCTTTTTTTATGTTAAAAAGCTGTTTCCTGCCAGCATCCCTCACCCCTGGTATGAATGTGTTTACTTCATATTGTATATCCTTCCATCCTCTGGCTGCCTAGATCAGTAAATAAAATTGATGTAATATAATTTATAAGTAACACTGTTGACATTCTGATCCCAGTGGAGGCTGTAACCTGCCCCTCTCTAGCCCCTCCTCACCCCCCATAATAGCATTCCTGTGTATTAAAGCTAAAGAATTAAATGTTTAAAGAGTTTAAGAAAAAAAAGTCTCAAGGTGGAACCCAAAATATGAATGCACAGCAATTCATTTTAACATATTACACACTCTTAAGAATCTTATGAAAGCCACTTTCACACTGACATCAACATTGTTTGTACTGTACAATTAAATCAAGGGGCTCACTGATTCTTCCTGACCAACTCCAAACACTGCGTAAGATATAGACCCTTATCTGAGAATCCCTGCATAAATCCATGGTGCCTACAGGTGTAGGAGCAAGATCACACACCAATCTTTCCAACCAGAAAATTAAATACATCAAGCACATCTTTGAATAAAGAGAAAAAGAGCCCAGAAAACTAATGACAAAACTTTTCCTCACTGTATTCTTAAAAGAGGTTTATAACCAAGCCGGGCGCAGTGGCGCACGCCTGTAATCCCAGCATTTTGGGAGGCTGAGGCAGGAGGATCGCGAGTTCAAAGCCAGCCTCAGCAATGGCAAGGCACTTAGCAACTCAGTGAGACCCTGTCTCTAAATAAAATACAAAAAAGGTCTGGGGATGTGACCCAGTGGTCGAGTGCCCCTGAGTTCAATCCCCGGTACCACAAAAAAAAAAAAAAAAAAAAAGAGGTTTATAACCACATATTATTTTTTTTAAAAAGCACTTAGAAAAAAATTGTATACAACTATATCTGAACATAAGAACTTTATCACCATAGCATATTTCATCATTAAAAACATGAAGTCTAATGATCCAGATAATGAGATGAAAACTTGTCAAAGGCAGAATACAATTTAAATTCTTCTTAAAAGTATGAACATTACCTACGTAATTCATTTCTTTATTTCACCAAATTCATCTTTATTAACTGATAATAACACATCATGTCAGAATTCAAAGATTTTAAAACAGTTATCTAACAATTTCATATGAACATTATCAATCATTAATGCCATCCTGACAAGCAAGAAAAGGTTCTCCTATAAAGACACACTAAAATGACATGATGTGGTCAATAAAAAGACAACTCAAATATCCAATTATGAAGATTCAAAACACTTTCCTTTCTTTTCACAGCTAATTAGTTCTCAGTAGAAAGCCTAATGGGAAGATATATGGTTAATACTCAGAGACTAAGAATAATTTGAAAAACATTAACCCCCATTTAAATAAAAAAGAAAATGAATATTAGATTTTTGCTCTTTCAAAATGTGCTCATCTGATTAATTCAGTCTAGAAAACTGATCCATGGAAGAAAGCTGTATTCTATCTTGCAAAAGTATTTTTAAGTGAGTTAGCATTATTAAGGCCAAAATCACCATTCCATATATATTCCACAGAAATTATAACTGTAAAAAGCAGCCAATATAAAGTAGGGAAAAAAGTTGCTGGACTGACAATCAAATGGAATGGACTCTATCTTTCATGCTTTTCTACCAACTACATAAGTGACTAAAGGCAAGATCACTTAACCTCTCTGGACCTTGGTTTCCCATCTATAAATAAGGGATTTCGATTGATCATCTCTTATGTTTCCTGTCATTTCTCAAAATGATTCCCCAAAAAAACAAACAACAACTACTATAGATCTTAAAATCCGAAATGTCATTCATAATTCCTGGTAAGATGCTTTATGTGATTAATACCAATTCATTAGTTAACTAAGAAAGAGAGAGATTTCTCACCTGAAAGCTTATTGTCATGTAGCAAATTCCGAAGCTTACTACAAAGCTGGATCATGCTGTCCAACTGTCTGTTGATTTTGACATCTAGTATCCAAGCTGGGGTGTAACACACTGGACATCCAGTTCCAATACAGTCACTTACACAATCACTTAAATTAAAAAAAATAAAGAAACATCAGAATCTGAACTCAAAAAAAAAAGAAAGAAAAGAAAAATTAATAGATTTTGAGCAGAAAAACAGAGCAGAGGTTGTTCTAACATGTAATAGCCAATTTGTTCAACTAGTGTTTTAGATAGTTTCAAACACACACATAAAATCTAAATTTAAATCTAAAGCTGCTGAGGTAATTTGCTATGAGACTTGACTTTGTCTGACATTGATCAGGAGAACAAATCTACAGCTGCTAAAGGATGAGGTACAGGGAAAGACATAAATAAGCAGATCCAGTATCTAATTCAAGGTAGCCGCCATACATCTCAACCTCTCCTATCCTAAACCTGAACACTCTACTTCAAAAAAATGCCTAAAACTAGTGCAAAGAGACTGGAAAAGTATCTTTTGTTTCGTTTTTGGACAAGTATCTAAAGGCTTTAGTTTGTGAGAAAAGATCTTTGGTTCTTTCAAATAAGTTAATCTGTAGATTCAATTACCTCAATTATCTGAGTGTTAAAATCTCAACATAGGAAAAAAGTGTTTTTCTAACTTTTGGGACTACAAACCCTCTGGAAATTTTATGAACATAAATATAGACTCCTGTAAAAAAAATTTAAAAAGGGTTGTGGTGCTTGACAATGCCCCCTGAAGCACATTTTTGAACTCCAGAATGAGAATCCTATAAATCTACTCCTTCCTTAGCCTCATCAGATAGGTGTCAGTTAACTTGGGAGTATAATAACTGTAAAAATCATGTCTTCCCCAAGCACTACACTGCCATGTGACCCATTTATTTAAAGGCACAAAAGGTTCCTACAATATGAACTATCCTTAGACAAAACCTGTGGTGTTTCAATTTTTTTAATCCTTGGTTCTTAGCATAATTTTTGACACAAAATATTAAAAAAAAAAAAAAATCACACACTTTAAAAATGAATCTGTGGGATTGTGGCTTAGTGGTAGAGCGCTCACCTAGCACGTGCATGGCCCAGATTTGATCCTCAGCACCACGTAAAAATAAACACATTGTGTACGACTAAAGCAAATAAATAAATAAATAATGAATAAATAAAAATGAATCTGTAATAACCATGCTGGAGCTGGAAGAGAACTTTGAGATCATCTAGTTCAATAAATGTCCAATTTCTTTATCAAAGGAACTTCTGCTAAGTTTGTTTGCTTACACTGCTACTTGATCCAGGCAAAGCAGTGTAGACCTGTAGTCCTAGATACTCAGAAGGCTAAGGCATGAGTATCATTTGAGCCCAGGACCAGCCTGGGCTACATAGTGAACCCCATCTTAAATCAGAACAGAACAAAACAAAACAAATTAAAAAAAGAAAAAGAAAAAGAAAAAGAACTCTAACTTGGAATCCCAACACACACAGCAAACCAATTACAATTTAAATAAATTACAATTTAAATAAATTTTTGTGTACAACATTTGAGCAATACCAGTAAAATACAATCTGAAATTCATTCCTTAAGAACCACTGACTAATTTTCAATTTAAGAAAATGAGATCCAGTTAGTTAAGTCACTTTCCAACACTGCAACACTATTTAGAACAGGCCCTCATCTGAAACCAGAACTGTTTGGAACCATAAGTGTTTTAGAGCTTGGAGTTTTAGGATTTGGGAATATCCGTACAGACTTTGTCAACTGAACATGCCTAATATGAAAATCAAAACATTTTTGAGAATCATGTCAGCATTCAAAAAGTTTCACATTTCAGAGCATTCTGGTATCAGATTTCTGGATTAGGAACGTTCAACTTATTTTCTGTTTGTTTTATAACTTTCTCAAATTGTTATATAAACATCAATCCAGAATTCTGAAAAATGTACCATTTCTCAGTAGATCTACATAATGCAGTGAGCTAATATTTCCAGAAGACCAAAAGATCAATTCAAAGCACTGGATAAGCCAATAGAATTTAATGCACAGAGTCCAAAAACATACTGATTCTACTGTGACAAGCCTAAAAAAACTAGCACTTGTCAAGTTTTGGTATAGTACCAAAGAAAATTCACTATTACCTAAAAGAGCTGTTAAAATAGGCCCTTTTCCAACTACAAATATGCATAAGATGAGATATTACCCACATATTTGAATCAAAATGACACACATCACAACAGAATAAAAACTATACCCGATAGGAGAACCTAGCTGTCATCTATTAAGCAAGACATTAAAGAGATTTGCAAAAACTTACAATAATACCATCTGTCTATTTTTCCTTTGAATCGTAAAATAGTTTTTAGTGTTATTTATATTAGTATATAATGGGCTTATTGTTATTTTTGAATGAATTATATTTTAAAAGTCTCAGTTTTATACAATCAATTCATACACACACACACACACACACACACACACACACACGCACACAAACAAAAACTCTTTATGGTTCTCAATTTTGAAAAGTATAAAATGGTCTGAGACCAAAACGTTTGAGTGCTCCTGCCACATGCCTTAAATTAATTATATTTTAAAGACAGCACATGAAATACTTCATCAGGGATTGGCATGAGCATATAACCATCCCTCAATATTCACAGAGGATTGGTTATAGGACTTCTGCAGTCCCCAGTACCCTGCGGATACCAAAATTTCTGAATGCTCAGGTCCCTTATATAAAATGGCACAGTCTTTGCATATAATGTATACACATTCTCCCATATTCATTCTTTCTTCATGCTAAGTTGCTGACGACTGACGCTGGCCTGGAACTTGCAATCCTCCGCATGCTACCCATTCAGCTTTCTCATATACTTTAAATCATCTTAAGATTATTTGTAATACCTAATATAATGTAAAGTTATAAAATAGTTATTATACTGTATTATTCAGGGAAAATGAAAAAAGTTCTGTACATGTTTAATAGGAATAAAATTTCGTTTTAAATATTTTGATCTGTTTGATTGAATGTAGGAAAGAGAACTGTGGATATAGTCAGCTATACCTTGAAATTACCATAACACTTAATATTAAAATCTGTACCTCTTCACCCTGCCCTACCCCTATTTCAGTTGAATCATATCAAAATCATTTTTTAAAACCTCACTGCTCCTCATCACTTTTATGAAACTTAAAACCTACAAAGAATCTAAACACCTGCACTAATGCTTGGCATAATCTAATCAAAACAAATCACAACTGCACTGAATGGATTCTTTTCTCTGTTCATGTTATATACACAGGATCATTTCCTCTTTCAAGATGTTCTCATTTCTCTCTTAATCTTTTAGTGGCCATTTTAAGTCACACAGCCCTTTAGAATCAGATTAAAAGTACGGATCCCTTCTCCCCACACACATTTTGCATATAATTTCATTATGTTCTACTAGCTTTGTTGGTGACCTATTGTACACAGTGAGCAAACCCATATGCATTAACTGAAACAAAATGTGCTTGCTACAGAGTGGGGACAGGGAGTGGATATGAATTCTTAAGGGGATCACGGGAGGTATTTTAGGAGGCAGTGACAGCTCAGCTGAAACATGTCACATAGCTGATGAAAAGTCAGACCCAAGGTATATTCCACATGGAAGAAATAGCAAGTGCAAAAGCCCTGAGGCAGGAGTGAGTGAGAGTGTTTAACAAGCAAAAAAGGAGAAGGTGGCTGGAATAATGTGAATCAGAGGGAAATGAGGTCCACAAGACAGGCAGGATTATAGTTCCTATGCAGCCTCTTGTAGACCTGCATACAGAGTTTGGATTTTATTCTAATTGCAATAGGAAGCCACTGAAGAATTTTAAGGAGGGCAATAATATGAATATGATTTACACATTTAAGAGAACACTGACAAGAAAGTAGAAAATGGCTGGGCACAGCATGCTTATAATCCCAGTGACTTGGAAGGCTGAGACAGAAAGATCCCAAGTTCAAGGCCTGCCTCAGCAACTTATCAAGATCCTGTCTCTAAATAAATAGACAGATAGATAGATAGATAGAGCTGGCAATGTAGCTCAGTGGTAAAGCAGCCCTGGTTACAGCCCTAGTACTAAAAGTAAATAAATAAAGTAGAAAATGGGGAAGAGGTAATGATGCCAAAAAGGGAAATCCAGGTATGAAACTATTACAACAGTCTGAGGAGACAGAAAACAAGAGGTTTTCAGTGGCAAATATAGAAAAAAGTGGGAAAATTCATGATTCAGTGCACATTTTAAGATGAAACTGATAGAAATTAATCATGTGGGATAAGGGTGAATGAGTTAATCAGATACGAATTGTGGTTTTCTGCCTTAAGCACAGACAGTGGTATCATTCAATGAAGACTGTCCAGGCAGGAACGGGATGAAGTGAGGACGATCAAGAGATGTGCTGTGAACATAACAAGTTTGAAATGCCTTTTTATTATACATATGGAGGTATCAGGTAGGCAATAATACCATCTCCTACCTATATGAACCCTGATGTAATAAATCCATGTTTCTAGAAAAAAAATGGGACCCCAACCATACTGCCTCCCACATATCCTCAAGTCACTCAATTCACATATTAAATTGTTTTCCTACATACTCAATATAGTTTGTTCATGCCAGATAATCATCACATAACTGGAAATAATTAAAAGACTCATTCAAAGAAGGCTATATTAATCAATTCCATAGATGCTTAGACCAAGACATTTAACCCTGAAACTAATTTCTCATGACAAAGAAACAGAATGAGATAAAAATATAATCTTATATAACCTATAAACCAGGGCCTTTTACATTAAAACATGGATATGATTCCATACAATTATATGAACTATGTTCCCCCCAAAAATGCTGAAGTCAACCCCTAGTACCTGTGACTATGACATAGTTTGGAAATAGGGTCTTTGTAGACGATTAAGATGAAATCACTAGGGTGAGCTGTAATCCCTAGAACTGGTATTCTTAGAAAAAGGGTAAATGTGACCAGGGAGAGAAATATGCCATGCCAACAAGGGAGAATGCCATAAACAGGAAGGCAAAGACGGAAGACATACATCTACAAGCCAAGGAACAGCAAAGATTGTGAGCAACCCAGAAGAAACAAGGAGCAGTCTGGAACAGACTCTTACAGCTCTCAGAAATAATAAACCATCAACATCTTGATCTTGTACTTTCAGCCTCCAGAACTATGAAGAAAATAAATTTCTATTGTTCTATAGCACTCCGTTCTTGGTTCTGTGTTATGGCAGCCCCAAGAAACTGATACAAAAATTCTAAGAACAAGACTTTCATAATTTTATAAGTCTAGATTCAAAAATAGAAGATTAAAAAAAAGATATTTGAATTATATAAAAGACTTAAATTCTTCCCCCAAACTTAGCAAAGCAAATGACTTAAGTTTTGTGACTTTGGACAAGTTATACTCTTTGAGCTTCATTTTTATTTGTAAATTAAGTGAGTTATAAGGATCATGAGATTATGCACAGTAAGTTGCTTTGCAGACTATGAAAGTTATACAAACATGAAGTACCATTATCGATATGATTACATAATTGTTACCTATTAAAAAATATAGTTACACTATACATATCAAACCCTAATTACTTACCTACAGAAGATGTGCTCACACCCTCCTAAACATACAGGCTCCCTCAGAATATTAGTGCTGTTTGAAAAGAGGAAAATAGTCAAGACTTAAGACATTGTAAGATAAACATTTCATGCCCAACATTTATTTCATTTAAAAAAAAAAGGCCCAACACCACCACATTTCTCCTTTTATCAAGTAGAAAGAAAATACTAAGAATAAATTCATTTAAAAAGCTTTTATTCCCCTAAATATTCTCATAAAATGACTGCTGAATTCAAATTGAAAACTATCAGCCGGGCGCAGTGGCGCAGGACTGTAATCCCAGCACTTGGGAGGCTGAGGCAGGAGGATTGCGAGTTCAAAGCCAGCCTCAGCAATGGCAAGGCACTTTAGCAACTCAGTGAGACCGTCTCTTAACAAAATACAAAAAAGGGCTGGGGATGTGGTCCAGTGGTCGAGTGCCCCTGAGTTCAATCCCTGGTACCAAAAAAGAAAAAGAAAAAAAAAAATAGAAAACTATCAAAACCCAGTACAAGTGGTAACACTTTTTATAATGTAAGTCAAAGGAATGACCTTGTCCAAGCATCACTAAACCTCTAAACCTCTTGGTGATGAAACTAACCACTGATATCTTCTTTCACATACTAAGGTCCATCTTCACCAAACAATGAAAACAATTATGGTAAAGACCACAAATCTCAAAATGTGACCCAATAATTAGGATGACATAACGTATCATCCAAATTTTTTGACAATTAAAGGGGTGGGTGGTTGATAACTGTAATCAACAGATGCAAACTAGGACTGTCCCAGGAAAACTAGAACATATAGTCACCTTGACCATAAGAATCCACAGATTCCCCTAAGCAAACATGTATTTCTCACAATTAAGTAGCCATCTATTTCTCACAGATGTCTTGTCCAAAAAAACAGCCACTCTTTCAATTCACAGCAAGTTGATTGCTTTGTTCTTTCAGTAACCGCAAATAGAAATCATCAAGCTGGCAGTCCACAGACTAAGAGATTCCCTTCATTTATAGAAGACACACAGAAACAAAATATTCCCAATGTTGTCCATCAAATACCTGCTACCTTTGATAGTGCTAAGAAGCTGCCGGTGCTGCCTAATAAACACACATCAAGTCACTACAGTCAGTGCATGTTATGCAGCAGGAGCACCCAGAGAAGGCAGGCCATGAATGGATGAACATTATGTGTACTAGGTTTATAACACCAACCCCAGGATCTCCAGGTATTTATACCATCATTATTCAATTACCTCTGCACACATACCACATATCAATAAAAACAGGCTTGCCCATTTCTTGAAAGATCAAATGTAACACACTACACATTTTAATAGGTATAAACATTAAAGTGAAATTGAGCTTTCAGAAAGAGCACAAAGAACTGAGTACACAGCCACAATATTATTCTCAGGCTACTGAAAAGGGTGCTCACTGACATTATAAAACCCATTACTTTTGAAAAATTCACAATAACTGATTTTTCTGCGACACTACATAGAACATACAGATAAAAATATGACTTCTGTTATTCTGGCAATTGAGATGATCTTTATACAAATGTTCATGCTGCCCTAAAATTTTTGCTCATTATTTGACCTACCAAACCTAACCCCTTTTTTTCAATCAGGTGTGCTGAATTTTACTTCATTGTAAATTCTGCCTCTAGAATCCAAGTGTGCTATTATCACACCTTCTCATATTACAATTCCCTTCCTCTTTCTCTTTAATTTCATCACCCTGGTCAATCCTGATTGCTCCCCACACTGAGAAGATTCTGTTCAGACTTGTAGTAAGTACCCTGCATTCCCTATCCAGCACAGGCCACATATTTAGCTACTCAGAACAATTTTTACCAGTACTCTAATTCTGCCAAGCTCTTAGAGGCTGATGAATACCAATATCTAACGCTAGATAAGTCAGAATCCATTTCTTCCTTGCCTGCTCAGGCTATGAATAACCATGATAAAAAGGAAGATATACAAATTTATCCCTAAAAAACTTGCATCTTCTTCAACTTTGTATCTCACCAAAGTGATATATTAGATGATCCTTGAATAAACAAACCAATAGATACCTATTCAAAATAACTGCCATGCTACCAAACCTGCTTAACCTTACTGGACTCATGGTGTGAGCTTGTGACAACCTAGACACATTTCTACCTCTTCACTAGTAATCTTCCCCCTCCCCAAGGCCTCAGAGGAAAAGGCCTTCACTCATTCTTCCTTCTTCAGATGGAATACTTCGTCTCTAGCTTCCAAATCTTCCCTGTGTCCTAAAAGAACTGATTATCATTATTTATGCTTCTTTATTCACTCATACCTAAATATGCACAGGTAATCTCTCCTCCTACCTAAAAACCACTTCCTTTTGACTCTGCCTCCCATTTACCTTCTGGCCCAGCTCTTCCCTGTCTTGAACAAATAAAAGCTCTGAAGCAAGTGCTCTACATCTCCTTCCCATTTTAGCTTTTCCTTAGCTGCTGCTTTTCCTGCCTCTGGATGTCAGCACACCCCCCTCAAGGCAGCCCACAGGCTCCTGGCTTTCTCAGTCAGTATTTCATTCAGTGCCTTGATTCTGCTTCTAAACTTTAAATTGCCTTCTTCAGATGATTCTGAACCCTTTATCTGTAGTTCTTACCCTTTACCCTAGCAATAAGATGCTATCATGTAATTAGCAATGACTTAATATCTATGAATAATTGATCCGTAGAACTAATTATTCTAATTAGCAAGCTAGATGACATTTTTTTGAGGTTGTTAATAGATGAGGGAAATATGAATGAGAAGCATGTGCATGTGTGTATGCTGGGGACCAGGCAGAGACAAGGTAGTGCCAACTCTCAATGGTGTTCAATAGAAGATGTTAGAGGGCAGATGATACACAGAGGTGGCGCCAATTTGTACCAAAGCCAGGCTTTTTGAGAATGGCTAGGGCTTAGCTAAGAGGATGCCATGAAATAAACGAACTTTTTTTTTTTTTTTTTTTTTTTTACAACTAGGAGTTACTGACCAAAACTAAATGCAACCAACTTTATTTTTCTGCAGTGGTGGAGACTGGCCTCGTGCATGCTAGGTGGGCACTCTACCACTAAGTTACAACTCCAGCCCAAATGTAACTCAACTAATTCCATGAGGAATTTATGTATTATTTTCAATTTTTAAGAATTTTAACATTAAGCCAGGCATGGTGGTGCACACCTGTAATCCCAGCTACTTGGGCTGCCCTGCAACTGAAACCCTGTCACAAAATAAAAAATAAAGAGGGGCTGAGGGTATAATTCAGTGGCAGAGCACCCCTGGGTTTAATCTCCAGTACTGGGAAAAAATAATGTAACATTAAAATTTTCTTCATAATCTCCTAACACTCTAGCCGTGCCATCTTTTCTCTCACTGCTCCTTAACAAAAGTTCTGCTTTGGTGGGGCCAGTGTCTGCAACAATTCTCAAGTATCTTATGTTCAATTCCAGCCCCAGGACTTGGCTCAGACTATCTTCCAAGCCTACAATACACCTCTTCCTTCCAAGCAATAATCCAAGTCCAACACATTACCCACTTAATAAAAACAACACTAAACAAATAAGCACCGGAATTCTTGGATTTTTGTCTCCATGCCATCATTTATGCAAAATTCGCATCAGACACCAGAAACATAAAGAACATGAAGTTGACTATGTGAAACTCTTTCCTAAGGAAATTGTAATCTAGCTGAATGATTATAAAAACTAAATTAATATATGACTTGAGAAGAATAAAACATCATAAAGTTCAAAAAATATGAGAAATGTCATTCAGTTGGGGCTCTGGAATTCAATGTTGAAAACTAAGTTGTCATTGTTTATTTGTTTTTTTACATTTTAACTGATTCTCTATTTTCCTTATCTCCAAACAGACTGTAGCCTTTCAGACAAGTAACTTGAATTTCATTTATCTGAGCTCTCCAACCCAACATTACCTGCCAAACATGGTGCTCCATGAGAGCAAATTTCAGTAAATCCTTAATGAATAAACAAATGGAAGACTACATACAAAATGTATTTGTATTAAAAAATCCATTTTATCCTTACTCTATTTTTCTGTTTTATATACATAAATATTAGAATGAAAAAAATCCAGATGAGTAATACATTTATTTGCATGGTAACAGAATTTCTGTACCTTCAAAATTCAACTAAACTACTTTCTTCCCATCTTCAGTCATACTTCTATGACTTTATAAGTTGATTTGGATAGATCAGTGCAGTCAGTGGATTATAATTTAGGGAAGAACTAAATTGTGAGAATAATTATAAAGAAAAGATCCTACTAATATAAAATTTTTCTTGAAAAGAAAAAAAATCGATTTAGACTATAAGACTGAGAATTATTTCTTAACTGAATGGCTCCCTAAGTTCCTATAAGAAATCAACTGCTATTTAATATCAGACAGGACAACTACCTCAGTGCTCTTACATTTTAGAGAATACCCAAAGTATTTTTAAGTCATAGACCAATGTGTTTTATATGAAAATGTACAGGCTCTCCAAACCAATCAAATAATTTGTTATGTTTATCTTTGGGAGAATAAATATACAAAGTCTTTAGTAAGTATGGTAATGTATAATGACATGGAAGCATCTTGTTCAGTATGCTTATTTTTTAAGCAAGATTCAAGTAAATCACATGGGAAAATTCAAAATCTTGTCAAATTGTTTAATGTCAATAAACGTTCAACGAAAGAATCAAATACCCCAAAAATCAAATGGGCAACAGATGTCTTTTAATGGGAAATATAATAAAATCTAATTACTATAGGAAAATCTACTACTTCAGTCTCGGAGAATACCATTCCGTCTTTCTCTTTTCTCCAAAGTAAAGCAATGTCTAAGTAACTGCTTATCTTCTTGTCCTTGTTCTTCCACCTGAAGTTCAAATATTAAGTGTTCATGGCTCACTTCCCTTCTCACCTTCAGAAGTGGGCCTTCAATCAGCATTTATATGCATCAAACTTCCTGCTGCCATCCTAAAATATCTCTTGAGCCCAAACTTGCTTAACAATAACTTCACTTGTAAAGTCATTTCCTATGCTATAAAAGGTCACCAGCTAACTGCAGTGGCATGCACCTGAGCTCAGGAGTTTAAGACCAGCCTAGGGAACACATTGAGACCTATTTCAAAATAATTTGTTAAAAAAAAAAAAAGTAATAGTAAATTTTAAAAAAGGGTGCCCCACATATCTAGTATGTTTCTCCAGCAGTCACACCAGCTGGGTGTTCACCCATAGCAGAACTGTATGTATGGTGGATTTAGCTCTAACTTCCAAAAGAAAGACCTATATCTACAACTGCCCTTAGGCCTAGGTCTCTGCTCAGTATGAGTAATTAACCTCAGAAACCTCAGGAGGATTCCTGAAGATTCAGGTGAATTAACTAGGTCATTCTGGTATTACCATTTTGTAACTGTGATCCTACCTGATCTAAATTTTTTTATAATTTAAGAAACACTAAAAAACTACATGTCTGGCACTGTGGCAAAAAATATAAACCTGTCTTTATGAAACATTTAGTATAAGTGAAGGAGACAGACATCAATCAAAATACCACATAAATAAATCCCACAAATAAATAAATTCAAATTTGGAGGATATGATGCAAACTGAACACTACTAATGTGTGTACTCTTTGTGTACATTAACTTTTCTTAGTTGTCAATGGACCTTTATTTTAATTTATTTGCAGTGCTGAGTATCGAATCCAGTGCCTCACACATGCTAGGCAAGTGCTCCACCACTGAGCTACAACCCCAGCTCCACACTAAATTTTGATAAAAAGTTTTACCATTATTTTACATCCAATGAACACTAATAATTATGAAACCTGTAAAGTGCAGGCAGGTTTAAAAGGTAGCTAGTTCCTGTTCTTCACATTATAGAGAAAGACAACAGAGTCCAGGAAAGTTATGTGAATTGTTCTTTGTAGGAAATTAACTACATGAACCAATGGGACGATCAATCTGATCCTGTCTTAACTCTGTTTATCCTACAATTCTTTTTAGCACACTGTCATTTGTTAATAATCCCCCCCTCATTATTAGCAATGGCTCCATTTATAGAAATCTATCTATACCTCAAAGCCTAATTCAAAAGCCCGTGAAGCTTTCCTGCACTGAACTCCCCAAGTATGCTTCTCTATACTCTCTTGGCCGTCATCACAATATACCCTGAACTGTGTATACATTTTACCTCTTAAAATTAAGTATACATTCTTTAAGGGTATAAAATGCATCAACACTAACTAACGTACTGCTTCAGTGATTTCTTGTGGTTCTAATGAATAACCAGCACCAGAGCAAACTAAGGGGAGCACCAGAGCAAACTACGGGGAGCAATTATCCCAAAGGATCACTGGCCCGTTAAGAATGCCTCTGAACATTCAAAACTCCTAAAGAAAGATAAAAGCTGAATGCTGGAGTCAGGAAATCTATCCTTTATTTATGTGTATTAATTCATTTAATTCCCAACAACCTGGCAAGGTAAAAACAATTACTAGCTCATTTTGCAAATAAAGAAAAGGAAGCATACATAGATCAAATAGCATGGCCAAAATCACTGAAGGTATATTTAAAGTCAGGGAGTCTGATTCTAGAATCCATGCTCAATCAACCACCGAGCAAGGCTGCCTCAAAATATTAAACAATACAAAATTAATTTTGACTGCCATTTAAATGACAAGGGTGATGGGGGGGATAACCCATCTATCCTAAAAGTTATAATATCACATTTTAGGTTTTTACTAAAAAAGATTTTAAAAGCCCAATGTAGGGTTGGGGATGAAGTTCAGTGTTAAGAGTGCTTGCCTAGAGCACATGAGGCCCTAGGTTCAATCCCAGCACTGCAAAAAATAATAACAAAGGCCCAAAACACAATGGTCATAAGCCCAAACCACCCTACCCACAATTTATGACAAGAAGTACTTAATTAATTCACAAAACTTCACCATATAACACCTGGGGCTTTTATAGGGCAGCTCCTATTACTATTTCCTGCTTCCTTTAGGAAAACATTATTACTATGCTCTCTGCCAGCCTCTCAAATGATAAGGTCTTCCTGCCTCATTTTTCCAAATCTTTAAATAGCTTCTATGTGGTTGTGAGACTTGGCCCTAACACAAATGTCACATCTGGCCTCTTGAACACTTTCATCAGCTTCACCTTGAAGCTACACTCATGTTAAAGGTCAAGGAAGGATGCCCTGTAATGTAGCCAATTCACCCTAGCCAGCACGTAATGCTTGCTGCAAAATAGATCCAATGTGCTACACAAGACAGGTGACAGCTGGGAACACCAGATAGATGACAGCTGCAAGCTGAATGTGAGGGTAATCGGGGTAATCACTAGCCCATTGGATAGAATCTTCAAAACTCTGTAAAAGGACATACTGACACAATTTCAAATAACATGATACTGCTTTGAATGGTGGCGAAAGAAAGCAAAAAAGAAGCTACTTTCCAGCAATAATGTCATTCATGCAGCTACTAGGGCAAAGGCAGAGATAAGAAGAATATATTTCCCCCGCTAAGGTAAGGTACAACAGGCCATCTTTGCTCACTACAAGTAGTATCAAACTTGTAAGAGTTTGGAAAAGCAAAATCACTTCTAAATATTAAATGACATGTGATATAAAATTTTAGACCAAAAGAATTTTTAAACTTAAGATATTTTTACTGTTAAAACTGAGATGGCAAAGTATCGCCTGTGGGCCAAATCAAGCCAGCAGCCTGTTTTCATACAACTCCTGAGCAAATGGTATTCACATTTTTAGGAATGTTAAAAAAAAAAAAAAAAAAAAAAAAAAAAAAAGAATAGAAACAAGGGCTATAAAGTTCAAAATATGTACTGACACTTTACAGAAAAAAACTGCAGAGCCCTATGTGAGAATATACACTCTAAAAAAGTTATAGCCCATCCACTGGTAGTTCATATATTAACTTAAAAAAAAAAACTGGAATTCAGTATTATTCTTACCAACTGGATGAGAGATATTAAAAATCTGGGGCTATCTCTCCCTCTGAAGATGGCCCACATTCTCCCCAGAGTATGTATTCCTTACTTTACCCCAAAGGCATCTCTTTTTTATGAGATTTATTTATTCTTCCTTGAATGTGTGTCTACTTTCCTAAATAAACCTGTCTATGTGTTTGGGGGAAAAAAAAAATCTGGGCCTAGGTACTAATGGCTACCATCAGTCCTTTGGCTCTTTCTGCTTACTTCATTGAGAAGCATAGATATGTTTTGGTATTTTTATGACACTTTTAGTTATCATTTACTTTATGATAATCACCACTCAATAATTTACATGTATAATATCATCTAGTTTCTCCTCTCTCCACACAGAATATAAGGTCTACAAGAGTTGTTTGTTTTATTTATTAAAAAGTACCCAGAGCATATCTGGCATCTTGCAGGTAGTCAATAAAAGTTATTATAATTATTATTAATAAAATTTTGCAGGAGACTGAGCTCACCATTTCTTACACATAGAGAACAAACTTCTTGGCTCATTCAATAGTGTCAAAGCTGGAACATGAACTCAAGACAGTCTACAGTCTAAGTGAAATGCTGTTTCTTTACAGAAATGGGTCATCTAAATGTTTAACTTGTACTGACTGTTAAGGTGTGAACTACAATTGCTTCTGTTATTGCAACTAGAAATGCCAGTTTTAAATTTTTTATTCTCAGATGAATGACCCATATGTTTAGAGAAAATAAAGACATACAATTCAGAATATCTTCATAAACTTATTCTAGCAAAAATGCCACTATTCTTAGGGGCATAATGTCATTTTGTCAGATATAAAGTTTTTGTAAAACAAAATATTAAGTGCAAAATTTCTGTGACAGTTAAGTCATCTTTATTTTTAAAGAAAAAATATCTGTGTATGTAACATAGCAGTAACTGAATTCTACAAGTTGAAAATCAAAGGGGAAAAAAAAAATCAAAACGAAGTCCAAAAGGAAATACTGTTGTAACAGTTAAAAGCACAAAGTATGCCACGATAATCCTGATGCAGAAATACTGAACTGTGCATACAACGGTTGCTTAATAAATGCCTTTAAAGAAATGAAAAAGCCCTCCTTGGAACTTAACAAACCGTCTTGGGTTCTATACTAGAAAGAGCTACAGGAAAAGCAGCAGCAAGAAACACCAGTCGTTTAAATAATGCCTTTGGGATGAATACACAGTCTAAGAGGGGGACTTAGAAATGTGGCTCGGCGACACAGCGCTGGAATCCACGGCTTTTGAACAAACCAAGGAAATGAAAATTAGAATAGTGGTGCCCATCACATCGTCATTGTCAATATAAGCCCCTAACAAGCGTCTCCAACACTCTATTCCCCAAAAGTTGTTACGAGAAAAATGTCAAAAAGGCCAGCTCAACAAAGACTAACTACCCTTCAAACTAAAAGTACGTCCGTGGCGGCCCCAGCCCGGGGCATTCCGGGTTCAACGGCGTCACAGCCCCCTCCCGCACTGTAACACGCGCAGAAGCCTCAGCCCCACCGGTTCAAACTCCGGAGGTGGAGCCAGGGACCGGCAATTTTGGCCACACCTCCAGGCGCTTCTGCAGCCCGCTGAAGTTCCAGAACTGCCGTTTCAGTTCGGTTTGGAGCCAAGAGGCTGGAAAGCCGGCCGGGAAGGACGACAATGGGGACGTGGGCGGGGACAACTAACGCCAGCTCGTTGGGGAAGTACTAACTCTGCACGCCGGCCCGAAAGCCGCCCGGGAACCTCAGGGTGAACGGGAGGTGTGAGAGGACCCCAGGGGGGCGACCCTGCCCCGGGCCTCTGCTCCCGCGGCCACCCCCTCGAGCCAGCTCCGTCTTTACCAGCGCGAGCAGCGCAGCAGCTTCTCTAGGCGGTCGAGCGCGGCGCGGCTGTGGGCCCAGACCCCGTCACCCGCCGGTTCCATGGCGGGCGCGGGGCGAGGCTCGTTCCCAGAGCGGACCCTCGGCTGCCGGCTGCTCGGCATCACCTCGCCGTCGCGGGGAAAGACTCCTCGGGGATCGAGAGGACGGGCGAACCAGGGCAGCGTGGGGCACACCGCTGGTCAGGGAGCTGACACGGTGGCCGGTTCCCGCGTCTGGGCTGGCGGGAGGCCGGGGGGCGGAGCGGCCAAAACGCGCGGAAAGTCCCGGCGCGCGGGACCAAGGGGCGGGGCCGCGAGGGCACGCTGCGGGCCAGGTGGGAGGGGCCGCAGAGGCGCGCTTGCAGTTGGCGGGAAACGCCGGGAGGGGTGGAGCTAAGGGTCCTTGCCAGCCCTTGACCTCGTGGAGCTGCGGTTTTGGGTTCTTTCGCCCAAATTTAACTGACTGAAAATCACCAAAGGAGAAACTTTTATTTGCCCCTTAGGAATGGGGGTAGAGCGCTTGTCTAGCATGGAATTGAAGCACTCTCGATTCCCAGCGCCACAAAGAAAAAACAAAGTTTTGCCTACTGTTGAACTTGGAAAAGCTTTGCCCGTGACAATGCAGATATCACTCTCTTTTTGCCCAAAGAAAGTAACTTTTTTCTTTTCTCCCTCTCCCTACCCCAACATGGAGTATAAGAGCCCAGTAAAAATAAGGAAGGTTTCTATCTCATTTAACTAGTTGCAAAAATCGCTTCAAATGCGTGTTTTAAAAGTTCTGGCTTACTTTCACAATATGACGATTAAATTTCAAAAAACATTTTTGTTTACTAAAGAGCGTGTCTACCTTTTCCATAAGGATCATGTTTTACAGAGAACACCAATGGAGCACCTGTCCGTTCTCCACCCCAATCCATCACCAAGTCCATGTATTTTTCCCCTACCTTATCTCTCTCTCTCTCTCTCTCTCTCTCTCTCTCTCTCTCTCTCTATATATATATATATATATGTATATATTTAGTTATATGTGGACACAATATCTTTATTTTTTTATTTTGTGTGGTACTGAGGATCAAACCCAGTGCCTCACACATGCTAGGCAAGCGCTCTACCTCTGAGCCACAACCCCAGTCCCCACACCTTCTCTTTCATGTGCCCACTTCTCTGTCTCTTCTGCAGCCCCAGTTACCTCCTCCTCACATGTGCTGATGTATATCTCTTCAACTGGCAACTGCTTGTTCACCTAAGTTCCCTCCAATCCTAGGAAATATCTAAAATATTTCCAAATGCAAAATTCATCTTGGCACTTAATTAAAACTCTTAAGGATACTGTCTCTCAAAACATTCCCCACCTAATAGTGTCCCACCCCTACAGGGCTTTCCTTCAGGTATGGGAGAGCCCCTGTACCTTGCTGCCTCTGGGCTTTTGCACAAAGATTCACTTTGGAATCTGGACTTGTCCTCTTTCCCATGTTGACCAAGACTCATTCTGCACATCTCAGCTCCAACACAGGCTTTCAGAGGTTTTCCTGGTCACTCAAGTAGATTTTCTCAGGTGCTTCCTATCATTACAATTTGCACACATAGACATATATATGAGAATATATGTTTCCCCCTCCTGTCCAAATCCCCCAAAGGACTGGCTGTCTGACCTGATCCCCAGTAAACAATAGCCTGTGACATGTAGTGAGTGCCTCTAAATAGGTCTTAAGGATTGGACTTACTGGACTACATTTAAGGCAGGCTTGCTTTGCTCCACTATCACCACCACGACCACTGGCATATTATCTGCTTTAAGCCACTAAGGAACACTATGAATGAGTATTAGTATCTGTTTTAAATTGAATATTTGGGTTTACCCCAATTTTACATGTGTACATCCAGCCTCCAGAATTGTAAGGAAATAGATTTCTTTTGTGGAAGCCATCAAAATTATGGTATTTTGTTATAATAGCCCAAACCAAGATATCATATTTGCCAGGCATGGTGGTGCATGCCTGTAATCCCAGCCAGGCTGAGGCAGGAGGAACACAAGTTTGAGCATCAGCAATTTAGTGACACTCTCAGCAACTTAGCAAGACCCTGTCTCAAAATAAAAAATAAAAATGACCAGGAATGTAGTGTAATGGTAAAGTGCCCTTGGGTTTAATTTTCATGTCAGAAAGAAAGAAAGGAAGAAGCATCCTTTATAAGAGGATACAGGTGTAGTAGCTCAGTGATATTAATTAATTTGAGTCAGAATTTTAACCCAGAGCTTTTTGATTTTCAATGGCTCCATTAAATTATGAAGGGTCAACAAGTTTAAATGGCTGGATCAAAATGCAGTTGGCTAATATAGGTTCAATGAAAAAACTAAATTAGGTCTTTTTTTTTTTTCCAGTACTGGGGATCAAACCCCAAGTCCACTCACATTATGGACAAGTGTTTTACCACTGAGCTATAGTCCCAGCTCCTAAATTAGGTCTATGTTTAACTAGACCTATGAATGTACATAAACTAGCCATGTTATGGTGAGATTGCAATAAATCTCAGAGTCAATCTTAAAGCAGGAGATGGAACCATTTTTATTCACCAGAGCTGGCAGGATGAAAGCAAGCTGCAAGCCTGCATTCCTTGACCCCCTCCAGTGGTTAGAGCACACCTTTTATCCTTTAAAACCACAAGTAAAGCACATCAGTACATTAACGATAAGTGGCTATTGTCATGATTCAAAATCATGAGATCTAAAATCATAAGCAAAAGGAGAAGTGATCAAACGACCCTAATTGAGTATAAGTCAAGGAATGGTTACTAACTTCTAAGACAATCATTAACATTCTATGTGGTTAGGGTACATTGCCCAAGAAAAATGGGAACCAAAAAGAGAACAATTTTACATTGTATAATAAGAACAGAAACATTTGCATTTCTAAGCAGGATATGCTAAGCAGGCTCAGGATGGCAGAGGCAGCTTTCTCATAGGAGAAGCATTTCTTACATGACATGGAGTCTCAGAGTAAAATGGAGTCTGTTTGGTCATTGCCCATATAGCCTGACCCATAATAGCCAAATTCCTTTTTAAAATTCAGAGGTACCTAAGTGTTGCTGCCTGAAGCGATTGCCGCTTGGAGCAACGACGCTGCGGGAGAAAATTCGGAGGCAGGATGGAAATGAAAAAGTTCTTTTATTCTTCTCTCTTCTAACTTCTCTCTCCAGCTCCAACAACCTCTCGAACTCCAAACACAACTCCAACTACTATCACACTCTAACTCTAACCCACTAACTCCGACCACTCTAACTCCAACCACACCAGCCACTAACCCTCACCCGGTTAAATACATCTTGCTTTAACAAGGACAAGTGCTTACAGCTCGAGCTTACAGGTGCGTCACACAGTGTTCATGGGCATGAAAAGATTCTTAGATGAATGTATGAATATCAGGTGAAGCTTGAATATCTTTTATGGCTCTCAGTTAACCGCAATCTTAGCTATCTCCTTAATTAGGGCTCCTACACCTAAGAAGTTTTTCCTTGATTATTAACCCTGTTAAGCCATTGATTACTCTTCTAAGAGCTGGGAAAGTCAAGCTCTAGAAAACTTAAATGTTAAAATTTGAAAAGACACTATAGTGTTAATGGAGTAAACTAAGGATCTCGAGTCAGTCACACTTCTGATCTCACTGAAGGGTACTATTTAAGTCAAATCTTAAGCTCTCTGAGCATTTAGTTTCTTTATCTGCAAAAGTGGGAAAATGATGCTGATATAAATTTTTGAAATTACTCAATGGGATTAAATGTAAATCACCTATATCATAAATACTCAATAAATGGTATCTAATATAAAGATGATTTTGTATGTATATATGTGTATGTATAATCAGTACTGTTACTGCTTTGCTTAAAAAAGAATACCATGGAATAGTTTTATCAAATGCTTTTATAATTTTTTCAGACTTTTTTTTTTAAAAAAACATAGGGCACAATTGTACAGAGTAAATAAAAATTCACATTATGGTAAAATACTTTGGGAGCCAGACAATTGTAATTGGCTTATTTGTACAATACTATAAATCAATTATGATACAGGTGCAATGAGTTCTTTCTCCTGTTGGTTTCCTGTTTTCCTTCCCTCTACATTGCCCTCTAACCTCTCCCCAAGGTTCATGACATTCTTGACAGCTGTAGTAAACTCATAAAGAGAATTAGCAAGATTACTCTCCCACTGCAAATTCCCATCCCTTTTTCTTCCCTCAAGCCTTGTTCTGCTATTGCTCAAGTTGCTGGTGCTTTGCTTTCAGGGGAGATGAGTTTTGTTTTTGAACCAGTTCATCCCTTCAGCCCTAGGTCCTGAATTTCAAGAACTAATTTCTTCTCACACACGTGTCCATGTATGTTTGTATGTAAACAATGGGCAACTGATTTAGTCAGCTTTTTTGTTGCTGTTACCAAAAGACCCAACAAGAATAATTTTAGAGGAGGAAAAGCTTATTTGAGGGCTCACAGTTTCAGTGGTCTCAGTCCATAAAGAGGCAACTCCATTCCTCAAGGCCCGGGATGAGGAAGAACATCATGGCGGAAGACTGTGGCAGAAGAAAGCAGCTGAGAATATGGCACCAAGAAGCAGAGAGAGCTCTGATCAACAAAGACAAAATATATACTCCAAAGATATGCCCCCAGCAACCCAACAGCTCCAGCCACACCCTACCTGCCCACAGCATCCACCCAGTTAATACCTATCAGTGGATTAATGCACCCATTAGGTTCAGGCTCTCATAATCCAATTATTTCACGTCTAAACTTTCTTGCATTGTCTCACACATGAGCTTGTGGGAGACACCTAATATCTAAACCATAACAGCAACCCTTCCAGGTACACCAACAATGTGTAAAAATATCCTGGAATTCTTGGGTTGGAGATGTAGCTCCGTGATACAGCACATGCATGAATGCCCTGCATTCAATTCATGACATCAACAAATAAATAAGTAAAATCCTGAAATTCTTCTCCCAGAGGAAACAAGTTCTGCAAGGAAATCCAATCCATCAATAAAGTCTGAGCATAGGCTCAGTTTACAGCGTTAACAATATCTTCTCACTTTAAAAAAGGCTTAATGTATCTCTCATATTCCTTTCAGAGTTTCTCTGCAAGGACTTCCTGTGTACATATAAGTTTAGGTTTATTGCTCCATCTCTCTCCTGGTCTATTTTTTCCAACTAAGCAGTAG
Source organism: Tamias sibiricus (assembly GCA_025594165.1). Taxonomy (NCBI): domain Eukaryota; kingdom Metazoa; phylum Chordata; class Mammalia; order Rodentia; family Sciuridae; genus Tamias; species Tamias sibiricus. Next base: position 80,396,450 of record CM046660.1, on the reverse strand, counting down.
CCCCAAGTGTGTTAGATTCAGAATTATTCACTCTCCCCCAGAGTAACACTCTGGTCCTGGAGGATTCTCTCCATGTTTTCTCCCTCTTCCACATAGTGCTTCAATTATCCTCTGTAGTGCTGCTATGCTACAAAGGCATCTTCAGCCTGAATCTCTTTCCTAATCTTCAGGCTCAATATTATGGTTTGTTGAAAAATGTCTCATCACTAATGTTTTTTCTTCTGTTGTATTGTGAAGGGTTTTACAAAGTAATAAATCTTTCTTGTATTCACTTGGATAAGCCTATCTAACAAGAAAAATGGAATATTCGTAATACCCGGACTGTCCTCCCAAGGAGCGTGAAGATATTTTACAAATTCCAGCCTTTATACTAATTCTTCTCTGGCTTTTCATTAGGGTATCATGCAATAGGATCAAGCACTTTGACGTTTTTGAGTTCATCTTCTTTGTCAAATACAATTCTTGTTTGCAAGAACTTAAAGGATATCTAGAGTTTGGGGAAAAAATGAAAATACAGTTCAAAAGTAATTGATGAGAAGTAATCAAATATGGTAATTGACAGAATGGAACAAATCACCCCAGAGTCTAGGACTATGGAGTCTGCTCTGTTGCTCTGTGCATTTAACTGAGTTAGCCTCCCTATGTGAAAATGCTATTAACCAAAGTTAAAGTTATATGCTCTGTGCTATTTTTTTTTTCTGAAATCCAGTGAGGCATAGTGCTTAAGTGCACAGAGAATGGATATAAGCAAAACCATGTAATAAGCCAGGCCCTACCATTTACTTAGATTGCATCCTTCATCCTGTTGTTTAACCTACCTGAGGACTTATTTCATGTTTTGTAAATTTAGGATTAATATGTGCCAATCTCAGCAGCAATTGGGAGTACAGTTAGCAAGCAAAGGCCCTGGTTACAATGGACTCACTGAACTTAAATGCATAATATCGAAGCTTAACTTACAATAAGCACTCAGTATCTTTTCCCATTTTTAGGACTGGTTTTATCATTGTTGAGTTAAGCCAGATATATTTGCTTTAAAATTCTCTTATGAAAGAGCACATATTCTACGCAAGAAAGAGCCTCTCATTCTGTAACCATTAGAACAGAGATACTTGCTGTAGCAATTCCTTTGTAAAATAATGTAATAACCCTGAAAGGAAGCTTAAATCCTATTTAATGATCATAATCTCTTTTAGTATCATCTGAAATACATTAGCTACTATATTCCTAACACCATCCCTGGCATGACATGAGGACCTAATAATGAAAATCTTTACAGTTTTTGTTTAATTAACAAAGAGATCTTTTATTGACATAATTTTCTTGCTTCTTCAAGAGGAAAAGAAAAAAAAAAACTCAGCAATTAAAAACAGTTATTTTTGTCCTGTGTGGTACAGACAGTTTTTATGATGCAAACACACCACATAGATCCAAAATCAATCTATACTTACGACCCATAGGTATTATGATTAATGTGGATCTTCTCTTGATTGGCTCAGTTGTGCTTATGTGTATTGATCAAGTTATTGGCTGCAATGGACTGTACTGAAAGGTTCTGAACTGCCACAGTCTCTGCTTCCCACATACAGATTCAGTCTCAATGTCACATAGACCTTGGTATTCAGTGAAAATTTACCCAAGCCTCTAGAAGTATATACTAGACGTTTGAGATGGCTTTTAGAAAAATGTTAACTCCATTCTTGTGAGCACCTGCTAAATTTCTGTCACAGGATCAAAAGCAACTAGTCTAAGGACATAGTTACGTTAATATGTCCCATAACAGTTGTTGTAAAGGTTTGGGTATCTTCTGTACTTCCTGATCATTTATCAAATTTGGTCTGACACAGATATTTCACTGGTCATTGTTTTTTGTTCAGTAGACTCCAGAGTTCAGCCCATTCCACTGCCTTTTATTGCTTGCTTATTTTTAAGGAGACACCTCGGTAGAAACCCCCTTTTTCTGTACAGTGTAATTACTGAAGCACATAAAGCGGTTATAGCAGGAATTTATCACTTTCAGGTGGAAATACTCCCAGCCAAATAAAAGATAGAGTAGGAATGCCAGAAGCAATTTATAACAGGCTCAGTGACATTTTGTGTTGAGAAGCTCCACCACTGAATAAGCATCAAGTCATAAATCTCTGTAAACGTGATTAAAGCAAGCAAGTTATTCTTCGAGGGGACACTGTAATAAAAGAATGCTGTGATGCAAAGCAGGAAAATTCTGTTGACAAAAATCACCAAAAACAGCTGTCAGTAAAATTTACAAACAGCTTGTTTTAAATTCTGTTGGATCCCAGCAGCTGTTTGTTTGCACATAAAATGTTCATTTACGAAATGAGCATTGGCCCTAGTTTGGGCTCCATTGTGTTTCAAAATTTTGTAATCAGTTTAATCAAAATTCATGCAATAGTTGAAATTTCTTTCAAAGGACAACTGAGAAGTAACCAATACATTTAAGTATACCTTGTACACAATAAGTGTTCAATAAATATGGGCATAAATGCTGAATGATTATATGCCACTGTCCATAAAAGCAGTGACCAATTACAAACTGCTTTTCAGCTTTATTTTTTCCGTCCATATATATTATTTTGGAAATTATGCCTTGTTTGTATTGGACTCACTTTATTAGTATTTGGAGGAACCCATAATAGCCCTTCAGTAATACATTTTAGAGTTTAGAAAGCAGAATTAAAATTTAGCTACTATTGTAAAATCACTGTCTGTGAGAGATAGTTTATTAAATCTCTCCTTGATATTACTGCACATGCATTTACATAGTCACTTTTCTCCCTACCTCAAAAGATGTCTTACATATTTTTTTCATCAGTGAAGTAGAGATAATAGACTACCACATTGTTATTGTATGGATAAAATAAGCAGATGCATTTAGCAAAATACCTGCAACATAGTAAGTTCTCAATAAATGAGAGCATTTACTACTTTTAAAAAAACTGTATGTTCAAGAGTAATAATAAAATGACATTGGGCCTGGTGGCACATGCCTGTACTCAGGAAGCTGAGGGGAAAGGATCATCTAAGCTTATGAGTTCAGAGTAGCCTGGGCAACACAGGGAGATCCTATCTCAAAAAACAAATAATTAAAATAAAATAAAACGATAAGAAAACTTTTATTAGGTAATCACAATATCCTCCTGCATACTTAACTGGACAGGAACACTCTGTATTTCAACTTTTAAAAACATCTGTGCCCCTCAAAAGCCATGCATGGGTACGCATATAGTTATTTCTATATGCATAGACCTGTTTATAAACATACATGCATCATTTTTAAATGTACCACTTTTTGGGAGATTGGGAAGTTGAGTCAAATCAAAATACAGTATCTTAAAAATAACTTTAATGACAGCACCTTTGTATTCATTAAGCCAGATGTGCATAATGATAAACTTTCCTTTCTCTGAATTATTCAAATCATTGAGAAAAAATTTTTCATTTATTTTAATTTATGGAAAATAATGTATATGATCCCAGTTCATTTTATAATCCTAACAACCCAAAAGTATAGACATCATCATCATCCCACTTGACAGAAGAAAAAAAGGGGCTTTGAATTGTTAAGTGACTTTCGCAAGGACACACAGTTTATAAGTAGCAGAGCAAGGAAATAGATCCAGGTTTGCTTGATCTTGAAAGTCTGAGCTTTCAGTACCTACATAACCTAGTTTTAATTAAGTCCAATGTCAAAGGAAATTGTTTAAGGCAAGTCAGTTGAAATACCAGAGTGCATACTAATTTTCAGCACAAATATACATTATGAGTTACAAAAGAAGTTTTAAGTTGTAGTCTCTCAGAGAATTGATGGCCTAGTTATTGACAAGGGAATGCAAGAAACAATACAAATAATATGAGAAGACTATAATTATGTATTCGATCTTATGGTGCACATATAAGTATCAAAAAAAAAGGGAGAGAATGCTTAAAATTGCTTAGTGAAGAGTGGAGTGATCATGGATAGCTCTGTAGGAGAGGTGAAAATAGGAATTAAGTCTTGGAAGATAGGTTTTAAGTAGTAGAAGGGAGGGGTAAGATTATTTCAGACAGGAAAAGTCATATGAGTATACAAATGACAGGAAAACAGCACCAGTTTCACTAGAGCAAAGATATTAGATCGAAGCATTTGAAATTGCTTATTTCATAGGTCAAAAAAGGTCAGACAATAACAATTTCATTTGGCTCAACTTAATACATATTAGGTAGCAGTGATTATATTTATTACATAGCCAAATGCAGTAAGAAGCTGCTAGGAATTTGTGAAAAGTCATTTTTGGAGAGGGAAGCTAGCAGGAATCAACTAATGGCTGAATAATTATTTAATCACCCAAAGAGGGATTTGGAAGTGTTGTGAAGAAATCCCTAATTTTTTTTTTTTAAATTTTTTTATTATTTATTTACTTATTCATCATGCACAAGTTGTGCTTAGTATATAAGTACCATTCAATCTTCAATCATGCATTTAGGATAATGATATTTAACGAAAGGAAATAGAAAAAAATTAAGGAACTGAAATGTTTGTTTTAAAACTTGTTTTTTCAGAGCAACTTGAATTTGAGATTGAACATTGTCACTTAATTAATAATAATCTACATTTATATTACTTCAGCATTCGGTGGTATGTGGTAGCTGACAAGTATGGACTTACTAGAACCATGTATTACATTTTTAGAAATTTTACCATCTGTTAGCTCAAAATAGTCATTTAAAATCATATTATATGAACTTAGAATTAAATAATTTTAAAAGTAAAGGTAATAAGTATGCAAAACTTATAACTTCCTAAGTATTTTACTACATTTTCTTATTATCTATGTTCTTGATGTTATATGCACTTTTTAAAATCTTTGTGGCAGAAATACTATAGTATTTGAAGGGTTGTTCTTGCACATCTCTTGCCAAACCTGTGTTCAATGACACCACCTTGGTATCCTGAAATCAGCCATGGTGAGAATATTTATGCCAGGATTATCAGCCAATTTACCAATTTGGGCTTGATATAGTTTTGTTCAATGTTGACTCTAGAATTGGGTGAGAAAGTGTTGATAATACAGATTAGACCTAAATGCATATTATACCAAGCTGGGGGTGTAGCTCAGTGGTAGAGTGCTTGCCTAGCATTTGAAAGATCATGGGTTCTATCCCCAGCACAGGAAAAGCAATGTCATGTCTATAGCTGTTGCACTGTGAACAGACCCAAAACATTGATGATATCATCTGTAGTATCTAAAACTGGCTCAACAAACAGATCACTCATATCACTGATGAACAAATTTCACTTTGGTCTTGCTCATTAATTTAACAAGAGTTTTAACCAACACATATGTTGGAACTGCATACAGAAAGTTCTCTGTTCAACATTTACCAGCACATTGGTGCATCTAGCCATTCTGTCAGGTTTCCTGTCTCCTATGACTACCATCCTGTGGAAGTCTTGGGCTATTTCACATTATTCACAAACATGAGGCTATCTTTACAACATTGCATCCTGGTTTGTTTTTTTTTTTTCCCCTCCTCTCAGGTTTTCTCTGAGCCCTGTGAGGATTTTTGTTGCCTAGGCTCAGAAGCTTGGCATGCCCTGAGATCACAAGATCCTTGTTTCTTTGGATTCCAGTACCCCTCCAGTCCAAAACTGTCTGGAGCTGCTAACTTTCAAAGAATGCCATGTCAACACTGCTCTATTACAATGAGGAGAGATGCTTTTCCTCAATTTGGGGCCTACTCAGAACTCTTTTAGTGTTGCCTTTTGCCTTCGTTATCTCTCAGAAGTGGGGCATGAAACAGACCCTTTTGGTTTTGTTATGCTTTCTATAAAGCCACCAGGGGCTGGTGTGGAGGAACACTTCCTAGCCCACTTTCCCTTCGTTTCTAGCATGTATCATTAAATATTTATCTCAATTATCTAACTTGCTATCTGTATTTCTATATAGAATGCCATGCTCCAAGAGAACAGGGATTTTTATGTATCCATTATCACATCCCCAGTATCCAGAAAAGCATCAGGGATAAAACAGGTATTCACATGAATGAATGAATGAGGACAAAGTGGCAGGCACCAGGCCATGGTCAAAACCAACTTGGCTCTTTGATGCTAGGGCATTATTTATGAACCCAACTTGTTCTCTTTCCTGTTTACTTAGCATAAGTTTATTCCCCTGGAGATTCCTAGATCATTTGTGTCCAAGAAGTTTTCTAAATGATTCCGTTTTTCTGGCTCCTTGATACGTGCGGCACAGCTTCAGTCTGCTTTCTCTTTTCATGCCATCCCCTATCCGTACATAAAGTTGTAATCGGAGCAATTATAATACAACCTAAATATGTGAGTATTTGAAAATTTGTGTGTATATGTTGCTAGGATCAAACTCAGGAGCCTGGCATGGTAGCCTGTAAACCCAGCTACTTGGAAGACTGAGGTAGGAGGATTGCAAGTTCCAGGCCAGCCTGGGAAACTTAGCAAGACTCTGTCTCAAGAGAAAAAAAATAAGCATGTGCTCTGCCACCAACTTACATACCAGTACAAAAATTTTCTCTTGAAAATTCACTTGCTTCTCCGGGTGCAGTGGTGTAAGCCTGTAATCCCAGCTGTTTGGGAGGCTGAGGCAGGAGGATCATGCATCCAAAGCAGGCCTCAGCAAAAACAAGGCACTAAGCAACTCAGTGAGACCCTGTCTCTAAATAAAATACAAAATAGGGCTGGGGATGTGGCTCAGTTGTTGAGTGCCCCCGAGTTCAAACCCTGGTACCAAAAATAAATAAATCTACTTGCTTAAAATTTCAGACCAAATTTATACAATGATTTGAGAAAATTCTTGCTAAGACCCTTGGCTATGAGGATTATTAACCAAACCCAAAGTAGAAACAAGACAATATATACACTGTTCCCCATGAGGCAAGGAAAGAGAAACTAGGTTTAGGGCTGGGAAAGGAAGAAGAGAGAGAAGAAGGCAAAGGAGGCAAGATGTCATGAGTGGCTGAGAACTTTAAGAAGAGATCATAATTAGGGAATGTTTTAGCAGTGTGTAAGATTGCTGTGGAAACAAACTTGAAATCTGTGGATTTATGAGGCCTGGAAAAGCTACATAACTGAGTATAAAGGTGAAGAAACTACATGCCTAACAGGTCCCTTCTGTGAAAGCAAAGGTAGGTGCCCACCTTGTTTATAAATCACCATGGTATGGACAAAAGGGGCAGGGAGGGATGGAGGAGAGGAGAGAGGGAGGGATGAAAGAAAGGAGAAAGGAAGGGGGAAAAAAGAGAAAAAGGGAGGGGAAGGGAATGGAAGGGAGGAGAGTCTTATCTGAAATCCATTCTCTTTAATCTCCATAAAGTTCTGTATCACAGGCTTCTAGTATTTTTATTGGTTGGTTGGTGTTTATTTATAAATATTAATATATAAAATATATATTTGATATATATTAATTTATAAAATTTGTAAAAAAAAAAAAAAAAAAACACAAAAATTCCTGCCCACAACAGGAAATGTTTTGCTACCAGAACAAGACAAGCAAAGGTTCCCATAGTCGTTTCTGCTTCTCTGATCTCACTCTAAAACTTTTCAACCAGCCCGTGAAATGCAGGCTTATCCTGCCAGAGGCAAGAAATGACAGTCCTGATGGGTAAGGCATATTACCTGAGTTTTTTTTTTTTTTTTTTTTTTTTTTTCCCTGATCATATTATCCTCTCAATAGAGTTCTGTTTTCACAGTCAGTAACTTCATGTCAAGGATTTTTCACATCTTTCTGGCTTTTTGCTTTAGGTGATTGTGGATGCTGTGATAGCAGTAATTATCAAAACCAAGGATCGGATAAAAGAAAATACTCTTTGTTTTCCAACTATTTTTAGTGGTAAAGAGTACTTAAAACTAAAAGGAAAAATATATTTTAAGATGTATAATAAGGGGCTGGGGTTGTGGCTCAGTGATAGAGCACTTGCCCCGCATGTGTGAGGCCTTGGGTTCGAGTCTCAGCACCACATATAATAAAATAAAGGTCCCTTTTCAACTAAAATTAAAAAATGTATAATAGAAGAAGGCATGAATATCAATGGGAGCTGGGGCCAAGGGAAAAGGAAAAACAAGGTGGTGTTCTTGAAGCTAGAAAATGTATGTCAATGCCATGACTCTCACATTTGCTGTTTTTTTTTTTTTTTAACCTTTGTTAAGCCATTTTCATGCTTAATTTTTCCAATTAATCTCATGCATCAAATGGTTTAGAGAGCTTATCACCTGCCCATCTGCCAGTCACTATTAGGCTCTAGAAACAAAGGGGTAAATGAGTGACCAACCCTATCCTCATATCCTCATAGAGTTTACAACCTGTGCTTCCCTTTAATTAGCTCTAAAGTAAGAAAAATAATAATTGCCTTTTCATAGCATTGCTGTGAAGATCAAATGAGGATACATTATGTAAAAGTAATTTGTAAACCATACATGTGAGAGATTATTATTATACTTCCCTTTGTTCAAACTAGAATAAGTACTCAGCCAACCCCACATTTGTTAAAGTTAAACCAAAATTATTAACTTCAATTGTCAGTGCAAAATTGCCTTTGGGAATAAAAATCTTCCTTTAAAACCTCACAAGGTTTTGTGCAATTCCCATTATGATCAATAGGTAACGTGGCTTGCTTTGAAATTTCTCTTCTATATTTCATTTCCAAGTAGGAATTAAATTTTCTTTCTTGAATTATAGGGTGCCAGAATAAACAATTGAACAATTGAAGTATTGAGTAAGAATCACAAAATCTAACTTTTCTATCTTGGTTGGTAAACTGCAGACAAAAAAAAAAAAAAAAAAAAAAAAAAAAAAAACTAACTTTAATAGCAATATCCTCAGATGTTAGGTAATTTTTTTTATTATACAACATCAGCACAAGATGGTGAAAAATCCATACTAAGGCTAATTTAAAAAATATTAAATTAAAACAATAATTTTCTCCTCTCTCTTGGAGGATAAAATTTAATTTTGAATCAAATAGAACCATAGTCCTATGTCCTCTTCTATTCTTATTTATATTCTGTTTCTTTAAATAAAATCACAGCACTGACATCCTTACAGATCAAGCAACCTTGATAAGCTCAGCTCTCCTAAATGTTTTATCATAATTCAAAAATTAAATATTACTTCAAATGAGTATTTCTTGTATTTTAAGTATTGTTGACAAGCATACCAGGTATAACATACAGTTTTGCTATTATGATACATTCTTTTTGTGTTTTGTCCCAGTTCTTGGGATATAGTTCATATAACCTGGTAGTTGTCTTTCTTGTTTTTATTTTTGTTTTATGCAGTACTAGAGATTGAACCCAGGACTTTGCACATGGTAGGCAAGTGCTCTACCACTGAGCTATACCCCAGCCCTTTCTAGTTTTTGAGACAAGTTCTTACTAAGTTGCCCAGGCTGGCCTGGGACTTGTGATCTGACTGCCTCAGCCTCCTGAGTAGCTGCCATGACATCATCACATCTGGCAACTATTTTTATAGTTTTCCAAATAACTAGATAAATAAGTATCTGTTGCTTCCTGACTTGGAGCAACAACGCCGCGGGAGAAAAACTCGGAGGCAGAATGAAGATGAAAGAAGGTTTTTCTTTCTTCTTTCTTCTTCACTTTCTTTTACTTTTACTTTCTTAGAGAGAGCTTGAGAGAGAGAGAGAGAGAGAGAGAGAGAGAGAGAGAGAGAGAGCTTCTTCTTTCTTCTTTCTTCTTCGGCAGCCTCGGCCTGACTCTGACCAGCAACTATTTCTTCTCTCTATCTATGGTTTCTCATTTCTTTCTCTAGCTTCTTCTGACCGAACTCTTAACCGTTCTGACTCTTATTTCTTCTTCTGACTACGTTCTGGCTGCTCTGACTCTTTTCTTTTTCTCTGACCTGAACTCTTCTTCTGACCAACTGAGCTACCTAACGACTGACTGAATGAATTGCCGCTTCTGACCGCTTTCACCCGGTTATATACCTTTAGCTTTGCAGGTGCGTCACGTGCATATGATTATTATCAGGTGGAACTTATGGCTTCCAGCTAGCCGCAATAGCCATCTCCCTGATTGGGGCTGCTTCAAGTATCTTTTCTTAAAATGGTAGTCTTTTGTCCTTGGCTCCTAAGACAGTTGCTGGATAGCCTCAAAGGTTATTTATAACAACCCCCTTTCAACCTCATCTGAGTTTATGATAATGAGGTGATTTTTTAAAAGTCTTTAGATAACCACAGGACCTGAGCCCTGGCTGCCAGGGGAACCAGAAAAGTACTCAGGGTTAATATTCACAGCTCTCCTGATGGACCTCTGGGGAAGGGACAGGGGGCTAAAGGTTAGGTTGGTCACTAATGGACAATGATTTTATCAATCATTCTTACATAATGGAAACTTCATATAAAATGAAAGGGACAGGTTTAGATAATGGACATTCCTGGAGGACTGAGCTCCTGGATATGGAATGGAAGTTCCCCATCCCTTCTTTCAGACCTTGCCCAATGCATCTCTTTATCTGTAACCTTTGTGATGCCCATTGTAATAAACAGTAAATGCAAGTATTTCCTTGAGTTTCGTGAGCCACGTAACAAATTAATCAAACCCAAGGGAGGAAGCTTGCAATTGGCACCTAAAGTTGGGAGCAGTCTTGAGGGACTAGGTCCTCAACCTGTGGGATCTACTGGTACCTCCAGGTACACAGTGTCAGACTGAATTGAATTAGAGGACAGCCAGCTGGTGTCCACTACAGAACTGATTGTTTAGTTGCAGGTAGGGACAAGTTCCCACACAATTTTTGGTGATGGTGGACAAAGAAGTCTTCTGTTTTGATTGTTGAGTGAAAGAATAGCAAAAACACTTTGGTTTTATTCATATATTTTCAGAAAGGTAATGACATTTTAATGGGTATTTGATCCATTGATTTTCCAAATACAGTTGCCATTAACTTTAAAAAAAAAAAAAAGATACCCATATAGACCTTATAAGACAATAAAATAGATAAATACATCATCTTCTTTTCCACAAACTGAAATGTGTTTGCAGTTAATAAATCAGTATCAGCATACATTTCTCTGTTGCACTTCACTTAAATTTACAACTAAGTAAGCATAGAACAAATCCACTATATATCAAAATTAAGATCAAATGTATATAAATAAAACAGTGTGCATATATATTATTATAGTATGTAAGATTAAACTGACTCATTATTTTTAAATTCATAAGGTTGAAAGAGTTACAGATTCTAGAAATATAGGGAAAATTTTTTCTGCAGTGAATTATGGCAGACAATTGGCTATTCTAAAGTGTAAGCAATGTGATCCGTGCAAACATGAAGAAAAAATAGATCACTAAATATGGTTTATGCAGTGTTGAAGCACAAGTAATGCAGTCTTTGCCTTTATACAGCAAACATATTTTAAAATCAATTTGTAATGTGACAGAAAGCCAGTAAAATAGTTCATTAGTGGTATGATATACTGTGATAGCTTAGTTCTATGCACACATGAATCAAGACCTCCATATCCTGTCAAGCAGCAAAGAACCCAGCCTTGGTAACAGAGCAATATGAATTCTAAGTAATGCACTTTTTAAAGGAAAAAGAAAAACTTAAGGTGAAAAAATGGCACCACGTTTTTTGGAAAAGAAAGGAAATACATTCATTTTCCAAGTAGAATGTACTTGAAATGTGATGATTTGTTCTTCATGCACTACTTAGTATAAATGGTTTATTTATTAAAATGGCTGCAACTGCAATAATGGCAACACCATTGTGTCTTATGTCACCCCCACTTTAGATTCATTCTAATTTGCAAATTGCCCTTTGTAAAGTTATTCTTCATTTTCCCCCTTTGCCTCGTGTTATAATTCTAAAGAAAACAGATTTAATGACTGAGACAGCTAGGAACAGTGGTGCACACTTGTAATCCCAGCAACTTGGAAGGCGGAGAAAGCAGGATCACAATTTCAAGACCAGCCTCAGCAATTAAATGAGGCCCTAAGCAACTTAGTGAGATCCTATATTAAAATTAAAAATTAAAAAATGGCTGGGGATGTGGCTCACTGATAAATTGTCCATGTGTTTAATCCCCATACCAAAATATAAAATTAAATTTAAAAAATGACTAAGAAATAACTGTGGTGTTAACTAGTATAGGAAAAGGAACTATATAAACACTGGTCCCAAAACCTCCTAATCAGCAATCTTTAATTTTTCCAAGTTTGGAGTATCTGATGTTCTTCAGATAATATTCAAGTGAGGCCAAGGACTTTCTACTTTTGTTCTATAATTAAAAGTGGGATGATTTCACTTGCAGGGAAATAATGTATTTGTCTAAAGATTTATAGGGACTGGCCTACGAGTTTAAAGTTTGTTGTTATCTTAAGGATATTCCAGTGGAAACATGCCCTCAGTATTTGGATTTTTGAGATTGACTAATTTCACTTAGCATTATATTCTCCAACTTCATCCATTTACCTGCAAGTGCCATTATTTTATTCTCTCTTATTGCTGAGTAAAATTCCATTTTGTATATATACCACATTTTCTTTATCCACTCATCTACTGAGGGACATCTAGGTTGGTTCCACAACCTAGCTATTATGAATTGTGCTGCTATAAACATCGAAGTGGCTGTGTCACTGTAATATGCTGTTTTTAAGTCTTTTGGGAACAGACCCAGGAGTGGGATGGCTGGGTCATAGGGTGGTTTGACAGAGCTGGTTATAGAACCTGAGTGAGCAACTTAGGACGTGGCCTCCTGTCTATTACCTGGCTAAACTCTTTGCTTTCTATAAAAGCCCTTTCATGCATGCAAGTTCCTCCAGATTGTCTTTGTTTGGGGGATGTTAATTGCCCCTAATCTTCTCAGGATGTCAACCCCTTAAATAAATTAATTTCCTTTTTACTTTTGTCTTTTGAGTATTGGCTTTTAAGTGGTAAGCAGTTGGACTTAGGTCTGGTAACATGCCTAAATGTAATTTTGAATAAAAATATTGTCCCCATTATTTTACAAAGTTTGTTGTGTTTTTTTAACATAGTAAAAGTGAAAAAAAAAGTTTGTTAAAATCAGTATTTTAACTCACAGAAATGAAGGATAGAAAGAATAAACTGTGAATTGTTTTTAAAAATAATAAACCATTTTTATTGCTTTCCAATATGACTTTAGAAGGGATAGCAACTTCCTTACACAATATGATACTTATATTCTACATCAGTGAAATTAAGAAAATCATGAAACATTTTATAAAAGTTTATAATCATAATCAAAGATTCACATTTACCTAATTACTTAATTTTACCTAGTTACTTAAGTGAAATACACCAAAATTCTTTCTAAAGCATGCTTCTTGTAAAGAATAATCATTTTACATTTTAAATATGGAGACATATCACTGGTCAAATTTTCTTTGAAATAGTCTGTTGAGATTAAATATAAAGTAGCTAAAGAATATAATTTGCATTTATAGATAGACCCCTAATATTGGAATTCAAACTAAAATTTATGCCCAGTACTTACTTCTGTTATATATCTATAACCAAATGTGATCAAAATACCAAGTACTAATTAGCTATGGTTCATTAGAATGTACTGGGAAGGAATGTACCAATATTTCTTGTTCCTCACTTGTACAGATGGCCTTGGCCAGAACATATGAACAGAGCTATTCAGTCAGATCTTCTTTCTCAATTACTCAGTCCAGGAAGAGATTGAAATTTTATTCAGGCAAGGGGATTCTCTGATATTTAGAATTAAAGAAAATACATTGGATAAGGAAACGATTAAGGTTCAAATCCAGAATAAAAGAGATTTATTTCTATACACAACAAAATAGTAATACAATAAAGGCTTCCTGAGATTTTGTGTGTTGTACATGTTCGCTTTGTTAAAACTTGATTTTCATGTAGAAAATGAATTTTGTTTGGTTGAGAAAGTATTTTGAAAGATTTCTGAAATGTACCTTTCTACCAGATGATATATAAAGCAGTTCAAAACATGCTCCCTGATTTCTAAGACATTCAAGGAGACAGTTTTCCGAGAAAAGAACACAAGCACTTCTGGAAATATCTACTCTTAGGAGTTAAGAGAAGCAAGATATCAGGAGGTTGAAGAGAAAAAAATTAAACTTCATTAATGCATAAGGCATAGTGGGTGTATTATTTAGGCTTGAAACACCTTGAAAAAGTGTTTGGAATTTAAGTGAAGAAGAAGGTGCAGGGAGGGAAATATCGCTGGTCACATTTGTCTTTTTAAATGACATTCCTCCAGTGATAAGAGAAGTCAGAGATTGAGAATTGGTAACAGGACACGGGATTTGGACATTACTCCAAAAACATGATAGTAATCCTGAAAAATTGCTATCACCTCTGTCCCAAAGATGCCTACTCTTTGCTCTTTTTCAGAACATTGAACTTCAAGATGGCTTTGGTTCATCTCTTTTTCTGTGATTGTACAGAGGGTCTGCATCATCTGACACTATTTGGCTCTGAAAAAAGTTCACTTAAGGTGGATCCTCCTTAACATGTGGGGCAAATTTTCATGATAAATACAAAGAAGGAGAAGGAAGAGAAGAAGGAAGAAGAGGAAGATTATAAAGATTTGATAGTTCTTTAACATCGAAAAGAAAATAAAAATTGTGAAAATAAATGATCAGATTTCACCTTCAGGTTATAACTACAATTGTGTGATTTTTAGAATGAAAAATAAAGTTAAAATTTTATTGGTTTGTATCTGTAACATTGAAAATAAATGTTTTTTGTTTGTTTGTTTCCAGGACTACTCTACCACTGAGCTACATCCCATGCCCTTTGCACTTTTAATTTTGAGACAGGATCTTGTTATGTTAGCCTTGAATATGCAATCTTCTTGCCTCAGCTTCCCAAACTACCATACTCAGTTTTTTTAAAAAAAATGATTTTGAACAGGAAATTCTGCCAAACTATCACAACTAAGAGGAGCCAAAGGAGACAGTGTTAACTTAATATATTGGTAGTATCTGGGAAAAGATCCTGTAACAGAAAAAGAGCATTAGGTAGGAAACTAAGGAAATCTACATGGACTTTAGTTAAACAATAATGTATTAACATTTGCTAAATGATAGGAATTGATATACCATATTAATTTAAGACACGAAAATAGGAAAAACGAGTATGGGGTAGATAGGAACTCTTTGTACTATCTTTGAAAATTTTCTATCAATCTTAAACTGTTTTAAAAATAGTTTATTTTTTAAAATGCAGCTATTTTACTTACTTAAAAAATGTTTTTGATAGTAGTAAATGGAATTCTCAATCCACATCTTTCCCAGAGTTTGTCTTAAACCTTCGATAGTCAAATCAATCTCTTATGAAACTCATACCTATGTCCTTCTCTTTCTAATTATTGAGGGTTTTAACTCTCATTTGCTTGTGATTTTCGCAGATCTCTATTAGCACTTTTGATGACTTTAAGAAATTGCATCTCGTGTAATGTTTGCATTTTCACTTTGAATTGGATTTGCATTGCATTTTACATTTTCTTTTCCAGCTATTGATGCTTTAAGCTATTGGAAATCTAGAACCTAGAGTTTGTCAGAGAGAATTCTGTGTTGATTGGTAACTAATTTTTTGGTGGCTAGTTTTGTGTTATGTCTTTGTATGTATTTTGTATTTTACTACCCTATGCGATTTTGTACAATTCCAGAAATTCAATAATGAAAACTCATGAGAAAGACTATCCTGATCTCTGAGTAATCAAGAATGACCTGTCATTCCAAACATCCTACATAAATGACTAGACTTTCATGGGAAGGGAATGTAACCTTCCAGAAGAATGTTATC
Organism: Tamias sibiricus; assembly: GCA_025594165.1. NCBI lineage: Eukaryota > Metazoa > Chordata > Mammalia > Rodentia > Sciuridae > Tamias > Tamias sibiricus. The sequence continues at coordinate 80,380,647 of CM046660.1, read as the reverse complement.
ATTTCACTCTTAGAAATCCTGTTATGCTATTCTTAAGGCATAATAACAAATTTTGGGAATACACGCTTTGTCTTTAGTAAGTCAATTATTCATCTCAATACTTACAAAAGGCAAAGTGGAAAAAATTGCTTATCTATTTTTAAGTATGAGTTATGCTTTGTCAACAAATACAATATTTTCTATTTTAATTGTGTTTCGCTAAGATAGTTTAAATTGGTAAAAATCATTAGTCAGCTTGTTAAGTTTGACCTTAACTTTTGTTAAGTTTTGCATGTAAGTAGGGGAAAATAATTATAAATTATAACAATCTAAAATGTAATTATAGGTCAGGGAGTAATATAAACAAAAATGTCTTAATCTCAGTTATTGTTAGTCTTTGAATTAAATTTCTCAGTAAACTCAAACACAGTAGGGTTAGTTCATGCATATCAAAATTTAATAAGTTCTTAGAAACTTAGCAGTATATATAAATTACCAAATGATTTAAAATTTCCCAAGGGGATTTAAAAATTACACATTACATGAGAAGTACATGGGGAAAAATATGAAAATGTTGAATTCTTCAAAAAAATCTCTATGGAACTGAAAACATCTTTGGTCATCATATGCCATCTCTGTAAAGCTTTCAAATTCTTGACAATGTAGATGACAAACATAAAATTGTGGTGGAAAGAATCCTGAAGTGTAGGTGTAAATGCTACGGCTTGAAATAAGACTTCCACTCACTACAGAGGTCACAAAATTCATAAATATAAGTTTTTATTGCATCTCCTCTTTTGCTTTGTGCCAACATAATTTGTTTCCTTAAGTTAGATACATTGCAACTTGGAATTTCCTATGTGATTCTCACTTTTACCTGATTCTGTATTTATTCCTTCCTCAATGAGTTTTTCCCTTCCTTTCTTCCAAGGAGAAGAAACCTCCCACATGCAATAAAATCAATAAAGATATAAAAGTTTCAGGACAGTTTTCTCAAGTTGAACTCATCTCCCTCTCTGTCCTAAGCGCTCAGCAATATGTATAACCTTGTACACAGCTGTAACCGATAATGAATAAGATTTAATGAATTTGGGTATTCTCCTTTGGTATTGGGTATTCTTCAATTGTAACTACTTAGTGACCCTCATTATTTCATTGACTCATGATCATGGAATCTGTTCTCTTTTTTACCAAAGAAATTATGCAATTAAACCTGCAATTGCACTGCACACCCCTGAGAAACTTGACTGCGGTGCCCAGAGCTGCCTTCTGAGAAGCAGTTCTGTCGGAAGTCCTTTATTCACAGTTGTACTTGTTGATGCTTATTCCATAGCAGCTAGACTGGGCCTTGGAGACTGCTAATAGTGTTATAGTCTGAAAAATCAACTGAGACAAGCATGTTATGGATCACTGGGAAGGCCACCTTATGGTTGAGTACCATCATGCAATTTCATGCTGTGTCTATGTTGTATTTTTATTTTATGTACTGAGTTAAAGGCAAACGAAAGTTAATACCAGTTTCTCAGTAATAGAACTTGAAAAAATTGATTTTGGACTTTTGACCCCAAGAATTGAAAAAGAATAAGTATGTGTTGTTTTATGCCACCTCATTTGCGACAATTTGTGCAGCAGTAGTAGGAAACTAACACAGACGCAGGGTGCATATCCCATTTTTATGTGCAGTGAACAGGAGATACACCTTATAGATGTTTTCTTTTCCTCCCCAATAACTTGATCTATGTACTTATTTAAATTAGATTTAATAAAATGACAATTAAGAATGACCTCAGGCAAAATTTTAATAAAGTATGAGGTCTTTTTATTTTCAAGTAGCAAGCACATTCTTGAAATTACTAATACTATCTGGGTACAGAGGTACACGTCTCTGAGCTCGGTGACTTGGGAGGCTGAGGCAGGAGGATTGGAAGTTTGAAGTCAGCCTGGGCAACTTAGTGAGCCCCTATCCCAAAATAAATAATAGAAAAATAACTGGGAATGTAGCTCAGAGAGCCCCTGGGTTAAATCCCAGATACTATAAAAATAAATAACTGAAAAAAAATTACTCATACTAAAGTGAATTGGCATTTTCTGTATTATTTTTGTAAAGGTTAAAAATTGTGTTGGGCTGGGATTGTGGCTCAGCGGTAGAGCGCTCGTCTAGCACGTGTGCGGCCCGGGTTCGATCCTCAGCACCACGTACAAATAAACACATTGTGTACAACTAAAGCAAATAAATAAATATTTTTTAAAAATTGTGCCAGGTATTGTGGTACACGTTTGTAAATCCAGAAGCTTTGGAGGCTAAGGCGGGAGGGTCGCAAGTTCAAAGCCAGCCTCAGCAACATAGTGAGGACCTAAGCAACTTAGCAAGACCCTATCTCAAAAACAAACAAACAAAAAAACGTAAAAAGGACTGGGAATTTGTCTCAGAAGGTGTTTTAGTCAGCTATTTCACAGCTGTGACTAAAAGTTCTGACCAGAACAATTGTAGAAAAGGAAGAGTTTATTTGAGGGCTCACATTTCAGAGGTCTTAGTCCATAGAAGACTGGCTCCATTCCTTGGGGCTCCAGGTGAGGCTGAACATCATGGTGGAAGAGTGTGGCAGAGGGAAGCAGCTCACAACATAATCAAGAAGTAGAGCGAGAGACTTCACTCAACCAGGTACAAATATATACACCAAAGCCAAGCCCCCAATTCCCATCTCCTCCAGTTACACCCTACCACTTCAGTTACCATTCAGTCATTCCCTACCGGGGGATTAACCGCTGATTGGGTTAAGATTCTCACAACCCAATCATTTCTTCTCTGAACCTTCTTGCATTGTCTCACATGTGAGTTTTTGGGGGACACTTCACATCCAAATCATAACATAAAGTAAGGCCCTTGGGTTCAATCCCTGGTACCCCACCCCCTGAAAAAAAGTAAATATAAATGTAAAATCTGAGTATGTTTCATAATTTTTGTATTGGCAAACAAATAGTATATATATATATATTAATGCTTTCATTGAAATTACATTCATTGTACATTTTATATTTAATTTGAAATTCTAGTTTTTTAATTATGTATTTATTTTCAGTTTATAAGAGTTATGAGCCTAAGGAGTTTAGGTTAATTTTATATTTGTGCTAATTTAGGTCAACATCAGAGTCTGAAACATTTTTTTTTTCTTTTCAAAGCTATGTTAAAATCCTTAGATTGAGAAACATTATGAGTCTTTGTGAGGCTTGATCAATGGCTTTCTATTCCTCCATCCTTTCCCATGTACTGTTTTACACCCCCCCCACACACAATATTTTAGTCATCTTTCTGTCATCATGGCAAATTACCTAAAATAATCAACTTAAAAGGAGGAAAGTTTAATGTGGACTCTTGGTTGCTTAGTCCTGCTGTTTTGGGCTTGTGGCAGCATAGTGCATCATGGCAAGAACATGTGGTAAAGATGACTGTTCACAGCCAGAACACAGAAAGAGAGACAGGAAGGGGCTAGGGTCCCAATATCCCCTTGAAGGGCACACACCGAATGGCCTAATTTCTTTCCATGAGTCCCATGTCTTAAATGTTCCCCCACTTCCTAATACCCCACAGGCTGGTGACCAATCCTTTAACAAATGGGCCTTTGTGGGACAAGGATGATTCAAACTAGAGCACTCAATAAACTTTTAGTACTAGAATATGTCCCTTGAAGTCTGAGGGATGTCACAGCACCTGTGCACGGGTACACCTCATCTTTAAAGGCATTTCCACAAGCCTTTGCTCTTGGCATATAATTTGAGAAATTCACAATAGTTCAATTGTGTAAGTTAAGAATTGATTAAAACTCTAGTGGTTTGAATATTTAAAGTTGGCCAGTTAGGATAATATTCATCCTTAGATGACAGTTTAATATATATATTTTAGGTACTGGGTATTGAATCCAGGTATTATGGTTTAGATGTTAGACATTCCACAAAAGCTCATGTTTGGGACAATACTAGAACATTCAGAGATGAAATGATTGAATTATGAGAGCCTTAATTTAATCAGTGTATTAATCCTACAGTGATAACTTGGGGCAGGTAGGGTGTGGCTGAAAGAGGTGGGTTGTTGGGGGTGACATTAGCTTTATACTTTGTCCCCGGTGAGCAAGAACTCTCTTTGCTTCCTGGTGGCCATGCTCTGAACAGCATTCCTCCTCCACACCTTTCCACCACGATGTCCTGTCTCACCTTAGGTCCAAAGCAATGAAGTTGGCCACCTATGGATTGAGACCTCTGAAACCAGGAGCACCAAATAAGCTTTTCCTCCCCTAAAGTTATCCTTGTTGGGTCTTTTGGTCAGAGTGACAAAAAAGCTGATTAAAACATCAAGGGTACTTTCCCACTGAGCTATGTCCCTAGTCCCTTTTTTAAAAAAAGTTTTCTTATTTTGAGACAGGGTCTTGCTATGTTGCCAAGTCTGGCCTCAAACTTATGCTCTTCTTCATCTCCAGGTAAAGGCATGTGCTACTGTGCCCAGCAACACAATACAATTTTAGATATAAGAAACAGTGGAGGGACTGGATTTGTGGCTCAGTGGTATAGTGCTTGCCTGGTATGTGTGAGGTATTGGATTTGATCTTCAGCATCACATAAAAATAAATAAAGGTATTGTGTCCATCTACAACTAAAAGAAATATTAAAAAAGAAATAATGGATGATACATAGGTGGTACTGATAGATATCAGAAATGTAAACATCAGGGGTTGGGGCATAGCTCAGTGACAGAGTGCAAAGAGACTGGGTTTGATCCCCAGGACTACCATAATAAACAAATAAATAAGCAAGTAAAGTACACATCATAAGTGTAACTTGTCTATGAAAACCTAGCTACTTTATATTCTCCTTCAGGAAGGATTTCTGGGCTTCCCAGGGTCTTCTAGTGGGCGTGGGGGGTCATCCTTTATACTCTCTTGTTACCTGTCCATATTGGGCTCTCATCACTCAACAGTGCAGAGAGGGCAGGGGACAGGTGTTTATTTATTTATTTTTTATTTTTTTAGTCCTAGGTGGACATAATACCTTTATTTTATTTACGTGGTGCTGAGGATCAAACCCAGGGCCTCACACATGTGAGACGAACACTCTACTGCTGAGCCATAGCCCCAGCCCCTATTTATTTATTTTTAAATCTTATCTCTATGTCTCCACTGTCTTAAATACAGGCACTCTTTTCTCCCCACACTAGGATGCCTTGTATACCATAAGCACTTACTCTTTGCTGCAGTGAGTTTAGCTCCTGGAACTGCGCTTTCTGGGAGGAGGTACACTTTCAATAAGAAGCACTTTCTCAGGGGCTACTCAGCAAATGTCAAGCCTTTTAAACGGCTGCCTAGAAAAATCTGACACTGGCAACATTAACCTTTAAAAGCCATATTAGCATTTACTTGAAGGCTATGTTTTGCAATGAATAACAGGCTACATCTAAAGTCTAATAACTTGTACTCCAATAACACAGGTTTAATAAAAATGTAAAATGGATTGATAAATTATCAGAAACCATAAACTCCCAGCTTATTACTCTATAGCAAAGAACATATTCTCTAGTTAATCTTCTGCTCCCAGTGATCTGTGTTCACTTAATCATCCCTAGAATCCAGTCAAATCCATTACAGCATGAGTTCTTACAGCTTCCAGACAGGAATATCCTTCATTTGCCCAAATCCTCAGGTTCTCTTGTGGATCCAGGTTTCATTGCATCAGCAGGTGAAAGCTTATTTTAAAAATGACATTTTCGTTGAGTGATTTGCCCTATTTGAAAAAAAAAAAAAAAAAGTGGAAAAATAAGAAGCTTTGAATCAGAAGCAGTTCCATCAAACTTAATCTGTGACGACTAAGCTGTTGTATATCCTCAACCAGTTGCTCAGTCCTGTGGAGCTTGTAAGAGGGAAGAGACACCAAACATTATGCAGCCCTATGGCACAATCATGTTGTGAAACATATAATAACATGGTGAAGCAGAATGTGATGAAGTGTCAGGATTGAGACATAGGATCAGAAAGTGCTCCTGATCTTCTGCTGAATGACACCGACATCAGCAGAGGCTAAGGGAGTCACCCCAACATAGTTGGAGACCTAGACTATGGCCAAGGAACAGCAGCCCTGTGGAAAACTCTGAGAAGCTGAGGAAGCAAGGGCACACTTAGAGAGGAAGAGGAATATCCACACAGGGAAAATGAGAGCAGATAAGAAAGGTCTGAAGACGCTGAGACAAACTGTCCCTAGCTCATGGTTACTCCTATTTTTAAAAAAGTTTTGGTACAAAATTATATGAATAAACTCGTTATTTCTCATGATGTGATTCACTATCATTTCTTATTTATTTATTATGTAAGGAATTTTAGATGGACAGCAAAATTTGAGTCAACAAATTAGACAACTATATTTGAAACACAGCTAATAATTTCAGAGAATAGAAATAATAGAATAATTTTTTACAAGGTCAACACTAAGGAGCAAAGTCAAACGGAAAATCAGACATTTTAAGAGTTTATGCAATTATAATATTTGAGCTATAGAACTGAATCTGAGCTTCCCAGCAATTAAAGGAAAACATAGAGACATCACCGTAATATTTTGGTTTTATATTTCTTTCAACCAGGGAATCTTAAACTGGGCCCATGTAATTCTTAATAATTTATTAACACTCTTCAAGTGAATCTATGAACATTGTAAAATTTTATCCAAAATGTCATCTATTTGGAGATTTTTTAAGCAAAGTGTCCATAATTTCATCAAATTTGTAAAGGAGTTTGTGACCTAAAATATTATGAACCATGGGAAAAAATGGTATTTAGCTTGTATACCACTGTCCTGCATATATGTAATCTAAGGCCCCAAAATGAAATCCAAGGTCAAAATTAAGAGTCCAAGAGCAGATTTGGACAGTTGATACATTTTCTAAAAATTGGAGTGTTTAAAAAAGTTTTGAAAAATGGGAACATCTTGCAATATGCGACTATAGCATTGCAATAACTATCTACCAGAGCCAAGAAATGTATGCCCCCTGGAACCAAGCAAGTGGCCTCTCAGTTTATCCCATGGTCACCATTCCCAATACAGGTTGAGCCTCTCTAATCTGAGAATCCACAGTGCTCCAAAATCCAAAACTTTTTGTGTAAAATTATGGTTTGACTATGAGGCCCAGAACTATTCAGAGGTAAAATGATTAGATTATGAGAGCCGAAATCGAATCAGTACATTTTACTTCGAACAGACTAGATGGTAACTATAGACAGCTGGTATGTATCTTGAGAAGGTGAGTCACTGCCTGGGGTGTCCTAGAGGGCGCATCTTCCCTGTGGCCACTTCTCTCCTCCTCTGCTTTCACACTGCCATGAGGGGAGCAGCGTCTCTCTGCCACATCCTTCCCCTGTTGTGTTGCCTTGTGCCCAGAGCAACGGAGTCTCTTGTCAATGGACAGAGACCTCTGAAACTGTGAGTCCCAAATAAACTCTCCCTCCTCTGAGTTATTCTTGTTGGGAATTTTGTTCACAGTGACACAAAAGCTGACTAAAACAAGTATTGACATGACCTCACAAGTGGAAAATCCACATTTTACCATGTGAAGGGCTGTAGTCAACATGCAGGTACATTAAAAATGTATAAAAATTACCTATAAGCTTGGTAGATAAGGTGTATAAGGCAAACGGATTTCATGTTCAGACTGAGGTTTCATCCCCAACATATCTTATTATGTATGTGCAAGTATTCCAAAATCTGATAAATTGTCCATAACTGGGCATACTTCAGGTCTCTTTGTTTACCCACTTCCTGTCTGTAGGCATTTATGTTTGAGAGTCCTAAATTAAATAATTTGTGCAGAACAACCTGGATATAGTTATTCTTCCAATTCAAAATGAATTCTACTATCCCAGTGGTTCTCAAATTATATATTTTCTAGAAACCTGCTGTTATGTGTATACCTTTGCTATTTGCTACTATTTGTCTAACAATCAAGTTAGATTAGACACAACTATAAATAGTTAATGATGCTTACTTGCCTTTTTCATAATCACATGTACTCATAATTATTTTATACATACTGTATATATTCAGCAAATATTTCTTAAGTATATACTATGAGAAATGTACTTTTCATGTTATATATTTTTTTTTCTGCTAACTTACATGATGAAATCAATTGTATCATTGTTCTGCAATATTCTGTAAAATGTGCCATGATTCCATTGTGCTTTTCCACCTAAACATAATCACTGTACTCCCTGAACTACAGCCCATTAAATTACTTGTGCTCATTTATTGGTCTTCTGTGCATAAGAAAGATAACTCTGGAATAACCACATTTCTTGCCTGCTTAATTGCAATTCATCCAGCACTGGTTGATATGTTTTATTCTATAACCCAATTGCTATAATATTTTAGTGTGTTACTTTCTCCAGACGGTGGTCCATGCCTTTCATGAAACTCTTGATTTTCCATCAAAAATGTATCCTTCCTTTGGCCTTCTTATTCAGTAAATGGCACACCATCAACACAATGCCTCAATTAAAAATTTTAAGTGATATCTTTGATTCCTCCTCTTTTCTCCCTTTCTTTCATCCCCTCTTAATATCTAACCTTTATTTCATAGTTGTTGCCTTTGTATTCGAATGTATCAAAAATCCTTTAACTCATCTCTGTCTACCTCGCTGTCATCCTGGTCCAAATCACCACCATTTCTCTCCTAGGCTGCTACAACAACTTCACTATTAGTTTTCTAAATTTCTACTCTCACACTTTATTCTCCACAGAGCAGCCAGAGTGATCTTGTAAGGGCAAACAGACACAGTCCCTTTTTGCTCCTTCTTCTATAAACCCTCCTATGGCTGCTTCCCCACTTGAATTAAAACTCAAATCCTTTATTTGGTTTCCAGGAGCTTAGTGATGTAGCGCTCCTTCTGCCTTGAACTTCACATGTTCACTACTCTCCCTCTGCTTACTCAACAGCAGCTACACTGGCTTCTTGCAGAAACTCTAAGCAATTGAAGGCTGTTCTTGCTTGTCAGTTTCCTAGGCCAGCAACATTCTTCCCTTGGTTCTTTGTTGTCCCTCTTATTCTTAAGATCTTGAAACAAATTTCATGTCCTCAGAGAGATACTGCCTAGCCATCTAATGTAAATTAATTGCCCTCCCTTCCTATTTGCAATCAGTCCCCTTCATTACCCTCATCATGATTATCTTGTTTTATATCTTTACACTCTTCCTACTTGATCCTGATCTTCATGAAGGCAGGAAGTGCTGTGTCTTATTTACCTGAAGGCCTACCTCAGACACTTGTTCACCTAAATGGGTACCTGGTACGTACGTAGGTGGCCGAACATATTTGCTGAATGCATAGTGTATGAATAAATGAATGAAAATTATGCTTAACACTCTTGGGATCTAAAAATGTTGACTCACTTTTCTGATACCCAGAGCTGTGGAGAACGTAAAGGGTCCCATGAGATGAGTTGGCTTAGTTTAGGGAATATTAATTGATTGATTGTGCTTAAGTGTAACATTGTGATAAAAACTCAGTGGCTCATTTAATTTTGGATCAGAGGGTATTATCTCCCACCTAGCCATAAAGCTGATGTACTCTTCCTTAGCATATATAATTTTTAACAGAAAATAAGGGCAGGGTTTATCACTCAGTGGTAGAGAACTTGTCTAGAATGTGTGAGGTCCTAGATTTGATATCCGGCACTGGGAAAAAAAATTTTAAACAGAAAATAAATTAAAAGATCCTTTAATTAATTAATTAATTAATTTCTAGCACAATTTACTTGCTACTTTAAAAAAAATTCTGACTTCAGAGAAAAAGAGATTTACAAGGACCACTAAAAGGAAAGCTTGAAGTATTTGGAAATGTTTAAATATACTTTCAATATGGGTTAACAGTGATTATTTTTAATCATCCAAATTCATAATATTTGATCAAAGGAAAAATATAGTGCCTTAGTGATATGCAGGAAATATGAAATGCATGCTAATATCGGAACTGCATATGTTTGATATGACAGAAAAATGTATTTTTAAAACATAAAGCCCTAGAGATCTGTGTAATTTGACTATAAGAAATAATTTTTTTTTCTGAAGGAGGTAATCAATTTTTATTCAAAATGAAGAAATGGTTACTTTAATAAATATCAAAGTTTGGTTCATGGGTAGGACAGGAAAGAAATATTTCAAGTCATATAGGAAAATAGAATGTTCTCTGGTGCAAAAGAAAGGAAGGCTCAGAAGATTCCCACTGAGACAGAGAAGAAAATTCAAAAAGATTACAAAAAAAATCCTTGCAAGACACATGTATTGTTTTATTCTTAAAGAAAAAATGTTTTCTTGCTTTATGAAACTATCTGAACCTGTCATTAAATCTACATGGAATCACAACTGCTACTGAATGCTGTACAGAATACAGCAACTTTGAGAGATCTGGGAGTTATGAATAAGAAATCTCCTGATTTGTCTTGAATGCCAATGAATGTTAAATTCATAAAATCTACTAATAATAGCACTAGCATTTGTGTAATACTTCGTACGTATGGACATTTTCAAATATATTATCTCATTTGGTTTTTAAAAATAACCCTTGGGAAAATCATATTCAGCATTATTTTACTGATAGAAGTGAGGGCAGGCTCAAAGTCACTCAGTACTGAACTGAAATAAGCAAAACCCTTCTCCCTGCAGTTTAACACCACTGTATTTGGGAACAAAGTCTTACTCCACCAGAGTTTCTCCTTCAACTCTGGGAGACAGCACACATCCAGTTACGTTTTCACTCAAATGAAAATAAAAGATCAGAGATGCTTTTCTAGGAAAGACCTTGGGATAGGGTGAAGGATAGAGTGGAGCCCACAGCTTCTGAAAAGGTGGATGCCTTCTATGGAGGAGGTTGCTGGAAGGAAGCAGGAGCCCTTGATAGAAACTTTTCCTTATTCATAGGTCCGTAGACGCCATCTGTCTTTACTGTACTAGTAAACATCATCTATGAGAAAGTTTATTTATGTTCCTAACATTTGTAATCTGTGTTGATTCTTTGAAGTAATGAATCAAGCCATAGTTTAAATTTGCTAAGCAAGGTTTAAACTGAGATGTAAAGAGTGAGTAGGAGTTAGCTAGCTAAAAAGGAGGGGGAAGCTACATGTTCCTGGCAGAAGAGGCTGCACATATGAAGGTTAAAGACAAGGGATGGTATAGTTCATTTCATTACTATGTGTCAGAATAATCTATTGAGATATTAATTTCTGTTTTATTTGCACAGTTACTGTATTAGTCAGAGTTCTCTAGAGGAACAGAATCAATAGCAAGTATGATTATTAAAAGGGAATTTATTAGATTGGCTTACATGACCAGAAGCTGGATAGTCCACAATGGCCTTCTGCAGACCGGAGAGCTAGAGCAATCAGTAGCTGTGCAGTGCAACAGGCTTTAGCCTCAGAACAAGAGGGATCAATGGTGCTACCCCAGTCCAAGAGGGAAGTCTTCTGAAAACTCCCTGAAGAATCACTGGCAATCTGCCTTGGAAGAGTGAAGGAGTGAAGAGTCTAATAGCCTTAGGCTATCACAGAAGCACTCAAAAACCTATTCAAGAAGAATTGAGCTTGCATCTTTTGTTGTTCTTCCAACTGTTATTCCATCCAAGCCACCTGCCCACACTTAAGGGAGGGTCTCTATTTCAGTTTGATATCCCACATGCCAATCGTTCCTAGACACACCCTCATCCACACACCTAGAATCCTCTTAATCTTCAACATCTAATCCAATCGAGTTGACAATTCAAATCTACCATTACAGTTACATATGGATCAGAAGCACAAGAGCTTTTTCCCCTGCTGTCTCACATGCTTCTCTGTTACAGCTGGACTTAAGGTTGAATGAGGACCTGAGGTTTATCTTGCAGTGTTAAGAAACTTTCATTTTTGTAAAAGAAGGTAGACCAAGAAAGAGTTTGGTGATCAGGGATTCTGGAAGTAGCAGGACTATATTCCTCTTACAGAATCCTGGTACATGCAGCAGCTCCAAAAATAAAGACTGACCCCAGTTAGCAAAGCTCCCAGACACCACAAAGATCTCAGTGCCCAGGTGTTAACAGGACAAAGGAGGCAAAACTTTACCTTTACCTTTGTTAGATTTTCAGCTGGGGATTCTTATTAAATAAAATTACAGGAGGCTGTTGTTTTAGACCAAACTCCTGTAGTAGGACCCAACAGATCAGATTAAAAACAAAAATGGAGTCACTCTTGCTAAGGTTCCACATCACCAAATCAAAACTAAGTTGTTATCTGACCTTCAGAGAAATCAGGAGAGAGATAATAGCCAAATTTTCCTAACAGGCTAATTTTAGTTGGCATGATGAGAACTAAATAATTTCTCTGTTTTAATCCTTACCAAAATAAAAATAACCCAAAGTAATCTGATATTAACTAATCAGTTATTTTTCTATTGTTCTGTTTCCTTATTACAAGCTTATAAGGGAAGTAATTTTGAAATGATCAATCTGCTTTTTGTTCTTGTTTCTGCTTTCTTCAGCCTTTTTCTAGCTATAAAACCAACCTGCCCTGCTCAGCTATTGGAACACTCAATCTATTTTATGGAACAAAGAGTTGCCTGATTCTAGAATTGCAAATAAAACCAATTAAGATCTTTAAACTAAACTGTTCTAATTTTGTCTTTTGGTGTTCTTTAACAAAAGAGACAGATTAACTAGAAAAAAATAGTTATTAATACAAGCAACACATATCACATAGGAGAAAACTAAGAGTAATTGAACCCTACAGATTAGAACTCTGGCATAAAGAGCATCTTTAACAAAGAAAAACAAATTTGCAGAGAAATGACAATACAAAGGAAAGTAGTTTTAGGCTTCCAAGGGTGGCAAATTGTGAGGAAGGTAAATATATGGGAGGAAGCAAACGGAGCAAGATTCCTCTGGTGCCAGCTTTGAGCTGATGAGTCTAGAGTAGTCTCTAGCAAAGGAGACGTTATCTCCTATTTTGAGGCAGGAAAGGGAGGGTAGAGAAAATTTTTCTTGCATTTGTTCCTTATTAATTGCCTTTAGCTCAAAATAATTTCTATGTAAGAGACATATATGGGGGTGACATATTCTGGTTCCCTTCAATAGCAAAGCCTCCTTCTAAAGAAAATCCAGGCTTGGACGTCAAGTTGTGATCTGTGCGGGCCAAAACAAAGACCTGATGAATCTGCGAAAAATGGGGTGGGATTGGCAGGGAGATATATAGTTTTAGTTTCCTTAAAAGTGTAAAATTGCTACAAATACTCAGGAGATATCAATTGCTTTGCTTAGATGTGGAGATTTTAAGACTCCCAGGTCTGATCCAGGGCCTTAGAATTACTTATCTGGTCTGATCCAGGGCTTATACTGACTTTTGTCTCTAGAGTTTGTGAGGTGTCTGAAGGTTTCAGGATCATCATTTCTGCACATCCATGCATCAAGGATTAGAAATATTCATTCTCACAATGATTTGATAAGTTCTTCATTTTATAATTGTCGTGGTCCCAAGAAGCAGAGACACAAGTAAAGATAGGTCATACAAATGGCCTATACTCAATGGGGTCAGGATGTGTCTCCCTAAAATATGAAACCTTGGTATTTAAGAAAACAGCAAGGGCAGGTAGGTCATTGCTCACCTTCTCTCCCTTCTTCACTAAATCAAGTCATAAGATCCTCATTGGAGAGATGCCCTTCCAGTATCTGGAAGAAAGAAATATCCTTATTTCTGAAGACACAAGGACACTAAGAAGAATCTGAACAACCAGACTCACCAAGTTACCCAGCTTACTACATCAGATCAGACCCTTTGGTCTTGCATTATATTTGCCTGTTACAGTGTATCAAACCTAAGCATAAAAATACACAAGAGCACCTGATTCTCTGGGTCTTTATTTCATTATGAAATTTCCCGTGTCACATTAAACGTACATGAAATGAATTTGAATGTTTTTCTCTTTTTTAAAATCTGTATTTTGCTATAGGAGCCTCAGACATGAATCTGGCAATGGGTGAAGAAAAGAAATATTTTCTTCCCTACAAACCTTTAGCTGGTAAAGATTAAAAATAAGAGGTAACACTTGTTCACACAGCACAAGCTCTTTACCAAGTAATGTCCTAAAAGATTTAGCTGGATTAAGTCCCATTAACTTTGTAATATCCCTATAGGTGGATACTGTTTTATTCTGAATATGGTGATTGTCAAGACAAAGATGGTAGATAAAGACAAACAAGCACCAAGTAGACAACATTTTCCATCAGGGCAAATGGGGTCATTAGGCATTGATGGAGAAATTGAAAAGTAATTCCTAGACCTAAATTAAATGCTATCATAAGAAGAAGAAGAAGAAAAAAAGGTATTACTTGTACCAAAGTTAAAACTAGACCCAACACAACTTCTTACTAAATAGAGAATGGATTAAATTATTACATGGACTGATACTGCCTCCTATTTGAGGGAGGTATTTGCTTTTTGTGTAAGAGGTGCTATTTTTCGGAGGGGGACTTTATTCCTTTAGGGTTCTCACTGAATAATTAGTGCTTACTGCCAGACGACTGACTTCTGGCATTCTTATCCAGTGGCAGCACCATCTTGAATCTAGCCATCATTTCCAGGGTGTCTGGGAGCTTCCCCTTGATTGTGACAATGGGAAGGTACTATTTTTCAGTAGGATCTACTATTCAACTTATTTTATAGTAAAATTCACTATAAAAGCATTCAGTAAATTAATCTGGCTCCACTAGCAGGAGAGTCTAGTGTTATTATATTTTCTCCTCCAGAGCACCCAAGGGAATTTGTTCATCTGCCATTCATATTATTCCCAATGTTTGTTATCAATGACATGGCTGACCTCAGACAAAGTCTACAAACAAGCCAGAATAAGAGTCTTACCATCTGTTTCTGCATACATGTGATATATATATATATATATATATATATATATATATATATTTTTTTTTTTTTTTTTTTTTTTTTTTTTTTTTTTAGAAAGACTGTATCATATTCAGCCTCCCCAATACTGAGATATACATTAAACTTTCTGGACTTTAGAAGTGATGCCTCATAATATCTTTAATACTAAAAGTTGTCATCAGGCTTGAATTGATCTTGCCGTTGTTAAATCTACTCCTAAGTGATCAGTCCTTATTTGACCTGACTTATTGATAGCATTTGAGACAGCAGATCAGTTTTTCCTGTTCCCTGCTTGAAAGCCTCCTTTGAATATTTAGTAGGTATGTCAAACTGGAGCTGACTAAAATTGAACTCAATGTCTTCCCCAGAAAAATCTGCTGTTCCTAAAATATTTCCTATCTCACTTGAAAGAAGCTTGATCATTCCAACTAATCCAGGCCAAATCTTTGGAGACACCCCAGACTCCTTTCTCTTATCATACATCAAACCTCATACATCTAACTTCAAAACAAATTCAGAATTGAGTAATTCTTGACAACATCCAAGTACCTCCATTGAGTTAAAAGATAAATATTGGCACATTAGAGTTTTAAAGAATTTATTTGAGCAAAACAATGATTCAGGAATTGGGCAGCTTCAGACTGCAAGGAGTTCAGGGCTCCACAAAAAGGGCAAGAAGGGAAGGCTTTGAAAGCTGAATAGGGAAGCGGTAGGTTTCAGTTTTCTTACATAATAATCCAGGATTCTGGAGCTGCCTCAGCCTATTGGTCTTTCACTTAATTATTTTAACAAATGCTACTACTCTGAGCTATCATTATCTCCTGTCTGGATTACTCTAATGATTATGTAACCACTTTTCTTGTTTCTGCCTTTATCTACTGTCTTGGTTTAGGTCCCTCCAATAGCAGAACAAGGATTTAGATATAACTTATTGAGGAGATCACCTAGGATGCATTGTAGGACACAGTGCAGAGAAAAAGATAGGGTGAAAAGTCCATTCAAGATTTAGTGTTATTGAGTTGGTTACTCTTATGGACACCCAGCGCTCCATTTTGGTCAAGATCCTTTGAAAGACTGAGAAGAATATATTTCCAAATTGTAAAACCCAAGGAGCAAGAAATGTAAGATAGTGAACCCAAATGATGGAATATCTCCAAATTCAAGAAGGCTAAAGCACCGTGTCTCTTTTATGGTAGAAGGTTGTGATAAATAATTTGTCCTTTACATTGAAGTGATGTCTTGCCTCAGAACTTTGGACCAATGCGATATTGGGGCACATGCCTATAATCCTAGCTACTCTAGAGGTTGAGGCGGGAGGATCCCAAATTCAAAGCCAGCCTGAACAAATTAGCGAGACCCTGCCTCAAAATTAAAACAAAACAAAACAATAAACAAAAACTGGGGCTGGGGGTGTAGCTCAGTGGTGGAGCACACTCAGGTTCAATCCCTAGTACCACAAAACAAAACAAAAACATTGGGTCATAAAAGTGTTACTGAGGTACCCTGTTTTATTTTTCTAGGATTTATCTACTTTCCAGTTTTCTTATGACTAACCAGAGCATTCAAGTGTTTTGCTACTTCATGCTCACTAGTTTGATTGACATGATATCATTCCCTTAGTGGATGAGCATAATGTTCTATGAAATGTCTACTGCAAAAAGAGGGAGAGAATTAACATAGACCTGAGGCAAGACTGTTAACTTGAACTGCTCTCTATCCAGGGGAAGCTGAGTGCTTTTGATTCTATATCCTGATAGCAATTTTTAAAAATGTATTTTCAACAACAGTTTTATTAAATTATTCTGATATAACATACATACGACATAATAGCAATAATTAAGGATATCACTTGGTCAATTTTATGGTAGTCTTTTTTTTTTTTTTTTTTTTTTTGTGCTTTTTTCTTGTAGTACTGAGGATTGAACCCAGGGTGCTCTACCACTGAGTGACAACCCTCAGCCCTCTTTATTCTTGTTTTTTAATTTTGATACTAAGTTGCTGAGTCTGGCCTTGAACTTAAGATCCTCCTGCCTCAGCC
Organism: Tamias sibiricus; assembly: GCA_025594165.1. Lineage (NCBI taxonomy): Eukaryota > Metazoa > Chordata > Mammalia > Rodentia > Sciuridae > Tamias > Tamias sibiricus. The sequence goes on along the minus strand of CM046660.1, from coordinate 80,363,703 downwards.
TCCCAAGTCACTGGCATTGGAGGCATACACCACCAAGCCGCAGTAGTCTTCCATTATTTGTTGTGATTCATATGATTTTTGTAGGGGCCATGACATTGAACTAAATGAGACTATAATAGGGCCCATCTTTCCTCTGTCTTTTGGACAGAGGGCAGCACAAATCTTTGCCTTTCTGACTGAGATATAGATTGCTTTTGATTTACTATTTTGACCAGGTTGCAGGGATGGTTTCAGGGAATTCCATTTGAGCTTTCTTACCACGGGTCTTTTGAACAGTTAGAGGAACTGATATAAGATTTCTGCTAGCTGCTAAGAATATCCAATTTTGCATTTATAATTAGGGAAATGATTGCCTTGGGGGCGTTACACTCATTAGACACAGAATTAGATGGACTTGGGATGGGATCCCCATTTGTCACCTGTCCTCCATAGATCACCACTCTAACAGGGGCTAGAAAGTCCTAGCTTCAGTGTCATCTTTGACACTGTTTTCCGGCAGCACTTGAACAACCTAGGTATTACCCCTTTTCCGGGGTCCACTGAAAATGATAAAAGGCCCTGAGGTTCTTTTGATGAAAGATTGGTGAAATATTTATTTTATATACTTTCTCTAGCAGTGCAAAGCCCTTTGTGAAGGGAACCTGGTCTCCTCCTTCTCAATCAATGAGGCCTACATCTAAGATCTGGCTCAGATGTAGACACTAGATCATGACTTTCTATTGCAATGGATGAAATCAACCATTTGATCCTCAGCTTTTATTTTATTTTTTTTACTTATACAAATCAAGCCATAGTCTTTACTGCTTTCTTATTTATCTAACTCCAAGGGATACCCTGATTGATTAGCTAGTACCACATATCCCTGCAGGTTGTTTCCCGGGTTATGATTATGGCTGGTAGCTGATACAGTAATTATGTCAACATTACCTTTAATGGCAAAGTAATGACATCTGACCTCTGTTATTCAAAAATCTTATCTTCGTTACTACTAGGAAGCTTATTTTCAAAGTTGTCTCTTCTAATATCAACCTTGGCCAAGAGGTAACTCATATCATCATTAGTTTTTTGGTGATGCCAGCACTCCCTCACTGGCGTATTCTTTATGGTTTTAGTACATTCCCAGGTCCTTCTAGGTAACAGAATCCATTGATGAGTTCTCTGGTGTTAGGTAATGAACCCATCTCTTTGAGCATTAGGATGCCTTCCTCAATACTTTGAAAGACAATATTGGCATCTCTACCACCATCCATCCTTATCTCTATACTCCAAGAAGCCATTCAGAGTATATTAGGACTGATTCCAGACATCCGGGTCCAGGTATTATATTGTAAGTCAAAGAGGATGATGGTCTCATATCAATAAACTTTTCCTTTTAAGTTTATACTTTCTCCCCACCTCGCAATCCCCTTCCCATCCAATGTTTTTGAAATTCATTTCATATAATCACCTGGATCTTGCTGACTTATTGTAGGTTATGAAGCTTTTGGGAAAAATTGTCTGTTTCTTTAAATATATGGAAAATAATTTCCCACTTGAACCACTGTGAGACCTAACCCTAATCATTGTCCATAATCAGTGAGATGAAGTCAAGGTACATCTCCAGAAAGACAAACATCATTTTGTGAACATCTGCCCTGGGAGAGGGTTGCTTATGTCACCCAAGAATGCTGGAGAGTTAGTGCCATTAGTAGCAACCCATTCCAAAAGAAGAAAGAGAAGGGATTGCTTGGGACTTGGGACCTGTATGTCACAATTCTGAAGTTTATTCTACACATTCTTTCACATAAGCACAGAAATATGGAGTTCTGGTTGGTGACAGAACCTTGTCACCAAAAGATATCTTACTAGTGATAGGCACCTAAAATGGTATTAAATAACAGATAAATATATGCATGCCACTTCAAACACCTGTGTTAAACATTTGATAAGAATTACTCCTCTTATCCTCCCAAGGAAAGAAGGAAAAGTCAATAAAAAGTTCATTGCAAACACATTTGCTCTTAAAGACAGAAAATTAAGGTGATTTTAATGTAGCTTTTTTGTCTATTTGAATTTATTTTTGAAAAAATATTCATAATCTTATTTTTGGTTTCAATTTGAAGATTCAAGCTAGGCTACGGTCTCCTTAAGGGGAATATTTTATGAGTCCTCATCTTTACAGTACGTAGCCCTTCACCTGGTTCAGAGGCTACACTTCATTGTTGATTAGAAGAACTAGTTATTTCACAAGATTAAGGAGATAGATATTAAGCATTTGTTTCAAATTACATGTGATATTAAACTATTTCAACTGAGCATATGAAAATTCTATCATAAGTAGAATGTTTACATGTGCTAGTGTTTGAAAAATTATCATTTAAATATATTTATTGATGATCTACTATTTGTCCCAAATTGTACTAAACATAAGATATTCTCATACTCTATGCCAATGGAAATTTCCAAGGTAACTAATCCTATTTCTGTTTTCTTTTTTTCCTTTGTATCATCTCTATAATAGGAAAATTTTCTGTTCTCAGGAGATTCTGACAGAATCTTACTAAAGAATTGTCTCCATGGCTGTGATAGAAGTTTCAGAACTTACAAAAGAAAAGTCACCTCCTGTGAATTTTAGTTTTTCTTGCTGCATGTTTCTGAATTGCATTTCACTGGATTGTTGTCACCGTGTCATACTGCTGGGGGATCCAGGACAGCCCTGGTGTTTTCTACCTCTCTTGCAGCATCAGCAGAAACCTGTTGCTACTGTGATAAGAGAACTAAAGGGACTCCATCTTGTTCTTCAGCAGCCATCTTAGGAGTTCCGAGAAATAGTTCTGTTTCTCAGAAATAATAGAACATGGAAAGTCCTGCCTGTGTACCCATTAATTGTTACCTAGCATAATACGCTTGACAGCATAAAAACAGCAATTCCTATACAATGTAAAATTGCTCTCTTTGGTTTTCACTTTTCCTGGGCAAATACCTTGTCAGAGATTGATTGTCTAGACGTTAGTAACCATTCTCTAATATGTACTCAACTAGGGTCATCTTGACCCCATTCCCTTCTACTTGATCGTTGCTATATCAACCTGGAAAGTCCCATTGGAAATATTATTCTACCCATTGCTTTGTCTTGCTAACTGCCTAGATTCAGCTTCTGTACTGTGGCTTGCTTGCATTGGCTAAAACCCTGCAATTGAATATTCCGCCCTCTGTGATTTTGCTCTTTATAAACCCTTGAAAAATCACTGCCTGCACGCCATCTTGTCACACTGTGTGATATGTGAAGATGGTGGCCACTGATCAGCTTAATAAAGGCTTTTTATTGGCTCAAGTGTGACATGGCTTGGAGTTTTAATTGGCATTATGCTGGATACAACACTTTTGGTACAACACTACAAATACCCAAAGAAGAGAAAATTGCCATGGTGGCTCTACTTACAACTTTCCTTTTCTGTCTTGGACCCTGAACTTCATAGTTTAGCCAAGCAAACTTGCCAGAGATGAGGGTAAGATGGGTGAATATGTTCAAGCAAATTAAAAAAAGTCTACAAAATATTTTCATCAAATACTTTCAAAGAAGTCCTAGCTGTAATTCATTTCTTGGTCTTGGGTGTCCCCAAGATTGCCTATTATTCCACACCATAAAGCATCCAGAGGTGTGCTGGAGCCAGTCATTACTGCTCTTGTTAATTATGTACAGTTTTTACCAGCTTGTCATTAATTACCATTGGTGGCTTGAAATTTGCCATAGGAGAAAAATATTCACACCATGGAAATCTAGGAAATATTACAAATTCTGGCCTTTCTTCCCCCCCACCCCACTTGTTAAACATTTACTAGTGCATCACTGAGACCCTTTATTTAGCAATTGAGTGGTTTTTGTTCCTTGAATCCTAAAACCCATCGGCAAGAATCAAAGTTCTACTTACTACTAATTTGGTCAAGCTACCTACTCTGTGAACCACAGTTCTCATCCACAGAAGGGAAAGGATGATGACAACACATTCATTTATCCACATCAATTTGTTGTGAAGAACTCAGAAAATAATAATTTTATGAGATGTTGTTAAAATTATGGGTATCCATTCTATAAACATTTGATAAAACAGCGATCAATGGCTGTATTTCTGAAGTCTTTTATTTCTCATGGAATGTATTAGTCAGGACTTCCCAAAGAAATAGAACCAATAGGACATATGTAGATACACAGAAGGGTATTTACTATGAAGAATTGACTCACATAGTTACAAAGTTAAAAATGTCCTGTGGTCTACTGACTAGACACAAGCTAGAAGCTCAGAAAACCATTGGTGAGATTCCAGTTCAAGCATGAAGACCTGAGAAGTAGCAGAGCAATGGTGTAAATCCTGGTCTGAATCAGAAGACAGGAGAATTAGGAGGGATGTCCCAGTTCAAGTTAAGATATAATTCACCTGTCATAGCTGGGCGTGGTGGTGCACGCCTGTAATCCCAGCACTTGGGAGGCTGAGGCAAGAGGATCACGAGTTCAAAGCCAGCCTCAGCAATGGCGAGGCACTTAGCAACTCAGTGAGACCCTGTCTCTAATAAAATACAAAAAAGGGCTGGGATGTGGCCCAGTGGTTGAGTGCCCCTGAGTTCAATCCCCAGTACAAAAAACAAACAAAAAAACAAACAAACAAAAAAAAAAAAAACCCCGAATTCCCCTGTCATCCACCTCTTTGTTCTGTTGGAGTCCTAAGTGGATTGGATAACATAATTGGCACTAGTGAGGGCAATATTCTTCACTTCATGCAGATTTAAGTGCTAATCTCTTCTGAAATATCTTCACATATACAACCAAAATGTTTTTACCAGCTCTCTGGGCATTCCTTAGCTCAGTCAATTTGATACATAAAATCAACTATCACGAGAGCTAATTCAAGTATCAGGCAGGTAATTTTTGCTCTTAGTTACTCCCATAAAACACAAAACGATGAAGTATTAATGAGAAATGTAAGAATTACAAGTAATTTCATAATAGGAATAGAGGAATTTTACTCTGCATGTCATTTGCCAATGATTTAACAAGATCTTAGAAGTTTCCCTTTTCCCTAAAGTCTGTAAATTCAGAAAGCTAAATATCTTGTCTTCCTTCTCCTCTTCCTCTTCTTCCACCACCACATTTTCCTCCTCCTCCTCCTCTCTTTTCCTTCTCATTCTTCTTGGCAGTATTGAAGATTGAACCCATGGTCACTCTACCACTGAGATATATCCCTGGCCCTTTTTAATTTTTGTACTGAGACAGGGTCTTGCTAAATTGCCTAGACTAGCCTTGCACTCGTGATCCTCTTGTCTCAATCTCATGAGTTACTGGGATTACAAGTGTAACTACCATGGGCCTTAAGTGTATTGTCTTCTTTTTTTTTTTTCCATCTTTTTTTACATTTTTGAAATACGTTCCCACTGAGTTGCCCAGGCTGGTCTAAAATTTGTGCCCTTCCTGCTTTAGCCTCCCTAGTATCTGGAATTACAAACATGAGCCACTATTCCATGCTTATCTTCTTTGTGGAAACTTGTACCTCCTAGCTCCTAACAGCACTCCCCACCCTTTCTCCCTGCTTCCTTCATATTACACAAATTAGTGTCCTTCCCAATAAAACTTGGAAGCCTTCAGGAAGCTTCTTTGGATTCTGCTGCTAATCTCTCTCCAATGAATCTGTGTCTTTTCCTACAAAGAATTCTCCTACCAGCTGCTGAGGAAAGCACATTTTCTCTAGGTACTATATATTCCCCTGAGAAAATATTTGTCATCTTGACAAATCATTTATCAACTCTATCCTTTTAGGTTGAGTGAATGGGAGAAAAACACAAGATTTATTTTTGGTTCTCAAGTCTCATTCAACTCAGGGCTGAGCTACTCATCTTAGCCTGGGTGAGAGTGTAGACACAGGAAATATTTTCATCTCTTCCCCTTAGGCATCTTCCTCACCCCAGTCCACCCTTCCCCACCCAAGTTTGGAGAGGTCCTCTGTGGTTCTTGAAAGGTAACTAGTCCAAGCATTGTTATTGATCACAAGCACCCCAGGACAAGAAGTTGCCTGGAAGAGTAGGTGCAAAGCCCAGGCTGGGTCTTGAATCACCCCAAAGCCAGGATGCTTGTCTCTGTGCTTGATTCCACCCCCCCAACTCTCATTGTCTTTGAGGGATATACTCTGCTATGTCAGCCCCCTCGAGCTCCCTTTGTTCAGCAAGAGGAAAGAAGGGTAGGAAGATAGGTAAATCTAACAAACCAGAATACCTATGGTTCTCTTATTTCTAAGTCTCAATTTCTAGAGGACCAGGGGATGGTTTGCCTCACATCTACACTCTACTTCGAGATACTTGTCCTTCAGGAATAGATCTGATTTTCACTCTCAACAGAGGTACTGGAACGCCTTTGTTTTCCAGATGTTAAGCACTGAATATTGTTTCCCTCAAATTTGTAGGTTGAAATCCTCACCCCCAGAGTGATGGTGTTAGGAGGTAAGGCCCTGAAAGGTAATTAGTGATGAATGGGATTAGTGCCTTTATAAGATCAGATATGAGAGCTTTTTATGCTTTCTTCTATTCTTTAACATGTGAGGACACAGAAAGAAGATGGCCAGTGGCAGGCCAGAAACCAGACCCTCACCTGAACTGATATCTTCTGGGACTTAGACCTTGAACTTCTCAGCCTCCAGAACTATGAAAAATGAATATTTGTTGTTTAAGCCACCCGTTCTGTGGGAATCTGTTACAGCAGTGATTTGACAAGGATATTTGGGGACTGAACTACAGGAGGTACCTGCCTTGCTTGTGAAACCTGGTCTGTACCACCTGTCCCTTGGTGGGTGAGGTCCAGGCAGGGGCCAGGACTGCTTCTGTGTATCCTCCTGAGGCATATTTTCCTCTTTGGGTAATCTTATTTTGGGGAATTGGATTGAGGCTAGAGGAGTTAAATGTAAGAAACTGTAGCTCCCCAAGTCTGAACTGGAACTTTCCTATGCAAACTACCTTTTTGGTTTTGTAATCTGAAAGCAGCCAAACTCTTCCCTTTCTTCACCTTCCAAATTATCTTCCTCAATAGTGACATTTGTGTGGGATTCTTTTGTATATTGCTTCTGTCTCATAGGAAATCAGAGCTTCTTCAAACAAACAAACAAAACAAAACAGTGACCTAACAGAAAGCTAACTGTAAATTGCTCTTGCAACCCATAGCAATTGGGATTATCCTTCTGACTGTCTCTTGGCATCTTGTTTGAATCCATACTGGCATGGTCTCTCTAGTCCCTGTACATGGGTTGAGGCCTTGTCTCCTTGTAATTCTGTAGCCAGAATTGAAACATCAGCTCTTGGAAATCCCTGCATTCCTTAGTATACCTAGATAACTCTTTGAGGTCACAGGAAACAGTTGAAGGCTGAGACCTTGAGTAATTCTGAATGTTAGGCCTTGACATTTTGATTTTTATCAAAATATCCTTCCCTCTAGTCCCTGTCACTGAGTGCCTTGAAAATGCTTACATTTTATAGTAATTTGTAGCTTTGACTTGATAGGCATCTACTGCATATTCCTCCTTGAGCAACTGAAATAGTCCTGAATCAGCCCGTCTCTCTTTGCTTCTGATTGCTAATCTTCCCACAGAAGCAGCTTCACTTTTAAGAAAGCATCCAAGTAAGATTGGATTGACCATCGGTTTCTAGCCTTCTACAACATGAAGTTGCTTCTCAGACATACCCAACCTTGACCTATTCACCTGATGCTGTATTTATTTGATTCCTAACTGGATTAATATTATTTTGACCCTTCATTGTTCATCCAAAGACAAATTACCAATTGCTGTGAGGTCTTCACTGCTGAGCTCGGAGTTTAGCTGGTCTGGGTACTGGACCCATTTTCATGAAAATGTCAGGAGCTATGAAGTAGAGAGGGAAACAATTCTATCAGAGAAATAGGAAGAGTTAGTTCCAGCCTAAGCTTTATCACTAGTCTAATGGCATAACTAAGAACACATCACTAATCTTTTGGTGATTCATTTTCCTCATATATTAAAAGGAAAATTATAATATCTAAGTTGTCATGAGACAAAACTTAATAAAGAGAAAATGCTTTGAATAATATAAAACTGTACCACAGTATGAGGTAATTTTATTATCATATTGTCCAAGTTGTTTTGGTTTTTGAATTTCAGTTGTTATTAAACAATTGAGATAAAACATCAAATTTATGGAGGAAATATAGAAGAACGAATAGTGGTAGAAAGCTCAATTTCATTTAGGCTTCATATTTTTATTATGTAAAATTACTTAAAAAGAGATGGCATCTTTACTTGTAATTTTAGTTTAAGAAAGGAAATATATGGCAACAATTACAAAGAACTGGGCCATTGATTTGATTAGATTTTTTATGTAATTTAAATGTGTTTCAAAAAAAGTTGCATGTTTGCTTCATGTTACAGAAATAACACATTAAAAAATGATGACCCCATATAAGCAAAAAATCTAAAAAGAGGTCCTCTCTTGAGAAACATTAATACAGATCTTAGCAGCTTTGCTTGTGATCTCTTACAAGTCACACAAACAGCAAGTCACGATTTCTACACTTGTAATTCATTATAATTAAACAATTTAAAATTCAGTTTTGTATTCTTATGATTAAAAATTTCAACTGAGTGTTTTAACCTTTTCTCCCTCCTGGTTGCTGCTGCAAGTTTGCAAGCCTGCAGTCAAGGTGATCCAGCAACTCCTCTGCTTGCTTAAAATGATTTGAATTCCATTCACAATCACCAGGGTGAACAATCACAATATAAAGAAATCCCCAAACAATCTTGTTTTCAGGCAGCCTTTCCATCTTAATGCCTTGTATCGCTGGGATCAGAATACCTCCTTGGAGCTGAATGGTCACGTTGTGTTACGCCAGGGTTTTCCTATCAGGCAGTTTATGGAAATGGCTTGTTTTTCCAAGTGAAATTTAAAGTTGTTTCCAAATTTGGTGTCTAGAGCACTGGTGTCCGGAGTGAGGTGAATAAGAAAATATTAAGATGTTTATAATTATTCATAATAAAGAAAATCGAGCTATATTAACAATAAAACGCTATTTGACACTGATGATATGCTTACATCATCACCGGTAGCAAGTCATATGTACTATATCCTAACTAGAAACACACAGATACACACACACACACAGGGCCCACTCATGTGTTTTAATAGGTAGGGCCCTGCTGCCCATGTATTTGAAGTTTATTAGGGAATTACTTTAATTTGGAGAATCACATGATCAGCATTATTTGTAGAAAGACTGCTCTGTCATTTGCATGAAGAGGGGATTGGAAGAGGGAAAAACTGAAAAGTAGATAGAGAAATTCAGACAAGATCTAGGATGCAGAGACAGATGAAATGAACTATCCAGGTCCATCTACTGGGTGGAAGAAATTTATCTGCCCAGCTCCTTTTTGAGTGCTGCTGACAAGCAGTTTTCAATCCTCTACAGAATTGCTTTGGTTGAAAAGATTTGTCTTTCCCAAGGTCATTCTCCTTTCCCATGACATATCTAGTAACTTGTTGATATGAGGAAGTGAAGGCCCCTTTTCCTTGCTTCTGTAGATGGCAGAATTCTAAGGTGGCCTCCAAGAGTCCTGGCCCCTGGATTATACAGACACCATCCTCCAGCTAGTCAAGCAAACTCTGATATAAGTATTGCTGTGAAAGAATTTTGCAGGTATAATTAAGGTCTGAAATCTATTGACTTTAAGACAGGTACATTTTTGGGGTGAGTCTGACTTATTCAAATGAACCCTTAAAAAGGAAGTTTTCTCTAATTGGTTGGAAAACAGTAAGTCTGTGATTTAAAGCAGTGGAGAGATTAGACACCAAAGGATTGCCCCCTTAAAAGATGGAGGGATCTGTATGTCAAAAAAATGCTGTAGGCTTCTAATTGCTGAGAGGCTCCTGGTTGGTGGTTAGCAAAGAAATGGGAACCTCCGTCCTAAAATCTTAAGGAATAAAATTTTGCTAATAGTAGTAATAAGCTTGGGAGAGAATTTTCCTCAAAGTCTCCAGAGGAGACTGACACCAGGATCTCAGATTTGTGAAACCCTGAGCAAGGGGATCCAGGCATGCATTGCAAGACTTCTGACCTATTGAACTCTGAGATAAACAGCAAGTAGTGTTTTAAGCCACTAATTTTGTAGTAATTTGTTTTGAAACAAATAGAAAACTACAAGCAGTTGTATGTAAAAAGATACTATACTTGTGCATGATGAATAAGTAAATAAATAATAAAAAAATTAAAAAAAAAAAAAGAAAACTATTGCAAACCCCAAATTTCTGTAGGATTTAACAAAAATATACTGGCAGGGGTTGGAGAATCCATATGGGAAGGGATTCCTATAGTCTGGATTAAAGAGGGAAAAACATAAAGTTGTATTGATTGAGAGTTCTCTCCAATATACAGAATTTAATACTTGGAGAAGACCCCAGGGTACAGCAATTTTTCCTAGAAGCCTGGAAAAAGTGATGGCCTACAATAAATGAGGTATTAAATACCTGAATTGCAATAGCAGATGGTGGAAGAAAGGATTTAAAAGACTCAGAGAATTGGACATGTTCTGAAACTGTCCCCCTCCACAGCCAATATAATAAATCAGAAACAATATTGCATCCCAAGGAAATGGCAAAAAATATTGTGATCCTTTAAGATCTAAAGAGCGCAAGAGGGAAGTTCTCCTTTATATTTTCACTTAATGCACCAGACTGGCCCCTGTGAAAACTAGATTCTGAAGATGACAGTCATAAAGTCAACCAAATACTATTGTAGCTTGTGTCAATGGAGGATCTTTGCTGAATATATTCATATGCCTGCTAGGAAATGATATGTAGCAGATGAGCCAGCCAATATATTTTTCCTTTTCCTATCAATAACAGGATAAGAAAACTTTCCATTCATTAGGAAGAGACAAGAGTATACGTTCATGATTTTCCTCAAAGTCTGTGTCAATTCTTCTACCCTGCTACAGTGTAGTAAGAACACAATCCAAGTAGCTGGACATTCCACAGAACATCACACTGTTTCACTTTCTACACAACATTATGAAAGTTTTGTAAGACATTTTAACATTGTTAAGAATCCAAGATGGGCATGGTAGCACATCAAGTAATCCCAGTTAATCCAGAGGCTGAGGCAGGTGGATCACAAATTTGAGGCCAGCCTCTCAACTTAGTGAGACCCTACCACAAAATAAAACTTTAGAAAGATATAAAGGGCTTGCAGCTACAAGTTTTTAGGAGTCCAGACCTCTGAAGCATGCATCGGGTAAATTATTGAATTTTGAGCTTCTTATTATTAAAGTTTTTAGAATCAAAATGCAGTTGCTTGTGTCAACCTTAATAAAATATAAATTAAATGAGGAGATTAGAAGGACTGGATCTCAAGCACCATTGCCTGAGAGCAAATATCATAAAAGACCCTTCCCCAACCACAGTCTTGCACTAAGGTCACTGCAATCTTACACAAAAATGTTCTTCTGCAAGGACGTCTGCCCAGCAATTGTCTGATTAACCTTGGACTGTCACCACTGTTATTAATCCTTAAGGCTAAGGATTGTTGTTTCAAATACCTTATGTATGTAACTCTTTTCATTTTTTGCCTTTAAAAACTCCTCCTTACCTCAACCTCTTTGAATACCTGGGTAATGTACAATGACATATTTCTCATAACAATGTTCTGCAATTCCCAAATAAATATCATATTCTTCAAAGAATCTCTTTCTGAATTTTATTTAAGTTGATATTAATAACAAGGAAGTAACACAATGCCTATCTAACCCTTCCCCAGGAAGATTTCCACAGCTGAAAATACTGTTCCATCCATATATCAGATAACAGGAAAGGCTACCTACCCATTTAGGACAGGAAATAGCTTCACAGCAGTGCAGGCTGTGGTGATAGTAGCCTACATTTTTTAACATACAACCTTGGGTTCCTTGTTGTATTAGAGGCATCAGTAACCTCATCTGTGACAAATTACAATTGGAGCCAGGACAGTGGCTTTAGCAATGGGAGTTAGCATAGATACCTTATGATATTTTAAGGATAAAGAAGGTTCATTACCAAATGGATATAAAAAGCAGTGTTCTATATATATGATATGCCATCTTCCAGAATATATTTCCATTGTACACTTTAATCACTCATTCTCAACCACAGGCAATTTTGTGCCCAAGGGAATATTTGGTAATACCTGGAGACATTCTTGGTTGTCAAACCAGGTTTTTGCAACTGGTATCTAGTGAAGAGAGGGCAAGGATAATGTTGAATATCTTACAATTTGGAACCCTTCATAAAAAGTAATTATTCAATCTAAATTATGATAATTCCAAAATTGAGAGATATTACCTTAAATCAGTGAACTTTAAATGACACAGTTTCCCCATGGTTTAAATACTTTGGTCTGGGAATCATGATTTACAAGATGAAGGAACCTCTTAACATAATTGCCATTAACCTACTTGGGAAGGGTTCTAGTTCTATAACTCCAGACTTTATGAATTTAGAGGTCTGGTTCTCAAAGGGAGAACTCTACTACAAAGATACACAAGAGTCCCATTGGCCTAGAAGTTATAGCTGTTGTTTGGCTACCTCAGGCTCCTAGTATCTAGGGACTGGCAGACAAGAAAATGATTCACTCTCTTTACAGGTATAATTGACCCTAGTCATTAGGAAGATTTAGGACTGTTTTTACCTGGTGGGATAGGAAGTAATATATTTGGCATCTAGATATCCATTTGGACATCTTGCTAATTTTTATGGTAAAAGGACAAACACAGTACTTGGGGCTTGAGAAAGGTGTAGTTAACATAGGATCAGACCTCTCAGAATGACCACCTGGATCACACCAGCAGCAGAGGGCTAGCTGAAGGTGAGAGAGGAAATGTAGAATGCACAGTAGAGAAGAAAGACATTGAGTATCAGTGTGGTCTGGAGATAAGTTGTGAAGGTGAAGGTTGTATTTTTGTTCCACTGACCTGCCCCTTATAAGTTATTTCAGGAAAAGATGCCATGGGATCTTGCAAAGGATGGACTTTAGTGGGTGCTGTGATATGCCACCAAAAGCTTTCTTTAAAACTGAAATTTTTTTCTCTCATGTGGGAATATTGCCAGACAGTCTTTAGCTACTACACATCTTAGAAATTCCCAAGGCTGAAGAGAATGGCCTCTCCTAAGGCTATGCTCCTTTCCCAGGCCAATTTCTATGACATGTAGAGGCCAGAAGGTCTCCTCCCCTTCCCCAATTTGTTAAAATTCAGAGTGGCCATCTCAGCTGTAGAAGACCCTAAGGGATTTGCTAAAGCTCTTCTTAAGGGCACCACAGCCCAACTTTTCCCTTTGCTCAGTCCCACTCCCCTCTCTTTCCCTCAATGTGCTACAATTGAGAGGGCACTCCCTAATCTATCACTTGCGTATAATCTCTGACTTACTCTGCTTCTTCAGGAACCCCATCTGTGTCAAATTACAACTGGATCCAGGGTGGTGGTTTTAGCAATGGAGTTAGCATAGAAACTTTAGGATATTTTAAGGAAAAAGGAGGTTCATTACCAAATGGATACAAAAAGAAAGGAAGATGGAAGACTTAATTATGATTTCTAGGTTTACTTGGACAACTGGATAGTCAATGGTCCATTCATCAAGATAAGATATGTAGAAGTATGAGCAGAGTTTAGAGAAGAAAATGACCAACTCCTTCTTGTACATTTTTGACACATATATAATGACAAATGAAACAATTCAGGTAAGGTTATTTGGTTAAGGAAGTTACCATTTTATAGGTCAAAATTGTTAATTATTGGGAATTTCAAATGGATCATCCTAATAATTATATATTAGTTTCTACATGGGAAAATTTACTATTTTTATTAAAACTTATGTAGGCCATATAAGATTTTAGAAAGGTAATATCTGTCAGACTCAAAAGATAATCTTTTGGATAATGATATATCTTATATTTAAACTTCTGGAGCAAGAATGTAAGTCACATATTATTGCTTTAAGGCACATTAGGGGATCTTGATGAGATTGGGAACTTTGATTTACATCAATTTTCTTGTAGAAGTTGAGACATAATTGCCATAAGTGGAGTCAGGAAAGGTCACAGATACCTTAGTTGCCATGCCAGAGATTTCTAAAATATCCTTTTATCTATAATAAAAAAAGAATCTAGGAATAATTTGTTATCCTATGGCACTCGTTGTCTATCAACAGGCTAATTTGCAGACCCAAAATGTTTATATGCAGTTTTTAAGTGAGATCAAAACAGTGACCAGTACTGCAACTTCACCTGGGGACTGAAGCACACGTCACTCTGACATGACAAGTACATCCAATATGCCAAGTTTGCGTAACATACCAAGGTTGTAGCATTTAACACAGGTTGAATATGCGCGTCTAAATATTACTGATGAAACTGATTTGAAATGGTCTTAGAGGAGGTAGAATTATAAAGAGGGTCTGTGGTGCTTCTGAGCCTGGGAATTTGGTTTTCATTCCTTTAACTAGAGAAGCAATCACTGTATATTAATCTGATCAAAGGAAGGCAAATAGTTATGAATAATATCATGTTAAACTACTGACCTGGGAGAGAAAAAAATTAGAATAGGTACATGAAAAATGAAAAATAACAAACATCTTCTTTTAAAAGGTAAGTGTCCAGGACAGAATGACACCATTCTTCTGGGTAGGTGAGAAAATATAATATATGTGGAGAGAAGTATTAATACAAATATCAATTGGAAAAGACTAAGTTATTCTGAAGTAAAAACAACAACAATAAAAACCTGAAAATCTCCATGGCTTAAAGATACAAAGTTGATTTCTTACTTCTATTGTATGTCTATTACAAAATTGGAATGTGGGCTCTATTCCCCATTGTTTTTTTTTTTTTTTTTTTTGGCACTGGGGATTGAACTCAGGGGCACTTAAACATTTAGTCGTCATGTCCCCAGCCCCTTTTTGGATTTTTTAAAATTTAGAAACAGGTTTTTGTTGAGTTGTTTAGGATCTTGATACAGAGCTAAGACTGGCTTTGAACTTGCAATCCTCCTGCCTCAGCATCCCCAGCCCCTGGGATTACAGGTGTGTGCAACAGCACCTGGCTTCCCCATTGTTCTGAATTCAAAGTCTAAATTGAACAAATTCCACTGCTGGAACATGGCAAGTCACCAAAAGAGGAAGGGACTTTGACTTCGAATGGTTATGTTCACATCACTTTTATTGTCTAACATAATTTCAATGTCACAAATAACTTTAAGGGGATGAGGAAGTACAAATATATGGTGGACCTGGGTTTGGGAAGGAGACAATGAAAATACTTGGTGAGCAGCCCTAATGACAAACTAAGCCCTCCATTCTCCTAGTCTGTGGTTGATATCAAAGCATTACAGTGTTGGAAGAGGTGTTACAGAATTGATAGATATGTTGGATGGGGTCAATGAAAAAAAATAGAATAAAGTAGGTATGAGGGTAGGACATTGATAAGGCTTTTGGTAGAGACATGACATGAACCATTTCTCCAGTATAGGGCATAACTTCTTAGATATTCTTATAAACCTTTCCATATTTATCTCAGGTATTTTGGCACAGTAACACAAAGCAGATTAACACATAATCAAAGAGGAGAAAAGAATCTAGGAAAATTAGAGAGTATGACTACAAGACTATGACTTGTAGAATCATTTGTCCTCTTGGTAACAATGAGTAACTTACTATATTTTCTTATGTCTGAAGAGCCTGCATTTGACTATAAATCATTGCTTAGAGCTAACTTATTAAGACAGAATTTTAAAATATACATAAATTTATAAGTATTTAGTTACTTACTAAAAAATTATATTTTTGCATTAATCCCACATTTCTATTGGTTTTCTGAAGTTTATAACTTGACCATAATTTATTAGAAAAATTATTCTTTCAGTCAGTTATCAGTGACTGTATTAATTTTTATAGTTTTAATTTATAGGGTTTGGAACTACAATGAGGAAATATGCCTGGAAGCCTTTGAACAAATTTCGACACATTTTGTGTGTAGTAAATGATTATGGGGAAATGGTACCATTCTGCAGATTATCTAATATTTTCCAAAATTTTTAAAAAGAGATGAAGATCACTTTCTATCTTCTTCAGTTTTATATTTAATTTTAACAATGAAATTTACCCAAAAGCAAAATTACATGGTTATTAAATCTTACACTGTTAGGTTTAAGCATATTTGTGAAACAGGTTGTTAGAAATTTGGCTACTGTATGTGTTGATCAAAGCCATGTTAAAAATTACATTAAGAAACTGAGTCAGGTGGTTTTTAATTTTTAAAAAAATTTTATGATCCCTTTTAATGCTTCCTTCAAAACTTAAGCAGAATATTAACTCCTCCATTTTATCTTGAAATTAAAAATTCAAATAGTGTTCATGAAGCAGATAACAGTAAAACTATGCCTTAAAGTGGGTAAATGAAGATGGAGAGGAGGAGGGGCCAAGGTCCTGATTTGGTGATGTCTTCATTTTGTCTGGATCTGTTTTTGGTTGTCACAATGGGGGGGTGTATACTTGCATCCAATGGTTGGATGGCTAGGATACTGTTAAAGAGTCCCTCAAAACAAAGAAGAATACAGACCAAAATATCAAGAGTATTGAGGTTGAGAAATTCTGATCTGGCTAGAGGTTTATTAATGTTATTCGTTGTTTTCAATGAATCAGTTGCAAAGAATTGAGTTTCATCGATTCTCTCTAGCATTATTCATTTTGTATATAGCCAACTTGTATTCTTATCTTTACCATTTCTTTCCTTCTACTTATTCTAGGTTTAAGTTGCTCTTCTTTTCCTAGCTTCTTCAGGTTAAAGCTTAGATTATTGATATTAGATGATTGGTCTTACCTGTTATAAGTATTTATGGCTACGAATTTCTTTCTAAGCACTATTTCAACTGGTACTAGGATTTTTTGACCAGATGATAATGGAAATGAAATTGAGTCAGGTGAACACACCTGTGGGGGAAGGCTTTTACTGGAGCTTCCATTTAGGAAGGGAGAGACAGCTCCAATCAGAAGCCATTAGAATCACTTCCTGAACAAAAACTGGAAAAAAAAATAATTTCACTGGTTATTGGCAGGATGAGAATATTAGTTGGCTTTAGGGGCACTTAACTCAAGTATTTTGCACTGTGCTAAAGACAAGTTACTGCAGCTGTTTTAAGAGAACAAAAACATCCTGAGCTCAACAATGCAAAGCTGACACTATTGAAGGTAGCACACACCAAGCACCTGGGGTTTCTGTCAGGCCATTGCCTTGGCCCACAAGTGCATTTGCTCTCTGTCCCTATGTTGGTCCTTGTCTCACAACTACATGTTTTGCTATGTTGTGTTCTCGTGTTCGTTGAGTCCAAAGCATTTTCTAGTGATTTTTTTCTATGACTCAGAGGATATTTTGAAGTGTGTAATTTAATTTCCAAATATGTGAGGATCTCCAGACATATTTCTGTTCTTGGCTTCTAATTTAATTCTATTGTACTCAGAGAACATACTTTCTACAATTTTAATCCTCAATTTAATAAGGATTGTTTTATGGGTCAGTATTTGGGCTATCTTGGTGAATGTTCCATTTGTGCTTGAGAAGAATATGTATTATGCTATTGTTAAGTGGATTGTTACATAAATGTCAATTACAGGGAGCTGGTTGATAGTGTTACTCAGATCTTTGATGTTCTTATTTCTTTTATGTCTACTGCATCGTGGGGGAATAGCAGAAGATCTAAAAGATGCAGGGGTTGTGGCCCCATCATATCTCCACTTAATTCACTATTTTAACTCCTTAAAAAATCTCAGATGGATCTGGAAAAATGAAAGTAAATCACTTCAAACTCAATCAAATAGTTGCACTAATTGCAGTTGCAATTCCAGAAGAGGTATCTTAATTAGAACAAATTAATATAACTCCAGGCACATGGATGTAGTCAATAATCTAGAAAAACTATCCTTAAAATGTCTGTATCAGAAAGGAGAAACAAGAATAATTTTTATTGATATGAAATAAACATTTATGATCTTGCTCCATTACTCTGTCAACGTTTACACCCTTTGTTATATTATTTTCTGGAGATATCTAGACAGTTCAAACATAGAATATCACATTGATCCATATTGGATCCGATGATCACAAAGTGGCAAGGTAAGTCCATTTGGAGCCTAAGTATGACATGCTCCTTGGAGCTGGAGTGTAGCTCAATGGTAGGTTCAATCCCCAACACACACACACACAAATAAAATAAAGATATATGCTCTAGAGAGTAAGAGAAAAACAATGAAGCTTCAAATTTAACAAGTTAAATTGTTAAGGATGCCCTGGTCTGGGTCACCCAAGGATACGTTATTGAGTCCTCACAACTTTCATCACTGCCACAAAGCTCAAGTCCTGATTACTTCTTCTGGCTCAGGGGAAGCTTAATTCACACTTGGAAATACTGCAGTGCACACTAGGAGTGGGACCCGGAGGAGGCAAAACCTAAGTGGTGCCAGATACAGCAGGCCCCAGGATATCTGGATACCTGTGGTAGGATAGCTGTGCAATTTACAGCCATAACATAATCACAGAATCCCTAGAGTTCTAGGGCAAGGCCAGGCCAAATAGAGTGGAGAAGTATGTGTTTTTTAAAAATACATATTTGACATGCTACTAGCCCTAGTACATATGTACTTGACAGGCCATGGGATACCTAAAATAGATATATTAATGATTTGACTGTACAACATTTTTTAAAAAAGAGCCATACAAGATAAGAGGATCCATTTTATTCATCCACACAAAGAACTCTCTAAAGAGACTGAGGGTGTGTCCCATTGATCTTAATTGAACAACAGGACCTCCTTGAAGTTTAGTAAGTGCCTTACTCTTCAGGCATCTCAATAGGAGCTCCAAGTAGAGAAAGGCTTTTTATCAGCTGTACAAGTGTGGCTTTCACCTACTAGGTGAAACACTAGGAAGTGTCATAGAAGATTCACAAAGTTTTAGAGAAAGTATATCAACAAAAACGTTGCCAGCATGGATTAAAATGGACAGAGGCAGTGCAAAATGCGTTTTCTCTCCCCGTTTTCTCCTTTTTGAGTAGGAATATCTATTTCTCCTATCCTATATCTGTTTCACCATTTTTAACTGTATGGGGGGGCAGATAACTTGTCTTTCTTGTTTCACAAGTTTTGTGGAGAGCGGCTTTTGTTGAGGTTCAGACCTGGGAGACAGATTAGGGATCCTGGCAGTTCAAAGAAGATGTGAGGCCCAGTTGGGATAGTAGACATGTTTTATTTGGAGGCAGCAGTAGCCCCCTAGTCAGCTTCAAGCCTTCAACTTCAGCACCCTGAGTCTTTCCATTGGCCCTTTTTCATATTCAGACCGAAGAATGCACATTGCCAGCGGGTTACATTAATGGGCACATGCTCACAAGCAAACGTTTATGACCTTGAGTATATAAGCTGGAATCAGGGTGTTCATGACCTTGGTTACATACTAAAAACACAAACTGCTGGAAGCTGTGGTGAGGGAGCCTAACTACAGCTATCTTGGGCCCACCTGACAGCAGGCTCTGCCCTGCTCTGAGTTACTCTGTGGTGTATAGAACAGTACTTTTTATGCTGTGCCTAGCCCTGGGTTACTCTATTTCATAAAGTAGCAATCCATTTTGAGTACAAGTGCCTAGGAAGAATGACTCCACACCTTGTTTGTATGAGTAAATAACCACCACCTGTATTGCCCAACCATTAGGAACAAACTGATAAATAAATTGTGCCAATAAAAATGTCCACCTGTGAACTGATCATATTAAATCAGAAGCACGTGGATGTAACGGACCTATCAAACTCGTATCAGAAAAACCAGGCCTATAAGCTTATCAAACACACAATACTATTGAATGAAACAAGCCTCTCACCTGAGATCCATAAAGGAGAAGCACCCTAAGGCTGGATATGGCGCCACACACTGGGCTGCTAGTGGACCATCTGTTGAATGCATCACAAGGTCAACAGGCAACAAACCTCTGGCTCTCTGCCCCTGGGCTTCAGCTCAGCTCCATCTCCCTGCTTTATATAGCTCACTTCAAAAATGCCTGCCATCTGGACAGATCCTGGCCTAGAATAAGTTCTGTGCTCTGATAGCTCTGTGCCCTGAACAAGTTCTTTGATTGAGTCCCAATCTTATCTGACCACCCTTTTGCATTCTTATCTGCTCTCTGCCTTTGCAGCCTCCTGAATCCCTGTGGTCACTTCAGCCCTTTCTTAGACACACACACACACACACACACACACACACACACACACACACACACACAAACATATATAAAGTGTGATATTTGACTTAAGTTATTAGGAAATAAAATTGGAATAAAAGATCCTGTGAAGCCGGGCGCGGTGGCGCACGCCTGTAATCCCAGCACTTTGGGAGGCTGAGGCAGGAGGATCTCGAGTTCAAAGCCAGCCTCAGCAATGGCGAGGCACTTAGCAACTCAGTGAGACCCTGTCTCTAATAAAAACACAAAAAAGGGCTGGGGATGTGGCCCAGTGGTCAAGTGCCCCTGAGTTCAATCCCCGGTACCACCAAAAAAAAAAAAAAAAAAGATCCTGTGACTGTCCAGTTTATGACTACCAAGTCACCCACAAGTACTCAGTAAACTTTAACCAATGAAAAGTGATATAGCTTGTAAATTTGTTATTCAATAAATTGTCACATTGTGGAAAGATGCAAACATGATTGGCCTATGTTAATGGCATAACTCACAAGTGCACAGACGATTAGATTATTTTACCTTTAAACTTTCTTGCATTGTCTCACACTGGAGCTTTTGGGGGACACCTCATATCTAAACCATAACACCTGCATTTGCACATGATTCAGATGAGAAGGTACTGAGCTTTGATTTCATGCTGTAATTGGAAGAGTTTTACAGGGACATGAGAGACGGTGAGTATATTTTTCTCGTGGAAGGAAAAGGAATGGGAATCATTGAAGCCCATATAGGCTGCTTATAAGACAGATCTCTGTCATTCCCACCTTTCATTACTCATTCCCTTGCCTAATTCCTTCCCATAACCACTCATTTATAAAGAATAGAATATGATAAAAAGTCACATCTAAGATGAGGTTATAGAGATCGTGACTTCTGTCTTGCTCATACTCCGTCTCTGGCTCTTCTTGCTCGCCTCAATAAAGCAAGTTAACATGTTAGGAGATGCCTTAGAGAGAAGCCCAGGTGAAAACAAAACAAAACTGGGGGTAGCCTTCAGCTTGCCAGCAAGGACAGAGGCTCATGAATAATTGAATAGTACCAACAATTCAAGTGAGCTTGGAAGCAAATTCATTCCCAGCTGATCACTGGGATTACTGCAACCCAGATGACACTCTGATTGCTGTCTGAGAAGTCCTGAAACAGAGGATGCAGCTGATCAAGGCCCAGATTCCTGACTCATAAGAACTGTGGCATAATACATTGTTATTTTGAGTCACTAAATCTTGTAATAATTTGTTATAAAATAATAGATAACTAATATAATAGCTATCATTGCACAGCTGGAGAGTCATCTATCCAACACCCTCCCTCACTTTATAGCAAAGGAAAATGAATTCCAATGACAATTAAGAAGATAAAATATGCCAGTGTTATATAAGTGTGATTCCTTTAAGATAAAAATTTTTTCAGTCACATTAAAACTTGTCTTATTTTTCTTTTAAATAGTGGCAAGTCTTTTAAAGGTTTTTAAAACAAAATACTGAATTACAGCATCAGAGCTGGAAGGGAATTTAGAGATCAGCTAGTGGTATCCGCTTACTTTGTGGAGGAGAAAACTAAAAACCTACTTTAAAAAAAAATTCGTTTTGTAATTGCCTTCCAAAGTGGTTTATGAGCTACATGAGAAAAACAGGCGCACAGCTTTGTAGCTCACCTTATTTCTGAAACCCAAATAGTACAATCCAATTTAACCAACTACTTTATTCACTAGTCTTGACTTTTGGCAAGCTCTAAAAAAAAAAAAAATCAAATCCCCTGTCAAAGGATGAAGATTTGCCACCATTGAGGATAGTCAAAGAAATTAGCTTCAGGCTCCGAAAGCAATTTCAAGAGGAGTTCTAAAACTATTTTAAGCAATGGCAGTACTGCTGGAATAAATGTATCTCCTGTCAGGGCAGCTACTTTGAAAGGGATATAGTAATTTGGATCTGTAATTTCTGCTTTGTTTCTTGAAGAGTAGAAGCATAATATATATCAAGTGTGCAGAAAATGATAGCCATCCATTCCACAGCCACGACAACAAAAATTAAAATAGAAAGTTTCAGATAGTGTCTCCATCTTTGCTTAAGAATCTATATCCATGATTCTGAACATGACTCTTTGCCTTTGTACTTACTGGCTATTTGGATCTATGATACTCTTACAGTGAGTTTGTCAGGAACTATTGGTGTCATTAGTATTTCCATTCAGCATCATATATAGTAGCAAGATTAGATTTATAGTTATGCAGTCTAGCATCTCTCAGTCCCAATCCTTTTATTGTTTCACATATATCAGCCTTTCTTCGTATTCATATATATTGGTTTATACTTAAAGTGTAACCATTAGAATTTATAATATTAATCATGAATTTTAAACGAGTTGCTTTTCATTGTGTGAAGTTATTTGTGGCTACCTGGAACATCAATTTTGAGGAATATTCTGTGGCTTCATCTGTTCTCAGTGGGAAAGGATTTCATGTTTTGTCATGTCTGCTACCATTAAAGAGGAAAGATAGCCACATATATACTTAATGATCCTTTGTGGATTACTGCTTTGCTTCTTAATGCAATAAAATATAGGGTGGATAGTGCTTTAATAGATTGTTAGTCAACTATACCTTAGAGAAAATAAATGCTTTCCACAGACTGGAAGGACAGTGCATGTACAGCTGGTAGGTACTGGGAAGGGCCATATTATTATGACAGAAAATGAAACAGAGTGGTTGCAATGATGGTCTGGAGTTCCACATTTCTCAGTTTTATCCTGTTCAGCTCTAATTGGTTTCAAGTGTTTCTTCAATTTGGTATGATTGCCTCTTGTCATCATTCAGGAACACTGCAAAACCTGAAATATTCATATTAGGATATTGATTTAATCTCTGCTTCATTGTGCTAAGACAGGTTGATTTCCTATGCTATCACTTGCCTGGAAGGAGGGTAGAATTTATCACGGTCACAGCACATGTCACAAATCCTGGGTGGAAGTGCTTGTGGTAGGGCTGGATTCTGAATCAGGAAATATCTCTGATTCCACTAACATCTGTGGTCAATGCCCAGTGTCGAATGTCCACCCCCATGTCTGGATTCCACTACCCTCTCATATGGGTCTGGGGTTCAGAGATAATGAAATTGATTAAACTTCTTTTCCAACTGCATTACATACTGGGTATAAGAAAAGTTTAGAACAACTGACACAGATATGCTAAAATCTGAATCAGTTCATGGTACTACAGGTTTGCCATAGTATTACCTGTGTAGCTTCTTACCATCTTCCCCCTTCCTCTGTCCTCTCAGTGGTCTGTGTTTCTTTTCAAACCTCCGATTGATGCTCCTTTCTTTTTCTTATTTTTCTACCTCACTTTGATGTAGTCATTCAGAACTAAATAGAGTGCCAACCTCTGAACCAATCTATAGTATATTGCTGTGACCTGAATCCCATTCTTTCAGTTACCAATAAATTGCAATTCATTCCTCACAGCTTCCTGACATAACCTCTGACTGGTTCATACTAAATCTTTACTGTATCCCAGAAATCTAACCTGGTCTACATTCTACTTCACTCTCATGGTGACTCAATATGCTTCTCTAGCAAGAGAGTTATCCTACTTATCATTTTTTTTTCTTAAAGTTAAACACAATATTCCTAAATTAGGGAGAAAATATATTAACAAAGGACAAAGACTTAAAAAATATTTATTCTAATATTATTCCAGCTTAAAGAAACATGATACTTTGTTATACAATGTCTGAACTTTACTTTTTCTTTCATTCAATTAATAAAAAAATTGAAAAACACCAAAGCATGCAAATTTACAGAAGTCAAGTCTTTGCTTTGGTGTGTTGGGAACTTTTGTGAACCCTTTCTATGAGAAGTAATTGGATGTGTGCATAAGATGAATTGCAATTCACACCAGTCACTTCAAGCATACCAATTGGCTTAACTAAAAATATAACTAATTCATTACTGGTAAAACCTCAAAATTCAGTTTGGAAAAATGAGGAAGAAAAAAAATGTAACTATAACCTCTCATCCACTGATTATTCAATGTATTTATTAAATTATCTGTATAGTTGAGTATTAGATAGTGACACAACTCAAATGACATTTTATTTAACAGACTGGAGATGTTACCCTGCTAAACGCTAATGTGCATCATGGCTACCACTCTCAGTGAGCAACAGCACAGACCATCACAATTTTCCTTGAAAATGCTTTCTAAATAGAGAGTTTATTCTTAATTTTATACCACAATCTTGTTTCCAGTGTTTGATATGGATCTCAGGTAGAAGATAGCCTATGAATTATATAGATAGAGAATAGAAGAGAAAGATACATTGTAGATAGTTTATACTTCATAATATGGAAAAAGAATCTTAATTCCTAGTTAGTAGGCATGGTGTTAGGTTAGAGTAGCAAATTGGTAACTATGTATATCTATGTTTCTAGTAAGAACAGATTCCTAATGATTTTACCGGAGGGCTCCATAACTCCGTTGGAAATTCTCTTCTGTTAACCAATTATTTGTTTCTAGTGAGTCTCAATTAGTGCACATTTATAAATAGTTGCATGACCAAGAAAAATTTTCAAAAAACATCCAAAATGGCATTTCTATGTGTCTCAAAGTGGAACATCAGTGACCAAAATGATGCTTAAAACTGAATGAGAAAATAAACACCGTGACAACTTTTCTAGGAGACTAGAAAGCAAGGTAGCTTTAAGAAAGTTGGTTTGCTCTAAGTGATCACACTTCTTCCCATTACATCAAGAATTAGAGCTACTGGAAGAAAGAACCAAATAATAAAACATGTAAAATACAGCCCTAGGCTCAATAGCAACAAGTGGAAAAGACTTCAGGGAGAAAAGGAAATAGCAGGGAAGACACAGACTACAGGAAAAAAAAAAATAAAAGCAACCTGAATAGAAGGTAAAATGTGTAGAATCTGAAAAGTAAAGCAAATTTACAAAATTTTCTCTAAAGGGAACAAATATAAAGTAAAAATGGTTCTATATAGAAATTAAGATTGTTGCAGTGAATTTATTCTATCAGATCTAGACAGAAGCTCCCCTAGAGTTAGTGGACAGATGGACAACTGATTCATTCCCTGATTTTAGTACTGAATGAGGACGCTGTGGGAGAAACAAAAGAGCTAGGCTGGTCTAGAAGGCAGAAGAAAAAGACTTAAGGTTCTTGTGAAAAATCTCCATTTGAAGTCTTGACAGCTATTTTACTAATGTTATAACACAAATTTTACTGAGGACAGAAGGAATTAGAAGATACTCATTATTCTCACACAAAGAATCTCCTTTTTGAAATGTCTGCTAAATACTGACCCCAAGATAGCATGAGTAACACCCACAACTCTCCTTCTTGAAGTGTCTTTGTTGGGGAGTTTGTTGTTCACTCTCTTTTAAATTTGTACTTTATAGATACACATGACAGTCGAGTGTATTTTGACATATTATACATATATGGAGTATAACTTATTCTAATTAGGATCCCATTCATGTGGATGTTTCACTGGTGTTGGAGTCATACAGGAACATAGGAAAGTTATGTCTGATTCATTCTATTGTCTTTCCTATTCTCGTCCACCCTCCCTTCATTCCCCTTTGTCTAATCCAATGAACTTCTGTTCTTCCCTCCCCCACCTTTGTTGTGTGTTAGCATCCACATATCAAAGAAAACATTCAACCTTTGTTTGTTTGTTTGTTTTGTTATTATTGGCACATTTCACTTAGCATGATAGTCTCCAGATCCATCCATTTCCTGGCAAAAGTCATTTTTTTTTTTTTTTTTATGGATGAGTAATAGTCTATCGTGTACATATACCACATTTTCTTCATCCATTTATCTGTTGAAGGGCATCTAGTTATGGTTCCATAGTTTAGCTATTGTGAATTGAGCTGTAATAAATATCGATGGATGAGGCTACACTCTCTTTATCTGAACATCCCACAGATGAAGAAGAAATGTTTACCAGGTAAGGTGCAAAGAAGTTGTAAATGGATTTTTCCAAACTCATATATTCTGCTGCCAGGGTTTGGAGGTTGAGTGTCCCCCAAAGGCCTACACATAAAAGCCTGATCCCTAGAGTGGTAGTATTGAGAGGTGCTACAAACATTTAGGAGATAGGGCCTCAAGGGAAGTCCTTAGGTCATTAGGAGAATGCCCTTGAAAAAGACTGTGGGACTCTAGCCATCCTTTCTCTTTCTGCTCCAGTTTGAGATGGGACCATTTGGTTTTACATATACTACCACAACGATGTGCCACCCTCACCAGAGGCCAAATCAATAGGGCTGCCAATTCTTGGACCTGAGCCTCTGTGAGCTAAGTAGACCTTTTCTTTTTATGAAGTTAGTTTCCATGGGTATTTCGCTGTAGTAAAGCAGCACTGACTAATACAACTGCCTTGAGAAAAGCAGTGAAAAGAAAGGGTAAGATCCCTTTATCTGGTGTGAGCTCTGGTGAAATTGTGTCAGAGCTTGGATGGAGCTTCTAAGTAGAGGCAGATGTATTCAGGAGCTGATGATGATTGATCTTCAGCACCACTTCACTTGCATGTTGCAAAACATAAGTTAATGTTTGGGGTATGATCTGATTTTTTTGTTTAATGTTTCAATTTCTAATTATTGTCAGAATAATCTTTATTACTTTTATCATGTTCTTGTTCCTTTTGCTTCATATTCCATTATTTTTATCTGAATTTTCTTAGTTCTTTAATAAATAAATTTATGTATGACAAAGGAGGTACCATTTATACAGTCTGTCACTATATAATTTCTCATTTCTTCCACTGGAATATTTAAAAAATGACTATAGAATGAATTTCTTTTTTTAATATTTATTTTTTAGTTGTAGTTGGACACAATACCTTTATTTTTTTACTTATTTTTACGTGGTGCTGAGGATTGAACCCAGGGCCCGCACATGCCAGGTGAGCTCTCTACTGCTGTTCCACAAACCCAGCCCCTATAGGATGGATTTCTGAACAACCACAACTAGGCCATTTCTTTTGTCTCTCACAACTATTTCTATGTATGGACTTTATTAAATTCTAAAGTAATCAGTCAATACCTCTGGGGACCTAGCCACCAATATATCTGACTCATATATCTTGGCTTTACTACTTGAGAGGGATTGCCCCTTTACCTTATTATAATTAAAAACAAACAAACAAAAATTCAAGTGAGCATAATGTCCACTATTTTTAAGACATTTGGAACTTAAATGTGTTTTGTGATTTTGTATTCTTTTCTTTAAGGAATCCTCAAATTGAAAAAGCCTCAGGACCATAAGACTTACATAAGCTTCTCAGTGGGATTCCAACCTCTCATTGCAGACTTCTGAAGAGTTAAGAAGTGCTAGTTTAACTCTTCAGAGTAGTTTGAATGATTTAGAAGCCTGCCTTTAGCCAGATGACTGAAAGCATTTTGGTTTTCATTTGGACATATATTGATGTTGCAATTGAAAAAGAATGAAGAGTTATGGGTTCTTGTTGGTCTTTATTTTTCATATTGTTGTAATGAAAAGACTTCAAGGACTGTCTAGACTAGAATAGAGTGTCCTCAAATATTGGCAGATCTTAGAACATTATGTCATTGCAATGTAAGGAATTGCTGCCAGGAGGAATTAGGGGCAGGGGAAGGAGGGATGGTAGGCATTCAGTACAGGATTTATTACCATTGTGGAATAAAACTAATTTTGTTCTATGAGGTTTGGTAGGTTAGGGGGATTAAATTCTTATTTCAACTTGCAGTGAGTTTATCAGATCATAACCCCATCAAAAGTCATGGACCATCTTTACTTTCTCAAAATAATTTTTATCTGCTGCCCCAAATTCAAGGTGGTAGCATGTGAAAGAGATGTAGGTTTTATTTTTCTCCCTCTTTAATTTTCTAAAAATTGGTCATTTTGTCATATAAGTCCACATATCTAGAGAGAAAAAAGGATATGACAAAACTGTATTCCGATAAAACAGCACATGTTCAGACATGTGTGACAATCGAGCCCTCCGTGAAGGCATGCAAGCTCATTCTACTTTGCCATGGTCCCCATTTCTCCCCTAACGACACCATTTCACTCATTACCTGCTTGAAGTCTGAATGCTTCAATTTGTGATTCTTAGTTTAGAATGCCTTATTCTCCTTAAATTAATGAGGTTCCTTGGATATGTGTTTTACTTAAATGTTTTAATTATAGGGATCAATTCAACTGCAGCATTTTCCAGAAAAACATACTGAAAAAAATCCAACAAGGAGGTTCTTGCTTTACCATTGACAATGGCTCAGAGCATTGCTCCTCACCTGTTCTGTGAAACTTGGGTATCCACCTGCTTCCCTGACTGGACTGTCCAATGCTGCATCTGCTACTCCATTTCAAGCGTCAGATGTGTGTGTTTATTTTAAGGGAAGTAGATTTAGGAAGAAGTAGAATGTTCTGTGAAGGTGAATGGGACTGCAGGCAGATGCAGTAACTGGAAGATAGAGGGAGCCTAGAGAGCAAAAAGAAACCGTTGAGGGGACCTTCTTTGCATGGCCTGATTCTTAGGTGCCCTGTCTGTTAGTACTTATGCATGACCTTTTGCCATTTATGTTTTATTTCTCTCCTGAAACTGCCTTAATCTTTTATTAAGGGAAATTTCATTTGACTAACCATCTGGAGTGGTAGTCTTCAGACTAAAGTTTGGGAAACTGACTTCCTTTTTTTTTTTTTGGCACCAGGGATTGAGCTCAGGGGTACTCTACCACTGAGCCACATCCCAAGCCCTATTTTGTATTTTATTTAGAAACAGAGTCTCACTGAGTTACTTAGCACCCTGCTGTTGCTGAGGCTGGCTTTGAACCCGCGATCCTCCTGTCCCAGCCTCCTGAGCCGCTGGATTACAGGTGTGCGCCACTATGCCTGGTGGAAAATAGGCTTTGTTATTTCATGAATCTCTGGCACCAGTTGAGAGTAGCTCTTTTTAGCCATGTCTTGCTGCATAACAGCCACCCCCAAAACCTAAAGCCATAGATAATCACATTATTGTGCTCAAAAATCTGCAGATTGGGCAGAACCTTGGCAAGGATGCTCAAATGAGAGCTGGACCTGCCAGCTGTGTATGTTGGTCTTTCTTGTGAAGTCTCAGGGTCTCTCCACGTGGTCTCCTTATACAGTCTCTCCAGCAAGATGGCCTCAGGAATTCTCAAATGTCACTTCTGCCACATTCCCTAGCTTACTATGTCTCTAAGGCCAGCATGGATGGAAGAATAGAGGAATAAGATTATGCTTCCCAATGGGAGAAGCATTATATGAAGGATTTGTGGTTGTACAGAGCCTTACGCTGTGGCCTTATAAACATCTGGGTGCACTATAACACAGACTCCCACAGTCACTGGATTTTGGAAGGGTAGCTCCATGGCTGAACTGGGAACTGAGGGGGGTGATCCACAACACTACATGAGAACCCTGCAGTGAGACCACTCAACAGGGACAGCAAGATCAAACCTTCGCATTTCTCCTAAAAGGGAATGAATGCCGCCTCTAAAATGGGGGATGGAGGAAGGAAAATGAATCGTTTCTGTGAGATTGCTGAATAGAAATCTGGGAATATATTGAAATAATGTCAACATCATACTTATTTCAACAATGTGTAATTGGGTGTCTCAA
Organism: Tamias sibiricus; assembly: GCA_025594165.1. Lineage (NCBI taxonomy): Eukaryota > Metazoa > Chordata > Mammalia > Rodentia > Sciuridae > Tamias > Tamias sibiricus. Next base: position 80,333,793 of record CM046660.1, on the reverse strand, counting down.
ACATATGGTACAATGCTGAAGAAACCAGAAAAGATTTCAGAGCAGCCAAAATAGAAATATAAGGTCTAGACATTACAGTGGATTTATAAGAGGGCTAGTCCTGGTCTGACTCAGAGCTCATTTACTCTTACCTAACACACAATTAGAATAAATGCAGTTTGTGGAGTTTTAGTGGAAAATAAATTTAATAATGAATTACCAGAGATGGAAAATGCTGTTAAAGTAAATTCACTGACAGTGGTGATAATTCAGGTGTAAACCCTAATGCTACCCTCTCTCTCCTATTTTCCATATTCTCCCCGACCACCCAAAACCTGGGGGCCAGCTGGTCTTTTTCTATTGGCTCAGCTTCATTTCCAGTTCTCATGTCAACAGAAATGTAAACTCTTGAAGCACTATCTTTTGAGGTTCAGCATTAAGTTATCTATCTGTGGTGCAGATCTGACCTGAAGTTTTTCTCTATTCTAACAACGGAGAATCCTTAATTCTCCTAAATCCTCTAACTGAGCATCATCCTCAGTCTCTGTTTTAGGGATGTTATTTTGATACACGGTGTACAGGTCCCTCATGGATTGGGGTCCTGCATTCCCAGTGGTTAGCTACTATACATAAATCACTACTTCACCTCATGAAGGACATTCCCATGTCCCCTTTCTGTCTGCTGAACTGCTAAGTGTCCCCAGTCCAAGCTCCCCCTGTCAGTTTCTCCTCGTGTCAAGATAACCTGACCCTTCGCCATGAAATCCTGTTGCAGATTGTCCAGGCATCGGTTGGAACTGAGGGGGGCTGGTCAAGTCTTGACCCTATGCTTGTCAGTGTCAACCGCTGGGATCAGCCCTATTTACTGGCTTTGAAAGCTTAGTGGCAGGTCCCATACTGGATGAACCAGATGACACTACTCTCCATGCCTGCCCCATCTTGCACTAAATGGCTGACAGATAGCTATGGCCTGGATAGGACCACAACAACCCTGAATTAAAGAAGAAAGAAAATAAATGTCTATGAAATAAATACAAAACAAAGAGTGTGGTATTATTTTGTGAACAACTGAACACCTCAAGAATAATGATAACAGTAACTTATATTTACTAGGCACATTTCTAAACCTTTTACATGTATGGACTCATTTCATCCCATTACAAGTTGGTAGCGTGGTACTATTACTATTCTCATTTTGTGGGTAAGGACACTACACTAGTCAGCTTTCCATTACTTTAACAAAATATCCAAGATAATCAACTTTAAAAGAGGAAAAGTTTGTTTTGAGTTAAAGTTTCAGGGACTCCAGTCCATGATCAATTGGCCCTATTGCTTTAGGCCAGTGGCAAGGCAGCATACCACAGTGAGTGCATAGTGAAACAGTCTTCTCACCTCATGGCAGGCAGAAAGCAGAAAGAGAGGAGGAGAGGCCAGGGGCCCAATATCTTCTTGAAGATACTTCACCAATGACCTAACTGCCTTCCACCAGGCTCCACCTCCTAAAGATTCTACCACTTCCCAACAGCACCATAGGCTGGAAATCAACCCCATAAGCCACTGGAGGAAATCCAAGATCCAAATTATGGCAGATAAGTGTTAAGGCACACTGTGCAAGGAACTAGTGTAAATCAAACTATGCCAAGTTGAGGGAAGGTAAATTTTAAACATGGTAATCTTGCTCTAGAATCTTAACTCTGACTTTCTAAGCCTTCTATAGATGTCAATATGTCCTAATTTGTAGCATTGCAATGAAGAATTCTTACTGTCTTATGTTCATTCACTTTTCATCAGATTTTATTTAATGCCTGAGTCCTAGCACATCTTTGATTTAGATCTAAATTTTCACAAGGCGTAAGAACATACAGTAATATATTTCTGAAATATACCAGAAACAATTTTATTTATGGCAGCCAGGAAGCAAAGAGAGAGAAAGAGGAGAAGGTTAACAGAGTTTTTCAAAGTTAAGATGGAGAATAATCGAAAGCAGTATATTAGATCCATATTTAAAAGATAAGCCCCCAAATGAAAATAATTTATAACTTTTCCTCCATAACATATCTGTAGAATTAAATATAATTACCAATTCTATTTTACTAAAAGTTTGGCCACATAACTAAACAAACATTTTTCCCTACACCATATTTCTTTAAAAATGAATTTCAGTTAACTCACATTACAGCACAGTTAGATTGTTACAGGTCATGATTTAATTGTATCAGTCAAGAGTTTACTGCCAAATTATCTCGTTAGCATTCAGAGCCTTTAGGCCACTGAAAATCTAAACAAAACATGCTGTCATAAATCTTTTCTGAGAAAGGGCAGATACGGGTACTAAAACCACAAAAGAACGAAAGAAAGAAAGGAAGGAAGGAAGGAAGGAAGGAAGAAGCCACCTAAGACATTTAATAATTTCTTTTTAAGAAATTCACAACGTTAGGCATTTGGATTTTTGTGATTGACTAACTTTACTTAGCATTATGTTCTCCAACTTCATCCATTTACCTGCAAATGCCATGATTCTATTCACTTTAATTGCTGAGTAATATTCCATTGTGTATATATACCACATTTTCTTTATCCACTCATCTACTGAGGGGCATCTAGGTTGGTTCCACAACATGGCTATTGTCAATTGAGCTGATATAAACATTGATGTGGCTGTGTCCCTGTAGTATGCTGTTTTTTTAAGTCCTTTGGGAATAGACCCAAGAGTGGGATGGTTGGGTCATAAGGTGGATCCATTCCCAGTTTTCCAAGGAATCTCCATACGGCTTTCCATAATGGCTGCACTATTTTGCAGTCCCACCAGCAATGTATGAGTGTGCCTTTTTCTCCACATCCTCTCCAACATTTATTATTGTTTGTATTCTTAATAGCTGCCATTCTGACTGGCGTGAAACAGTGGGATTGGGTTAGGGAGCATAGGAGGATTAGAGGAACTCTAGAAAGGTCAATGGGGAGGGAAGGGAAGGGAGAGAACAAGGGGGTATGAAGCGGGGTGGGGGGAGAAGATGGTAGAATGAGATGGATATTAGTATCTTAAACGCATGATTGAAGACATGAATAATATGAATATTCTGTATTTAAACAGTGTTATGTTAAAGGTGCTCTATATTTGTAACATGGAATATAATGAATACTATTGTTATATATACAATGTTGAATAAAAAAAATGCACAACAATGGTTAAAAGGCATAGTAGTGTATGGTAGATTTTTTTTTTTTTTTTTACCCTGACATCCCTTGAAAATTATAGCTAGATCTTTTGACAAATTCTTGAACTCTGCTCCAGATGATTAAATGAGAGGCTCAGGGAGTAAGCTCTGGACACGTGTACATTTAAAAATTTCCCAGCATACTCTGGTTTGCAGCAAGCTTGAAAAATTAACCCAGGGACTGGTTTAGCTGGGGCTGCTGGCCTGGACATTTTGAGAATAAAATTTTATTGGAATGCAGCTAAACTGTGATAGATCTTTAAATTTACCAAAATTGGCTATCTTTATGGGGGCCCAACTGCATTAGGCTCTCCATAGATGCCCAAAGCTTGAGAAACACTAAAGAGAATTATTTGGGAGCTAAGGATTTGGATCTCAACACAGAATAGATAACAAAAGGCATGTCAACAAGTCTTGGCAATTCTAATTCTTAAGCTTTCAAAGTCTACTTCCTCCTATCAATCTTTTTCACTACATCCCCATTGTTATCATTCTATTTATGTTCCTCGTCTCCAATGTATCTATCACTCAAATCCATGTACAACCCTGTTCTAGAGTAAACTTCCTAAAGCACAAATCTGGCCACCTCAATGTCCTTTCTAATATCTTTCCATGATTCCTCATGCTCCCCATCGTCCTTCAGGATCAAGTCCAGACAGGACTACGTAATTTGTGGGGCCATTGCAAAATGAGAATGTGAGGTCATTTGTTCAAAAGCAGAGAAACAATGCCATTTAGAATAATGAAATAAATTTTTCTTTCTGTGATGTGTCTTTCAACTTGGCATGGTACTTTAATCTTCCATTTAATGTCATTTCAAAGAGAGAAAAATTAAAATCTTAAATGATTCGAACAAAATTTACCATTCATCTTTATCTTAAATGTAAACATGAGCATTTACCTTAAATTGTAGAGTCATCAAAATTATACAGTTTGTGATTTATGGCTTGTGCATGTATAATGTGGAAATGCAGCCCCCAAACAATTCAACTGTCCTTACTTCACTTCTTGGTATGTGGACATTCCACTAACACTATAGTGGCTTCCCAGCTTTTCCTTTTTCTGTCATCATTTGCAACATAATACAGGGAAGTAGCCTCTGTAGGTACTCCTATTTAGAACACCAGTGCCAGGGGCAGAGAACCTGACTCATGTCTCTCTGGTAGCTGGAGTCCTGTTTATTCAGCTACAGGTATTACACACCTATCTTATATGTGCTGTGAGTTATGTTGAGGTCCCACACACTGTGGCTCTTCCAGAACTCTATGGTCTTGGGGCATGAGGTATGTGTTATGGTTTGGCTGTGAGGTGTTCCCCAAAAGCTCACATGTGAGACAATGCAAGAAGGTTCAGAGGAGAAATGATTGGGTTGTGAGAGTTTTAACCCAATCAGTGACTTAATCCCCTGATAGGGAATAATTGAGTGGTAATTGAAGTGGTAGGTCATGGCTGGAGGAGGTGGGAATTGGGAGCATGGCTTGGGGGTATATATTTAGGTCTGGCATGGAGTCTCTCTGTTTCCTGACAGCCATGTGAGCTGTTTCCCTCTACCACATACTCCACCATGATGTTCAGCCTCACCTTGAGCCCCTTAGTCTATGGACTAAGACCTCTGAAACTGTGAGCCCCTAAATAAACCTTTCCTCCTCTACAATTGGGTTGGCTGGGTTGTTCAGTCATAGTATCAGAAAAGCTGACTAAAACAGTATGCTACCTGTGATTGGGACAGCAAGAATAAACAGCTACACAGTCTATATAGTCTTTCAGGATGGCTTCCTTTCCAAAATCATAATGCTTTTGAAATTGACATAGTACACAAATCAACAGTTCATTCTATTATGTTAATGTGTAGAATTTGATTATAGAGCTGTGCCACCATGTGTTCCACCAATTCAGGATCAAATGAGGAGTTGATTTAAATTGTTTCCAGTTTGAGGCTATTACAAACCCATTCTATGAACACTTCCATACAAGTCTTCATGTTGACCTGTTTTCATTTGCCGGATAATTAACTAAGAGTAGAATGGCGAAGTCCTGTGGTGGGTGTTATGTTTCCCTGTTTCAGACACTTAACACCTTCCCAAAGTGCCACATTGCTTCATCTTCCCACCAGAAGTGTTTGAGGGTTGTTAATTCCTCCATGTCCTCACCTATACTTTTCTATTTTCAGTTGTAAATTTTGGCCATTTTGGTGGGCAGTTAGTGAAATAATTACGGTTTTAATTTGAATTTGCCCCATGACTCATGCCATCAAATTGAATTTTTTGTTGATGTCTTTAAGTTCTTGCAGAATGTCTAGCTTCCCACCCTGATAGATTGTAAACACCATGAGAGCAGAAACTAAGTATTTCTTTTTTCAAAAAATCTTTTTAATTCCTGGACTTTAATATCCTTTGTTATTTTCTTTAAAATATTTTAAATATTTCTAAGGTAAATAAAAAACAGTAACAAATCCTCATGGACTCACTTCCTTACCCATGTATAAGAATCACCAAAGCAGGACTCCTTGTATTTCATTTATCACCCCTGCTATCAACACATGCTTATTTTAAAGCATATCTGAGACTGTATCTTTCTCATTCACATATGTATTTCTACTGTTTGGATCAATGCCCCAATTGTGTTGGATACTTTATATTTATTAAATGACTAAATAGTCTATTTATATTTTTTATTTTATCTTATGATCTTACCTCAAAGATAAACTATTACTTTAAGTTACACAATTAATAGAGTTGAGCTTTTGTGGTAAATTTACAGAGAAAATTCATAAGCCTCTTTCAAAAACTACCAAATTGGCATCTGTTATCTGACTATTGTGAGAGGAATGGTAGAAGCTCAAAAATATTAATTTTTTTTGAAGATGAACAATATCTCTTGATTAGTTGCTGAGTTTATTTTTTATTTATTTATCTATTTTTGGTTGTGAAGCAATGCCTCTGGATAAATCAGCCATGAAAATGACCTTCAGCTGAGGTAGATTTCTAGCCCTTACAAGCTGTTTACTGAAGTCTGTATTAGGTTGAATACTGAATAGTCCATCATACCAATAATGGGGCAAGAACAGAATTGCTTGACTGTCTGGTTCGATGCTACTTTAATACATGAGTCATAAAACTGGCTGTCAGGATGGAATAAACAATCAGAGTTGCCTGTAGCAGAACAACATTCACAGGCTGTTGATTGGGGCAAAGTGAAGCAGATGCAAGTCAAATTTCTGAGGCCCACTTGTTTCAAAGGCATAATTCACAATGTAAAAAATCCCTCCAAGAAACTGGTTCTTCTACTGGTGAGGAGATAAATAAGGCTGCCTGAGAAGGCAGACAGGTAAATACATCTCCCATATTATTCTAGTTTGTTCCCACAATTAATCCTGGAACTCAAAGGCTTCTGAAGCTTCTAGGGAGTTTTGACAAAATAAATGTCTTAAAGGAAGGACTTGTTGCCAAAACCACAGTTAATGTGTGATGACCACGGCTTTGTTTCTCCAGAGAATAGCAACTGGGTGTCTCAAAAAAAGCTTAATTAAGAGGTTCTATGGCTTCGTGACTTTCAGCTTGTTTCTCTTTTCCCCCCAACTAAGGTGACTCAGCCAAGGCAAGATATGTGCATTAGTTCAAACAATTCTCTTGCACAGTTGGCTTTTCATGTCATGGGCTCTGGAATACCTGACACAAAAACATCATATTTTTTAAAGTAGCAGTTAAACAATTTCGGTTAATCCTTATGTTGTGGTTATATGCCAATAGCTTCATGAAGGCTACAGTTTAAAATAGCAATTATTTTAAAGTATATCTCTTTTGTACACCACTAGTAAATTGGATTATGTCTTCTGAGCCTCCCAGGAGCATTAGCCAAAGCATATCTAAAGCTTTTCCAGTATTATAAATCATCTTTATAGGCTCACAGATATTTTATAATAAAGGTTGGTATTTCCCTAATCTTTTTAATGTGAAATTCATGTTTCTTTCTCTCCATTAATCCTTATCCCATTTCTGTGACTCCACTCACACATTAAATTTATCTAGGCTATCAGCCAATGTGCAATGCTTGTTTACCTGCTTCCTAAAGCCAATCTCTTCATCCAAATTACCCACAGCAGATTAGAACTCTATTCCAAACTTACTGCAGAAAATCTGGTAACTCCGTTATTGTAGATCTTGAGTAGGTTATAGGCTTATAAATTACCCACTTGGTTTGTTGGCATTAACTTAAAAGAGAAGTCTTTTTTTTTTTTTTTTTTTTTTTTTTACAAATACGTTAAATACGAAAAAAATAAGGTAAGATTTCTTTTCATGTATTTGAATCAAACTGTAAGATTAAGACACATTGGATAAATTATTTATCACTGGCAAGCTATAGTATACATTGTTGAATGTATATGCATACAATTATACCATATCTTAATTTCAAAAATTCCAGGTGCCCGTGAATTTTAATTCTATGCTCTATTTGACTTTATAGGAACTATATTAACTTCATCCCAATTTTAAAAAATGACCCAAACAAGTTAATAAACAAAACCACCCATAACCAAGTTATGAATGCCATATTTAAGGGGAGGGAGATCATTAGGATCTGAAACACTTTGAAGGTGACTTTTTGTACTTAAAAATGTAATTACAGAAGTTCACTTGAAGAAAATGCTATAATGAACTATAGAAATGATCCCTGAAAATCAGGGGCAGGGGAAGAATAGAGGTATTTTGGCCTAGACAGAGGGCAGTGAAGGGAGGGGAGAGGGCATGGGGGTAGGAATGATAGTAGAATGAGTTGGACATTATTACCCTATGTGCATATATGACTACATGACCTGTGTAAATCTATATCCTGTACAACCATATAGATGAGAAGTTATACTCCATTTATGTATGATGTGTCAAAATACATTCTACTGTCATGTGTAACTAATTATAGTAAATTCATCAAAACAAAAAATAAAAATTAAAAAAAAGAAAGTGAAACACATACCATTTCAATAAATGTAATTTAGGATTTTAGGTAAATATTATTTGGTAGAGATTGGAGGGCAAAACAACCCACGCTGGAGGCTGCCGTGTAGTAAAAGGGGTTTATTAAAGGGCCCCTAAGGGCTGGTGGGGACCGAAGGGGGCACATGGAGGGAAGGGGAGTGAAGGGAAGGAAAGGGAGGCCTGCAAAAGGGGGAAGGGCAAAGACCAGGCCAGGAAGAAAAGGGGAGGAAAGGGGATAGAAAAGGGGAAGAAGGGGTGAGTTTCAGTCCAGGGGTGGGGGGGGGTTTAAATAGTGGTTGTCTGAGCACCCCCTCCCATAGGCTGCGGGGGACAGAAGGGGCACCCCTGTGCCATGATTGGCTCAGAAAGGGAGGGCCCGCCTGGGGGTTAATTCCCAAGAGAAGCGAGTATTCCCAGGATCAGGCCCCTGGGAGATGTGGCCTGTCTAAGGCACCTGGGAGGTGTGGCCTGTCTAAGCTACCTGGGAGGTGTGGCCTGTCGGCCCAGATTTTTTATCTAACAGAGATATTATTTTACTTTGCATAAAAATAATCACATTTCCAACAGTTATGTGGTAATTTTCTATTGTATTCTTTCACCCAGAAGTAATAGAATACTCAACATACATGGCTAAACAAAAATAACATGTTATCCCAAATAAGAGGCACAAAGGTAAAGTAATTTCAAGATTGTTTTGATAGATTAGTAATGTCACAAAGGTGTCAGGTCTCTATATTTTAGCTTTCAATTCTCAGAATATTTTCTTGAATCTTAGGTTTATTTTACCTCTTGGATATAAAAGTAGCTGTAGTTTAGGTATGATATATAGATAACATCATCTGCCCTAAAGGACAGAGAGTTACCTATTAAATATCTTTTTAATAGGAAGGAAAATTTTTCTCAGAACTTTCCTACTAGACTTTCTCTTGGGTCTCTCCTGCTAGGAGTGAGTCACATGCCTATGGACTGGATAAGGAAAGTTAAGAAAGTTATGTGTGACATATTGAGATTCTTTAATTGAAAGACATCTGGACCAGGAAGGAAGAATTGGGAAGAGGAAGAAATATGACATTTGGAAAGACAACAACTGTCTGCCAATAATTTGCATCACATTTTATCATAGTTTTGGTATATGTTAGTCATTTCTGTCACTATAACAGATACCTGAGATCATCAACTTGGAAAAGTTTTGGCTTCTCAGTCTTGAGATGGCACATATTCTCACTTGTATGTGCAGCCCTTGCTTTCTTGAATAAATCTCTGTGCCTCAATTAAAAAAAAAAAAAAAAAAAGAGCAAGAGAAGAATTTTATTTGACCCACAATTTTAGAGGTTTCAATCCATGCTACTGGTCCCCAGATCTGAAAGTTCACCTGTTACCACCACCATCTGAGGACCAAGCCTTTAATATATGGGCCTTTGGGGTACAGTCCATATCCAAACTGTAGCACAGTAAAATAAAGCTACTAGCAAAGAAGTGTAACTTTATGTTAAGGAAACTCTTGTTTGTTTTCCATTAAATGACAGAGATGTTTTTTAAGGGAGACTTTTAAATTAATTCTAATTAAACCTCTTCAATTTCTCTCAAATACATTTTAGAAATTCCCTTTAAACCTTTTTAGAAGAAAGTAAACCTTCCCATGATGTTAGAGTTCCAAGTAAAAAACAATAGGATGTGATGAATTGAGAAACTAAATCACACTTTTTGAACAGAATGTGGCAAAGACCAACTGACTAGTAAAATGATTAGGAAATAAGACCCTGCGCACAGACAAAGGCACAATGGAAACCAATCAGATTGAACAGACTGCAGTGCAGTAATTATATTCCACAGCAGATGTAGAATGAAAACATCAGAGCACCTGTTCTGTTTGAACCAAAGCTAAATTTTATAGGCACAGTTTGAGAGTCAGAGGGCAACAGTAAATCATCTCTCTTTATTTGGCTTGATTCACTCAAGAGCCAAGTAGATTTTCCAGGAGTGGGACAATTCCATGCAGGAAAAAGTGACATTAAAAAAAAAAAAAAAAAAAAGAATCCAGCAAGAACCCCCAAATTTTAGCTTCTTCTGAATGAATGTTCCTAATCTGAAATATTGTAAAGGCATGTTTCTCTTTTCATAGTTTTCTAGTTTTAACTAAAAAAAAAAAAAAAAAAAAAAAAAAAAAAAGTTCTTCCCCTCCCCCAAACAATAAGCTTTAATGTAAACTATTACTTGAGAACACTCAATCAACACCATGACTGACTTTATTGTTTCTCTTTGGACAAAAATGAAAACAAACTTAGAAATTGCAAAAGGGATTTCAGGTGGCTTGTTTAGTGAGACCCTACCTAAAGAACACAGTCTGAGACCTCCAATATTTTCGCTAAAGATAAGGACAGCTTCAAAGTTTCCACCAAGCACCAAAACAAAAGCAATCTTGGCTGCATTTAATTGGGGATTAATAGAGAATACAGAAATGATGGCACCTGATTAAGGAGCTATTTTATTCCCTGAAAGATAAAGTGGTTTTCTTACTAGAACAAGCCCAGCACATTGAAATTTGCTTTAAAAAAAATAAAACAATCCATTCTAATGAATATACAGAAATGCCATTTTATTAATCTATTAATTTTTCAAGAATAAAGGCTTTTTATATTCTTCATTATCCTAAAAGTCAAAATCTCCATTTCAATAGAGTGTTTTTAAGGGAAGGTGGAGGGAAGTTCTAATGAATATTTATGTCTAAATCCACCTAGATTTGCTTGGTGACAGGACACACAGCCTTTTTATATGCTTTAAAAAAATGTGTACGGACCAACATGAAAACCAAGATTGGCATCACATTCAAATGGCTGGAGCTGGATGTATCCTAACAAGCCATTTCAAACATCTTCAAACAATCATTATTTTTCATGGGAACAAATGGCTTTCCCTCCAAGATACAATAGGGCAAAAAACAGTAGTCATTTCATTGCTGCCTAATTGAGCTGAAGATATTCAGTTTAAGCCTGTGAAGTATTTGAGTTAGCAGAGCAGCAGCCATTAAGAACCCAGTGGTTGATTATTCCATCTGTCAGTCAGTAAGTCAGCAAATATTTATTGAACACCTAGTGTACATGCTGATAGATATTGGAGACACCACAGTGAACAAATCAAAGGTTCTGCCTTCAACTTCCAGTTTTCTTTCTCTGTTGTCTTTTTCTTTAGGGTCCACTGGAGAATTCCGAAGCCTGTTTTTGTTGTTATTATTATTTGTTCTACTTAGTTGTACATGACAGCAGGATGCATTTCAATTCATTGTACACAAATGGAGCACATTTCAATTCTCTGGTTGTTCACGGTGTAAAGACGCACCATTCGTGCAATCATACGTGTACCTAGGGTAATGATGTCCATCTCATTCCACCGTCTTTCCTAACCCCATAACCCCTCTCACCCTCCCCTTTGCCCAATCCAAAGTTTCTCCATTCTTCCCAAGCCCCCCCCCCCCCCCCCCCCCCCCCAATCATAGATCAGCATCCACTAATCAGGGAAAATATGTGACCTTTAGTTTTTTGGGATTGGCAGAAGCCTGTTTGTTTGAGACATTCCCCAGTGATGGTAATGGATCCAGAGAAAGATAAACTGATATACTATAGGATATGCTTCAGGTTTCAGCTTAGCATAATATCACACAGAGAATCTTTCTTGAACTCTAATATCACTAACCTTGATCAAATTAAGTCCATGTATTGTGAACACTAATATAATATTGATAGTATTTCCTTCCTTTTGAAGTGCATTTTGAGTTGAGTTTTGTATATGGTATGAAATGAAGATCCAACTTCATTCTTATGTGTTTACCTTGTTTTTTCCAACACCAATTATTAAAGAGAATATGCTTTCCCCAATGTGTGTTCTTGGCACATTTGTCAAAAATGAATTCACCATCTATGTGGAATTCATTTCTGGGTTCTCAATTGTGTTCCATTGGTCAATGTGTCTTTTTTCATGCCAGTACTCTTTTCATTACTATAGATTTGAAATATATTTTGAAATCAGTATGATGCCTTTAGCTTTGTTCTTTTTTATTAAGATTATCTTAGCTAAATGGGGTATTTTTGTTACATATACTTTTTTTTTCTATTACTGTGAAAAATGACATTGAAATTGTAATAGGGATTGCATTGAATCTATAGATTGCTTTAGGTAGTATGGAACTTTTAATAGTATTAATAGCATTAATTCTTCTAGTCTATGAACATAGAATTTCTTTCATTTGGATCTTTAATTTCTTTTTATCAGTTTTATATTTTTCAGCATATAGATCTTTTACTTCCTTGGATAAATTTATTCCTAAATATTAAAGACTCAAAACTATAAAACTTCCAGACAAAAACATAGGAGAAAGACTCCATGACATTGTTCGGGGTCATGGCTTTTGGATTTAGCCCCAAAAGCACAGGCAACAGAGGCAAAAATAAACATGTGCAGTTACATCAAACTAAAAAGCTTCTATACAGCAAAGAAACAAATTAACAGGGTGAGAGACAACCTACAGAAAGGGAGAAAATATCTACAAACTATACATTGGATAAGAGGTTAATATTCAATTCATATAAGGAACACAAACAACTCAAAAACCAGAAAAAAAAAAACCCAATTTTTTAAAATGGGCAAATAGACATAAAAAAAATGACATGCAAAAAGACAACAGGTATATGAATGCTCACTCTCACTAATTATTAGAGAAATGCAAATTAAAACCACAATGAAATGTCACCTCACATCTGTTAGAATGACTGTTATCAAAAAGACAAAAGGTAAATGAGGAAAAAAGAGGATCACTGTTGTGTGGGAACACATAGCAATCATGGAAAATTGTAAGAGGATTTCTCAAAAACTAAAAGTGGATTACCACATGATCCAGAATCCCACTTCTTGGTATGTATTAAAGGACTTGAAACCTGTATGTGGAAGACAGACATTCACCCCCATGTTTATTGCAGCATTTTTCACAATAGCCAAGATATAAAATCAACCTACATGTCTATTGTATTTAGACTGGAATGTTATGCAGCCTTAAAAAGGAAGAAAATCCTGCCATTTGTGACAACATGGGTGAACCTGGAGGACATTATGCCAAGTCTCTAAAAGAGAAACACCACACATTCTTACTTATGTGTGAAATCAAAAATGTCAAACTCATAAAAGTAAACAGCATGGTGGTTACTAGAAACTGGGTGGGGAAGGGAGAGGAATGGAGAGATGTTAAGAAAGAGTACAAAAGTTTCACTTAGGAGTAATAAGTTTTTGAGTTCTATTTCACAGCACAATGAGGATAGTTAGTAACAATGTATATTCTAAAATTTAAAATTGCTGAAAGTAAAATTCAAATGTTCCCAACACACAAAAATATAAATGTAAAAGGTGATGGATATACTAGTTAGATTGATTAATCCATCCACGTTGCAAACATAAATCAAAACATCACTTGGGACCACATAAATATATACAATTATAATTTATCAATTAAATATAACATATATGACAACTTAGAATAAAATAAAAATCTTTTCTCTAAAAAAATTAATTTTAAAAAGAAAAAAACAACATTTTATTAATTCAAACAAGAGGAAAGACCAAGACTGGGAAATTAATACAGTTTGAAATATACCTATAGTGGTCCATAATAAAACCTCTGAATGGTCTTCATTGTCATGCTAATCACCATCAATTTAGTTACCCATGTTTTTATATGCAGATAGTTAAATAACCAGATAGAAATAGAAACTTGGCCACTAGCCTGACAATTAAGATTATTCAGAGGTTTTACTGTGGACCACAATAGGTATGTTTCCAAATATGTTAATTTCTCAGTTATGATCTCCTCTGGTTTAAATAAAAATAAATGGAAAAAAATGAAAACTAGAGACATAGGTTCCTTGATCACATAAGGGAATAATATGTAGATATTGTCATTAATGCTTTATAAAAGTAAATTAAAATGCATGCTTTGTGGCAAGAAAGAAATTATGATTAGCCATAGTCTGCTCCTTTCTAACTTTACTTGGAATTATTTTCCATTACTTTTTTATTTAACTTCTCCTTCATATCTCAGCATAAATGTCAGTCTTTGGCTATGATTCTGGGAAAAATCATGCCAGATTGTGTTAATGCTTTGCTGTTTCTAAGAGACCCTTTATTTTTCCAACCCTGAAGCATAGATAGTGTCACAAGCAATTCTCCATTCATTTTTTAAAGAAAAGAATTAGCAGTCTCCCCTGTGTTCATACAATTAGGTGCAGAAATTTTTTTCATTATCTCCTTTTTATAATCAGATGATGATTTCTGAGACACTTGACCAGGTTTTATTTTCCTTCTAATTCTGCAACATTTCAGATCCAAGAAAACTGATGAAAGTAGATTATAAAATATATTAAATAATTGAAACTTTAAGAAATAAAATAATTGAGTAAAAATTATCCAGGATGAACTTTTTTTGGAAAACAGGTTATTTACATTAGGTAAATATTTAAAAATTAAAATAATTATACTACTTAGGTTTTATAGCTTATAAAAAGGAAAAGAATATAAAGTTTTAAAATTTTTGTTTATTTTTATTTTTTGAATTGAACCCAGGGGTGCTTAACCACCAAGCCACATTCCCAGCCCTTTTTATTTATTTTTTTATTTTGAGACAGAGTCTCGCTAAGTTGTTTTTGGCTTCACTAAATTACCGAGGCTGGCCTTGAATTTATAATCCTCCTACCTCAGCCTCTTGAATCACGGGTATTACAGGTGTGTACCCCAGCACCTGGCCAAGAATATAAAACTTTTTGAAGGAGACCTTTCTGAACTAGAGGACCCATTAACCAAAGGGACATGGTGTTGGGAAAGAGCAATGATATCTTCCTAGTGCCATGACAGCAAGATTATGTAGGTGATGGGGATAAGGATTAGTACCTCCTTTGGGACAGAAAGTGAGATGTGAATTAAAAAAGTAGACTGTGCGAAATGAACACAATTATGAAAACCTGACTTAGCGGCATTCATTGTTTCTAGTTTCTTTGTTCTAGTTCATTGTTTTTCACTTTCCATACTGTCACAGTCATTCTTATGGTCAGGAGAGGAGCAGAGGAGCATGCTGTTTTGGTCAGCGTATATATACCCTGAATCTGACAACTCAGAAATTACCTGTGCTATTTCTTTTTTTTTTTTTTCCTTTTCATTTGTAAGTCTTAGTGAATGTTATATCCTTTGAAGGACTTAAAACACATAATATTGATCCCAGAAGAAAAGTGTCTTCTGCATAGCCTTTCCTTTCTGAGAAAAAGAAGGAAACACTTTGTTCTTGAAGAATGCCATTTGACCTCTGTTTTATTGTCTACTTGGAAACATAATGGAGCTACAAGCTATTCTTTCTGCAAAAGGAGCTTGTTCTGAGTTAGATTGTGCTTCAAAGAAGGATTTGTGCAGACCATTAGGAGATGCTGGAACTCTAGAGGTGACTGTAGGACTATGTAGGTGACCTTGGTTATGACCTTGCATTGCTGGGTTGGTTTGGATGTTGGTAGTAGAAGCAGATCTTTAAGGACCTCTATTTCCAATCTGGCAGCTGAGGCTGTAGTTTGATTTTCTTTAAGTCACTTGAAGAAAGTAAGCAAAGAGTTCAGTGAATCTCTCGCCTTAGCTCCTGGACTTCCTATGTATAGTTCCCAAGAGCCCTCAGTAAACCTCCTACAAGTTCCCATGTTCAGACTATGAACATTGCCATTACCAAACAGCTACTTATCATCCCATCTCTGGGATATATCCTTCAGTATAAAATTAAATCTCATCAATAACCTCAAATGATGTGGTTCATCCAATGTTTAAAACACTCTATGGAAAGAAATTGTTTCTATCTTTATTTACACATTCTGAAATTAATAACCTTTTTCTGGCAGTGAGTTTTATCAACTCCATGCCATATCAAAAGGAATGGACCATAATGTAATCAGTTGTCAGTAATTATGCAACTTCTGAAGGTTTTTAAAAAATTTTTTTGGTACCAGAGATTGAACTCAGGGGCACTCAACCATTGAGCCACATCCCTAGCTCTATCTTGTATTTTATTTAGAGACAGGGTCTCACTGAGCTGCTTAGTGCCTCGAGGTTGCTGAGGCTGGCTTTGAACTCATGATCCTCCTGCCTCAGCCTCTGGAGCCACTGGAGTTACAGGTTTGTGCCACAATGCCCAGCCTGAAAGTATTTTGTTAGTTCAAAATTAGAATATGTTTCATGAAGGATATTTGATATCATTAATATTTTATGTTATATATTTTATTGCCCCCTAAATAATGTAAACTTATAATTTTAAAAATGTTCCAAATTATTTAATATTTTATAATACCTTCTATAGTCCTCCTATAGATTGACTATATAATTTTTGTGCAGCTTTAAGAATCTAAAGAAGTATTATTAACAACTAAGTTTGGTCCACAGATGTAAACCAGGTCTGTCTTGCTTAATAAACCAGGATGCATTTTTTTCCCTATACCTAAAGCAACCATCTAGAGATGAAAATGAAAGCCAGATGTGGTGGTGCACGCCTGTAATCCCAGCACTTGGGAGGCTGAGGCAGGAGGATCACGAGTTCAAAGCCAGCCTCAGCAATGGCGAGGCACTTAGCAACTCAGTGATACCCTATCTCTAATAAAATACAAAATAAAAGGGCTGGGGATGTGGCCCAGTGGTCAGGTGCCCCTTAATTCAATCCCGGTACCAAAAAACAAACAAACAAACAAACTTAGAGATGAAAATGAGTTAAGGTTCCTTAATCAAGCCAGCAGCTTTCTCCCGCCCATCAGGATATTTAGAATTCAAGAAAGCAAATGATAAAATTAGGAAACTCTGTGTAGTCAAAATTTTCAACATCACAATTCCCCAATGTGCACATGACTGAGCTACACATATGTCAATGACCTGCCAAAACTGGGGGATACTGCCATAATAACTTTCTGTTCTGCAATTTCTTCCACAAAAATAGATCTATTGTCAAAGTCAAATATGCTAGATAACCCCCTGCTCATTCCACTGTCAAATCCCGCAGTTCCTGAAGCTGATAGGTAAAGAAATATCGGTTCAATAAAAGGTGCTAAAAACATTTGTTAAATGAATGAACAACTGAAGGTGTATATGAAGTATTATTTTGTTAAAAGCTGAAAAGAAGATTGGCGGGAGGAACCCTTGGCATGGCAGTGTGGTAGGGCCATAATTTCAAATGTGTCTGAGGGCAGATACAGGATGGCATGAACCCAGCCAGGGGCAGATCTCCGTGTCCATGTGTGAGTGGTGGTTGGTGCCCCACGGACACCAACACCTGTAGACCAGCCCTAGTTTCTTATCGCCATGCAAAGATGGGGCCCAGTGAAGCCAGATATCGCCATTTTCAAGAGGAGAGACCTCTGGTGTCCCAGGTTAAGTGTGTAATGGGGTGTTTTTCAAATTTACCATCACGGAAAACACACGGGTTATCAAAGGGTAATAGTTTTCTGAAAGTTCTAATCTGTAGTGCAGATGGTTGAGAGAAACTGAGGCACAATTAAAAAAAAATCAAGAGAGCTTATTTGGGCTAGAGTTGCAACTTTCAGGCTGGCTGAAATGTGCTCTGTGGTCTTACAGATTTCAAATGAGTTTTAAAGGTAAAAACCATAGTGGGGAGGGGATGATGACATCTTTTGTGCCTTGAGTTTAGTCTGGTGCAGGTGGGATAGCAAGCTCTCTCATAAGAAAAGAATTGGGTCATTTGTATTATAAGAAAAGAATTGAGTAATTGCATATTGCCCACAGTCATTTGCAGAAAGCAAGGAAAGGGCAAGAACAAAGAAATTCTTGGGAAAGGAAAGGAGTAGGGGTGAGATGACCTGTGGAACTGGAATGCTCTGCTCTAGTGAAACTAAAGCACATCAACTTCAGGTGCAGCAAGTTGCATAGGGTCAGATGTTTATCTGGCAGTAGACCTGATGGAAGCCTGGTCTCCTGTATTTTGGGGTGCCTGCTCTGCCTTGATCTGTTTGATTTTAATTTTTCCATAGAAGTTTGATAATATATTACTAAAACTCAGTAGTAACCACATCAGTTGTTTAGAACCCACTCCCATGAACAATCCCCGCCCCCCGCCCCCATATGTGTGTTTGACCATTGACCTTGTTTAGAATTGTTGGTACTTAAGAAACCAAAAAGATTTTGTCCTATAGTTGGTTCTGTTATTACTTAAAAATTGTCTACATTGTACCCCAATTTTGTTTGCACCCAGGTGTACAGATTTCACGTCCCCATCCTTGGGAGACCACAGGAAAGGTGTAGCAGACAGAGGAAAGAAACAGACTAAGGAGTGTAATGAAGGCACATGACCCTTCCTTGACACCCACCCACCTCCCAACCTCCCATTTCATGAGAGATATTTGCAAACTGTTATATGTTTACTCTCTGGATCTGATTTTTACGTATGCTAAGGTAAGTCACCACTTTTATTTAAAGAAGAGAACATTCACTGAGGGTGCTTAAGTAACTGAACTTTGCTTTACCCCTCATCACATTTGGAACAAATTTAGTCCCCTTTGCACCCTGGGGACTGAAAGCTCATCCACCATCACCTGCTCTTAGAACTAGGGTCTCAGAAACCTGTGGCTGTTATTTCAGCCCTGTTTCTGGTCCATGGACCTGTTTCTATGTTTCTGAGACCAGTTTTTTTTTTTTTTTTTTTTTTTTTTTTTAATTTGTCGTTTTTCTGCTTTTTCTTAATAGTAAAGGTGAGTCCTGCAGAGGCTAAATTTAGAGTCACCTTTACTTCTCTATTTCCTGTTAGGATGTACATGTGAATAGACATGCGTAAGCTAATTTAAAATTCTAAAAAGTTCTTCAGTGAAATATGCTAGACTCATTATGGTGGAAATCTTTAGGGAGTTGAGGAGGGGTCCCCAAATTGGGGGTGGTATCAAAAGTCACTTAAATTTTATCTTATTAGGCTTTAAGGAAGACTGTAAAAATAGTAATTTGAAATCTACTTCAACATTAATAAAATAGAGCATAATGAGAACAAGAGAAAGCATTTTATAAATACCTGCTGCTTTTTTTTTTTTTTTTTTTTTTTTTTTAGCTTCTTAGCATGATTTTTATCTGGTTTTTTTTTTTTTTTTTTTTTTTTGTACTAGGGGAATACAGGGTGCTTAACCACTAAGCCACATCCACAGCCCTTTTTATGTTTTATTTAGAGACAGGGTCTCACTGAGTTGCTTAGGGCCTCTCTAAATGGCTGAGGCTGGCTTTGAACTTGCCAACCTCTTGCCTCAGCCTCCCTAGCCACTGGGATTACAGGTGTGCACCACCGTAGCCATCGCTCCTTAAATCTTAACCCATCTAATTTATGTGATATAGTTTTAATGAAGTTTTAATATATATTAAGAATACACATTATATTGTTGCACTTCTTGCTTTAATTAAAAGATGTTTAAATTTTAAGAATTGAAAAATCAAAGTATAAGTGTCTGAAATATTGCAAGGAGACATTTTATTTTCCATTGCTAAAGTGTACAGAAATAGAAGTATACTTCTGTGTTGCCATATTTCTTAAAGCAATCAGTTAACTAAGAAAATTCATTTCTCTGTGGTGGTTCTTACTGATACATAGCCTGATGCCTTAATGACTTAATTGGATGGTTAGGTAGGATTTAAATGATTCACATCCTATGCTGAGACAAAACCTTCTCTTTAAGAACAGCTCAACATGATTCATATTCTATGCTATATTTTAAGACAACAAGGAAGAATAGAGAAACAACTACAATAGCAGATGGGACAAATGCTTTAGAAGCTGTTTGGATACCTATAAGTATTGTAGAACCACCTGGCTACAAAAGCAAAAGAATGTTCATCATGATAGTTTTATATAGTATAGTTGCTGGGGAAGAGATTTTTTTTTCTGAAAATAATGACCCCGAAGAGGCCCAGCTGTTTCTTCCTCTTGTATTAGCTTTTAAATATAAGTTTAAAAATATAAAGGCTGGGGCATAATTTGATTTTCACATCATTGAAAAGCATTATTTGATCTCTCAAAAGGCTCTTCTTTCAAATTCTAACTTAGTGGTATGATTATAATACAGGTTTTCAAAAGGCACTAATACCTGGGATCTATATTGAGTCAGTACAATTTATAATTCTGTCTATGGAACCAAAGTCTCATATAAACTCAATACGGCTCTGAAGAGTTGCATGGCTGTTTTTGAGCTTACTTTTTCAGGGAGATATCAATTATCCATAGGAGATAAAACTGGATCTCAATCTTGGCCATGAATTAAAAATACCTGGGGATCCCCAGTGGCCATAGCATACCTTAATTAATTTAGATTTTCCAAGAAAGGGTGGAACTATGGAAACAGTTCAATATCTCCATGTAATTTCAACTTGCAACTCAAATTCTGAGATAGAATGTACCATAATACAAAAAGTGTGCCTGAAATTATTTTCTTTTCCTTTTAAAATGTTATATTGTGAGGCTCAATCTTAGATTATATTGAAAGGGGAAATATGATTTCTAGAAATTATTACTCTTATTCTTTATTAATTTATTCATCTGCCCATCCATCCATTTATTTATTCAATAGGACTTACTAGGTTCCCAAAAGTCCCATATTAGGCTGAGTTTATTCAAATTAAATTATGGAAAATATTATTTTGAAAACAAGACCATAATTTGATTTTTTTACTCATGATAATTTAACCTGAAGAGATAAAATGACATGATAGTTTTTCAAAAATTGGAATTAAGAAGAAGATGGAAACAATTTTTGTCAACTAGAGATTTTGGATTGTGACTCTTTTCTGTTAAAGCAGAAAACTTAAAGAGAATGAACTTAATGAAATTCACTTAAGGGGATTCTTAAAATTGACAAAATGCAGAAAACTTATCATATGACTGTTATGTTAAGTAAAAACAAACATCTTGATCTGTAGAAAATTTTCTTTTAGGATTTTTCTTTTGGAGGACACACAATGATATTCATTCTGGCTTTGTTAGCTGAAACCAAAATATGACACCAAAATGTCAATGAGAGCTATCATTCATACAGAACTGAACACAAAGCCTCTTCTAAGCACTTTCAACATCCATGCAATCTTTATAAAAGCCCCAGGAGGAAGATATTAATATTATCTCCATTTTAAAAATAGGGAAACCGAGTTATACAGAGGTTAAGTAAAATGTACAAGGTCAGCTAGCTAGGGTAATGGGGAGTGAACCTCAAGCCTGGGTGGGGAACTTCAAAAGTAGGAGTTGAACTAAGGCAGTTGGGTCAAAGGCCAATCTGTAGCCCTGCAACTCTAAGTACATCTGAGGAGCAGCAGCTATGGCCACATCCTGGGTAACTCGTGAGTGCACTTAAGTTTCAGAAGCAATTCTCAGTTCTCTAAATACCCATTTCAAATTGCCTTTCAGATACGATTTAATCAATTTCAAGAGTGCTTATAAATGTGCAGATATAATAAGTATATGTATATGTTGTGGGTATGTGTTCGTCATAGTGAGGAGCTCAATTAAGAGCACAGAAATAAGGTACCTTAAATTGTGCTCTACGACAGTTCTTCAATCTCTTTGAAGACAAAAATCACAATAATTTTTGCAGACTAAAATTATTCCCCACTCATTGACCCATTAAATCAGAAGATGTTTTTTTTTAAATAAAGGGCTTTAAGTGGTTCTTAAGAAGAGGATGTTTGGAAACATTGCTTTGAGTTAAGCTTTACAATCAATAAATAATGAAGACACAAAATCACTACATCTGAAAAACTATATCTTGATTGAAAACACTATATTATCATGTCTAATGAAATAAGCGTCTGTCAAAGGGAGGTTGGTTTGGCCAGAAAAGCGTTTAAAAAGAGATTCAGAGAGACAAAGGATGGCAGAGCTCAAGGCCTGTGCAGCAGTGTTAAGGAAAAAGGTTTCCAGAGGATGATACAGGATTTGCCTTTTGAAGGAACATCCTATGATGGAGGCAAAGCCTGATGACATTAAATATTGGAATCATATAATTAACTCAACTTGCCCTGAGTCTCTGCTCAGCAAGAAACCTTCTGATTAAAGCTTGATTTCCTAGGTAGTGTGCTCACAGGGAGAGAAAATTCGTTGGTGATAGGAGTGTTCAGTTCAAGTTTTCATTGTAAATCAATAACCTGGCACTCAGACTTTATCCGTCAGCGTTCGGAAAATTTAATATGAGTTCACCCATGGGAGATAAATCCCCTTGGTGCCATTGAGCTGTTCCTGAGGCTGCAGAGCTAAGGTCTGGTGGAGGATTATGACTGCTCCTCTGGGTGCCTAGGTGCACCTGGCATAGCCTCTCTTTCCTTTGATACTTCTCATTTGCCTTTCTGATTACTTTGCCTTTGCACTGTCATCCAAGGCATTTATTGCTGGGGGTGGGGGTGACAGAGGAGGAAGTTAGAGGGTTGGAAAAATTCCAGAAAGAATGTACCAGAAGAGACCAAGGTAATATTCAGTGTATGCCAACAAGATAGGTGCATGTGGTAGGGCAGGGTTTTAGTCAGCTTTTTCATCTCTGTGATTAGAAGACCTGAAAGAACAATTTTAGAGGAGGAATAGTTTATTTAGGGGCTTATGATTTCAGAGGTCTGAGTCCATAGAAGGCTGATTCCATTCCTTGGGGCTGGAGGTGAGGCAGAACATCATGGCAAAAGAGTGTGGCTGATGGAAGCAGCTCACATGATGATCAGAAGCAGAAAGAGAGGTGTCCACGTGCCAGATACAAAATGTATACCCCAAAGCCACACCCCAGTGCCCCACCTCTTCCAGCCACACTCCACCTGTCTTCAGTTACCATTCTGTTAATCCCATCAGGGGATTAATTCACTGATTGGGATAAGGCTTTCACAACCAAATCATTCTCCTCTAAATCTTCTTGCATTGTCTCACACATGAGCTTTTGGAGGATATCTCACATCCAAACCGTAAAAGATAGTAACTGAAGGCCAGGACGTTATTTTAAGAATGGATTTGTTAAATTTTATTTATTTATTTTTTTACTTTCCTCTCTCTACCCCGTTAGTAAATTAAAGATCTCTTCTAGAAAACTAGATAATAATTTTAAGACCACAGAGTTCTCTTCAAACATAAACATAAGGGAAATGCACTTTCCATCTTAAAATTTGCTATTTGTTTGCAGAAGGGAGGTAACAAATAGAGCAACTTACCTGCTTTCTATCCAGAGAATTGAAAAGACAGGAGAAGGGACAGAAAGAAAAGGTAAGAGGAAAGAGAAGTGAACACAGTATTAATTTTCTACTCTTGGGGCTTTGACCAGGAAGTATGTGTATCTGTGTATGTTGAATATCTGTTAAGTGAGCCTAATGTGGAAGGTGAGCTGCCACAGACCACTCTGGGACACATCACATTTCAATAAATTAAACTACACAACATTATAGTAAAGGAGGCATTGTGTTTCAGCATAGCCACTAGCTGAGTGTGACATGGTCCCTGACTCAAGAACAGTGATCTATCACAGTATCCACTCTGACAGAGCTAGGTGACCACTGAGCTAGAGAGAGCCATTGTACCCATGGGGAAAGTGGAAGATGTTACAAACTTCCAACAGCAAGAAACAGTCGGGAAGCACTATTAGACTCTAAACCAAGGAAGAGACCAAACCACAAATTATGTCAGCCAACAAGGAAGACAAGACCCAGGAAGCAGGGGACATGCCCATTTCACACTTGGTAAACTTGACCCCTTTTTGTCCCCACTAGAAAAGATAAGAATCCTTGTCAAAAAGACCTGATAATTCCTCCAACTGCCACCTACCTTTCTTTTTCTCTTTCTGCTACTTCCTTAAAGAAGTTAGCTATACACTTCATTTCCATTTTCTGTCTTCCTATATTTTTATTGAATATATTATTGAGCCTTTCTTCCTGTCATTGGTAAGAAACCTCTCTTGTCAAGGTCACTCATGAATATGTCAAACCAACGGTCAATTTTCCGTCTTTATTTTAATCCAGCAAGCAGATGCTTAGACAAGGTCAGTCACTCCCAGCCTTTTAGGAACAATTTCTTTTCTTGGCTTATGCGTTATACCTTATTTCTGGATATTCTTTTCAGTCTCAAAAATATTCCTCCTGGGCATTCGCTTTAGATATTTTTGCCTGCTTTAGCCACATTCATCTTGTTGAATAATTTCATCCAGACTTGTGGCCTTGATTTCTATCTGTATGCCAATTTCTTCCATATTTTTACTTTTTCCAAAACTTTGGACATATAGATCTGAGGTCTCTCACACTTAATGCCCTTTAAACTCAACTCTTGACTTTCTTTGTAATAATTGTCTGTTTCTTTAGTTTTTCCATTCTCCAATAAATGACAGTTCCATTTATCTAGTTGCTTGTATTTGTTCTTGACTACCTTTTTCTTATGTACTTGTCACTAATTTGGCAAAAGTCCCATCAGCTTTACCTTCAGAATATACCCAGGATGTGACCACTTCTTGCCATTTTCAAAACTACCAACTTACTCTGCTGCACTAGTTTCCTTGATGGTCCTTTCTTCTGCAGGACCCCACTGTCTGTCCTCCATAGCTACCAGAGAAATCCTTTAGGTATGACTGAATTCTATGGCTCAAAAATGATCAGCAGAACTTAGCCTATCACTCTGCTTGTTAGTTCTGCTTATTTTTCCTTGACTTTGTTCAGTATGCAAGTTCTTACTATGTTATGGAGAATGTCAAATGGGAGCCCTAGATTCATCCCCACCCAGTTTAGCAATCCCTGAAATTTATCTCTTCTAAAATTTATTAATTCAGGGACAATGGACTAATTGTGCTGGAATTTTTAAACTAATAACAGTGGTTAAGAGAAATA
The DNA here is from genome assembly GCA_025594165.1 of Tamias sibiricus. Classification (NCBI taxonomy): domain Eukaryota; kingdom Metazoa; phylum Chordata; class Mammalia; order Rodentia; family Sciuridae; genus Tamias; species Tamias sibiricus. The sequence goes on along the minus strand of CM046660.1, from coordinate 80,308,757 downwards.
AGGAACTCTAATGACCCTGGGTCAGATGCCTACCCTTGTTGCCAAGATGGGAAGAGGTCACCATAATTGACAGTTTCATTGAGAAAATCTGGAATAGAAACAAGGGAACCACAGAAATCAGAGAAGAGAGGCTAAGAATGTAAGGAAGATAAAAAAAAAAAAAAAAAATATATATATATATATATATATATATATATATATATATATATAGCTCATGGGGCTTGGGATAAAGCTTAAGTTGGTAGAGAGCAGAGTGCTTGCCTCACTTGCACAAGGCCCTGGGTTCAATCCTCAGCATCACCCCCAAAAAATAAATATATATATATATATATATATATATATATATATATATATATATATGAAGCTCGCTACCATAATTCAATACATTAGATTTGTTGCTTTAGGTCTGTTATTTAATTCCTTTAAGTCCTTTTTCCCATCTAGGTGAAATAATGCTTGACAGTGTTAATTTGAATTTCAAATGATTTTATATGTATAGAGGTTCCTTTAGAGAAAGTGAAATTATATACTTTATTATATACATGTCAGCTATTAAGTCTAATTAAATCCATCAGTGGCTAATAAATATGAACAGAGGAGACCTTCATAACAATAGTGAAAGTGTGGACAAAAGTCAACCAAAGAGATTTTTACCACTCCTATTTAACACAGTATTGGAAGTTCTAGCCAGAGCAATTAGGCAAGAAAAATAAATAAAAGTGATGAAAATTAGAAATGAAGTAAATGATCTATTCTTAAAGATGATATATGTAGAGAACACCAAAAAACTACACAATTAAAAAACCCTACTAGAACTCATAAATTTAGTAGAGTAGTTGGACATAGATGCAAAAATTAGTTGCATTTCTTTACATTAAACAATGAATAATCTGAAAAGGAAATTAAGAAACAATTTACTTATAATAGCATCTGCTATTCACAGGTTGAAACGGAATCCCCATTGTGAGGTAGAGAGGTGGGTAGCATCTGGGAAGTGATTAAGTCCTAACAACAAAGCCCTCACAAAGGGACTGGTACACTTGTAAAAGGGGACAAGAAAATTTTTATTTCCTTCCACAGGTCTTCTTGTTCATTCCAAAAATATGTGCTAGAGATAACTGCAGAAGTTAAGGGAGCAGTAATCAGGGTGAACAGGGTTAGTGGTTCCCTCTCCAAGGAAACACAGACAAAAATATAGCTCACCACTAAGTTATTAGTGAATTTTGTATATCTAAATTAACATATTCAAGTGTTTTTATGTGTGGCCTGTCAGAATATGGTATGTTGAGTCAAATTTACTTTTTGGCTATATGATTTTAGGCAAGATAATTACGCTTTCTTAAACATCAGCGTTCTAGTCAATAAAAGGGGCTATGTAAGTTGAAAATTGGTTGTAAGAATTAAAAAAGGATAAAATGAGTGTAGTACATTCAACCCAATGTTTCACAATGATGTAACACCAGTAAATGGTAGCTATTTTTATTTTAACTATAATGATGCTTTACTTTGCTTTTTCTACTTGTATAACAGGAGTGATTAAGCATAGCTCTATCTTAATGAAAGTATTTGATTTCAAATAGATCTTTAGTTTCTATTCTTGGGTAAACACAATCATAGGCAATACTGTTAATAAAATGATAGTATGTCTAATGCTTGGCATTGTTTACAGATGCACATTTTAATTCAAAATGTCAGTTATCTGCACATTTCCCCCATCAATTAGCTTTAAAGTTTAATAGTCTTCTAAAACTAAAGCAAACATGACTGCAAAAAAAAAAAAAAAAAAAAAAAAAAAAACATAAGGAAAAAAAATTATAAAAATATTTCTAAATTGAAGTAGACTTGTTTGGTCCTTTAAAGATTTACTGAGCAACAACAATGTATTGATATTGTACTGGATAGATGAGATACAATGATGAAAAAAAGCTGAGTCACTACCCTTAATGAACTTATATAATGGGAAAAGAGATATGTACAAAGATTTATGGAGATGCTTCTGTAGAGGTACACACAAAAAAATGCAGAGAATAGAACACTTCATTCTGCATGAGGCTCTCTGGAAAATTTTCCTTAAAGAAATGACATATCAGAAGGGTGATGAAGAGAAGATTCTAAATATAAGCTGAGAGCAGAGGGAGAAGTCGTCTTCCAGGAGGAAAGTAGTTTGAGAAAAGTCACATGGAACTTGGAAAGGATCTGATGTAAATAGGAATAGGAAATTCATGTAGTCAGAGCAGAGACTATGTGGGAAAGAGAGATGGAAGTGTTGGGAACAGATAATGAAATACTCTGAGGAGCAGTTAAGGAGTTTGCACTTCGTCTTTCAGATTATGGAAAACCAGTCTGGATTTATAAGTAAGGAGAGAGAGGATTAACCTTGTAATAATGATGCCAAATGACATATTATTTTATGCTACTGCCTTGTGTTGAGAAGCTTCAGTTAATGAAGCAATCAGACTGCCAGGGTGAGGTGGGGGTAAGAGGCTGCAAACCTGCTCCATCTTTCCCATCTTCTCATAGGTTAGCATTTGCCATTTGTCCCCAGGTGGATCAGCAAGGCAGAGAGCATATTTGGAGAAGTAGTTATGTGTATCATTTTTCCATTCTTCTGATCTAATATGCAATATTTTAATATTATGAAAATTGGGTTTTATAGATGAAGCGAAAATTGCTACATTCCTGAGAGGTAATTCAAATAATGCACATAATGTGTGTTATCTAGAGTGGAGGCAATCCTCTGAGAACTGGGAAGTCTCAAAACACTTTCTCTATTACAGAGAAACCCAAAGGGATGTGAGCTCAAGGACAGTTTTTCATGTGTGTTCCTTACTTACATGTAAAAAGGGCCCATGAAACTCTTATATAGTACATCCTAACAGAAAACAAGACCCAAGTAGAAATAAATGTGCAGAAATGTACAAAAGCAAAACATTAGAATTCTAATTAAAAAAAAAAAAAAAAATCGAAATCCTCCCATCCCAGGGGATTCACCATACTGTCTGTAACATGGAATCAACCATCGTCTTTCCTTTTTCTTTTCTCTGAATAAGCTACCTCATGGGAAACTGCATTGCATTTCAGAGATTTAAACAAAATAAGGATGCTTGGTTTCCATATCAACTATGCCAGCTTCTCTTTTGCTTCTCATTCGTTTATTTATTCATTTAAATCAACAAGTATTCATTGAGTGCCACAACTATCTACTGTGTATGTAGATACTGCTGGGAGGGTCAGGAAGATCAAAATTAGGTCTCAGTCCTTGACAAATTCCAAGTCTAGTGAGGGAAAGAAATACTACACATTCAAATAAAGGTGCAATTAGAGTAATCCACAGACAGTTGCAGCTCCCCTGCCAGCAGAAGAGTAGATAATATTATCTGGAATCTTCCATCCATGTCCTGGAATGGCCAGAAACTCTGCTCAGCACTGGTCCCAGGGCCTCCCTTCCCATGGTCCCATCTGCCTTTAGGCTTCTCATTCTGAGATGAAGCAGTACTGTTCTGTCCCTCAAAGGAAAAAGGTGTGAGCATGTCTTCCTGTTTCCACAGGATACTCATTCATGCAAAGTCTTTGCAAATGTGACTAATGAAGATTTGATGGTAATAAGGCTTACCCAGAGTAAGGACTCACAGTGAATAAATGTGAAAAAAAGTACTTGGATATCCATAGTTTCAAAAGTTCATTCAACCACTTCCCTCTCTTGCCAGACTTTCCTCTCTCTTCACTATTCAACTGTTCATCATCTCACTGGTTACTCTTCCCTCAATGTCTTTTCTCTCCTGTTCTTTCCCACCATTGCTCAGAGGAGTCAAGCAACCAACCAGAACAAAGACAAATTTCAGGAAGAAGATTCCTTTTCTTTCTTTGATGGAGCCTGGCCATCTTTGTTTGTCTCTTCAGCCCCTGAAGACATCCACATTCTTAAAGCTACACTTTTACTCCAAAAAAGTTTATCTATACATTATACTCATCCAATGCACTTTGTATCCCAAGAGAAATTGTGTTGCCATCTGTTAAGACATGTATTCTTAATCTGCATAGATGACAAATTACAATGCATGATTTGACAGAAAAGTAGGAGGAGGTAAAAAAAATGTGGTATTAGAACAGTGGGTGGGGGGGTCAGATTTAAACTGAGAAAGCAGGGCAGTAAAGCTTCTTTGAGAAAGTGTAACATTTCTGGAGACTGTTAGCTGGGCATAAAGAATGGGGGAAGAGCATTTCCCATAAGGGAACAGCATGTATGAAGGTCTGGAGATGCAAAGGAGTTTGAAGCATTGGAAAAACTGGAGGAGTCCAGCATGACTAGATCTTAAAGAGCTAGGGGAGATGGTTGGAGTTGAGGATGGAGAGGAAAGCAGGGACAGAACACAGTGCGACTTGTGGGCCACATGACTTCTATTTCTAGTTTCTTGGCTCTTCTCAAAGAAATGAGATGACATCATGAATTTCTTTTTCCTAAACTTTGAGTTTATTCATTTTTGAAACAGAAACAATTGTGCCCAAAATGGCAAACTTGTACATACACACACAAGCATGCACACACATACACACACACATATACACACAGTACATAAAGCACCTTCCTTGAGGGTTATGTAACTCAGCATTATTAAGAAGTCTATTTAAAGCCATTCACACAATTCTGGGTCAGCAGGGCAATTAGCTGAAAATTATGCTCATATTCATTTTCCCTCCACAGAAACATTTCCCGAGGAGAAACTTGGAATATGAGGTTTTCTGTAAGAGTTTAAAAAATGTCGCCTGCCAGCAGCACATGAACTCTTAATCAGTTTTCAGGGTTTGTATCTGCCCATCTGACACACTTACTTCCCACTTAAAGAGCAATTAGTTTCTGTCTCCACCTGAGCCTTATGATTGGCAAGGCAGGGCCGGAAGGAACTCAAGTTCTGCTTACCACCAGGGTAAACTGCCCCCTTTATGGCATACTTGTCGAAAGGCACTTCTTTGGGTTCAGTACGTCCCTAATTGTATTCACATGGTACTAAACATGACACACACACACACCTTATAGACATTGTTCTTCGGCTTATTGCCAATGTTAATCTGTCCCTTAGCACTTTATATATCACAGTGGAATCGTATCATGATGTGCATCCTGTTATTTTTTAGAAATAAATTACTTTGTTCACCCAACTTTACCTACCCCAATTCACCTTATTTTTCTTCACTCTTACTTTTCACCTACTCATATACATGCCTTTTAAGCTATCTTTTTTATTGAAAGTAATAAATTAAGACATTCATCAACTGGTGGTCTCACCTGTGCATAAGAACACATATGTTATGCTCACAGTGTTGTGTATACAGAATTCCATTCCAGTACCAATAACATTAGCTGACCTCAGGGAAAAAAAAATCTTTGCATTTATAACTTGTAAGTCTTACACAATGGCAACTTTCTGGACAGTATAACACTTTAAAATGAAGAGATTTTGAGGAAGTGATGTCTTCTTCAAAATGCATCCATTGGCCATTTGCTGAAATTGAATGTGTTGCAGATGCTAAGACTCTATCCGGTCATCCTGTGAGTCTAAACTTATGGTGGAGCCTTGGCTACTGGTATCAGCATTTTCATAGGACTTTTGGTCTTTGGCAAAGTTGATGAAAACCTGTTGTTTTTTTAAAGGAAAATAAGGCCATTAGTGATGGTAATTTTTTTTTTTTTTTTTTTTTTTTTTTTTTTTTTTGGTACTGGGGATTGAACTCAGGGGCACTCGACCACTGGGCCACATCCCCAGCCCTTTTTTGTATTTTTTTTATTTAGAGACAGGGTCTCACTGAGTTGCTAAGTGCCTCGCCATTGCTGAGGCTGGCTTTGAACTTGCGATCCTCCTGTCTCAGCCTCCCAAAGTGCTAGTGATGGTAAATTAAAGGAAAAAATAAGGCTGATTTCTCTCTCTCTCTCTCTCTCTCTCTCTCTCTCTCTCTCACACACACACACACACACACACACACACACACACACACACACGGAAAAGCAAATCAGAAAGCCAGATTTTGTAGGGGCATGCCCAGAGATATATACATATTCTCACTTGGAGTCCTTTTATACAGTCAACTTTAACTGAAATTTGAAAATAACACCTACATCTATCACTGTATTTATGACTGTGATTACATCTATAATCACATCTAAATCTAGAGCTATATCTGAATATCTATAGTCACATATCTGTATCCATATGATTTATATCAATATCTCTATCAAGTATAAACAAGGAGCCCAGTTCAAAAGTCCTAGCAAATGTTTATATAGAAATGTTAGGGAAAATGTCGCTAGTTTCAAGGGATAATGCACCAACATAGGATTTGTATAGAAAGTCCACATTTTGTTTAGTTAGCCAATTATTTAACAGGAAGATCTTTATACTTTTTGAAGTCCTTAAGTCTATTAGTCATAGGTTCATCCAAAAACTATTTATCAAGCGTCTAGTTTTGCCAGGAGTGATGCTGGTAGTTGGTCACAAATCAAAGACTAAATCTTTGTGTTGACAAAGTCATAATTATCTTAAGTCCCTATTAAGATGCCTAAAGCCCCATTTAAAAAGTTATTCATAAAATTCAGTATGATACATTGACACAGAGGCCTGTCAGGACTTATTTTCAGACCCTTTCCAGTGACAGACACAATCAAACATTCTACATGTCATGTTGGCTGGGCTGAACTTAGTTAAGACAGTGCAGAGGTGATGATGAATGACCTACTCAGCCTCTAGCTATTGAATATAAATGTAATTAAGACAGATATAAGTAGAAGAACAGGATTCTGCAGTGGCTGCTTTAATTGTGTGAATTTAGCAGACATAAAGTTCTGCAAATTCTCTCTCCATCTTCTCCCATCCCACCTAATCCAGGAAGCCAATGAAATGTTCTTTATAAAACCTATCAGGAGAGAGTAAGGACAGGATTGACAGCTATTTATTTTATAAGTCAAAAAGTGTTTAGTTTTTGGATATAGAATAGAAAAGTCTTCATTCTCCTTTAAAATAATAGTTAATGCCCTTCACATCTTTTTCTTTTTTAAATATCCCAAAATACAGTTACAAAAAAACTAGGCTCTTTGCTAAGTTTTTCAGGTATAAGATTAGAGATGTTGCTTCAATTAAAAATAAATTGAATGTCATTAAAAAGAAATAACCAGGATGCATAATAATTAATATATGACACTGTGCACATGGATCGTAGCATAGATCTTACCTCTTCCAGAGTGGTTTGACTCACTAGGAAGTTTGTGATATTTAAAGCAGCTTTGTTGGTTTCCAACAGATCAAAAATGTTTGCTACTCCTCCTGCTGTGACTGGCACATGATACTCTAGCATGCTAAGGTGCTGATCCTACAGGAACCAAAAGAAAAAAAATTATTTTGCAATGTTAGGTAATACTGACTTGATTAGATATAACTTTATTGAGGGCTAAGAAAAATATTGAAATTCATTCCACTGAATATGACGCTACTGTGTAAATAAGGGGTGTTTTGAAACTAACAGCTTGTAAAGATGAGATGAAAAATTTTATGAACAGCAAAGAGAAAACAAATTAAAAAGTTAATAAAAATTCCAAAGCATTCTGCATTCATATTCAGTTCTAGAGTCATAATGTTGCCTGAAAAAAAATTTGTGGAATGGTATCTCACACATCAGCGTATGCTCAGCTCACATAATCTTTCTCTGAGATCAATTTTAGAAATTGCATTTTTATGTTACAATTGTTCTAAAAAGGCTAGAAGTTAGCCACTCAATTTCTTTTTTTTTTTTTTTTTTGGTACCGGGAATTGAACTCAGGGGCACTCGACCACTGGGCCACATCCCCAGCCCTTTTTTTGTATTTTATTAGAGACAGGGTCTCACTGAGTTACTAAGTGCCTCACCATTGCTGAGGCTGGCTTTGAACTCGCGATCCTCCTGCCTCAGCCTCCCAAAGTGCTGGGATTACGGGCGTGCGACACCGCGCCCGGCTAGCCACTCAATTTCTATTGGCTAAAGATGTTACTTTTCAAAAGCACTGTAGGAGAGACTCATCCAAACAACATCACATTCTTTCTCAATTTTCCTTAAGATTCTTTTCAGTTTTTAAAATTTTAGTCAATAGTATCACTCCCACTCTAATCTTACTGCCCTGGAGTATCAATAACACCACTTTTCTGAATATTTAATCAGTTACTATACTTTCATTTTTCTCTAAGATGTCTTTCAAATTGAACCTTTCCTCTCTATTTGCATCATCGACATTACTAACTTGATACTTATCGCACCACATCTCAGTTTCTGCAATAAACTCTTCAGAACCCTAGAAATGGAGACTCTGATTTATTCTGGCATACAGCAGCTATGGCAATCTTTCTAAACACCAGTTTGATTGGGATGCTTTCTTATTCCAGAAGCTACCCCTATGGTTTCTATGGATCAAGTCAGGATGGTGTATTTCAGCCTATTCCTCAAGATCTCTTTTTCTTCACCCCTTTACTCAGTGCCTGACCTCCCCGGTGGACTCTTTTGCATTATGCCTATCACTGCTATCTGACCAATTTCCTTATTTCTACCTTCGATTGTTGCTCTGGCTATTTCCTTTCTAGAGATGTAGAAGCCACTGCAGACTTGTAAAGCATGGTCTGCTCAGGGAAAAATCAAACTTTTATCATCACTTCATTTGCCGTGTACGGCACTGGTCTCATGAGGAAGAGATCAGGGAAAATGTAATTTCATCACTCAGTAAATAAAGAATTCAGGTCAGAAATTTACCAAAAAAAAGTGTATGACCAACACAATTTGTGCATAAAAAGGTATCATTTAACTTTAAAATTTGATTTAAATTTAAATGATAGAAAATGGGTCTTGATAAGAATCATGAAAGCTATTATTTCCTACAGAAGTTAACCAAAGCCTGTGGAGGCTGAGGCAAAAGTAATTTGTAAAGATACAAGACTTAATTTAAAAATGCATTGTTTTGTTCTCTAAAATCAGTTCACTTTAATTTTGTGTTTTATAGTGTATGAAGTATCTTTATGGACACTATATTACTTAATTCTCACATGAGTGTTGTGAAGTAGGTGTTTATTTTTGTTTACCAATGAGAAAAATGAGGCTCAGAGACTAAATGTCTTGCTGGGTATCACTCAGCACAGCTGGGCTCATCCATGGCTCTGTGACTTCTTTTCATTATTCTAGATCTGATTTTCTTTTAACAATTATTTTCCATTTCATCAACGTCTATGAATTGCTGTTCCAGAAGGAAGTACACTAATTTTAAGAATACACTGCATGAAATTTATATGCATACATCCTTATGTGTCCATCCCGTGGCTATGCAATGTACATGTTGGTTAAAATCAATGCTATATTTCAACTACTCTGGGACTTGAGGATTATACAGATCTTTGTGGGTTTATTTTTCAAATGAGGGGAACAAAGGAGATAACCTCCTCCAGGTATAATATTCTGGAACTCACTAACATGTTTTGTTTTTCCTAATAAGTGCCCTTGGTCATGTAATACCTGTCATCCCTCAGTTCTCTAACATATAACTAGTAAACTGGCACTGTATAAAACTTGAAAACAAATATTGTATGGTCATAAAACTTTTGTTGAGAGAGAAATAAATACCTGTATATGAAAGGACTGTTTTAACTTTAAATAGGTATAAAAATAAATAATTTGAAATTCTTTGTTCATATTAAGTGTGCTTCAGAGTACGTTATGCAACTTGAAACCAATATGGTGGACATTCATTGTGATGCTGGACTCTGACTGTCAAAGCTGGTCAAGCTCCACAAGCAGGTGGCACTTACTTTTAAGTACGTTTTTGGAAAGTGGAGCTGCATGAACCTCGTGAGGGTCTCCATGCTCACTTTGTTATTCTTCAAGTGAACCTTGACAGTAAATCCACGTCCAAACCTAGAAAGAAAAAGTGCAAAATACAGTATGAGTTACATTTTGCCAAAATAGCTCCCCTGGAATTCTAGATAATGAAATAGGACCCAAGCCGACCATTACGGCCCCATTTCTTATATAAAGACTATCATTTTGCCATAAAAGTTCAGGACATGTTGCAAACTTGAAATAAGTTCACTGCCATGATTTTTTATTTATTTCTACCTCTATATTAAGTCAGATTCTTTGGGCAAAAGCAACATTGGAAAGAAAAACATAAAATCTTGACTTTCTTTGACATCAATAAATTGCCAAAGGATGACAATTTCTGGGGTTAAATACTTTCTAATTTAAAGTAAGAAAAGCCTGAGGCATTGGAGAGTCGGTATCCACAGTGAAGAACAAAATCATTGGGGGTTTAAAAATAGATACTAAATAAATACGCTAGGATGAACTATACCAAGAAGAGCGTTTTTAAACAAGACAAACTCCCTAAGAGCAACAAAAGGCCTCTATTATCTTTTTTCCCTTATCTTGGTTAATAATATTTTATAAGAAAGTCAGGTTGTTGTGTGGGAAGGTATAAAGTATCATCCTGAAGTCCGGAGATTAACATGGATATGTATAAATGCATATGCACCCTGCTGAATAGAAACTACTAATTTAATTTGAATTTGATGATAATATGATATTTATGCACATTTCCCCAATGTATTCTTGATTAAAAGATTTTCAATGTGGTAAAAGTATCATATAGCTTAGTGAAAGTTTGGGCAAATGGCAAATGAACGTGCTAGATAAAATCTATGCCTTCATATACTTGTCAAGGTCTACTTTATTATTCAGTAAACTCTTAAAATTAGTTCCTGAGAGTATTTTGTTTTGTACATCATTTGTTTTATATTATTATTATTATTATTATTATTATTATTATTATTAGCTTTAGGCCTTCTAAGATTGGAGTTATTAACAAAAAATATAATAAACCCTCAATAAAATAAATTTAAGGTGAGTCAATGATTACTTAGCTTTTCCATACCTGTTTTACGACATGCAAAACAGGTTGCTGAGAGAATCTTTGAAACTAACTGAAGCACCATTAGATTGACAGCCCTACACAATGTGTTAAACAACATATTCATTCTTTACCTGCTCTTTATGTGCTGCAAAGATCCTATGCATTGGAACCTCCCATTCACCATAATGGCCAGCCTGGTACAGAGGGCTTCACATTCTTCCATGCTGAAAGACAGAGCAGAATCACATCAACATTCAGAGCATAGAAAACTGGGTTGAAGTTCATCAGAACAAGTTTAATCATTTCATTATAGCACCTTAGAAATCTCTCCTGGAGAAGAACCAAAAAAAAAAAAAAATCTCTTAAAATATAAATGGGATGTCTTCAGGTAGGGTTTATTAGTGTTTCCTCTAAAACTCAAGGCCATCTCTTTCACCTAGAATGCCCCCTCTATCAAATACAATATTTCTTTCAAACTCTTTTAGGCTCTGACTCAGGATGTACATTTCCTAAGAAAGGTTTCCAAAATAACCCCGAGCTTTTTCATTATGCCTCATACTCCGGTTGGCTTTTTGTTTTGGATTTATAACTAGTTAACCTGTACTCAATTACATGCTCTCTCATTTCATGGACAATGAGAACTGGAGGCAATCTTATGTACCACCCTGTCTACTTCATGCAAATGTTCATGGAAATGAAATGATCGGCTCTGGTGTGCTGAGGACAAAGTGAGGATATAAATAAGTCTCTTGGTAATAAACAAATCTAATACTTTTTTCCACTATAGGATCATGATAATCCAAGGTGAACTTAATCCAAATTATAACACAAGGCCAACCTCATAAGAAAGCCACAGATAAAATGCTTTAGTACCTCTTATACTTAGCTGATTCAGGGGGACTACTTCATGGGAGGGGAAGCAAATGAAATGGTTCTGGAAAAACTGGTAAGATTAGAACATGGAGATATTTTGTGAGATATTATTTCACATAGAAAGCACAGCTAAAGAAAGGATATAAAAAGGGGCAGTGTGAAAATGCAGAACCATGAGTTGTTCGTGACCACTGATAGCAGAATGTTGCAGGAAAAAGAGGCTGGATATTTAGATGAGGCCAGATAATAGAAGGCCTTGCACACTAAGCCTAAGGATCCTGAATTTTATTTGATAGGGAATAGGGAGCCATCATTGAGTTAAGAACGCTATAGGTCCATAAAAAAAATTGTTGTCCAAAACATTGCTTAGACCTTATTCTGCCCCAATCCAATATTCTCTCCAGGAAACCTGCTTGATTTGCTCATAGTTTACAAACATAAAACCCTTCCATACAATTGTGGTGTTGATCATCTAAATAAATTACACAGGATTACTTTTTTCAGCTATCATTCTAAAATGGTGCCGTTTGACTTTAATGGTCCTACCCTCGATTTACCTGTGAGACGTGAGGATGACAGAACATTTGTTCTGTACCTCTTCTGAAATGATCTTCCAGAGGTGCCGTTTCGACTTAGGATCCATCCCAGAGCTTGGCTCATCCTTAATAGGGAGTTACAAGAAAAATTTATCAAATTAATTAAGTTTTGATGAGGTTCTTTACATGAATCACTGCGTCTCAATTCCCTAGAACAGAAATCTGTTTTCGAAGTCCTGTAACTAAACTTGCTTTATACTTAATAGGTCTCTTTCTGCTGCTGTCAAAAAGCTCAAAATTAACTATTTAAAATTGTCAATCTGTTTTAAAAAAAGTCTCAGTGAAGTTGATATCCTGTGGCTTTACATCCATCTCTTATGTTTCTTTAAAAAAAAATCTTGCTTCAGTTACTGACAAGGCAGGATTTTTACATTTAATTCTACATTGTCACATATATATTGGGAACTACATCAACAAGATTGCTATCTTGCTCATGAAACAGAATTGTGACGGCGAGTGATAACGTGCTATGCGAAGCAGAAAAGAACACAATTTGACATTTCAGTTAATACATCCAAGGCATATTTTTAGTTTTATGTTATTAATTGAAATTTAACACTCCTTGGAAAACAAAAATAAGATTTGCAGAAGTTGCCAAGTAGAAATAGACATTATTTTTCAAAGTAAATGATGCTTTCAAAAGTGTTCAGACACCAAATTCAAAATGCAACAACAGATAATCTAAATAAGCAATAATAGATCCTGACGATGATTAAAAAAACAAAATATAGGTCTAGATTAGGTAAAAAAAATTTTAAAACTTATCTGAAATGGAAAATACGTACACAGGATAATCAGTGGCTTATTTTTATGGTAACTTGTTATTTAAAGAAAGAAGTGAGTGTTAATTTGGGGAAACAGTAAAAGATTTTTGAAGGAAATAGCATACATAGGAAACAAATGTAGAAGGAGAAAACAGGGTCTTTCGCTCAGAGCTTGTATTTCATTTGGCTCATTACTATACAGCATTTAAGTAGTGCTTTTAATATTTTAAAATGCTTTACATGTATTATCTCACAGGGGTGCCTAAGGATTGTTGTGTTCAATTTAAGGGACACTTACACAATAGAATTCTATTATAAGCATCAATTGGCAGGGACGCCATGCATTAGAAGCTGCCGGTATTACAGAAAGCTAGGCTGTGCATCATTCTATCTGGGCAATTTCAATGATTTGATCCACTGTATGACTTAATCTCTGGAATAATGGTGGTGATTTATAACTGGATTTTTATTGCATAAGTTAATTCTTTTTCAGAGTTTGGAGGTCACTGAATGAAGGGGATCTTCTGAAATAAGGGCAAGTTTGTTTCTCTGAAATAGATATCCTTTTGCAATGTTGGGCCTGGAGGACAAAATACTATATCTTCCTATGTGCAATTTTTATTTCCAGGTGATCAATTTAATTTTCCAACTCTTAATTAAAATATGAATCTAGAATAGGTTTCTTGCTATCCCTCTCCTAATTTCAGATAAAATAGCATGGTATGTTATCCATTTCATTTCAAGTTAGGTAATTCATGTTTTTAAGCTTTAAGTTTTTAAGAAATAAAATCATAGCACAACACATTGTTCTAAAATGTGCGTGTCCTCCTGAGAGAAACTGGAAAATCCTAGTTTATCCCATCAGTTCCCAACAGATAATGATTTCATCAATAAATAGCAATTAAAATTTTGCCACCTTCCATAACTTCACTTATTTAAATACCCCAAATTTGTCCCAGTTAATTCCCATTTCCATGCTAAGTGTTTTCACTGAAACCCACATTGGTTCAGAAGACAAAAAATGTTTTTTGAGGACCTATTGTGATCATAAGTTATGTGCTGATGTAAATTTCCTTAATTTGATGGTGCATTTTGCACAATAACTGGCACATAGCATAGTAGAACTTCACTAAATATTGACTCAGATAAAGATGATGAAATTGCTAGCATGCACAAGAGGATATGCTGTTTAAACTACTTAGTAGCCTTTTTCCTAATGAATCTCTTACCAGCAGTAGAATGGAAGGTTTTCCTATCAAGGCTAGCGCAGTGGATAATTTTCTTTTTGTGCCATAACTGCACATAGAGGTAGCTCTGTCCTTGTAGGGCATCAAGTGAAGTCTCCTAAGGAGTTTATGAACAGTCTGTGGATAATAAAAGAAGAATTAGCTTGACCTTTCCCTGCCCAAACCCTTAAAGCGTCAAATAGAAGAAAATCAGCTTGTGGAAAGAAAATTTTGTCATGGATAATAGAGATCTAGGAAAAAAGAAAACATTGAAATTCAACATAGATTTTTATTTTCATTTTGAAAGACCCACTTCAAAATTCATGGTTTATTTAAAGAAATAAAAAGCAATTCTCCAGAGACTCATTTTCAAATGGGATTCTTTTTTCCCAAATGTGTGCGTGTGTATGTGTGTTTACAACTGCAGATTGTACTTTATGCTGTATTACCACAGGATTCTCCTATAAAGCTTAAAAGCTTAAAGAACTAAAAAAGAATTCAAAGGTGGGTTTCTCATTGATTGTCATCACTGCTTCATCTTTCTTCTTACTGAGAGGCGATTTGTCACAAAGGTTTTAAGTCTATTTAAAACTGACCCACTATCAAAACTTTAGTGCATTAGGAATCATGGGTTCTTGTGGTTATTTCTGTAGTTAAATAGCCCTGGCAAATAATGAAATCCTGGTTGGACTTTATACAGCAGGTCTCCAGGGTTGCAAAACAGAGGAAACTGCCCTAAGGGTTAGCCATCCCATTACAAAGGCAAATAGCTGCAGTGAGATAGTCACAGATTAAAAGTCAAAATGGGGGGCTGGGAACATAGATCAGTGGTAGGGTGTGTGCTGAGCATATGTAAGGCTCTGGGTACAATCCCCAACATCAAAATATAAATAAATAAAAATGAAAGCTGTTCTGTTTCACTTGGGCATTTTGCAGTTAATTCTAGGTGTCAATGATTATTTGAACACCAAAGGAAGTACAGGCATCAGCAACCAAGGCCCAACTCACAGCCTAATGCAAGCATGATCCTCTGTTTGACAGTTCTTAAAAGAGTAACTGAACAAACACGGGCCGAGGAGTTTCTAAAGCTGAGTTCATAGGTGTGTATGCAGGACACACAATCAAGCTAAGTCGGGTTCATTGTCATTGCTAGGAGGAAAACGTTGCTGTTTTCCAGATGTCAAGTTGGTTTTGTGGCGGGTGTAGTGGACCGAGAAACAGAAACAGCAATGGTCTGCAAAGGAACGAGTTTTTCACATGTGTACTCACTTCTTTAATATCTTTTTCTGGAATTCCGTGCACCCTGGCATAGAAATACAAATGTTCTTCCACTGACACCAAGTCATCTAAGGCATCTTCCTGAGGGCAGTAGCCAACTAAGGAGCTGTGAGAGTCCACGTGACCCAGAGATCTGAATGGAGAAGATCAAAAGCATGCGAGTTTGGAAAGACCTGTCTTCCTTGGTCCCCAAATGTTGGAAAGGTGGCTTTATTTTGGTCATGGTAGTTGGTAGTTTTGATAAAAGGAGATAAAATAATCCTACTATGGAAGTCATACTTTAAGGTTTAAAAATATCCCTTCACTTCAATAGCTTTTTTTCCCCTCTGTCTAAAAATTTAATAATACAACCACAAATTACATAAAATGTTCCTGAAATTGTTTTAATTATGGTGCTTTTAGTAAGTGAAAGCCTGAGTTTTTCATACCCAGTCTTATTTCTTATCAGAATGTTTCCACTGGAAGGAATGATGTCCCCAGTCAGCATCTTGAATATGGTTGTCTTCCCTGCTCCGTTCACCCCAAGAAGGCCAAAGCACTAGTTTGAGGGAGAAAAAGATGAAAAGCTTAGATACACTGCTATTGTTGTGGTTTTCCTTCTCCCCTGCTGAAATCATTTCCAAGAAAAATAAATCATTAGAATTATTCATGGTGTTTGGTAGTTTGGTAAAGCTTTTTCTTTTAAAAGAAATGGGTATGTATGTATTTTTTTTTTCTTTCACCATCTGAACATTTGTACATACAGAGAATTTGCTTTACATATTGCCATAGCACCCCTTTCTGTGACACCCATAAAATACCCCACCAATAAGATATGCTCACCCAATGAAGTAATTACATTTATAGATTTTACACAATTCACACAAAATCACAACTTTACTAACTAGGCTGTTAAAAGCAATAATTTTTTATAAATTAGGTGCATGAAGTTTGCAGTTCTTCTCAGAAAACTAAGGGAAATGGCCATATTCTTTTTCTTTCTTCAAAGTTGCCTTCATATTATGAAAATAGCAAGAATATAAATAGATGCTGTTCTAGGACCTTTTTCTTTTTGAGAACTTCTGATTTCCTCATGGTATTTTTTGGAAAGGTCTGGAAATGAAATATTGAAGGGAGTACCCTGCCTGAACAGGCTCTCTGCAGGAAAGTCCACCCTGGAGAGGAGAGGAATTTAGGTAAGGGATCCGGACTTGCTGTGGGATGGCTATTAATAAATCCCCCTGCCAAGAGGGAAGATTCACAAGACAAGTAATATAGACATGTAAATTACACACACACACACACACACACACACACACACACACCCCTCATGGAAATATGCAGAGCTTAACTCTCACATTTAAAAAAAAATTGAAGATGAATAATGAGTTTTTTGTCACTTATGCCACTTCAAAGAATAGAAACAAGACACAGTTCCTTACCTCTCCAGCGGGTATCCCAATGCTTATGTTGTTTACAGCAATAATCTTTTTGTGGATGAGTTGGTAGGTCTTTGTGAGACGATGAAGCTGGACCAGGTCAAACTCAGCGGCACCACTCTCCACCCTCAGTCTTTCAGCCCGCACGTCTTCATCTTCGTCTATTGTCTCTGCCACAGGTGAGGAGCTACATTTTCTGAAGAAGAGTCTAAGAAATGGACCCAGTGATTTTACATCAATGATTTTAAAAGATCAGCACTCAATTTTGATATGTTTTAATGTGTTTTCATTTTGCTGAAAATATACCATCCATTATTATGCTTCTTTTAAATTTATCATGTACTCTGTGACCCAAATAACTAAAAAAACTAGTACTCTCTTCACCATATTCACCATGATACTTGGGAATTGTTTTTTGTTTTCCATGCCTTAAATGTTTACAGATCTACTGTTAAAATTCAGAACCCTAAATTCAGTAACAAGGAGATACAAATGTGTCTTAAAGGTAGTCTTTAAGAGAGGGTTCAGAGTTATTAGTAAAATCAACAACTACCAGCCCAAGAACAACCATCATGTTTTTAAAACAACAAACAGAAAACCCTTCTCCTCTTCCTCGCCTTCTTCACCTCTCTCTCAAAATTTTGGTAACACAAAACATGAAATCCATTTCCTTAACTAAGCTTTAAGTGTACAATATGGTAGTGTTAACTATATGCACAATGCTGTAAGCTGCCTGGTACCGAAAACCGGGAGGAAAAACTCTCGGAGGCAGAGTTAAGCTTTTACTACTTTACTTCTACTTTCTTAGAGCTTAGAGAGGGAAAGAAAGATTTTTCTTCTTAGCTTAGAGAGAAAGAAAGATATAGTAGAGCTTAGAGCTTAGCTTAGAGTCTTAGAAAGATTAGAACTTCTTTCTTCTCTCTTCTGTCTTCTGTCTTCCTCAGGAGCCTCGGCCTAACTCTGACCAGTCATTTCTCTTCTGTCTTCTATCTGGTTTCTCTTCTGTAACCGCTCTGCCTACGTTCTGGCCGCTCTGATTCTGACCGACCGAGTGACTGCCCGACGGACCGAATGAATTCGTTCTCCTAACTCGGACCGCTTTCACCCGGTTATATACCTTCAGGTTTGCGGGTGCCTACAGGTGCGTCACATACATATCAGGTGGAACTTATGGCTTCCAGCTAGCTGCAACAGCCCTTCCTAATTAGGGCTCCTTCACAATGCTATAAACATATCTATTTTAAAATTATCAATAATATGGAGTTATTCTATATGCTTTGCATTATCAAATGATGTAGGCAATATTTTAGGGTTCTCAGCTCTGCAAACTCACTAAGTTCCAAACCCACCTCAATATCTTGCCTAACAAATACCAAAACCAACCCAAACAAATAAAATGTGAAAATCCAACACATCAATCTAAGTCTTCCTCCTTATGTCTGTTTCTTTTAATGATAGCTCCAGAGACTCCAATTGTGATGTTTTCTTTCAATCTTCCCTATTACAAAATCCATTCAGGCAGTCTTTACAGTCTTTACAGGTATTTAAGTGCCTTCCTTATACTGTCCTGCTATGAATCATCTCTATTTCTATCCCCATGGTGAGCTTTTGCTCCCCATCTAGATTGCTCCAGGAGCTTCAAGCTGTGCCAGTGTCTGACTCTCCCATTCTGATCTGCACTACCTCTACAAAATGGCACCACCAAAGCACTATTTGATCATGGCACTCTCTGTTCAAGACATATCATGAAAAAAAAAAAAAAAGACATATAATGGACTACAATTTGTTTGCTGAATAAAGTCCAAATCTCTTCACCAAGCATTCAAGAGACTCCATAATCTCCCAAACACAGTGTATGCTTTTTTCTCATTATTTTATTTATTCTGTGTTCTAATCAATTGCATTATTCTTTTCTTAAATGTGCCCTAAGTTTTTCTCATCTTGTCTTGTCTTTCCTTTTATTTTTATTATGTAACTAAAATTTTATTTTTCAATAGGTGATACATACACCTGGTATTTAAGTTCAAATGGTACTGAAAAAGATACAGTGAAAAGTTAAGTTTTCTTCTGTCATACACAGTTCTCTTCAGCAAAGGCCCCCACAATTAGGATAGCCCAAGGATATGTATGTATAAATAATATTTATTTTAACTCAAATGATAATATTTACACATAGTTCTAAACCTTGCAATTTTTTACTCAACAAATATTAGAAATCATCCCAAATATTACATAGATAATTGTATCATTCTTCCTAATGATGCATAGTGTTTTATTTCTGAATGTATGCCCATAATTTAACTTGTCTTTAAATAAAGGACATTTTGGTTGTTTCCATTCTTTTGCTGTTAAAGATGGTTACTATGATGAGCAATTTCTTACACATATATAATCCTTCTTTTGTGCAAACATATCTGTAGGAAATATACTTACTATAAATAGAAGTGCTGTGTCATTGTTATGTGCACTTCTTTTCATTTATGATGCTATCCTCACTTTATTTCAATTTGTTTTTCCCAAATTCATTGCCGACATGACACAGACTCAATCCTCTTTCTCATTTCTTCCCATGAAAGTGTTTTCTATCCTACCAAACTCAAATTTGTGTTTATGTATGTATTTTCTCTTTGCCACTGAATCTTACTCTTTAAGAATAACAACTATACTTATTTAATTTTTCCCTTATTCTAGAGCAAAACTTGGTAGAAACGTAGTAAGGTAAGATAACTATTTACTAGAATGAAACAAATGACAAGTTACGCTATTAATTTTAAAAAGTTTTGACCAAAATTTTTCTATTCTACTAATGAAAAAATGGACTATTAACCCCTCCCTGCATATTTGAAACTGAGTTCCATCCTGGATGTCAAAAACTGTGCTTTCATTATATTTACCTGAACTTCTTTATTAGCCATTCATTGATTAAAAGTCGCAAGAGAAAAAACATGGTGCCCTGAGAGACCAAAGCCACAAACATTGCACCGAGTTTGTCCATTTCAAAAGTTTCGCTTGGGTACTGCACTCCATATGCTTTTAAGAAGTCCAGGACTGACTGTTGTTGTGATAGTTCAATCAAACCATAGCCAAAGCAGAATTGCGGAAAAATCAGGAAAATTCGCTTGAGGGTTTCGGAAATAAGCTCTAAAGTCTAAAAACAAGAGAAATAACAAGGAAGCTCAATGTCAGGATTTCAACACATGGACAAAAATGTAAAGTTAGATGTAGACAAATATTGAGAGTTCTGTCTAGACCAGTCATTATTTCACATGTATGCTGGATTAGCATACATGTTTTTATGATAACCAAGTGGTAGAGGTTTATTATTGAAACACAAGTAGAAAAACAGTGTTTTTCTTAAGGTGACCTAAAGTGTTAGGCCCATGTCTAGAGGCAAAATCACTTCTAGACCTGGCTGAGACATTGGGAATGTAGGACTAGCCAGGGTGTTGGGGTCTGATAGGGAGAATCAGTAAGTGCCTGATAAGGGAGACAGGACTTGGTTCTGCAAAATTTCAGAACCTAAGGTGAAATCTACTTGGAGAGGGACTAAAAGGTGAAATGAGATGGGAGGAGAGACAACATCTTAAAAGAGGAGTAAATGGCTCATTTTCAACATTATTCACACTTGAGGCCAACTACTTCCACCTCGTGAATTTTCCTCTTCCTGGCGTGTGCCTGTCGGTCCCTCAGCTCACTTCATTTCCTCTCTATTCTTTTCTGTTCAATTGCCTGGCACCATTAGTGCTTCTCTTCTCACTAATCATAACTCTCAGCTCTGAATGGAAAGTGATGCTTACAATGAAGTAGATTCCAACACATGATTGAAAGGGAATGGATTAGGTTTTTCCTTTATGAATGTTCACATGAATCCTAACCCACAGTCACATAACTAAGCCATTCTCCTTGTCACCAACATACCATAAGGCTTTGTTAATGAGGGAAATGTCTAGCTGACCAATTGGTGGCGTGATTTATGAACTGCCACACAATATATCTGATTTCTCCTCCATCACTCCATTCAAGACCTAGTCAATGTCAATAGTTTTGACTCTCAGGAAATACAATAATAGGCATTAACCTAGATGGAGTTTGTAGAGAAGTTTTTAAAATTGTAGCTTCTCCTCTCCTCAATTTAATAGAACCAAATGATATTCTTTTCTACTTATAGAAGACAGAATAAAGAAAAATCTTTCCACCTTGAACATGTTAAAGCTTCTGATACATTCACTGAACTTGAACAGACTAACAAGGGATCTCACCGGATCATTAGGCTTTTCCTTGGATAGGAAGTAAACCACCGACAGGGATACAATGGAATTGATGCCAAAAAACAGGTTCACACAGACGTAAGTGATGAAGGCCATTCCTGTTTCATGAAAGAGACCAGCCAGCAAGTACATCCAAGAAAATGTGGCATACCTGTAGGTCCATCATACAAAGAATTAAAATTATGTCTTAATTATTCTGTTTTATAATGCAATAAACACATAGATGGGTTTCTAAAGTAAAAGCAAACATTAGGGATGAGTTGCCAAACCTTGTAGCTAGATCTCACTTTCATTCCTCTTTTTGACAAAAAAACCCCCAAAGGATGTTTTTTTAATGATAGCAAGAAGCCTCTTTTTGAAAAGGAAACTCGAACAGTCAGTCCTACATCATTACAACTACAAATTAATCCCCCCTGGGGGTGGTGTTATCCTTTCCAGGCAAGACTTTTGTTGTTCAGAATTATGAGTTCAATCTGTGTAAATCTTACAATTTAAAGTTGAGGGAAAATAATGGCATCATTGTAGGTCAGTTAAGCAGACAGGACCTGGTGAGAAGCTGGGAAGCCTGTTCTGAGCAAACTTAAACAACACTGGAGGAAATTAAATAACACTAGACACACAAAGGTCTTGCATCAACCACAGTAGCTAACCAAGGGATACTACCCACACATTCAGGGCAGGAAGACTGCTATGCTAAGCACTGATTATGTCACCTTGTATCAGCCTAATATGAAAACAATAATGTTAAGTGTGTCCTGTTAGACATCTCTAAAAAGATAAAAATATATGTAAATTTATACACCTTATAAATGCTATCTGTATTCATATAATTTGTCAAAACCTTTGTATATGCATTTTCCTGGTCATTCTAAAGCCTGTGTTTCTGTATAAATTAGATTACATATGTAAGTTGGTAAGTATAACACTTGGCACCCAGTAAGTGCTCTTTAATGATAACAACACTAATTTTCAGAGGTAGTACACTTTACAGACTATGGACTAGCAATTGTAATGTATCATTAGTCATCACTCATGTCAAATGAAACCCCAAGACAGGTGCAAATTAGCTAATGAGGTTGAGGTCCTATTTGTGTCTAGGAGCATTTGATTCTGTTAGTTCTTCTTTCATTGCTCAATCAGCAGCTTACCCAAATAGCAGAAGGAGGAGAGAAACAGCACCTAGGTTGCTTTCATTGTAGAAGGCAGGTAACTTGAAAATTGCAATGACACCAATTGAAAATGCTACAGGGACCAAGTAGAAGACCTATGAAGATATGCAAAACAATATTTAATATATGGCAAGTATCTTTTTAAAAAATCAATAAGCTATGTATTTAAAGCTGCAATAATTTGACCTAGATAAATTTGAAGGAATGACTTTTTATTTATGTTCCTGTTGCTTGTAATGTTCAGCTTATTTTACATTGATTTTACTCGAGAATTTGTCTCCTCCAATATGAGGTAAAGCCAGTTTCTATCTTTGTAGATATACAAGAAGTCCCTGGTGTTCCTGCCTCTAGGCTTTAACACTTGGGATCATTCAGTGGCAGAGGTTCGGTGAAAAAGATAAGACAACCAGGTATCTTGGTATTAGAGGCAGCCCTTAAAGTATTGATTTCAGTTTGAATGCTGCAGCTCTCAGATGGTTGATTTCTAAGGCTTGGTTATCTGTGTGAGCCACTCTGTGCAAAACAGCAGGGCAGCGGGACCCACACATTCTTGGAATCACAGGTGTATGAACAAAGAATTTAGTATTCTATTGGTTTAGAAGTGCTAAAAGCAGAAGAGTTTGCAGCAAGGTGCAAACAGTGGTGATTTACTTTGGGGTGTTTTGGGGTGGGGTGAGAATGGAAATCTCCTAAATTGGAATGAGCACCAGATATCAGACCACAGAATCTCAGTAGTAAGTAGACTTTCACAGAAGGATGTCCTTGAAGCTTTCTTAACATGAAAGTTTCTAGGAAGTCCAGAGCACTCGTTACCATTCTCTTAGATTTGGTTTCTAACAATGAACACATTTCAGACCTCACTGGATACATTAACAAAATGGATATGCAGTTAATTACTCTCCAACTCTTCAAGCCAATGATCTTGACAACAACTCAGGCAATTGCACCATAATCACAGGCAAATACATCCTCATCCCAGGCTTTTGGCCAACACTGGCACATTTCAAGTCAAGAATAACCATCTGAACTTTGGGAACATTCTTATGCAAATGAGAGAGATATCAATAAAATACATTCCTTCTTTTCTCTGCTAATCTTCTCTAATGTGTCATTCAGTAGAGACTGCTACTCCGAATTTTTCATGATTACTTGATTAAATTTTTATAATCTTGATTATTTGGCACAATTAGATAAAGCTGTTTTACGTCTCAGCTTCTATTTCTCCACAGCAGTAGTTCTAAGACTTCAGTGTGCTTAAAGTCACCTGGGGGAATCTTGTTTAAAATGCCTACTCTCCACACTCCACTCCCAAGATGTAGATTTACTCTATTTGGACTGGGGCCCAGGAACCTGCATATTGACAAGTGCTCTTAGAATCTGATATATCCCAGAGATGAGCAAAGGCAGTTTTCTCAATCCTCCAACCACTGGACTCAGATTACTTTTTCCTAATTTACTGTCCTTGTGATAATAATTCAAACAACTAGAGTAAATAACTCTTGAATATTAAACTCTGCCAAATGAATCCTATCTTTCTTGCAATGACATAAGTTACTCACCATATCATAAATGAAGTTTGTTACCCAGTAGCATGTCACACCAATGCCTGAAATGTGCTGCAACTGCTTGGCTTTTGTCTGATGTTCCCTTACGACATAGGTGACAAAGCTGGCAGTGGTGACAGAATAACCCATCAGGATGGACAGTGCCACTAAAATATCGATTAAACTGCTGATTCTGTGGTGAGCAATGGGAAGAGGAAAGCACCCATAAGTTTTGGAACTCTTTTCCTTTCAGGAAGATTCATGACTAAAACCATCAACAAAACAGTACAAGAGTTGGCTGTGACACAAATAAGGCTTCCTGCAAGACAGCCAGATAATTTCTTTGACATGACTCTGCTGTGACCCTGGAATAAATGTAGTTCCAACGCATCTGAACTGACTAAGGATATTTGATAGAAAAACCTCGGTCTCCAAGGGTTACAGCATGCATGCAAGGGATGTATGGATCTGGGGCATAGAAACGGGACTTGCCTGCTAAGCAGCGAAGGCGGAATGATGAAGCACTTATGCACCTGACTCAGAAAAGCAGTAGACAGAATGCATCTGCAGTCCACAATCTCTACTTGGCAACCCCACTCTGCACCCTTTTAGAAACTTCCTTTCATCCCAGTTAGTGACTTATATTACCAGCCCTTCTAGACTGACTTTCATTCAGATGCAACTGTGATTTCCAATCAGAGCACTTTACACAGAGGCTTAGCCATGCCCAGGAGAAAGCAGAGACATCTACTCACGTGGCTTGTTCCTGGTCTTGCACACCTGGATAAGGATGGCTATACATGATGATGCCTGAAAGAGGAGATGGTTCATCCATAAGTAGGTAATCAAGTTCATCAGAAATACCAACTTTTAGATGAATAATATATAATGCTTTTCTCTTTATTCTCTCAAGAATTTTGCTTTGGGGAATTTTCTTTGAAAGGAAATTAATTTTTCCCCAATCCTATCAATGCCATAATTGGTGGCACTTTTATAAAAAGAAAGGTTTTTCATGTTGCATCTGGAACCTTTTGGAAGGGACAAGCATTTACATTTCTCATAGAGCATGTTTTCTTCTATTACATTAAAATTGTTTTCTACTTTCTTCTCTCTGTTCATATGTATGTTCATATTCAGCAGCACTTCATAAGTTGGAATACATTTAAATAAGCAATTCAAAGGGGGACCAATCAGCTATCAAAAAAAAAAAAAAAACTAACAACAATAAATGCTGGTGAGGATGTGGGGGAAAAGGCACACTCTTACATTGCAAATTGGTGAAGCCAATCTGGAAAGCAGTATGGAGATTCCTAGGAAAACTTGGAATGGAACCAACATTTGACCCAGCTATTCCACTCCTGGGTCTATTCCCAAAGGACTTAAAAACAGCTTTTACAGGGACACAGCCACATCAATGTTTATAGCAGCACAATTCACAATAGCTAGATTGTGGAACCAAACCCAATGCCCATCAGCAGATGAATGGATAGGGAAACTTTGGTATATATACACAATGGAACACTACTCAGCACTAAAAGATAATAAAATTATGGCATTTTCAGATAAATGGATGGAGTTGGAGAAAATAATGCTAAGTGAAGTTAGCCAATCCCAAAAAACCAAAGGTCAAATGATCTCTTTGATATGAAGATACTAACTTATAAAGGCAAGGGAGTGGGGATGAGAGGAATGAAAGAACTCTAAATAGAAAAAAGAGGGGGGAGAGGGGAGGGGCAAGGGGATAAGAATAATAGCAGACTGAGTTATCCATGATTATCCTAAATACATGTATGAAGACAAATTTGTTGTAAAAATACTTTATATAAAACCAGCAACTTGAAAAAAAAAAAAAAAAAAAACAACAAAACAAAAAAAAGGGGGGGGGGGGACCAATTACAGGAGATTTCCCTAGAGAACAGACCCAACTCTGGAACCCTCCTTCTCACTTAACTACTTCTAAGATGCCTTGTTCTAGAGCTCTACCAGAGTAGGGGTTGGGAGCTCCAGCTGTGCATTTCCATTGAGACATAGAGGCCTAGAGGGATTCAGGGGTATTAGTTGGCTCCAGAAAGGTAGTCATTTAATTCAAATACAGTCCCAAATTATTGGAATCTCCTAGGGTTTGTTATACTTTCTGATTTAGAAGCAAATCTCCTCCGCCCTACCCACTTCCTTACAGGACCTTGGTTAGCAAGCGTGAAAAAATAGACGGGCATCAGTTTCCCAAAGACTGTAGTATGAAGACAATGTCTGTGCTGTCTGAGCAACTGTGGGAAAGAATCGTGGGTTTGGGTATGGATTATCTCCTAAATACATGTTCCTATAGGGCTGTAAACTGAGCAAGAACTTCCTTACTTACTACTCATCTACTGTATGCTCATGGCATTAGGATACTCAGGGGCAGCGCCCAAATATTATAGATGATTCTAAAGGCACATCTCTTCCTCAACTAAATTTACAAATTTTATTAAAAAGAATGTGACATGTTTTTGAAGTTGAGTCCTGCAATGGGTTTATGTTAAATAAAAAATATATATGTAGTTAAAGTAAAACAAAGAAACCAACAACAAAAACCAATTTGACCAATAATCTTAATCCCACCATGGAATGAATTTTTCTTATCTTTTGTGTCAGTTAATGGGCCCTTTTATTCTGAGGTTCTATTTTCATTAGGGGCCCTATTTAAACCCTGGTGAATTATAATATAGGCAAGTAAAACTTGCCTTTTATTTCTGCTTTGTAGTTCAGAATTAAGAAATACTCTACCTCGGGGCTAGGTTGTAGCTCAGTGGTAGAGTGCTTACCTAGCATGGGTGAGGCACTGGGTTCAATCCTCAGCACCACATAAAAAATAAATAAATAAAATAAAGGTATTGTGTCCATCTACAACTAAAAAAAAGTTTAAAAAAAAGAAATACTCTATCAGAGGAATCTTTGCAAGTACATTTTCCTCTACTATGCAAAATCCTATGGAACTAGTTGTTTTCATACATATCTTTAGCAAGATCAAGTAAATGCTTCAGAATTAGAATCCTATATCATAATTGTTTCTGTAGGTACTGCATGAAGAATGGCTGATGGATGCTCATTAAATCAAATCAAATCTTAAAATTTCAATTAATACTTTCCCTATATACAATATATATTAAGAATAAGGCATCTATAGTACTGGAATAAAAACACATAGACCAATGGTACAGAATAGAAGACAAAGAAACAAACCTATACATCTACAGTCATCTGATCCTTGACAAGGGTGCCAATAACATACACTGGAGAAAAGAAAGCCTCTTTAATAAATGGTGCTGGGACAACTGGTTATACATATGTAGCAGAATGAAATTAGACCTTTACCTCTCACCCTGCACAAAAATCAACTCAAAATGGATCAAAGACCTAGGAACTAGATGAGAAATTACATAATCCATAGGAGAAAATGTAGGGTCAACATTCAAGGACATAGGGCACAGGCAACGACTTTTTCAATGGGACCCTAAAGCTCAGGAAATAATGCCAAGAGTTAATAAGTGGGACAGCATCAAATTCAAAAGCTTCCGTACAGCAAAATAAACAATTAAGAATGTGAAGAGAAAAATCTGCAGAATGGGAGAAGATCTTTGCTAGAGGATTAAAATCTAGATATATATAAAGAACTCCCCAAACACCAGAACCCCCTAAATAGCCCAATTAATAAATGGACAAATAAATTAAATAGACATTTCTCAAAGAAGAAATACAAATGGCCAACAAAGACATGAAAAATGTTCAATATCACTAGCAATTAGGGAAATGCACATCAAAACTATACTGAGATTTCATTTCAAACCAGTCAGAATGGCAGTCATCAAGAATATAAATAATAGGTGGTGCATGAATGTAATCCCAGTGGCTCAGGAGGCTGAGGCAGGAGGATTGTGAGTTCAAAGCCAGCTTCAGTGAAAGCAGGGCTCACTAAGCAACTCAGTGAGACTCTGTCTCTAAATAAAATACAAAAAAAAAAAAAAAAAAATAGGGCTGGGGATGTGGCTCAGTGGTTGTGTGCCCCTGAGGTTGATCCCCAGTAATTGCCCCCCCCCCCAAAAAGAATACAAACAATACTAAATGCTGGAGAGTGGGGAAATAAAGGAACCCTTTACACTGTCAGTTGGACTGAAAATTAGTACATCCAAAATGGAAATCAGTATGGAGGCTCTTCAAAAGATTAGCTATACTAATCCTTGATATTTATCCTAAAGAATTAAAGTCATCACAACAATAGTGATATATGTATGCCCATATTTATAGCAGAAAAATTCACAATAGCCAAATTATGGAACCAGCCTAGGTGTCCATCAATGAATAAAGAAGGGATGAAGAAAATGTGTGTGTGTGTGTGTGTGTGTGTGTGTGTGCATAAATATGATGATAAACAAATGTGGTATACACACACACAAATGGAGTTTTATTCAACCATAAAGAAAAAGGAACTTATGTCATTTGCAAGAAAATAAATGGAACTAGAGACCATTATGTTAAACAAAATAAGCCAAACCTAGAAAGTCAAGGGTTGGATGTTTTCTCTCATGTGGAAGCTACAGAGGAAAAGGAAAAGAAAGGTGTGTGTTGGGGACAGATCTCATGACAAGCAAAGGGAGAGCAGTAGAGTAGAGGAAAAGAATCAGGGGGTGGGAAAAGGTGAGGGACGGGGAAAGTGCTGGGGACTGATATTGACAAAATTTTTTTTGTATATTGTGTGCATGTACAAATATGTAACAACAAATCCCACCATTATGTACAACTATTATGCACCAATTTAAAAAATGTATATTTTAAAAAAGGAAGGTGGTATGTTATGCCGTGTCTACAGATGCAAAGCTAAAATGAGATGCTTCCATTGGCCATCACTGCTAATGCAACAAAGGGTGAGACTGAACACTGGTGTGGAAGGAGCAATGTGTTAGTGCTTTTGACAAAAAGAGTTTAGCTGTATAACAATTTAAACAGATAGATTACAAGCAAAGAAATAGAAGATGTCATCAAAAAGCTACCAACAAAGAAAAGTCCAGGACCTGATGGGTTTACAGCCGAGTTCTACAAGACTTTTAAAGAACTAATACCAAAGCTCTTCAAACTATTTCAAGATATAGAAAAAGAGGGAGCTCTTCCAGACTCTTTCTATGAGGCCAATATTACATTAATTCCAAAGCCAGGCAAAGACGCATACAAAAAAGAAAACTTCAGGCCAATATCTTTAATGAACATAGATGCAAAAATCCTCAACAAAATTCTGGCAAATCGGATACAAAAACATATCAAAAAGATAGTGCACCACGATCAAGTGGGGTTTATCCCAGGGATGCAAGGCTGGTTCAACATTTGGAAATCAATAAACATAATACATCATATTGAAGGAGCCCTAATTAGGAAGGGCTGTTGCAGCTAGCTGGAAGCCATAAGTTCCACCTGATATGTATGTGATGCACCTGTAGGCCCCCGCAAAGCTGAAGGTATATAACCGGGTGAAAGCGGTCCGAGTTAGGAGAACAAATTCATTCGGTCAGTCGGGTAGTCACTCGGTCGGTCAGAAGAATCAGAGCGGCCAGAACGTAGGCAGAGCGGTTACAGAAGAGAAACCAGATAGAAGAAGTAATGACTGGTCAGAGTTAGGCCGAGGCTCCCAAGGAAGACAGAAGACAGAAGAAAGAAGAAGGAAGAAAGAAGAGAGAAGAAAGAAGCTCTAATCTTTCTCTAAGCTAAGCTCTATCTTTCTTTCTCTCTAAGAAGAAGCTCTAAGACAAGAAGAAAAGCTCGCTTTAATCTTTCTCTCTAAAAATCTTTCTTTCCCTCTCTAAGCTCTAAGAAAGTAGAAGTAAAAGTAGTAAAAGCTTAACTCTGCCTCCGAGAGTTTTTCCTCCCGGTTTTCGGTACCAGGCAGCTTACAAATGGTGGTCCGTCCGGGGCTCGGCAGGCAGAGAAGAAAAGCTAAGAAATAAGAGCAATGAAAAAGCATAGCCTCAGACTCAGTTGAGACCAGCAAAAAGAGTAGAAACAATAGAGCAGAGCCTCTGACTCAGTTGAAGCCAGTTAAGAATTAAGCCGAAGTAGAGTAGCTGGCCAAAAGCTGAAGCAGAGTAGACAGTGAAAAGCCGAAGCAGAGTAGCCAGCGAAAAGCCGAAGCGAGCCGGCCAAAAGCCGAAGCAGAGTAGCCGGCCAAAAGCCATAAAAAATATAGAGAAAAAGCCTTGAGCTTTAGTATAAAGAAAAAAGCCATGAGCTTAAAAGAAAATAGAGAATTAAATAGCATGGTAAAAACCATGCAGAAAAAAAGCCATTGAGCTTTGGCAAGAAAGCCATAAAGAAAAATAAAGAAGAGAAAAAAAAAAAAAAAAAGTCAAAGCTGCTTATGCAATTGTGCTTAACTAAGTGCGTTAGCTGCTCCTCAGCAGTAGGCTTCCTTAAAGCCGCAGCACCTTCTCAAAAAGGGCTCAAATATCCACCCTTTTAAAAACAAAAGGTGAAAAGCTAGGTAGGGACAAGAAAATAAAATAGAGAAAATAAAATAGAGAAAATAGAATTAAAGCACCTTTTTAAACTAAAGGGAAGGAATATGAAGGAGCCCTAATTAGGAAGGGCTGTTGTAGCTAGCTGGAAGCCATAAGTTCCACCTGATATGTATGTGACGCACCTGTAGGCACCCGCAAACCTGAAGGTATATAACCGGGTGAAAGCGGTCCGAGTTAGGAACATAGGCAGAGCGGTTACAGAAGAGAAACCAGATAGAAGACAGAAGAGAAACCAGATAGAAGAAGTAATGACTGGTCAGAGTTAGGCCGAGGCTCCTGAGGAAGACAGAAGACAGAAGAAAGAAGGAACAAAGAAGAGAGAAGAAAGAAGCTCTAATCTTACTCTACAAGAAGAAAAGCTCGCTTTAATCTTTCTCTCTAAAAAATCTTTCTTTCCCTCTCTAAGCTCTAAGAAAGTAGAAGTAAAAGTAGTAAAAGCTTAACTCTGCCTCCGAGAGTTTTCATCCCGGGTTACGGTACCAGGCAGCTTACATCATATCAATAGACTTAAAGATAAAAATCATATGATTATCTCAATAGACACAGGAAAAGCATTTGACAAAATACAGCACCCCTTTATGTTCAAAACACTGGAAAAACTAGGAATATCAGGAACATATCTCAACATTATAAAAGCTATTTATGCAAGGCCCAGAGCTAACATTATCTTTAATGGAGAAAAATTGAAAGCATTCCCTCTAAAAACTGGAACAAGACAGGGATGCCCCCTTTCACCACTGCTATTTAACATAGTACTGGAAACTCTGGCCAGAGCAATTAGACAGACGAAAGAAATTAAAGGGATCCAGATAGAAAAAGAAGAGCTCAAATTAGCACTATTTGCTGATGACATGATAATATACCTAGAAGACCCAAAAAACTCTACCAGAAAACTTTTGCAACTAGTAAATGAATTTGGCAAAGTAGCAGGATACAAAATCAATACCCATAAGCCAAAGGCATTTTTGTACATCAGTGACAAAACCTCTGAAAGGGAAGTGATGAAAACTAGCCCATTTACAATAGCATAAAAAAAATAAAATACCTGGGACTCAACTTAATGAAAGAGGTGAAAGACCTCTAAAAGGAAAATTATAGAACACTAAAGAAAGAAATCATAGAAGAACTCAGAAGGTGGAAAAACCTACCTTGCTCTTGGATAGGTAGAATTAATATTGTCAAAATGTCCATACTACCAAAAGCATTATACAGATTCAATGCAATTCCAATCAAAATCCCAATGTCATTCTTCAAAGAAATAGAAAAAGTAGTCATGAAATTCATTTGGAAAAATAAGAGACCCAGGAATAGCCAAAGCAATCCTGAACAAGAAAAGTGAAGCAGGGGGCATCATTATACCAGACTTTAAATTATACTATAGAGCAATAGTAACAAAAACAGCATGGTATTGGCACCAAAACAGACTGGTAGACCAATGGTACAGAATTGAGGATACAGAGACTAATACATATAATTTCAGCTATCTTATATTAGACAAAGGCTCCAAAAATGTACAGTGGAGAAAGGATAGCCTCTTCAACAAATGGTGCTGGGAAAACTGGAAATCCATATGCAACAAAATGAAATTAAACCCTTATCTCTCACCATGCACAAAACTCAATTCAAAGTGCATCAAGGACCTAGGAATTAGACCAGAGACAATACACTTAATAGAAGAAAAAGTAAGCTCCAAGTTCCAACATGTTGGATAACGCCCCAAGTTCCTTAATAAGAATCCTGTAGCGCAAGAATTATTACCAAGAATTAATGAATGGGATAGATTTAAACTAAAACGCTTCTTCTCAGCAAAAGAAACAATCAGTGAGGTGAATAGAGAACCAACTAATTGGGAACAAATATTTAATACTTGCACATCAGATAGAGCACTAATTTCTAGAATATATAAAGAACTCAAAAAACTTAACAACAAAAAAAACAAATAATCCAATCAATAAATGGGCTAAGGAATTGAAAAGACACTTCTCAGAAGAAGATACACATTAATCAACAAATACATGAAAAATTGCTCAACATCGCTGGCAATTAGAGAAATGCAAATCAAAAAACTACTCTAAGATTTCATTTAACTCCAGTCAGAATGGCAGCTATCAAGAACACAAACAACAATAAATGTTGGAGAGGATGTGGGGAAAAAGGCACACTCATACATTGCTGGTGGGACTGCAAAATGGTGCAACCGCTATGGAAAGCAGTATGGAGATTTCTTGGAAAACTGGGAATGGAACCACCCTATGACCCAGCTATCCCACTCCTGGGTCTATTTCCAAAGGACTTAAAGACAGCATATTACAGTGACACAGCCACTTCAATGTTTATAGCAGCACAATTCGCAATAGGTAGGTTGTGGAGCCAACCTAGATGTCCCTCAGTAGGTGAGTGGATAAAGAAAATGTGGTATATATACAAAATGGAATTTTACTCAGCAATAAAAGATAATGAAATAATGGCATTTGCAGGTAAATGAATGAAGTTGGAGAATATAATGTTAAGTGAAGTTAGCCAATCCCAAAAATCCAAATACCGAATGTTTTCTCTGATATAAGGAGGCTAGTTCACAGTGTTGTTGGATGGGGGTACATAGGAGGATTAGAGGAACACTAGAATGGTCAAAGGAAAGGGAGGGGAAGGGAGGGAGCAAGGGGAAGGGAGCGGGGGGGGGAAAAGGAAAAAAAATTGGTGGTTGAATGAGATTGATATCATTATCCTGAATTCATGATTGAAGATCTGAATGGTACTTATATACTTTGTATACAAACAGTTGTATGTAAAAACATGCTATATATGTGCATTATGAATTGTAATACATACTACTATTATAAATAAAAAAAGAAAGAAAAAAAAGAGTTTAGCTGTATAATATTTGTTCGAGCTAACAAACAAACCAGGGCTCTTTGGGAAGAAAGACAGAATTTTCATGCAAAATTAACCACTAGAGGGAAGCACACGAATATAATAGATATTGACGTTGCAAAGGAAAGCTAATTAAAAGATTTTTATTAGAATGCTAGAATTTTTAAAAAAGTCAATTTTACAGCTCAAGTAAAATCCCAATTCATGCAGAATCCAACAAAGATTTCTTCAAACAAGTAATGTGTTAGGGGAAGGTAGTGCTAGAATAATTGGGTTCACTTTTAAAGGCAAGTCCTATTCCCATGGTAGGCCCCATCCATACATTACAAAACAATAAAAGTATTTTAGGATGATACAGATTTGTTTTTTTAAAGAAATGAAACTCATTTCAGAGAGAGTGGAAAACTACCACTTTCATATATCTAATTAAGAGAAATTAATAAGAAATAGAAGGCAGACTATTACTAACCTCTTTATAACTCTAGTTGAACCTTACATTTAAATAAAACAAATAAATTTCAGCTTAGGATCCATACAAAGTTCATGTTCAAGAATTTTTACTTTTTAAAGTCTGTGACTTAAAATACAATGGTAGGAGCTACAACAAAACTGCTAGAGTCTAGAAAGGCTTGGGTTATCTTGGTCAAAGTCAAGAACTAATTATAAAGAAAACCAGAATACCACTTTCAAAAAGCTAACCCCACAAATGTCCTCTTGTTCTCTCTAGCTTTGTGACACTTTCCCCTAGTCATTTCTTTGGCTGTTTTACTTTCATTATCTGTCACAATACCCGTCTTTTGCTCTGAATAAAACATCTGACTGAAAGTCAAGTTTTCAACTTTACTTCAAACCAGGTTACACCAGACTTGCCGGGCTTTAGTAGTCACCATTTCATTTAATTTACCACTTTTGACTATGCCCTTTATTGATGCTCTAGAGCTAAGGACTATCAATCCCTTTATTTTCTTTATGGTTCTTTCTGCTAGGAAAATGCCATAGCAGTTGGGGGAAAAATACTGTTCTCTCTGTAATGAAGACTCTTAATGATTCTGTTGCTGGGATGAGAATTTGATGCTATGGTTTACTTTACAATCACCCGTCCATCTGGCAGGCACCCTTATGCCCAACAGTAGGGAGAGGAAAGAAAAGGAGGAGTCAGCATTTCTCAGAGATAGTATGTGTCTTTTTTCCTATTTAATAGGCTATTTATTAGGCTCCGTCTTGGCCAGCAAATGCGTTACTTAGATTTTTTTCATCTTTTTAATTATTATTTTTTTTTAGGATTGATATGGAAAAATAATTTGAGCAAGACTCAAGAAGATGAAATGGTCCAATGAACAGTAATTGAATTAGAAAAAGAAATAAATCAATTTCTTTTAGATTCCAACATTATTTTAAAAACTATGTGGGAGCCTTTTGGGAAATCCAGCTGAAGTAGCCCTGACAAGTCCAGAGAAGCAGTCTGGAGTTATAGTTTGGGTCTCGAATGACCCCCAAAGACATGTACTTAAAGGAATGCTCCCCAATGCACCAATGTTCAGAGGTAGGGCTTTTAGGAAATGATTGGGTCATGAAGACTTTGAACTCATCAGTGCATTAATCCATTTGGTTGAATGATAAACTAAATGGATAATTGGGAGGTGGGACCTAGTTTGAAGTCCCTGGGGGTGTGAAGTGTAAAGGTTTCTTTTGTCTCTGGTACCATCCTCTTTCTCTCCCTCCCAGCTGCCGCGAGCTGAGCAGTCTTTCTCCGCCATGCCCTCCCGCCATGATGTTTTTGCCTCAGAGCCTGCACACCATGGACTGAATCCTCTGAAACCATGAGTCAAAATAAATCTTTCCTCCTCTTCTCAGTTGTATTTTGGACACAGTGACAGGAAGCTGACTAACACAGCTAACACAGGAGTGTCAGGAAAATGAACAAATAGGAGTCAGACAGCCTTGGGTTCAAATTCCACTTCTGAGAGCAGTGATATCACCCTGAAGAGTGTTGGACAGATCAGCAATGTTTCAAATAAAGCATGTATCATATGGTAAATGATCAACGGAGGGTAGTAGTTTTGGCAGGTGTAGAGCATTTGAGTTTAAAAGTTTCATCTTCATGTTTAGATTGGTGAATAATATTTGTAAACATTAATTGTTTAAAAATTTTGGCCTGTAGATAAGTAAATAGTTTAAAATATTTTCCTATGAGATACATCTTCTAGGTATGAGTGCACACATGAGCATGAAGTTGGAGTTATTATCCTGAGCTGATAAATGAGGAAACTAAATTAACCTGAGGTTAAGGGAATTATCCAGAATGTTCCATCTGGCAGAAGTTACTACTTCCAAATTCCTTTTAAAGACCTGTGATTTAGATGCCATAAAATACCCGCCACTAGGAGGAAGGAGATATAATGTGCATTTTATAGGGAGAGTAACAAAAGTTGCAACAGGAGATGCCTTTGTGTAAGTTACTTTACCATGCCGGGCAGCATCGTATTTTGACATGTTAACTCGCAGGAGGAAATTATTCAGGCTGTTGAGGTAAGCTGGAAGGGAATGATAGCCTTCTGGATCATACCACACCTGTTAAATTCCAAAAGAAGGCAAGATCAATATTGTATCCAAATAAATCAGGCTTAAAATCTGATAGGCTAGCTTGTTCATATTTAAAGAGCAAGCACCAATTTCCCAATAACTTATTTCATTTTAGCAGATTATGAGCTATTCCCCAGAGTGCTGATCACAGATCCATATGTTTCCAACTTAAAGATGGCAGAGGTTAGGAAGACAGTTGTTCTGAGCGTCAGCACAAAGCTATTAGCTATTCTAGAATCACAAAAATCTTGATCTTGAATCCTTTCTAGATCTTGAAATAAACTAGAGAAATCATTGGTATCTCCATCTCTGTGGCAGATTCGTGGTGATTCTGAGACTAGAATTATAGTATTCTGACCCTCAAGAATAGTAGTCAAAAACAAATGACATATAAATCAGGATAGAGAAAGAAAGAAAACACACATACAAGTATTGGTCCTTACTGAAGATTGACAACCTTGAAATCTCCCTACTAACTTTCTATTCCTGGCTTTAACCCACCAGACAGTGAGTAACTTTATCTTCTACATCAAAAACAGAAGAGTTTAAAATACTGGTGCACTTCAACTCAAATCCAATTGATAGTTCAAAATTGCAAATTTGATTTAGAGAGAAATTATTTCATATTAGAAACTCCCTTGTTTTAATCAAGAACATTTGCTCTGTGTGTGAGAGGGAGGAGGAGGAAGAAAATGGGAGAGGGCATTGAAATTCCTATCATTACTATATTCTTCATGATCTTGTGAAAAATCTGCTCATATAGGTCCTATAATATATATCTCATAGGGATTTTGTGAGGAGGAAATTAGTACTTTGTGTGAAAGGTGATACTAATGCTTGGCATATAGTGGTCACTAAATGAATATGTTTTCCCACCTCCTCCAGGACTATATATGTCTCTTACTACCAAATGAAAAATAGGAGAAGGACAATTTAAAATCCCTATGACAGTCATTGATCAAATGGGCAACCATATGTGTCTGATTCAATGACTAGCTGGTTTCAAAGCATAGGTATGATCTAGAAGAAAAAAATATAATCAACATGCTTATTTTATCTCCATTGAAGTCTGTTAAGTTTCCAGCTTCAATAAGAAGCAAGGCTAAATATATGTATCTACGTACATGTACATAAAGAAAAATGTATGTAAAGAAAAATGCATAAAACATTAATGTATAGTGTAACAAAAAATTACAGAGGGAGCCGCACCAATTACACCATCACATGAGATGAGAAATAAAATTTACTTGTGTCCAGAACTCCTTTTCCCCAACCCTCTGTGTCCTTCCAATTCACAATCCTCTCTCTTTCCCCAGAACAATGTGGTTGAGTTTCGCCTACTCTTAAAAGTTTGTGGTAAAGGCAGTCACAGACTATGTTTTACTTTTTGTCTGTTGCGTATGAATAATGTTTGGGAGTTTAAGCCTGCTTGCTATATGAAGCTGAGTGTTTTCACTTGCATAGCTGAACATTTTGTTGAATGAATTTAAAACTATTTATTTCTAAATTCTATTGCGTATGGGCATTTTGGTTGTGGTTTTGGCTATTATGAGAAATACTCCTACACACTGTTTTGTCCCTAACTCCAGCTGCTTATCTGTTCACGTTTCCCTAGGGTACATACACAGATTGAAATCACAGTGCTATAGGATATCCAAAATACCAATTGATTGTACACATGTTTTGTTTTTACCTCATAAAAATGTTTAAATGTGCCAATTTCCATCTTTATTTGTATAAGATCCTAGAAGAAAGACCATAATTTACCTTGGCAAGTGTTCTATTGGCAGGAACTCCTGTTATATCAAAACGAAGGTCATTAGTCAGACGTAGTCCAAAACTCCAACCTCCATATCTACAAAAGGTAATAATAGTCATACTTGTTTTACTGGATAAAATCTTCATAAGTTGATCTCAATTACTTAGATAGGAGCTTGATTTTTTTTTTCTTTCCATTAGGAACATATTTCCAGTATTAAATAAATGCTGCCTGATATATTTTGCATTTTATTGATTCCTTTTATCATATTTTAGTCTCAAGTGTACATTCTAAGTAAAGGTAGAAAGTCCTTCTAAACAATTGCATATGTACAATTCTAAAAATGAGAGGCAGTAATCCAATCAATTTCTGAATCTTAGCTGAACCACGCACCATCTCAAATCTTAATTTTAGTGCTTAAATATCATTTATGGAGAATTAATAATAAAGCAATAAAACAGTTATCTTTTTTCAAGTGGCCTGATTTCTTCTATACTCCAATTTTTTTTCTCCTTAACTTATTCTCTAGTGCCATGTTTTTTTCTCTTCTTAGATGTTTGAAGGTGAGTTGAATCTATTTAACTACTTGTCAGTTCATGGTATTCTAAAAACAAAATGTTGATTTTTTTTTTTTTTTTTAATCCAAGTAGTAACTTCAAGTATATAAAAATTTAGATGCTTATCAGATTAGGGTCCACCTACATAAATAATGGTGCAATGCAACTCACACTTGAATTATCTTTTTGAAAGGTAGGTTTTAGAACTGTTTGTTTATAATAAGCCTTTTTCATTTATAATAAATATATTATTTTATGTAAAATATTCAAATATAGAAAATTAAAAACATTTTATTGTTTATAATAAAACCTGCATTTACTAAAAACATTTACATGTATATCTATACCTAAAAATTTCTGAAAATATATATATCAAAATATTAACAGTGGTTATAATTAGCTGGAGAAATACAGTGTTTTCTTCCTTTTGCTTATCTGTAGTTTAAAGTTATTTTACATCGAATGTTAATCATTTATGTATTTTTAGAAGCAAAGGAGGAAAGAAGAACACGACAGTGATTTCAAGCTCAAAAACTTTTTGTCTGTGGTAAATGCTTAGGTGGCTTAGATATGTGGCCTTGCTACTCTGTCCACTTACAGATACACTTTAAGTTTTGAGATATTCTTATTGGAACTAAAGGCCAACTGTTAACAAAAGTCATGCTTTCAAGCATTCCAAATAGACATGATCCAGTCAACAATTTCTCTTTTCCTCAAGAAAAATAATAAACAAGTTTACTAATATGTTTTGAAGTCTAAAACAGCCAATGCTTTTTAGTTTGCTCAAATTAATCTTAGAGACACTATTTATTTTAATACAAGAGATTGTTTAGACAACACGAAGAACTTAACCACGTAAATCATCAATAGAAATTTGCAACTATCATCTCTACTGTCTCAAGTTCAGAAGTCAGTTACCATTAAAGTTACTAAGAAATAAATATGTCATAGAGTATTGTACCTTCTTTGGACAAACTCATTTGCAGTTGATATAAGATAATTTTCCATGTGGTGCCCAGTGAGATTATAAATTACTTGTGAAGAATAAGTTCTTCTATGAGGTGGAGAATAGTTAAATTTAGGACATTCCTGGAAAAAGAAATTAAAAATTAGGTTCCTTTCTGCTTGTGCTGTGCAAATTAAGTAGGTGATGTCAAGGAGTTTCAGTCTCCTGATTTGTCTATCACTCAACTGGTGAAGTGTGATAAAACTGTCCTTTGACTCTAAAGAACTTTGAAAAAGAGGTCATCTTGCCTATGGCCAGGAAATTAGCATAAATAGTTATTATCAACTTAGAGCATATACATGTATTTAGGACTTGTGTAAAGTTAAGAAGGACATAAGTTTTAAAATGTGTGATATTTCTTTCACTGTGCTGCCAAGTGTTTTTGGAGAATAACACTAAACATGAAGATGCCACAAAATTCTCTACAATATTCACAGAGTCAGGTATAGTGGTGTATGCCTGTAATCCCAGCAGCTCAGTGAAGGAGCCTATAATCAAGGAGATAGCTAAAGATTGCGGTTAGCTGAGAGCCATAAAAGATGTTCTAGTTTCCACCTGATAGTAATACA
The DNA here is from genome assembly GCA_025594165.1 of Tamias sibiricus. Lineage (NCBI taxonomy): Eukaryota > Metazoa > Chordata > Mammalia > Rodentia > Sciuridae > Tamias > Tamias sibiricus. The sequence continues at coordinate 80,268,825 of CM046660.1, read as the reverse complement.
TTATCCAAAGAATCTTTGTATGCCCGTGAACACTGCGTGACGCACCTGTAAGCTCGAGCTGTAAGCACGTGTCCTTGTTAAAGCGATATGTATATAACTGGGTGAGTTTGGTTAGTGTGTGTGGGAAGAAGAAGAAGGTGGTGGTTGGAGTTAGAGCGTTTGGAGTGATTGCTGGAGCCGGAGAGAGAAGAAGAATAAAAGACCTTTTTTCATTTTCATCCTGCCTCCGAATTTTCCTGCGGCGTTCGTTGCTCCAAGGCGGTTTCCGCTTCAGGAAGCAACAGCTCAGGAGTCTGAGACAGGAGGACTGCAAATTCAAGACTGGCCTCAGCAATTTAGCAAGGCCCTAAGCAACTTAGTGAGACCTGCAGTGCTCAATTACTGAGCCACATCCTCAGCCCCTTTTAAATTTTTCTTTTGATACAGGGTCTCACTAAGTTGCTTAGGGTCTCATTAAGTTCCTGAGACTGGCTTTGACCTTTCCATCCTCCTGCTTCAGCTTCCTGAGCAGCTGGGATTAGAGGCATGTGCCACCACTCCCAGCTTACTCACATTTCTGATGGGAATACAATAGATGTGTAATTGCAGATCTCCACAGGGTATGCACATTTTCCACACCAGTATGTATTGTCAAATAATTTAAAAATTATTTGCACACAGTAAATTGATATCAGCAGAATAAGTGTGTCTTTGCCAACACTTGGAATTTTCCTTCTTCATTTTAGCAATTCTGGTGAGTGTGGAGTGGTATTGCTTTGTGGTTTTAATTTGTATTTCCCTGTTCATGTATTTATTGGCTATTTGGATATTCTGTTTGTGTAGTGTCTCTTTATGTATTTTACTATTTTTTTTCTATTAACCAATCTTTTGTTTTGCTGATTCGCAGGAGTTATATGTAGTCTGAATGTGAGTCCTTTATTATATGTTGATACAACTAAAATGTCATCTTCTACTCTATAGACTTCCTTTTTAACTCTCTTCTTTCAAAAATCTTAGGACTTGGCTTTATCCATAGAGTATGTCTGATATACACAGTACCAATTTTGCAAAGTGACACATTGTTATTAAACAGCTGAAAATAAACTGACATAATAGGTTAAAAATGTTTAAAATCTATCAGGTTTTTTGGATTAATAAAAATTACTCAGCTTCTGATTTTAAATATTAACTTAGTTGACTTTAACTGTGAATTAAAGAAATTAAAGAATTTCAGGAATTGGCTAAATTAGGTGAGGGATTAAAAAAACTTTGAATGTTAAATGTAAGACTCCTTTTTTTTTTTTTTTTTTGTGGTACCGGGGATTGAACTCAGGGGCACTCGACCACTGGGCCACATCCCCAGCCCTTTTTTGTATTTTATTTAGAGACAGGGTCTCACTGAGTTACTAAGTGCCTCGCCATTGCTGAGGCTGGCTTTGAACTCGCGATCCTCCTGTCTCAGCCTCCCAAAGTGCTGGGGTAAGACTCCTTTTTAAATATTCAAAGGATTCCAAAGGACTCTTATTAGATCCCAGCTCTTATTGTTAGTGGATAAGTTACATGAGAACACCAAAATGGATTGTAGTCACTGAAAATATGTCCAATCTAAAATATGGTACAACCATATGTCAAAGTTCAGGGTACAACCCATATGTTACTTTGAAGAAAATGTCACTAGATTCCACCCCTGTAACAAAATCAAAATGATAGTGATCCCTAGGAATTAACAGTGACTTATTTTCATCAATGTTTTAAAATTTTAAATTTTTTTTCAAAAATTACTATGATAATTATATAAGCTTATGGAGTACAATGTTTGATTTGGATACATGTGGATTTTGTAATGATCAAATCAGGAATATTTAACTTCCCTAGTGAACTTGATTCTCTTAGAAGTCTGGTGAAATAAATATGTGATGCATGCACAAATATACCACAGTGAAAACCCATTATTCTGTATAATTAAAATGCATTATAATATAAAAAAGTTTGGTGGATTGATAAGCTTGGAAAACTAAAGTCAGTATCCATAGAATATAGACAGAGTAAGTGAATGTTGGGTAATTTTTCCTCTTTCAGGAAGTTATTTTTTCCTGCAGCCTAGAGGAGTTGCTTGGAGATATATGGACTTTCATTCTAGACCTTCCCATAACTGACCTCTCCACTGACCATTACAGTGGCAGTCACACTGTATTTTCAAATATGACAGTTATAGTCTCATTTTGTCCTGTGAAACATACAGCTTTCCATTTAGAACTGAACTGAGATTGGAAGCTCATTTTTAGTTGGTTTTCACAAAGACCATCATCGAATTTCCTACCTTTGGAAATTTGTCCTGAGTTGGATTTAAAACAGTGACTTGGAGCTCAAAGCCAATATTTTTGAGCTGTCCAGGTCCATATCTCTGAGCTACCAGCTTCCATAAAATGAAATTATACTGACTCCTTGGTAACCTAGATAGATCTTTCAAGATTTTATATTTATTCCTTTCTTTTTCCTACTTTGCTAATACCAAATTCCATTTTACCTGGACATTTTCTGAGCAGGAACAAACACCAAAATTAGTGATAGGTTCTCCACTGGTGTTCCATCTTTCCAGATTGTCTTTCTTTAAACATCGTCTGCAAATAAAAATGAAACGTGTGTATGTCTGTTCTCATATTTACATAGAAGCATTATAAGAAGTGCTTGGTATTAAGTTTAGGTGTATAGTCTTAGGTGGAATTCACCAATTTTTATACTCTGAATAAGCATTGCACTATCATTTTTTAAGTGATATTATATTTTGTGGTGGGGGTTGAGGGAGAACATTTATTGATTAAACAGTGTTGGGATCAAAGCACATTAAATTGTCTTACTCTGGTGGGGTGAGGCTTTTTATCCCTTTATCCTCCTTGCTCTTTTCATCCTCTCTTCTAACAGGTAGGGGATACTTTGGAATAATTATCTACCAAGGTCAGATTGACATATATACTATTTTAACAGTTTAGATAAACAAATCACATAGTGCAAAGACTAGGGAATTGGGAGTCAAGACTTAGGATTCAGGGTTAGCTACACATCTTACTATCTGTAGTTTTTCAGGCAAGTTTCTTAGTCCCTTTGAGCCTCAGTTTCTTCATCTGCAGAGTGGGATTAATAATGTACAGGGTCATGATTGTTAAATATAATATAATATACAAAACAGCAGACAAATTATAAGGCATTTGATGTCCATTACTATAGTACAGCAAAGTCAGGATCAAACTAAAGGAAATAGATAAAATGTGTTAAACACAGATATCCCTGAGAGCACTTCCCAAATAATGCACACACACATGCACACACGTAAACTGAGTTTGTTTGAAATGAAAGAAAAAGAGCAAGGACCACTTACGAATCGCTGGTGTTCAGACACACATTGTCAATGCCCGGGAAATCCCACATTGCTGAGACTAGTCCTTTTGTGCTTGGGTGAGAATTCCTGCAATATTAAGAAATGGAATCAAATCCATGGTCTTCCACTAGTCTCCCATATTAAATGGATATTCATTAATAATTTGAAGACATGAAATTATGTTAACTGAAAGACTATTTACTTAAAAATCAAAGAAAGTCTGTCTCCAGGGGTAAAAGGTCTTAGAAAAAAAATGCACATGTCTTATTGTTCTTCTAATAGTCACATGCATTTAGGGATCACCTGTTGTACATGTCATGTTACATTATATAGAATGATGATGTTCTGTATAACATGTCAGAACAATAAAATGTCATGTGTTATATAATAAAACGGACTTAGAGGCCACATACAACATGGATTTCTTGATAGTCATTAAAATACATATCTACTGTAACATTATTTTTGCAAAAATTTTAATAAGGTATTGTTGTTATGTTGTTGGCAATATAAGTAATATATTGCAATAAATCAAACTGTCCATTCTTTTAATAGAACCAGGTACTACAGCTTTTAGTTTCTTTGTGTTTCTGCTTTCCATGGCATCCAGGAAGGTCCAGCCACATCCCTAGAAGCATTCTGGTATGTTCTATTGGTTTATGAAAGGAAACTCACGCATAGAAGGCTGTCTGTTCATGGGTACCATAAAGAGAGGGGGAGATCTGGATCTCTGGATAACTGTTGCTGGAATCTCTCAGTGTGCCCAGGCCCATGGCAGTGGTCACAAAAACGATGGGGGGAGAACAACCTGGGCAATGAGGCCTTTCCAGTTCCTCCGGGTATGGTGAAACCTCTTTATGAGAATTGCTAGGATTTTCTTCATTAACAGTTCAAAACCATCCAGCTTCTCTCCTCTTGTCAGGACTTTGTCTGGTTGAGGAAAAGAGATTTGATATGGTTCTAAAAGCTTTTTTTTTTTCCAGTGCTGAGGATTGAACTCAGAGCCTAGTACATATGAGGCAAGCACTACGCCCAGCCCATTCTGGTAAATCTTAATAAATCTAATAATAAATTTACTGTAGAAACTATGGATGGATGATAAGATGTGATGTGGTAGGAAAAGATTTTATTTTAAATATTTGGATTTTTGGTTTAACAATTCATTGGTCAGCCTGGGACTTGAGCCCCAAATTGAGGACAGATTTAATATCCATCTCCTCGAATATATGTAAAAGTGCTTTGAAAATTATTATTCATGAGGCACAAAATAGTCGTAAACATATGCATAGTAATTTTAGTGTTTATAATGCTTATAAGTACAATTGTCTCTAATTCTAATATGAAACCCAATGAATTCACCCCAAGTGTAGGAAAAAGGAATTCTCTTCTCTGAAATATAATTCTAGTTCAACCACTTGTTCATCATATTCTCTTCAGAAATTTAGAATAATTATGGTGTTTTGAAATTCCATTTTTTACTAGTAGAATCTCAAAAAAAAAAAAAAAAAAAAAAAGACCTCACTTAAAAGAATGTCTTCTCCACCCTACCCCAAACACACTTTGAAACACTCTTTAGGTACTGAGAAAATTCTATGGCTTCTGAGAGTCAGGGCAGCTGTGGAGGCTATAAACTATTGTTCCCTCCATGGAGCTCTTATGGCTAATATTTCCAGCAGCTCCCTCTAAAAGTAGGCTCAAATATCTCATTCTCATGCCTGCAACCAAGTGTGCCTTCACATGTAATAAGATGATGGTATTCATCAACACTGTATATTTTTAATTTTCCATCACAAATTATGCAGCACAAAAATCATGATCTTCATTTAGCTGATAAGGAAAAATACAAAGCTGCTTAATTTAAAATGAATTCCAATTAAACAGAGGGAACAAGTTTAAATGCAAACTCATATCTCTGCAAAAGGGAATTGTAGAAGTAGCTGAATATTTTGAGTTAATTAGTATGCTTTTCTGTTTCTTGAGAAATTACATGTGGATGACTTACAGGTGTATCAAATGGAGTAAATGTGCTTTCTCAAAGATAATGTCAAGGAGGGGAACGTTTGACTGAAGAATTGTTTCAAATTATGAGACAAATGCAGAGGCAAATATGTAGCATTTACTTCCTGAAGCAGATGACCACTGTCTAATCAGTCCTCAATTCCGTGGACTCTACTATTATATTCCACAAAAGGTGATAAACGAGGAATGTGTCAGAGGACAAATGAGACTCCAATACAGGAATTATACAAACATCAGAGATGATCTTTTCTGAGTTTTAGAGACAGGCGAATGTTTAATTAAAAGTTCTATTCCTAGAGAATTTTCCCCATTTAAGCAAACTATTGAAATGACTACTCCATAATTTATATATCATCTCACTACATGGTTCCATAAGTAAATAGTGTTTCCAGAGGTATAAATTAACTGTCAGAAAGAGACTAAGTGGCAATAAAAGTTATTTTTTAAAAGAATTCAACCCCTCAAAATCATGTCAAGAAACATGGTTTTTTTTCAAATAAAAGAATTGAGGGGAAAAACCTGCTATTACAGATACTCAGCCATCAAGTCCAACTTAATCAATTCAGAGATATTCGCCCCAAGTATTTTCTTGGTCCTTGAGTGACTCAGACTGGAGGATGTTAGACTTGCTTTCCACATAGGTGCTATAAAAAGTGATGATTAGTCCCCCCCCACCCCATTTTTACAGTGACTATTTCCTCCATGGGTAAACATCAAATAACTGGGCATGAACTACCTTACAAGATAACCTAGTCCATTGCTAATAGTACCTGTTTCCAGAAGAATCTTCACTTGTTGGCACAAATCTGAAACTATAGTGAAAACCACTTGCCATGAATAGAAGGAATACCCAGCACCACCCTTATCAAGGGCATTCTTCTTCATTCTTCAAAGTATTTTTGAAATAGAGAATTTGGTTTGTTCTGACAAAGTTTTGTATATTAGAAAGGAAACTTGTGTTTCCTCAGGCAATTTTATTTTCAAATCTAAAATGAAACTTAAAAGTCAAAATTTTAAAAAATCAAAATTTGTCCTGTGATTTTCTCACTTAATTAAGCAAAATATCTACTTCAGATTTTACCATCTCTGTCTGTGAAGTTGCTGCTGCTCACAGATAAATCGTCAGGAGTTGAGATGCCATTGGTTCCGGAATTCCCAATTTTCTTTTGAGTTAGGTGTTCAAGACTCATATCACTATTTTTTTGTGATTCCTTGGTTAAATTCAGAAAGACCTAGAAAAAGAAGCCAGATCACTTGATTAGCATAAAACATACATATCTCTTCTAATTTCTAAGCTTCAATTTGATTGTAAATTTTTATCACATTTATTGAGACAACTATTTCTCATTTGACTTGAAGATGATATTTTTGTATATAGAAAGATAGGTGTAGTGTGGTTGAAGTGACATTTCAAGTCTGTCTTCTATAAGAATGATACAGAAACCACTTTAAGTTTTTCTGATTTTGTGAAACATTTATGCTAAAATATTTATTTTGCTTTTTTAAAAACTGCATACATTTATTCTCAGGGGACAGCCAGTTACAACTTTAAGAAATAAAGAAACGTCCTCATGTACCTCTTCTACAGTGGTGTCTGAAATGCCGTAGCACCCAATGTTGAGGTCGCCCATGCCCTGGTCCAGGGCTCTTAGGAGTGACAGGTAGGCTCCTGAGACTTTGGTGCTGAATGGAGGGAGCACATAAACAAGCTCTCCCCCGATATCCTCCTTGAGGTAGGCTTCTGGGAGGTGCGATTGGATCATGGCTGTCACGGCCATCGTGTTACATATTGCATTTGCATCCAGATTTGGACTCTGAAAGCAAAATCAAAAGTTAAACACTTTGCTCCATGCATGATAGTGATCAAAGCCCCTCATCAGAGGGTGATGAGTTCATTGAGGTCATTCCAGAGCTGAGTTGGGCCCCTGTTCCACCTGGGGACTCTACATTTGTCTATAAATCCCTATTTTGCCTGCTTCATTCTCCCACCCTACCTTGCCCCTTCTCCAAGCTCATAGCCCACCTCCTTCCTCTCTCTTGCTTTACTCCAGCGACAGTAAACTCTTTCGCTGTTATTGCTAGAGTGCTTCTGCATCACACACATCTTGCGCAAGAGCTTTGTCATTGCCCCACATAGCAGCTTGTTCCCTTCTTTCTCCAGTTCCAACTCATTGCTCAACTGTCACTTTCTCTGAAAACTCTTCTTTTACTGCCTCACTTCACAACTGAACCCCTCAGCATTCTCTCTTTCCCCTCTCCTGGTTTATGTCTTTAGTATTCATAGAACTAAACATACTAAGTAATTTACTAATTACTAATTGATAATATATTAATTTACTTATTGATTGTATCATCTAAATTCCTCTCACTCCACTGGAGTATACACCCCACAGAGGCCACAAGTTTTAATAGCCTCAGTTCAATGATGAAGCCTTATTGCCGAGCACAGGATTTGACTACAGCATAAGGCATAATTTTGCCCCTACTACATGAATTTATGAATAAATTAATGAATATAATAATGAATTACTTTTCACATCTTAGAAGTCACATCAAGGTGATTTAGATATAAAATAAATAGTGATAGTCAAAACCTGCTTAATTGCACACATATCTTACGCAGTATTGTTAAATCATGCTCTGTGAGGCGGTAGAGGGATCCTCAGCCAGCATTTTTGTCCTTTAAAAAGTGTAAAAGCTCTGCCGGGCATTGTGGTGCACACCTGTAATTCCAGCAATTCAGGAGGCTGAGGTAGAAGGATCACAAGTTCAAAGCTAGCCTTAACAACCTAGTGAGGCCATAAGCAACTTAGTGATACCCTGTCTCAAAATAAAAAATAAAAAGGGCTGGGGATATGGCTCAGTGGTTAAGTGTCCCTTGGTTCAATCTGTTGTACACATATACACACAAAAATTAAAAGCTCCAAAGCTCCATTGACCTGTATTATTCTCTACTCTATACTCAAGAAATCTTGATCAGAAAGGGTATACATGTCTTCATATTCTCTTCATTTGTTTTTGATAAGCCAGAAAATTTAAACGTTATTTTACAAGCTGAAATGCTAAGGAAAGTAAAGGGCTGATACTCCATGAATAACCTTAAGGTGGAGATCAGTTCTTACCTAGACTTAGTTGTTTTTTTTTTTTTTTTTTTTTTTTTTTGTACTGGGAATTGGATCCAGGGGCACTTAACCACTGAGCTACATGCTAGCCCTTTTTATTTTTTAATTTTGAGACAGGGTATCACTAAGTTTACATAGACTTTGATGCTTCATGTGCCATGTCCCCATCTACCACCAGCAGCATCACCTGGGAACTACTTGGAAATGTAGCAAATTCTGGAGTCTCAACTCTTATCTAATGAATCACTCTTAGGATAGGATCAGAAATCTGGGATCTTACTCAAGACCTCCAGGATGCTAATACTTGCTCAGGTTTGAGCTAGCATCTTAATGGATTTTAGCAATGAATAAAGTCAGTGAGAGTCTGCCTCTGTTTTGTACACAAATTAACATATAATTCCTCAGTGTGGTATAATTTCTCTCATACCAACCTTCTTCTTGGTGAGTGTGAGGTGATACCCATCCCCAAATGCCTCTTTGAGGTAAAACGGGGACCCGCAGCATCGGAGCCCACCCTGCTCTAGGAAGGCGATGCGGTCACTCAGCACTTCAGCCTCGTCCAAGTGGTGCGTTGACAGGATGATTGTTCTGGCTTGAAAATAATACAGTCAAGAACAAAAGAGAATGAGAAATGAAGATACAGTTCTCAAGATACAGAGTTAGCAAGAGTAAATCCTGTGACATGTGAGAAGAAGAGTCACATTTTGTGAGATATTTGAAAAAAATTGACTAGAAGGAACTTCTAAAATAATCAAAAGGAAATTCAGAAGAGGTGTGCTTAAATATTTGGGGGGTGTTTTTCATACAGGTTGGCAGCAAATAAGCATTTATGATGCGCTCTGGGTAAAAGCCCATCATTGGCTGTACAGGCATTGGCAACTCTCTAATCTTTGTTTTATTCCTGTGGCTTCATTTGGCATTTCTCCCCCTGTCTCCCCCAGCACCCCCTCTCTCTCTCTCCTTCATTTCTTCACTATGAAAAAAGCAATAATTTTAAAGACTTTTTGAATATTCCTCTCTGATTAATCCACTCCACTTTGATTACTCCTTTGCTTCACATCCTGTTAGCACTTATTTAGTCTGTTTTCAGTTTATTTTCATTTGTGTATGTTTGGTATCTCTAATTAGATTCTGAGCTCCGCTCGGCAGACCTTGGAACTTCTGTTGGATTTACAGGCTCTCAAAAAGGCCAGTTAAGTGCTCCACTCACAGTGGGCATTAGATAGATATAAACTAATTGACCTAGAAGTTTAGCTGAGAGGAGAGAAACCTTGGGAAAAGAGCCCATGTCAGACACTTAAAAGATATATAAACAGAAAAGGCTTCAACTTGCTTTCGTGAATCCCAGAGGGCAGAGTTATGACTGTTGAGTGGAGAAGTCATGAGAAAGTACTCATACCAGTTTTGTTCTTGGATATAACATCCCATATACTTCGACGAGAACATGGATCAACTCCTGTGGATGGTTCATCCAAAATTACTACCCTGGATCCACCAATGAGAGCTATGGATATGGATAGCTTCCTCTTCATTCCTCCTGACAATGTTCCAACTCTCTTATGACGATGGCTATACAGTCCAGTGTCCTTTAATGTTCTTTAAAAGTAATGTACAGTTGTTACATCTTACAGATTGGCTACTTGAATATTAGCATTCACTAAGCAGCTATCACGTGCTCAGTAAGGTGCAATAAACTACTGAAAATTCAAAAAGCTTATTATATGTCTTATAGTTGAACATACAAAACTCAATACTAAGAAAAAACACAAGGCAATGTATAATTCATTCATTTGACAAATGCTCAGAATATCTGCTTATTTTGTGGTTTTAGTGCTGGAGAAAAGAAGTGAGTAGGTGAAGTTTCTACTCATAAGAAGATTGTGTTCTAATATACATGTGTGTATCAGCAGGGATACGGGGAAATCCAGTCAATAAGCAAGTTTGTAATGTACCACGTGGTGAAAAGTGCAATAAAAAAAAAAAATGAAGCAGGGCATGTGAGATAAAGAGTGCCTGTCACATGCTATGTTAGGCATTTACTTTACACGTGGCTGTCACCTCAGAGAAGGTAAGGTTTGAGCAGAGAGTGGGAAAGTGGACATTTGACTAGGAGTAAGTCAGATGGGGATCTAGAGAGGGGTGCTGTAGGTTGATGGAAAAGTAAGCAAACAGGCCAGCATGCCAGAGCAGAGTGAGAGGGAGGCCAGTGAAGGAAATGAAATCAGAAGGGAGATTGGTTACAGGACATGCGGTGTCTCATAGGCCTTAATAATGACATTATTGAGTGTTATGCTGAGTGTGACAGGAAGTCACTTCAGGGTCACACAGGAGTGACATGGTCTGATTTGCAGTTGAAAAATATCACCCTGTCTGCTCTTGAAAGAACAGAGTATATGTATAATGGAAAAGTAGAAGCCAGGAGCTCAGTGTGGGGGCTTGGACCAATGTGGTAGCCATAGAGATTAAAAACAGGATTAGGGGCAATATGGAAGTTAGAGGGAAAGAGAGTTTAAACAATCTCAGTATAACCAGTGGGTGAAGTGAATGACATTAAATGGCTATAAACCAGAGAAGTAGAAAAACTAAAAACCAAATGTTTTGTGGGAAACATTTCCTATTGCTATTATCACTAGAACTTGACCAAGCTCTGTATCTGTGAGAGAGATGAACAACCATGTTCTTGTTCTGTCATGACTCACCTTTTTACTTCCTCGTGGAGCTGCTTTTTAGTCCAGTGAGGAACTTTGATGGAGCCATATAAGAGAAGGTGCTCTTTAGTAGTGAGGTAGCTGAACAAGACATCATGCTGCATGCAGACCCCCATGTTCTTCCGAACAGAATCGAGGTCTGTTTTAATATCTTTTCCATATACAAAGATGGTGCCCGCGGAGGCACCAAACAGCCCAGTCAACATGGAGCTGGAAATGAAGGAATGATAAATGAGGTATGGACCAAGCATTGAAGCACCACTTCTCCATGAAATGCCATAGAGGGTCCTCAAACTCAACAGGATCTTTGCCCTCAAGCCCACATCTTCATTGATCTTACCTATTCCCTTGTATGATAAATTCATGTACAGGTTGCACCAGCCTAAAATCCATCACTGTAGCACCCTCCTCCTATATTGGCCTTCTAACTACTCTCACATTTCTCTCTTCTTACAGCTAGTACCATGGACCAGCCACCATCACCACATGCCTAGCCCATGGCTGTGAGCTTCCAACTCTTCTTCCCATACACTTTAGTTACCTACAGTCCCATTCTTTACATCGTGACTAGAAGATTCCCACCTTAAATTTTCCCCATCGAACAATGACTTAATACCCATCTTTCCCTCCATTATATGCAAGCTCTGTAGGGTCAGGGAAAGAACTGTTTTCTCACCATTCTGTCTCAGTACCTAATCAAGGCCTTGTAATAAGTGCCTTTGGATTAAATAGGGAACCAACAGAATATGCAACTTACCCATAAAAATGTAATGAGATACAAATAACATATTAATTCTTCATATTTAAAATTTTATATTCAGAACAATAAAAAGGGGCAGCCTCAATTTAAATCACAGCCTCTTTAAATGCCTTCTCTATTCTTTTTCCTCACTGGCCTCTTATTTCCTATTAGGAATCTTGCCTTTTAAGCATTGTATTCTCATTAGAAAGTCAACTCTAGCTTTAAACAGGTCATGCAAATAAGAGAGGCTATATGTTCGCTTTTTCTGTGACCTTCCTCTATCCCTTTTATTTATGAAAAAATATTAATTTCAGTCTCTTGGCAGTCACTGAGCTTACTTACAATGCTTGGAAATAAGATGTGCAACAACTAACACATTTTCTTAAACAAAGGCTGGCGTATCAATAGCACTGACTAAGCAGCAAAGAGCAGTGGAGGCAAATCAAACACACACACAAAAATGTAAATGTCACTTTCACACATTTGAATCTCTCCTCGGTTCTGACATAGGAAACTATATATAAAACATAGGCAGTCCATGTACTGCCTCTGGCCTTTTTGATTTATATCTGATAGCTGGTGACTCTTTTGTTTTCTTATGAATCAAGGTACAGATTTCCTGTGATGGAGCAGCAGGGGCTGTGTGTGTTCACACCAGGATGTGCAAACTCAATCTTATACAAGGACCATACTAGAAATCCAAATAAATGAAACAGACTGGATGGATGCAGCAGTGCAGATTAGTGGAGACCAAGGAACAACCAGAAAGCGAATGTTCCCTTTAAAAGAATAGTCCTCAATGAGCTCCAAACAATTGTCCCTGCCTAAGAACGTGGACTTAATGTTGCAGAACTTCCTATCACCTAGGATATGCCAAGAGTATTTACCTCTGTTAAGAAGCTCCTCATTTTAAAATATTTGCACCAAAATAAAAATTTTAAGCTGTATTGAGTAGGCCAATACTAGGTAGAACAAATACACTTATCATCTGGTGGGCCCAATCTGTGCCTTGAGTTCACAGTTTAGGACCTCTGATTTAGATTCTATTCCATATATATAAGTTGAACCATCTTATTCCATCTGGGAAATGTAATAACTTATTTTTTTAATAGAAGACATTCATTTACAAAAAGATATGCTCCCATGATAGTAACTGTTGGAAATAACATACATGGTAGTGGTTTTCCCAGCTCCGTTGGGCCCCAGCAATGAAGTAATGTGCCCTTCATAAAAGTTCAGATTGAGGTTGTCAACAGCGACTTTGGAGCCATAGATCTTTGTGACTCCATGCAGGGCAACTCCTACTGGGAGATCTTTAGGTTCTGGCTCAATGTTGGAGTGGAACATGTACTCAGGACCTGAAGAGAAATTAAAGGAAGCATTGAAAGTTTACAAATAAGAAAAACATAGCCAGAACTAGACTTTTCTCATTAACAATTAAATACTATATAAATACAATCTTCTGAGTTTAAAAAAAAAAATCCAGAAACCAATGATTTATTACAGTCTTCGGCCTCCTTCTTACTTGGTTACAAAATGAATGAGGTGGGAAACCACATTCTCTAAGATTTATATCAGGCACCTCTGTTGGAAAAAGCAATTCCAAAATGCAGTTTCATAATCCTAAATTCTCCTTCTTCAATGGATCCTGAATATTCAAAAGTTAAGTCTGAGGTTTTGTCCTCTGATTGGGCAGGATTGATACCAGTTTGCAGACTAAATGTCTAAAAATTGTGATTTTTTACAGATGCAAGGATTGCTTGGATCTGTGGTTTACAGAATCCAGTTCATGAATTACTCTCTATTTCTTCAGGCATCACCAATAGACGGGTTACAGGGATCGTCCTTACCTTATAAAGATGACAACACTCACCCAATGTCAGCAAGATATGAGCTTTGAACTATTTTCTAGCAATAGTTGTGGGTTATGCTAAATTACCCTTATTTGTTACTTGGTTCCTCCTTATGACCGGTGGCAGATGGCTGGAATTAGGGGTGTAGACTGTGGCCAAGGAACAAAATTTTCCTCTGTGTGAGTCTAACTGGACCACAAAGGGATCTACAGTCTTGGCCTAATTAGCACCATATGCTAACCAACAGAGCTAATGAGGCCAGAAAAAGCCACAATTCAATCCCCATAAGAGTCCAAACACATATGTGTAGACCTATTCATCCATGACTAAAAGGATGATAATTTTGCCATTTAGAAAAACATGATTGAGACTATTGGTCATGTAATTTTTATATCATTTATCTATAATAATGCATGTTGACCTACTTGTCTTACTGGCAGATGGGTTGGTGTTCTGCATCATGATGTTGGTAAACATAAGACCATTGCTTTTCTCATGCTTCACCTCTGCACAGCCAAATCGCTCCTTCCAGTAGGAAGGAAGGATTGGAAAATACCATGGAGCTGCCATACCATATGTCCCTGTAATAAGAATATATTAAGAAAAATGATTATTAATTGATGTTTAAGATAAGTGCCAGGAACTAGAAAATAGAATACTATGTATGGTTCAGGAAGCAACTTCCTTCGGCTTTTTTATTTTTATTTTTATTTATTTTCCAGTGCTGAGGATTGAACCCAGAGTCTCATGCATGCTAGGCAAGCACTCTGCCACTAAAAAATATACCCCAGCTCAGTTTCCTTTTTTTGATACTATATAAAAACTAAAGGGTAGTCTCAGTTTCCAAAGTCAAGAATATAATCACTCTTCATTTTTTTTTTTATTAAACCGCTTCATTGGGGTACAATTACATACCATAAAATGTACATAATGAAAGTGTACACTTGGGTGGTTTTTATTCCATCTATAAAGTTGTATAAGCATCACCACAATCTAGTATTATTATGTTTGTGTAATCCAGAAAGTTCTGTGCTCTTCCCCCAAGTCCCAGGTAATTGCTGATCTGCTTTCTATCTCTACATACTCACTGCTTAAAGAAGTTTTGTGCAAATGAAACCATACTGTTTCATTCATTTCCAGCATTAAAATGTACAAATATAAATAAAACTTACTGGAAAAAGACTTAAGCATGTTAGAAAGGATGACTACTGGAGACCCAGAAAGGGAGCCCAGCTAGTCTTCCACTTGAGTTTGGTCAGTTGTCCTTAGATTTAGAGACTTGGCTTTTGCTTTTACTATCTCACATTTTTTAAAAGATTTTTAAATTTTGTTTTTAATTAGTTATACATGACAGCAGAGTGCATTTTGATACATCATACATAAATGGAGTATAATTTCTCATTCTTCTGGTTGTACATGATGTAGAGTTACACCAGTTGCATAATCATATTTGCACATAGATAATAATGTCCAATTCATTCTACTCTCCTTTCTACCCCAACAACCCCCTCCCCTCCCTTCACTCCCCTCTGCCTAATCCAAAGTACCTCTATTTTTCCCTAGCACTCCCTCTTATTGTGAATTAACATCTGCATATCAGAGAAAACATTCTGCCTTTGTTTTTTTGGAATTGGCTTATTTCACTTAGCATGATATTCTCCAGCCCCATCCATTCACCAGCAAATGCCCTAATTTCATTCTTCTTTAGGCTGAGTACTACCTCACACTTTTATTTAGAAAAATTGGGTTGATTTGCCACTGTTGCATGCTTCTTAATTTACTCCATTTAAAAAAGCCTATCAGAGAGGAAATTCAGCAGTGTATTACATCCAAAAAATTTTGGTTAGTTTTGGGAATTGAGGGTAATGTTTCGAAGATTACATATGGTGAAGCAACTTTTAAAACATATACATTAGCTGACTTGCAAACATGACAACCATAAAAGGCATATATCTGTACGAGGGATGTTCATACCTGGGAAAACATTCCTGACATACCAAGCAATGAGGAAATAAATGAAAGAGTCGGCGAGGATAAGGCAGCACAGCCAGCCGAAGGAGGTGGTGTCATCCTGGACAGGGGAACTGTACATATTTTCCCACTGAAGACCTACAAAGTGAACACAGATGTTTATTCTTCTGTGACACTTGTCGCAATTGTGAGAGGTAAAACCTATTTTTAAAGAAAGCAAACCTACCAACACCTTGCTCTTCATAGCGTGCGATATATTGGCTTGCATAGCTGAATGCTGTTGGGGACAGCAGGCTCTGGGAAGAAAACGAACAGCAGTGATAGTTCATACACTTCACCCAGAGTGACCTTAATAGACTTAAAACGTGGGACATTTGTATAGGTAACGTTGATGCTCACTCTCTAAGTGTACTTAAAACACACAGCTCCCATACCAAGCATACTACAAATGGGGGGGAGGGGTGGTGGCGAGGAGGCAGAGTAACAGAATACACAATCCAGAAAATTAAGACTTGGAAAATATTTGTTAAAAATAAAAAAAAAAAATATTCAAACTTATTAAATATTGCTTAGCAATTTAAAAAGTAGGTCATCACAGAGCAACACAGTATTAAGACCAAAATTAAATGAAAATATTAGGGGCCAGAAGATGTTTTCACTTTGTAAATTTATTTCAGGTAAAACAAATATTATGAATGAAAGTACACTAAAATATCAATTGGTTGAATATTGTTAACTTCCACAAATTACAAATTTAAATTTTGTTTAAATCCAATGTATGCAATGCTGGATGAAAGTTATTCATCATTAGGTCCATAAGCAGCATTGTTTTAATATGATGGAACTTGCTTCTTCTTCCTAAATTTTAAAGTCGATAATCTTTATTCTCAAATTGATTTAGTGCTTGTGAATGAAAAGGCAGAAAAGGATTTCAAAGTTGATACATGCTGCCTATGCAATTGTCTTTATACCTACCTGTAAGCTATATTTTGTCATGAAAACCATGACAATTATTCATCTAAGAATAGTTCCAATACCATAAGCTCCAAAACATTTCTTGATGATTCTAAAATATGATCTATTACAGTTTATTGGTTCTTTTTTTCAGGAACTATTTCTTAACAGCAGTACTTGTTATGGCTCAAGAAAGTGTGGGGAAAAATATTTCTTTTTCGTAGCCTTATGTTTGTATGATATGCAACCACGTAGAAAACTGTCATGACTCTTAAGCTTACTTTGCTATCAATGAGTTTCTAAGTTTAGATAGGTGAACTTCAAGCTTGAGAATAAAAAGAAAGTGGGGGCAGGGGGATCTATTCATCTCATACACTGGCCATTCAGACAGTTGACTTACCACGAATACTTTCACTACGTAGCTCAACTCATCCTCAACCGTAATCAGAACAATAAATGGAAAGAAAGCAATGACATAGATGAGGCTTCCAATAAGAGCTGCAATATTGGTGTTGTTGAAGAAGACACTGATAAGATAGCTCATGGCAATAACTGAGAAGCTATAGTCCGAAAAATACAGGAACAAAATGAACCCATTTGTTTTAGGAAGAATGTTGCCAAACTTGAGTATAATGATGAGAATGGTGATGGTAACCAGTAAAAATCCAACACTTTCTATAAGCCAGGCAAAAAAAATGACTGCAGGAGTTCACACCCATCATCTTCATGTACTGTAAGAATTAGGAGAAAGTGTTAGCTGCTTCCAAAGATGAATGACTCCTAAGTAACAATTGTTTTTGTATTATGACAAAATGTCCGAGTCTCCAAATACATGGAATGAGGCATTTTTCATGATTTACATAAATCAAGTTTTATACCGCTTACTATGTGAAATATGACTATTATACCATCCCATCTTAGGCTGCATTTTCCCAGAGTATCCAACATGATGAATATTTTAGATGGTGATGGCATTTTTAAAAAATTACAATTTTAGGGCTAGGGATGTAACTCAGGGGTAGAGCATTTCCCTATCATGTGAAAGGCCTTGAGTTCCATCCCCCTAACATCAAAGGCACACACAAAAAAATTGCAATTCTACTTTATAACTGGTGTCTAGCTAATATCTCCAGATGAAACTAATTTAGAATAGATCATCAAATTTATGTTGTCTCCTGCAGAATTTTACAACATGAATTTGACATTTGTGCAGGCATGAATCTTTCAAGCTGGTGAAAAACCATGCTGGTTTAACTTCAAGTTCAATATAGAGATGTAGATTAAAAAATACATTTTTACAACATATTAATGAACAATACAATTATTCTTCATGTTCCTGAGAGAAATAAATGGACCCAATTCCCAAGAATTTAAAACATAGTATTTTTCTTAGCAACACAATTCACAAAAGCCAAACAATGGAACCAATCTAGGTGTCTATCAATAGAGGAATGAGTAAAGAAAATGTGTTATATACATACAATAGAGTTTTATTCAGCCATAAAGAAGAATGAAATTATGTCATTTGTAGGAAAATGGATGGTACTTGAGAACTGTATGTTAAGTGAAATAAGCCAACCACAGAAAGTCAAGGTTTATATATTTTCTCTTATATGTGGAAGCTAGAGATGATAAAGGAAAAGAAGAGGGGAGTGTCTTATGAAAATAGAAGGTAAATCAATGGAATAGAGGAAAGGGTCAGTGGGAGGGGGAAAGGGAGAGAAAGAGGGAATACTGGGAATGATGTTGTCTAAAATTATAGTTATATTGTGCACATGTATGAATATATAATAAATCCCATCATTATGTACAATTAAATGCACCAATGATAAATATGGAAAAAATTTTAAAAAGAATGTAAAACATGGGAGCTTGGAAGGGAGTCTTTCTCCATCTGTAGCATTCACAGGGAGTGGAGGTCAGGTTTGCCATCCTGTTTTCCAAAAAGACATTCACACACCCATAATAAATTCAGGTATCTGAGATGTCCTATGTTTTTCTCTCAACTGACATTCTTCGATAATTTATGATATCCTCAGGGCCAGATGTTCTACCAAGGCAGAAAGATGAAGCAGCAAGATCTGTTTGTGCACTAACTCAAAAGATTCTGAATGATCTAGAGTCCCCTGGACCTTGTTTGTCTTAAATTTGAGGACATTTGGTACTCTGGAGGAACCTGGATATCCTGTTTTCAAGTTTTAGCAATTCCTGATTAATGTTAAGCTTGTGAATCTAATATTCCATTTTTAAAAGGAGCAAAGAAATGTTCCACTAACACCTTTATAACTTTTTGTTATTGTTGTTGCAAAATCAAGGATTTTCAAAGCTTCTTCCTTAAACCTGACTTGTCTAGGAAAATAATAACAATAGGAAATGCACTGGATCTTTTGCTCTACGAGCAAAAACAGTGATTTTTACCATCTGCTTTTTGCAACTTATCACATTTTGATAACTCTGCTACTCTTGTTGTTACCATGGAGACTGCTACCTGCCTGCCAACAGTCTAAGCTGTGGGCTTTAAGCTAATCACCACTGAGAAAAAACCTGTGACTTTTCCTTTTAACTTTGCCCTCTTCTTCACCTTCTTCTGTTCCTACTGCTTTTCTCCTCCTCGGCCTTGTCCTCCTTTATGGCTAAAATTCAACCTGTCTCCATAGGAATGGAAGTCTAGGTCAAAGGAAAAAATTTACATAGAGCAAAGATTCACTATAGGAAGTTTTCCCCAATTCCTAGGTTTGCTGTTATTGAAAACAAAATTACACTTGAGTGTGGAAGAAAAAAAAAGGCCTCATGGATCTTATTCCAGAAATTCTTTCCCTGTCCTTTATCTTATTAGAGAAAATAACTGTGTCATGTTTGATGACTGCACTTCAGAGATATTTATCAATTCCAATATCATGATGATATGCAAGCTCTTTTTTTTGGTTTGTTTTGTTTTTATTTATTTATTTGCTTTAGTTGTGCACAATGCATTTATTTTTACGTGGTGCTGAGGGTCGAACCCGGGCCGCGCACATGCTAGGCGAGCGCTCTGCTGCTGAGCCACAACCCCAGCCCGATATGCAAGCTCTTTTTATTTGTCCTGTTATTTGTATTTTGAGGTTTTTACTGAGGGTTGGGCTGCTTGAATATAATTAGATGGGGGAGATATGGAACCCATATAACAATACCATAATTTTATGTGTCCTATAGAAAAAAATACCCCTCCCCACCCCAGGTGCAATGTATGTGAGTAGTAGCCAATGTCAGTATATTTTATAAGGTGAATATCAAATATCTAGGACACATCAAAGCCATGAAATAAACTGATGCCAAGTGTATAAACATGTTTTTCTTCCCTCATGACTGAAAGCTGCAGTATAAAACATTTACATACCTAGAAATATTTTCCACTCATGAACTTGTTAAAAGATAATCTGGCAAGCTTGAAGACCAAGACCAAAGATGTTTGTCATTATCATTTGAAGAGAGTCAAGATGGTATTCCTATTTCTAAGAACTGATAAAAGTTGGAGACTGATGATTTTACTTTCTATTGAAACAAGCTGAGTTAGATGCTTCCAAAAGTATTTACTATTTAACACTCTAGCACAAAACTTCAGAGTTAAACTTTAGGATTGGATGCAGTGAGAACAGCTGCTATTCATAAAGAGAAAGAGCGATGAGAACATATAAGCTATCCATAAATTATCTAGATTCACTGCCAACTCTGTGATAACAAACAAGACCAAGCTTGCTGACAGAAGATGGCCCACTGAGGATGGCTGGCTGTGCTTTCTCGGATGCCATTAGTTCCTCCTCAAAGTGACAGATGTCAAGTGCCAGCTTCACAATCAAAGAATCACTTGTCCCAAGCCTCCTAAACCTGCCAGAGCAATTCATCAATATCTGATAAACAGTTGCTCAAGGAAAGCCTCTCTGCACAGTGGTCAAAGCTGGCCCCAGCTTATAGTAGAAAAGAGTTAAGAAAGAGATTCTGTAAGATTTTGGGTGAGGGTGTTAACACATTCCTGAGAGGCTTATATACAGAGGTCAACACTAATACAGAAAAAGAAGTCATAATGTTCATATATTTACGTGACAGCAATATTGTCATTCAACAAGTATGTCATGTATCAATTCATAAGGTATAATGACATTTTCTACATCATTTTTTAAAATTCTCTAAATAAATTTTATTGATTGATTGTTAAGATATAAAGATTTTGTGATCGATCATTACTTGGAATATTCCAAATTCCTACTAGTGGGGTGTTATGTTAGGAAAGCATAAAAAATTATTTAGTGTGAATCTCCAGAGGACTAAAAATTTTGTATAATTCTTGGTAACAGCCCACAGATATCTTAAATTCCCTGTATGGACTAAGAGAACTCCAGAATTCTGTCTCCAATCGAATATAAGCGCTGAAAGCCCTATGAATGTGCTATTGGATCAAATAGTTGGAGTTAACCCATAAACATGAAAGTGATAAGAAAAAAGACTCTTCTCCATGTGTTATAAAATTAGCATTTTGTAGCTTCAAGATTTTATTTGTTAAATGCCAGGAATGTAGAACAAAACTCAATTGAAAGGTATTTTTTAATAGTTGTTTTTAAACTACAGGATTAATTTTAAAAATAAACTTAATGGTCACTAATATTTGTGCTAATTTTTTTGTTTTGTTTTGTTTTGTGCTAATTTTAAAGGTCAAAGATTCACTAGAATCATACCATACAACAAGGTCAAAGATAAATGGCTTCATTGAGCTAGCAATTAACTTGGTTTTCTTGCCCAGAGTTTAGAATAATTATAGAAATAAAGAGGTAGAATATTGATTTTCTTTTCCTTTCTGATTTAACCTGAATGAGAAGGAAGTAGAAAATGGGAAGCTTTATACCTCAACTGAATATAAAATTATGGTATTAAAAAGTGATTAAGTGATTTCAGGGCTGGGCTATAGCTCAGTTGGTAGAGTGCTTGCCTCGCATGCACAAGGCCCTGGGTTCAATCCCCAGCACCCCCCCCCCCCAAAAAAAAAAAAGAGTGATTTCAAGTTTCTGGTAATCTAACAGATTATCTACCATCATCCTCAAAATTCCTGAAAGGTCTGTGCTATCAAAATAAGACTATAAGAGTAAAGGTTGCAGTGATATAGAAAAAGATACTGTGGAAGTCAAGTCCCGGATATACCATGAGCTAGCCCTGGGGTCCTCAGCAGATCACCTCTCTCTTGTTATGCTCAGCTGTTTCCATCTTTGAAAAGAAGGAGGGTGGATATGAACCATGGCCAATGGAGAGAGGTTGAGCAGGGGGCACCAAAGACATTCCATTCATGTCCCACCTACTACTTCCATCAACTGGTTTCATAAATACACCATATTCTTCAAATTTAGGACACCATCAACTTAAAGATGTGCCACATTTTAAATGCTGCCAAGAAAGAAAAATCACCACCAAATAAATCATGGTATCCTATTAAATGTGTCCTAATTTCAAAGGCCACAAAACGTGAAAAAAAAATTAGCATTTAAAATTGATAAAATGTGTAAATGTGGGTGATTGAGTACCTCCTCTGTTCTCAGAGATCTACATTCTGGAAGTGTAGAACTAAGTCAAGTCTAGATTATAAGACTTAAGAGCGTTTAAGGGATTGGGCCCAAGTGCACATGGATGGCAGAATTGAAAGACTCAAAGACTGCTATTCTGATTCCAAGTTCAGTGATTTTTCCACCATATGACTTTGACCCCAAGAGCAGGTGGTTAAAATTTCAAAGTGAATGCCTATCATATGAAGACACAGAGCTATAAAACAGAAACTGTTTCACTGTTAAAAATACATCTTTCATATCTTCAGTTGAGAAAGGACTCTGATAATTTTTGATGACACACATAGACTCAAAGACATAGATGCATTCTAACAGAGTAATAAATACAATGTGTGTGGAATATACACATATATTTTATACACACTTGTATGTCTGTGTTAACACACACATTTGCTCTTTCTACCACAAATAATATTTTTAAGGTAGATATTTATTTTTTAAATATTTATTTATTTATTTAGTTGTACACAATGCCTTTATTTTTACGTGGTGCTGAGGATCGAACCTGGGCCGCGCATGTGCTAGGCGAGCGCTCTACCGCTGAGCCACAACCCCAGCCCTAGATATTTATTTTGAAGAAAAAAAAAAGAACTTAGTTTCTATCACAGATTTTTACTTCAAAGTTTTCCTTTTATCTGTGAAGATTTCCCTCTGAGTACCAAGAAACCAAGAGAGATACAAAATAGAGACTTGCAATGAAAATCACGGTCCAGGGTATGAGCTTTAAATTTCCAAAATGGAATTAGGAAACCATTGCATACAGTCCTGATTATAGCAGGGTTCAAATTGGCCCATGAGATATTTACCAAATTGTAACTGAAATATAAAAAGGCAGCTACAAAGGTCAACCAGAATTCAAATAGAAAATATAAGAATTGTAGATTTCAACACTGGGGCAACCCTGAAAGCCTGATGCTGAACCAACCAAAACTCGAAGCAGTGACTTGTGCTTTATCAGGAGAAGCAATCCATCGCCCAGGAGCACTAGCAAGGTACGTCTGAAGAGTCCAGTAGACTAACAGCTGACTCTGACCTTGTTATTTCAGATTTTCAGCCAGGTCTTGCAATAATTAGTGTGCCCCCATTTTGAAATGTTTCAGCTTTGTTTCCATGATTTTCTTTCCATGATTAAGAATGGATTCATTACAGGACCGGCAGATAAAACATTTTCTATCTAAATACAATCTAAAAAGTACATACTGATTTGTCATAAAATAACAGAAAAAGTAACATATTTTGGATTTGGGTTAATTTTTATAAAGAACATTCCCAAGAAGAGACCATGCTTCACACAGCAGGTCCTGTTTTCCACCACTTTAGTATTATTAACCCCATCAGCTGCAGAACATGAAATTCTTCATTTCCTTAAATCAGGAGTCATTGGGAAATAGAGAAGAAAGTGATTGAAAGAGACAAGGTATACTGGAAAGAAACGTTCCTTGAGAACCAGAATAAGCCACATGTCTGTATCCATATCTACAACATCTACATTTGAAGTGGTTTAGTTACTATGCCAACAATTTTCTGCCTTAATAGTTATTGTTGTTGTTATTTAAACTTCCTTTGTTGGATTCTAAATCCTATAGGTAATTTGGGGGCAGAAAAATACTCTTATGATCATAATTATACTCATTTTATTCAAAATTATTCAGATTGTTTCTCAGAAGTATTTACTAAATGACTTTTACGTGGATTTTTGAGAAAACAGAATAAAGCTGCCTTTGTGATTTGTAAAATGTTTGTCTTTCCATTTTACTCATAAGGTATGGGTTAGGCTTTCTGAGTTTGGATAGGCATGATGAAAATCATAGTAATTAACTGTTCTATGAATAGGAAAGAAAGACATAATATGAAAACATCCCCAACATACCTCATGAAGCCGGAGGTCTTTCTCATAAACAAGCTTTTTCACAAAAGCAGCTATAAATACAACCCAGGCAACCATGAGCACAATTGGAAGAGAATAAGAGACACTGGTTAGGAAGCTGTAAAACAAAAACAAAACAATCTAGTGACCAAAATGAATGTCACCCTGGCAGATTGTAATATGTAAAAAAATACACTCCCTCCTACATCAAAATTATTTCCCATTTGGAAATTGAGAATGATAATATGACTCCATTATTTATGAAACAGGGCACTAGCTTAATAGTGGGCCCATGAATTTCCTGCTGTAATGCTGCAGGAGTGAAAACACAGTTCTGGATTGTTAGATGAAGTTTCCATATTGTTTAAATTGTGTTTGAGTGCCCTGTCCGAGAAATAATTATTACATAGATAAAATTGCAAAGCTCAAAACTCTTCTGTCTAAACTAAATTCTTATCTAAAAGGCAGATTTAAAATTAGGTGATGATTGGTTTATCTAACTAAAATCTGTATCTTCCAAAATTACTGTATTTATCTACTCTCAGGAAGTTCGTAGTTATTATTAAGCTAAATATCCCCAAATGAAATATAATGAAATCCAAAGCATTTGATTTAAACTACAGAGAAAGAACTTGGATTTCTCCAAGGAATCTAAGGAGATGTTTCATGAATAGTGTAGAAATGTCTTTTTTGGTAATGTGCTATACTAGAGGGTCACTGGAAGACCTCATTAAGCCCCAGTTGTATTCCTGAGTGGCCAGTTCATGACATCTGAAGGTTCAAACTCGAAGTTTCTCAAAGTCTATCCTGCATCAGAAACACCAGAAAAGCTTATTAAAACACAGATTTCTGAGTCCCACCCATAAGCTTCCAGTTTAGTATAGTTGGAATAGACCAGGAGTTTGCTTTGGAAACAACTTCCCCAGTGCTCCTGCTGGTCTGGAAAGCCGTGTTTCTAAGAAATACAGCCTTTCCACGGCTAAGGCAAAGGCAGTAGTTTTCATGGTTTCTACATTAATCTGTTTTGTGTTTTGAGCTCCACAGAAGGTCTCAGATTTGGAGAAAAGTCCCAAAGCCATTTCCTTTTGTATTTTCTCAGACAAAAGAATTACCCCCAAATTTCCCAAGAAAATGCAAATATTAATGGATCATGACATCACTATCATTCATTATCACTTTAGCATGAAGAAATATATCACCATCAGAGAGATGGGTGTTTTTCAGTGGGGGAGCAGTGAAAGTTTGGGCCATATCCATTTTATTTTTCTGGGTAAACTGGCATGAGATAGGCATTTATAGAACATTTGTCAGGTAAATTTCATCTTGGACCAAGTCCAGGCTTGATGCAATTTTCTGGCTCTAGAATTAGGCAAAGACACCCATTCATTAACAACAACTCTTCTGTAATGTTCCTTCCAAGTGATCGTGTATTTTAGATTTGGTCTAGTAATAAGGAGAAAATCTGGTCTTGTAATCAGAAGGACTAATGCAGGGTTAGTTGTGTATCTTAGTCAAGTTACTTAATCTTTCTAGACTTCAGTTTCATCTGGAAATTATGGACTATAATACCTGCTCTCACTTATGAAATTGTAGGTTGTTTGACTGAACAAATGAAACAATATGTGTGGAAGCATTTTGTAACTAAGCCAAACTTTATAAGGACCCTTGCGGCTTATGATCATCCCCCATACAAAATGCAATTACTTTTATTCTTTAAAGAAACATCCAGGCACCCGCCATTTTAGGTACTAAGCAGACAACAAAGGCTTGGTGAATATTTCCCCTGTCTCCTGATGTGTGTGAAGGAATAAACAGAAGTGAGTTCTCAAAAAAGTGGTTTATCATTAAAAAGGGGCTTGAGGATGCAGACTTACTTGTCCTTCATGAAGCAGGGGTAAGGAATTGCTTGGACCTGGACGGCTATTTCCTGTGAGTTCCTTCCTGTTTGCAATTCAATGATTGCTCTTTCAATACTATCCTGTAAATAAATAAAGGCCCTGCCATAGATCTGGTTGTGTGATGGAGAATTGTGTGGCCCTGGGGCCCAAATCTTGGTTCTTATGCTCCTTGTGGTCTGGGCAGTCTTGAGGCTCATGCGGATGGTATATTTTATGACAGGAGGAAGAGAGACATTTTCAGAGTCATAGCCTCTATGCAGGCTTCTGTTAGAAGGAAGCTTAAAAATAACACCTAAAAATAAAATAGCAACAACAGCAGAAAGGTTATTTTATGGGTGACATTATTCATTGTTCAGAGTATACATTGGGGGCAGCCAAAGAGCCAATTGAGTTAGAATGTGACAGTAGGCTCATGGCCCTGATTTACAGAAAAGATGGTTCATAGAGAGGGTTCATCTCAGAGATTCAAAATTGGGAATTTAAGAAATGTCATCACAAACTAAGTGGGGAGACTAGATATGTCCCTCTAAGTTACTTATTAAAATTTCTAAAAATCTTCTTTTAAATGAATGACCTTGAAACTACTAGATCTATGATCATGGCCTCAACTTCACATTTTAATCACATAATTCTTTTATTCTTAATTTTAACAACACCAGTGAAATCAGACACAGTGAAGGCCCCTCGTACTAGACTATATGGCTAGGCGCTGCATGCAGGGTTCTCATTCTTAAGAACATCAGAGAGGGTGATGACCTCCTGACTATTTTTCTGAGTTCTAGATGAAAAAGGTAAGAAAAAAATTTGGCCAATTTTAGTACAAAGGAAAGCTCAGACTCTCATAGAACAGCACTTACTTCCAAAGAGTTCATTGCTTTTGTAGAGCCTTTTGGCCTCTCTCTCCATTTCTTCTATGGTTTTTGCTCCCTGAATACGGTCATATAACACACAAGAGGAAATATTTACTGTCAGGGAAGACAGTGTGTTAAGCTGATCAATGATGTCAATGTTGTTCTCTAATTTCAGCCTGAGAACATCTAAAGAAACAAGGCAAAAGAGGTTTTTTTAAAAAATTATAAGCTTTATTTAGTACTAATGAGATAAAATACTGATTTCTTGGCATATATTAAACATTATCTAGATTATAATGTGATGCTATAGAGTTTATTCTAAAAATAGCTATCCTATATCTAAAAACATGTATCTAGTTCTGCAAAAATTCACTGAGAACATTAGATAGTTATAAACACAATAAATTCAGGTTCAAAGAAAGATACAAGATAATTTATAAGTGTATGTTATCATTTAATTAACAAAGGATTAATGATGGATTTTTTAAAAAAAACTTGTACATATAGTTAAGAGGAAAACTATAAACTAGAAATGAGAGTTTAGAATAAACAGAAATGCCTACTTTGTACCAGGAATAGGAAAGTACAAATTGAAACACAGGAAAGTCTTTATAGAATGTATAGGAAATACAAACCACATCATCCCCTAAACTGTGAAGAAGCACTTAAGGTGTTTGAGGATCTGGGATACATAGAGTTACACCTTCCTAATATTGTTTGATTTTAAACCTTATGTGAATCTCCTCTATTGGTATCTGTACCGATCTAGAAAAATTATCAAGACTTTATTTTGGGTAATTACTCTGGAAGAAAGAGGAATTAATTGTTCTTCAATTTCATGATTCCTTGTGAGGAAACCAACAGAGACAAAGGGTAATTATAAAATTTCAAGTTAACAAATCATTTGGCCAATTAAACTTTTACTAATTAGATCATCATGAATACTGAGAAAGCTGTGACTCTCACAAATCCCTCTTCACAGAATCAAACATGTCTTTTCCATTATCCCAAATAAGACTAAACTTCTCACAGAGGGCAACTTCTTAAATGCATTCAAACATAAAGCAAAATGTGACTTGATGCAGATACTGGTGGGGGAGGGGTAAATTGTGGTGGAACAGTGGCCTCCAGCGGCCAGTGGGAATCAACACAAAACCAAAGGATTCTTTAGAAATGCTAGTTGACCAAATCAAAGAAATGGTCTTGGAGCTAAGTACCCCCAAAATTCAAATTATAAATCCACTTAGATATGAAGTTGCATGTGTAAAATATATATATATATGCACATATATATAATACACACATCTCATTACTGCATTTATTTCAATCATTTTAAATTCTAAACTTCATCTTATATTTTAAAAGTTATGAATGGTAAAGTTTATATAAGAACTTTGTAGTTATTCCTTATATTTTACTCAAACAGTGCCTTACCCAAATGATACTTTTAGAGAACAAATCCAACAATATCTTTTCTTAATCAAACCCAGTTGACTGTCCTAAAATGCACATGATTATATGTCATAGAAATGTAGCATAATTCCTCCTTGTTGGTTTACTATCTAAGCACTTATGTACCAGCAGGATCAAGGGGAAGGAGGGATATTTGCTCTGCTACTGCCAAATTCTGATGCTCTCAATCCCTTCCTCATACAGTGGTTGCATAGCAACAGTGAATCAGACACAGCCTGAATTAGTTGTCTTGCATCCTTTAGGTTGAAGGTAGAGATGTGGCAGAGGCAATGCATAAGTTCAGACAGCTTCCTTTGATCCTCTGCAGCCTGGTCCTTTTAAGTGACCATGAGAGGAAGACTAACCTTGAATACTGATTTAGGTTTATTTTCCTTTAGAGTCTGCACATGGCCTTTGTCTTGCTTTTGCTAACTTTATAACCTCTTCCAATTATATTCTGGGTTAGTCAAGTGATACTGAGACCAGGAGACATAAAATGTTAAATGCAAACAGAAATAAATCATTTCATCTTCCCATGTCCTTAAGGACTTGCTTATCATCAAGTTATTAAAAAAAAAAAAAAAGAAAAGGAAATAGAAAACCAAAAAAGAACGTGCCCCCTTACTTCTAACAACCTATGAATGAAGTAAAAAAAAAAAAAAAAAAAAAAAACTGTACTTATTAGAATAAATTGCAGTACAATTATTGAAACTCACTATGAATAAGTGGTGTTCAAATAATCATTACTGCTTGTAATTATAAATAACTAGGAAGAAGATGAATGGATATATACAGGGTCTCAATTTTCTTTGCATAACTAACCAGAGGCTGCAAAAAGAGGAAAAGGGGAAAAAACGTTTTCACATGGGACAAGGTTCTTTACATTTTTGACATGACCAGTGAATTAAAGCATTGTGCAACTGGACTCACCAAGTTCATCTATCTGTTTCAGTAGTTCAACAGCATCAAGTCCCACGGAAAACTTGACAAAAACTTGCACAAATGGGTTCCTTAGAGTATTCTAACAAATGATAATAGAGAATCAGTTTTAACACAAGAAGAAAACATGCTCAATCATTGTCTCTCTAAAAACAACCACAGTAAAATGTAAGCACTATTGGCCTTATCAATGGACCACCTTGCAAAGGCCCACATACAAATCCTTGGGAAAGAAGAAGCAGGTAGTTGGCTAAGAATAACTTGAAAGTCTGGGCTTTGATTTGTGCATGAACACAAACCAGTTAGCATGCTACAGTGGTCAGATATGATCATAATTACAAGTTTAAGAAGTGATATGCAATTTAGCAGTCTTTTTTCACACAGCTATTACATATATTTCTTTTTAACCAGACTATAGACAAAGTTGTAGCACGTGGTGGAATCTTGGTCTCCTAAAACAAATAAAAACTTAAAAAAATCATGATGTCTACATGGAATCTGACACCACATTTGGTTTGTATTCTAATTACTATTATTACTTTGAGGCTTTTAGTAAGCACCCAGCTCCTCCCAAATCCAGATTGCCTTTCTGTAAAATAGGGATAAATGACTCATCTCATCAGAAAAGTCAATGTTAAGTACAACACTGATGAACATAAAAAAGATGTATTGATGACAAAAATAATTGCTTTAAAATATAAAGACTCCCCCCACCATTTTCCAAATTAAATGACATAACTTCTACAGCTGAAACAGTACTACTAGCACTTTTTTACTATGGGCTCAGTACTTTATAACTTACTTTTCAACCATATTTTATGGTAAGTACTTTTTTTTGTGTGTGTGTGTGTGTGTGTGTGTGTGTGTGTGCTGGACCTTGTGCATGGTAAGCATGCACTCTCCCGGTGAATGATAACCCCAGCTCTATATTGTTGTCTCTATATTGTCTCTAGTTAACAGATGAAAAATTCAAAACTAAAGGTATGTCAGTTATAAGAACACACAATTAATAAGGGCAAATGGGACAACTGAAAGAGAAAATTCAACTCAGCTAAAGAAATGCTTATTTATCTTATGACCTAGTTTTTATGTGATCTAGGCTTACACTGGTTGTCCTTTTAGAGCACAGATTGGTACTACTTATAATTCTATCCTTCTTACCAATACCTTCTGTTTTATTAACATGAAGATGAGTGATTAAGCACAACCATATATTATTAGAACACATGTGCAATAGAATTACTTTGCTAAATCCATAGTTGCTAAGGGTTCTAAGGGTAGTTTGTAGCATTTAGACAGATGGCTATTACAGTTGCATGCTGTGATAAGAGTCTTTTAAAATCTATTCACCAGGAACTAACTTGTGCATCATGGAAAATCCAAATCAGAACATTACGAACAAGCACAGCAG
The DNA here is from genome assembly GCA_025594165.1 of Tamias sibiricus. Classification (NCBI taxonomy): domain Eukaryota; kingdom Metazoa; phylum Chordata; class Mammalia; order Rodentia; family Sciuridae; genus Tamias; species Tamias sibiricus. Next base: position 80,238,098 of record CM046660.1, on the reverse strand, counting down.
TGTGTTAGCAGCAATTCAGAGATGAGCCATTGACTGCTATTTCCATTCTCCCATCACTCCTTGACAATCAATCCCATGACATATGATACTATTTTTAAATGTTTCTAAAACACCAGCCTCGCAAATTTGTTAATTGGTTATCTCATTGGCATACCCATCTTAGAGATTCATAACCCACAGTTCAAGCACTTTTAGTCGTTTGCCTAATGGTTTACAATGGCAAAACCAGGCCTTGTACTAAGATCTTGAAATGTCAAATTCCTGCATATTTACGAAACTAAATTTTCCCTCCAGAATTAATAGCAACTTATTTTGTTCTAGAAGAGAATGAAGATATTTCCACTAGATAATGATCCCTCTGTGATCATGGTCAGAGAGATTCTGCCATAGTTTAAACTACTATAATTTAGTATATAGTATACATTCTAAACTAGTATAGTTTAAACTACTATAGTTTAGAACCATTACATATAGAGGATGTCCTGTGTTAAGTCATCAATTTTAGCTAACAAACATTTCCTTAATAAAATAATAGGTGTTTTTCCTTTTCACAGAAAAAAAAAAAGTGTCAGGAAAAGAACAATCTTCCACTCAGGAACATCCTAGGTCAAAAAAGCCCTATATAAGTAGATTTTTTATTTCAAACTCACTAAAAAAGACCACTTAAGATGAATTTGATTAAACTTAGAACCCAAATGGAATAGTAAATTGTGGGGAAGATGTTTCATTTCAATTTATACCATTTTATATATATTTTATTAAATATATTAAATATCTATTTTTGATATTTTAAAATCACTTATAAAATTCAGGTTATAAGTATTAAAAACTGAGGGAAGCATCATTTGGGCATAATTTTTCTGAAAAACTTGTAAGATACAAATCATTCATTTTATGCTTAATTTCCTGAGCATAATCATAAGGAAGACCTTTTCTTTCCTCCCCTCCCCCCCAAAAAAAAAAATTCTAGGGCTTTATCAGTTTTCCAGAGGCTTCTTTTTCACATGCACACCATTGACTTTTGAAGCTCTTACACTGTCATCATTCCTGCCTGTTCTCTTTTTTCCAGTTGGTCACAGAGGCTAGTTCTAGTTCTGATGCTTCATCTTTAATTGTCAATAGCTCTGTTTGTGATTGGAACATTTCCCTACATTATTTCCCTTATCTTCAGAAAATCCTGAATCTTTTACAAAAATTTCAGATTACGACTACTGTGTATTTGAGTTGCAATGTCAATCTTTAACCTCCACTAGAGTGAGCGTAAAGATTATTTGAGCACGTACTAAATTTTAAAAGGGCAAATTTATTAGAACATTTTCCAGGTATAATAACTTTTGCTTCCTTACATGGCCTTAAACATAAGGTACTTAGATAACTAGTCTAATGAGAACATCTTGTGCATGATATGTTAGAATGAATTTGGAATTTGATGGTACATGTATTATATGTATTAACAACAGAATCCTCCAAATTTAATGTTTTCCAGATTATTAGTGTTTTAGGAATGTTAGTTCAGCTAAGACAGCAAAACATACCTTAAAGGAGAAAAAATAAATAATGGCATATATTTATGGTATTTCAGTTTTGAAAAACTGATTTACATCACTAGTTGTAGACCAATTTGAAGGATGTTTTATTGATGAATTAGAGACAGGAGGTGTGATATTGAGGGGCAGATGATTATGGACATGAGTGACAGATATGTTCTTCTGACTCAGACCTCTCTGTAGGAATGGTAATTTTAATCTTTTGAATATGGATGCTAAATTACTATTTGTCTATCACAGAGTGATCAAAATCTCAAAGAATTACAATATCCATGAAGGTAAATGACAGAACCATCTCATACCTGGAGCATTGGAATTGCCTGGTTCAACAGGTTGAAGGAATTCATGAAAATTGGTGACTTATCCATCCACTCTTGAGACTTTTCTCTTAATTCCGCAAGCTGCCTCAGCGTTACATTAGACTTAATGACAAAGAAAAGAGATCTGGCTCATTAGCATTTTTCTATATTTCAGAATTATATCTTAAGGTTGGTTTGTTACATAACTTCAAAGATCAGTTCTAAAAGGTAGTGTTAACAAAATATATTGTCATAAATTTCAGAAGTTATGTAAAGATCAGAAGTTTTAAATAAGAGATTTAAATAAGGTCAAGATCATTTCTAAAAATTCTGGAAAATTTAGGGTTTGCTTTATGTCCATAATGAACTTGCAGCTAAAATGAAAGCATATTTTCTGAATTCCCACAATTTTCATTATTGTTAATGATACATTTAACTTACTACTGAACATTCAAGTTCAAAGACATAAGAAAGATATTCTCATATATTGCTGGTTGGAACAGATATGTTACAGCCTTTTTTGGAAAGGAATCAGACAACAGCTATTAAAATAATACAGGAGAGTGGTAGAGGTCTTCCTACTATGTGCAAGGCCCTAGGTTTGATCCCCAATACTGTAGAAAATTAATTCATTAATTTTTAAAAATTAAGAATGAATCAAACAAAACATAACATCCTTCAATCCCTAATATCACTGACCTAAAAATACCATTATGTAAAACCACATGCACAAGAATATTAATAGCCATGTTATTTAGTTGTTTACATTAGCCAAAAAATAAAAAATAAATATAGTAAACAGAATGAATGCCCACCAGCTAAGGCTTGGATGAGTAAATTCCATGTCCTAAAAAAAATTCTCAATCTTTAGAAAGAATAAAGTAAACTATCCTAATAGGGTTAGAAAACTTGTGCAATGTATTCTTTTGTGACAAAGCATTGTATAGAAAAGTATTGTAATGCAATCTCCTTTTAATAATGCAAACAATGACCAAAGAACTCTGCATGTGAATTTGCATATAGCATGATAATTTAAAAAGTTAGAGAAATGTGAATAAATTGTAGGAAGGCACATATTTTAATCTAACATACATCTGTTTACATGAAGGGAAGAGTAAGATCAAGAGTGGAGAAGGAGGTGAGAATGAAGCAAAAAAAAGGGGAGAAAACTATACATAGAAAATAAGTCTGTGTATGATTGCATTTGTATAAAATTATGCAGAAACACATAGTCACTAAGGCAAAGAAAATGTTAAATCAAAAAGCAAAATACACTCAGTATTGACCTCTTGTTCATTTTTATATAGACATAAAAATAATGTTATAGTCACTTTGGCTAGAGTTCATCAGCTGTAGTTAATGAGCAAGTAATGGTGAACAGAGATTTTTTTTTCACTTTTATTCTATCGTTTTTAACACATTAAGTTTATAACTCAAATCATTAAAGTCAACTTTAAAATGAAGGGAGATGCTATTATAGTTAAATGGTGTAGATGATAAGTATAGTCTTTTTTGGTAGTGGGGATGGAATCCAGGGATTCTTTACCACTGAGTTACATTCCCAGCCCTTTTTATGTTTCATTTTGAGGCAGGATCTCACTAAGTTGCTGAGGCTGGCCTCAAACTTGTGATCTGCCTGCCCTAACCTCTCAAATAGCTGGGATTATAGGCATGTGCCACCTGGCTTGGCAGTATACTTGATCTTAATAAAGTCTTTCTCAACATTTGTCTTTTATATAAACATGAAATATTAAATTACACAAGCAAATACGAAGCCAAGAATCTTTACTTCAGTAGTTTCTTTTCTTCAAACTAATCATATAATGACCCAATTTTTTCCTACTATGATCATTTTTACGTACTTTGTAAGTTAAACACCAGTTAAAAAATTCTGTGCCTTTTGTGATAAATTGAGAAGTCTGAGGTCCTGATTCAATCAACCTCATTCTCCTGGGTCAATATGGCTCATTTCAAAGGGTTACCATCTGATCTACACTGCTTATTCATATCTAAGGTAGCAGTAGAGAATTATTAAGATTTCAGAAAGTCAAGGGTAATAATAATAGTAGGTAAGATATAAAAAAATCAGAGTCAGCCAAAATAAATTTGGAGTTGACTACTGTAAAACAAAAGCATCTTAATACTCAAACAGGAATATGGAAATATAGAGTTAACATGGTCAAACCTTTTCCATTATGGCCTTTGTGACTGGGTTATATGGTGCATATAAAATCCTTCCCAACAACATGGGTTTCAAGAAAGCCCAAATCACAGGTCCAGCAGGCATGTTAATGATGTCTTTGTAAAGGGAGAAGCAAAATGGTGCTGGAAGAAAAGGGAGAAATGTATTTCAAATCTATTTCTTCATGGTAAATTGACACAGATTATTAGTCTCATATCCCCAAATCCAAGCCTTAGCATTTCCTATATTATTAACAGATGTGAAGCATCTGGTGTCAAAGCAAGAAAGCAAATCTTTTTAGGTAAGAAAGTTTAACCCAATAAGTAGGCTTGGAATAAGTGATGGCATTTTGCCAAGAGGAGAAATAAAGATTGAAAACCACACTCCAGAATTGCTTCCAACAGATCCATTTCACCAGCATTTAATTTTCTAAAAATACCCACAAAAAAAACTGGCATTAGGATAGTACCAGATACATAAGACCTGTTCAATAAATGTTTGTTGAATGAATAAAAAGATGAATAAATGAGTCAATCCCATTTATTCAAAACATCCATACGTTATTTGGAAGAGCGGCGCTGATCATATTTTGCATCTTAAGGTTTATAGATCAAGTAAACGGCTTTCAATGTGCCACTAAATGTTTATAGTTCTGCTGCATTCATGCAGCTCTACCATATGTGATATCAATTTCAAATGCTAGAAAGTTAAGGAAAAATATTGACCTGACAAATTTAAGGCAAGTTTTTGTTATCCACTGGCAGGGAAGGCATAGTTACTATGACTGGCAGATTCTATGCCATGCATCTGTGCTCTACATAATAATGTTTTGGTCAACAATGGACCACCATACAACTGTGGTCCCATAAGATTACATCATGTGGTGATCTTGTAGCCATCCTAATTTGTGTATGTACACTTTATCATGATTGGACAATGGTGAAATCACCTATTGGTGCAGTTCTAAGAATGTATCCCTACCATGACTTATGACCGTGCAGTGTTGTGATTTAGAGGACAGGATCTACAGCATTGCCTGGGTTCAAATGCCAACTCTGATACTTCCAGTTGAGTGACCTTGGCCAGGTTTGTCAGCCTCTCTGTGCCTCTTTTCCCATTGCTGAGATGGAATACAGTAGGACCTGCCTCATTGGCCCACTGTGAAGAGTGCGCCAGATAATATACTTAACATGCTTGACATGTGGTGAGCGCTGTGTAAGTGTTTTCTATTTTTATTCTTGGAGAAAATTAATACTTCGTTCATCATAAAAAGCTAAGACAGACTAGATAAAATTCTTAATTGTCATTAAAAATAATTATCATGCTTATTTTGAAGTACACTTACTGGTATGTAAAGGAATTCCATATTTTGCAGCAATTTGCTCTTTACTTAATTTATAAGTCAAAAAATCCTTGGTGTGGTTGCCTTTTGGCTTCTGGGAAGAGGGCAGCATAGCGGTCAAGTAGTCAGTGGTAATTCCTTGGGAACACAATGCTTGGGAGATGGTACTAAATGATCCTTGGGGTGTGTTCCCTCGGTTGCTTCTGTATATTCCCTGGGAGACAAAAATATGAGATTTATTAACATTATGTGAGCTATAGATGCTACTATAAACAAAACAGAAAGAAAAAATGATAATGCTTTGAGCATCCTTTGTTTCCATAATTCCTTTAACATGTGCATCCCAAATGTAAATACAGAATGATATATTCACAAATTTAAGAGGCAAAAAACGTTGTTCAAGTAGTTTTCTTCTGGGTGATTTTCTTTCAGGTACTAGATTGGTTGCTGAATGTATAATAACTAATCTTAAGTAGAAGTTAGCATGACAGAAAGAATCTTTCAGCCGGAATGTTGCTGAGTGACTTTTCTACCTGTGTTAATGGAGCGCTTCTGGGCAGATGGATTTGTTTCAGGGATTTCATCTTGTCTAGCAGCGGATGTGTGCCGGAAGCCATCTGATTGAGAATCTCTTTCAGTCTTATGAAGAGTTCTATCATCTTTTCTACTGGTTTTTGATCTTTCCTAGGGAAAAACACCTAACAGAAACAGAATAAAAACAAATGACTTATGTGAGGAAACAGGAACCTCCATGCCTAGATGGTAAGAATATAAAAAGGTACAGCCACTTCAGAAAGAAAGCATTTTGAAAGTTAGTTAAATACTGAAACATATTACCATACAACCCCAAAATTCCATTCCTAGGTGTCTACCCAAGGAAGTGTAAACAAAGGCTTTATGCAAAAATTTGTATTGAATGTTCATAGGGGCATTATTCTCAATAGCCAAAATGTATGAACAATAGAGGCAAATGGATCAACAAAAAGTATATTCTTAAAATGAAACACTATTTGGCAATATTAGAAAAGGTTATGTTGAAACATGTTACAATGTGTCTGAAACTCGCAAACATTATACTAAGTGAAGGAAGCCAGACAGGCCACATACTGTATAATTCCTTCAATATATAAAATATCTAAAAACTCTATATAGAGACAAAACTAGAGGTTGTCTAGGCTAGAGGTTAGATAGAGAAGTAACTGCAAATGGACCTGAGGTTTCTTGTGTAAGTGATAGAAACATTCTAAAATTAGATTGTGGTAATAGCTGCACAATTCTTTACATTTACTGAAAAGTCTTTGAGTTCCAACAGCAAAAATTCAAATAGTTCAACTAAAAAGGGGGCAAATGATCTGAATAGACTTTTCCCAAAAGACGATATAAAAATGAACAACAAGACGTGAAAAAACACTCAATATTGCTAATCAGGAAAAATGCAAATCAAAGCTACAATGAGATACAATCTCAGCCCACTTTGAATGGCTAAAAAATTAATAGTGTTGTTGAAAATGCAAAGAAGGAACTCATATGTGGCTGGTGGGAATGCAAATTGGCATAGCCATAATAGAAAGCAATATGAAATTTTCTCAAAAACCTAGAAATAGGGCTACCATATAGTCCAGCAATCTTACTACTGGCTATATATCCAAAGGAAATGAAATCAGGATGACAAAGAAACATCTTCACTTGACTACTTATTGCAATCATATTCACAATAATCAAGGTAGAGAATCAACTTGGTGTCCTTTGATGGAGGAATAGATAATGAAAATGTGGTATATATACACAATGGAATATTATTCAGCCCTAAAAAGACTGAAATTCTGTCATTTGCAGCAACATGAATGTATGTTAAGTGAAATAATTCAGGCACATATTCTTACTTATATGTGGAAGCCAAAAAGTTGATCTGATAGAAGTAGAGAATAAATAGTGGTTAATAGAATCCTGAAAGGGTGTGGGAGAGGAGCAGATGGAGATAGGATGGCTAATGGGTACAGGGTGCAGCTGGATAGGGAGTAATAACTTCTAATGTTCTATGACACAGTGGGATAATTATGTTGACAGCATAGATTGAATATTCAAAAAAAAGCTAGTACAGAGAATTTTGAATGTTCCCAACACAAATAAATGATAAATGTCTGAAGTAATATGCAATTACTCTGGTCTGGTCATTGCACAGTGATACATGTATTGAAATGTCATACTGTACCATATATATATATATATATATATATATATATATATAAATGTATATATATATGTATACTTACTATGTTCAATTAAAACTATTTTAAATCATTGAGTTGTGTACTTAAAATGAGTGGATTTTGTGGCATATAAGATATAAAAGGTTACAAAAGAAATATTTCAGAAGCCAGAAAGGTAAGTATCAATTACATGATACTTCATGTATGTGTATTTTATTACTCTAAAATCATATAAAATATTCCTAAGTATCAGAAAAGCTCTGCGATTTATCAGGCCTCATAATTTTAACCTAATAATGCTTATCTGCTTCAGGAACTAACATTGAAAATATTTTAAAGTTTTAAATAAATATCATCTTTCTATTAATTTATTCAAAAAATATTAATTGAGTGTCTGCTAAGCTCCCAGCACTGGGTGGTGGAATAATGGGTATACTATAGGGCACAAGTTGGCATCATCCATGTACCCCGGCTGTGTTTTAATAGGAGGAACAGATATCAAACAAGACAAGGACTGGGAAATATGGCTGGGAAATACGAGGAGACAGAGAGTTTAGCCCAGGAGTGATTCATATCGTACTGCAATAATTATGTTGACAGCATTAATGTAGAAGGAAATTCTGTTGTTTGCAACAAGAAGGATGAACCTGGAGAACACAATGCTGAGTGAAATAAGCCAGGCCCAGAGGATAAATACTGCATCATCCACCTCCTGTGTGGAATCTGAAAATGTTGAACTCATAGAAACAGAGTAGAGTCCTGGTTGCCAAAGGTAGGAAGACATGGAGAAAGAAGGTATGCTGGGGAAAGGGTAAAAAGCTCCAGTTAGGAGGAATAATGTTAGAGATTTATTGAACATGATGACCATTGGTAGTAATAATTCATACTTCACAATTGCTAAAAGCGAAAATTTTAAATATTCTCACTACAAAAGAGTATTAAGTAGGTAGAGTAACAGATGTGTTCATTAGTTGACTAAATTCTTCTATATTGTATAGAAAACATCAAAACATCACATTGTATACCTAAATATATGCAATTATTGTTTGTCAATTAAAAATTTAAAAATGAAACAGAATGAAACAAAAATGAAATAGAGAAGTATAAAAGAGTCATCAGAGTTCTTTCCAAGGTAGGACCTTAAAGTGAATAATAACAAGCCACAGGGAGAATGAGAGGAAGATTACAGGCAGAGGAAAAGTTCTTCATGTACCCAGGGAAGGCAAAGGCCACCATGGCAAGCACAAGACTTAATTGGAGAGACCTGTGTGCATCTCCCTCTCCATTAAGATCTCGCTCATGTAGATGTAGTTGAACCAGCGCTGTTCTTGGCACTTGAAATATTTCAGTGAAAAAAGAGGTCCTAAATGAAATTAAATACTAGCAATGTAGACAAAGAACAAATGTAAAAATGAAAATTAAACAAAATGCTCCAAATGCAACTGGAAACAAGTAGAGCAAGGAGAGGAGGTGGGAGTGCTGTGGTAGGTTGGATGCATATTAAACAGGGTGGTCAAGGCAGCACTTCCTGAGAAGGTCAAAAGTGAGCAAAGCTGTCTAGCTCTGCAGACCAGTGAGTCAGAGCATAGCCAAGAAGGGAATGGTATTTTATATATATGGGAAGTAGTTGGGCAGATTGTGGGGTCCTTGCAAGACTGGGGGCTTCCTTGAATAAAATGGGAAGTCACTTGGAGGTGTTAAGCAGAGGAGTGACATAATCTGACCTAGGTTTAAAAGGGTCACCTTGGCTGCTTGGGAAGTGGCAGGCATGGGAGTGAGAGAAGTAAGCATGGAGGCAGGGAGACCAGTCTGGAGACCATGGCAGGAATGCAGGTGTGGGATGATGATGATGACTCAGGAAGGATTGTTAGCAACTAGTCCTAGAACATCATCATTCCCTTGTCTATAGTGCTTCCACAACAGCCCCTTGCTTCTCATTTTCCTGACTTTAAAGAGAAATAATATTTTTACAGTGTTTTTAAGAACATGTAAATATTTTTGACCCAAGTATAGATTTGGGTAAACATGGGTTTGTTTAAATCTCCTATTTACATCTTTCTTTCAGTTATTTATTTATTTTTTTGGTGCTAGGAATTGAACCCAGGGCATCAAGCATGCCAGGAAGCACTCAAATACTGAGCCACATCCCCAGCCCCAGTTATTTCTTACATAAATAGTTACAGAGCATCTACAATGCAATGAGTCATTGCTAACTTCACTAAACCCTAAAATTTGACTATTTGTTTATTCTCCTGGATAAGTAATGGTAGCCTCTATCTAACTTAATGAACAAAACACATTTTTTCCTGAGGATACCAAAATGCACCCCTCCTTTATTTTTGCTTTAAAAAACACTTTTTTGCTAAACTTTATGTTTATCTTACCAAATTAATGCCTGCTTACTCTAAAATAAATGAGTATACAGTTTATATTTCACACTTTAATAGTAATCTATATTAATTTTAGCTCCTGATCTTGGATACACAACCTGAGATTTAGTAAGGCAATAATATTAGTTTTTTCATCTTTAAAATGTACAAATTTTGGAATGTGATCACTGATAGAGGTCCCATTTGGTTCTAAAATAAGCCATAATTCCAAAAGCTGTATAAATGGCTCTCATCCCTTATAGTATCAGAGAGTATGCCTTTGCAATGTAATATTTTTATACTGAACCATGAATATAAATGTATTTCCCCCACAGCAACTTGCCTTGTATGTGAAGTTGTAAATGTCCAAGTAGTGCAGAAGAGTGAGCCCGATGAGGTAAGATTGGTGGGATCTTTCTGGAGGAGGCAGGCTGCAGAATTCCTTCATTGCATCTTCAAGTTTGGGATTGCTGATATTGGCATCACAAGAATGCAACCAGAACACCCTAGAAATAATCTGTGAATTGGAGGAAGAAAAACATTTCAGCTGTGAATCCTTTGAGCATCATCTGTCCACTCTGAGAGGGCTTGGGGTATTCAAAATCTTAAAATATGACAAATTGCCCTCAAAAAACCAAATAACTTTTTAAAATGTGCAAATCACTATTAATAAAACTACAGAGAGCCCATAGTTCACTGGAAACCTTAAGAAATAAGATAAGAAAAAAAAAGAGAAAGGTGTGTGTGGAGGGGCGGGGGAGAATCTAGAACAAATCCCAGATCTTCTGCTTAATTGGTTTGGAGTTAGGTTTGAGAAAATTACTAAAAACTTATGTTGCCTTCAACTTTAATTCAAAACACATTTTATTTTAATAATCAAAGTTATAATCTTATTCAATATACTGTGTGGGTCCAGGTTTGTAAAACAAAGGGAAAACAAAAAGTTCAGAATCACACAGGAATGGGAGTCACCCACCATGGACAGTAATGCTTATACTTTGAAGTATAAAGAATGACTATGCAGAGTATGATGTCATCTTATTTGCCACCAAGAGTTGAAATAAACAGAGAAGCTTTGAAGTTCAAGGTTGCAGAAACTTCACTCTTTCCTCTTAAAAGTTATAAGAATGGACACTCTCCACTATGTGCTTTTGTTTACTGAAATGAAGCTGCTCTTCAGAAGCCAAATACCTTATTGCCAAAATTAGATCTCAGGATCAAGTGAACAAAAGGCAGATCAAAAGGAAAAGGTGAATGGATAGCATTTGCAGCACAAAGAGGAAGAAAAGTGAAAACAGAGCAGTTTTATGTTTTGTATGGGGGAACCAATTAGAATGACACTAGTAAACTGAAACATCTTCCACAGGAAGCATTTGAGACTTTTTATAAACTTTATCTAATATTGGAGAGTAACCGGGCTGTGCTTAGAAATGACACACTCTGTCACATGTAAGTGTTGAATGGATGAGGCCTTAAGCTCTGCAGCTCTTTTGGAAAATTTCTATGACACTTCCAGACAATAAACTTGGAAACGGGATGAAAGATAAGACATTTCAAGTGGAAAACCCTATTATGGGCATATGAGAAAATGACATTATTCATTTTCACACTCAAAAATGTTTACTACAACCACAAACTTACCTACAGTTTCTTTGACCACATCTATTTTATATATTAAGTCTTGTATTGGGACTTTCAAAAAGTAAAAATGAATATCCATTTCTATTTTAGATGCAACAAACAGTGAATGGTCTCCATGTTTCTCTCTCCAATTAGGTAACTGAAGTTTGATTTTGATATCCTTATAGTAAGTTCCAATTTACCTCACACAATGTGATTATGATAATGAATATAATTATTGATGGCACCAATTATTTAAGAAAACCATTCGAGGGGTAAAGAAAAAGAGAGAATGAAGGCAGCAAGGAGAAGAATAAATAAAAATAAAAGGAAAAGAATACACAAGAATATTCTTGCTTCAGAATTTCTCTTCTATCTTCACTTAACAGTTAGATCTCTCAGTAGAAAGGGTAGAGAGGAGGAAAGGTAGGGGCAGGTAGGATAACCAATAAAACACAGTAGGATGGGTAGAATATGTTCCATGTCCTGCACACCATAGAGCAACTATAGTTTACAACAACTTATTATATATTTTATAAAGAACTAGAAGGGAGAAGTTTAAAAGCTCCAAACACATGATAAATGTTTAAGAAGATGGGAATGCTAATTACCTGATTTGATCATTATGCCTTGAACACATATACTGAATTATCACACAGTACTCCATAGATGTATATATGTATTATGTGTCAATTAAAAATTAAATTTAAGAAATTAGGTAGGCATCCAATTTTACCATTTTCAAGGAAAATTCACCAGATTTGCATGCAACTTTCCAACATTTTACTGACAAGTACTTAACAACGATTAAATGTGATTTAAACATCTAAAAACTGCATGTAAGTACAAATCATAACCCACCTCAGCTCTGTTGTCAGGGATAGGAATGGCTAGTAACTTGTCAATACTTGTGTTGGACATCACTGTTGTTCTCCTCAGTTCTTCCTTCAGTTCTTCAACATTTCTAAACATTTCTATTAACTGATCTGCAAGACAACACACACACACACATACATACAACTCACATGTCGGTTATAATGTCATTCATTTTAGCCACACCATCATGGAGAAGCCCTCCAGACCAAGGCATATTCAAATCGGAAACAGACTTTTCCCAGTTTGGGCGAACTTAGCAGCTTTAAGATCTATTTCTATCTGATGTAGGCTTGTTCTTAGTATAATACCATTAACCCGAGGTAACAGATTGCTCTAGGTTATAAATTTTTCTAAGGTGTCAACAACTGAAAGTTGATTCAAGGAAAATATGGTTTCCTCACAGAGTTTGATCACATAATACACTAAATAAGTATCTCTCCATTTGATTTAAAACATCACACAAATTCAGGATGCCTTTTAACCTGGGGTCCTAGGGTATCGTCAAGTTAGGACAAAGTTGGATAAACCTTGATGCTACAGAGTATTTTTCTTTAGCTTTCCCTAGCACACTTCAGTTTGTTTATAAAGGAGATTCACAGTTCCGATCTCATTTTAAAATAGAATGTGTTTAATTTCAAACTTTTTTAGGCCAGTGATTATAACTATTTTATATCTGGGTCATTCAAGGCACAGTAAACAATATTATGATTTTATTTTAGCAGACTGTGATCTCTGTTCTGCAGATGCCTTTCAATTTATTTTATTAAGTATCCCTCATGCAAATATACCTTCTTTATTTTTGGACTCAGTGCCCTTCCAATTTTGTGGCTGCCTGTTGTCCAAGATGCAGAGTGCCTTTCTTTTCAGTATTGAGGTATTATGCAAAGGAGAAATGTATTGCATGGTCCATCATGCTCAGAATATTAATGGAAAGTTCCAAATTGAGATTTCTGCAGACGGCAGTGCATCTTTTTATTTTTTAATCAGATTATTTCACAGAAGCAAATAAATCTCATCTTTGCTCCTGCTGCTGACTACCTCATGCACTTTAATATATCAGAGAAACAAAAGGTGAATGGGCTAACTAGTTAAATTTTGAAGATCTCTTTGCCATGAAATCAAATTTTCCTTTTTCCTTTCTCTGTTAGCTTTCTGTGTGTTTGCTTTAGACAGGTAACCACATTTGAAATCTTCAGGTTTCTTCTTTGTAAGGGCAGATAGCAAAGTAGGTTTGGTTGGGAACTTCAAAAAAGCCTTTCTTAAAGTGCAGCACAAGAATCACATGCATTCTAATAAGACAGCATTTAAAATATGGATGGGGAAACACCTGGTTGCTCAGAAGCATCTGCACTGTTATTGACATGCAGCATGGCCTCTATGGTCGGTATTAACTGTGTGATATTTTCCAAGTAATTCATTTGCAACGCCTGTTCCAGGAACCTGGAACAAAGTAGAAGAAAAGAAGAGATTCAACTAGGCATAACAATATTTGAAGAAAGGATTTCACCAAGGGAAAAGACAATAGAAAAACTTACCGATCCATATTTAAATTAATTTTACTTGGATCCCCAGTCAGCAAATCTCTCAGTTTTGCAGATATGATATTGTCATGGTACAGTAAACTGGTTGCTATTTCAGTGCCCAGCTCTGCTGCTTCCAGAAGTTGTACGTGAAACACACTGTCTTCACATAGACTCCCAAAGCTCATATTAGAGAGCTGGCATGATTTCTCTATCGAATTGAAAGTTTCCGATTCACAAAGAAGTTCGGTCAAGTTTCGGAGTTGAGACAACTTTCCAAAATGGAAAAAAAGTGGGAAACAGATTAATTACATTATTCTACATATTTTGTAGATGTGAATAAGCAACCTGAATTGATTTACTTAAAAAAATTCTGCATATGTGTTTAGTTAGTTGGCATTTGAAATTAATTTTATTACAAAATTCTGTTCCCTGTCATTCGAGTTATTGTTCTCTTAAGAATTTCATAAAACCTTCGGGCCTATTAGACCTGTCTTTCTCAACTATGGATTCATAAGTATAAAAAAAATGTAGTTTTTAAAAAAGGAGAAAATGAGGGGAAATAAGTAGTTTGGTTTTATTCAATTGAAATAATAATTTGATTAATTTTATATTGTAATTTGTATTTTAAATCATGTGCAAAGACAGAAAGTAGGTTTGGTATGAAACTTTGAAAAGGGCCTTTATGGGGGCTGGAGATAGAGCTCAGGTGGTAGAGTGCTTGCCTGGTATGCATAAGGCCCTCAGTTCAATCCCCAGTACCCCCCCTCCCCAACACACACACACACACAAAAGGGCCTTTCTTCCTCACACCCACTAGGATGGCTATGATTAGGACACCAGAAAGTAACAAGTATTGATGAGGATGTGGAGAAATTATAACACTTGTGCACTATTGGTAGAAAAGTAAAATGGTGGGAAAACCATAGAAAACAGTGTGGCAGCTCCTCACTAAAAATACAATTACCACATGATCCAGAAATTTCACTTCTGGGTGCATACCTCAGGGAATTGAAAGCAGGGTCTGGAAGAGATATTTATGCACCCATGCTCACTGCAGCATTATTCACAATAGCCAAGAAGTGGAAGCAAATCAAGTGTTCATCAACAGATGAATGGATAAACAAAATGGTGGAAATACATATATGTCCTATGAGATTTTATTAAGCCTTAAACAGGAAAAAAATTCTTTCACATGCTGCAACACAACATATAGTACCCTCCAGGTACTATACTAAGTATAACCACCCAGACACAAAAGGAAAACACTATGATTCCACTTACATGTGGTACCTAGAACATTCAGATTCACACAGAGAAGAAAGCTGGGTATGGGAGAAATGAAGAGCTGTTTAACAGCTTTGGAGTTTCAGTTTTATAAGACAAAAAGTGTTGAGATCAGCTACACAACAATGTGAGTGGAATCAATACAAACTACATAGTTAAACATGACTCATAAAAATATTGTGTATGATATTTTATTATGATAAAAAATTAGTTGACAAAAAATAAAAAAGTCTTGTAGCCGCCTGAAGCGCTTGGAGCAACGGAGCCGCGGGAAGAACTTCAGAAGCAAACTGGAGACAAACAGCTTTTTATTCTGATAACTTTTCTCTCTGGTTCTAACAACAACTAACACACGCCAAACACTCCACTAAAATGGCGCTGACCCGATCAGCAATTTCGGCCAAGTCACTCGAGATCCCGCAACAAATCCCGTGAGACTACGGGTGGCGACAATGGCCAAATCTCCACGGCTCATAGTCAACTGCAATTCAAGTCAATCCCCAAACAGGGCTCCTACAAAGACTTTCCTAAGCTGCAGTGTGAGAATAACATGCATTCTAATGAGACCATATTTAAAATGTAGATGGGAATACACCTGATTCTTCAGAAGTGTTGGCACTGTTATTGACATTCTCATCTGCCCTCTAATGTGATGAGGGAAACTAAGTGCTTTTGTCCTATGGAAGTGCTTTAAAGGGCTTAAAGTCCCAAGCCCAGAGGAAAAGGAGAAAGATGGAAATCAAATAAGATTCTAAGCTATCAACTGCTCCTCTCTGCAGTGCACACTTTCCTATATATTCTAAGGATATACTCCCAAGTCATACATCCTGAGGGAAAATAGAATTTGCCTCTGGGAAAGTCAGCTCTGTTGTACTTGGAAGCTACCCTAGAGCTATACTTTTTAAGAAGGGAAATAAATTGAAACAATGTCTAAAGAATCAAATACATGTGTCATTCCTTGAACCTCAGTTTCCAATCAGAAGTTCCATTTTGACAGAAATGTAGAACTTCTCCGGATAAGCATAGATTTGGGAATATTTCTTTTCATATGACTTGTCTTTAGTGGGAGGTTTATAGTAACTAAGTGAAGGTCACTTAAATTAGCCATTGATCACCTCAGATAGAAAATATCAAAGGCCCATTTTCAATCATATTTCAGATTATAATTGACCTCTGGCTTTGAGCTATCTAAATTGGTTTCAATATATATGAAAATTCTACTTACTAGTCCTATTGCTATGAGAAAATTTCCATTCTGGAATAGACCCAGTCATTCTCCCAGTTGTGACTACATATTTGTCATGTTACTCCATCCTTTGATTTTTCAAATATCAGATATGATGAAACCTCACTAATGAAATGGAGCCAAATTTCTATGTAACATTCTCCAGGTTCTGTTCTTTTGTTGTTTTATAAATCAATGTATAAATACCAGTGGTTCAATATATTTGTTTTAATTGAATTTTGAGGGTGTGACAAATTTGAATAATTTCAGTAAAGACTGAAATACATTTTTTATTGCAGGTTTGAAATTCAAGTATGGGAACTTCAGTTCATATAGTACAGTCCTGAATCAATGAGATAAAAGTTATAGGAGACATTGGAAAACTAACCACATTGATGAAGTAGGCTTGGTTCTCTGAATGGTTCTCAGAGTATAAATCAGAGTCAATAATATGGAATGCAGTGAGAAGCACATCCACCAAGGAGCAGCATTATGATTTAATAGTATTTATCACTATTTGCTACTTCATCCTAAGAACAATACATGCATTACATTTTTAGAAGGTTAATGGATCATCAACAATCAATATAAATTCAGTGAATTATTGCCACAGCTTCGAGTAGAGGCCCTGAGTCCTTTATCACAAACAGGTGTTCAGGCCTATAATTGGGCAATGATCCATAACTAACTCCAAGTCCAGCTCTGATGGAATTCCCCAGTGCCTGGCTTTCCCAGATGCATCTGAATCAAAAATTGAATTAACCTGACCTCACAATGTCATGGGCATAAAACAGCAAAGTGGCCACATTCCTGGGCTCTTTGTGCATAAGGCCCTATTCAAAAAATTAATGGCATTACAATAAAAATAGTGTGTTATCTGTATGTATGTATACCCAATATAGGGAATATCCATTTTATTCATAATTTTTCACTGAGGAAGTTATCCTGCCTGTTCAAGGGGCTGGAGAGAGAAAGCAGACAATGAAGGGAGAAGAGAACACAAACTCAGGAGCAGCAGCGTTCCTGCTAGAGCCAAAGGCCAGGAGTCACCAATGACTACCAGGCATTTGGAATTTTGGAGGTTCTAAAGAAAGGGTAGTCATAGGAATGCCATGAATAAAGTTTTGAAATATGGGCCCTAATTTACCATGGCAATGAGGATGCTGATTAACGGAGTAGACAAAACAGGGAAGAAACAATAGCCACAGGAGGAGTTTGCCTTCACTCTTTCCATAACACATACTGAGCATTTTTCATGTGTTAGACTCTATGCCAAGTGCTGGAAATACCACAATAAAGGGACAGATGTGATAATGTTCCTCATAGGACTTAGGGGCTTTTGTCAGTTTCAAATGGCAGCCATACTTGCATAAATGACAATGGATGTTCTAACCAAGGGACAAGGATTATAGTTTATTTCTAGAATATTTTCATGATTTTGATCCTCAAGAAGAGCATTACATTCAAACTGTGGGTGATGTTGAAAATTGTTCTTAGCCCCAATCCCATTCCATCGGTATAAATTGCTAAGAATATACAGTTTCCATTTCTCTACTGTGTATCTTGTGCAAACTGGTTACTTCCCAAGTAAAGAACTGCAATGAGTAGCTGCCCAGGAAACACAATAATATCATTAATGTTAATTACTGTAACATTCTCATTTGTTCATAAATTCACAAGTCAAGTCTGCTAGTTTGTGGGGACTTAGAGATAAAGAAGACATGATTTCCTAAGAGTTTGTACTCTAGTGAAGAAATAGACCCTGTCTTACAACAAACTACGATGTCAAGTGTTAGGTTCCAAAGGCCATAAATCTGTTGGTGGAGACTCCTCTTTCCTATGCCTCAATCTCATTGGCTGCCATGACATCCTAAATCACTCTTGAAACTGTGTCTTCCTTCTATTCTCTTCCACAGATGGCCAGCAGACCCTCTCTTTGTGTTTAGATTATTGCCAATGTAGCCTACTTAATTTTCTTCCAATCTCATCTCCATATGTCTCCCAGGGAGATCTCTTTTTGATAGAGATCACAACTTTCAGATCAAATTCTAACTCTCTAAGCAGAAAGAGGTCTTTTGGACCTGGGCTTGGTATCATTCCACACTTCCTTTTCCCTGGCTCTCCCACAGGCACATTCTACTCCAAGTGGACCCATGACTCTGGGACACCTATACCTGTCTTTCAGGATCATGACTATGACTTCTCACAAATCCAGTCTCTACGTCTGAGATGCATGACTTTGTGAAGACTGTAAGGCTTCAAGACTCAGAATAAGCATTAGCTCCTCTACAAAATTTCTTCTTTCCATTCCCGTGCCCTGCAATCTGAGTTGAATATACCATCTCCACACACAGATTTCTGTCCATCCACATACCACAAGTAACTTATCTCACTGTGCTATAATTGTTGTCTGTTTTTCCATCTCCTACATACTGGACTGTATATAAGTACATTTGGGTTAGAGGTTAGGGAGCACAGATAATAGATGAAAAGAATAAATGGATAAATATTACAGGAGCATATATGAAAAAGTCATTATCCTGGCTGAAAAACAGGGAAAAGGATTATACTCTAATATTGTAAGAGTGACATTTCAACTTGTCCTTGAAGAATGAGTAGGAATTTGTTAGATGAATGCATAAACTTCCTTCTCATTTGCACAAATTAAGATAATGCTAAATTAAGTACATTAGAAATTTTGATTCATGTAGAATACTAGGTCTAAAAGGCAGGTAATCTAACAAGCATATTTATTTGTAATATACATGGACATAATGTTTTGCATGCCTGCTTAATTATACCATGTTGCATATACAGCAAATCATCTCACTTGCCCTAAATAAACCAGTTCTAATTTTACTTTATCCTTGGCTACATAAATCCAATTAAACTGCTGTTCTTACTAGGAAAGCTGTTTCCAAAACTTAATAGGGTTATTTAAGAAATAAAGTGAATTTCATGATAACTTGTGTACTATATGCATGAGCTAAGTAAAGAACAATAAGAAAAAAAAAAGGATGAACTTATTTAAACTTAGGAGCTTTAAATGTTTTGGGTCACTTCTCACTCTTCTTTGATGTCATACATTTTTATATGACTTACTGGTTTCTGCTTATGATGACAGCAATACAAATAAGCAAGTCAACTTTTAAGGTTTTTTTTGTACACTGTGAAGTCAAAACACCAGCTTCAAAATCTACTCTTAAAGACTTAAGAACCAAAGATATATCAAAGGAGAAGTCATATTATGAATCCTTCTTCAAATTATGAAGCTTAACAAAATAACTATATTACTAGCCATTCCTTTAGGTATATGAATACTGTATTATGCTCTTATGGATCATATTATGTAGATATATTCACCGATTAAAAACATAGACATTACATACACCAAACACTACTGTCACCTTTTCTTTTACCAATATAAATCTAGAGCCAAAATAGAATTGCAAAGACTAAACTTAAAACTTAAAGCATCTCACCAAATATCATAGGAAGTGTTGATGAACAGTTTTTCTTTCATGACTTACTTTTGATTCTAGGATTTCAGGAACTGGAGGGAAGTAATCCTCATAGGAACCATTTTGGAGAAAAGATTTTTTAAATCGAATTGTGGACTGCAGAAGCCTCAGATTTTCTGTAGAGGGAAAAAGAGTTATTTTATATGGATTGTAAGGTTACTTGGGAAGTACATTTGAAAGACACCTTTATCCTGATTTATTACTAGGTTTTTTTTATGATAATAGCCTAGTTCAATCTAAATATAAGATGAGTGAAAATTTAACCTTTCCTACAACCATGTGGACTATAGAGTTCATTATTTTTAAAATATTCATGGATATTCTGCTTAGAGATAAAAATATTTCCAGCAAAGGTGCTACTTGGTTTTGACTCTCTGTGAACTAAGTATGCTCTTATTTCTGAGTTGAATATATTATTCAGTTGAAGCATTTGGGGGAGAGCAGGTCATATAATCACCGTGATATAAATATGCCCTTCCAACCTTGATTAATTCATGCCAGCTAAACAAAGACAAGGCTTAAATATGTGTTGTGCTATTTGCTTGCTATCAAATCTCAAAAATATATTTTGGTGTAGGAAAAAAGAATGTGTATCCCCTAGAAAATGTAAGAAAATACATGTTTTCTCTATAAAAATTCAGAATATTTGATTTAATTACAATCTTCCTGGTTGCCAACGTAGGCAGAAAATTGAAAGTAAAATGTATGAAGGCGGAAAGTGAAATAGTCTACCACAAAATTCCTTTGTTTTATGTAATTTACACCTGTTTTTGGGACCCTGCATTATCACACCTTGTTATGTTATTTAAAAAAAAAAAAACATTTATTTTATTCATTTATTTATGTGCGATGCTGAGGATCAAACCCAGTGCCTCACACATGCTAGGCAAGTGCTCTACCACTGAGCCCCAGCCCCAGCCCCCTTGTTATATTTTAACAACTAAGATTAGCAAAGGCATAGAAAAATGTCATGAAGAGTTATGTGAGATGTTTTAAATGACACTGGACAGTTGGAAAAGTTTGTCCAGGTGGCCACTGTGGCATTATCCAGTAAATGGCCATTACATTAAAATTTGTCCAGTTGACCAGGTGCCCTAATAGCAGCAATGTTAATATAATAGTAGGATTACTTCTTCCCTTCAGATATTAAACCCCTACACTGAAATGTATACATGTGAAAGGTAATTTTTTTAAACATTTTTTAGTTGTTGATGGATCTTTATTTTATCTGCTTATTTATATGTGGTGCTGGGAATCAAACACAGTGCTTCACACATACGAGGCAAGCGATCAACCACTGAGCTACAACGTCATCCCCGAAAGGAAAGTTTTTAAAAAAAATCTTTCTTTCACAAGCAGATGTTTTAAAGGCCTTAATAGTTAAGAACAGAAACAGAAACAAGGAACAGAGTTTCACTGTTAAGAAGAGTGTTACCTGGTAACTCCCTGGCCAGATCGTCAGTCATGTTTCTCACACAGGCCAAGTAGGGAAAATAAGGACTATTTGATGATATATTTAAGATAGCATCTTCAAAATTTTCCAGGATTAGGAGCCTATAGGATTTGGAGAGAATATATACATTAAGTCATCTAAACAAAAAAGTGAGGTGATTCGTTGAGGTCATGTTAGTTCTGGGTGGCTTGGCTTTGGTTGATGGGTATCAGAACCCGGGAATGTGCTCACCCTGCCTGATCTAGCCCAAGTGCCCAGGGCAGCATTACTCAAGATATGCTGAGCACTTGCTTTTTTCATGGGCATAGTCTTTATGTTTAATTATTTTAATATTTATCCTCAAATTAAAGTCTTTCTGCTTTCCTTTCAAACTGCCTGCCATCTGAGGACAGCCAAAGGTCATTGAGGCATATGTGCCTAGGAGAACACATATGTATGTATGATGTATGGCCTGTCACTTCAATTGGGAGGCTACCTCTCTATTTTGTAAATTTTGTGTACAGTAAAGATAGAAGAAATGTCAATGTCTGATTTGGGGATCATCTGCTTTGAATCAAACTGTACAGTATGCAAATCAACTAGTCCTATCTGATGTTTCACTCCAATGTTATAATACGAGTGAGAGACTTACCCTGGCATAGCTAGTGAATATAGAAAAATGTTTGCACTAATATCAAAGAAACCTCAGAGTGTTTAGATATGGGTTAACAACACTGAATCCTTGAGAAACTTTAAAAGAAAAATGATTTGCTGGCAGAAAAAAGTCTCTAAATTAGCCTTGAGAGCACCACATAGTGGTCATATGAATGACTCTCATTTAAATACAATTCATAACATCCAGATAAAAAAAAAAAAAAAGCACTTATTCCCAAAAACTTTCTGCTTTTACTTAAGCATCTCCTTCACTAGAGACTCTGGATAATACTATACCTGGTTGTCTTAGCTATTTTTAGGCAGTTAGTCTCATTATTTATCAATGCCTCCTTATAGATAATCAATGTCATTTGTCAATTCACAAATAAAGGACAGGACAGTATATTCTTAGACTAAAGAATTTTATTTTCTGGCCAAAATAAAATAAATCATGTATCAGGGAAATTTCTAAATCACATTATAAATATAAAAACCCCAATTAGATAACAAAACTAACCTTGTTGTATAAGCTAACCATATAATATCAAGTCATGTCTACATATAGCTAAGTTTCTTGTTGCTCCAATCATAAAATCAGTGAGTCAAGTCAAATCAAGTCAAGTTAAGGCCATAATGATCAATGTATTCATAGCACTGTCCTAAGACAAAAAGCCCTGAGTCAGTGTCTTGGAGTATACAATAGTTTTAAGATTGTTGAGGGAAATGAGAAGCAATCTTGAAAGAAGATCATAAAGATCTGGATTTGAGAATCCAGAATATAAAGAAGAAACAAGTGGAATTAGGATGGTAATTATAAATTTACTGCATCTATTTTCTTTCAGAGGAAATGATCCATTTGTTTTCCTTGGTATAATAATAAATATAGGTTTCAAAATAAACTCTGTTCCCTGAGAACAACTTGGAAGAATGATCCATTTTAATGTTGTATCCCACTCCTTGCTCATTCTGACACCATCCCTGTCATAGAACACCTAGCATTTGTTTTTTGTACATCACAGATTTGAGTTACTAGTGATTGAGTGAATGAATACATGAGTTTTCTAGGAAGCCGCAGAGATATTGGCTATTTTATCTGAGAAGAGACCAATGAGGCATCTTTGGAGGGCACATGTTGGGTAGCTAGATCCTGCCTCAGTGAGATGGTCCTCCCTCATCTCTCTCTCTCCTTACCTTGCTCTTCTCAGTACTACCCTGCCTTCTTTTGTGTTTGTTTTGCTCTGGCACAGTTATTACAGTATAGAGCAAGTTCCAGCAGGGCTCAGTGCTTAGCAGCAAAATATTAAACACCCAGATGGACTGGAACAACAGATTCCCATGGTTATTGTCAAGATTAGAATAAAGAACAGTTGGGCTTGAAGTAACCTTGCAATATCATCTAAGCCCTTCTTTCAGTTTTATAAGGAACATTTGATTGCCAAGATTTTTGAGAATGAATTTAACATGCTCCAAAAATTAAGATTCCATGTATATGTGCCACTCTTTTAGCACAAATACCCAATGAGTCTTTTAAACCACTTAATTGACATATTCTTGATAGAAAGTCCTAACTCCAAAGAGTTCTTACAATAAAAGGTGAGCTGTGTATGAGCACATGTTGACACCCCACACAAAGAAAAACAATTAATAAAACAAAAAATAATTATGGAGAAAATCCATGAGGGAAAAGTATTTTTGAGTAGATTTCTTTAAAAAAAAAAAAAAAACAACACTATTTTATTCTTTTATCATGTGTCACTATTGCTACTCTGTGATTATTTTTAAGTGGGAATGGAAAGGAAGTCTGAAGATAAGAAATCCCTTAATTTCATCAATCACAACAAGAGCCATCTTAAAAGTATTGAATTCTTCCTAATAAACTGTCAGCCGGCTGTCAGAGCTAACTACATTTGCTGTGGAATGGGCAAGGCTGAGGAACTGGTACTGTCAAGGCTAAGGAGCCTCCAGGCTCTGATAAAGATACCTGGTGTCAGCAATAAGCATCTACCTATTTCAACTTAAAAGGTGGTTTTAAAAATTCTTATTTTTGATGTTTCAAAGACCTATGTATTTGAAGCATGGCAGCCTAGCTATGGGGAAGCTGTCTAAGGACTAAGTTGCTCTGGGAGAAGAACCTGGGTCAGCCCTCATGGAAGAGGAAGGGGATGGCAGGAGAAACAGGAAGTGCTTGTTTATGCAAGGATGTTGTCTAGACTTTACTCTGAGTCAGAGACCTACCTTTTCATTACATAATAGCAAGTTTCTAAGCAACTACTTGGATTCTATTTTAGAAAATAATGAATAGTTTAAAATAAGTCTTACTCTTTCTTCTTGCTAGGAGTTAATTTATTTTTTGACTAAAACAAAAATTATACAGATTTATGGGATACTATGTGATATTTTGATACATGTATACATTGTGTTAGGTTAAACATATCTCCTCAAACAGTTATCATTTCTTTATGGTGAAAACATACTAACTTTTTGCAGTATGCAGTAGATAATCATCTATAGTCATCCTAGTGCACAACAGCACATCAGAACTTCTTACTCCTAACTAGATTTCAGTACCCTTTAATCAACTGTCCCATCCCCTTACTCTTTATTTTTATTTGCACAAATATTCATTAGCACAAAAACATATTTGGGGGGACTAAAGTCAAAGGATTTCAATAGTTTAATTTATCAGATTAAAGCAACCCTCATCTGGTCAGCTATTTAATCTCTAAATTTGCCTTGAACTACAGGAATTTACCTCCATCAGCTACTATGGGGAACTGCTTAATTTCCTACCATCATTATTACAGTTACTTCAGGAATCTGCTTATGTGGATGGTCTTTAGTGCCCATGGTCCCTGCTGTCACTTCCTGCACATATTCCTGGAACTCTCTACACATCCCAATAAAAATCCAAACTTAAATTATCTATGAACAGTTTTGTCTACCTGCCTATCAAAGAAATATTGCATTACCTTGATTGGAAGTATGGAATAGTTTGGTTCTTTAAAAACTAAAAGAAATATTAATGTTAAAAAATCTGAATGTTTTTATCCCCCTAAATTCATGTATTGAATTTAACTAACTCCCAAAGTGACATTATTAGGAGGTGGGACCTACAGTAGGTGATCAGGTTATAAGAGCAGAGTTTTCACAAACAGCAATGGGAATGGCCATTATAAGTAAAAGTAGCAACAGAGAGCTGCCTTGCCCCTTTCACCATGTGAGGACAGAGTAAGATGGCACCATCTCTGAGTCAGAAAGCAGGCCCACATCAGACCCAAATCTGCTGGGACCTTGATATAAGACTTTCCAGCCTGCAAAAGTGTAAAAAATAAATTTCTGTTGTTTAAAAGCTTCCTTATTTATGGCATTTTGTAATAGTGGCTTGAACACACTAACACAGATGCTTAGATTTCATGGTGAAATACTTAAAGGAGTTGGAAACTGACCTCACAGGTCTAAAATAGCATGCAGACTCGTCACATTACATATAGTTACACAACCTTAGAAGTGAAAAAGAGGTCCTCGTGTTGTATCATCCAAAAATGTCATTCAGTAATTCCACAAGAAGTTTCCATTTTACTACACTTGTGCTGTGTCCTTTCCTTTGGCAGACAATAGTTGGTTTTTATGTCCCATGGTTTTAGACACTACTAATAGAATTGTGTTTATGAACTGTTTTAATTGCTTATTCAACCAAGTTACCTACCAATTTAGAAACAAAGACTTACTGTGCAGCCAGACTGCTTGGGGACAGTGTCTGTCCGTCATCCTCCCTCCACAAGTGTGTTGTATTATCAGAGTCACCTAAAGTAATGATATTTATATAGGTAAACATTTAACATGTTTGATTAAGGATTTTTTTTTCTTCTCAGCAAAAACCATTCCCAGTCACTATCAGGGAAGGAAAGTAAAGGGGGGCTAACAGAGAGAAGGGGTAGAAGGGGGAGACAAGGAAAAAGAGAGAGAAAAAGTGGGGGCAAGGGAAGAGGAGAGAGTGGACGTGATCAAAACACAATATATGCCTGTATGGAAATGTCACAGTGAAACCCATTAATTTGTATGATTAATACACATCAATAACTGTAATATTAAAAAAAAATATGCAGCATATACACAAAAAAACTTAACTCAAGTGAAATTAGTGGGGAGAAAATGAAAAAAAGTCTAAATGCTTTTTTTCCAAAAGAATTTTATAGAAGATGTTTATGCTCTTTTTTGTTGAAAGTATTTAGGGTATTTACCAGAAATAGGTGCTTGCTGATCAAAATAATCCCAATGATCAAATGCACGCATTTCTAACAAATCCTTTCTCCATGTAAACTACTACATTATTTTCTCCCAAGACTTCTTTGCAGAGATGACTCCTAAATCTCTTGGTGCAGATTGACTACAACATGATTTGTTAATTAAATGAAGCCAATTTTCACTCTTACAGGTCACTGGACTTTTTCCTTTTGGGGGGAGTGCATGGAGATCTGTAGTTGCTTATCATATAGCCTTGGGGAACATCTGCCATCACTATTCAGTATTCTCTACATTTCAAAAAACAGCCACTGGTCATCAGGTGCAGGTATGAATGCAAATCGACTAAGGTTGACAAAACTGTTCTGAGTCATCTCAAAGCAAGTTTAAGAATTTGCAGAGTGTGGAAGGCAATCACCAAGGTGGATCTTATGGAAACTATATGTGAAGATCCAATTCAACATGGAGAGTTTCCCTAGAAGTTAACAGGTCACTGATTCAGCTTGCTGCAAAGGTTATATAATAAGAGTAAGTGTACAATAGCATTCACATGAGAGAATTGAAATGAAAATTCTGCATAAATAAAAGCACCATAAATTCAATGTTTTAAGTCAGATACTTTAGGAAAACAGTATCACATATTTCAGTCTTCTCTTCAGACATGACTCATTTCTTATAAACAATCCAATATGGTTCAATGCTTTCCCTTTTAACATTGGTCTAGACTTTTTCTTTCTTTCTCCATTCCTTCCTTTCTTTCTCTTTCTTTCTTTTCCTCCCTCTTTTCTCTCCTCTTTCTTCCTTTCTTGGTACTGGGGATTTAACCCAGGGGCACTTTACCACTGAGCCATAAACCTATCCCTTTTCACTTAATATTTTGAGGCAGTCTCACTAATTTGCGTAGGGCTGTGCTAAGTTGCTGAGACTGGCCTCAAATTTGCAATCCTCCTGTCTCAGTCTCCTGAGGCAGGGTCTAATCACTTTCAATATAATACTTTATTAGCAGCGGCTTTAATAATTCTTCCACTGTAGTACATTCTAAAGTTTTCTAAGAAGGTCCTAATGCAAAACTATGTCATCCATGCGTTTCTGGTGCTGATTAGTTTATTTTATTTGAATTAATATGTGCATAAAAAGAGTATCCCAGAATTTAAAACCTCCTTATCTACCTCCTGCATCATTCATGTGTAAGTAATGTTTGCTTGGCTCTAGTAACTAGCAGAGTGGCTTTTTCAGTTTTCCTGTCCATAGAGTGGATTTTCCTGTGCTTTGTTCAAAGTGCAGCTGAATATTATTGTTCTACGGATGGAATGTGCATCTGCAGGTTCAAGTACCAAGAATGAAGATGCCCAGAATAAATAAACCGAATTTATTGGTATCCATATATAATCAAGAATAGAGACACAATGAGATGCAAGCTTTTACAATGTAAAAGTTTCCAAAACTACTTTTCCAAGATCAAATATTGTTCACTTTGAACTCCTATGTGATACTTAGCAAATTGGCATTTGTGTACTATGTGGTTAAGAAGTTTCTTTTTCATTAAGCTATTAAAGTAAGTAACTAACAGAAATTAACTTTATGTTATCAATGATAGACTTGACCTTGAAGTTAAATAGAAATTTTCCCCTCTGGCCACTAAGGACTGTAAAGTATCTTGGAAGAACTACTGTACTAAAGAGGCCTAAATGAAGTGGAAAATGTTACGAACCTCTGGTTTTTGAGGGATTGGGCATGTTTAAAAGTGGAACCCACAGACATCTAGTGCACAGATGATTTTTTGCTTTGGTAAGGATTATTTTCTATTTAAAAATGCAATTTCATATAATATGTTACTTTGCAAAAGGCAAATTCCAATAACTCGAAAGGTCATCTCTACTCCTAAAACTCAGTCTTTACAAATGGAAGTACTAGAGCTTAACAACTGTATCAGGGATCCTTGCTGGAACTTAGATCCCTTAGGACAGAAGGAAGACAACCTTCTTCCCAGGGGCTTATTAGCATCTCCCTGCTTTCATGGTTGCTGAGGAAGCTCATTGAGAAACCCTGAATGTGTTCGTAACTCAGGTTGAATCAGAGATGGACATGAGGAGGAGGAAGAGTGTAGAAATCAGAGTGTAGAAGGGAATTGAGCACGACTAGAAAAGTGCACCGTGGGTAGAGGTGCTGCATGACTGGTCCAAACCCCTCAGGGGCTGAATGTGGGAGCAGCAGTGAGGTCTAGTGTAGCATGTACTCACATGACCCAGTGAGAAACCCTGGATTCAAGTGTGTCTATGTCCCAGACACAAAATGGGAGTGAGGCCACCTACAGAAGAGCTCAAGGGACAGGGCTCTAAGGACAGACAGATCCAGGTTCTGACCTCGGTTTGGCCATCTGCTGTGTGTGTAACTAGGCAGCGTCTAGCCTCTTTTGCCTCAGTTTCTTTGTCTGTGAAATGGGATGATAGCTGCAACTCATAGGATTATTTTGATAATAAAAGGAATTGAATATAATGAAGCACTTTGTATTGACACAAAAAAAATACTATTATTTTCCCTATTTGAAAGACTGATGTGAGACCTACAAGGCTATCTTGAATGCATTAAAGAGGTGCCAAGTAACTCTTCTATGAGTTACCACCCTTCTCCAGCTTCACTGGGTGTAAAACCATGGAGAGAAAATAAGTTTGCTTCAAAAAATACTGCTGAATGCCATGAAAACTAAGCAGGGGGTTTTGCTGGGCAATGTAACAGATATCCATACTTAGGGCTAGAGGCACTGGTGCTGCTAAATTAGCATCACTGGTTCAAAGTTGAGCTCCCTGAAGGTTTCCCAGAAATTCCTAGGAACATTTTTCAAAGGCCACAGAATTTCTGTTCAAGCAGGTACGGGCTTAGGGTTAATGACTTTTAGAAAGAGATGTAAATGTGTCTGCCTTAACCCCAGACTGATGAAATTTTAAGTGTATGAAATTTAAAAACAAAGAAAAGCTAAGCACATCAAATTTTACAGATAAAAATACATTTTCCTGGTGTATCTTCTTGTCACCTTAACCTCCAATGACATGTTTCAATAATTGCCAAAGTCATTTGCATATTCATAGACATAAGGTGTGGCCATTGTTAAATACTGAAAATTGAGTTATATCATTCACAGAGAATAGTGTCTACTTAGTAAGAAGGGCTGCTTACTTTTGTGACTTCTAAGGCACAGGTGAGCTTTAGTCCTTTGGGGGGGAGAAATCTTAACTTTATCATTTTGTATTAATTATAAGGTGTGAGTCTGCAGATGAAAAGGACAAGAAAGGTAAGAAGAATGTGAAGTTCTGAAGTCTTTAAAATGCAAATATAAAAAATACAGAGGAAATAATAAGAGTTTGTTAGTGTACTCTTTGGTTCTCTGGCTTGGACTTTTTAAAGAACAAGCCTTCTTTACTAGCATTCATGAAGACCATTAAATTTAATAGCAATCAATCTTGCAAACTAGTCATTGGTTCTGTAATTGTAGATATAAAAATCTCTAGACTAATAGAAACTGGGTACCCAAGAATATGTCATACTCTCTAATAAGAATTCTTCAGAGCCTTCTCAGACCTAATTCTCAATATGAAAACTGGTATTTAAAGACAAAATAAGGAAGAATCTGTTTTTGCATGATGCTCTCAGGATGCTTACCATATAATCCAAAAACAATCCATTCATAAAAGCTGACAAACTCAGTTGACAACACCTAATTCTAAATTCATTCAGGAGAGGTAAATGTTAACCCAACATTTTATCTGGGAAATAGAGATTCATTCCCTACAGCCCTGAACCTTTGTATGTGTCTGTGCTTATTTATCCATGTGTTTCCTTGTGAGTGGTAAATAATACTGTTCTATATATGCAAAGGCAACATTTTCTGACTCAGGAGCAACATGCTGCACTTGGTCTCACTTGAGTGACAGTGGATGTGTACTGATCTATTTGTGCTCTGACATCACTATACAGTCTCAAGATGGTTGTTTGAGGGGTGTATTTTTTGCTAATGAAAGATTCTTCCTGATGAAAGAAATCCAAGTTTGGAAACGAGGGCCCAAATCTTGTAATTCAGTTTAGACCTTTGTTCAAAAAAAAAAAAAAAAAAAGGTGGTAGAAATCTATTTGTTGAGGCTTACTTCCTGATACTTATTTTCCATCCCAAGTATAGACATAGTTTTACAAACTCAGAGAGATCATTTTCACCAAAATAAAAACCCTAGAAACTCCTAGCCTTTTCTCGGCCTTTCTTCACACTCTGACTCGAGATCTGGATTTATTTGTAGCATATGTATCCACCTAAGAATAATACCATCTCTATGTGATCACTTGGGTTGCACTCTGTTTTATATTTCTAATCTGTTTTGTGACACTGAATTCAATACAGTGAAGATGGAAATACAATACCTAGAGCTGGGGAATCCAGAGTGTACAGCACATGCTTGACAGACTTCTGAAGGGTTCTGAAACCTTCGTGAGTTTCAACACGTGGAAGAACCTTCTTCAGGACTAGCAGTGCCCTAACAAGTAAAAAAACAATTAAACCAGATTGTATTTTGAGGCTTGCAGACAGAAACAAAAGGTTATTCAAAGAGAAAATGGCTGTAATACAGAACATTATTCTTATAATATAAAAGACAAGATGCTGCTTTTATAATTTAATTATACATTTATCTGTTCATACCTGAAATCCCAATAAGTGTTCTTGAACCAGAAGAGAGACCTTTATCTTTCCAGGATTGGAAAGCTTAAGACTCAAAGACTTAGAAATAAGGGAGTAAAGTTCACATCAGTTTTTTTTCTCTTAAAACTTATAAATAACTGGTTAAGAAACACAATTTGAAAAAAAAAAAAAAAGATGTCCTTTTTCATTAAAGGGAAAATTAAATATTTTCACTAAAAAGCCAGCCCCTCCCCTACCAAGAAAAGAGCAAGTCCAGATAAAGGATCCAGTTTCAGGAATTATTATTGTTGAAGCATTTCTTAAATACTTATCTTTTGCTAAACAAATGAAAATGAAATGGAGCTTGCCCTACTTAAAGACTGTCCTCGATCTTCTAAGTGGCCCATAGGCACTTCTCCAAAGGTAGCTGAAAATTAATATCCATACTAATTGGCACTGTCTTCCTATTATGTGTATGGGTAGCCTATACTGGGGATAGGAAATCAGCAAATCTACTTTTGTTTGAATTCATTTTATATTTCCAAAATCACAATTAATTACTTTAAAAAAATCTTTTTATCCCTTTCTGGTTGTCAGTACATTGTTCAAGAAATGTCGCAACTGCACAAGGATGTCTGAATTTCATGAAAACTTTGATTTATACCAACAGTGAAGGCTGAGCCAATGCTTTAATTAACTTGAGTAGTAACCAGAACAAAAGGCTTTTGTTAACAATATGCCATTATGAAGTTAAATGTAGAACAAATAAGCTAACAGTTTTTGCCTATCAAGCTTTTTAGTAAACTCTGGCAATAGATCCAGTATGTGGGTTTACTCTCATGATATTCTATAACATTTTTGGAATTTTTAAAAATTGAAATTAAGATTGTTTTAGTTTTGGTCCCCTAGATATGAATTAAAACTGTTTATAGAGAGCTAACCAATAAGTATGTTCTGAAGGAGCCCTAATTAGGAAGGGCTGTTGTAGCTAGCTGGAAGCCATAGGTTCCACCTGATATGTATGTGACGCACCTGTAGGCACCCGCAAAGCTGAAGGTATATATAACCGGGTGAAAGCGGTCCGAGTTAGGAGAACAGAGAATTCGTCAGTCGGGCAGTCACTCAGTCGGTCAGAAGAATCAGAGCGGCCAGAACGTAGGCAGAGCGGTTACAGAAGAGAAACCAGATAGAAGAAGTAATGACTGGTCAGAGTTAGGCCGAGGCTCCTGAGGAAGACAGAAGAAAGAAGAAGGAAGAAAGAAAGAGAGAAGAAAGAAGCTCTAATCTTTCTCTAAGCTAAGCTTTATCTTTCTTTCTAAGACTCTAAGAATCTTTCTCTCTAAAAGTCTTTCTTTCCCTCTCTAAGCTCTCTCTAAGAAAGTAGAAGTAAAAGTAGTAAAAGCTTCACTCTGCCTCCGAGAGTTTTCATCCCGGGTTACGGTACCAGGCAGCTTACAATGTTCTAGGTTGTTTCTAGTATAATATGAGAATTTCAAGAGAAATAGACATGTATTTTATATAAATATATATATTCATATATATTAATATACGTTGTATATATATCTCTATATAGTATTATATATTTAATATAATTATATGTGTATATATGTGTACATACATATATGTGTGTACATATATACACACACATATATACACATATACACACATACTCACATTTATTATGAACATCTGCATTGAAGTGTTGAGAGCTCATTTGCTCTGTGCTTAAATTATGTACATAGCAGTAATCTCACAAGAAATATTTTTTTAGAGACTTCTCTGTGAACAATACCAGTCCATCTAATTCCTACATTTTCTTACCTGTCTGCCTTGTGGAGAACATCAAATAGACTGCTTAGTGAGGTGTCATTCTGAAACACATTTGGAAAGCTAGAGAGGAGCTGCCACAGGGTTGCCTGGTCCTGCACTTGTGAGAAGAAGGACAGCACTTGGACTATTTCCTGGAACACTACCTTCTGATTGTTGGGGTCCCTTGATAGCTTAAAAAACAAAACCACAAACTATCAGATGAGGCTTTAGCATTTGCAATCACATGGCTTACTGTCTTGGAAAGCATCAAAAATCTAGACTGTTCACATAAGCACATCTTTTGGATCTTCACTCAGTTCAAAGCCATCTATTATTTGAAAAAGCAACCATTTCTAAAATTCATAAGCATTATTGGATTTTTCTCTATAACTCCAGAAATTGGCATAGTAAAAGTTTGGCTAACAAAGCTGTATTTATAAAAAATATTTCAAGTTATAAATAGTTGGAAATTAAAATCAATTTCCTAAAACAAAATTAGCTTTTGAGCAATGTTCTCTTTCCTTGGGATGTGATTTAGGAGTTGGAGGCCTATCTCCCCTGTACACTTCACTAGACCCTTTATTCTTTGATGGAGAACCCTGAAGATTAATATACATGAATAGTAGAGATACTAAAAATATAGTCTAAATATATTAATGATATATATGATATACATGATGTATAGAAATATATAGATGAAAATGTTTATTATTATAATTACACATACTTAGTGTGATAAAATATTTCTGAAGTTCCACTGCAATGCAGGGAGCTATAGTTAAATTGAGTGATGGATAGTGAGTGAACATATGTAATAAACATACTCTGTACTATGAACAAGCAAAAAAACAAACACCATAGTTTTGTTCTTGCATTGGAGCATAAGATCCAGCTAGCAACTTATGAGGTAACATATTTTCTTTGTTATATTCCCACTCAAAGCAATTTCTTAGCTCATTCATACCAGTGAAGCTGAGCTCTAGTCTGCCTTAATTCAAGGTCTTTCATGCTGAGAGTGGGCCTTTGAACAATGCATTTTTGATGACATATTCTATTCTACATGACTGCCAAATTTGTTCAAAAAGGATGTTAAGTGCTTTATACTGGATTGGCATACTGCAGTAGTGACTAGTGTCTGTAATCTGGTTCTTTCAGAAACTTAGATTATTGGATGATAATTTAAAAATTTTTTTAAATTACTTAAAATAAAAATCAGAGAATTGAAGGAAAAAATATTAGCATGCATGCTTCCTTTATTCCTGTCTATACAATTTCAAAAGAATTCTGAATTCTTTGATCTTTTATTATATGAGGATTTTATGAAGTGTTGATTAGTGGTGTCATATTTTCACTATTGTCTATTTAGGACTAGCATAGACCAAATGTTATTAGCATTCTATAGTATAATGTCCTTGGTCTAATGTGCAATATTTTGGGGAAGGTATGTATTGTTACATCAAAATTCACGTTTACAAATTAGGCTTGAGGTCAATGAGAAAAGAAAAAAAGACAGTTCCATTATTTTAACTTCTGATATTTGTATAGCTCTGACACTTTAATTATTCGCACTATATCCTGAGTGATCTTACTACAGACATCAGAGAAAAGTCAATCTTTTCTTTTTCTTTTTTTTTTTTCTTTCTTTTTTTTTTTTTTTTGGTACCAGGGATTGAACTCAGGGGCACTGGAGCACTGAGCCACATCCCAGCCCTATTTTGTATTTTATTTAGAGACAAGGTCTCACTGAGTGGATTAGTGCCTTGCTTTTCTGAGGGTGGCTTACAACTTGTGATCCTCCTGCCTCAGCTTCCCAAGCCACTGTTATTACAGGTATGCACCACTGTGCCTGGCTAGAAAAGTCAATCCTTATTCAGCATAGAGCAAGCCATAGTTCTACTGCTAATATATGTCTATATTAATCATAATGCAATATTTCTAATTCAGTATTGAAATCATATCAATGCTGCACATCTAAATGATAAGTGAACATTACCCAACATTAAATGTTGTGTGAAACTATATTCCAGTCAATATTTCCAGTCCATATGGGCTAGAGGACAGGTCTTTGATTCCTATTGATTTACTGTGTGGATCCCAGAACAGAAGTAGTGTATGTCCTCCAATTGCTTATGAGATCTTGAACAGATTAAAAGCTCTGTACTCACCTGAGAGAACTGATCTTTCAGTTCCTCAAGAGAAGACTCTAAAAGGGTCATGTTGGAAAGGCAAAATTTATTGAAAACATTTTTTCCTAGTGTGGTCCAAGAGAATGCATAGTGTGGACTATATTCTGGATAGCTCTCACACATTTCTCTTCTTACATCTTCTGAGGTTGAGTTTTGCTTTAACAGCTAAAAACATGCGCAAGAAGAGCAAGATAATGTTAGTAAATGCAGATGTTAAAATATTCTACTATTCAAGGAAACTGGCCTATCTTTGCAATAGTTATTTTTAAGTCCTGCATTATTACAGCAATTATTAAAATAATAATAAAAACACACCAAGTTTACCTGTGGGATGTTGTGAAGGGAAAGTACAGGTGAATGTGGTAAATTCTTGTCATCATTATGACTTAAATGGCTTACA
This sequence comes from Tamias sibiricus, assembly GCA_025594165.1. Taxonomy (NCBI): domain Eukaryota; kingdom Metazoa; phylum Chordata; class Mammalia; order Rodentia; family Sciuridae; genus Tamias; species Tamias sibiricus. Next base: position 80,202,714 of record CM046660.1, on the reverse strand, counting down.
TATGATTTGTTTTACTAATCTTATTCCTGTCTTTGACCAGAAAACCTAAATGCAATAGGTGTTTTTTGAAGAATGCTTCATCCACAGAAATTTTATTAATAAATCCTGGGCACTGAGCAGCAGAAACTCAGGTATCTTAATGCTTTATGATGTTTCCTAGGATCATGACCTTTGGAAATCATCATCTTTGAAAGACTTCCACCACGTATAACAAATTAGAATTAAAAAAAAAAAGACTTCCAAAAGAAGGAGCTTCAAGGTCTATTCTTAGGACCAACTGTTTGTTTTTAGAAGTGAACACATGGTTTATGTTTCATTTCAGTCTCTTATGTGAAGAAAAAAAAGAAAAAATACATATAAAAATATTTAATAATAAGCATAATTACTAAAAGCAATAATTATAAGTTCTTTTTATAATGGGATTGTTATAATCCCCCTGTATTTTCCATATACAGATTAGTAGCATATGCTGCATGATTTTCAGCTATAATGTTGATCACTTTCACCATTATTAATTTGTTTAGACATTTACAGAGCCAACTATATTCAGTGATAACACTTCAGGGGTTCCTTCTAATAAGGTGAGGATCAACTTCATCCTCCCTAAAGTTCACATCACAAAGGATACACTCTGCTTTTTCCAGCAACTGAACTTCTAAGTATAATGGAACAAGACAGGATCCACTTATCTAGGATGTACAAGAAGTGCTAGGTCTTCTAGTCATCCATCCATATCTCTTTTCTAACATTACACATAAACTCACCCAAAAATGATTTCTCTACTCATTCTTGCAAAAGTTGCAGAAAGTGGTAAAGAGAAAGAAGAATCAGAAAGATTGCTGACATAGGCATCAATATGTCATCCTAATTTTTACATCCCTTCTCTGCTCCAACTACTCTAAAAATATATATCTATACATATAGAATTCACTCTGGGCTTATCTTCCCTCGATATATGGCTCTGTGCTGCCTCACAAAATTCTAAAATTCCATACCATATGAAAAAGAGGACTTGGGAGTTTCAATACAATAAAGTGGTATTTTAGAGAATAGTATTTCTATTCTAGATGTTAATGAATCTACCTGAAGTAATTCAAGACTGTTATCTAGGAACCAATATGGAAGAAACAGAATGGAATAGAATAGCTTTTCCTAGTTTACACACTGGCCCAATGGAGAGAAGTTTTAGAATGTACTTAACTGGGCATATCCAGCTTCCTGGACAAGGCAGGAATATTTAGAGACCTCAAAAATTATATAAACTAGACATTCACTGTTTAGATTGCACTGAATGGGAAAGTCTTCTATTCTGGCCAGACTGGCAGAATTGCCTTGAGGAGCCATGGAAACATTTCCTGGAATCCGTTTTTGTGTCATCCTTTGATTTATATACATGACCCATCTTATGGAGATGCTTCAGTCTCTCAGAATGTTAATCCAAGGGTCACTGACAGAAACATAATAAGCACTAGTGGTTGTGGTTAGTGGAATGTGAATAAAAGTAAAAGACATGTCTTATGATTCAGATGGAAGAAATGGCTACTACATGATTAATTATTTTAAATGTTTATGTATGTGAGAGAGAAAAAAAGGAGAGGTGGGGGAATAGCATTCCTCAGGCAAAACTGTCAAAATTATCTCCTCTTCATTTCTGAAGAGAATGCAAGGCAGGACTCAATGTTTACCATACAGTCTGGTCAAAGAAGTCAAATCTATGAACCAGGGTAGTTGAAAGACAACAAGGAGAAGTGGGGATTGTATTTAACAGCAGAATATCTGTTCTGCCTAAAGGCACTCAAATTTAATTTCTTAAAATCCCCCCACATACACATTTAGCTTACAGGCCACAAGTTCACACCTCTTGTAAAAATTATGTTTATTATCTTGCAATCTGGGAAATATAAAATGGATGATCACTGGAAACAGAGAAGGAATCCATAAGTAAGCTTTCTAAAATATGCTAAAGAAAAGGATTTGCCTGCTTAGGGGAGATATTTTCCAAAACTCTTATTTTTCAAAAGACATTATTAGTATGGATGAGGTAGCAAGTTCAAAAAGTATTATAGCTTCATTTTTTTCTTCCCTGCTTCAGAATGTTAAAAGTTCACATATCATACCACTTTACTTCTTACTAAATGAAACCTTAAGTTCAATTAAGGAACTTACCAGGGAAGTAAATAAATGCCCAGGAACTTAAGGAACCTCACGATGTCTTAAAATTAAGCTGTTATTGAGTGCCTAAGAAAAGAAAGTGCCTAAGATGTTACTTAAATGGAAAAGGCACTCCAAACTTCTTCCTATGTGAGAGATACCTCCAATAACCAAAACACATTTGTTCAACCTCTTTATTATCTGTCCATTAAAAAACTAAATGAAGTTACCTTTTCCAAACTAAGGATCTGTGCAAGCACTTGACTGCTATTGAAAGTTTCTGTTCCAGCATCTTCCAAATCAGAACTTGGACTGGGAAATACCATAGCTGTAATAGAAGAATGTATTAGAATTCTAAACACACACACACACACACACACACACACACGAACAGGATTACATAAGAATCCATAACAATCCTTTGTAACCTCTTATATCCCACAATAAGAATATGCTTAACTATGCCTCTCCCATGAAAGTTTCATACTGACAAAATGGCAAATCCATGAGTTTTTCTCCTCACATAAAATTATGGTTTGGTCAGCTCCTCTTTTTTCTCCATTCATTCAGATATCATTTGCTTTCATTCCAGTTTGTGTCATTAAACTTCATCATCAATATTATTGCCCAATAAACTGACTCATTTCTCTGCAGGCCTAGAGAATTTAAGGTGCCTCTACTAGCTCCACAGATCCATCATATCTAACATCTGTTCAAAGGATCTGCCAATGCACATCTGGTGATAATGGTCTTTCTTTTTAATTGTCCAATTGGGATGCTGAAATCTGCTTAGGATCATAAATTCTCTCCTCCCCAAAGTGGTTTCTGAATGATATTTCAGATCAAATAAATGGAATGAAGCAATTAGTCCAGACTACAGTATATTCTAATTAAGTAATTCCCAAAGGGTCCTCATCTAGTACTATTTATAATGTGGCAGAGTTTTCTGAGTTTAGAGAATTAGCTAGAAGTGTACATTCATTTATACCATGGATATTCAGTAAGCCAATACGGTGACTTTTATGAATTTTGAACACAAGTACTTGTTATCCTCATAACAAAGAATTTTAGTATTTAAAGATACCAGTAACCCAACATCAGAGAGATGTATGCTTTATTTTAGTGCCCACAGGGCTGAAGAATTTACTGTCTGATTTCTCCAGACCAAGTAAATAACATTTGTGAGAAGACTAGCCAGGGGGGAGAAACATAATCTGTGGCTACCAAGCAAAGCAAAGCTTATTGGACTATAAGACCATGACCTTATTTCTACTGTGATTTAACCTACTCAGCCAAATACCCACAGATCATTCATAACAGAACATTAACTACTCAAAACCATTTACCACCATGTTCCTACTACATTAACCCAGGACTTCTTTCATTGACTTCATCAACTTGTATTGGAATGCTATTTAATATCATAGTCTAAAATATTCCATGGCATTGTTAAAGATACTCCTTTTTCTTCCCTTAGAGCACCTATTCCAACTAACAAAAATCTTTGTTCACTAAAATATCCCTACTCCCTAATATATTTGAGATACTTTCCAATAATGTTTATTACCAGGCTTTATGACCATCCCATAACTATCTAATAGCAGACAAGTAAAGAGTTAGGATTCAATTCTGGGATGCAGTACAATTCTCAACACCTAGGACTTTGTTCCTAAAGGGTATTTCAATAAGAACTTAGTTTCTTATTATTCTGGTGAACTTTATATAATTATACCACTGCACTCAGGCAACTATGAGGAATATTCTGATCTCTTAGGGATATTCTAAACATTCCATCTTTGTTTTAAAAGTTTGAGGTATGAACCTTTTAACGATTAGACCTTTGCTGGCTGTTCCAAAAGGCCTATTCCACACAAAAAAAGAGTTAGCTTACCCAATGATGCATGCCTTCTTTCTGGAACTTGGGTGCTCTGGAGTGATAAATTATTGTCCTTCTCGAGGTTGGATGACTTTTTCAGAATTTCACTAGAGAAGAAAAAGCAAAAACTCTATAACTTCACCCACATTAATTTCAGTTAGTTAAAGCAATGTATTATGTGGCAGATTTCAGAGCTCTCTCGGGACTTTCAAATTTTTCATCTACTTTCTAGGATATTAAAGGAAGAATTTGCCTAACCATACACCAATGAATATATAAGACCTTCTAGAAGGTAACTTTTTATTCAGAGAAAATGACCTAGAGGAAGTTTAAAAATAATTATTTTCTTTTAAACCTGTAGTAAGGAAATTACTGGAAAAGAAATTAAAATTATTGAAAGCTTTTATGATATGTTTTTCTCTTCAGAAAGTGATGGATCCCAAGTAGATGAGTCCAGAGTTTTTTTGGAGACTGAAACAAAGGTCTACTTATTTGTCAACAATCAAAGATAGATTGCATTTTGAAGATTTTCTCAGCTTAATAGTACTTGTAAGACAGATTCAAGGAAGAAGGAAAAGAAACAGCATTTATTGAGTATCTAGTATGTGCCAGGAACTGTCACTGCTGTCACCACAGGTGGTACCAGGTATAAAAGGAACATAACCAGATGTTCAACTGCCCCCAATGTGTCAATGCAATAAAAAATATAAGTATGTGGTGCCAGCAATCCCTGCACAATATCATCTCTGGATACTAGATTTTGGAAGAAAATATTATTAAACTTTCCTACAATTTAGAAACCCTCTTTTTAAAAGAATCATTTCCTGTTTAATTTCCTTGAAAACTGGACATACCTACAAGTGAGTGCCTAAAATAAATGTATATATTTCAAAAATAAAATCAGTACAAATATCTGGATGTACATAATATCCAGAGTTCTGAAAAGTTTTGAATTTCATGTAGCGCTTTATTTAAAAAGCATATTAAAGATACCTTAAGATGGCAAGCAGTTCTGCTTACTACTGTGGTTCAGTTTGACTTCTGTTTTGGAAACAAGATCGTTGTTATTTATAATTGAAAAAGTACATTCAATTTTTTTTTGGTGTGTTCTTCTTATAAAAATGATAAGAAGAGGTAATATTTGTTTCCATTCCCCAGTGTTTTTCCAATATTCTCCTTAAAATATACTGGTTGCTCCAAAAGTTCTGCATTCTAATGTATATTTGAATTATTCATGACCCTGTCTGTATTCCCCTAAATCTTCCTACATTCCTTACGCTATTTGAATGGGAAAACCATTCAGACAAAAAGAAGAACTGACCTGAACCTTTTCCCTTTTCTCAAAAAAAAAGTTTCAAAAAGTTTGAGAAAGTTGGATTTACTTCTTTTTTTTTTTTTTTTAATTCAGCTTGCAACTCTATAAGGAAGACTATTGAATATCAATACATTTTGAAAACAAAGAGGGAAATGGCCTTCATAAAAATTTTAAGGACTAGGGACAATGATGAAAACCAAAGACAGAATGACAAAGATCAAAATAGCAATGAAGGAGCAAGGGAAAATGGACTGAATAATAAATGTGAGCGAGGAAAAAAAAAGTAAGAGACAATTGGAAGTTAAGAAAGTATGCTCTTGGAGAAGCAAAGCCGCATCTGCTCCAAGTGGACTATGTACCCATCTTCTCTTGTTTAGATAACTACTCCTACCAATATTCTTTAAACATGAAAATGGGACAAACTTATTCTATTCCCAGCAAGTATCTGGCTCATCTAGACTGAGCTCACTCAGCAGTAAAGTGACTACTCCAGAAAAGGAAGCAGGGAGGTCCCTTTTTTCAAGAGGACTTTTCCTGGATCAGGAAGTACCCATGGTTACATGGTTCCCCACATCCTATTCTGTGGTCTTTCCTTGGAAGTAAGAACTTGGGATATTGTGTGTGCTTTGCTATTCCTCTTCCTGAAAAATTTCTCCAGTTTCATTTTGCATTTACAAAGTATGGCGTAATGGCATGTATCCACTGCCATTGGACATTAAAACTGATTCCCTTAAATAAAGCAGAAACAAAATAAATGGACAAAAGAGAGTATGTTAGGAAGAAGGTAAATTTAGTCTATAAGTTGAAATACAACTATTTTCCTCAAACAAAGCTAATTAATTCTATTATCTTTTTTGTTTTTTCAGTACTGGGTATTAAACTCAGGGGTGCTCTACCACTGAGCTACATCCTTAATCCTTTTTAATTTTGAGACAGAGTCTCTCTAAGTTTGCAAAGGCTGGCCTCAAACTTGCAATCCTCCTGCTAGCCTCCCAAATCACTGGGATTATAGGTATGTGCTACCAGGCCTGATGACTATTAAATTAATAAAGGAGAAAGAAGGAAATCAGTCTAATTGAGTTAATGGCATTTTCTGAATTTTCTAATGAGCATAATCATGCTTATAGACAAAGCTTCTTACAGTCATTAAATCGTACCCTCTCCCTTGTTTCACACACTTTTTACATACTTATCTATATCCAAATGTAACTATTCCCACCACTTTTTCATTCTAGACTGTGACATCTTTGGAAGCAGGTATCACGTCTCATTCATCTTTAAGTTCCCAACAGCTAGCATAGTACCGGACTAAAAGATCTGATGGCCTATTAAATAAAAAGAGTATTGCTGGGGTGTGGCAGAAAGAACTTCAGAGTTACAAGACACCTTTGGAATTTCAGCTCTGATCCTAGCCATGTTCTTTCTCATCTACACATTAGGAACGTGAATACCTATCATTATGGCTTGGATCTGAGGTGTCCCCCAAAAGCTCCTGTTAAGGCAGGAATATTCAGAGGTAAAATGATTGGGTTGTGAGAGCTGTAACCTAATGATCCATCCTAGTTTGAATGGGACAATTGGTGGTAACTGTAGTCAGGGAGGGCATAGCTGGGGGAGGTGGGTCACTGGAGATGTATCCTGGAAGAGTTCTTCTTCCTATAGCCTGTTGCCCCCTCTCGACCCCTTCTGTTTCCTTGGTGCCATGAGGGGAGCTGCTTCTCTCCCTCACACACTTCACCCATGATGTAATGCCTCACCTGGGCCCAGAACAATGGAGTGTGGCATTTATGGACTAAAACCTCTGAAACCATGAGCTCCCAATAAACTTTTTTGTTGACTAAGATACCTGTCTTGCAAAGTGGTTGTGATTGTAAAGTGAAATATGTGTACTGAGTATCTGTGTGGACCCTGTGGTCACAGGTACTCAACCAACGTTAGCTTTTCATCAAAGAACTCACAAAAGAAGATGGTGCAAACATGATCTTGACCATCAGCATAGATATGAAGTCCCATACTTATGTATACATGCTTTTAGTGCAGTTCCCTCAGAATCCTCAAGAAGTAGGATGCCAAGTAGATATACCCCATTATTTTGTAGATCTGGAATTGGCAAGCCATGACTGGTCAAGTGGATGAGGCATAGGACCTTATCCAGGGTTTTGTGATCCCTGCTTCATTTTGTGGGTGTATGCAATTTCATTATTCATGAAAGAATTTTTCCCTTTGTAGTAATAATCAATTTTTACCTCCTTTAGAAGAGTCTTGAGAAAAATCTAGAGAGCACTGTATTGGCTGATAGTATGATTGTTTAGCATATGGCAAGCCACTGGTTACTTGATAATAAAGATTGTCTCTTGAAACACCTTATGACTGAGGAAGCATCTTTTTCAAATGGCCTTGACCTGCTATCCTCATTGCATACCTGATTCTGCAAATGTTCTTGAAAGAGGAAACACCCAGGGATGGCACCCAGACACAAACATGTAATCTTATACTGTACCTGACATATGCATTAATTAACTCATCAACATCTGTTAAATTCCTACTATATGTATTATAATGGGCAAGTCAAGTAAGAAAACCAAGCTTGAAATATATTAATGGTTAACAATTCAGTAAGGACATGCATAGGAGATGACGGGAATACATGACAGGGCCCCTGAATCAGATATCATTGGTAATTTTTGTAGAATAAGATTCTTAGAATCACAATCTTAATTCAAGCCTCTTATTTTCTTAACATATTCCCTCCTTGCTTTCACTAAACAGTGGGTCTCATCCAGGAGCAATTTTGCCTATCTCCCTCAGAGATTATTTAGCAATATCTAGAGATATAATTGGTTGTCACACTGTGTGTGTGGGTGCTACTGACACCTAGTATGTAGAGGCTAGGGGTGCTACTAAACACCCTACAACACAGAGACAACAAAGAATTATTTGTTCCAAGTATTAATAACATCAAGGCTGAGAAACCCTGCACTAGACTATGACACATAAATAGAACTATTCAATGGTAACTCTTCCCCATTCCCACTCCCTAGGATCAACCCAACAGACTTAATAACTCTGAGAAAGTCACATAGAATCTATTTCATACTGGATATCTCTGGGAAATATATTAAAGCATTATGCAAAACTTGGATGCTCCCTGAATTTGGAATGTAGGCTCATATGATTCCAGAAAATTCAACCCTGGGGTGAGTGAAGAAAAGTTGACTCAAATCACCAAGCGATCTGTGTGGCATCATTTAACTAATTTTGGTGGACAGAGCTATGCGTACAGTACCACAGAGTTGACTGAGGAGCTCTCCTTTGAGATGTCAGAGTCATGCACCCTGCTCAGTGGTATTTATCAGGCTGTTTTGAATGGGACCCAATAAGGGAAACATCTTGCATTCAAGATTTCCATTATGTTAGGAAGAAAACTAAACTCAGAATAGATTTGACTTCTCAGTCATGTCTACCAACAGTTACATTTGGGAAATGTCACATTTATATATATCATCATAATGGTAGATGTTATGCCTCATACTGAGTCTTAATTTCCTGTGAAAGGGAAAGACTACCTGTATGGGTGGTATGTGTGCACCATGGTAAATTCTGTCTATAAAAGGAATTCCTACTGGGAAAGAGGCATATGGCATATCCTGGAAAGAAAATTTTGACATTCTTTTTTGTCTCTAAGGGTTAGTTAAATTTTTATATGTATTTTTCTCTTTTCCCCAGAATTATAATTATGTCAGTGACATCTGGAAAGAAGATGTGAAATATGATGCCCTAAGCCTGCTTCTAATCCCAGTTCCAGATGACTTTCATCATTGCTTCTTAACTGCAAACAGTAACTAAGGGCACTGTCATGGTCATGAGTCCCTCTCAGTGATTCCAAGCAGCCATTCTCCCTGGCTATCTCCACATAGTCATTCATATGGAAATTTTAATTGATTTAGTCATCTTCTTGCACTTCATCCTGACCTTAATTCCTTAAGGGTCACCCAGGCTTCAGATATAATCCCTGCTGGTCCATGTTCAAAACATCTCTCTTTTCAGCGGCCTAGTTATAATCAAGATTGAGATGCCTTAATGCATTATCCTGTCTTAGGATTTTTTTTATATTCTTAGGAAGGGCTTAGGAGTTATATTATGAAACCCAAACAAGTATACTTCTAAACAATTTTAAAGGCACAATGTTGGGCAGACAAGAAGGTGTGTATGTGTTAGAAACATGTGGAATGGGGAGGGGATGACTTAATGGTGTCTTTCCAATGACAGTGTGCAGATTATGTTCTGCTAGCCAAGAAACAGGCAGACTCATCAGGCAATGCTTCAAGGAAATATGCAATTTCTCCATTACAGTTAGAAGCAAAGCTATCTGCCTATTTTTCCTTTCCTACTATACAGGTGCCACCATCTATTTTTCTCTTTCACTAAATTCTGGGATTCTTCCTCCATGGCCTTTCTCAAACACACCTTCTTGTCTTCTGGTAACCACACCCTATCTGTCCCTAATGACCACACCCTTACTGGCTAGGGGAGAACTCTCCTGACATCTCCCCACCCACACCTACTTCCACTCCAATAATACAAACAACATGAGACTCAAACTCTTCAGACACAAACCATGCCTTTAGGAACTTATGTACTTATTCACCATTTGTGCTAATGTTCTGGGAACAGTAAGAGCTAAACAAATATTCACTACACTTACTATGTTATGTAGTCATTTACCTGCCATCTTGTCTCTCTGTCTCCCTTTCCCACTAGGTTGTATATTCTTTCAGGGCATATCATTTTCGAATCTACAGCAACCTGTATAGTTCCCAGCACATTGTATATATTCAATACATTCTAACTGAATGAATGAAGAGTTTGGCTTGAATGGCAGTTAATACATTCCTCCAGTATGTTCTTAGATAAATTAATTTTAACCTTTCTTTTTATACTAATTCTAGCTGAAATGGTTACTAAATGGCTATACCTCAAAATTAAAACAATAAGACACCTATGCATCCTATGTCATCTTTATAGTCAGATGAGGGCAAATACCTGTTCCATATCCACTTACATTCCCAATGACATCTTTAGGTTAATTTCTAAACTCATTTATATTTTTTTTAAATTTTAAAAAACAAAACCCTAGGCATTTTAAAATTATCCCTAAGTAAAATTGGATTAGCTATTTTTCAAATTCTGTAGGAGTCGTACAATAGGAGCAGAGGTATGAACTGAGAAAACACAGGTCATGAGAAAACACAAGTGTCAATGAGAATAGGGAGCAAACCCATAGAGGCAATTTCTCCCCAGGATCCACAGGAATGTTGAAGCACTTCTCCAAATAATGACCCTGTGAGCTCTGGGGGATGATCTCTGCCATTCGCCAACTGTGTGAGCAATGGCACAGCCAGGGGTTCCTACTGTTTGATGCATTCCTACACAAGTATAGGGAGGAAGGACAAGGGTTAGATCTGTGATGTCAGATCATCCGTTGTGCAAAAGAGCAAGAAACCCATAAATGTAATCATTTCTTTTTTTCAGACAGCTAGCTAGAGTGGACGTTGAGTACAGTGTTGGATTTTTTAAAAAAACATCTCATCCTGAAGCTAATGCCTAAAGAAGTATGAGTTTAATAACAGAAGGCTAGTGCCAAAAGCAAAATCACATCAAAACACTTGGCGACTGGCCAGCAAGTAGTGACTGCAGTGTGATCATGTCTTTCAGAAGAGCGTTTTATTAAAAGAAACATGGCAGGCATCTTTTGATGAGACCAAAGGTGCCATTTTTCTTTTCCTCACTTACAGAAGAGGAAAGGAAGACTGCTTTGTTTCTTAATGAGGCTATGCTGTTGAATCTTCCTTCACCAAAGGAAGCAATTTAGTGGAATGGTTTACCCAGTAACCACACGCCAGTTTCATTGCACAGCTATATAAAGCATAAAAGTTAATAGCATGGTGGGAAATATCATTAATACAATTTTATTATTGTACATAATTTTCTAAATTAAGCTCCAATTACTTGTACTTTTGAAAAATACAGAATACACAGCAACATACAACTTGAGCTAGACAAACTACCTGGAGGTTAGAATAAAACAGAAAAACAGTTCTGACTATAGAATAATCACTAGATGATCAAATAAACCTGGACTTTAATCCTACTTCCAAAACCAACATAAAGTCTCATCTCACACAACCCCATGAGTTTGATTCTCTATACTACAGCTTTGAAAAATACTCCTTTTGGGGGAAGTATATCTACATGATTTTTAGCGATGTTAACTCTTTCCTTCTTAGTTAGCTCTTGTATCATCCTTAGAGAAAAGGAACACAGTAAGATGCCATGATCCTGGAATGCCCTTTTATTCCCCCAGGAAACTAGCCAAATTAGGGAACAAAGAGAGCAGGCCTAGGCCAATAATTCCTAGAGTAACTTGAAGGACACTGACCTTGTCTCATGTATGCTATACTTAGGGTGGGTTTCGTGTTATCTGTAGAAAGCTCCTTTCTTGCATGTACACCAGGGCACTCACTTCTTGGGATGATGGTCATACAAGCAAGGTAATGCTGATGATGTCACTGCTTCTGAAGCCTAACATATAAAACCCCTCTCTCAGTGGTGACTGGCACAAAACCAAGAGCACTGTGGAGAGGATACATGTCACTCATCCAACTGGCCACCACAGACAAAACACTATGAGGGATGAAGGTGTTATTTGGTTAGCCTGTTTCCACTGAACCTTCCCTGTGAGCATTTCTCTTCAAAGCCTGATGTCTAGTATGCAGTCTCTAGGTATTTCCTTTCATCTCCTGCCAACCTATCACACTGCCCTGGCACAACTGGGCTGGGGACCTAACAGTTCATGGGGAACAAAGGTATAGAGAAGAAAGCCCCAGGTGGGGCTGTCATCCAATCATAAATGATGGACATGAATGTTGTCCATATTTCCTCTAATACTTGCTTTACAAAATGTTCATCTCTAGTAAACCTCATGAATGTCTCCCTTTTCCCCAGCAAGAGCTGGCCCAGGAAGTATAGATATACTCTAAGTATAGTATACTCTAAGTATAGATGGTATGCTGCTCAGGCATGCTGGTCATACCCTCTCCTGTTATTGTTATTGATTTAATATTCTTCCCATTAGAACACTGGCACAAATCACATCTAATTCATCACTCACATAGGGACACATGGACCATCAACTCTGGGACAATAGGGAATACCACTCTTCCATCTCACCTTTATGCTGATTGCACAAGAGGGCAAAAGCTCTAGCTGGCTTCGGTCTCCTTCCAGAAACTTACACTGGTGCTCACTGAGGCAATGTTTGTGTATACCTAGAGCATGCTATTCTCAAAACCATGGGTTGTATCACTTCTGTGCTTAAAACTTCTCAATGGATTCTCACTATGCTAAAATTACCAAGCTGTCTCCTGTCAGTGGCGGCAATTGAATTATAGGTTTTGAAACTGTCCTGTGACAGAGGTGATGCCCTTCTGGGAAAACTTTCTGTGCAAAGGTGCCCATTGAGATAGCCCAGTTGCTATGGTGATGCCCTGTGCAGTAGGGGATTCTGTGCTAGCCACAGAGCCATTCAGTTCTTAACCTCCCGTCTCAGATGCCAGCTCCCAGGGATAGAGGATTGTGAGCATAGAAAGATAACTACAATGTTTCACCAGTGCTGTAACCTTCAAGCCTGCCTGTTTAATAGAAACTTTGAACAATGGGCTTCCTGGGTGCCACAGGAAGCTCCTAGCACTGCAACAGTGAAATAGCTACAAGAATGTTTCTAGTTCTGTAACTTTCTAGTGCACAAAGAACAATGCCTCTATGGTCATTAACTTCCTGGTTATGAGACCCTATGTAATAAACTTCCTGGGCCAGCTCTGTGTTGCTGCTTCTCCACCCAAGATCAGTATCCCACCTGATCCCACTTTTCTCTTTAAATGTTTGTGTACTTTTCTTAATCCCCCACTGCCCCTTGCCATCAATTAATAACCTTGCAGGCAGCAGCAGTCCCTTTACCTTTGAGCCTGCATGCTCTGTCTCCTGTGTCTCCTGTCAGCACATCCCTGACAAATTCATCATCCCTCTCTGTGCTCCAGCCACAATAGCTGATTTTGAGCTCCTCTAAATGGTCAGGTTGTCCCCACCTCAGGATCTCAGTTTCTGTCTGTGACACTCTCTTCTAGAAATTCACAGGCTGCTGGGGTTTCTCCTTGTCCCTGTTGGTCTCTACCCAAATGTCACTTTCTGAAATAGGCCTTCTGCCATTCCATTAAGTTTCCAACTTTCAACTTCTACTTCTTGACCTATCTTAGTTTCTTGCTGAAGCACTTATGCCATTGTGCTATTTATTTTTGCTTTCCCTTCCATGAGAATGCAAGTGACAAAGGGTAAAAAAATGGTTTTATTCACCTCTGTATCATGGTGCTTGGAATGGTGCTTGTGACACAGAAGTACCTCTGTTACTGTCTCTTGAATAAATTAATAATGAATGACTGAACATCAGAATTGTCCTAAGCACCAGGACTAATTAACTTACTAAAACAACAAAACCAGAGCAAATTACTAATGCAAAAATTGTGTGTCCCAAGTTGTTTCCCATGATAATTCTTGACATGTTTATATTTTATGCTAAAGAGTTTGTAGTTGCTCTCTCTTAAAACTTCACCCATATTATTTAGTGACCAAAACCACAGTGATGACATTAAAGGAGAAATTGTGATACATGCTAAGGAATTTAATATTCAAGTTTGGGAGCCAAGTATCTCTCTGAGTATACACAAATGTAATCTTTTCTCAAGAGACACTTTTAAAAAATCTCTAGCAGAATTATCTCACAGTTGACTCAAAATTACAATGTTGTTTTCAGTTCTGCAGATAGCTAGGTTCCTGGGAATCTCTTTGGGTTTCTAATCCCAGGAAGGAAAATTGAGATTGTGAATGGTCCAGATTCCCTATCATCATTCTTCAGCTGCTTCTCACACAAAAAAAAAAAAAAAAAGAGCACACATTAACCTCATTTAAAGGTTGTTGTTTAGTTATATATACAGCCAACTTTAGTACTTTGAATTTTGAGATCCTTAATTTTCTTATTTGAACTTTCTGGTTTTTATTTCATCTGGAAGTGCCACATAGAGTCACATAAATATGTCATTCTTCCTGGAGATGATGCCCTTGACATTTTTCTGATGCTTGTGATGAAGTTGTAGGGCTATGTGTCACTGACAGAGGATCTTTGGGGCAAGGAAGGTAGAACTGCCTTGATTACTCATCTTCAAAAAAGCAAAATTTGAATAATTCACTCAAAATAGATTATGCTCCATCTCACATAATCAAAGTGATTCTAATGTGTACTTACCTTGCTTGTCTTTTTCATAGTTACCGCATCACATTTGTGGACACAGAAAATAAGGTTGTATAGATTTATAGGAAGACTACACTGGTTATCTCATAAAGAAAAATGATTTTATCTCTCAGAAACTAACTCAACGCACTTGGGAAGTGTTCCCACCTGTCTTTAAACACTGCATCCTCGATTCCTTTCCTACGGAGCAGATCTTGAGGCCCGTAGGGTGTGTCTTTGCATTTAGAGTCTGTGTCACAGAGTAGGGTTTGTAGGAATGGGAAGAATCCGGTACTAGGAAGGTTTCGAGGTGCCAGGTAACCTGAAATTAATAAATAATAGTTATATTACTATGACACATTTGCCTGGGCAGAGAAAGAAGTATAGTAATAACTGCATCTTGTGAAATTTCATTTTGGATAATACTATTTGGGTCCTCTGAAGTAGCCCATTTCTACAACTAACATTAGACATGGAGGGTGTTTTGTTTAACATGATGCTTCTAAATTGACTAATATGAATTAAAGGCTTAAATATGTCTACTGCCCCAGGGATCTTTCTTCTGTGGTTTATTCTAAGGAAATGATTAAAGGTGTTTCAAGAATGTTTGCTGGAGTGTTTTTTAAAAAATAAATCACAGTGTATAAATATAATAAAACACAAGGTATCCAATAAAGCATCAATTAATATGGAAAAAAGTTTATAAAATATCAGTAAATGAATATGTCAGAAAGCCAAAAAAATTTTAAAACAGTATGAATGGAATTTCATATGATTTTTTTTTACTTATTTCCTTTTGACCATATATTAACCTTTTTTCCCCACAGCATACATCTACTTTTATAATCAAAGTGGGTATAAGTGCAGTCAAGTTTTCAGATACTAGCAAATATTTTTGGTTTCTTCAAAATATAACATTTTATTTTATTTTATTTTATTTATTTTGGTACTGGGGATTGAACTCAAGGGCACTCGACCACTGGGCCACATTCCCAGCCCTTTTTTGTATATTATTTAGAGACAGAGTCTCACTGAGCTGCTAAGAACCTCACCATTGCTGAGGCTGGCTTTGAACTTGTGATCCTCCTGCCTCAGCCTCCCAAGTGCTGGGATTACAGGCATGCGCCACCATGCCTGGCAAAATGTAACATTTTAATTATCCTTTATACAATCCTTTTTCCCCCTGTTTAAAAAACAATAGAAAGTGATGTGAATGAATATGCAGATTTCCCCAGAAATTAATCAT
This sequence comes from Tamias sibiricus, assembly GCA_025594165.1. Lineage (NCBI taxonomy): Eukaryota > Metazoa > Chordata > Mammalia > Rodentia > Sciuridae > Tamias > Tamias sibiricus. The sequence continues at coordinate 80,186,786 of CM046660.1, read as the reverse complement.
AGGAAACAAGAATAGTAAGAGTAAAGGGTTTTGTAACCTTTACTTTAACATTTGCTTTATAAAATGTGATGATAAAAGACAGTTGGCAAGCTGTGAAATACAAATCTTTTCACAATTCAATTTGATATTAAAACACTAAATTTTTCCCTTTGGGAAAATATGGAGACAACGAACTTTCAAAAGAGACAGATTTAGAAACTACAAGGGAAATTCCAGACTGAAAGCTAATAAGCAAAACCTTAATTTTCTCATAAATCTGTTTTTTAAAAAAAGTGTCAGTAGAGGTTTATCTTCATTTTAAGAAGAAAAGTTCTGTTTTCTTTTGTTTCCTAATGGTAGAAGCAATATGGCTGTGCATTAATAAACTAACAAGAGAATAATAAATAAAAACTTGTTTATTTATTATTAGAACAAAAAGAGAGAGATTCAGGGAAATTTAATATTGTTGACCTTCAAGATGGAAGAAGTCACCCAGAGCCAAGAATGTGGGCAACCTGTAGACACCACTAATGGTGAGAAAACAGATTCTCCCCTAGATGGTCCAAAAGGCATGCAGCCCTGCAGACACCTTGATGTTTAATTCTGGACTTCTGATCTCCAGAAATGTAAAATAACATGTCTGTTGTTTTTAAGCCATTCAGTTTATGGAAATTTATCACGGCAACCACAGGAAAATCATAGAGAAATTAACACTAGTATGAATGAAAGATTTGAAATCTCAGAAGAGATCGGAGAGAATTTTGCCCGCCAAACTATTCACTAGTACTTTCTAAGCAGACTGTTTCTGAAAAGAACCAGAAAGACAGGTGCTCCTCCTCAGGTTAAACTTGAGCAAAAATTGCATGGAACCAACATTAATTCCCCCCAGTCTTCCTTGTGGTACCCTGAACAAGCTTGAGAACAGTCATATGGCCTGTTAGCTCTTTACATCATCTCTCTATGGCAAACTTCTGCCACAGTGAATGGCATACAAGACCTTTATATATCTGTAGTAGAGGTTCGCCATCAATGGCAATCTACCGTGTTATACAGATTCCAGCTGCAGCTGCTCACTCAGGGTCTGAGTCTTCACATGGCTTGTTCCTGCTCTACCTCAAACACACAATGGCTTCTTTAAATGAGAGGTAGACAGAAGGGACCAGATGACCTTCTGCTCTACAGCATTTATGATGGTGTGGCTGAGTGAGGCACTGCTAAAAATAATGGAAGCTCAAGAAAAGCTCCATGGCAACATGGAGAAGGGGAAAGGAGGGGAAAGACGTAATGGGAAGAAGGGTGAGCTTAGAGGAGGTGACACTTTACATCCAATTTTACCTTTCCTGGCATTGCTTTAAAAGTTGCAAATTTTTTGAGGGAAAGTTGAAGGAATTTAAAGACTTGATGTGATTATCTATAGAGGATAAACTGACTTCATAGAAAATTCATCACAGGCTGTTTTGAAAAATAAACCCCCAGGGTGTTAAAAGTAAGGCAGTCAGTGCTTTGCACAGATTCTTAATAACTGATATTTAACATGTTCTACTGGGGTCATGCAAACGAGGTCCTTGCACACTGCAGTTCCCGCAGAGCGTGCAGTACTCACATTACTTAATTTACCATCATGTTTTAACCAAGGACTGTGCCCTCGTCAAGTAGGGAGCCCACTGCGACACGATAACACTGACTTATTAAGCATCTGCTGTATCCCATTTATGGTGCTAGGCATGTAACCTATTCATCCTTCCTGGACATCCATAGTTTACTTTCTCGTGGACATCAACTTTTCACAAAATCTGGATATCCTCTAGGACTAACAAATTAGAATTACGTAGAACAAATGTCACTGCAGTTTTCTTGTGAAAAGAAAATGCATTTTTCAATCTTCCACCCAACTCAGTTATGTGTGCAAGGAAGTAACCACTCAAAGCAATGGCGGAATTAAACCATCACAGATGTTAAAGAGTTGCTAATTTTGACTTGAACTTGTTCTGTGCTGAAGGTATCTCTGACACTTCCAGATTCTAAAATAATGTTTCTCTTTATATTCCCAAGTGCTAGGATGAAGGAAAAAGAGAAAATTCCTCTGTTTCACAAAACTTTCAAGCACAACAAGCATAGAGAATGCAAATTAAGACTAGTCATTGAGTGCCCATGTTCCCAGCCATTGTGGAAACCACAGCACCATTTACAGGTTAAAAACAAAACAAAACAAAAATCTAGACCTCAGGCTCTCAGGATGTTAATCAAGATAAAATCCTTAGTACCACAATTCCCAAACATCTCATACCCAAGACACATTCATGCCCATCTCCAGAAGAAAAGCTATTGAAGGACCTGCCAATTTCATGGCTGTCAAGTTCAGAAGACTCCAACATAGTCTGAAAGTGAGGTAAGATGAGTGGTAAGCAAAATCCCAAGCCACTGATGGCATAGTTCCTCAATAGCTCCAGACGGAGGCAGTGGGCAGCCACCCATGTGTGGGAGAGACAATTCTCTTAAAATGGATATAACTCACATGATTGACACAGTCCCATTACAACATCAATGTAGCCTAATGGAATCAAACCAAACTATAAAACAACTTTAGCAACAAATCACCAATTAACTAAGCTTTAAGCTAAATCAAATTCATTTTCCATTGCTGTAAAAATGAAACTAGCATTAAAAAAGATTAAGTTCTAAGAATTTTTAAAAATGTATACTTTGTAAACAACTGTGGTATTAATCAAGGCATTTATGATATACCAAAAAGGAAGATCAAATGTGGCTCCCTTCTCTTGCTTCACAAAATTCCTTATTCAGAGAAATATTAGTGTGACATAACATAAAAATCAAAGCAATGGTTCTTAGTGTGTGGTCTCTGGACCAACAGCATCAGCATCACCAGGGAACTGATGAGAAAACAAAATTCCAGGGACTGGGGTTGGAGCTCAGTGATAAGATTGCAAGCTCTGCACAAACAGAAAGCCCTGGGTTCAGTGCTCAGCACTACAAAACAAACAAAAACCCTGCATTTACATAAACAAGGCAGTTGGCTAGGTTTGGCCCACAGGCTGTAGTTTGCTATCCCTGCGAGGATTAGCCCCCTAATAGCCCTCTGCCTCCTTCATTTCTTTTCTTCATTTCTCCTCCATCTTTCTTTTCTCTCAGGGTATCTAATCTGCTTCACATTGCTTTCCCTCTACTTCTTAATATTTTATTTTTCCTGCCCTTTCGCCAATTCTTCTTTTTACTCAATTTCCAATTCTTTTCTCTCCTCCTTCTTTTCCTCCTTCCCCTCCTTTTTCTCATGGACACAGTGAAGAATGCAGTTTTATTCCAACATCCTTCCCAACAAATTCAGGAACATGTTGCTCATTGGCACTGTCTAAAGAAGTGCTATTTTCTGTATATTGTATTTTTAAATAAAGAAATATCACAGTCCTTTTAGTAATGAAGCTCCCTCCATTTGACATCATTAGGCCCAGGAAGTATTCTATAAGTTGCCTTGGTGACATTTGCAGATATTATAGTAATGGTAGATTTGGAGAATTTCTACTGTGTTTCTTTGTGTTTTTCTCAAAACAGGTCAGAACCCAACCTAGGTGGTATTTTTGTGTTTGCAGGTGAAACAAATTTAGTCTTTACCCCAGCAAAGCGTTGAATAATAATTTTCTTTCTTTGAAAGAAAATTCAGACTAAAAAAATATGGAGTTACTCATGTAGAGCTATACACACACACACACACACACACACACACACACACACAATTTTTTTTTCTTACTTTTCGGACATAGGGTCACATGGGCAGGTAAGTGTCAGGCCTTCTGATCATGAATGCTAAGTCTCCTTGTCAAACATTACACGAATTTAACAACAAGGCAAGAGTAAATGAGATAAGCAGATCCAAAAATATCATCTGCAAGTAATTAAATGCTTGAGTATGAATAAAGGAAATGAATCTTAAAGGTATATCTGTAATAATTTATCAAAGGAAGTCTCTTTTACTCCTCTTGTAGTTTTCAAGCAAATTTTCTTCTCAATTATGTTTTTAGACACATAATTAAGATTGTAAATAATATAAACTTGGCCTTTCAAATTACTCCAGAACACTTTATCAGGGGCCTATAGGACTGTCCTGTTGTCCTTCAAGGCACCTTCCCCTGGAAGGATCAGATTGTGCCCTAAGAGGAGGTATCCTGTTCTGACCCCAACTGCAGGCAAAATCATTACACTGGCTCTTGTTCCAGACCCCCTGAACAACGGCCTTGGCACCCATGTGACCCAGAATGACCTTAGCCTGGCATTAAAACTGAATAAAATTTCCTGACCTAGTTCTTAGCACAATGCTCAGAACATTGAAACAATTATTAAACATATTAATGAAAGAATGAATAAATGAATGAACCCCCTTGGAGTCACAGGATTTAAGGCTTTAACATAATATACATCTTCAGGCTATTATTTTTAGGACAAATTTTCAAATTTTATCCCAATGTTATACAAATTCAACGGTTAATATTGCATTATATTCATGTGTCTCATAAAATGGGTAGACTCAACTGAATAATAAAACCAAGAATATTTATCATTATAGGTCTTTTAGATCTTGGTTTTTCTGAAAATCTAATATACATTGACAGCCCCTGGATCAACCCCTGGATCTATTATCTACAAAATGAAGCCATCTATTATCTATTCAATAATTATTTACTGAACAAGTATTGTGTGTTTGACACCAAGTAAGGTAAGTAAGATTCATCCTTCTATTTAAAAAAAGAAAATTTCTGTCTCAACACTTAAAAAGTACAACTATGGGTTTTTATGGTGTGTGAGGAGAGAGAGAGAGAGAGAGAGCCCAAACATGCCTGTGTTCAAGTCCATCTCTCTTCTTATTAAATAAAATGTATATAGAAGTCACTGTTTTCCTGAACTGTCAGAAATACTTTTAAAAATATATATATGAAAGCAAATAGTCAAACATTGGTTTAAAAGAAATGTTTCATGATGTCTGAAGAGATTTGATATGTGTTGTTTCACAAGAACCCCATGATAATCCTGAAGAGTAGGCAGATTTGGCAGATAACTTCAGAGAGTTCAAGCAATTTGGTCAAAGTCGCACCAACAATAAAATTCCAGAGATGGATTCAGAACTACAAGATCTATGACAACAATGAGAACATTTTGTTAAGCGTCAGTATCTTGGCATGAACAGTCTGCGGATTGGGAAAAAAGGTACGTTTCTGGTTTTGCTACTGAATCACGGGAAGTAAATTAACCTCTCCAAGTCTCTATTTCCACATCTACTAAATTGAGGATAATGGGCCTTGCCTCCTCATGGGCACAGGGAAGATTAATTAGATAAACCTTATGGTAAGGTAGGACACTGAAGGTGATGGGCTCAGATGATTCGCCATTGCTCATCGGGCTACTGTTGCACCATTTATCTTATCTGCCGCTCAGTGGCTGAGGCTTTGCTGCCCAACCTGGTCTCCCATCTCTGCTTTGAGCCAATGAATGGTTAGGAGTATTGCAAGATGTGTTTCTCTCCCTAGTAATTCATAATATGTACCTGTATCAACAACTAGTGTAGAGCCTCAATTACTACATGCTCAGTGGGTGTGGTGCCGTGATGCATTTTCTCTAATTCTCCCCAGGCAAGTCTTACTTCATAGGACAGATGCTTTTCCAAGTTCAAATCCATTGGCAAGAATGCAGGAGGCTGTAGGTGGCAGCGAGGGCTGAGGCAAGATTCCTAATCCTTAAAGCAGTGAGCAAGGACCTGCTATATTCAAAAGGTCGGCACCTGCACATGTTCAATGGCTACAGTCACAAAGAACAAGAACAAACTCTGGGTCATTTGGGATGGTGTCCTACAAGGCTGAGATCTTTTTCCCATCCTCCACATTCCTTGAAGTTAAGTTACAGCCAGACAGATTTTGAAAAGTGCAAGAAAAAGTCACCACAGGAGATCATTTTAGGACTCTGACTATGAAACTACAGGCAAGAGAAAGTGGGACAGATTCTAGCCTTCTTTATATCTTTGACTTACTATATATTTTTTAAAAAATCAAGATGATGTTTAGAAGGTGATATGGACTCAGAACCTTGTGGTCTCTTTGGATGTGGCCACTTTGACCCTCAGGTGCACACTCACACTGATGGTCAGCCAGGGGCTCCAGAGTCCACCATATTAAGTGTCCAGAACAAAATGTGCCTCACTCCTCTGCATGTTAAGGAGACCCTGCTATGTGATAAGTTCCAAAGGCCATAGCCAGGTCTATTTAAATTTTAAACAAAAGGTCTTGATTCAGGCTAGGAGACATAACAGAAATACATACATGGCAGATAATAAACACCCAGGTGGACTGAATCTGGAGAAGTTTAAAAATAAGCATCTCACTAATACTATTCAAAATATTCACAGTTGGAAAAGAATGTTGAGATCCATGGCTCCTCTTGGGTGAATGGGCTCTGTGGGCTTTGTTAGATGGGCACATAGTGACCAACATTTTGCTTTTCTGGTCTTGTGTTTTAATAACCAAAATTCACAATTTCATCTTTTAAAATCTCCCTGCTATGGCCATTTGTAAACAGAATCTTAGCAACTATTTTCCCCTCTGTACCTAAATTAAAGTTGTTTTTTTTTCAAATATTTATTTATTTGTTTTTAGTTGTACACAATGCCTTTGTTTTTACGTGGTGCTGAGGATTGAACCCGGGCCGCGCACATGCTAGGCGAGTGCTCTACCGCTGAGCCACAACCCCAGCCCCTAAATTAAAGTTATTTTGAAAGTGAACTTTAGATCCACATTTCATCGTAGGATATTCTCTCACTAAAACTTAGTCTCCTAATCCTCTTGGATGCATTTGGCCATACCCTTCAGCCTCTGGGCAGGGCTGAATTAAGCTGGGTTTACATACACTGTGTATGACTGTGTTGATTGGTAATGTCAGAGAATCTGGTACTGGTGGGTTGAGAGCCCTGTGCTGAGCCCACAATGAGCCCCCACTGTGTTATAGTCCCTGACTGAAACACTGCCACCTTACACTGATCCAGCAACACCAGCTGGCATCTTGTAAAGGACAGGCATCTTCTGAATGGCAAGGAAAGGATTCAGGAACGGTTAACTATACTGCAGATCCCCCAGGCATCTAGGTAGTTAATGCTCAAAGCCTGCACTAAGAGAAGGAATGGAAGCTCTATTCCTCTCTGGTTGTTCTCATCTCCAATGTGATGCTGGGTTTAAGGAAATAGACAGTGGGGAGCATCAGGGATTTCCATAAACCAGGCTCTGGGGTCAAATGAGTTTAGGAAACTAAACTCTATCTCCTGTTTGGAAAAGCCAGAATATATTTGCATATTAAAGACTCTGAGAAGTTTTTCAGTAAAAGACCTGAATAGCTTTAGTTAATTCCATATTTACATATTTGTGATCACAGAATTGTTTTTCATTTTCTTTTCTTTCTTCTTACTGTTTTTTTTAAGGTAGCACTGGATAATGTCTTAGGAATGAATATTCCATGGGGGCACATGTGCTTTAATCCATTCCATCTGAAAAGGGACCTGTGACTGGAAAGTTGTTTTTTTCCCCACAGGAAGGAACTTCTTACATAAGAAACAAGCTTAGTTTCAAGTCTAGAGCTATTAAAAATCACTTGTAAAGTGCCACCTCACTAATGTGGCTTAAATATGGTGATTCAAGAAGCACCTTAGTGTTGTGCATTACTATTTGTAGAAGTCCCTCCACAAAACCTACCTAAGACATTGCTTAGAGAAGGGAATTTCATTCCAGAAGGTTTTGGGGAGGCTTATAAAAGTACACACTCCATAATGGGGAAAAAATAAGGTAATGAGGAAATGAGAAGGAGAGCAAACCAGGGTAGGAAAACATAAAGCCAGATCAGCAATCTGTGCCATAGCTGTGTGTGTGTCATTAGAGGTTGGTCACAAATTTGTATCTGGATGTCCTAAGCAAGAAACTATAGAAATGTGACCATTTTCTAGTTCACAGTGTACATAAAGTAAAAATAAGTAGGTTTATCAGGAAAAGGTACAGCTTTTCCTATGTACAGAGAAGTCATACCCATTAGGCACCAGAGCTTTACTTTAATGTGTCTTCATATATTTGTCCCCAACCCCACATAGGAGGATTAGTAAAGGGGTCTGGTCATCCTAGGACTGAGCCTTATTGGGGGTGGGGGATTGCAGGTGTTTGATACTAAGAGGCAAAGCTGAGGCAAAGCTCTCTTCACCCTTAGAAAGGGGTCTCTGCCATTTGGGGCACCATCATCATGTGCTATAGTTTGAATCCTGAATGTCCATCAAAGACTCATATATTAAAGTCTCAGTCTCCAGCGAGGGTATTATTGGGTGGTGGTAGAAACTTTAGGATGTATAGCCTAGTGGATGAAATTTGGGTCATTGAGGATGTGCCCTTGAAAGGGATGTTGAGACCCCTTCCTTCCTTTCTGTGTCCTTCTCAGCCACCATGAGGTGAGCAGCTTTGCTCCACCCACCTGCTCCCTACCATGATGTTCTGCCTTGCCACAAGCCCAAAAGCAACAGGGTCAAACTACCATGAACTGAAACCTTTGAAATCAAGAGCCAAAAAAACCCTTTCTTCTTCATAAGTTGATTATCTCAGGTATTTTGTTACGTAGATACAAAGCTGACTAACACATCATACATGGTTAAAAAAAAATACTGAGCAAGATGATGAAAATAGTGTGAAGTTGTTTGGAGATAGGTAAGAAAAAAAATGTCCTCTCCAATTTCTCCCCCAAATCTTTGCCATTCAGTTATGAGTTGTTGCCAGGAGCTACATATTGGTAGAACTTTCAGAAATTACTCTAGCAAGGAAAGTACCAGACAGGAGCAAAAGCTTAAAAATATTCTTCTAATCCTAGCTTTGCAAATGAAGTATTATTCAAATGATAACCTTCTACCTTGAGTCAATATTCTCATTTACATAATGAAAAAATATCTGGACCACCCATTCATCACAACTGTTAACAAGTAAAGGAATATCCTGTGAAAGGAGATTAGCATGTTGAAGTGTTAAGAACTTCAGATAAAAATTACGTTTGGAAATTAAAATGTGGTTTCAGTAACCCATTAAGAGGAATGATATGGAGAAAAGAGTATCAGTAATTATCCCAATAGAGGTACACTACTTACAATGACTTTTCCTATGGAAATCTGTGTCAGTGATCACAGAGAATGTTGTGGGGTGTAGTGTAAAAATAAAAGCCAATGAAATAAGTTGCTAAGAACACTATATAGAAAAAAGAAAGCCCCGTTAAGGCAGGAGTCCAGGAGCTGCCTAATAAACAGATGATCCGTTCACTGGGGAAACTCTGGCTCTGGTTTGAGCTCCTCACACTCCTCAACAGCCTGTGTAATGTTTGGGTCTTTGGTATTCATATTCTGTCTATTTACAAATGATACGTGTGACAACCTGCCAGTGGAAAATGTGTGTCACAACCTTTTCTTTCAAGCAGCACTGTTGACAGGTAGCAACCACATCTTCTTGTCAGACTTGACTTCCCTCCTAAACCAAAGATCCCCTTACCAAGACCTCTGCCAATCGGAAAGAGACAATCTGTGTGACCGATGGCCTGCTTGGTAACCCACAACATATCACGGGCCTCCTCTTTCACTCTGGGTAGAAACATTTCTCATCAAACTCACTGTCTCATTAAGTGGGGGAAAAAAAAGCAGAGAAAAATTCCCTGGTGGTATTTTCCTAAATTGTACGGTTCAATATTTATCAGTTTTTTTTTTTTTTTAAAGCAAAGCAATTAGTATTTCCCATTTCTTTCCAAGAAAGAGTTTCATTTTGTTTTTTTTTTTTTCTAAAAAGAATATACTTTAGAAAGGTACAAATTAAAACTGAGAGAATCCATTTTGCATGTATCAAATTGGAACTTTTTTAAAAGAATATTTGACAACACCAAGTGCTGGGGAGGTAATGGGGCAATGGGAACTCTCATCCTATGATGGGGAAAAGTAAATTGGTAAAGCTAGTATGGAAAGCATTTGGCCACATTGACAATGTTTAAAATGTACCTACGTGTATACCTGAGAAAAACATTCACACGTGCACAAGGAGACACATGAAAGAATATCCACCACAGTGTTATTGGTAATTGAATGAAAAGAAGCTAAATGCTCATCCAAAGACCATGGATAGACTGTGATGTATCAATGCATAAATGGTATGCAGTCAAAATCAATAAATTCAAACTGCATAAATCAATGGAGATAAATCTACACAATACAATGCCAAGCAAAACATAATGTTAAACCTAAAATGTGTAATGCAAAGGATGCAATAGTGGGATGCCATTTGTATAAGGTTTAGAAAACTGCAAAATAATACCAGGTAGTAATATAGTCAGGTATATAAATATGCAGTAAAAACAAAACAGGCAGGAGAATGTTATACATGAAATTAATGATAACAGTTTCCTTTGGTAACAGAAGGAAGGAGGCAGAAATGGAGGGAGAAAATGGGATTTGGGAGATCTACAGACAGCCTCAATGACACTCTTAACATTTGATTTATATTAAACAATAACAAAAATAAATTCTGGAGCCAATATGGCATAAAAATATCAGGGTTCTATAAGGCTGAGTAGTGCATACATGTTATTTTAATTATATTTTTGTGTTATTTTGGGGTTTAAAATACTTCACACTTTTCTTAATGATGATATACTGGAATTGCATTAGACCATAACTAGATGGTTTGTGTTACAGAAGAACCAGAGAAAGCTCATTATAAGGCAATTTTACCTACAAGCCAGTCCAAGGACAGCTTTATAGCAAGGCTCTCTAACTTAATAAATTCCATCCCCTTTTTGCAAATCTTATGAATAACTCATTGACCTAGGTGTTTTTGTTTTTGTTTTTCCACTGTCCTCCTGGCCCTGTTTATTATGATATGAGCTGGGATCTCTCTTCCTGAGAGGAAGAGCTAATTCAGAGCTCATTAAATGCATGACTCCAAACTGTTCATTATACATTACCTCCATCTTCTCTCCATTGAGCATCATCTGCTATTGTGTTTACCCCATTACCGAGCTTAATTAAGTCCTCTAAGAGTTTCTCATAATCCTTCAAACTTCTCATAGTTGGCAAATATGTACCATTTATTTGCATTGCTTCTGAATTATTAATAAATATGTTTTTAAATTGTTTCTGGGCTTCTAAAAGTCAACTCACTCTTCAAACTTAATGTCATGCTCTCAATTTACATATTTGCCTATCTTGACTGTTTTTTTTTTTTTGGGGGGGGGGAACTCTCCTGGCATCGAACCTTTTATCTACTATTAAATTATACCTTAAATTACTTAATGGGACCTTCGTTCGCAGCATTATGGGAAGACCATAAAAACGTGCCAGCCATTGGCTTTTCCTAACTACAAATATTCTGTTAATACTTTCAAAGAATTGCAACAGGTTAGGAAGATGCAACCTACTTTATTACAACTATACCAAGCAAGCTGCCTGGGCAACCATTGCTTTTTCTTGCTAAAGGAAAAATGTATTTATTCCTCAGGTGAAGTCTCAAGATCTGCCTCCTCACATTTTAAACAACAGGTTAGCCATTAGCCAGCTGGCGGCTCTTCAAAGATAGTCCCACAGATAATGGCAAGTGATACAGCTTTATTAGCGTTTCAGTTTCATTCTGCAGTTTTTTTCTGATTTCTAGAATGCCCTTTCCTTCCCCTTGACTCCTGCACTATCACTGGTAAATTTAAGTCAGTGGTCTCCACCATTTTGTAGGGAAATTAACCCAAGATCACGCAGCGTTGTGTTTAGCTTTTATCCCCCTGGACTGTTTGAGAGAAAACGGATTTCAAGGACTCATCTGACTTGACCCTGTGGATCCTGTGATAACGGAATTCTTGTTACTGTTACAGGTAATGTTACCTTCAGATCCCTTTCTACTTTTAAAAGCCCTAGTTCCTATGGAGTCCCAAGCTTCCAGGTGTCCCTTTTCTTTTCTTGGGTAGATATTGTTCGGATCTGTGTGTCTACACCACAGACGCAGCATCATTCCTCATTCGCCCATTTAATTCTTTCATTCATTGAACATCTTTTATGCCCAGGGCATGGACACTTTTCTTTTTTTTAATGAGAGAGCAGTGACTGTCCCTACCCTTAGGGAGGGGGAGAGAGAGAGAGAGAGAGAGAGAGAGAGAGAGAGAGAGAGAGAGGGAGAGGGAGAGGTAAAACCATGGGATTCATCAGGGAGTGAAACAAACCCTGGTCTCCCCAGCTTTTTAGGGGGGCCATCAGTAAGTGAGAATAGTAACTCACTGAGACAATAACCTCCAGGTACTCCTCTTTTCCTATTTCAGAATTTCCCTTCCATCCACAGGTCCAATAATGGACAGAAATTGGGATGTGAACCCCTTTATGATCTAGGCAAGTCACAGTATTTTTTTGCTTCATCCTTCTTGTCCCTTTTTATGCATATTAGTGGCCTTTGTGGCAGCCCCTTCTGTGTCTGCAGCCAGCAGATGCTTTGATTCTCTCAGCCTAATGATGTGAAGAGAAACAGGAGGATGTGAAAACATCTTCAAGTGCTTTATCTTCAGTGATAATAGATACTAGAACTGCCTCCCTCATACACTCTTCTCTCCCCAGTTCAATATGTGGAAAGGGTGGAGGAGGCAGAGAACTGCACTGTCTCACACAAGAAAATCCTCGAGAGTGTGTGAGGGGTCTCTTTTTCAGAAGGTGTGACTGACTATATGAAACTGAAGGACTAGACCCTCGCAATCATCCTCCTCTTTCCTGCTAAAAAAAAGTAAATAAGTGAGAAGACCTTACTAGTCGATGTTCAATATCAAATCCTCAGTGCCAGCCCTGGAGAATATTGCTAAATAATACAAATGAAACAGGGAAGATCTCTGAAAGCGCAAACTGATCTTCATTTTTTAAATGTCAGAACTGCTGTAATCTCATCTGTGTCTGCTTAGTATGCTTAAAGGGACAGTCAAGTCTGAGTAAAAGCCATTAACATCTTCAATTCAATTTCCTCCTTCCCCCTCCATTGCCCCTCTTTTTCTTTATCACTCAAGTCAACAAAATGAGTTGCCAGCTTTTACCTGTTCCTCCTAAGACGCTCAGATTCCCAAGAAGTGCCAAACCCTTCTCATTATTTCACTTGGTGAGACTGCACAGTTCTTAATACCATGTTACTTCATAAAATGACAAGAGGGAAAATGAACAAAAACTTTAAATTCCAGGCAAGTGGCGTTCAACATTAACATAGGCTGATGGAATCAGGGGTAGCATAGGAAGTCAAAAAGAAGTGAAGTCTAGTCATATCACTAGGATTAATACCAAAGTATTGATTTGGTATAGATGTACTAAGCATGCCCCTTACTGTATTTCTAGTATGTTTTCCTTCATATGAATATATATTGTCTTTAATTTATATAACAGCTCTGCCAGTTGGGAATTTTCTTCCTGCTATCTATGATAATTGGGAGACTCCTGCTTGGATTTGAAAGTCCTGTTCCACATTTTTTTTCTCTGCTTATTTACAGGAAAATGGGAGTCTATTATTAATATCATTTACAAATATTATTTAATGCCATCACTTAAAATTCCTTCAAAAAATATAAAGGTGATAATTCCCTTAGGAGGCCAATAACTCACCAATTTACAAGGATTTACCATAGAACTAACACATATTTTTACTTAATTTTCAAAATATCTTAAATACAAGATTATAAATAAAAGAAACAACTATCTTGCCTGTTTAAGAGACAACATTTACTTATTTACTCTTCATAGCTTAGAAAAGGAAGAACTGCGAGGGGGTGAATGACACCCTGCAGGCTGCTTGGTCAGTTGGCATAAGTAACACCTCCCCCCTCTCACATCAGGGCAGATGCACTGGGAAGGCAGGACTGCATCTTCAATGCCCTGGTCCGCTCAATGCCCCAACAAGCTACTGCAACCATGCTTTCACACAAACAGTGAAAGGACCAGCTAACCCTTGAGACAACTATAAATCTAACCCCTCCTTCCTTCTCCTCAGAACTATATCATATTTTATCTTTGCCAGGACAGTGCTAAGAAATTCTTCTATTAATTAGTAACAATTTGGGAATCACTTGATGTAAGCTGCCTGGTACCGTAAACCGGGAGGAAAACTCTCGGAGCAGAGTAAAGCTTTTACTACATTTACTTCTACTTTCTTAGAGAGAGCTTAGAGTAAAGAAAGATTTTTAGAGAGAAAGATTAAAGCGAGCTTTCTTCTTGTCTTCTTAGCTTAGAGTTAGAGTCTTAGAGTTAGAGTTAGAAAGATAGAGTTAGAGTTAGAAAGATTAGAGCTTAGCTTAGAGAAAGATTAGAGCTTCTTTCTTCTCTCTTCTTTCTTCCTTCTTCTGTCTTCTGTCTTCTGTCTTCTCAGGAGTCTCGGCCTAACTCTGACCAGTCATTACTTCTTCTATCTGGTTTCTTTTCTGTAACCGCTCTGCCTACGTTCTGGCCGCTCTGATTCTTCTGACCAACCGAGTGACTGCCGGCTGACTGAATTCTCCGTTCTCCTAACTCGGACCGCTTTCACCCGGTTATATACCTTCAGCTTTTCGGGTGCCTACAGGTGCGTCACATACATATCAGGTGGAACTTATGGCTTCCAGCTAGCTGCAACAGCCCTTCCTAATTAGAGCTCCTTCATATTCCTTCCCTTTAGTTTAAAAAGGTGCTTTCTATTTTCTCTATTTTATTTTCTCTATTTTCTTTTATTTTCCCTACCTAGCTTTTCACCTTTTATTTTTGAAAGGGTGGATATTTGAGCCCTTTTTGAGGAGGTGCTGCGGCTTTTAAGGAAGCCTACTGCTGAGGAGCAGCTAACGCACTTAGTTAAGCACAATTGCATAAGCGGCTTTGACTTTTTTTTTTTTTTTCCTCTTCTTAATTTTTCTTTATGGCTTTCTTGCCAAAGCTCAATGGCTTTTTTTCTGCATGGTTTTTACCATGCTATTTAATTCTCTATTTTCTTTTAAGCTCATGGCTTTTTTCTTTATACTAAAGCTCAAGGCTTTTTTCTCTATATTTTTTATGGCTTTTGGCCGGGTACTCTGCTTCGGCTTTTGGCCGGCTTGCTTCGGCTTTTCGCTGGCTACTCTGCTTCAGCTTAATTCTTAACTGGCCTCAACTGAGTTAGAGGCTATGCTCTCTTGTTTACTACTCTTTTTGCTGGTCTCAACTGAGTCTGAGGCTATGCTTTTTCGTTGCTCTCCTTATTTCTTAGCTTTTCTTCTCTGCCTGCCGAGCCCCGGACGGACCACCATTTGTAAGCTGCCTGGTACCGTAAACCGGGATAAAAACTCTCGGAGGCAGAGTTAAACTTTTACTACTTTTACTTCTACTTTCTTAGAGCTTAGAGAGGGAAAGAAAGATTTTTCTTGGAGAGGGAAAGAAAGATTTTTCTTAGTAGCTTAGAGTAGCTTAGAGTAAAGAAAGATAGAGCTTAGCTTTTTCTTCTTAGCTTAGAGTAGAGTAGCTTAAAGAAAGATAGAGTTAGAGTTAGAAAGATAGAGTTAGAGTTAGAAAGATAGAGCTTAGCTTAGAGAAAGATTAGAGCTTCTTTCTTCTCTCTTCTTTCTTCCTTCTTCTGTCTTCTGTCTTCTGTCTTCCTCAGGAGTCTCGGCCTAACTCTGACCAGTCATTACTTCTTCTATCTGGTTTCTTTTCTGTAACCGCTCTGCCTACGTTCTGGCCGCTCTGATTCTTCTGACCGACCGAGTGACTGCCCGGCTGACTGAATTCTCCATTCTCCTAACTCGGACCGCTTTCACCCGGTTATATACCTTCAGCTTTTCGGGTGCCTACAGGTGCATCACATACATATCAGGTGGAACTTATGGCTTCCAGCTAGCTGCAACAGCCCTTCCTAATTAGAGCTCCTTCAACTTGATTCATCATTAATTTTTGCTTCCCACACTGAATGATTCTTATGGTACCAATATCTGACTAGCAAAATAAAGATATCAATCTCCCTGTTTCAAATTGTACATATTTGTATTCAAAAACTCCAGTTAAAAGTTATCTTAATTGAGTCTACTTTCCTTCACTTTTGAGAAAATGAACTAACAAAAGAGTAGGAGATGTAATTTTTCCTCCTAAATAAAAAAAATCAAATTATTACACCCCTACTTTGCAGGAGCCCTGTTTGGGGAGATGGCTTAAATTGCGGTTGACTATGGGCCATAAGGATTTGGGCATTGTCGCCTTCCATAGTCTCACAGGACTTGGCCTGGGATCTCGCGGGACTTGGCTCGGGATCTCGAGTGACTTGGCCGAGATTGCTGATCGGGTCAGCGCCATTTTGGTGGAGTGTGTGGCGCGTGTGAGTCGTTGTTAGAACCAGAGAGAAAAGTTATCAGAATAAAAAACTGTCTCCAGTTTGCCTCTGAACTTCTTCCCGCGCGGCTCCGTTGCTCCAAGCGGCCATCGCTTCAGGCGGCAACACTACTTGAATTACTTTTAAACATTGGGGTGTCCTGATTCATACTACTCACTTTGTAATCATCACAGAGCAAACTTACACACTGCACATCTTTGGAAGAGACCCATAGATTGCAAGAGAGGATATTAGGACAAGGGACAGAAGGTGGTTCAGGAAGAAAATATTTAAAATGAAGAATAAATGGAAGATATTGACACTTCTAACACAAAATCAATATTAAAAGGGCATTGGGTAATTTCTTGTTACTAGACTAATAGAATTATCCTTGCTAATAGTGTTACACAAATTAACCCTAACTTTTTGATACTGTTACACAGAGCCTCAGGTGAAAGCATGCTTCCCCCACCACACATTCATATGCAATTGGGTGTTATTTAGACATTACACTGAAATGGTTCAATTCTGCATCTTATGCTACTCTTTTATGAATAGCCCTTGCCCTTCAAGATAAAGCTCCAAATTTAGCACTGAGTAAGAATCTTGCTAGCCTCCACCCCTCTGCTGTCAACCAGGGGATGTCTGTCCTGCCTACTAAAATGAATCACTGTGTTTATAGTTTGCAATAACACTTTTATAATTGTGCTACAGAGTTCACAGGAACTGAGACCTGGCACAATCAATATTCCTCATTCAAGCATTGCCTTCTTTCTCCTTACTGTTTTCAACCTGATGCTCAAGGATGGGCTGATGAGAAAGAAGATCAGTAGCCAGTGAAGACTCACTGAAGAAACAGATGCATGAATGTTCGAGTCTGTGACCCAACATTTCACAAACAAGCCCCTTCCAATGCCAGTCCTCTTGTAGATTTCTAGAATGCATATAATCTATTATATATTTTTAAAAAGTTTCCTCAAGGGGTCTCTTTGCCACTTAATATAATTACACATATATATGTAGCTATGATGTGTCTTAAATATTCTAACCATACTTTCACGAATAGCATTGCATTTGAGCCTCATTCACATAACATGGGAGATAAACATCATTTTCCTTTCTATGCATTAGGAAATCAAAGTTCAGTGACATTTGTTAAGTAAACAAAGTTGGAACTCCAAATAGGACTTGTGATGTCAAGCCCAATACTCTTCCTACCATAGAATTCTGTATATATTATGTGACATGAAAACTGATGGAAGTTGCCCCTACTTAAAAACTCTTCCCTGAGTTGGCCATGTGATGCCCTCTCTCATAATAAATAAATAAATAGGTATCTGGAGATTTATGCATGTAACCAGATTAATAGATTATGTTATCCAAGATGTTTAAGACATTGGATACCTGACATATCCATAGGGATTACTCCTGTTAGTCAATAACACCTATATTTACATAGCAGAGAAAATGTCGGTCAATGAACAGTGAAATGTGAAGATCTAATAGTGAAATAAGGCCGGGAACTGTCCTGAGCATGCTGTTGTTCCTGAGTGGAAATCAGACTGATAGGTGGAGACATCAGTATTCAGGACAAAGGTACCAGAGAAACTCTGGACTCATCATGGGAGAAAAGGAGAAAGGCCAAGGGTGACTCATGGTCTGAAGGCCCTGATTATATTTGGTACCATAAAAGATTTTGTGTCAAAGTTTCTTTATACTGAACAATGAGGAAAGAATTTGTACAAAGTAAAAAATAAATACATAAAGTGCCACACTCAGTTGTCTTTTGGATGAGTATAATACAGCTTTTCACTGTTTATCTGGAATATGCTAACTAGAAGTCTATGTTCTTTACCATCATGGTGCTATATGGGAGCAATGAGATCAAAACCAGATCTTGGATGGTGATACTGAGGCAGAGTGTCTCACTTGGCAAACCACATGGGGATTCAATCTGGATGCAAAGGTATATGGTATGCCATGCTGAGTGCCCTAGCCTTAACTGTTAGGCATATTTTTTCTCTTAAGTGATTACTGAAAAATGGAATTTTTTGGTATGGCTTGGTCTTTTTGATTTACATATTTATCATTATGTAGTTTCCTTTTCTACCTTTTCTGTTTTCTATGTAGTATATATTTGGTCTGCGCCCAAGATAGCAATTTTTACATGTGAATCACAGCTTGTGCTTATGATTGCATCATTTCAGACACCAAAAAAAAAAAAAAAGTACAATGACCTTTTCAAGTACCAATCTGAGTCATAACAGTTGATTGTCTTATGATTCAAATTAAACAAAATAGTTGCACCTGTTCCCCTGTAATTCTTTAATACCAAAGGTAGAAAACTAGAGAAGGAAAGACAAATGCTAAGGTCAAAGATGATTTTTTTTATTATTTATTTACTTATTCATCATGCACAAGTATAGTATCTTTTTACATACAACTGCTTGTATACAAAGTATATAAGTACCATTCAGATCTTCAATCATGCATTTAGGATAATGATATCCATCTCATTCAATCACCAATTTTTTTCCAACCCCCCCCTTACTCCCTCCCTCCCCTCCCTTTCCGTTGACCATTCTAGTGTTCCTCTGATCCTATGTACCCCCTTCCAACAACTCTGTGAACCAGCCTCCTTATATCAGAGAAAACATTCGGTACTTGGATTTTTGAGATTGACTAATTTCACTTAGCATTATATTCTCCAACTTCATCCATTTACCTGCAAATGCCATTATTTTATTCTCTCTTATTGCTGAGTAAAATTCCATTTTGTATATATACCATATTTTCTTTATCCACTCATCTACTGAGGGGGCATCTAGGTTGGTTCCATAACCTAGCTATTGTGAATTGTGCTGCTATAAACATTGAAGTGGCTGTGTCACTGTAATATGCTGTTTTTAAGTCTTTTGGGAATAGACCCAGGAGTGGGATGGCTGGGTCATAGGGTGGTTCCATTCCCGTTTTCCCAAGAAATCTCCATACTGCTTTCCATAGCGGTTGCACCATTTTGCAGTCCCACCAGCAAAAAAAAAAAAAAAAAAAAAAAAAAGTAATGTGAAAATATGACTCTTTTGTATTAAATGAGAAATAATAATATGCAACATATAAACAAATGTTGCATCATTTGTACTTTAGATCCCTTCAGTATATTGGGTTTTATTTTATACTTGTGAATACTGTCTGTAAACCAGGAGGTTATAAAATCTCAATGCAGTTTTAAATTTGTTGAGTTGTTCCCTGAATTCTCTGATAAAAGTAGCATTATATTTAAAGAAGACCTTTTTATAAGTTTTTTAATAGTGAGGAAGGATTTAATCCTTTATCCTTGGGAAAGGGAATATTTAGTTTTTTCACATAGAAACAATTTCTTTTTCTCCTCTTACTTTTATATTCTAGCATTTAGGAGATGGCCTAACCCTTCAATGGAATACACATTTTAATGGAATATGCAAAGCTAAAGGAGGGTAGAATAAAGAAAACATAATCATTCAGAAAAATCAAAAAAAAAAAAAAAAAAAAAGATGATTTTTTTATATATTCTACTAACTTGAATAGCTGTAAGACTGCAAATGTTCAATTACCAAGGCCAAATGGAAACCCTTAACTATCAAAAGGGGGAGCTTGGCCAGAAGCTTCTCATAACTACTAACTTCTAACAGTACAAAGACTGATGCACTCATTTGATCCAGTTACCTATTGATGGTCACAACTCTCCGGGTTGGTCGTATACAAACCATATACAGGTGTGTCGCAATATGATTGGGGAAGGAACTCAGAAGGTTACTGTGGAGTGACCAAATGGACAATGAGTAAGTTCCATGGCACTCAGTGCCTAAGAAGGAAGCAAGTGCTATAGTCTCCATCTCAATCACAATGAGTTTTCTGTGCCACAGATATACCAGGCATTCACTGTTTTAAATATAACTTGAATTTAAGTGAACCAGATTAAGATTTCAAGATACTTTTGGCAACAGATAATAATGGAGATTTTTGTGGTGTTAGCCCATAGCTGGACTCAAAGCCTGGTCCCCCTCTATCCTCCAAGTGAACTTGAGCAAATGATTGCACTTCCTTTATTCCTCAGGGACAAAAGGAGGCAAGAGCATCTACCTCAGAGTGATATTTTGAAGGTCAAATTAAATGTCATATTAAAAGATTTATTATAGTCCTGGGTACAATAAATGTTAATTTTGAAATAAAGATGTAGCCAAAATGAATTTGCTTTTATGTATAACAATTCTGTCTCCTTCATGTTAGCTTAGGAGGGTAAGATTCTACCTCCTGTAACTTGAACTATCATTATTCATTTACATGTTGACATTTTAGCACATTGTACTTACAAATAACTGCACTAGAGTTATTGCAGGGAGGAGGAAGAACAGAAGTGTCCAACAGGGCATTATTGGCTTCCGCAAGGACTTCGGACACATAGGTAATGGAGAAGCAAGTAATGTTAGCAGACAGACCCCAAATATAAGGGAAAAGACTATTATATGGAATTTATATAAAGCATAAAAAGTAATAGTGGCAGAAGAAGTCAGGACCCCTGGATTGAAGGCAAGACAAGAGAGAATGATCATAACTGAGAGAGAAAACAAGGAGAGAGCAAGGGATGGAGAATTTTTAAGCTTTGCCAGGAAACTATTTACTCTGCTACTCAAGCATCTGGCCAGAATCCACCACTGTCAGCAGCTCTTATTGTCCCCTGTCTTTAGGAGGGGGCTGGCCACCATCATGGCTGGCCAAATGATTCAGGATGATGTGTACTTTATTTTAAAATGCATCAGGGTATAGTAGGTGGGTTCATTGTAGTAGTTAATTTTAATCTATCACCTAGCAACTAACTTTCTAGTTAATTCTAGTCTACAATCCAGAGATGGCTTTTAACTTGTAAAGTTGCCAAATCAGAAATACACCAGTCCAGGGACAGTTAAGTAAAAATAAGAGCCCCCAGGAGGATGGAAGCCAGGGCAGCACTCTGCAGGAAATACTTCTCCTGGGACTTCAGTCAGCTCTGGAATGTGTTTCACTAGCATAAGGGGTGATAGAAGAATGTTTTCATCAGAGAAATGAATTGTGCTTCAGGTTAAAGTGGCTTGGATAAAATACTGTAAAGGCACTTCCACCTTTGCCTGAACAGGGCCTAAAGATAAGCAAACCCAGAATCCTAAAACCCTCCAGAATAGTGCAACCTACAATCCTCATCTAGCCCTCTGTCTTACCAGTGACCAGGTGATTTGGGAGCTACTGATATGAATGCATTGCTGCATGGGCCTCTGATACACTTTGCCAGCAAGGTCCTTGTTCAAAGGCCTACAAGGAAAAGGAGTTGGGACTTTGTTGGGCTTCGCAAAGGTTCCTATGACTGCCTTTGTGCATGCTTGCCAACAAACATTTTCATGTACAGCAAACTGTAAGTCTTGTTTTCATCATAAATATACTGACTGCCAATTAGACTGTAGGGGAGGAGATCTATAGAGCTCACCTTTCTCTAATTATCAATTAATTATTAATATTGTCTATTAAGAAGAACCTAATGATCATGAATAGTCATATGGGCTTAGTATAATCTTAACAGATTGGAAAGCACTGTCAAATATTTATCTGAATGGTTTATTGCAAATCTTCAGCTCCCATTTAGATCACAAATTCTTATATGTGCTTGCCACTGTTCTTGGTCTTAAGAGCAAAAATAAATATGCAAGACAAGTCTTACCCAAGTTGGGTATGCAAGCTCTGCAGGGGTGGTGATGTTGAAGGCAGGGTTCAGGAAGATAAAAGGGACATATGTATTTCTTTTATTTTTGGTACCTGGGATTGAACCCCGTGGTGCTTAACCACTGTGCCACACTCCCAACCCATTTTATTTTTTTGTTTTGAGACAGGGTCTTACTAAATTGCTCAGGGCCTCACAAAATTCCTGAGGCTGGCTTTGAACCTGTGATCCTCCTGTCCCGATTCTCAAGCTGCTGGAATTATAGGAGTGCACTGTTGCACCCCACACAAGCAAGTTTCTAAACAATTCCCATTGACACCATGCTGGAAATGATGATAGCGTCATTTATAGGGTGTGCTATTAAAGTATGAAATTGGATTCCTAATAAAATTTGGTGGCAGAGATAGAGTGGGTTGGGGGTGGAGGGGGAAATAGTTTGAGAAAGTGGTACCTGCCATGAGTTTTGAAGGACAAGTTGGCACAAGCTGAGAAAATAACAAGGAAGGGGTGAATAATATATGCAAAGACATGAATGTAAGAAAACCCTAGAGGAGTCCGAAGTACAATAAAACTTCATGATAATGCAATAACTCAAATTCAGATATTAAGCAATTTGCTCACCCGGTCATTTCATTATCCTTGCAAAACAGGGCTCCTGTATTTTACATGACTGAATGTTCTAGATCCCGCTCATATTTCCACAGCTATAGAAAGTGAGCGAAGTGTGAAATGTGTGGATGGGGTTGTGGTAAAAGACGGTTCTGAAGAATTAAGGAGGGATCAGATCATGGAAGGTCTAAAGTGTGACATGATAGCCTAGATTTTATCCTAAAAGCAATGTTGATTCAGGAGGATATTAAGGAAAGAAATGCCATGTAAAGATGTGTGTTTAGAAAATAACTGGCAACAGCATAAAGGATAAACAGAAAGAAGCTAGAAATGAGGCATAGAAATCAGATAAAAAGCCACAGCAGTTATGACAGAGAGACAGGACCATGATCTGAACTGGAGACAAAGAATTTCAAGTGACATTAGGAAGGACAAATTGACAGGACTTGGTCACTGAAGGGTGTAGGAGTGAAGGGAATGATGGCTGCTGCTTTTCTGTTTTGGATGACTCCGTGAATGGTCGATTCATGTGCCACCATGGCACTTCCATTGTGCCATGGTCCGTTCAGGAAAAAAGGAAGATAATGAGGGTAGTCTTTGATGTGTTGAAAACTTGTGACAGAACCACATTTTCCTGATTATTGTTCCTTAGGTATTGCAATTAAGTTAGTC